>JAPVLO010000074.1:2495000-3981868 GCA_027257055.1 Cephalopachus bancanus
TCTAACATAATGGTGTTGAGACACTACTAAAAAGAATGGAGAAGATTCCTCTTATATGAAAACATAGTAATATAAAAAGAAATAAATTATGCATTCTGGACTTTTTAAAATGAGTTCTTAACTGAGAGAAATAGAAATGTATTTAAGTTATAGTTGAAAATTTATATCAATAATATGTAGTATGAAACTTTGATATTTTTCTAATATTGGAGGATATTTTAAGTCACAGATCATCCAAAAGTGTTTTTACTGTCTGTTCAAATATGTACCACATAACCAAAATTGAAATAGAGGCTTAAAAAAAGACATCTTGGTGTGTTTGAAAAGCTATGGCTACTTTTTGTAAGCACTCACTCTTTTATGTAAGCCTCTGGTTGCGGCTTCCCGGAAATCTCTGCTGAGACGCTCATTGGCCCTTACCTTAGTCATCCTGTAGGATGACCACTGATCACCTTTGTATAATGAGCATTCAGAAACATCTGGCAATCTTTTCTAAGGCAAATGACAATGGGAGAATTGAAGAAGACCAGTCAACCTCAGGACTTTTCTGTGTCCCCAAACATAGTATGACACAGGGAAATCTGCTAGGCAGCTTTTCTTCAGAATGCAAAATTATAAATGGCACCCACAAGCCCCTCTTTCCTCTGCAACTTACAGTTTTCTACTCTCTTCCACTTTTAGAATTACCTGGAAAAAAACATGTGAAGAATTGATGATACTGATATTTGGTCCCTTGCTCTGCTTTCCCACTTCAGAGTTCTACTCTTCAGTGGGTTGGAATTATCCATCAAGCCTATCGTTGTTCTTCCCTTACATATGACTTTGTATCAATTAGAGATGTTTTTGACTGTGTTTTTTTTTTGTCTGGATACTCTAGAAAACCAAATTCTAATAAAATGTTTATGTAGTAATGATTATCCAGGGAATTTCAAACTCAGACAAGCAAAAATGAAAGGACAAGGAAGTGAGGTAGGGAAAGAGGAAATCGTGTAAGAGAACTAGCCACAGCATCAATACAAGCTAACCACCACCTGCTAATGGAAATCTATGTAATAACAATTTAAACAAATAAAAATATACTTTTTTCACCTAACTATTCTATTCTGTAGGTTGACCCTTGCTGGTATGGTCCCCCATTCACTTGATATACCTCATTGTAAGTGTTGACATTTCACAATAAGTTTGTTATCTCATTATGAATATTTTCACACACAGACACATTTCAAAGCAAAAAATTCAGTTGTATGAAGAAGAAAGATTCTCTTTTAACTGGACACAGAGGCATTTTTTTTCAAGTAGTACCCAACAGATTATATTTTACACATCACTTGCATTGGGTCATATCACACCTTCTTCCCTGGAATTGTAGAAGTGAATAACTGACAAAAAGAAAAAGCGTTGTTATAATTAGCTAAGACCAATAATGGTTTACTTCCTGGGACATTAGAGGTCACACTAAGCAAAGCTGTAATACTGTTATTAAGAAACAAGGAATGAAGTCTGTTATGTGGGGTCTGATTCAGTAAAAAGTTTTCTGTCCTGAGTTCTATTCTTTCTTGATATATAAAAATAAGCTCTTGGAAGATAAAGAAAAGCCCTTTTATCCTCTGTCAAAGCCTCCATAATAAGACATCAGTCATAGAATGAGATCATAAATATTCAAAATTGACAATTGAAACCTCAGTAACAAATTTATTATTGCAGCCTTTATGGTTCCTTCCTGATATACTAAAACCCATTAATTTAGTGGTTGAGGAGCCAAACAGCATCATGAATTAAATAACATGAACATTTCTCATTTCAGGTCTTTCAAAATATTATATTAATTACTATGCCTTAATGACTGCCAAGTGACAGGCACTATAACTCTAAAATGAGAATTATATTAGAGGATATTTAATATAAAGGCTTAGTTAATTTTTTATCACTACCACATCCTTTGAATTGTTGCCCTAATATAAGTAAATAAAATGAATTTATTGATTCTTTTTTTTTTTAGTTGGAGTCCTACTCTGTTGCCCAGACTGGAGTGCAGTGGCCACTCCCGGCTGCCAACCTTTACCTGCTGGGCTCCGGCGATCCTTCCACCTCAGCCTTCTGAGTAGCCGGAATTACAGGCATGTGCTACCACGCCCGGCTGATTTTTTGATTTATTTGTATGGTCTTGCTGCCCAGGTGGGTCTCGAACCCGCGGGCTCAGGCAATCCACTCACCTCAACCTCCCAAAGGCGCGGGATTACAGGCTGAGCCACTGAGCCCGGCTTTTATTGATTCTTATGTTGTCACCTGGATCCAATGACATGGTAAAAGTAATATATTTTTATATTTTATAACAGAAAACTATCCTTATAATGAATTATCATGAAAGTTTAAAATTAATTGCTGCTCTCAAAATGTTTTCCAAATCTTTAAGTAGAACTTGGAGTGTTTAAAATTTTACATATGTCCTATAACTTTTTCCTCCAGAGAGTTACATTTATCAGAAACATATAAATTATGTGTATAATTTAGAGAGATTTAATTTCTTGGTTATTTTAATATTAGTTGTGGTTTAATTCACATAGGGTGGCAGAAAATGACATAAAATAGCTGAGTATCAAATTTCTTACGGAATAACTGTTAACATTTTAACAAATAATTTTATCTAAGCCCCAATTTTTATTTTTTATTTTATTTTATTTTATTTTTGAGTTGGAGTCTCACTCTGTCGTCCAGATTGGAGTTCAGTGGCCGCTCCTGGCCACCGCAGCCTCAACCTGCTGGGCTCCGGCGATCCTTCTGCCTCAGCTTTCCAAGGAGCCAGAACTACAGGTGCACGCTACCATGCCCGGCTAATTTTTTGATTTATTGTAGAGATGAGGTCTCGCCATGTTGTCCAGACGGGTTCTCGAACCCATGGGATCAGGCAATCCACTCACCTCAGCCTCCCAAAGTTCGAGATTACAGGCTGATCCACCAAGCCCAGCTCCAATTTTTATTAAGTAACATTTAGATAACTGCTATTTTCTCCAATGGCACTCACATTGATAGTTATGTGTAACGGTTAATTCTGTGTATGTTACTGAGTTAAGGGATGCCCAGATAGCTGATAAAACATTTTTCTGTGTATACCTGTGAGGGTGTTTTCAGAAGAGATTAGTATTTGAATTCATGGCTGAGTAAAGAAGACTCAAGCTCACCAATATGGGTGGACATCATCATTAGGCAGAGAAAGGATAAATTTGATGTTTCTCTTCTTGAACTGGAACACCCACCTTCTTTTGTTGTCAAGTATTGGAGCTCCTTTCAAAGGCCTTTGGACATCAGGACCTACAACAACTCCTCCACCTCTCCCTTCAGAGACCTTTTGGACTGAGAGTTTCTAAGGCCTTCAGACTAAGATTGCATTACACCATCAGTTTTCCTGGCCCTCTGCTTGCAAATGGCATTTTCTGAGATTTCTTGGCCTTCGCAGCCACATGAGCCAATTCTCATAATAAAATCTCCTCTTCTATATCTAAATATATACCTGTGGAAGGGGGCCTAAAAAGACATCTACAATGTCAAAAATTAGGCTAAGCATAAACTCAGATTTTGCACAGTTAAACATGTACTCAGCCTTTGCACAGTTAAACATGTACTCAGCCTTTGCACAGTTAAACATGTACTCAGACTTTGCACAGTTAAAAAGTTCCCTTCCTGGAAGCTGGCATCAGCACCTGCTGGCTAGATTAAACTGCTTAACAGCTTTTTTTTCACTTCTGTGAACCCTGCTAGCATTGCTTGAAAGGTATCTAGGTCTCCAGGATGTTGCGGTTTGGCCCACTTGGAAAGTCCCAATGTGATTTTCCCTCATTTAAGAAAGTCCCTATAGCTAATGAGCGCCCCTTGCTGTGGGACTGTTATGTCCAGCAGGCAGGTGGCCATTGGCCTGACTCTTGGCTAATAAAAACCTCTCCTTTTTTATAGCTTGTACTTTTGGTGTTGGTATCTGTGAATTAAGCGCTCGGTTCCTATCTCATACCTTACTTTTCTCTGTTTCTCTGAAGAATCCTAATACAATTTGTCACCATGGAGACTGTTTTGGTTTGTCCCTGCAGTTATAAAAAATACTCAATAGTAGGTAATTAATAAGTAGCAGAAGTTTGTTTCTCACAGATTTGGAGACTAGAAAGTCAAAGATCAAGATATAGGACAGTTTGGTTTCTGGTGAAGGTCCGCTTCTTGGCTCTTGCAGATTGCCACCTTTTCACAATGGAGAGGGATCAATCTTCTTCTTCTACACGGCCGTAGTACTATTGACTTAGGGTTCCACATTCCCTTTGACCTCACTTGACCTTAATTACCGTCTAAAGACATAATCACCAGATAGAATCACTTTAGGAGTTAGTGTTTCCACATATGAATTTGAGGGGAATAAAATCAGCAACAAAATTGGAAGATATTTTAATCATATTTAAAGTTAGAAGCATAAGCATATAATATGAAATATTTAATTACCGGCTGAAAACTTGGCTCCTTGGCCTTTTCTCTGATAGTGAAAAGAAGATACAATATGTATGTGCCTGAGTTTAATCTCTGCTAAATTAAGGAACTGGAAGGATCTTAACCTCTTTTTCAAATATTTAGGTCATATTTTCTGAAATAATTTTGTAAACCTCTTTTCCCACTTATACATTGTTAAGTTAATATCCAAAACACTTATAAATTTAACTAGCTGCAAGGGAATAGTTTATTACTGATTTTAAATTTTATATGCATGAACAATATTGTTAAGATATTGTTCAAAATATTGGTATTGCATTTTTTTTAATATAAGAAAATTGTCTGCCAGATTATCTGGCCTCTACAACTGCAAAATATCTAAACTCAAATAAATATATTAGTAGGTGTCCTCATGACAATCATCTCACTTCTTAATTCTAATTTTAATATAGTAAAAAAGATGGAGAATAAATAACAAAGAAGAGAAAAAGACAATGAAAAAGGAAGAGAAGAAAGAAGGAAGGAAGGATGAGTCAAGGGACTTTGTCATAAGTTTGTCACTTGGAAAGGAAAAAAAACACCTTCATAATATTATTGATACAGTCTGTTGTTGTTGTTGTTGTTGTTGTTGTTATAACTCTTATGGAACTTGCCAACAGAGATCATGAATTCACCATAGATCAATTCCTTGTTTTCTGTCCACAAGGTTTGATTCCTAGGATGCTAAGTATCACTGTAAATTTCTGATAGAGGACATTATACCTTTCTTTATAAAGTAAGAGACAGATGTACTGAAAGAAAATTACACCAAAAATATGAGATATCATTTCACACAAGTTAAAATGGCTTTTATCCAAAAGACCGGCAATAACACAAGCTGGTGAGGATGTGGAGAAAGGGAAACCCTCCTACACTGTTGGTGGGAATGTAAATTACTACATCCACTTTGAAGATGCAGAAGATCCAGCAATCCCACTATGGGAGAATATTCCAAAGAAAGAAATCAGTTTATTGAAGAGATGTCTGCACCCCCATAATTATTGCAGCATTATTCACAATAGCAATGATACAGAAGCAACCTACATCAATTGATAATGGCATATACGTACAATGACATACTATTTAGTCACAAAAAGAATAAAATCTTGTCATTTGCAACAACATGGAGGCATATGGAGGACATTACATCATGTGAAATAAGGCAAGCGCAGAAAGACAAATATCACATATGTTCTTATTCATATGTGGTGTAGGAAAAAAAACTCATGCAGAAAGCTAAAGGGTGGAATGATGACTACTGAGGGCTGGGAATAGGAGTGGCAAGGAGAGGGATAAGTGGAAATTATTAATGGGCACAGAAATTCAATTAGATAGAATGAATATGATCTACTATTCTGTAGCATAATAGGGTGACTACAGTTAACAAGAGTTTATTCTATATTTTGAAATAATGTAAACTGTGAAATTGGAATGTTTCTAACACAAAGAAATAATAAAAGTTTGATTACTATACATTGTATGACTGGGTCAAAATATCACATGTACCCCCAAAATATATACAGCTATTATATACCAAACATGATTTAGAAAAAGTATATATATAATATATATGCATATATTATATATGTATATATAGGTATATATAGATATAGATCGATCTATATTTATATATAAACGTATATAAATATTATATATAAAAATATAGATATATATATTTATAGATATATAGAGAGATGAGACCTTAATAAAAGAGAACTAGCAGAATAATGGGAAATACTTGAGAGACTGATTTTGAGAAAGACCATATATAAAAATTAATGAATGATCTAATAATTGATTTTCTTAAATTTATCTGAGCCCATTTATCTGCTGCACAGTCTTCATATACCTTCCTTTGTGCTCAGAAACCAGTATGAATATGTGTGATATTAAAGATAGTTTATAGCATTAAATTCAATCATCTTCATTCTTCCCTCTATAGTATTAGGTTCGTAATATCCATGTTTATGAATAACATCCTGAATGCACATACTTGCAAGAAAATCATCACTGCCTGATTCTCCTGTACCGAATCTTACTCCAGGGACATTATGATGAGAGTCTATGACCCTAAAGGTAATATTACAGGCAAGAAATGACAAAAAAACAGTTCTAGACATTTGTAGAGAAAAGACAGACATTTTTTTCCCTTTTAAGAGTCTTAGAGATGAGATAGAAAGGATTCTTTTCACTCTGAGTCCTTTGCAATGTAAATAAATCTTTACAATAGAAAGATAACACCCATTGTCTTCAGCTTTGCTACCCCAGAGGTTTCTCTGCTTTGTTCGATCTCAGTCCCTTGAAATACAAACATTTATTACTGTGAGTCTCTGAGTTCTTAAGTTAAATTTAGAGTGAACCTAGGTATCTATCTCACTATAAAACAGCGGATCCTTGGGGAGATAAGGTAGCTTTGATTAACTTTTTGAATAGAAACAATTAGTTTCACCAATAGAAAAACAAAGGACTACATTAAAAAATTCTTATGGTATGAGCAAAGTAAAATGTTTATGAGAGAAAAGAAACCTAAGAGTAATTATTTCCAAGCCTCAAAAGGCTGAGACTTTTATAAGGATGCTAAAAAATCTAGAAAATATTTATTGTACTGCACATATATTTGGGTCTGAGTGTTACTCATTTGACATATATTGTCTCATTTAATTTTCAAAGCCATTTTATGAAATGAGTGCCTTTTTAGTAATAAGAAAATAAAGAGGTTTGGGGAAGTGAAATAACTTCCAAAAATCACTCAGTTCAATGATAGCATCATTCAGTTAAACAATTCATCTGGTTCTAGAGACTAGGCCCTGAAACTATAACTGCTTACATATTTATTTAATTTCTGCATTACAAGGTCAAGCATTAATAGTGTATGATCAGTAGTCATTAGTGGAATATATATACATGTTAATGTATATAGATAAATATAGATGTACAGATACATGGGCAAAGCTACTAAGTGGATTATACACATATATTGGTAACATTAATAAGTCATGGTAGAACTATAAATGATTGACGTGTATCTTTCACATAAAGAGGCAATCTAAGTGAGCATTACTGAAAAGAATAAGTGAAAAGTGACACTTGCACACTCTACAGTACGGATGTCAAAAGCAGACCAGTTATAACATACTTTATGCCTTTGCAGACCTCTAGCTTAGCTACCGCTTTATAAGTGAGAACATGAGGTATTTGGTTTTCCATTCCTGTGTTACTTCACTTAGGATGATGGTCTCAGAAAAAGGAGGGTGGGAAGGTGGAGAAGGTTGAAAAATCAATCATCTATGGAGTATTATGTGCACTAGTGGGGTGATGAGTTCACTTAAAGCCCAGACTTGTTCGTTACTATGCAGTGCATCCATGTAACCCCAAACCATTTGCAACCCTAAAGCTATTGTTTTTTTGTTAAAAACAGACTAGTTTTATACACATCAACTTAGTTATGTCTAAAACACAACTGTATGTAGCAAAATAAGTTAACAGAAAAGATAACCAATTTTTCCCAAGTCCACTCAAAATATATCAGGACTTTTGACACCAAATAATGGGTGTTTTCTACAGTCCTTTTCTTGATTAAAAGAAATGTTTGCATTTTTAAATGCTACTCTTTCTTTTACCTCTTAGGCAAACAAGGGCAGTTTCAAAGACCCGCATAAGTGCAGCACAGAAAAATGTCAAGAAGTCAGTATAATAGTATTTTAAAATAAATTTGTAAGCTATCACGCAGGCTCAAATTGCCAAATTAGACATACAGGAACCAAAATATCCATCAGGATTTTCTAATCTTTTTCCTCAAGAGAGGAAACGCAGAGAGGTCTGGAGCTTCATTTTCCTTCCCCTAACCCTTCCTTCTCATATCTGACATGTGTCTTTGGTTCAAAATCTTAGAGGACAGAAGTTCAAAGTGAAGTTAAATGGAGTAACTGCACAAGTGAGGTGACTTATGAAACATTTCCATTGGCTCCCTGAAAATTTATATAACTTACATAACAGTTTTCAGTACATCATGTCTCTTAAATACATAGAGTGTGGATATAATATGAGCAAAATTATTAGCAGAATCATCTAAAAGTGTATTTATAATTTCTTCACCCAACCAGAGATAATTTATCTACATATCCAGGGGTTCATTTGACAAAGGGCATCTCTGGGCACCTGAATCATTTCTTTCCCCTACAAAGAATGTGAATGAATTCTATCAATCACAAATAAAACAAAGGTCTACAACAGAAAACTAAACAAATGATTTGAATGTGTGATTGACAGAGCTACAAATATGAAATAAATGTGTAAAAAGTAATTCAACAACCTAGTAATAAGAAAGTCTATGTGAGCTTTAGTTGTATTTGAGATAAACTTTAGAGTAAATATTAAAATTCTAGTTGTTAACGTTTAAAAAAATATAACTCTTATTATGTTTTAACATCAATTTATGTATCTTTCAAGTGCATTTATAAATCATGTAATGCTTCACAATTATATCTGTAATATTTTGTAACTTAATTACATTTACTTAAATATTTTAAACTTTTATTTTTTTATTTTAAAGATGTGGGGTATAATTCAGGGTTTGGTATACAAATGTTCATTATGTAGGTACCCTTGTTAATGAGGTGTGCACCCCTTCCCAAGGCAGATTCCCACTACTGTCAATTCTGCCTCCCCATACCCCACCTCCACAGTTTCCTGCCAATCGATTTCTTAGTGTTCCGATAGTTGTTCCTTATTGTTAGCAGACAAAACCTCAAAAACACTTGACTTCTGTGATTAACTCCTTTAAGTAAAATAAGTTTGATAAGTAGATATATTGAATTTCAGGCTTCCCTAAAAACTGATTCTTAATGCACCTCTGTTACAATGTGTTTTTACTTTTTAAAATAAAATTGCCATTTAAAATGAATCATTTTATTATTATAATTATTTCACTATGTTGGTTCATTGGCATATCTATTAAGTATGGTAAATTTTGTTAAATATTAGCAATATTCAAATAGACCTTATAGAAATCAATATAACTATACAACAACTATAGGGTTTTTTGTTGATTTCACCCTCTTGTGTTGTTATTTTTAAGTGGTTCTAGATATAAAGGCACTTATTACTAAGAAAAATATTATGTCATTCCTAGTATATTGTAGTTACCTTTTAGTTGCTGGAGATTTCAAATTACTTTTTAATTTTGATCCAACTGCAAACTTTTTATAATTCTTCATGTATTTCTGATAATTCTTCTGTTTATACTACAAGACATACATAATTCCTAAGAGTAAGAGACAGAGAGAGAATTTTATGGCCCATATGAACCATGCTTTATATATTCAAGCTGTACATAATCTTGATTTGAATCTGACCCACAATCTGTTATTCTGGGTTATGTCTCCACTAGAATGAATCCATTAGATTGCCTGTTTTTATTCTAATTTTATGCACATTATCTTATCTGGCAAGTAATAAACTTATAGATATTTAAATGAATTGCCTTCAAATTCTTGAAATCTCTCTTATCTTAATATGGTTCTATAATAATAGCTTCTAAGTTCTAAAGACAAAGAAATGTAAAATTAAAGACAAAGAAATGCCAATTAAAGCAGCAATTATAGTAAAATGTTTGAAATATTACAGCAAAATTTTTGAAAACATCCAATTCTAGCCGCAATGTAACTTAAAAACAACATTCTTGTAACTATTGATTGTAACATGAATGTTGACTACCTTTTTAGAGTATGTTTTGTACATAGTTTTTAAAATGAAAATATACATATTCCACAATCCAGAAACTCATAATCTATAAATATATTCTTTAGATATTTCAATCTGAATATATTTATCTGTATCATTCTACCTATCTAAAGAATTATTGGTAATAAGTGACTGAAATTCTCATCAATATATATGTATAAAATTTTAGTTTTTTAATATGTATTTATTGATGCACTAAAATAAATAATTGAGTAACTAAAACAATGAGAAATGTTTATATATGTTCATATGTAAAACTATACAAGATATATAATTTAGGTAAAATAATAATTACTAAGTTGAATACACGTATGGTTGCTTCTTTATAGAAAATTAAAATATACATAAAATATAGATACAGGTCAATATGATTATTTTCTTGTATAAATGTGCTTTAAATTCACTGACAAGTTTTAATAAAAACACATAAAATGATAAATGATGGCTATGTGTACATACTATTCAATCTACTACCTTTTGTACGGTTTGCATTTATTTTGCCATAAATGTGTTTTTCAAAATTAAAAAAAAGTTTGTTTTTTTGTTTGCAAATTTGAGTTTACATTATGTTCACAAATTAAATTTCTAAAGTTAACCTAAAACTATCAATAAACACTTCCTTTTGTACTTGGTTACTACACTGACAACCTAAAAATTTTAAAAAAAGATGATTAAAACAATAGAAACATAAAGACAGAACAAGTATATAGTATATTTGCTGTGTCTGAAATCATTTTAAGCAAAATTTCTAACTTAATATTCACTTATGAGGTAGAGCAGCAGCACTATATTCCTCTCCTCAGAGCTGAAGAAAATGATCTTAATTTGACTTTCACAATCCCCTGGGTAGGTTCAGATTTTTACCTTGTGAATTTTTCTTTAAATTATATTTTTTTCTTTTTCTAGTGAACTGCTAGAGTGCAGCTTTTAAGACGAACTGGTTTTTATTATGTCAAGTACGTTACACAAATAAATACAAATGGTAAAAAAAAAAATCGAAATCAAACCAATTTTTTTTCAGAAACATACCTTAAATTTGATTGACTATTTTGCCTTTCTTCTTCTTCCTTTTTTTTTTTTTTTTTTTTTTTGAGTTGGAGTCTCACTCTGTCACCCAGACTGGAGTGCAGTGGCCGTTCCCAGCCAGTGCAACCTCGACCTGCTAGGCTCCGGCGATCCTTCATCTCAGCCTTCCAAGTAGCTGGAACTACAGGTGCGTGCTATCATGCCTGGCGAATTTTTATTTATTTATTGTAGAGATGAGGTCTCGCCAATTTGCCCAGGCGGGTCTCGAACCTGTGGGCTCAGGTAATCCACTCACCTCGGCTTCCCAAGGCTCGAGATTACAGGCTGAGCTACCAAGCCCAGCTTCTTTTGCCTTTCGATATTCCCCAGGGTAATACATAAACTATATCAATTCCTTTCCTGAACTTCTACTATATCTTGGAAAAGCAAAGTTTTGTTCTCTGACCTGTAGAATAGGTAATCAATGTATAATGCTAACAGCTCCTGATAATATTCTGTCACTTTCATGCTATAAAAATCTTTTAAGCAACTGAGACATTTGAGAAAATAGATGGCTTTTCATAAAACATGTAAACTTAGGTTTTAAAATAAACTGATTTCAAAGAATGAAATACCTGTTGGGCCTACCCAATAAGAGTGCTTTTTACAAGACAATGTTATGTTGTCTTTTATTGATAATATTATGTACATAATTTAATAATGCATAGCAATTAATTTCAGCTTTTTGTGAAAAATTTTTCTGAAATTTAATTTGTCAGTATCTAAAATAAATATGTATTAGATAAAAAATGATATGAAGGGTATATAACAAATAAATTTAAAAATGCTAACAGGATCAGTAATTTTCCAAATTTTATATTCCAAATAACAATAGTTACCTATGACCATACTGTATCATAAATACAAACTATGACTATTTTTGTAAGACTTATGACAGCAAATAGCAGTGGAGCAGTTGGGTATAATTTTTCTAGGCTCACTTTTACTTGTCAAATCAAAATGAATTTTCTGTAAGAAAAATGACCTCCTTTGTAATTTATGGTGAAGTTGAAGAAAAACCAGTGGTGATTAAAACTTATAAAACACAGCTTAGAAATTTTAATTTTGATAAAGTTTTTTCAAAGCTCAGTGGACTTTTTTCTAAAGTCTTCTTTAGTGCATTCTTGTCTTCAAATGCATTCAAAACTTTTTTCCAGACTCCAGACTATTGGTTCAAAATCATTCACAAGTTCTCATGCCCCACTTGTCCATTAAAGCAATTGTTACATTTTTCTTTGTATTGTATGATTTACTCCATAACAAATAGCTTATTCCTCATTATACACTTTTTGAATTTAGACTATTTTTGATTATAGGCTATTATTATCAATCAATGCTCAGTGGATTGAGTAATTTACATAACATATTACACAATATATTAATTTTACAATGTATTTATAAATGTTTTGACAATATTCCTTTCTCATAAGGTAAGTAAATCTTTTCCAAGACTATTGCAAGTAATTGCAAAATGACTGCTTTGAAAGGAATTAGAAGTTAGAGTATTAAAAATATTTTAAATTTTATATTACACTCTATTGCTTTCTTTTATTTATTTATTCAAGATCCTGATTATAAAATAATGGCAACCTTATAATCAAGTATTGTGGACCTGTAAAGAAAATACTGGAAAACAAATTGTCACATAATCTGGCAAGAAAAGACTATGAAAAACAAGGTATTTTATATAATTATTACTTTTGAAGATCACTGACCTGTGATAATTAATACATGTGTTCCCCCTAAAGAAATTTTATTTAGTAGAGAGATTTAGGGAAAAAGAACATGTATGGCTATTTCTCCCTTAGTTCTACTACAAGTTGAAAACTAGAAGAATTGCCAGGATAAACCATCAGCTGAATGGCCCATGAAACTTTTAACAAAAGTTCTTTGGGATATGGGTAATATCTTTGGAAGACATTTTGTGGGTGTATTTGTTTGTGTGTGCATAGTCTGCATGCATTAAATAGAAAGCATTTAAAACCAAGAAGTTAATAATAATACTAATTAAAAGTTTCTAGGGCAACCCCTTTGGGTCCTCTCCTGCTGTGGTAGATTTTCTGTCCTCTCAATAAATTCTGCTTAAAAAAAAAAAGTTTCTGGTATGATTCAAACATGAAAAGGTTTTGTTTTGTGTGATTTTTGAAATATTTATATTATTTTATATCATTTGCATATTTATTTTAATTTGAAAGGAAGATCTTTATTTGTGAATGTAGCTGTTTTACATAGCAATTTTATAATTTGGTAGTGAATGTATCACCTAATTTTCAATGGAAGATAAAAGGTTGTGGGTTGTTATGCTGCCCTGTAAAGAAAAGATTAGAATACAATGAGTAAGAAAAAATATCTATGTGTTGAGATGTACTCTAAACAAATTCTCTTTAAAGTTATCCTTTAACTAATAGTCTGTTGCATGTATTCATTGTTGTTCCTGTCTTAGATCATCCTAAGATCTTGTCTTCATACAATTTTATTTTTAGAAAAAGCTACGACCTTTGAAAGTAAGAAGATAGGTGTTGAAAAACGTATTTTAAAAAATAAGAAACATTGAAAATAAATTACAAAGACACAAAATCAAAACTAATGTGTGAAGGGTTGAATAGTTTTATATTCTTTCTGCATAGTTTTTAAAATAGGCAGTCTCTCTGTACAAGTCATGAGTCTTGATATAACCAATAAAGTAATATATGTTAAAGAAATCTTTAATCTCTTTCCTCATTTTTTACCTAGTCAAGAACATGGCTGGGATAATACTCCATTTAATGCATCACGGTCCACCATATCAGACCAGAAATATATTGATATTTTCTCCAACTTAGAAAAAAAAGTAAATCATCTTAGCCCTATGTCTTTACTAACTACTGGTTCATCTCTTTCCATAGCTTTGCAGGTGAAATCCTAGAAAACCATACTTTTGTGTTCTGTCTCCAACTCCTTTCTTGGCATTGTCATTTGACCCACTCTAGTAAGCTTTTTCACTCCACCACTTTACCAGAACTGGTTGTGCCAGTATTACCAATGATTTACTCATTTTTGAATCCAAATGTTAAGTTTCCATCTTATCTGAGCTATCAGAAGCTTTTAAGATAGATAAGTTCTCCCTTGTCCCTAATAAAATTTCCACATTTACATGTCAGGGTATGCTACTCTCTTGATTTCCCTTTATTACACTTCCTGCCAGTCTCCTTTGTAGAATCACTCTTATCTTCTTGCTTCTAAACATTGAACTATAGTAAGTATTTATTATCTTTTTTTATTTCTTTAACTTATTTTTTTCTAACTATATTACTCTTTTGGTGATCTAGTCTTATCCAGCCTCATGTCTTAAAACATAAAATCTATGCCACTGATTGGTAAATCCATATCTCCAGCCGATATGTTTCCTCAAATTTGAGTTAATATATGAAAAAGATTACTGAGCATCTCCAATTAAATATATAGTAATCATTTCAGATTCAACATGAAACATGCAGAACTTATTATCTCCCCACCAAAATCTCCCTATCAGGTAATCAATTCTATCCTTCTAGTTTGCTGCTTATAAAGCTTAAGTTCAATCTTGGTCTTTCTCCCTCAAACATATGATCTTCCATTTGTCAACAACATTACTCTGCTCTTTCTTGAACACATATGATGAACTTGTCTGCTTTTTCCTGTCTCCATAACTTCCACGCTGGCCCATGCCATGATGATCTCTTTTGTGATGTCATTGCAATAGCTTTCCAAATGTTTTTCCTTCCTTTATCCTTATAGACAATTCACCACACAAAATTATGATTTTTCAAATAAAACAGAAGCAACAATAATGAAACATTAGCTATCAAGTTGAGGTTGAAAATGATCATTCTCTAGAATAATTTATAGCTTGGAATATCAAATAGAAGGTCAATGAGCTATAGAGCAAAGCAAAAAAATACTAATCAAGAAGAAAAAATAAAGCCGGGCTCGGTGGCTCAGCCTGTAATTCCACACCTTTGGGAGGCTGAGGTGAGTGGATTGCCTGAGCCCGCGGGTTCAAGACCCGCCTGGGAAGCAAGACCTCATCTCTACAATAAACCAAAAAATCAGCCAGGCATGGTAGCACATGCCTGTAATTCCGGCTTCTTGGAAGGCTGAGGTGGAAGGATCGCCGGAGCCCAGCAGTTCAAGGCTGTGGTGGACGGGAGCGGCTACTGCACTCCAGTCTGGGCAACAGAGTGAGACTCCAACTCAAAAAAAAAAAAGGAAGAAGAAGAAAAAATACCTTACTATGATAGGCATAGCATATGAGTAAAACAAGTTCCAGGTAGAGGAAGAGGAAATGACAGAGAAAAGACAAATACAAAATAAATATTTTTTTCTACTCTTGAGAGATTTAAGTTTGCACATTAAAAGTTTTTACCAAATTCCAGGTTGGAATACTAAGAATAAACATACATATCTGTAAAATTAATATAAAGATTAAAAAGCTAAATTTTAAAAACTTCTGATGATAGAAACAAGTTAATCCAAGTCTCTAATAAAAATGTGGTACATATAAATGATGAACTATTACTCAGCCATAAAGATGGACAAAATTTGAACTTCACAGCAACTTGGATGGATTAAGGTTCTATAATACTTAGTGATCTATCACAGAAACAAAGAACTGAGTACCATATGTTCTCACTCATAAATAGACCCTGAACAACTATCATAATACTATAAGAAAGGGATCAGGAGTAATGGGACACTGACAGGGGAAGGAGGGGGGCAAGTGACATCAATAAGTGTACCCAGTCCCAAACCAGGTGAAGTGGGAACCAATGAGAGGTTCAAACTTTACCTGTAAAATGACCATTTGTAAACCTAATCCTGTATTGTATCCCACATCTTTAAAATAAATAAATAAATATATTTTAAATAGAAAAAAGAAAAAAAGAAGAAAAAAGAAAAAAATCCAAATAGGAAAAGAGGAAGTCAAGTTATCTCTCTTTGTAGATGACATGATTGTGTACGTTGAAAACCTAAGAGAATCTGTCAAAAACCTTCTTACATTGATAAAGGACTTTAGCAAAGTCTCAGGATGTAAAATAAATGTGCAAAAGACAATAGCATTTCTTTACACCAATAATAAACAAACAGAAACCCAAATAAAAACCACAATTCCATTGACAATAGCCACACAAAAAATGAAATACCTTGACATCTTCCTAACCAGAGACGTGAAAGACCTTTACAATGAAAACAACAAAACACTGCTCAAAGAAATCAAAGATGACACAAACAAGTGGAAAAATATCCCATGCTCATGGATTGGAAGAATCAACATTGTGAAGATGTCTACCCTACCTAAGGCAATCTACAGATTTAATGCAATACCCACCAAATTACCAGCAACATTCTTCTCAGACCTAGAAAAAACAACACAGGAATTCATATGAAAACACAAATGACCAAGAATAGCCAGACAATCCTCAGCAAAAAAAAAAAAAAAAAAAAAAAAAAAGGTGGTATCACATTACCAGACTTCAAACTTTACTATAAAGCTACAATCATCAAAACAGCATGGTATTGGTATAGGAACAGGCATATAGACCAACAGAATAGAATTGAGATTCCAGAAGCAAAACCTCAACTTCTCAACCAACTCATCTTCAACAAAGCCCCCACCACCTACCACTGGGGAGAGGAGAACCTATTCAGTAAATGGTGCTGGGAAAACTGGCTGACCACATGCAGAAGATTGAAACAGGACCCCTATCTCTCCCCGTACCCAAAAATTAACTCCAAATGGATAAGAGACCTAAATGTAAAACCTCAAACCATAAGAACCTTAGAAAATGAAGGACATACCCTCATGGACATTGGAACTGGCATCCAGTTCCTGAATAAAACCCGAAACCCACAGACCATAAGAGACAAGGTAGACAAGTGGATCCTCATTAAACTGACAAGCTTCTGCAAAGCCAAAGAAATCATCAAGAGAGCAGGGAGACAGTCTACAGACTGGGAAAAATTATTTGCCAACTCCAGGTCTGACAAAGGCTTAACATCTTGGATCTACAAGGAACTCAAATGTGCTGAAAAGAAAAAAAAACAATCAACCCCATTATAAAATGGGCAAAAGATATGAACAGACACTTCTCAAAGCAAGACATCTGAGCAGCCAACAGACACATGAAGAAATGTTCATCCTTACTAATCATCAGGGAGATGCAAATCAAAACCACACTGAGATACCACCTAACTCCAGTCAGAGTGGTAATTATCAATAACTCAAAAGATAACAGTTGCTGGAGAGGGTGTGGTGAAAGGGGAATTCTTCTACACTGTTGGTGGGAGTGTAAACTAGTGCAACCTCTGTGGAAAGCAGTGTGGCAATTCCTAAAAGCTCTAAATATCAACCTCCCATATGACCCCACAATCCTCCTACTGGGAATACATCCTGAAGAACTCAAATCACTCTATAAAAAAGATACCTGCACACGTATGTTTATCACAGCGTTGTTCACAATAGCAAGAACCTGGAACCAACCATGCTGTCCATCAAAAGAGGACTGGATTAAAAAAATGTGGTACATATACACGATGGAATACTACGCAGTCATAAAAAAAGAACAAAATCATGAATTTTGCAGCAACCTGGATGGAACTAGAGTCTATAATACTGAGTTACCTCTCACAGAAACAAAGATCTGAGTATCACATATTCTCACTCATATAGTGGACCTTGAACATCCAACGCAATACTATAAGAAAATGACTGACAGTGGTGGGAAACTATGGGGGCAAGGGGAAGGGAGATGGGATTAATGGTAGCAAATATCTCTCTGGGGATGGGGAGACACCTCTTATCAACAAGGATGCCTGAATGAAGCATATTTGTATACCTAACCGTTAACTGTACCCCACAATATCATAATAAAAAATATTGATTACAAAAAAAGAATTTTATCTTAGGCTTCTCATAATCAAAACTGGAAAATAGAAGAGTGGGGTGACATGTCCAGATGACAAAGAGAAAGCCACTGTCCCCCATAACCCAGTACACAGGTAATAATCATATTATTCATGTATCAAGAGCACAGAAAGATATTGAAGGATAAGCAAGCATGTAGACATGCATGTCCTCCCAAAAAATAAAAATTAAAAAGAGAGGACTGTGCCAAACCACAGATGACTTGAACTAGGAACAGGTAACTCAATACAGAAGCACACAATGTAATGGTGAGTCATCATACTTTAGCTATATGGACAGATCCACCTACATAAAAGAATATGCTGAGAGTTGCTGGAAGTATGCTATATAAATACAGACAAAGGATTCTGGAAATAGAAAAGACAGTATTTTGATAACTTCTAGAAATAAAAGTTCTAAATGTCTTAGGAAAACCCAAGAGCAAGAGAGAAATGTGAAGATAACAGAAAAATTCCTCTAGAAAAAATTATGTCAGTTAGTGGAGGATATGGAAGAGGGAGAGAGACCTAAAATACTCAAGAAGAAAATCTTTTAGAAGGAGAAAGAAGAAGAAAGGGTAGGGAACTAGAATCTTGATATTATGAATAGCTGATCGCTTGTGTTTTCTTTTTCTTTTATGTTTTGGTTAAACATATTAAAAGAGTATTTAATTCTCAGAAACTAGGAAGAAATCACAGCTATTCATTACATGGAGAAACTAGAGTAGAATTATTTACTAATAAATGAATAAAAACAATAAATAAAACCTCATAAAATTATAAAAATGTAGAAATAAAACTATTAAACTATATAGTAAAATGATAAATAATAATTCATTAGGAATGTAGTAGACATCATTTATTTCACACATTCAAGGGGAATTTGCCACACTGAAGTAGTTCTCCTAATTAAAAAACGAATACTGTTAATAAGTGATCTCTCTGAAACCTAGGAATAGAGAGGGCATTCCTCAACTCGGTAATGAATATCTGCCAAAACACTACAGCCAACATTATACCTCATGATGAGAATCTATATGCTAAGATCGGAAAGAAAGGAAAGGATATCAGGTATAGCATAGAATTTTTAGTGCAGTGAAACTACTGTTTATAATAGTATACTGGTGGACACATGTTGTCATACAATTACCAAAATCCCTCGAATGTAAAACACTGAAAGTGAACTTTAATGTAAACAATAGACTTTGGGTGATAATGAGATTTCAATGTACATTCCTCAGTTTAAAAAATGCACCATTCTGGTGGGGGACATTGACAGTGTCGATGTCAGTGGGGGAAGCTATACTTGTGTGGGAGGCAGAGAATTTATGGAAACTTTCTGCTCAGTTTTTCTGTGAACCTAAACTGTTCTAATAAATAAAGTTCACAAAAGTAAGATAAAAAAATGTGTGACCTAATAGAGGAAATTTACTCATCTGACATTTGATGTAGATTTAAATAAACAAGTCGACAACTGGAAAATTTGTTATAGATTCAAGATCATATGTGTGAAATGCATAAAAAATATGAATATTAATGTAGAAATAAAAAATGACATAAATGTAGTGTTCATAACTTACTATGACTCAAGAAGAAAATTAAAATTTATTGCTACTACACATCAAACAAAAATATACTCTAGATGGGTTAAAAACATAAATGTAAAAAAAAAAATCAAGTAATTTAAACACTATAACATAGAAGAAAATCTAGGCAATAACAAATACAGTTTTAAAATCCGGTACTTTCTGAGCAAGAAAACACGAAAGAAAAATTGCGGCCATAATTACTTGTGTTAAAAGATGCCTTATATCACATCATGTTCTTATTTTTCTTTCTGTTTTGTGTCTTTCCAAGGTGGATTCCTCATTTCTGAATTAGAAATCATATATTTTACATAGAGTGTAAAAACCTTCATGAACAGTAAGGTTTTTTTGTACATTCTAAAGAGTAATACATTTTGGGAGCAAAAAAGAGCATTTTTTTTCTTTTCATGCAAAAGAAAGCCATAGACATGTCAAAATAGTTTTTCAGTTATTAACATATATAATAATATAGCAAAATAATAAATAGTAATAGTAATAAGTTAATTAATAAGAATAATATAAAATGCATTATTTGTCAGGTGAGTGGTTCTGTGGAGTTGATCTTGGAAGAGTATGGCTGTATGTTCTTGTGTTTGAATGTTCTTGTTGTACATTTAATTCCATGAAAAAAATAAACTAAATTAACTACACATTTATTAAAGACACAAACAAAATGAATAATGAGATTGAATTTATTTAGTCTATTGCAGTAGTAATATCTGAAGATCAGCTTGTCTTTGCAGAGTGGTTTTGGCTTCAACGTTTTTAGGAAGGAGAACACAAGTTATAGGTCGGGTAGTTTACAGTTGAGATTGTTTTACAATGAGGAAAAGTCTAATTCTTTCAGTTGAAATGGAAACGTTTATCTCTGTGTCTAGGTAGTTTCAGGGGCAACCAGTTCTAATCACAGTTAATCAACCATGAGACAAATAACAAAAAGTAGAAGGGTATGTGTCTGACCTTATCACCAAGTTTAGGAAAAGGGAAAAGGACTGTGTTTACCCTCATCACAGAAAAACCTTAATGGAGTCATCTGTGAACCTTGTGGAATGGAAGAGTAGACAATGGATGTTGAGTCTCATCTAAGTCATATGGGATAGATGTTTCTTTGTGGCAAGAGGAACACAAAAGTGTAGAAAGAGTAAGGACTTTGGAAAACAACGTGTTGGGAGGATTTCTTAACCATTCTTGTTTTCCAGCAATACAATCTCAGGGAAATTTCAATGTTATCACATGCCATCAAACAAAATGATTTTTTTAGCAGAAATCATAAGACTTTCTTATTTCTATTTACATAGTCTGTGACTTAAATCCTCAAGAAACAGTAAGAAAAATAAAATAATCCCTAATTTATTACCAGAAAAAAATGCATGGACGTAAATATAACTGTGGACTTAATACCCTGTCTTTCACTATTTGTCTTTTCCATTTTTAAGCACCTGTAAGAACCCAATCACTTCTTGATAGAACAATAAATTTATTGCAATGTCCTCTATCTGTCACAATTCCTCAGAAAATAACACATTCTATAGCTACATTTCTTCAATTTACTACCCTACAGACATTAATTATCTTTTGTCTTTTTTTATAGTTTCTTGAGCAGCAATTTGATTAGTTTCAAAGATGTTTAATGCTTGTTAATTATGTAATATGTGGGTAACACACACATGTATTAATACAATTTGATTTGGAGACATTTAGATGGAGTAGAAATACTATTTCTTGAAAGAGGTCAATAAGAAGGTGTTTGCCTAATCAGACTTTATGCAAGATCTTCATCAACTCATGCCCCCAAAAATGTTTAATGATTTATTGGTATAATACATTTGCTATATTTGATTTGTCTTATAAAAGAGGCAACGGCTATAAGGCAAAAACCATAGCAAGAACTAAGCGTTTACAATCTTCTGAAATGCCAGGGCATTATGTATTTAAAAAAAAAAAAAAGAGAGAGAGATACATAAATTCCTTTTATAACTGGTTTAAAACAAGTCACATTTTACTTTTTTTATTTTTTTATTTTTTAGTGTGACTAAGGTTCCATATCGCTAAAGAATTAAACAATGGATCAAGAAATTGCTGCTTCAAAGATTTAGTGTTTATGTAACGTTGTTAGTAAAATCTTTACAAAATGAAAGTGTTCTGAATTTTACTGCTGGAGTAATAGAAAAAAAGCAATGAATTGGGTGTAAGAATTTTTAGGTTCAAGTACTTTCTGAATACCAAGCTTCTCATTTGCATAATGTAATAAAAGCTACCTATCTATCAGTGCTGTTTTGAAAATTAAATAAATTAGTATGCTGTAATTCAATGGATCTAGGACACTGTCAGTTGTAATTAGGGAACATCATTTATGTTTACTAAGAAAGAAAATGTGTCCTATGAAATATGAGAAAAGATTTTCTTATAGCTCAGAATTTTAATTTTATATATGAACAACTTAGGCGAAGTAATTTTAGTAAATCCTCTAATAATAAGTATATATTTTTTTCTGTGTTCATGATTTTCTGAATACATTGTGGCTTTTCATTTTGATGTTAATCATAATATACTATTTTAACTACAATTCAGACAACAGATTACTTCAACACGTATAATTTAGATAAGGCACATAATTCAACTGATTTGCTGACAACATGAACAGCAATGACCCAATTGGGTATGTGCAGTCAATGACAACTACACCGGAGCCAGCCAACTGGGCAAGAGAAATAGTTAGACATAAACAATTTTAGAAGCCATCCAGTTTCAGAGAAAATAAATTGGGTTTGCTAATATACAAAATGTGAAATACTAAATACAGCTGTAAGAGATTACTTGAGAGTCAGTTCTAGGTGAGATTTGGACATACAACTTTGAGAGCAGGACTGAGAATTATAGCAATATTTAACTCAAATGTTGATTGTAAGAATAATGTAGCTTACTTATATAGTTTTCAATTAGAGTCCTCTCCATATGTTGTACCATTTAGTCCTTGTTCCTCCTTCCAGAAAACCTGCGTTATATAAAGTAATTTGTTTTACATATGAGGAAACTATGCTTTGGAGCCATTAGGTGACTAAGACTCCATATAGACATTAGGTAGGAAAAAAAAAATTGAACCCATGTCTGCCTGACAGCAGAGCTCATTCTATTTCTAAAACATCGCAATTGTTTTTAAACTATATATCAAATTATCCAAAATCTTATATTGCAGGACAAAAAAAATGTGTTTAGTAGAAGGCACATTGGTTAGAGGACATTCCTGCAGTTTATCTGATTCTATGAATTATTCTACTGTTTTGGAAAAGAGTATCTACAAGGCACCCCTACATTTTTTTAATTATATGAATTTTTAGACAAGTCTGAAAATGTAGCAACGCAAAATTGATCTTGTCTATAGACATGCAAATTCTGCCTCATCCAATCAACCTTCAAATGGTTTCCTTCCCCATGACAGAAGAAGCTAATGTTGCCTCATGTGTACAATTTTTTTCAATTTTCCTGCTTTATAAATATCCCTTTTTATTTTGGATTCTCCTTTGAACCAATTATAACATTCACTTCCACTTTGAGTTAAATAAAATCTTCAACATGTGTATCTTTATATGAGTCATTCTTTTTTTAAAAAAATGCCTTTTAACGATAGTGAGTAAATGACTATACTACTTTTATTTATTTATTGAGCAAATAAATCTGTTGATTTTTAAATGATGAACTAAAGCTGTATCTGACTTCCACCCCATCTCCAAAATGATAATGCTAACAATTTGCCTGAGGGTAGATGTGGGTTAAGAACACAGAATACATGGTTTCCACCAACCTTGTAACCCTGAATATAAATACAATCTTTGTGACTGACTCTTAAGTTTTGCCATTTTAACCTTTACACTCTCAGTGATAAAATGTGTGTACTCTCAAAAGGTCAACTAGTTCCTTCCATCACACCTTGACCCAGCCTACTCGCTTGTAGACCCACATAATCATTTGTAGCTTTAAAATTATTAGCAATAGTCATTCAAATACCTTAAACTTTATTAACCTTATATTTTTTGAAGAATAAAAGAATAAAACATCTCACTAGATTATCATTACAATATTTAGACAATTCTCATGCTTCTAATTATAACCCTGTGAAACATTATATAAAACAAAGACTTTTGAATTTCAATAATTCTTTTTTAATGAAAATGAGTGTTATGGTTTAGTACATCATTGACTAAGAATCTTCTTTTTAAATTTTTTACCTTTAAATTTACAATATGATTATGAGTTTTTATTGGGTACAATGTAATGTTTTCCTATAAACACATAAATAAAATGTGGAATAATTAAATCAAGCTAATTAATATATCCATCTCTTTACTTATCTCTTTTTTTGTGGTAAGATATTTGACATTTACTCTTTTCAGAAAAGACCGTTTATCTTTACTTGTCCTTATGATTTCAAGTTAACTGAAATGACATGACTTAGCTATCTGCTGAATTTAATCTAAACTCCAAAACCAGTAAAAGGTGAGTGTGAAAAACCTGCTTCCTTTACACGGGGACATTATAAAGCTAATTACATTGACAATAGAAATATTTTATTTTAAAAGCAGGTAATCTTTGGGCTATATTGAAATTAGTGACTAGGCAAATCGCTGTAGTGGAATAAATAGCAACTTCTAGAATTAGTAGATTATAGCTAACATAAATATATCTACCCATAGAAAATTCAGATGCCAATCAAGTTCTCTTACAACTTGATTGTCTTCTCCTTTGTTTAAATTTTAATTTCCTCCAAAGAAAGCCAATTTTGAGATTGATTATAAACAATTCTAAGCAATATACTGAAAAAGGTGTAGGTGCGGAGAGGTGTGATAGCTTTCCTTGTCCACCTAAGGGTCATGACTGATACTCCTATAACAAAAGACAGGTCAAGAAAATAAAAGTATACCAAACGTTTTTAATCAAAGTTCCGAGTGGCACAGGTGCCTTAAGAAATGAAGACTTAGCCGGGCTCGGTGGCTCAGCCTGTAATCCCGCACCTTTGGGAGGCTGAGGTGAGTGGATTGCCTGAGCCCGCGGGTTCGAGACCCGCCTGGGCAGCGAGACCTCATCTCTACAATAAATCAAAAAATCAGCCGGGCGTGGTAGCCTGCGCCTGTAATTCTGGCTACTCGGAAGGCTGAGGAGGAAGGATCGCTGGAGCCCAGCAGGTCGAGGCTGCGGTGGCCGGGAGCGGCCACTGCACTCCAGTCTGGGCGACAGAGTGAGACTCCAACTCAAAAAAAAAAAATGAAGACTTAAAGACCCAGATAAAACTCTGTTTTTATGCTTAGATCTGTTGAAGAACATACAGCGGTATATAACAAAAACGATCTAACAATCTAATGGTAATAGACTGAGGGGGGAATCCCAGCAAAGTCTCTGTTTAGATTCTTCTTGGTCTCAGTGCAGATTTTTGGTTTGTTTTTTTCCCCAAGTATGGGCAGAACTTCTCCATAGTCTGGATCCTTTATAAATATGAGTCTTATTACCTGCTTTCAAACAAGTTAGGTCAGAGAATTGCTTCATGGCCAGCTCTTATACAGAAATGTAAGGAGAGATTAGAGTAACGGAAATGTTATGGCTGGCTTTGGGGAAGAGGGGATCTAGTTTCTGTGACTTGCCTTGGGGAAAAAAAATAATTCTAGCTTCTATGGTTTGCTTTGGAGGAGAAAGAGGGGTGAGAGACACGAAGGCAGCAGAAGGTCAGAGATTTTCCCCACTCTGAGGCCATCCAGCCTCTTTCACTTCAAAGTGATCAGCATGCCAAAGTGACATATTTTGTGGTATCATTTTCTGAGTCCAAAACAAAGGAAAACTTATCTTCAATATTCCAAGCTGTTTTTTTTCTCTAATTCATATGTCTAGTTTCCTAATCCCCTGTTTAAGAGCCCATTTACTAGAATTGAGCAGTTATCAAAAAAAGAATGAAGATTAAAGTAGAGGGTTTCATTGCTAAATTATATGCAGACATATATTTAAAAGGCAATTTACCTCTGATATATCATCCTGAGAACCACTGAATGTTTAATAATCTCAATTAATTTGTTATCTTTTATGTTATTCATTATCAGATCATGAAGAAAACAAGAGTGCCAAGCATTTATTTCAGGAAATGGATAATGTTCTCTTTTTATTTTTATTTTTTATTTTTTATTTTTTTTGAGTTGGAGTCTCACTCGGTCGCCCAAACTGGAGTGCAGTGGCCGCTTCCGGCCACCGCGCCTCTACCTGCTGGGCTCCGGCGATCCTTCCGCCTCAGCCTTCCAAGTAGCCGGAATTACAGGCATGCGCTACCATGCCTGTCTGATTTTTTGATTTATTGTAGCGATGAGGTCTCGCTGCCCAGGCAGGTCTCGAACCCGCGGGCTCAGGCAATCCACTCACCTCAGCCTCCCAAAGGCGCGGGATTACAGGCTGAGACACCGAGCCCGGCTTCTTTTTATTTTGATAATTAACATTCATTGTATTGAAAGGATTTATATTAAGCCTCAAGGTTTTTATCCAACAAAAAATAGGTGAAGTTGTATTTTTTTTTAATTTTATATTTTATTTTAAAAATGTGGGGTACAATTCAGGATTAGGTATACAGGTAGACATCAAACAGGTAAGGTTTGAGCCTCCCTTTGGTCATCACTTTGCCTGTTTTGAGATCAGGTATCCTTATTGATGTTGTGTCCTCACCGCCACCCTGGAAGTATCCCACTACTACCAATCTCTTTCTTATAGTACTGTGGTGAATGTTCAGGGTCTGCTTATGAGTGAGAACATATGGTACTCTATTCTTTGTTTCTGTGATGGATCACTGAGTATCATAGTCTCTAAATCCATCCAAATTGCTGCGAAGCTCATATGTTTGTCTTTCTTTATGGCTGCATAATATTCCATTGTGTATATGTACCACATTTTTTTGTCC
The DNA here is from genome assembly GCA_027257055.1 of Cephalopachus bancanus. Lineage (NCBI taxonomy): Eukaryota > Metazoa > Chordata > Mammalia > Primates > Tarsiidae > Cephalopachus > Cephalopachus bancanus. The sequence continues at coordinate 2,521,743 of JAPVLO010000074.1, forward strand.
AGTTCAGTTTCAATGGGCAGCATGGTTGGTTTCATGTTTGCTATCATGAATAGCAATAAATATGCAGGTGCAGGTACCTTTTTTATAGAATGATTTGAATTCCTCCAGGTATATTCCCAGTAGGGGGATTGCTGGGTCATGTGGAAGGTCAAATTTTATGTTTTTTTAGGAATCACCACACTGTTTTCCGTAGAGGTTGAATGAGTTTGCATTCCCACCAGCAGTGTAGAAGAATTCCCTTTTCTTGTCATCCTCACCAGCATCTGTTGTTTTATTAATGATGGTCATTCTCACTGGGATTAGGTGGTATCTCAATGAGGTTTTAATTTGCATTTCTCTGATGATTAGTGAGGCTGAGCATTTTTTTCCTGTATCTGTTGGCTGTCCATATATCTTCTTTTGAAAAGGGTCTATTCATGTCTTTTGTCTGCTTTTTAATGGGGTCATTTGGTTTTTTTTTTCCTTTTGGCATGTTTGAGTTCCTTGTAGATCCCAGATACTAGACCTTTGTCAGATATACAGTTGGCAAATATTTTTTTTTCCCATTCTCTGGGCTGTCTTCCCACTCTCTTGATGTTTTCTTTTGCTGTGCAGAAGCTTTTCAGTTTAATGAGGTCCCACTTGCCTATCTTATCTCTTATGTAATGAACAGCTAGGGTTTTGATCAGGAATTGTTTGCCTACTCCAATTTCTTTTTCTTTTTCTTTTTTTTTTTTTTTTGAGTTCGAGTCTCACTCTGTTGCCTAGACTGGAGTGCAGTGGCACACTCCCAGCCACCAAAGCCTCAACCTGCTGGGCTCTGGTGATCCTTCCACCTCAGCCTTCCAAGTAGCCAGAACTATAGGCGGGCGCTATCATGCCTGGCTATTTTTTTATTTATTGTAGAGATGAGGTCTCACCAAGTTGCCTGAGCTGGTCTCATACCAGTGGGCTCAAGCAATGCACTCCCTTGGCCTCCCAAAATGCTGGGATTGCAGGCTGAGCCACCGAGCCCAGCCTACTCTGATTTCTATAGGGTATCTCCAAAGATTCTTACAATATGAGGTTTTACATTTCTGGGTCTTTGATCCATCTAGAGTTAATTTTTGTTTATGGTGATAGGTAGGGGTCATGTGCATTTGGCCAGTCAATTTTTCCAGCACCATTTACTGAATAGACTCTTCTTCTTCTTGTGGGTGTTGTTGGAGCTTTGTTAAAGACGAATTGGTTAAGAAATTGAGGTTTTGTTTCCAGAACCTCATTTCTACAATAAATTAAAAATCAGCCAGGCATGGTGATGCATGCCCATAGGTCCAGTTACTTGGAAGGCCATAGCAGAAGGATCACCTGAGTTCAGCAGGTCAAGGCTGCAGTGGTCATGAGCATGCCACTGTACTCCAGCCTGGGCAACAGAGTGAGACCCCGACTCAAAAAAAAAATGTTCTTCGCTTATAAAATTTAGATTTTGGTCAAGTGTTGTGGCTTATGCCTGCAATCCCAGTACTTTGGGAGGTCAGGTAGGAGGATCACTTGAGCCTAGGAGTTTGAGATCAGCCTGAGTAAGCAACAGAGTGATGCAGTTTATTTTTTTTGTCCAGCAAGTTGACGAGCTGAGCCCCCAGGAATGTTGCAGTTCCCAGAGCTGTACTGCCAGCCCCTGTGACTTGCCTTGGGGAAAAAAATAATAATTACAGTTTCTAGGTTTGCTTTAGAGGAGAAAGAGGGGTGGCCAAGTCACGAGGTGGTCAAGGACGTAATCGTATTAGATAAGGGAACACATGGGCACCTGAGAACTTGGGGATGCCAACAACCATGGAGCCCCAAGGAGTGTTACAGCTCTTTTAGTTCAGGGTTTGGTTAGTCATGTCCTGAAAAGTGTTTACAACTCTGTCAGTTTGGCAGACCAGCAAGCCAGCCTCTAACAGCATTTGCAGCTCGTAGGTTTGGTGGGCCTGCAAGCTACACTCAGCCACTTTCAACTCTGAGGGTTTTACTCTTCCAATCCAGCATGTACAATTTTTCCAGTTCAGCAGTTCTAGGCTCTTGTCTCATGCCTAAGAAGAATGAGGGACATGGACACTGCAGAGTGAGTAAGTCATAATTTATTAGAAAATAGGAAAGCGGACGCGGCAAGATGGCGACGGGGCAACCCGGCGTCTGAAGCCCTCTGCAAGGGAGATCTGCAGTGGGTCTCTGACTCTCGCCCCGCGGGGCTGGGGACCCCAGCATTGCAGCCTGCTCTTCAGACAGAGCTCGGCCATTGCCACCGCTGTCCTTCGCAACGACTGGACAGTTTACTGCATTGCACTGTCCCGCTGCTGCTGCAGCCCCTCCCCCCGCCTGCGCTCCCATTGCCGCTGCCACCACCGCCGCCACCGCCACCGCGGCCTCTGGGATGGGTAGCTCATCACAACCCAACCCGAGGAGATCCACACCAAACTGCTTCAGGGAAGATCTGCTGGGATCGCTGCCACCTCTCCTGCATCTGAGACTGTCCTGCCTGCCCGGCGTGGGGCTCCTGTTGCCTGCTTGGAGGCAGGCAGACATCTTGTTCCTGTCTGGCTCCACCCCCTCTGGGGCGAGCAGCTGAGATAGCACCACCTGCTGGCGATTCAAGGTAACAACACTGAAATGGGAGAAACAAGCTTGATAAAGACATAGACCAAATTCTGAACCGAGGTTAATCTGAACTGTCCTTCACAGCAGATCAGGGGAACTGACCCTAACTGCAAACTAATTTACCAGCTTGTAAAGAAAACTAGAAATCAGACCTGAAAGGACATTGGACTTAAACGAAATGTCTCAGAGTGTGCTTCATTGATTCTATTAGTTTAATGACTTAATTCTATTCCTACTGTATTATTCCCTTTTTTCTCTTTTCCTTTTCCTTTTCTTCTCTTTTCTTCTGTCTGTAAACCATGTCTTTGTATAGAGGAGCAGCACACTAATAAGGTGGTTGGATAGCTGGTATGTTAGCATCATTATATGTTTTATTTTTGTTTGTATGACAGCTGGTTTGACTGTAGCTGTGGTCTACTGTTTTTATCTGTTTCAGTATAGGCCTCTCTCTCTATTTGTTGGCACACTCGTTTGTTTCCCCCCTTACTCCTCTATCTCTCCACTCCCCTCTTCAACCCACTATCTGCTCCATTCTCTCCCCTCTGATAACCACATTTTATTTCAGGGAGTAAACCTACAGTCCCACTGCACGGACAGATTCCAGGGCAGTGAGAAGTGGGTTCCATATTATCCACACGCCTGTCAGCGAATACCAGGACCTGCAGACAGATTCTGAATCACAGCTCTCCCCTTAAGTACATCTCAAAACTGCAAAAAGGACCACCTCCAACCTACAGTGCAACTTCAGAATTGAACAAAGTAAGAGGACATACATAAAGAATAGGAGATTGAACAAACAGAAGTAAAACCAATCCCTTTACCCCTGAATAACAGAATTAAAGAAGACGGTGATGTGGAGGGAAGGAAAAAGTAGGGAGGGGGAAAAACCGCACAAATGAAGAAAAACCAAAAGAAGAATATAGGTCTTACACAGACCCCTGGGAGATCAGACAATGAGAAAACAGATTCTGGAACACAGACAATGAAGAGTCCCCAGAATGACTGGCTACATGCAACAAACCCAGACATCAAGACATTAATGGAGAGAATTAAAAAAACTGAGGAGAGACAAGAGGAAAATAGAAAGGAGCTGATGTCAGAAATGACAGCAGTAAAGAATACTGTGATGGAAATGAACAACAGACTAATAAGCATGGAAAGCAGAATCAGCCAAGCAGAAGAAAGAATCTCAGAGCTCGAAGACCAAAACACAGAACTAACCCAAACTGTCAAAAGCATAGAAAAGAAGCTCAAAAAGACAGAACAAAACCTGCAAGAGATGAATGATCACTTCAAGAGACCAAACCTTAGAATAATTGGGCTTCCTGAGGGAGAAAGAGAAACAGAAGCCACACTGGAACAAACATTTCATGAAATCATTCAAGAAAACTTCCCTCATCTCATTAAGGATGAAAAAATTCAAACGCAAGAGATTCAGAGAACCCCTGCAAGACAACAAATGAGAAGACCAACTCCCAGACACATAATAATTTACCTAAACAAAGTAGCTATGAAAGGAAAAATCCTAAAGGCAGCAAGAGAAAAAGGCCAAACTATCTACCAGGGAAAACCAATTAGAATAGCAGCAGATTTATCCAGAGAAACCCTTCAGGCCAGGAGAGCCTGGAGCCCTATCTTCAAAGTTCTAAAAGATAAACAATTTCAACCAAGAATAACCTACCCAGCCAAACTAAACTTCATTAGTGAGGGAGATTGAAATCTTTTCCAGACATTCAATCCCTAAGAACCTACGCTGCCACCAGACCACCTCTACAAGAAACACTTAAGAAAGTACTGAACACAGAAGAAAAAGAAAAAAGAACAACAGCATTCTTCACAAGAGTACAGGCAAAAGATTAAAAACACACATGAACCAGTTCCAAAACCCAAAGAAAGACAACAAATAAACAGGAACAACTCTGTAAGAACCTTATGACAGGGATCAACTCTTGCATTTCAATTACTAGCCTAAATGTGAACGGACTAAATGCACCACTGAAAAGACATAGATTGGCAAAATGAATAAAATATCATCAGGCAACAATCTATTGCCTTCAAGAGACTCACCTCACTAGAAAGGACACCCACAGATTCAAAGTAAGAGAATGGGAAACAAACTTCCAGGCGAATGGAATACAAAAGAAAGGAGGAGTAGCAATCTTAATTTCAGACAAAATACCCTTCAAACTATTAAAAATCAAAAAAGATACAGAAGGCCACTACATAATGATAAAAGGCTCAATCCATCAACAAGAAATGTCTATCCTAAACATATATGCACCCAACATAGGTGCACCAACTTTCATAAAGCAACTTCTTGGAAAACTAAAGAAAGATATTGACTCTACCACTATCATAACTGGGGACTTTAATACCCCATTCACAACCCTAGACAGATCATCAGGACAAAAAATCAGCAAGGAGATCCAGAACCTCAATGTGACTTTGGACCAAATGGACATAATTGATACCTACAGAACACTCCATCCAAAGACCACAGAATACACATTCTACTCATCACCACATGGAGCATATTCTAAGATTGACCACATACTCGGCCATAAATCAAGCATAAGCAAATTTAAAAGGACTGAAATTCTATCCAAACACCTTCTCGGACCACAGTGGAATAAAAATAAACATTGACACCAACAAAGTCCCCCCAAAACCCACAAAGACATGGACATTAAACAGCATGATGCTAAACAACTCCTGGGTCAATGACAAAATCAAAACAGGGATCAAAAGATACCTGGAAACAAATGAAAATGAAGAAACATCTTACCAAAATCTCTGGGATGCCCTGAAAGCTGTAGTAAGAGGGGAATTTATATCCCTACAAACACACATGAAGAAAATGGAAGGAACAGAAATTCACAACCTAACAAGTCACCTAAAGAAGCTGGAAAAGCAAGACCACAAAAACCCTAATTTCAGCAGAAGAATTCTATCACCAAAATAAAAGCCCAAATCCAGGACATAGAAGATAAAAAGATAATACAAAAAATCAATGAAACAAAAAGCTGGTTCTTCGAAAGGGTAAACAAGATTGATGGTCCCCTAGCTAGACTGACCAAGAAAAAACAAGAAAAAAACCAAATAAGCATAATCAGAAACACAAAAGATGAAGTCACATCTGACCCTGAAGAAATACAAAAGATCATTAGAGACTACTATGTACACTTGTATGGAAACAAACTTGAAAACCATAAGGAAATGGAGGACTTTCTGACATCACACAACCTACCTAGGTTGGAACAGGAAGAAATTGAGACCCTAAATAGACCAATAACAATCAAGGAAATCGACTACATAATAAGAAAACTTCCTACAAAAAAAAAGCCCTGGTCCAGATGGCTTTCCAGCAGAATTCTACAAGACATTTAAGGAGGAGCTGATACCAATCCTACTGAAGGTATTCTAGGCGGTTGAAAAAGATGGAACTCTCCCCAAATCATTTTATGAAGCCAACATCACATTGATACCCAAGCCAGGTAAAGATCCAACAAAGAAAGAGAACTACAGGCCAATATCTTTGATGAACATAGATGCTAAAATTCTCAACAAAATCCTAGCAAACTGGATTCAGCAATACATCTCAAAAATCATCCACCATGACCAAGTAGGCTTCATTCCTGGCATGCAAGGCTGGTTGAACATTCGTAAAACCATAAATGTAATTAAATACATCAACAGATGTCAAAACAAAAACCACATGATCATATCATTAGATGCAGAAAAAGCTTTTGATAAAATCCAGTACCCCTTCTTGATAAAAACCCTTGAACATCTAGGCATACGGGGAACATACCTCAAAATAGTAAAAGCCATCTATGAGAAACCCACAGCCAGCATACTCCTAAATGAACAAAAATTGGAACCGATTCCCCTGAAAACTGGAACTAGACAAGGATGCCCACTCTCTCCCCTCCTGTTCAACATAGTATTGGACGTCCTGGCTAGAGCAATCAGAGAAGAGGAGGCAATCAGAGGTATTCAAATAGCAAAAGAGGAAGTCAAGTTATCTCTCTATGCAGATGATATGATGGTGTACCTTGAAAACCCAAGAGAATCTGTCAAAGGCCTCCTTACATTGATAAAGGCCTTTGGCAAAGTCTCAGGATACAAAATAAATGTACAAAAAACAATCGCATTTCTCTACACCAATAATAAACAAACAGAAACCCAAATAAAAAACACAATTCCATTCACAATAGCCACACACAAAAAACATGAAATACTTTGGCATCTTCCTAACCAGAGAAGTGAAAGACCTTTACAATGAAAATTACAAAACACTGCTCAAAGAAATCAAAGCTGACATGAACAAGTGGAAAAATATCCCATGCTCATGGATCAGAAGAATCAACATTGTGATGATGTCCATCTTACCTAAGGCAATCTACAAATTCAATGCAATACCCATTAAATTACCAACAACATTCTTCTCAGACCTAGAAAAAACAACACAAGAATTCATATGGAAAAATAAACGTCCAAGAATAGCCAGAACAATCCTCAGCAAAAAAAAACAAAGCAGGTGGTATCACAATACCGGACTTCAAACTTTACTATAAAGCTACAATCATCAAAACAGCTTGGTATTGGTACAGGAACAGGCATATAGATCAATGGAACAGAATTGAGATTCCAGAAGCAAAACCTCAATTCCTCAACCAACTCATCTTCGACAAAGCCCCCACCACCTACCACTGGGGAGAGGAGAACCTATTCAGTAAATGGTGCTGGGAAAACTGGCTGAGCACATGCAGAAGATTGAAACAGGACCGCTATCTATCCCCATGCACAAAAGTTAACTCCAAATGGATCAGAGACCTAAATATAAAACCTCAAACCATAAGAACCTTAGAAAAGGAAGGAAATACTCTCATGGAAATCGGAGCTGGCATCCAATTCCTGTACAAAACCCGAAACCCACAGGACTCAAGAGAGAAGATAGACAAATGGGACCTTATTAAACTGACAAGCTTCTGCAAAGCCAAAGAAACCAACAAGAGAGCAGGGAGACAGCCTACAGACTGGGAAAAAGTATTTGCCAACTCTAGGTCTGACAAAGGCTTAACATCCTGGATCTACAAGGAACTCAAACGTACTGAAAAGAAGAAAACAAACAACCCCATTATAAAATGGGCAAAAGATATGAACAGACACTTCACAAAATAAGACATTCGAGAAGCCAACAAACACATGAAGAAATGCTCAACCTCACTAATCATCAGGGAGATGCAAATCAAAACCACACTGAGATACCACCTAACACCAGTCAGAATGGCAATTATCAACAACTCAAAAAATAACAACTGCTGGAGAGGGTGTGGTGAAAAGGGAACACTTCTACACTGTTGGTGGGAGTGTAAACTAGTGCAACCTCTGTGGAAAGCAGTGTGGCAATTCCTAAAAGCTCTAAAAATTGACCTTCCATATGACCCTGCAACGCCAATACTGGGAATATACCCTGAAGAACACAAATCACTCTATAAAAAAGATACCTGCACACGTATGTTTATCACAGCGTTGTTCACAATAGCAAGAACCTGGAAACAACCATGCTGCCCATCAAAAGAGGACTGGATTAAAAAATGTGGTACATATACACGATGGAATACTACGCAGCCATAAAAAAGAACAAAATCATGAATTTCGCAGCAACCTGGATGGAACTAGAGTCTATAATACTGAATGACCTCTCAGAGAAACAAAGATCAGAATATCACATCTTGTCACTCATATAATGGACTTTGAACATCCAATGTAATACTATAAGAAAATGACTGACGGTACTGGGAAACTATGGGGGAGGGAGGGGGGTAGGATTAACAGTAGCAAATATCTGTCTGGGGCTGGGAAAACACCTCTTATCAACAGGGTGCCTGAATGAAACGTAATTGTACACCTAACCCTTAACTGTACCCCACAAAACCATAATAAAAAATACTGATTAATTATAAAAAAAAAAGAAAATAGGAAAGCCCCTGGTTTGAGAGGGGACCCAAAAGAGGGCTATCCACAATGCCTCTGCAATCAGGGGATTGTATAGTCTTGAGAGTGTGCTGATTGATTGGCAGTGTCACCAATCAGAGAGAGGCACCATGGTGTGGGATTGAAAATGCACCAATTGGGAGAGGGTTGAAAAGCGTCAATCAAGAAGAAATACATTCAAGGGAAAGTCCACAGACCTTGAAATAGATGTTCTCACTCCAGTCTGTAGGGCTTGCAGTGGAAGTTTTCACCAGAATCCAACCTAATCTGTCTGCCTATCTGGTTTCCTCCTTTCTCTTCTCTCAATAGTGAAACACTGTATACAAAACAAATTTTTTTTTTCTTTTTTTTCTGAGTTGGAGTCTCACTCTGTCGCCCAGACTGGAGTGCAGTGGCCGCTCCCGGCCACCGCAGCCTCTACCTGCTGGGTTCCGGCGATCCTTCCGCCTCAGCCTTCCAAGTAGCCGGAATTACAGGCATGTGCTACCACACCCAGCTGTTTTTTGTTTTTTGTTTTTATTGTAGAGGTGAGGTCTTGCTGCCCAGGCAGGTCTCCAACCTGCGGGCTCAGGCAATCCCTTCACCTCAGCCTCCCAAAGGCCCGGCATTACAGGCTGAGCCACCGAGCCCGGCTTACAAAACAAATTTTTAAAAAATTAAGATTTCATCAATTTATCTAAGCATTCTATCCAATGAATTTTATTATAATATTTATCTTATTTCTGGACTCCGATAATGAGTTGCCATGATTCAAGAAAATAGGAAAGAATCATATTCAGCTAGACTCAGTCTATGAAAAAATTGATCTGATCCTGCAAATATCTGACAAAAAGCATATTTAAGAGAAATATTTTAAGAGCTACATACAAAAAACATCTGTCTAGTTTCTATATAGATACCATCTTCATTTTAAATGTATATTGTTAAATGTAGTGTACTTTTATCTTGAAGAAAAAAGATTATTCAAACAGATAATTTTCTAAAACTCAGAATTTCTGAGGAAACAATTCCAGGCAAAAAAAGTAGACAATTATTTTTAAGGAGAGTAATTTGGACAAATCATAAGTAACACAATTATCGGTCATCAGTATGATGTAATTTAAAAGTCTATAAATAAATTATCTTATAATACCTGCACCATTAGACTTGTTGCTTGAATGCTCAAAGGCCCTTCTCTTTTCTCTGATAAATCAGTTTTCAAAACCTCCCATCTACACACAAATTATTTTTCTCTTTTGAGAACTTTTCACATACACAAAACTATGGTTTTTCTCTGATCTTTTTAATCAGGAAGGTCATACCCAAACATATCAGATACTACCTATTCTTTCTCCATTGGGAAGGTATAAGTAAAGCAATATTTCATGGGATCACACATAATCTCCTAAAATACTACATTCATTGTATTGAAAAGGGTACAAAAGGCCTTGTAGATGTCTTTGCTTTAAATTAGATAAGTTATTGTAGGTGCTAAATTTTTACATCAATCAAGAGATAAAGTTACATCTTTGAGTATTGTATCTGAGGAAGATATTTCATAGGACTCCGTATCACATACTGGCATTCCAATATGAACTTTTATATAAAGCTAAGACGAAAGTGTCATCCTGAATGTTTGGAGCTAATTCACTATCAAAGGTAAACACTCAAAAATAAATAAAAATAGAACAGCAAGAGTTAGTCTCCTGATAAATGTTACCAATAACTTCAGAGATAAAATAATTTCTGAGGAACCTCTGATATTATAATTAAAAGTCACTACATTTCAAAACACAACCAAGAAAAATATTCCACAGTATGGTAGATTCCCTTCTTAGCACAGATGGGTAATAACGCAAGAAACATTGTGTTTTTAGTTGCTCTATAATAACCTGGGAGCCCAAAAGTTCATTTATCAGGAGCATATTATCAGTGGCTGTTTTAAAATATCCAAATGATAGATACTCCTTTCCTGTTTTTAGAATAAATGGCTTACTGTAATAGTGAAAATTATAGCCCTTGCTTCAAAAACTTCTGGGAAAATGAGTTATCACGAACCTTTAAAGCCATTTGTCTATTCCTTATGGCTTTCTTATCCCTCAAAATTTATTTTGTTAAAGGTCTAAGCAGTTTTAACATTTTGAAAATTATGTTTTATAAGCATAATACCTATGCAATTATAAATATGTGTTTTTGGTAATTAAAATATGCTCATGTCCAAAAGCTAAATTAAACAAATATAAAATAGGTGCCTACATATTGATGGATGTGGGAGGGAAATTTCTATGGTAATAATGCTACTTGCATTGAAGTTATGACAACACATTTCACATTTTAATAGTTATTACAAAAATTAATCATATAATGTTGCTCTATGAATGTATATATTTGTATACGCATTCATTTATCATTATGAAAATATTAAATTGTCTACTACCTTACAGAATGAACTATACTTTTGCTATAATGTGCAAGCTTCTTTGAAAAATAAAACGCAATTAACTTATGGGTAAACAACACTTGATAGTTACCAAAATTAAATGCTGAGCAGTAGTAAGCAATACCTAGCACCCACTGAAAAATTATCTGTAAGTACTACAAAACTTTACACCTAATTTGACTCAAGTTAATTTTATGGTATATTTACTCAAGAGAATGTTAATATGTATATAAATATTTTGATGCTAATATGTGCAATTCAATGCATGTTCTATGACTCATCGATAAGCACAAATATAATACTTTTAAGAAGCTTTTTTCTTTTAAACATAAAACGGTAAAAGCACTCAAACTAGCAATAAAATGAATAAAAGAACTATAAATAATGCAATAGCTTTGTTTAGCAATTAAGTGATTAATTCTTGATTAAGTATTAGAGACAGTAATGGCTATTACTCTACCAGAAAAATAAATTACTTTGACCTGTAATTTACTAAAAATGCTTCTTAGAAGAGAGTGTACTTTAGCTTTGACTTAAAAGACATAAACTCGAGTAGATGTGGATAGTCTTAGATAAACATGAAATCTAAATGTCAATAACATTCAGACTTGACAAATATATCAGGCAAAAAGGAATCATAGACATTGAGTAAAGTGGCAAATCATTACCAAACATTTTCGAGCACAAATAATACAAATTTGGGGTCAGGAAGAAAAATTTTCCATTTGATTCATGCAATTTTTCAAAATAACCAGTAGACAGTGACACACATGATGACAGTCATTTCCCTAAATATCATGCACTCATTTATAAAGTATATAAGAAATTCATTTTTAAAAGCTCTATGCAGTACTGTCTATTTATTTTTGGTTGTATAGCAATTACTGAAATTCTAGATAAGTTTCTACCTTAACTTTTCTCAGAATGTGTACCAGTGATGAACTTGTTCCATTTATTTGGTAAACCAGACTTTAGAACCTGGAACAATTGACATTCTGCTGATTTTACTGTTTTTTTGTTTTTGTTTTTTTGATCTCTGAAATGTATGTTACGCTTTGGCTTGATGCATAAGTTCGTAGTGTTACTTTTTGGCATGGAAACTGCAGTGTTTGTAATTTATAGTTTGCCATTTGTCATTTGGAGTGACAATGTTGTGCTTGTGGACATGCCTTGCAATTGGCAGATTTGAAGAAAGTTAGTGCTATTTGTGGGCTAAAGGAGACAGAGTGGAAAGTTGAAAAAAAGAGAACACTTCCAATGTATTCTTCCGTTTGAACTTAACAGAGGAATAAAGGCAGGGGAGGCAGCTCAGAACATTTGTGCCATTGTGGAAGGAGGATGCCATTGTAAAAATCATGGCAAGAAAATGTTTTGACCTTTCAAAAAGGACCACATTGACCTGAAGTTTCCTCCACGTTCAGGAAGACCATCAGGCTTTGATGAAGACCGTGTAAACGCTGTAATCCTTGTTAATATACATCAGTCAATCTGAGAATTGGCAAATTTGATAACTGTGACCAGTCAACCATCGTGCGCATTTGCAATCTATGGGCAAGCCAAAAACGCTATGAACATATACATCAACCTGAAACTTTTTCATAACTGGCTTCTTTTTCTTATTGTTAGGTTTGGAAGACACATTTATGATGTCTAGAATAGTGGTAGTTTATTTTCATATCTGCATAATATTCCCCATTTGAATATATTATAATTTACTTATGCATCCTACTATTGATCAACATTGAAGTTATTATTTATTTTGTCCCTGTTGCTGTTGTAAGTAGTGCTACTATTAACCTCACATTTGTATACTGTTGTGCTCAATTTTCCTGGGAACATAACCAGGAATAGAACTGCAAGTGATCTACATTTGTAGATAATTCCCAATTATTCTTCAGAGTAATTGAAGCAATTTACATTCCAACAAGTAGATACAAGCACTCCAGATATTTTACTCTGTTTACAAAAGGTAGCATCATCAAACTTTCAACTTTTATTCCTTTGGTGCAGTGGTACCTTATCACAGCTGTAAATTACACTCCCTTGGGTATTAAGGAAATTGAGCATCTTTTATATGCCTAATGAAGATTTTGTTATTTCTCTTGTGAAGTGAGTGTTCAAGTATGTGCCTATTTCATGTTGTGGGGTTATTTATATTTTTATCTATTGACTTATTGATATACTTCATATATTCTGGATTTGTCTTTTATCTACTATGTCAATAGCAACAACAGATTCTTCTTTTCTCTATATTGCACTTTTGCCTTCCTATTGGAGACTTTTGGTAAACAGAAGTTTTAAGTTTAATATAGTAGACCTTGTCAATATATCCTTCATTGTTTCTTTTATAAGTGGGGCTCTTTGTGCAAAATCTGTGTATATTCTTCTGATGCATTCTGTTTTAATCTTTTTCTTTCTTTCTCTGCATTTGAGGTATTTTTCACAGTTTTTTATTGTTTGTTTTTATTTCTTGAATTTCAGATTTTCTTTTATAGTATCTTCTATAAGATTTTTGAAGGAAGAAAAAAGCAGCCGTGTAAATTTGCCATCTTGGCAAAAAGTTTAAAAAGTAATATTCATTTTAGAAAATGAACTTGCGTTGGCCATCTATTATATATCAGATATCAGGGATGCATGATGAGGATATGCTTTTATTTTAGAAGATGTATTCATATCAATCTACTTACAGAAAAAGACATATAAACAAGTAAAGATAATGATACAAATACAATAGATTTTTTTTGTGTGTGAGGCTATAGAAGAACATTACTTAACCAACCTTTGTTGATGTTAAGATATTTGAAAAAATTTCTATAAAACAAAATTCTTCTTGACTTCAGACTTCATGATTTTTTTTCTAGATATTTGTATTCAATCTAAAAAAGTATTGGTGGAAAAGGAAGTAGAGGATTGGCTGCAGTTGGCAACTCTCAAGCCACAAAAATAAAAAGAAGCCTAAGGTTTGATGTTTTAAGATTCAGTTAGATAAACTGATTCAGTTAGATTAAGAATAAATGAGTTTACCACAGATTTTGTCTAGTTGTATTAAGATTCAACAGAAATGACTTGAGGGCAAACAAGAATTACTTAACTTCTAAGTCATCATTTCTTCATTTAACATAGTCACTTAAACTTTGCAGAGATAATGTAGAGTTTTGCAAATCTTGCTCAATTTGACTTTTTCCTGCAACATATACTCATTATATATGCTCATATTATTATTCCCATCTCTTCTTTCTCACAAATTAAGAGGTATCCATAACACATTTTCACTCACATTTAACTGATAACAGAGCAATACTTGAAAGAAGAAACAGAAACATGTTTATATTCTGACAATTAGAACTCCTGACTGTTAGCGTTGGGGTTATGACTTGGAAATTTTACTAGTAATAATGGTTTATTGTATCCTGTAAGTAAAACCTACTAATCAGTTACCCAATTAATTATGAAGGTTACTTTTGGTGTAGTCAGAAATATCCTTTCATTCTTAATTTAAATTATCTAAGAAAAGCAAACCATCTTCTGTGAATCTGCTTATTAGTCCATCCTTTCCTGCCACTTTGATTTTACCCAGAATATTCTAAAACAAACGTAAATTTCAATGAAATCATAAAATCTTTAAAAAATGATGACAAGTTCTAATTACCTAGTTTTCTCTCAAGCATATTTAAATACCGTAACTTTTTGATTTTCAATTTTAAGGAATCTAATGGAAGCGAGCATCTGAATGTCACCACAGTGATTACGGTGAAAGGCTGAAAGATGTTAGTTCACAAGAACAAAAACTGTTAGAAATATGGTTGTGAACTTTGCTACTTTAGAAACAAAAATTGGGTTTGAAAATACATCAAAACATATATGAACACACCAGGGGTTGATTGTGTTCTCTACAATCTTCAGAAACACATCAAAGGAAATCTAGCAAGCAACTTCAAAAGACTGTTAGTCTCACTGCAATCTGCAGTTCAGGGAGGAAAGGGTCTGTTAAAGGCCTTATTGAGGAAAATGACGGTATCCACAGAGAACATGAAGAGATTGACCTATAAACCATTTCTTGAAGAATATCCCCAAAAAGATAATACAAATTTCATCTAGAAACAGACTCACACCAAAGTGCACTATCATTATAAGAGATATAAACAAGGAATATAAAAATGAGAGACTTGGTTTATTTAAGTTGTGTTATGAAATAAATGAGAGGTTTAGTATTTGCTAGCAAAGAAACAGGAGAGTGACTGCAAATATTTAAACTTTTTGAAACAGAAATAGATAAAAATAAGACTACGTTGAATTAGGTGCATTAAAGAGATTTGCTGACTAAATATAAATTTATTTGTCTTTTCTATGACTCAAAAACTAAAAATCTAAAAAGATATCAGGATTTCAAGAAAGGCAGGATTTAAGTTCTTGTTATTTTTAATTTGGTATAATATATTTTAACAATGAAAATAGGTACACAGCATTTCTAATTATGTAAAGAATGCACATTCATTTTAAAGAAATCAAAACACATATGAGATATAAGCAAAAGCCTAAAGAGTACCAGACATTAGACTGTCCTGAAATAACTGCTACTAACGTGTTGGGGTATTTTTTTTTTTTGGCATAACTTAAGCAAAATCACATATACATTATACATGATGAAGTGATTTTGTTAATGCTACTGATACATTTTATCATTTGTTGAAAACATGATGGATTAAATACCATAGTGCCTTGGTCAGATATCTCTTTTAAGATTCCAAAACTTTTTTCCAAAACTGTCAGAGTCAGAGGTGCTGTATTATAATGACTTAGAACCGAACACATCCCCAGGGATTGCTTTTCTTTTAAGGAGTTGTTTTACCCAAGGCTGTACCCACTCCCAACTCAGACTTCCTACATTCATTGAGTATTTCATGTGTATGGAAGACTGTCTGGCTGCCTCTCCTCAATTTGGCATATATTTAGAGTACTCCAGGCTGAAAACTTCACATTGAATCAATTGAGGCTTCAGTTGTTATTATATCACAATGCAATTATTCGTCCTTCACTCACAGATTTTGTAGCTTTTGTTTCTGAGAGCAATGTCCTATAACCACTAGTACGCAAACTTCTGGTTTGGAGAATGTTTTGGGGAGAATTTGCCCAGTAAGACTCTACCAAAAGTGGTCATCAGAATGGACTGTAAAATGGAAATCTCATGCACTGGTGATGTAATATATCAGGATTTTGAGATGTTTGAGGGAATAGAAGCTTGAATCAAATGTCTGGTGTTGTAGAATACTGGATCTTTAGAAATATTGAAAAGCCAAGGTGCATTAATCACCAATTTAAGGCAAAGCTAGGAGGTTTCTTTACCAGTACATAAAAAGATGCTAATTGCCTACAGTTGAAGAGAAGAAAAGGGCGAAGATTAGACCTGGAATGTAATGATAGGTGTCAGAGCTCTAGAAAATATTGACTTCTCCTCTTTGGCAAGGCTGCCATTTCAAGGTCAGAACTGTGATTGAGACATATTGTGATTCTGGGACAGAACATGGCACATTAATTTCAATACACTTGAAAATATTGACTCTATACCCTCACCCCCATATATTCTGAAATTCTGTGGCCTTCAAACAGTCCACTTCTTGATAACATGGGCTGGAAGATGATGTAAATATTTTTACCTTTCAAGAAAGCATTTGCTTTCCCCATGTATCACCCTAATCAGAAGACCAATATCTATGGCTAAACTACAATATATACTTGCATACTTGTGCTGTATCTGCCAAGAGAAGAAAATAAAATTACAGCTGGAAAAAGCTGCAGAAGCTAGGCAATATGTATTAACAGGATAGATGAGAGTATATATGGGACTGGACATCAGGATGTTAGATTGGTGTGAGTGGTGATCAAAAACACAAACTTAGTTAAAGGAGAATATATGGGGGTGAAGGTAAATATATGGGGGTGAGGGTGTAGAGTCAATATTTTCAAGTGTATTGAAATTGATTTTCCATATTCTGTCCCAGAATCACAATATGTATCAATCACAGTTCTGACCTTGAAATGGCAGCCTTGCCAAAGAGGAGTTGTCAATATTTTCTAGAGCTCTGACACCTATTATTACATCCCAGGTCTAATCTTTACCCTTTTCTTCTCTTCAACTGTAGGCAATTAGCATTTAATTTTATTTTCTTCTCTTAAAAGCAGAATTGTTTAATAATAATGACAACAATGGATCTCAAAGCAATTGAAGACATGTAGTAGAACATATCTATCAGAAACCAAGTAGTACAATAATGCATTGAGAGGTAAAGTCTGAGATGCAACCAATAGGGGTAAGAGGTGGTTCCCATACAGAGAGCTATGGACAAGGTTAATAGAACTTGGCTTTCCTAGGGACAAGATAGAGAAGAGAATATTTCTCAATCTTTACAAATTACATGAAATCAAGGATGGAAGTTCCAATAAAAATGTTGCCCAGTTTCTAGCCTGAGCTATCATTCAGAAGCAAAGTCCACAGAATAAAAGAAAATTGGGGTCACCAGAAGAAGTAAATTGCAGTGCTAGTCAATCCTTCCACAAATGATCCCACAAACATTTACTCGTACTCATACCCTAGGAAAAGAGTAAACACAAACATTTCAAGGGCTTTTGAATATAGTGCCCAAGTTGATATTGAAAACTACAGATGTTAAAAGCAATATGGCCTCCATGAAAATAGGCATGTAGTAGGGATAACGCGGAATTCTGACTGAAGTCCAGCTTATAGTAAGTCATGTATGTGCACACATCTACCCATTGGCCACTTAACTGGTACGTGAATAATTATAATGGAATAACTTGGTAGTTGGCAGAGTCTCCACACTGGCTCCTTGGTCTGTGATTAAGAACCACCATAATGAAGAAGGCCAAGGAGAAGCTTTTAAATTTGACCATACCAAAGCTAATGCAGTCTAATAAAAAGATAATACATGATACGTAAAATGACAGATTTTAGTTCTACATAATAAAGGATGCAGTAACCAGATCTTGGAAAATATCAATGTTCAACCGCAAATTCTACCTTTTAGTAACCGTAATTACATGTTTGTTATCTGATATAGTTTTTGCTGCAGTGGATTTCTATTGTATCAGTAAAATAGTTCACATCCTTAGAGCTGGTAAATGTAATTTTAAGTAATAGTTTGTCTTCACCTACTATGGACAATAGAATACATTTATAATCTTATCAAGGACTATAATATTTTCCCTATTATTTGTCATAATTTCAATCCAAAACAACATGAGACACCTTGGCCTTAGTACTGAATAGTCCATTATCTATATGGCTTATTGATAATATCATTTTAATCAGACTGAATCAATAAGATATTGTAAACATTTTGTAGATGGTTAAGACACATACAGTCCAGAGAGTGGGCATGGAACAGTATGAGGGTTCAAAGACCTGTCTCATTTGTGAAATTTTTGGGAATAAAATAGTCTGTGGCTTTCCAGAAAGTCATCTACAAAGTGAAGGAAAAAATATGCCCCTCACATGTCCAGCACTATGAAGGAAGCATAATGCCTGGGAAACTTCTTCAGTCTTTCTCAAGAATATTCCACACTTGAGAATATGGTTCTGAACTATTTACTAAATGAAGTAAAAGATTTTTGGAAGCATAACAGGAGTGGATATTGCAGCAGGTTTAGGTTGTAAAGCAAGTTGCCTGACTACTTGGGCCATACAATTCAACTGACTCTATGGTATCATTGTCTATGATGGGAAAGGATGCCATATTGAGTTTACAGTAAGTCCCACTAGAAGAATTAGTGTTCAACAACCCTAGAGTTTGGCTGCAGACCTTGTCTTCTGTAGAAGAGAATTTTTTTAACATTCACACAGCAAATCCTAGCACTATAGAGATGGAATGCTTAGCCATGGGGCATCAAATGATCATATGGCCTAAATGACCTATCATGAACAAATCATAAAGTTGAACCGGCCCAAAATGACCCATTGCAAAATGGAAATGGCGCTTGTGAGATTAGTCACAAGCAGGTTTAGAGGACACAAGTAAACTGAATGGCTGTAAATGAACCCAACAGTATGGGCTCCTGTTCATCAAGGCTGGCCTATCTATTGCCATTGCCAGGAGAAAAACCAGGCACTGGATGGCATGAAGAAACAGACAAGGTCATTCTAAATGTATACGGAAATGCAGAGAAAATAGAATACTCAAAACAAAACTTTAAAAAAGAATAGTTTGAAGAATTATACTCTATTTCAAAATCTATTATAAAAATACAACACAAGTCATCATGGTATTAAAATAAAGATAGATATATAGATAATTGCAAAAACAAATAGGGAATCTAAAAACGAAACCATACATATATGGACAATTGAATTTTGACAAACATGCAAAAGAATCTCAAGAGAAACAGAAACAATTGAAAAATTCTATGCAAATGAATAAACAAGCTAATAAATAAAAATTGGCCATATACCTAAATATATAGCCAAAAATATAAAGTTGCCAGAAATAAATGAGAACTTTTTATAGACATTGGACTTGGCCAAAACATCTTAAGTAGGGAACAAAAATATTGAACTATTATTAATATATAAGTAAGCTCCTTCAAAATTAAAAACAATTGTTCTTTAAAACAGCCTTAAGGAAAAATGAAAAGGCAAGCCACAGACTGAGAGAATTCATGTGCAAAATGTATATCCAACAAAAAATTTTATCTAGAAAATTCAAGAAACTTTTAGAATTCAGTGATAAAAAGTGGACTAAAGATATAAAAAGGCACCGAGCAAAGACGATGTAAAGACAGCAAATACATCACAAAAAAAGATAATATCACAAAAGATGCTGCAAATAAAACAACTACACACCCACTTGCATTGCTAAAATTTAAAATGCTGAGCCTACCAAATGTTTATAAAGATGTGGAAAATGTTGAAGTTTCATTCACTGCTGACAGCAAATTTTCATAGTTTCTTAAAAAGTTAAGCATACTGAGGTCTCACAATTAAGTTTGCGAAATCATCCTAGAAAGAGTGCTAAGTGTCTCATTGCTGAATATCACTATGCTCACCTTTGAAGCACTTCCCCTTGGGAAGCTATGCCCCAATGCTGGTTCCTAATTCACCCATCAAAGCAATTGGGAATTCTCTTTTTGGAATGGCCATCAGAGCCTTGTCATATTACCCTGATGTCCTGAATGTGATCAAAATATCTTTCTTACAATATTTCCTTTATCTTCTGGCAAAGAAAGTGTCATTGGGAGTCAGGTGAGTAAGGAGGGTGTTCTAATTGTTGTTAGTTTACTGGCTAAACATTCCTTCACAGACCTTGCTGTGTGAGCTGGTGCCTTGTGGTGATGCAAAAGCTCCTTCAGGACCATTTTTTCACACATTTTTCTCATGCCAGGATTCTCAGTTAAGATTTTTTCCATCAATGTTTATTTGGTCTGCTATACTTCTCACAGTCAGTCAGTGGTTTTGACGTAGGATTTGATGAAGGTTTGCAATGTTTACATCAGTTCTGCTCATTACTGACAATCCTGACTTCTCTTTCATTAGTGACACTTTCTGTCCCCTCAGAAAAATAGTTAATACATTTGTACACTGCCGTTCTTCATGGCATTTTCCCCATGAATTTAGACTAGCATGTATCTGATTTCACTTCCACTCTTGCCAAATTCAACAAGAAATTTAATGTTTGTTTATTGTTCTAATTCAAGTTCCAACGTTCTTGAGATGGCACACAAAAACATACGATAATGAACATCACTCAGCAAGACACTGCCACACGTTGACATGACACACTGATATATCAAGGTTATGAAACGATACTGAGTTTTTTGTATAGTGCTGCCAACATAAGTGCATGGTGGTAAGTGGGTGAACTTAATTGTCAGACATCATACACCAGCCACTTATATCTCCTAGATATTTATCTAAGAGAAATGAAAGCGTGTTTCACACAATGACTATTACATCATGTTATTAGTGCCTTTATTTGTATTAGTCAAAATCAATCTAATGTCCATCCCAAAGAAAATGAACAAACAAGTTTTAATGTAAACCCAAATACCTCTCAGTGTAGGAAACTATAATTTATCAATGGTTGACTAGAGACTGAACTGAGGTTGGGGATGGGTGAACAGGTGGCAGTTGCAGAGACATATAAAAAAGGAGCAACATAAATTTTGTGGGGGTGACAAGTATGAACATTGTGTTGATTATGCTAATGATTTTTAAAATGCATATATGACAAAATGTCCAAAGTTGTCAAATTGTGCAATTAAAATATGTCCGGATATTACATGTCAATAATTCTTGTTATAAAGCCACTAAAATGACAACTGATTTTACCGTATTGCCTTTTACAGAAAGCACATCTACCACTTTCTGGTTAGCCTTGTGTAAATTAATCTGTCTAATGTTAATTTATCATGCAAAGTGTGAAGAATTTTTTTTTTTTTTTTTTTTGCATAAGGATTGAAAAACATGCACAAACAAGACATAATTGTGAAAAGGCCCAAACGTATGATCTGGGAGATTTACATGTTTTAGTAAGGCCCAAGCACAATGAGAAATTTGGGTCAATTGGGTTCAATATATATTCATTAAATGCCAACTTTGTGCTGATAATTCTATCAGAAGCTAGAATAAGCAGAGGAACAAAAGCATTTTAAGTTTTACAGCTATCTACTGTATATCCAAATAATATTTTGAGGATATGGCACATAAATCTCTAATTCCTCTAGTAAATTTACGCAATGAATACTAAAAAGCACGAGAAAGTGGTGGAGCTTGCCCAGGCTAGACTGATAGAGGGGTCAGGAAATTCTTCCTTTTAGAGATAAGACCTGACTCTAAATATGAAGGATTAGCATTCATTAACTAGACTACAGAAGAAACGGTTTTATATGCAAAGCAGAATTTTTACATAGGCCCCAAAGGCCATAATGTATCTTTTTACCTGAAGTAACTATAGCAATTTTAAAAATAATATCATTCTAATTATTATTGATATACCTATAAGGGTCATATAAATTCCTTAAAACATGCATTAAAAAGACTTAGACTTCATCAGAAGTACTTCCATAATAGACTGGTCTGTGAATGTTATCATTTTCATTAGGACACCATTATTAAACTCCTAACTGGGAGGGATTTAAAACTAAATCTCAAATCATTTTTCTTTGGCATGCATATCAACAGTCAAGTATACACAAAAATGTGTCAGTAGCTTAGTATAAACAGAAATGTGCAATGACTCTATACAGAAAATATAAAACATCAAATACAAAACTTCATTGAAAAAATTAAAAGGAAAAAAAATAAATGAAGAAACATTTCTTGTTTGTGAATTGAAAGACTGAATATTGTACACAAATTTTTCATTCTTCCCAATTTGATCAATAAAATTCCAGTGAAAAACCTCAGGGGGGTAAGAGGGGTAAGAGTCGAGAAGCTGATTCATAATTTATATTGCAATTCAAAAGACCAAGGATAGTTAAGACATGACCAAGAGAGAGCAAGATATTAAGATATATAATAAGGCTAAAGTTCAGTCATTGGGAATTGGGGGCAAAAGTAAACAAATGGAGTTTTTGAAAGGAACTGAGAGTCCAGAAGCTGACCTACTTATATATGAACATTAGATCTATGGCAAAAAAAAAAAAATTATGTTGTAAATCAACAGGAAAAGGAAAAAAACCTTCAATAAATATTGCTGATACAACTGGGTACTCATATAGAAAAAAATCTATTACAACAATCTATAAAACTCTATTCCATATGACAAGTAGATATAATAGTAAAAAACAGCAACAACACACACTTATAGGTATTGTAAGTTAGAATAATATATGAAAAGATTCAGGACAGAAAAAAAATGGTCTTTAAATAGGACAAACAAAAAAATAGCCACAAAAAAATACCAGTAAGTTTGAATACATTAAAAAAAGAACTTTCTTTATCCAAAATCTCATTAAGATAAAAAAATGCAGCCAGGCTCGGTGGCTCAGCCTGTAATCCCGCGCCTTTGGGAGGCTGAGGTGAATGGATTGTCTGAGCCCGCAGGTTCGAGACCCGCCTGGGTAGGCGAGACCTCATCTCTACAATAAATCAAAAAATTAGCTGGGTGTGGTAGCACGCGACTGTAGTTCCAGTTACTTTGAAGGCTGAGGCGGAAGGATCGCCGGAGCCCAGCAGGTCGAGGCTGTGGTGACTGGGAGCGGCCACTTCACTCCAGTCTGGGTGACAGAGTAAGACTCCAACTCAAAAAAAAAAAGATAAAAAATACAAGCTTTGAAATGAAAAAATATATTTTAACAATATTTGACAAGAACAATTCAAAGTATATAAAGATCCCAGCAAATCCATGTAGAAAAACATACAACACAATAGCAAAATAGACAAGCAACTTGAATCACCAGTTTTACTAACGAAGACATTGAAATTGTCCAACATAATCAGTAAAATGCAAAAATAAAATCAAAATCACAGAATTGATGAAATTAAATATATTAGCAATACAAAGTTGTGGTCAGTGTGGGGGTGTGATAGTTACTTTTCTATGCCAACTTGACTGAGTTAAGGGATACCCAGGTACCTGGTGAAGCATTATTTGTGGGTGTGTCTGAGTGGGTGTCTCTAGAAGATACTAGCATTTGAATAAATGGATTGAATAAAGAAGATCTGTGCTAACCAGAGTGGCCTGGCATCATCCAATCTGTGAGGGCCCAGATAAAGCAACAAGTCAGAGGAAAGGTGAATTCGCTCACTCTTGTGGAACCGGGACATGTATCTCCCTCCCTCAGTCATTGGAGCAGGTTTTGGGCCTTTAGACTCTGAGACTTAACCATCAGCTCCCTTGTTGTTAGGCCAATGTACTCAGATAAACTACACCATTAGCTTTTCTGACTCTCCAGCTTGCAGATGGTGGATTGTTGACTTTTCAATTTCCTTAATTAGGTGAGCCAGTTTTTATAATAATTCATGTATCTGTCTATCTATCTATCTATCTATTTCTATTGGTTCTTTTTCTTTGGAGAACCCTGACTATGACAATGGGCATAAAAACTATCTTATAATATTTAAGTGAGAATACATTGACACAATTTGGCAACTTGAGGAAATAGATACCATAAACATGGTTTAGTAATTACATTCGGTGAACAGAACCATTAGAAGACATATAAAGACTTGTATATGGCAACACTTTAGAATAAACAACTAAAGTCTAAATGTCTATCACTGCATAATGAATAAATTAAATGTGATGTTTTTGTACAATTTAATGTTATATCGCAATCAAAATGGACAGACTAGTGATAGACATAAACATGAATAAATTATAATATAATGTCAAGAAAAAGTAGTTGAATGAAAATAATACAGGTTGGTTGATTACATTTACATAAAGTAAAATCTGGTAAAAAATAAAATGCATAGTGACAATGTAACATAGGTGATATCCACGTAACTGATATTTACATAACTTTGTCAGATAGTTACATAGGTTAGCGTTCATAATTAGGAGTTAATACTACAAACAAACAAACACAAGGAAGAGGTGACCATATAAACCAGCATAATAATTATCTTTAGGTTATCTTATGGGGATTATAATTGGGAAGAAGCATAATGAAATTTTCTGATGTCCTGGTTGTGTTTTATTTCTTGACCAGAGTAGTGACTACATGTATATCCACTCTATCATAACTTACTGAGCTCTATATACCTATGTATTACTTTTTTTTTTTTTGAGTTGGATTCTCACTCTGTCACCCAGACTGGAGCAGCCTCGGCCTGCTGGGCTCCGGCGATCCTTCTGCCTCAGCCTTCCAAGTAGCTGGAAATACAGGCATGTGCTACCATGCCCGGTTCATTTTGATTTATTGTAGAGATGAGGTCTTGCCAAGTTGCCTAGGTGGGTCTCGAACCTGCAGGCTCAGGCAATCCACTCACCTCAGCCTTCCAAAGGTGCGGGATTACAGGCTGAGCCACCGAGCCCGGCTCTATGTATTACTTTTATGGATGCTGTTCTTCAGTTGTTCTGAAACAATTACTTTACAATAATCCCTAATCTAAATAACATAAATAATTGTAATAGCTAGAATTAGCTTAGGTTAGGATTAGGTTAGATTAGGTCGAGTAAATGAAATAGTGCAACTTGAATTTTTTTAAAATGTGTATTTCCCTCTCTAGAATCACAGACTTTCCTAGATTAAACAAACAAACAAAAAAGGCTTAAGACTGGACACAGTAGCTCATGCCTCTAATTCCGCACTTTTGGAGGTTGAGGCGGAATGATTGCTTGAGTCCAGGAGTTAAGGCCAGCCTGGGCAACATAACGAGACCTTGTCTCTACAAAAATTAAAAAATAAGCCAAGCAAGATGGCACGTGCTTATAGTCCCAGCTACTTGGGAGGCTAAGCTGGAAGGATTGCCTAAGCCCAGGAGATGAAGGCTGCATTGAACGATGATTGTGCTGCTCTACTCTAGCCTAGGAGTCAGAGTAAGATTCCAACCAAAAAATAAAAGGCTTGGTGCATGAATAGATATGTTACCTGGTTTTGAATTCCACTTCCCTCTTTACCACACACATACGCACACACACACAAACACACATTTGAAACAATGATTTCATTTATTTGTGCCTCAACTTCTTCATCTGTAAAAAGTGAATATTTCTTCCTACCTCAGTAGGTGGTTGTAAAGATATACTCTGGCTAAAAAATATATCTCAGAACTAAATGATTATTCATTTCACAGTTATGATTCTGAAGATTGGACAAGGTTTAGCTGTTATTTGGCTGATCTCACTTGAGCTTTGTTGTACTTGGTCTTGGTTGAATTTTTTACCCTTCTTGTCAGGTTCAGTCTGTTTGACATGTCTTCACCCTAAAAAGCAAGCTAAACAGGCAAGAGATACTTGAGTTGCGCTCTTTTAATGGCAGGTGGCAAGAGTGAGAAGAGCCCAATCCAAACCATGCATGTGCACTAAATTATTCTACTCAGATTTGCTCACAATCTGTTGGTCAAAAAGATTACTTAACCAAATCCAACATTGATGGGATCTCAAGAGATCCTATCCTCAAGGAGAAGTTTTTTTTTAAAAAAAAAACATAATGCAATTTAACACAAATATATTTGCATGTATGTGTATAAACCATATTAAATTACCAAATTCTGAGATCAGCAATGATTCAAATATCTTCAACATATGACATTTTAATTATATAGCATCTATCTATTGTTCAAGATGTATGGTTGTCTATAGCAACATATTGTCATTCAACCTCCAAAAAGGAAGAATATTGAGAAAGAGAGATTTTTGAGTCCTCCTGGGGGGCACTTTCTGGAATTTCAAAAGCATACCCACACATACCTCTAATTGTCTCATTAGACAGAACTTTATCAGATAATTATATTTAGCTTTAAGGGAGGAAGAGAAACATAACTTTCACACTCAGTCACAAATGAGACATATTAGTAAGAAATAAGAGGAGAGAAAATATTGGCAGATATAGGTTATCATCTCTCTAGAGCACATGCCTTTGGCCAATTAAATATCTATACACATTCTTCTTGGTTCAGTTAAAATGTATTCACTATTTTCCAAGAGAAGCAACCCTGAAGTCCCATTTAGCTATGTTATGAAGCTGAAGCTCTTGATAGAGTCTGGCTCTTCATACTCTTGTGATCTATACAATATTTGACAGATATATAGTTTTTTGTTTATGAAAAGTGAATTGTCTAAGTGTAAAATGATCAGGATATGACAGTAAAGAAAGAACAGAATGTCTGAAGCAAAAACTACTATTGCCCCATGCTTTTAAATATTACCAAGTTCGAGGCCGTGTTTATCAGATGTAATGGCCACTGTATATTGATGCCTTGTACTCTTCTGTGGCAGTGGAAGTATGTGAAAAGCAGTACATGTTCTTAGGTCCCTTGCTGGACAAACTATATGCCAAAGGTAAAGGTGTGTCTCTCAAAAAATTGAAGGGAGATTGGTAAACAAATTGGAGCATAGGCATGATGAAATCTCAGGAGCAGGAATTGAGAGCAGTTCTTTATCTTCACCTAGGGTAAGCGTCTCACACAGGCAGACTCTTTTGCTTTCTTGGAGATTCATCCTTGTCTATTATCACCTGTTGCTATGGTTGAAGTAGACATGGGAGAGGATATCTATGCATTCTTCAGAAGCTGTAGGTCTTATAGTAAGCTTCCTACTGTACTTGGAGGTTGAGGGTTATAGAAATGTAGAAAACAAGCTTGTAGCTTCTTAGACTACATATTTCATTCAAAATGTGGCAATCTTTTGATAAATTTCTAATATCATGTATAAAAATCATATAAGTACATAGAAGTTCTTGGTCATCCACTTAAAAGTTTGTGAGCTTGTACTAACCTGAATTGTAACTCCAAATATATGTCTATATCCCAATCCGTGGAATGAATAAATGTCACTTTATATAGCAAAAGGATGGATATTGCATTATACGACAAAAGATGTGTAGGCCGGGTGTGTTGGCTCATCCCAGCACTTTAGGAGGTCAAGGCAAGAGAATCGGTTGTGCCCAGGAGTTCAAGACCACACTGGGCAACATAGTGAGACTTCATCTCCACAAAAAGATAAAGATAAAAAAAGTTAGCTAGGCATGGTGTCACTCGCCTGTAGTCCTAGGGCAGAAGGATCACCTGAGCTGGGGAAGCTGAAGCTATGGTGAGCCATGATCATGCCTCTGTACTCCAGCCTGGGTGACAAAGTAGGACTCTGACTCAAAAACACGTGATTTAAATCTTTGAAAGGAGTTTATCCTGGATTATTAAAAAATGCTGTAAATATAATTACATGCATTCATATAAGAGAATGGCAGAGGGAGGTTAGATACAAAGATCAAAAGATATATAAACAGGAGACAATGATTAGAAATTGGAAACAAGAGTTAAAATGATGTGGCTACAAGCCAAGGAATGCTCAGGAGTGCCAAGCAGTTCCTATAAACCAAAAGGGAGAGAGAAAAAAAAAAAAAACGGGTTCTACCTCAGAACCTTCAAAGGGAGCATATTTCTGCTAGCAACTTGTTTTTTAACTTACAGAGTCCAAAACTGTGAAAGAATAAGTTTATATGGTTTTAAATCACTGAGGTTGTGGCCATTTTTTGTGGCATATCTAGGAAATTAATATCAAACAATTTCTTTTTCTCGTCATTTTGCTCTCATCCTAGCCTTGAGGTGTCAAATGCAAAAGGCTCGGATAGGAACATAATATTAATTAAATCTTTTTTGCCGGTTACCATTTTTTGTTTGGCACAGCTTGTGGCTACAATTTTATTTGTGACTCAGGAAGGCAGTTACTGCGGTTACAACCAGTTACAATCATAGTGTTGCCTACAGAAAGATGAGAAGACATGAAAAAGAGCTTCTCTCTCTTTGAAAACACTTTCCAGAAATAAAGCACAACACTTCCAACTCTCAACCATTAATTATAACTTAATTGCCAAAAAAGTAAAGAAATAGTGTTTCTTTCATTTGGATATGTGCCCAGATAGAAATTTATAATTTCTTTTGCTGTGAGATAAAAGAGAAAGAGAACCAGATCCTGGTGGTGGGAGGGAATGGTGGCTGACACTTCTGCTACAATAGATAATATCTGGAACAAAAATAGTTTTATCTAACACTATTACTCACTCCTACTAAACATTCTTTGCTGCTCATTTTATGTGTTCCTGTGATCCTCTGCTGTTAACTGGAATTGCCCCATGCTTTTAAATATTACCAAGTTCGAGGCCGTGTTTATCAGATGTAATGGCCACTGTATATTGATGCCTTGTACTCTTCTGTGGCAGTGGAAGTATGTGAAAAGCAGTACATGTTCTTAGGTCCCTTGCTGGACAAACTATATGCCAAAGGTAAAGGTGTGTCTCTTGTTTGAAAATGTACATGTAATGAAGACACAGCAATGACAAATGTTCATGGTTGAGTATATATGAAGCCAAACAAATACATTTGATAAAAAATAGAGAGGAAAATATTTCTAAAATTTGAAGGTTAGAAATGTACTAATAATAGATATTATGCATAGCAAAAAATTTCAAAGCTCTAGTGGTGGCAGACACTTTCTTCCATCTTGTATGTAAAGAAGAGAAAGATTGAAGGCATAAAACAAACTTCCAGTGAAAGACAATAGGACAAATGTGTTTGTCATCTTTATACCATACCAAAAGCAACTGACTGACTGAGCTCTTTAATGTTGACCTCAAGACAGACAAATATGTGGCCCTGACAGGGGTCAGGAAACTTAGATCATTCCCAAGAAAGGTCACTATTTCTCACATCAAGAAAATTGAAGAGCCAGTGGATATAAAAACAATTTTGTCAATTCTTCACCCTTTTGAGCCAAAAGATATGGGTCTTTGTTCTTAGATTCCACTAGTCAAAATGAGCAATTGATATGATTGTCACATTGTAGGTAAGAAAGGAAATTTGAAATCTACACGTGTGCTAAAAACGGGAAGTTCTGCAACTCAGATCTAATGACAGGTTCACATTATCACTATAAACAACTCTGCGAGGCTGCCTGAAAAACAGACCAACCCAAATAAGTAAATTATTATGGTGGAATCTCAGCGCAGACAAAATATGTCTGATTTGACCAACCAGTGCCCAGAAAATATAGAAAAAAAATAACATGTTGGAATTACTTTTCAAAGAAAAATGTTTGCTATTAAAATTAGAAGGAATTACCACAAAATTGAAATTAGAAGAAGATAAATTGGTATTACAATGTTTAGAAGTGTTGACTTAGTAACTAGAATGCTATGGTACAAATCCTAGTTTTACCACTTTCTAATTTTGTTAACTTGGGCAAGAAATAACCAGTATAAACCTCAGTTTTCCCTTCAGAAAAAAATGATGAATTTTCACAACACTATTTGCCTAATAGAATTACACAAGGAGAAAATGAGCTAATGTAATTAAAGTAATCCATACAAGTCTGACACTCAATATAAGTCCATATAATCATGCTTTTTTTATTTATGATAACATCCTTTCTTCTCAATTGTACTTTTTCCTGTCATAAATATAATTGTCATGTTTAATATTATTCTCAAAACAATAAAAATCAGAAGAAGATAGGAAGAAATAAAAAGACCTATACAATTAATTAACTCAAGTACTAAGAATAATTATTTTCCACTATTACTTCATAAATCTCTCTGTTTAATAAAATTTCAACTTCAAAACTTATATTTTATCCTACAGTACAAAAAAACAATGTCCATGACTCCAATTCTTACTTCTGAATGTTTATGTTTCATTCTGTTTTCATTGTCTTTGCTTTTGTTTCATTCTGTCAGCAAAGCAGCAGAGACAAAGCAGTAGAATATTCTAGAAATCTGTGTCACCTTCTATCAGATTATTTCCAATTAGGAACATATTTATCTTTAAAGCCTGATACTTTACTAATTTTGAATGTATTCATTTAAATTTGCATCAAGTATTTATTTTATGTGTCAATTGCAAATTAAAATTATTCTCCTTTATAATTATTTTAACTGTTTTTTTTTTTAATTTAACGACCTACTTCTGACTTTTAAATGGCAAACAAGTGTTTTCAAACAAGCACTTCAGGACACATTAAAATGGACAATAACAAGTCTTTCACATATTTATTTAATGACTCTGATAACATGGCTCATGTTAAATCAATGACATTTTACTTCTCTGTCATATTTTTGACTCTATTACTTATTGCCTGGTGATATTGCCTGGTGATATTGAAGAGTTATTTAGAAACACATGTTTCAGTTTTATCATCTTTAAAATAGAGATAATAATATCTTCCTAAAAGCATTTCTATACTGAGTAAATAAACTGATATGGATAATTAATTTAAGTGAGTGACTGCAAAATTGTGAACAATTCGTAGATACTAGTAATTATAAATATTGCGAGGCAACAGGTACATTGCTAAAAGGTACACCTTTAAAACATCATTTTACAAATAAAAAATTAAAGATTAAGGATGCTAAATGATATTCTCAAGATGTTATGATTTCAAATATAGTTTTAATGTTTGGTTACAAATATTGTTTTACCTGCCATCATAGATAGTAATTATCCTCAAAATTATTTGAACTATCTCTTTCTGTTTTCATATTACAATCTCTAGAAGTTTCAGGTGAGTAATATTTTTTGAATTATTTTAATATATTTAAAAATTAACGATTGCCTAAAATGGGGTATTTACGTATTCAGTTTATGTACAAGAATTTTTGTTAGAACTTTATAATAAAAATAATTAATTACCCCATGCTACAGTGTAATCTTTGGAGGAATTTGACTAGCAGTGTAGTCAAAGTAAACAGGAAATATTTTAAACTTTCCTTTAACAATCATACATAGTGATCTAGTTACATGGGAATCAATTAAGGAAATTATCTCACAAAACTATTTATATTAATAATGCCAGATGTTCAAACTGAGTTTCCTTAGAGTTGTTTCCAATTAAATACTAGACAACCTCAGACATTTTTTTGCATTGTTTGGTTTTAGCTTAATTTGTTCTAGCACTTTTAGTTTAATTTGTTTTAGCATTATTTGTTCTAGCTTAGTGGTCAGTTATGTAAAAACAAACTTACCAGGACATTTTATTCATTATTATATTAGATATAATTTTATTGTGAATTTTGTTTAGATCATCTTAAATATTTACATGATTTGGAGACAACAGAGTAGTAGGACAATTGCTAATCACAGGTGTATTAGTCAGAGAATTTTAGAGAGACAGGTCCAATGGGACATATGAGAAGGGATTTATAAGGGTGCAAAATTAACAAATTAAAAACTTATATAAAGTCAATTAACCTTGTGTTAAAAGAATATAAGAGGAAAAATAAAGACATTTTCTTTACGCACACACACACACACACACACGCACACGCACACACACACACATACACACACACACACAAGCATATTCTTAACAATATAAGGAGAAAATACTCCTGACAATTGCAGTCATCATTTTGTAACTGGTCACAAGACCATAACTAACTTATACTCTTCTACTACCCATTCTGTATACCATTTGTCCTGACTAAACACCACAGCTTGTCATGGTTCTGTAAGTTGTAGTTTCCCATTGACATTCATTGTAATTTGTGATAAAACTAAGAGATGCTCTAAGGAATCTCTCAAGTCCAGACATATTCTTCCTTACCTCCATTGTGGAATAATTGTCCAATGTCCCCTTGGTTTTCTGGTTCAACCTCTCCAAACGTTACCATAGTTTTCTTCCTAGTCTGTTGGCTCAGAGGCATAGAAAGTCTAAAGTGTCCATCTGGCAGTCTTAATGTCTAGTTCAATGGAATGAGTGGTATATTTCCTGGTAGAAAGATTTATCCCTCTGGAACTATATCTTTGGGCTAACAGCACGTAATGTTGTGCAAAGAGGAAGCAAACATTTTGATAGTGAGTCACTAGGGATAATGGTATATAGTGTTGTTTGCATTTCAATGCTTTGATTTCTGAACCTGTGAATCCTGGTTATAGGAAAAATAATACTGTATATTGGATACTGATTCAGAGCATATACAATCTTCAATATATAAAGGCTAGATAAAAAAAAGAAAACCTTACCTCAACCTGCAAAGTATTTTCACCAGCTCATGTATATTCAAAGGGTCATTTCATCATTCTAGCAAGTCAGCCACTTCAGAATGGTGACTAACTATATACATGGTAAAAACAGTAACTACCATGAGCATGATTCCATTGCCTTATTCACCGCTTTGGCTGTGAAATGAATTATTTGGTCAGAAACAGTTCTGTGTGGAATATCATGACAGTGGATAAGGCATTCTATAAGTCCACAGATGGTAGTTTTGACAGAAGCATTGTGTGCTGAGACAGCAAATCCACATTCAGTAGATGTCTATTCCAGTAAGGACAAAATACGGCCTCTTCCATAATGGAAGAAGTCTAATGCAATCAACCTGCCATTAGGCAGTTGGCTGATCACTCTGGAGGAATGGTGCCATATCAAAGGCTCATGGTTGGTTTCTACTGCTGGCGGATAAATCACTCCTCAGTGACTATAATAAGGTTGGCCTTGGTGAGTAAGGTTGGCCTTTGAGTCTATGTTGCTAAGTCTATGAATAAACTCCATTCCTGCCACCATGGACACTTTGTTCATCATCTCATTGGATGATGGCAGAGTGGCTAGGAAAGTAGCTGACTGATATCCACATAAAGGGTCATTGCTTCCAATTGACTATTAATTTCCTCTTCTCCTGTGGTCAGCCTTTGATGAGCATTTGCATGATACAGAAATATTTTCATATCTTTAGTCCAATCAGAGAGACATGTCAACATAGCATATCAACATTAAAAAAAAAATCTTCCTCAGATTTTTTTTGTCATCAATTTTCCAATCTTGTTCCTTCAAGCCAAACCATTGAGTCAGCATGTGATTACACATCTGGCCATTTTTCCTTCCAAGAGAGTGCACTACCAAGTGTACTGCCCCATGTTCTGCCCACTGGGAAGATTTTTTTTCACCATTGCCCTTCGAGGATGTTCCAGAAAGAGGCTATAGTGCTTCAGCTAGTCACACTCAGGTGGTATCTGCATATCAAGCAGAATCTTCTGTAAATCAAGTCCCAGTCTTTTCTTCCTTTGTTAACTGTTCATAGGAAACTCTTCACAAGAAAAAAAAAAAGGCAGTGTAGCAGGAGTAGGAATAACGGATTTTGGGGTCCATTCCTTCATGTTACATACCTGTGTCTTCAGTATCTGCTCAGAACAGATCACATACAAGGGGGAACCCCCACGATGAAATTTATTTATAAAAAATTGTGCATTTATTCTTACATGTTTAAACTTCCGTCACCTTCTTAGTACTCTCTGTTTGATGCAATACACCTATCGAGACTTATTTTTCCACTGCTCAGAACAGTTTTTGAACAAATCAGGTATGATAACTTTTAGTGCTTCTGCCATTTTTTGTTTCACCTCTTCTGCTAGGAAAACATTTCCTTTTGAGAATGCTTTTTCAATGGGGAAACCAAAGAAAGGTTGCTCAGGTTAAGAACAGGTGAACGGGGGGGATGGAGCACGAGAGTTATTCTGGTTTTGGTAAACAAAAACAAAAACAAAAACAAAACTTCTGAACACACTGCAGTCAGAAGCAGGTGCACTTGTAAATCACCCAACAGGAAATGGGCAAACATGTTGAAAGAATCTCCAAAAATAATAAAAATTAACTGAAGCCAAACTGTAGCCTCTCACGGCAATGCTAGCTGGTACACTGATATTAAGTGATTCCTAGAACACTCACCTAGAAGGGAAGCCTGTACTACAAGGGATCTGTCCTACAAAAAACAATTCCAGTTTTTTGAACGCCCCTCCCCCCTCCACTTATATATACCACTTTCATTTGATGAAGAAGCAGTGCCATGGCATGCTATATTTGTGACCTGATGCATCCTTTTTCTTCAGTTCATGATAGGCAGCTCAGGTTGGTAACTTGATGGCCATCTTCATGCATTCAGTTCCCATTAAAACTCAATGGCTTTCTTAAAGATTGGCAGGATACTGCCAGGGAGGGGGTTAAAGTAGCGGGATACTGCCAGGGTGGGAGTTGGGGGGAACACAGCATTAATAAGGGTATCTGATCTCAAATCAGGTAAAATAGGGACCAGAGGGATACCCAAACTTTACCTGTAAAATTACCACTTATATACCTAATCCTGAATTGTACCCCACATCTTTTTTTTTTTTTTTTTTTTTAGGTTGGAGTCTCAGTCCGTTGCCCAGTCTGGAGTGCAGTGGCATGCTCACTGCCACCCCCACGTCGACCTGCTGGGCTCCGGTGGTCCTTCCACTGCAGCCTTCCAAGTGGCTGGAACTACAGGCACGCTACCTCACCTGGCTAATTATTTATGTATTTATTGTAAAGCCGAGGTCTCGCTAAGTTGCTGGGCTGCTCTCAAACCCGCGTGCTCAGGCCATCCACTCGCCTCGGCCTCCCAAAGTGCTGGGATGACAGGTTGAGTCACTGATCCCGGCCTTGTACCCACATCTTTCAAATAAAATTTAAAAAATGAAAATTAAAAAACTCAATGGCAAGCCAAGAACTATCTCTTCAAAGGAGAGTAGTTATCTCTGGATGACAGCAGGGCTTTTCTACAAAGTCCTAAATGCCTCTGCTGTGATTCACTTATACGGCCCCGTCAAAGACTCCAAACGGAATCATTATGTGCCACCACCGGCACCTCCAGCACCACTGGATCTGCTAGATCATATGGCCTAAGTGGCAAAGCAGGTTGCACAGCAGCCTTGACCTGTTGCAGATCGTTCTCCTGCTCTGGGCCCCACTCAAAACTAGCAGCTTTTCAGGTCACTCAGTAAACTGATTGGGCTAACACATCCAAATGACAAATGTGTTGCCTCCAAAATTCAAATAGGCTCACTAGATATTATGCCTTTTTCTTGGTTGTAGGAGATGCCAGGTACAATCATGTATCCTTTACCATAAAAGGGGTATTTCCATAGGCACCACACCACTAAACTCCTAGAGTTTTTGCTAAAGTGAAAGGTCCCCTGAATTTTAATCTAATTTATTTTGAACCCTCTA
Source organism: Cephalopachus bancanus (assembly GCA_027257055.1). Classification (NCBI taxonomy): domain Eukaryota; kingdom Metazoa; phylum Chordata; class Mammalia; order Primates; family Tarsiidae; genus Cephalopachus; species Cephalopachus bancanus. Next base: position 2,557,389 of record JAPVLO010000074.1, read on the forward strand.
ACACATCAATGACTTACTAATAAGTCCAGAGTGGTTGTTGTTTTTTGAATACAGGGTCCAATCAGCATAATGTAATTAATGTTAGCCATTGTGTTATCTGGTGAAAGAGAAAGGCAATCAAGATCACTGCAAACTAAGTTATGACATAGGACTGAAGATTTAGCATTCACTGAGGTAGATCAGTAAAAGTGTACTGCTGGTCTTTCTGGCTGAAAGCAAACTACTTCTTGTGGGTCTAATGAACAAAGACTGAGGAAGAGGCATTTGCCAGATCAATAGCTTCATACCAGGTATCTGCTTAAGCAATGAAACCACATGTGATATAACCACTGAAATTGGAGTCAAAATTTGGTAGAGCTTATCATAATTCAGTCATTCTTCAAAAATCCATCTTTCAAGCCCTTGATGATGACACTCATTTCTTCAGCCTCTCCAGGGATGCAATACTGGTTTTGATTTACTATTTTCCTAGGTACAGGCATCTCTAAGAATTTTTATTTGTCATTTCTCACCATTATAGCCTTCATTTCACAGGTTAGGAGGCCAATAAGTGAATTTTATTCCAATTATGCATTCCAGAACTGAGGAAATAACCACAAGATGAGTTTAGAGACCCCCTGTTTGTAAGTCAGACCTGAGCTAAAACTCCACTGATAACATGATCTTATAAGTCTCTGTTCTAACCAGAGGACCACAGTGAAGTTTCAGGTCTTCTGGACTCAGTGTCAGTTTAGGGCCAGTGTTTGGTAATCCCAAAAGGGTTTATTATTTTCCTTTCCCCAATGAACAGTTACCCAGGTAAAAGACCAGAGTTCACTTGAGGAAAAGAAAGATTAACAACAAAAATGTTTGGTAGTGTATTGGGGTCTTTCCTCAGGAGAATCTGGCCTTCCCTTCATTTAAGTAATTCTGATTCTGTAGACAGGTCCAAGTCTGGAAATTAAGAGGACATTGGTTTCCATGAGTCACATTGTTTTGATTGCTTCCTTGCCTCTGTTGCCCATTATAGTATACCCACCTTGCCTTTAGCAGTTGAGTGCTGCCAGTGGTCTCTTCAACCCCATGATTCCACTGTTTCCATTGAATTTCCAAATGAGTGACTGTGGTTCTCACTCTAAGGTCTGGCATACAGAGAAGAGCAATTACATAGCTCTTCCAGGTGGCTGGTGCTCCCTTTACAAACCTATTTGTCAAAATATTAGTGAAAATGTGTCTTCTGGACCTTCCCGGTATGGGTAAGTAGGTTTTGCATGACAAGTCTACTCCACCATTCCAATCTCCCTGTGCCTTTGAATCTTTTCCTCTATATTAAATCAAAGGAGATTACGCATCTCCAACTCACTCACAATGGGACATCTTTTGATCTATGTTTCAGTCGGTCAACTAAATTATTAGTGTCTTTTTAAAAGAAGTACCTGAGTAGCAACATTAAAGGTAAAATATATGCTTAGCAGGCCCATAGCAATAAAATCAGCTTCATCCATCTTTAGATTTCTTCCACCATTATCCCACATCCTCAATATCCATTCCTTCATTTGTTCCCTAGATTTTTGTTTGTTCGTATTAGGAAACTCCAACAGTTATTTTGGAGTGCATCATTCCTCCTCACTGAACACAGTCTGTACCTCACATTTAAGAGTATGCCTGGACTTGAGTCTTAATTATATGTGTAGAAACAAAGAGGGGAGGTAGAGGTGGGTGTTGAGGAGAATCAGCATTATCTTACCTGGCAACTACCTACCTTAGGAGGCCATTACTCTTTTCTTAGGTAATACAGGGTTAATTCCCTCAGAGAGAGATAAAAAGACCAATACCACTGGGACTTCGCATGAGAATGCTGCTTCAGGGGGTGGGGAGGCCATCTCTACTGCAAAGAAAGACCCGTTAGAATTTAGGAGCTCAATGATTCAGTCTCATCAGGGTTCTCCCACATGTCCCTGCCCCAACTAGCAGTATCCTTTCCTTTCCAAATCAATGCTCTCACTTTAACAATAGACACCCTGCAAGACTGGAAGGTTATCTTTTGTTTTTTTTTTTGTTTTTGTTTTTGTTTTGAGTTGGAGTCTCACTCTGTCGCCCAGACTGGAGTGCAGTGGCCGCTCCCGGCCACCGCAGCCTCGACCTGCTGGGCTCCGGCGATCCTTCCGCCTCCGCCTTCCGAGTAGCCGGAATTACAGGCATGCGCTACCATGCCCGGCTGATTTTTTTTTTTGATTTATTGTGGAGATGAGGTCTCGCTGCCCAGGCGGGTCTCGAACCTGCGGGCTCAGGCAATCCACTCACCTCAGCCTCCCAAAGGCGCGGGATTACAGGCTGAGCCACTGAGCCCGGCTTTATCTTTTGTTTTAAGTCAACCAATTGCATGATGAACACTTGTGTTTGATTTTTCAGCAATTTCAATCCTGTGGCTACAGGGTCACGCTTAGAAGCTTCTAGGTCATGTGTGTGCATTTGGATTCGAAAATTCCAGTCTGTGAGCTCATCTTTTTCTTTCATCACTTTGTCCAGAAATGTTAGGAATCAAAATAACATCTATAGAATCACCATGTTCCTTGCTTTTTATAAGTGGTGAATTAAAAGCATCAAATGTATTTATTTTGTGATGATAAACAGTTCACACCATGAACTATCAATGCTCTCTGTACTATTAGAAGTAAAGTCTTTACCATTTTTAGGTCTAATCAGATTAGACCCATTCCAGAAACACCAAAATCAGTCAAGGAAATGTATACTTAAAACTGTGTTTCTCCAAAACCACTCCTGGTACAAAAATCTGTGTCAGCCAAGGTTCTTCAGAGAGACAGAATCAATAGCATATGAGAGAGGGGATTTATTACAGTGAATTTGCTCACACAATCACCAAGGCAGAGAATACCCATGATAACCTCACTGCAAGTTAGATAACCAGAGAAGCCAGTAGCCTGGCTCAGTCTAGAAACCTCAGAACCAGGGAAACAATGGTACAGACCCCAGTCTGATGGCAAAATTCTGAGATTCTCTACGAGGTTCCTGATACAAATCCCAGAGTTAAAAATGGAACAATTTTGGAGTATGATGTCCAAGGGAAGGTTTTTGGAGTATGATGTCCAAGGGAAGGAAGGGCAGAAGGTGTCCCATTCCAGTAGGGAGACAGAAAAAAAAATTCTCTTTTTCCACCTGTTTGTCCCAGTCAAGGTCCCAACCAATTGAATGGTGCCTACTCACATTGAGGGCAGGGCTTTCTTTCTCAATCCACTGACACCCTTCAAACTTCTCTGAAAATATTCTAACAGACATGATCAGAACTCTCAACCAGTCAAGTTGACCATCACACAAGGGTATTTAGGTGGCTAACTATCTGTGGAGCTTTGAGTAAGTTAACTCACCTCTGGAAGCCTAAGTTTCTTACTCTGAAAAATGTGATTAGTAAATGTGATACAAATGAGATAATATACTAGAAAGGTTATATATTGTATATACTATAGTTTTACAGATCAAATACTTGTTTAAAAGCATATTTTTTGCATGGGATGTTTTATTCAAACATTGACATATATGAAAGTATAGCAGTTAGAACAATGTTGCCCCCCCAATGATGCTCATGTTATAATAACCAGAATTTGTAAATATAGTCCATTATAAGATAAATAGTTTGTGAATAAGATTAAGTTAAGAATTTTAAAATGAGACATTTATCCTGGATTATCCAGGTAGACCCAAGGTAATCTCCAGGGTTCTCACAATGGAGACAACATCCTGGATTATTGGGGTATGCACTAAAATCACATGAGTTCTTTTTTTTTTTTTTTTTTTTGAGTTGGAGTCTCACTCTGTCGCTCAGACTGGAGGCAGTGGCCGCTCCCGGCCACCTCAGCCTCGACCTGCTGGGCTCCGGCGATCCTTGCGCCTCAGTCTTCCAAGTAGCCGGAACTACAGGCACGCGCTACCACGCCCGGCTGATTTTTTGATTCATTGTAGAGATGAGGTCTCGCTGCCCAGGCGAGTCTTGAACCCGCAAACTCAGGCAATCCACTCACCTCAGCCTCCCAAAGGCGCGGGATTACAGGCTGAGTCACCGAGCCCGGAACATGAGTTCTTATAAAGGAAATAGAAAGGCAAGAGAGGCAGAGAAAAAGATGTGATGATGAAAACAAAAATAGAATTGAGGTAAGGTAGTTTTAAAGATGGAGAAAAGGATACAGGCCGTAACTAGAAACTTTCATAGGCAAAAAAATAGATTCTTTCCTAGAGTCTCCAAAAGAGAAAGTAGCCTCCAAGACACCATGATTTTAGCCAAGATTCACATGGGGCTCCAGAACTGTAAGAGTAATAAATTTGTATATTTTTAGTTTCTAATCTTGTGGTAATTGGTTAACTTAGCAAGGAGAAACTTATACAGAGACTACAGAACGTTTAATTAACTCTCCAATCACATCTCTAAAATAAAAAAGCATAATAGTATATATATACCTTCCAAACGTTTTGGTAAGTTTCCTAATTTTTTCTTTAAGGCACCTATCAGTGCACTCTGATATCCCTGGGCAGCATGTGGCATGTCCATCTTATGTTCTAAACTCCTGATGCCTTGTGACAATTTCTTTAGACTATGCCTCTCTCTCCAAGCCACTGGCTCCCAATACTAAACAAAGCTATGCCTTTCATTCCAGAAACACAAGAACATATGTTATGTAGCATAAGTTATTGAAGGTTTAAGAACAGCTTCATATGTTATGCCCTGTCACTAGGGTAATCTTCTTGTCATTTCTCATAATACCCGTTTATCACTACATTGCTAAAATCCTTTCTGTTTTCATATTTGAAATTTCTTTTCTGTAGCTATTTATTCTTAAGTTGAAGACTTCATATATTTCTCTGTAACCATCCAGGCCCTCCCCACCCCCCAAAAAAAGACATCTTAAAGAGATTTGCAGTGATGCTGTCATGTCTGTAATGGAGACTTTGTTATACTACCATTAAGAGGAATTTGCTTCCTTTTTACCTACGCTTGCTTGATAAATTATAGGTTACTAAACTAAATCAAATTTCAAATAAATAATGAACAATATTTTAGTATAAGTATGTTCAATATAATATTTAGGACATAATTAATCTAAACAACTGTTTTTCTGATATTTAAATTTATCTTAGCATTCTGCGTTTTTATTTGTTAAATCTGGAAACTATATTTTTGTCAAAACCTTCTGCTTGATGGCTTTATTCTGGGATTTAGCTTTGTATGATGAAAATCTCTATTAGATTATTTTCTCAATTGAGCTAGGAGTATTTTTTAAGATATGAATTATTCATAAAAACATAAATGAGATTACTTATAAAATATCACTCTTCTAAGGTCCTGAAATACCCTTCACTCTTGTTATTAATTTGTGAAAATATCAATTGCAATAGTAGAAATAGCAATAGTGATAGTAACAGTACTATTAGCATATCTGTTTTTAAAACATTAGTAACTAGAAAGTGATTCCAATTTAAAAAACAATTCTCACTATCTGTCTTAGAAGATCTATAACAGGTTCACTCAATGATATTTTGCAATTAAAATAGAAGACTTTAAAAACAGTTACTAGTTTAGAAGAGTTTTCCAGGATTTTTTCAGTGGTATATAAGAAAAATAGATAAATGTTACTATGTTAAAGGACAAAGTAATATTCATTCATCATGAAATGAATCATCAAAAATATTCCTTCTATTCAATCATCGAATCAATAATGAAATATTTGTCAAAATTGTTTTATTATTCTAATTAACTTTAAACTCACATCTTAATTTATAAAATGATTTTATTCCATTTAAATATCAATTTGTATTTGTCAGAGTTTACAGTTTTTTAAATAAAAGAGTTCAACTGTTTTAAAATATGAAAAATATTACGTTAAAAATAACCTTTTTGAATAAAATTATATTAAATAAATCATGTTAGGAAGCTTTTAATTGGGCTGAAGATACAACATGATCATACGTAGGTCAATTTATAAAAGAATACTTTTAGTAATGCTGTATGCAATCATGTCTCAGTCTCTATTCACAACTATCTACTTCATTAGCTTCTAGGATTCTAGCTGACTGTAAATTAATTTTTAAATATAACCGCTCTCTTCACAAAGGAAAGATCATGTTTGGCTTCATATTATTACTAGCATTAACTATAAAAGCTATGTGTCAAATCTCATTACACATGTATAAAGTTATCTTTAAAATGTGGCCAATGTGATCATTTAAAATTTTCTTGAAATTTCTTTGATTTAACTTTGTCATTCTGTCATTAAATTGTGTATCCATTTCAATTGTGTATCCATTAAGTTGTGTATCCATTTTTTGACACACTGTGTGTGTGTGTGTGTGTGTGTGTGTGTGTGTGTGTTTGTATTGTTTTTTTAGTCAGATTCTTACTCTGTCACGTAGGCTGGAGTGCAGTGGCACACTCACAGCCTCAACTTGCTGGGCTCAGGTGACCCTTCTGCCTTACCCTTCCAAATACCTGGAACTACAGGCAGGTGCCATTATGTCTGGTTAATTTTTTGATTTATTGTAGAGATATATATGGTCCAGTTGCCCAGGCTGGGCTTGAAGTTTTGGGCTCAGGCAATCCTCTTGACTCTGTCTCTCAATGTGTAGGGATAACAAGCCAGCCACCACAACCGGTCTAGTTTTCGTGTTAATCAAGGTAGTAAGAAACCGCTGCTGCTGGACTTTTCTGAACTCAGCAATGAATCTAATTAGAGGCAGTCCCTAAATTACAGTGCTTCAATTTAACATTTTTTTTAACTTTACAATGCTACAAAAGCGATTGCTTAATTAAAAAACATACTTTGAATTTTGATCTTTTTCCTGGACTAGAGTCATATAGTTCAATACTTTCTTGCAAAGCTGGACAGCTGTCTGTCAACCATATATCAGAAGGAAAACAGTCAATGCATTACAATGCACTCTCTTGCCAGTGTTTTTGGATATTGTATTTTGTGTCTTTTATTCTATTCTGTTTACAACACACCTATTTTTGACTTAGGATATTTTCAATTTAGGATGGGTTTATCCACACCCTATTGCAAACTGAGTAGTATCTGTATATACATTACTTTAAATCTTATTAATAAATACCTTATCTCATAACTAGAGAAATATGAACATATTTACATGTGACTTATTATTGAATCATTCACTTTGTATTATTTCAATTGGCCTTTTTCCCATTTAAAGTAAATAAAAATAATTAAAATTAACTTTAAGAACATTTATATTCAATTTTAGTAAAGTATAGAAATGTGTTTGTATAAAAACACTAGCAAATATTTTTTTAAAAGGTCACATTAAAAAAATGGAGTAGTTAGTTTTTTAATTACTTTTTTTAGGGAATCATTTGAATGCTAACCAAAATACTTTTTTGGATGATAGGGAGTACTCTCCCACAGACGCACACACACAGATCAAATACCAGTCTTCATATAAAGTGTGATATCTCTATCACGGAGATGAACTTCAAAGCAATAATCCTTGAGCACTATATGCTATATTAATTCATACTTTCACAGAAGTTGAACACAGGCATAATAGTGAAAGGACAGTGAGTAGAGAGGAATGTAGGAAAGGCAGGCTAATGCAATGACTAACACAGTAAACTTTGGAATTGGTATACCTGGTTTTTCATACTAGATATTTATGTTCTTGAGCAAGCTTGCTAGCCTCTTTGTTCTGATATTTTCTTATTCATCTAAAGGGGATTATGCAATCAATAATTTCTAACTAATGAAATGCCAATAAAAGTTCTTGACACCAAGTTTGGGAGAGATTTCTTGTTTGGCAATGCTTTGTGCATATTGCTATACTTCAAAGTGTTGGTGATAATTTTTCTCTGGTTGGCTGGGCTGAGAGCGTGTCAGCTCAATATGTGAGAGTGTCAGCCCAATGGGTTGGCAAGTCGAGCCCTGAAGAGTGTCAACTCAATGAGCTGGCAAGTCGAGCCCCAAGAGTATTAGCTTTAATGGGTTGGCAAATCAGACTCGGAAAAATGTCTCAGTTCTGGTTTCTTGCTCTCTGCTGGCAGCTTTCCTGGTTCAACCAGCTCCCTTGGCTGGCAAGCCAGTCTCTGGGGTGCTCATTTCTTCAGCTCCAATGATCTTAAGCAGCTCCTTGGGTCTGGGTTCTTGTCTCACATCCAGGAGGGACATGGACAACTGGAAGGTGAGAAAGTAGGGCTTATTGAGAAGAAAGGAAAGCTCCCACAGTGACCAGGAACCCAAGAGGGTTGCTGATTTGTAACTAAAACCAGGCTTATACAGTCCTAAGACTGAGCTGATTGACTAGCACTAACCGTGAGCTTAATGGCTGGCACTAGCTGTGCTGATTGGCCAGTACTAACCAATTGGCTGGAGGTAGGGGCCAAGTAATGAGCTGATTGGTCAGCACTTTGCAGTAAGCTGACTGGTTTGGTTTTGCTGTAGCCTGAAGGGCTTGTAAGGAGCTTGTTTACCAATTTGAGTGTTACCCTCTGAGAGACCTGCAGCAAGTTTCCTACTTTGTTACCTGGGGACCTACACTGTCTGTCTACCTAGCTATTCTTTAGCCACCTCCTCCCTCACTCCCCTCTCTGTAATAGTAACCCTAACTTCCATCAGGGAGTAAGGACAATGACCAGTCTGACTACTTCTTGCTGATCATGGGTGTCATATGAGGATGGCAGCTAGGGATCCAATGGCGGGTGATCTAAGGTTCCTCGATAGTAGGAAGCTTCCATACAAGGAAGTGCCATCTGCATCAGCATCTGGAGTTTAATGGCCTCTAGGTGAGAAGAAACAAACTTTACAAAGATGTTGACTCTGCATGGATCAAGCACAAGCAATACTACAAAAGGAGCTATTAAAGGAAAACCCATGTCCATATATTAGAAATTCCTAGAAAGGATAAAAAGAATTATAAACAACTGGGTCCTGAACCTGCCTGTTCTCATAAAGAGTCAATGATTTTAATATTATTTTTTACAACCTGTAAATTTTCTTCTACCTGGGAGGAAGTGTTAATCCAGAAACAACAAGTTTTATTTAATAAACACACATGTTCCTCTGCATTCTGAAGTGAGCATATCCAACACTCCATGACTTTGTAAGACCACAGTAGCTAGCAAGTTAATAGATGTTTGTTGATTCTCAATAGCAGCTCTTGTGGCTTTCCACCCTTGTTGTACCATGAGTGTGAAATTTAGTCTAGATTTTTCCAATAGGGGTATCCTGAGAAACCAAATGAACAAAATAAATCTCTGGCAATGGAATGTTCTAGTCTAGATCTTTGTAGAAATGGGTGAGCCAGGATATGTCCTCCTAGATTAGGCATATAATGGTTAGGCATGTTACTGCTGGACGGAGACTCTACATCTATGCGACTACGTTGTTGCTGTAGGGATTGATCCAGGAGAGATCCTAAATTCAGAATATGCCCAGAAGAAGCCATTTGAGTTTGATTGAGGATCATCACCTTAGGAACAGCAGCCACTATTGTGCAAGTACCTTTCAATCTCTAAGGTAAATCTAAGTATAATCCCTGACCGCATAAAAAGTAATTACCAGTTCTGTTTAAAGAAAGTGCCCCAATTCTTTAAACAGAACTGGTAATTACTTTTTATGCGGTCAGGGATTATCAAAAAATCAGCCGGGTGTGGTAGCGCGTGCCTGTAGTTCCAGCTACTCGGAAGGCTGAGGCAAAAGGATCTCCAGGGCCCAGTAGGTTGAGGCTGCGGTGGCCGGGAGCAGCCACTGCACTCCAGTCTGGGCGACAGAGTGAGACTCCAACTCAAAAAAAAAAAAAAGAGAAAGTGCCCCGATGGTTTCAAATGAGAATAATACCCAAGTGATTGTAATTTCCTTTGGTTCATTAAGGTCATGAGAACAGTCATGAGGGATAACCTTAGCTGTACCCATTTGGTGTTCTCCTGAGGGACTGTTGCTCCAATTTGTGTACAGTTGTTTCTATAGGCATGACAGTTAGGGTTATGGGAACAGATTTGTGCTCCAGAAAACTTTAGAGAGGATATTTCCCAGATGGGTATCATATTACTGAGACTTACATATATTCCGGGTTATAATGATTCCAATGTGCTGACACATTAGAACGAAGTAGTAAAAAGGGACTGGTGATACAATAACAGGTTTCAGTACAATTAACCAGATCCTAACAGTTTAATGTATTCATGATAGTATTCTCTGGACAGTACAGCCAATGTTTTTCAATTACAGCTTTACACTGCTCAGTTTCAAGTAAGGACTGCTTTAGGAACTAGAGTCCATGGTACTCATACTCTGTGTGATGTCCTATTTTAGTGGGAACACAATTATATTACAATACTTGAGGGAAAGCCTTCACACTCAGGATAGTCCTAAGGGTGATTATAAACAGATAGAAGCATTTCCCCACATCTCTACCACTTCTCCAATCTTAATTGAGGTCTTTTCACCTTGAGGAGCTTTCTGATTTGGTTTCACTGCTTACTTTAGGGCAGTGAATTCATACCAGGATTGATTGAGAATCCCAATCTGCTTGAGAGACAATGGTAGAGCTATCAAGGAGAGAGTTAGGGAAGGTTCCTCCTGTGGGCGTGTCCAACAGTTTGAATAATTACCCTGTAAGCCAAGTACATAATGGAGGGAGGAAGGATGCTTAAGAGAACTAGGGCTAATGATAATAAAAATAGATAGCAAACTAGATTCGGTATTTTGCTTACTTCCATGAAGGAAATTTCTAGTGAAGAAAACAATTCCATTGGTGTTGAGAATTAAGGAATCCTTGACAGAGGCATGTGGTACAGGTTCAAGATAAAAACAAAGGCAGCAAGTATAGGTAGAACTATAAGGAGGAAACTCATAGGCAGTTAACTGGCAGTACTTATCTTTTACAGTCTTTTAGTTTGATTGTGAATGCTCTTCCAGGTGAGCAGAGACAACTTCTCCTGGGATTCTAGACTTTAATTGTAGTGATGAATCTATTCTGGAGACCTTCACTGATGAAGGAGTGCAGAGAAGAATAGCACAAGATTCCTCTCACTCTGGGCCCAAAGAAGGGGAAAGAGAGGGAAAGACCTTCACCAGTTTCAAGTCTTCTGAGTTCCATATACCATTCTTTTGACAAACCACTTTTTGACATGTGTAAATCCTCTATTTAGTTTGTCCTATACTTTCTTTCCTTTTTTTTTTGAGTTGGAGTTTCACTCTGTCGCTCAGACTGGAGTGCAGTGGCTACTCCCAGCCACCGCAGCCTCAACCTACTGGGCTCCGGCGAGCCTTCCAAGTAGCTGGAACTACAGGCGTGCGCTACCACGCCTGGCTAATTTTTTGATTTATTGTAGAGATGAGGTTTCACCAAGTTGCCCAGGTGGGTCTCAAACTTGCGGGCTCAGGCAATCCACTCACCACAGCCTCCCAAAGCATGGGATTACAGGCTGAGCCACCGAACCCGGCTTCCTTCCTTTAAATAACCATCCACTTTATTGCAGGACAAAAATTTACCACACAAGATACCTTCCTAAACAAAACCATTCTGTCCTTTGCATTCTTCCTGACCAAAAACACACTTTCACACCAACAACTTTCTTTATATCTTTCTTTTGCTTTTTTGGTTTCTGCTTTTGCACCTTTCCATATAACCTTCTATGATTATACTTTAAATTATCCCAAGCAACTCTGATTAAAGCTATATGTATATATTCCAACACAGATGACCAGGGTCAAATAGCTAGCCCCTGTGTTAATTCAGAAATTAATTTGGGTTCCAGTGCTCTAATATTTACCTGGGGATGGTTGGGATTATAGTGAACTACACCAGGCACTGTAACGGATCTCCAGGCCTCCTCAGTGGCCATGATCCCTGAACTAGGTGTCCTCTCCTCTCTTCAGAAGTAATTGCACCTGCTTCCCAATGGATCTCTGGCCTGCCCAGTGGACAAGGTCCTGGAGATTTAGGCCTTTTGGGGGCAACTAGGCTTCTACTGTCCCCGCAGAAAGTATCTATGGCAACAGACAACTTTCCTTAGCAGGTTTGTTGTTACCAGGTCTCTGATGGGCTGTTGGAGTTTTGTTGCTAATGGTGACTGCCAATTGAGATGTATCTTTTGGCCCCCTGGTTCTGCAGTCCTCCATGTTGGCATCCTATTATTTCTTTAATGCCTTGGCTTGCTGGATCCATTACAAACAGCAGGTGCATCTTGGGAATTCTTACACCTGTAAGGCAACTACTAGAGCTCTTGCCTTTGTCTTGTGTCTCCTCTCTTTTTTTGTAAGGTTCCTCCTGATCCCTATTATAAAAGACCAGTGTGGCCACTTTCAGGACATTCTTTAGAGTACTGTCTAATCCTATTGCCATCTTCTGCAGCTTTCTCCTGATATCTGGAGCTACTTCAATAATGAAATTGTATTTTAAGATTTGTAGCCCTTTGAATGATTCAGGGTCTAGGGAAATGGGATTAACCAAAGACTCTTTCTGGAAAGGCTAAGAAATTCTCACTGACCCCCTGGTCTATCATGGCTGGTTTGGAATAATTGAGATGTTTAATTCTAGGTCTCCTCATACCGTCCAGTATGCACACCAGGAAATATTTTCTCCTCCACTCTCCCAAGTCGCTATTGGAGTTCCATTTAGGATCTTCCAGTGGTACTGCAGATATGCTTATTGAATAGAGCTCGTCCCTTTCTCTGGCACTATATGAAATTCAAAGTTCATCTCCAAACTTTTCTGACAGGACGGCTTGTTTCTCGGTAGTCATTAGGGTCTGGCCTAAGAGAAACATAATGTTCTTCTAGGAGAGCTCAAATACTTGTGTTAAATTCTGGAAAGCATCTATATACTTGTCAGGGTCATCTGAGAATCTATCAAGACCTTCCTTAATTTGTCTCAAATCTCACAGGGAAAAGCATACTTGTATGTTACTAGGGCCATATTTGTTGGGAGCCAGCCTTTGAGGCCCGCCTGATTGACAAAGTCCAGGTGCGCTGAGGACCCCCGGCCACAAAGCGAGTTCAGGAAGCTGAGGCCCTTCTGTCTTCCGTCTTTGTTGTTTGATGCGGCTGAAGAATTCTGTACAGTTGAGCATGAAGAGAACAACACGTTTATGCGAAGTACTCACAGCTAACCTGAGAATGTCATGGTTTATTTTTCAATTTCCCACTATGCCGTTTGGCCTTTTCTAACATATGCAATGGTTAAACTCTGAAGCACATCAAGAATGCTTTCTTTCACTTGGTGATAAGTTACTAGATATTGCTTGAGTAAAAAATGATATAAGTATATTCACTCCTTATTTGATTTAAAATTATGTAGTTTAGTGTTTAGACATAAAGTTTTTTAGAAGCACAAGTTTATAGGAATTTCATTATGATTCATTATAAGTTCGAACACTTATCTAGGAGTTATGTAGGTGATTTATAACACTGTTTTCACAGACTTAGGATGAAGATTAATCATTAAGGATTTTACTTAATTCAATAGTTAAAATTCTAAGTTAACGTTTATAGAGTGGGTTTTCACTGAATAATTGGATACTTTTATGATAAATTAACTAAATACAGAAAGCAAACTTGGGAGCCTGGGAAACATTACTAAAAGCTTCTTTTGAGTTTTCTTTAGAAATAAACACTGCAGGATAAGAGAAAAGTAATGAAGACACCTGGACAAGAAAGGCGATTACGAAGCTTTGAAGGTCATAGAAGCCCCAGAGAGAAAAATCCTGATACATGGAGACATGTGCACTTGGAAACTTTCTTGAGACATTTCAAGGACTGTAATTCTTGGACTAAAACTATCATTTTTGGCTTTATGAAAAAGACTCATTGACTGAAAGCAGATAGTGTTCTTGGCTTGTTTGTTACTTCTAAGACCACTAGATGGTTGTAACTTTTAAAGGCTATGTACGTGAAGGAATTTTCTTTGTCTTGCCCCTTTCGAATGGTATAAAAGCTTTCTGTTAACTAATAAAGAATGACATCTGTCCTGAAAGCAGGTGTTCAAGTATATCATTTCGTCATAAGTTCCTTCCTTATGCCAACTCTGTCTCTCCTTCAGGAAATCCCACATCCAGCGGGAGCGGGACCCCTGCACATCTTCACCAAGCATCTCTTGTGGACATAAGTAATACAGGAGTTTGTCTAAAATGAGAGTTTTTAGAGAGGAAAGTTTGAAGTAGAAGGAGGGTGTGAATAAGAGGGCCAGGACAGACCAGGAGGAGTGACTTCATGAGTTGATGCTGATGCCTTCCCCAGTGGTGCCCTTGGTGTTGGCATCCTTGATCTGTTGGGACCATCCCTTGAGATGACCACTAAGAGGGTTGAATAAACTCTACAAACACTGGCAAAAGTCCAGATATTCTCATAACACCATGAAAACCTGTACATATGGGACCTTGGACCATTTACCCTGAACTCTACAGAAATTATCTAGCAGCAAGATTGTATTGTAATTGATCCTTCCCTCTGGAGGTCACATCTTTCCATCCTGCAATAACAATTTGGCAAAAGAATTTAAGATGCTGTTTAAAGCTCTGAGAATCAAAGGAGTCCCCATGTCTCAGGACACACTCTTGAGGAGTGCACATTACAGACAGCCAGATGGCATGTGCCCATCTGGAGGGAGAGAGAGGTGAAAGAAATTCATCCCTAAGCTTTCCCTCTAATCAATGTGTATGAATAAGGACCAAAGAAAGGAGATTATCCCCTTGCTTTCCTGTCCTTTTCTGCCCATGGCATTCCCTTGGATGCGAGCATGATCTCCACCCAAGTATAGTGATATGGACATGGTTGGAAGGAATTAGTCATGCTGACCTATGCATTAATACTTGTCCTTCACACTGTCGACTGTTCCTCTGGATTCCTCAAATCTAGCATTCCCTGTTTCCAGACTAAGTCTTCGAAAAGGCCTTGAAACAATTGGGTTTGAGAGTAGGATTCAGATGAACCGGTGGGAGAAGTTTTCCTGGGACCTTCTGTGAGCCTCTGACTGGTACTCTCATGGTTTGAGCCAGGTTATAACATTCAGATTATTTTCCAAACAAGGTCTTCTTTCCTTGTAAGAGATCATTCAAATTTGGAGACAGGAAAGTGCCAGTACAGGCCTATTGAGAAAGTACCTGATGCTTCTGAAAAGCCTATACCCACAGTCAGTAAGTCAATTCAATACAGAGCCTGCATAGTATCTAAGCTCTCAGACACGGACCTGACAAAGTGCCCTAAAAAGGAAGAGTCTGCATTCATTCAACACTTGCCTACCCATAGAGTTCCCAAATCTACCAACCAAACTACATACTAGTGTGCAAACTTGGAACCTGATTTTCCTTAAATGAAAGAAGGAGTGGGGATCTAACTTTACGAGATGCCTTCCTAAAGGAAATTCCTCATATAAAGCAGTTTCTCATACTCGCAGATTGTACTGCTTCTTAACATGATGGAAAAGCAAAACCAAAGCTTCCTACACATTGCCTCTTGGAACATTGAACACACCTTGTCCTGAACTATTTTTCAAAGGGATCAGGCCAGCTCCCGATACTGCGTAGTAATGCCAACTTACTAAGCTATAGAAACACCCGTGACATCAAGCATCAAGTGGGGACAGTAGCCACAGTGATCCCAAAGAAAAGAAAATGTTATAGAAAAGGCTGAAAAGAAGTGTGATAGGAAAGACTGGAAGCCTTCTGCCGACACTCTATAAGGCTGTCGGGAATTGGGGTTAGCCTGGGAGCCTGCAGGTAACACCAAGGTATAACCTCGGCCAGGTGCCCTCAATTACACCCAAATTTCTTCCAATTCCATGCGAGGGCTAGACCTCCATGAAAGGAAACTGAATCGGAACAGAGCCAACATTGCCAATACCCAAGGACAATGGGGGATTGGCAATGTCCTTTCTAGAAAACCTGATCTCTGTGTATTGTAGACTGGCAGCCATGCCATTCACTTTTAACTGGCTGGCAGAGTCCCAGTAATTTGTTTATAAAGAGAGTAAAAATCCTTGGTGCACTGGGCTGTAACTTCTTACTTCCCTAATGAAAATAAAAATCTGAATATTAAAAAGGAGAGAAAGAGTAAAACAACTTGAGGATTAAAATTCTCAGAAATAAAAGTAAAGAGAAAGGTTCA
The DNA here is from genome assembly GCA_027257055.1 of Cephalopachus bancanus. Lineage (NCBI taxonomy): Eukaryota > Metazoa > Chordata > Mammalia > Primates > Tarsiidae > Cephalopachus > Cephalopachus bancanus. Next base: position 2,573,486 of record JAPVLO010000074.1, read on the forward strand.
CATTATTTCTTCTGTTGAGTCCAATGTTGGGTGTCACATCTGATACGAATTTTTCTCTGGGTGTGCTGGGCTGTGAGGGTGTCAGTCAGCTCAATGAGTCAGCAAGCCAAGTCTCAAAGAGTGTCAACTAGATGGACTGGCAAACCGAGCCCTGAGAGTGTTGGCTCTAATGGGCTGGCAAGCCAAGTCCTGAGAGGTGTCTCAGCTCTGGAGTCTCACTCTCTGCCAGCAGCTCTCCCAGTTCAGCCGGCTCAGTTGACTGGCAAGCTATCCTTCAGGGTGCACAGCTTTTCAGCTCCAACGATCTTCAGTAGCTCTTTGGGTCTGAGTTCTTGTTTTATACCTGGGGTAATGATGAACACAGAGAGCCAGAAAGTGAGAAAGTAGAATTTTTTTTAATTAACTTTTTTTTTTTAAGTTGGAATCTCACTTTGTAACCCAGACTGAAGTGCAGTGGCACACTCACGACCAACCCAGCATTGGGCAGCCTGCTGGGCTCAGGTGATTCTTCCACTTCAGCCTTCCAAGTAGCTGGAACTACAGGCACATGCCACCATGCCTGGTTAATTTTTTGTATTTATTGTAGAGATTAGGTCTCACCAAGTTGCCCAGGCTGATCTCAAACCCGTGGGCTCAGGCAATCCTCTCACCTTGGCCTCCCAAAGTGCTGGGATTACAGGTGTGAGCCACCATGCCTGGCTGAGAAAGTAGAATTTATTAAGAAGAAAGTAAAGCTCCCATAATGGGTGGGGACCCAAGAGGTTTGCTGATTTGGAGCTGAAACTAGGTTCTGATATAGCCCCAGGACTGAGCTGATTGGCTAACATTAGCTGTGAGCTTATTGGTTGGCATTAGCTCTGGTGACTGGTGAGTACTAAGAACCAATTGATTGGAGGTAGGGGCCTAGTAGTGAGCTGATTGGTTGACACTTAGCAATGAGCTGACTGGGTGGTTTTACAATCCCAGTAGTGAGTGTTTTTGCTCTAGCCTGAAGAGCTTTAGGGAGCTTATTTATCAACATGAGTATTTTAGTCTGAGAGGCCAGCAGGAAGTTTGTTACTTTGTTGCTGGGGGATCAGCCCTGTCTGGCTACCTAGGTGTTGTCTAGCTACCTCCTGTCTCACTGAGAGGGTGATTATGTGTACTGTTCCCAAGAGACAAGGATAAAGGACGCTTCGTACTGGGACCTTCCCAAATCTCACACTATGCACACTTTTGGCTAGTTCTGATTTATATTCCTTTTGTGAGACAGATTGTGAGGGTTAAATAATATACTGCAAATGATGAGATAAATCATTTGCTGTATATATCAGATGAGATGTTATTCTTTTATTGAGAATTAATGGAATCTCAAATGAAACCCTGATACAAATATTCTAAAATAATCAAAAGCATCATGGTTGGGTGATTTAGGGCCTTAATCTCAAAGAGATATCAGTTCTCTTCCTTCACTGTTGTCTATTATTCTCAATTTCATTTATTTGTTTATTTATTGGTACACAAAAAGAATGTGAGAGAAAGTAAATGAGCAAAATGTTAAGCACTGGGAAACGTAAAAACAGAACTGAATGAATGTCAGCTTTTACTAGAAATTGTGAAGAGTGAGAAGGAAAAAAAAATTACAAAAGTTTTCTGTGTTTTCTATCAATTGATCATGTTACCAAATTTAAAAGTGATCATAGCTTCTCTTTAAAATCCATATCTTCTTTTGTATTAAAAATAATTAATAAATATTTTATACAGTTTTAGATTTACTGAACAACTAAGGAAATAGTACATAGAGTTCAACTTCTTATTTTTACTTTTGACTAATATTTGGAATTTAGATAACTTTTTCAAGCTAAATATTAATAGTTTTTGTGAGGGTATAATAGCATTAATTATATGTTCTTAAAAATTATGGTTTTAATAATATATAAGAACATTAATTATATATGTTTACTAATAGTTAAATGATGAGATATATAATTGGCTTTTGGAAATGCCTTCTTTCTTATAGAATTAAAAGGATTCATATAATAATTAACTATTAAAATATAAATAGCCAACTTTTTGAAAAAGCATGAGTATAAAACAAAACAAAACTAACAAACAAACAAAAAAAAACCTCCCAGGTACTGCTGATACTGATTTTCCTCTATATTTTAGAAAAAAAAAATCAATATTTATTGTATTTTGAGGTAAAAACACTGTTGTCAAGATTGATAATCTGTACTTGGATTTTTGCTGTGATTCTATTTTTCATGGGCTAAGTTATTTGATTATTGAACTCAATTGCAAAACTGTTAAAATATTAATTCTAGTGAGAAAATTTATATTTATAAAATATTTTGAAAAGTTTCTCATTTTTCCTGGGCAAGTAGCACATAAATTAAGCGTGAATCTTCTATTTAAACCACAAATGTTTCATACACAAATATGAAAAATACACATTCGCACTCATATTTGAATTTGTAAGTACACAAATATGAAAAATACACACTCACACTCATATTTGAATTTGTAAACCACTGAATATTTTGTAAGAGGTAGATTTTTGCTCTTTTATTATGATGATAATATGGAAAACTAACTTCATCTGACCTAGTCTTTAACTGGGAAATTTCGGTAATAAAGCATCATCAGTAAATTATTTGTTATACATAGTATTGTTACCAAAGATACAGAATACAAAATAAATAACTTTTTCACTTAGATTAACATTATTTTGAAAGATTTGAATAGCACTTTTGTGTTACCACTTAAGAAATAAAAATAGAAACACAGACGTATCAATTGATAGCACTTTTATTAAATGACAGCATTGATATTTTCTGAATGATATTAATTTAAACTTAAATGCAGCTACATTTTAAAAAAGCATTATGTATTCATACTGAAAAATCCAAATACTAAATATATATCTATAAATTTCTACTGATTATAGAAAGTCATTCTTAATTTCATACATAATGTGTTTATTGAGTTTATATGATGTAGCAGGTCCTTGCTAGTCGATGAGGCTACAATGATGAATATGACAAAAACCCAAAAACTTGCCTATAATTTATTCACATTTTCAACATTCAGCTTCACTTAATTAAAGTTGCAAGTGTGAATAAATACTAATAAATTATATCAATTGTTCACATATTATTTGGGTTAGGAATAAAGAACAAAAGTCTTTCCTTTATGGGAACACAGTTATTATAAACAAGTGTACTATTGATAAGCGAATTTTTCTTTGATCTACACTTCACTGCAGAAGGGAGTTTTGCTGGCTGTATGCTCATTAAGGCAATGGATATTTGAGAGTGTCATAAACAAAGAAGCAAAATGCACTGGATTCTTAGAATGAGTTATGTCTCAGATAACAAGATTAAATAGTCTTAAACATAAAATGGATTTGATATCACAGGGCCAATTTATTTTTTAAACAAGCAATACAATGTTTTATTTGTTTGTAGTACATTTCTTTGGAAAGCTATGGTCATTATTCAAATACAGACTAAAAATTACTAGAAATAAACCAGGTATGGTATGGTGGCTCCTACATGTAATCCCAGAACTTTGGGAGGCAGAGGCAAGAGGATTGCCTGAGCCTAGGGATTTAAGACCAGTCTGGGAACATTGGCGAGACCTCATCTTTACAATTAAAAAATAAAAAATAAAAAATAAGTTGGCTGTGATTGCTCATGCCTGTAATTCCAACTATTTGGAAGGCTGAGGAGGAAGGATTGCCAGAGCCCAGCAGATAGAGACTGCAGTAACTGTGATTGTGCCATTGCACTCCAGTCTGGACAACAGAGAGAGTCTAACAACAACAACAACAACAAAATCACTCAGAATAAAATTTTAAGTATTCTTAGATTCCCCTAATTAGTTTTCACACGAATACTGCAGAATCCTGCCTAATTTACACTCATTATCTTTGGGCATTCTTATAAAACAAGAGGAAAAACACTTTCCGAGTATTCTCAGTGTGTTTTCAATGCCTTATGATGTTAGCTACCTGAAGTTAAGGCAAACTTTCACAGGGGAAATTTCTCCACAAGACACCAGTCACAAACTTGGCGGTTCTCCAGGACATCCTAACTTCTGACCAATTGACTGAAAATTCAGAGGTTCCCATTAATCTCTTAGTTTCCATAATTCACTAGGTTATCTCACAGAACTCAGGAAAACACTATACTTATAATGATAGTTTTATTATCACAAAAATGATATTGATACAATCAAAATCAGTCAAAAGGAGAGATGCATGGTCTGAGGTCTGGGAAGATCCCAACTATGAAGCTTTTTTTATCATCTTCCCACTGACTTGGGACACATCATCTCCCTCCCAATACTTTGATTTATAACAATGTGCACAGGAAAATTTTCTTCAGCTTTGGTATCAAGAAGTTTTACTGGAGTTTCATTACATAGGCATGATTGATTTACATCATTGACCATGAGACTGAACTCAATCTCTAGTCTGTCCTCCCCTACCCTCTTCAGAGGATAGGTTAATATTAAGTGATTCAAACACTCAGCCCTCTAATCGCATGGTTAGTCCTTCGAGCATGGCCAACCTTCATACTGATATATCTTAGCTTAAAGTATTTGGAAATCCATCATGAGTCACTTTGTTAGCCTAAACTTTCAAAGCTCAACGTGAATAACAAAGACACCACTACCAGGAGAGTCTAAGGATTTAGATGCTATTTCCAGAAACTGGTAATAAATTCCAGTTAAATTCTTTATTCTAGGGGCTTTCGGGCTACTTCCCAAGAGCTATAATAAAAAGCTAAACTTTTTATTATACAATCTATCATTTTTGGCAAGTGCGTCTAAAAATCAATCAACCTTAGACTTTTAATTCTTCAAATTCAAATTTTTAACTGTATTTATTTAATTCAAAATTGAATCAATTTAACTTGATTCAAAATCTTTAAATTCAGAATTCTTTAAATTATTTCTCTAACTATTCTCAGCATGCTCCCTCCCCCACTCCAACAATTTCTCTTGATTCTTTCTCTACAAATAATTTCCCTGCCTGTGGAATACTTTTCATATCCATCACATTAATTGCTTAGGTTCTTGCTATCTAAATCCTTGCAGAATATCATAGCCATATAATTCACTCTTCATCCCGTTAATCTCTTCACTTCAAACAGTCAGGTACTCTGCTGCCAGAAGAAAATGGTTTTGTCTCCTCTAAAATCTTTAATACCTTCTATTGAAACATTAAATGTCAGATTTATTTATCTGGTTTTAAAAGTTCTTCTTTGGTCCATTGAAATAACCCTCCAAATATACTTATTCTACAAATTCATCTTTTACATGTTTATTTATGTCACGTACATAATTATCTTACATTAAATGTAATGTAATAGTTATGCATTTTTGTTATATTTATTGTCGGGAGTGCAAACATTTTGTCTTGTGAATCTATGTATACACATTAAGTTTTAATTACTTTCCATAAATATGCTATGTGTCTAGAATAGTGTCTGGAATATGGTAGTTTTTATTAAGTGTAGTTGTCTTCAGTTACTTGATTTCTAAACATAAAAAACCAAATGTATCTGGTCATTTTAATTCACCAGATGGAGGCATTTACCAAGACTCATCACTGTATATAGTCTCTATCCTTTAGGGTTTCAGATACTAAACTAAGAAGTCAAACATGATAAATGTCCAATCAATCCACAATTTTAGCTACAAATATGGGCATATATGCTTTAAACCATATATATTTATCCACACATAAACAATTCACCTAATACAATTTAAATATTTTTGAACTATTAAAAAAAAATTTTTTCCCTCAGGAAGACCAAAGGTTCGTTGCAGTATATCTAACTCTGTACCAAGGAAATCTAAGTGGTATCTATTCCTCCTCCCTTTTTCTTGTGATACAACTCTACAATCGATGGTAGTTCCTCAGTACCACCAAATCCAAATACAGTGATGGTGTTAAGATATGCAACTTCAAAATGTGGCACTTTGACATTTGAGAAAATAACAGACACAAGGAGGTCTCTCTCACCTCCACATTTCCCTTCTCTCTAGAATCAAGTCCTAAAACTTAGGGTGATCATTCTCTAACATTCTCCCATGCATCTTTCCCAGAGCAGGTCATAAGACCCTCTTTGGAGATGTGCCTTCACACCTGAAAGAAATATCCTCAGTTCTGAACACTTAGGGATATAGAAAAATATTTGAACATGCTACCCTTGCTAAGTTCCCCCAGCTTATTACCATTTATCAAATCCTATATCTTCATGACTACCCTCTTCTCCATCCAACCTAGCATAAAAAATGCACAAGTTTATCTATGAATTTAGTCTTCATTTCTGAAAGTTTTCCCATCACATAAAAATTATATTAGATACATTTGAATGTTTTTCTCTTGTCTATCTGTCTTTTGTTATAGGGCATAACATAAATATATATATTTGTTTTTGAAACTGGTTATGAGGATTAGTTGGCTTTTGTGTTTCTGTTTTGTTAACCTCCTTTTTTTGTTTATTTAATTATTGTCTTTACTTAACACCTAAAATGGTCAATATCTTAACCAGTGAGTACTTGGACTTTCTGCTTTAATATAGTTTCAAAATATTTTCATTGGCATTTAACATTGGGGTTGATGGTACAAGTAAGCATGCCAGTGAATCATCTAGATTTTACACATTATGCTTTCATTCACATGGCAGCATTTACATTTTCCTTTCCTTCTTATGTTTAACCACTTCACTGACACTGATGGTTTTGCTGGTGGTGGGTGATACATTTAAAAGTGGAGCCAAAAACTTTCACAGCACCTTTGAAAAGCAGCTCATGTTATCTCCATGATAGTTTCATGATAGGGTCCATGAAACTACAGCATCACCACCAAATATCAGACCAGAAAAAAACAAATAAAAAGCAGAAACATCCAAGAAAATTCTTTCAAATATGATGGTCCTCCCCTAACCAATGTATTCGAGAGGTATTCTAAGAAATTTAGCTGGTATTTCTGGGTCCTTGTATGAATAACACTTGATAAATCCAAATCAGAATTTTATTTTCATTAATTATTAGATCACTTCCTTTATTCTATAGCCAAAATTATTTTATACTATAATATTATGTAGCATTTCTTCTTAATATATACATATATGACCAAGATCATGATAAAACCAGTTCTAACTTCTTAAGTTAGAAGATTCAATGTATTTTCTATAACTAGTAAAACCATGTGGACAATTTTATTCTAATCTAGACCCAATTCTCTTCTTCTTTTACAGTCACACATATTCCTTAAATTGTTGGCAATTTAAATTAGTAACTCTGCAATTCTTATAGAATGAAGGACTTCTACTAAGCTTGGATTTGTAATTGACTCTTCAAGGCATTATTTTAAAATTGAAATCTGTGTCTATAAGACTATAGGCAATAGAGAGTTTACAAAATGGCAACCAGTTTTCTATTTCAAATAAACCATTTGTATGGTAATAATCAATCACAGCAAGAACAGAGTTGTCACCAAATGAAGAAAAGATTTCTTCAGCTGACAATAAACAACAAGCAGAAAAAAATCTCACTGAGACTCTAAAAGCAGGAAAATTCCAGGACCTCAAATATATCTTGTTTGTAACTCTTATAGTCCCTTACCTGATAAATACCTAAGTTTTTACAAAGAAGACCACATGAAGCTGAAAATTGCATTTCTTCATTCTTTTAAATAAATTGTTGCAGGTATAGTATTTGCATACAACATTATAGCACTGAAAATATTATCCACAACAGATTATTTTAGAATAGTTATCAGAATCTCCTACGGTTCTTACTATTCCTCATGCTAATAATTTAGTGATCTAAGTTTATTATTCCTTTTATTTATGGTTATGAAACCACTTCATCAGCAGCCATGTGATTTTTGAAAAATCCTCAAAGCTCTGCCTTCAGTGAAGAATATTTTTCACGAGGCTCTCAGAGATAAAATAGGTAGCCATACTATGTGTACAATGTTCCAGAATTTTATTGCTACCTGGTTTGTACTTGTCTTCAATCTCAATTAGATTAAGGATTCACTTCCAAACGTCACTAATTTCTCTAAACCCCAATTCCTATAAAATACTGTGACCGTTCAGGTTTCTTGTTGCTAAATAAAACATCTAATTACATTAGAAAATAAATGTACTTGAAGGAGACTGGGTACATCACAGGATTTACTGGAACACTAGGAAATTAGGCTAAGGAATTAGGGGGAAAAATACTAGATGTCAAAAAATATTTCCAAAGTACCTTATGATTAAAGTGGGGTTTTTTGGTTATTGCCCCTGCTGCTGACCCCAAAAGTGCTGACAGCACTTGACACAGTATCAGTTTATTGAATAATAGTACTTAAGTAGCTTTCTGGTTTGGAAGATTTCTATAATATCTCTCATTGTTCCACTTCTTATGGCATTAATACTTAACATAAGAGCAAAAGAGAAAATAATACTTTGGGTGGGAGCCTAGTTTCCTAAATGAGGCGTATTGCTAATTTTATTAACTGATGAAATTTTACGGAAAATTGAGGGGAAATGTCTTAAAAGACATTTGAAGTAGAAAACGTAATCATTCAAATACAAGTTACTTCATTAAGCTCTCCATATATTCCTTCTATTGTATATTTAGCAAGTATTTAGAGGGCCAACTGATTTGATGTTTAAATACTTCTTAAACCTCTTATCTAACTGCCTAGAGGAAAGTTCTAGTGCTAGTATATTTAATATGGCATGCTTTTCAATATTTCACTAAAATCACCTAAAACTCCACAGAAATCATATTCTTTATGGGTTCCATAAATGGTGTCATTTTTAAGAGCACAATTTCAAAAGGATCATATGAGGATATAGTGACATGACAAAATCTGTCTAGGATATTCAAACAGACACCTAAATCTTCAAGGGGCTGGGTAGAGGTCAACATTTATACAATATTTATAATGAAGAGTCCAAGAAACATCTTTTCACTATTACATTTCATGTACATCACTACATTACCCACTATGAAGCTGACACTTTTACTGGCTGAGCTATTACTGTTTCAGAATCAAATTAGAAATCAAAAGTTTTTTTCCTCCCCTTTGGTTTAAAAAATAATACTCTGTAAAGATTATCAAATACCAAACAAGTATATTTTAATTTATATGCTTTTTTCTTAAAAAGTATTCAATATTCAGATAGCATAAACTAATTTTCTGATCAATGATAGTTAGCTATGGCTAAACTTATGCACATAACCCTTGGCCAAATCAACCTGTTATCATAAAGCAGAAAAATTTTGGTTAGCATATTAATAATGTTGGTTTATCTGCAGTTATTGCTTTATGGCAGATTCAGTACTTTTAACTCTTCTAAGTCATGATGCACAGAATGAAGAAAAAAGTATGTGTGTGATGCTTTAAAAAAGCAAAGTCTACTTAAAAAACCAAAAGAATCAGTAGCATCTTACAGTCAGTTAATTAAATAAATGTACAGAAATATTCTTTGTAAGGTTTAGGGTGTAACTACTTATACACATGGAGGTGTATAGGGTGTGCATGCATTTGTAAGTGGGCACAAGTGCATAGAAAATCATGATGGTGGGGTAAAAATTGCACTTGTTTAAAAGGCAGAATATGTTCTGTTAAACTTTTACTTCACTCTTTTTTTGTCTTACCTTTGTAATCTATAACTAATAACCTTCCATATATGTGTACATTAATTTTTCAACTATTCAACATAGATTATATCTATTCAGGAAAACAATTTAAAACAAGTATTATGCAAGTAAAATTTATTATCAGAAACTATGTTAAAATTATTATAAAAATTTTGAGTCAATTCTGTTTGAATTCCATGTTAGATAAATATGAGAAACAATGTGTAACTTCTGGTATAGTTATCTATAGCACATAGTAGGTACTCAGTAAATGTTATTCTCTTTCTTCTTCCTTTTGTCTCTGCAGACAGATTCCAATCTTATAAAACTTATTGATCGAAACTTGCATTGGTGATGATGATATACTACTCACATATTTACTATAAAAATTGAAAAAAAGTTAAAACAAATCACATACTAAATTCTAAGGATTTCTGAAATGTGAGATATTATAATTGAAATTTAAAGTTAATAAATAGTATATACTTAATCCTTCACATAAACATCAAATAATCAAGCCAAATTTTCAGAATCAGTGTTGTCAGACTCTGGAAGAGACTCAGAAACTACAGCAACCAAATGAAAGAATTCCAGGGCTAGGTGGAGAGGCGAATGTGGAATGAATGCTTCATGAGTATGAAGTTTCCCTTTGGGGTGTTGAATATATTGTGTAATAATATTGTGAGTATACTGCAAAGGCAACTTAGCCTTAATACCAATAGTTTATTTTAAAAATATATATTATAAACTGATATTCCTCATGAATTTATATCTAAACATTTTCAAGAAAATATTATCAAAATGAATATAGCACAATACACAAATGATAATATAATATGACCAAATAGGGCTTATCCTGAGAATACAAGGTTACCTCAATATTTTAAAAATCATTAAATGTAGATCATTATGCTAACATAACACAGGAGACAAATCCATATAATACCTTTAATAATTGCAGGGAAAGACACATGAAAATAGCCAACATTTATCATGTAACAAGCATGTCTTGAAAGGACACCCTAGGGATGTAACATAGGCAACTTTGATTTTTGATCTCAGAATATGGCACCCAATGAACACTCAGGCATCAAAAAGGCAAAACAATGCCAGAAAGTAACCACTGGCCACCAAGATGAACGGGGGACTTCAAAATCATCTAAAAAAACTATTGAGACACAAAACCTAGGTATGTTTCTTTACATTTCCATACAAGTATCAGAATCATGCTATCTTACACAGAACAGAAAATCAAAATGAAGAGTAACAACCACCAGGATTTGAAAAGGACATTCTAAAAAAGTAGCCAAAGGAAAAGACCAGGAAAAAGTGAAAACTGAAAAAAAAATAAAATTAACGATTAAAGATAACTTAAAGTGTTCTAATTACTGTGTTTTATGCAATGCCATTTTTTGTCAAACGCTTATAAATTGTTTTTAATTTATTATTTATATTAAAAATACATTTAATTTATTTTTAATAAGCGTGTTAGGATTGATTTGAAAATACATAAATCATGTAATATCTCAGAGAGTACAGATCAAGTAGATTATAAAATTATATTTAATATATTAAATGTAATTACTTATGATAGAACTTAAATTTGTCGAATCAGAACTCAAAGTTTACAAAGTTACTGTGAAAAAAAGTTAAAGTACATATACAATTTCTGTAAAAAATCCAGTTAATACACAGATTTAACTATAAAATCAAAACATGCCAGTCATACAGCATAGATCAGGTTTTAATATTATTGCATGCATTGAATCAGACTTTCTAACAATTATTCTGGAGGCTAAAATGACAAAGCATGAGACTGATATAAATATATACTAATTGTAATCACAAATCTCTGTATTAGAAATCATATTATGAACAAATTCATAAGGCAAATATTGTGTTTACATTTATAAAAGAGAGGAAAAAAAGAAGAAAGAGACAGAAAGAAGGGAAAGAGAGATGTATCTTTTATGTCTTGCTTTATTTTCAGAAAAAAATCATATACTGTATATATTTATTCAATTATATATGTATTAAACATAATTTATATTTATACTACGTGTGTGCTGTGAATGTAAATATTATAATATGCTATATGTTGTAATGTGTCACATAATATATGATACATTACGTGATATAATATATACATATATATGCATTCATTGATTCTTGCCTTTAGTTATGTTATGCTTACTGTGAATCATGAAGTTAAAAATACAATTGTTTCTCTGTTACTTTATGAAAATTAAATGTAGTAGCTTTAAAGTAATCTTTTTTAAAAAACAACATCCAATATATAAAGATTCTTTGGGATCAATTGCATTGCTAAAGACAGGTGAACAATCCATTGCCCTTTTATCAGCTTAAGCCAGGAATCTCTAGCAGGTCTGGCAATTATCAGTGATTCATAAGAACAGCTTCCAATGAAAAAGTACTACAAGTAGTATATGTAATTTGACTAATTTTACCTTTATAATTTAAAAATGACTTTTTCAACAGTATTTTTCCATTAGAAGTCAGGCTTGTCTTAAGCTCAAAATCCAAATATTTTCTCCAACATAAAGTACTTATCCTCTGATTTTAACCTATTAACTCTTTTGCAAACACGCCATTTGAGCTCTGGATTATTAGCAGATAGATCGTCTTCCCACATTGTCATGCTAAAGAAATTGTCTGTTTATTTTTAGATTTCATGTTTTCCATATGGTGAGATTATATTCAATTCTGCCCACAAAGGAAGGAGAAGAATAATCCTGAAATGCAAAGTTGAGATAACTGTCTTAAGTTTTAAGGATATTGCATGTCTGAAGACATTGATTACTTCCTTAATCTTAAACCAGCAAATCTTTAATGTGCTTAGGTAGAGGGCAAACTGCATATGAATTCTTTGTAATAATTTTTAGCTAATCGTCAAAAGAAGGGTGAAGAGAGAGAAGTTTTCTATTTTTATAATCAAAACCTACTCTGTTTCCCACTGATAAAAATGTAGTATCACATTTTTAGGGTAATACGGGCATATAACTAAATGTTATCATTCAATGGCACATAGCACTGACAAACCAGTAGAGAGTCTTCATACAGCTGAACGATGTAGTTTCTAAAAATTGTCAAAAATCTTCTTATAGTCACAAGGATACCTTACATATTGAATGAATGGTCTATTGGCCAAAATTCTAAATAGCAAAAAGTGAAATATATTTACTAGAATATTGATGATTCCTAAATAAAACAAAAAAAGCTTAGCTCCTGTTAGTTAGAACTGTGAAGTGTTGTGGTTTTTTTCCCGAAAATTTATTTATGCCTTTCTCTTGATACCTGTCTACATGCCAGAAATCTAACAAACACAATTAGCATTTATTGAACATCATAATTTGGACAGACATGATATTCACAACCACCTTATCAACTCTATTTGACAGCTGAGTAATAAGGTCAATATAGTTTCCGTGGTCTGAAGTCTTCGGGCTAATAGTTGGTAATAGGCAAGAATGATTCTGAGGAGATAGCAACCTATTGCCTCCTTTACTAAAGTTTGTTAGTCAAAGCATGGCATAATCATATAAGCCATTGAAAGCACTGAATAAGTATTTTCAAAGGCTCATTAGAAAGACTATAATGCCTCCATATGCTTTTCTGAGTGTATTATGTATGCCTCAGTATCAATACCTTGTGATAGCAGCATATGGTTCTTTGATGGAATGTAATGGAAATGACAGGTTGCTTCAAGATGCTCTATCACCAATGTCATGAATAATGCATTAGAGTAACAGGTATAATCAGTGTCATTTAAGTCTTCAGCTTCCAGAGAGACAACAGCAGCATGCAGAAGAATCAACTATCTGTTTTGATATTTTAAATGGACATTTTTATTTCAAATATTGTTCTTTGTCATTTGTTTCGTTTGGAAGCAGGCTATTTTTTCAGTGCAGAAAAAAATAAAAACAATTACTTACAGCATCTCAACAATTGAAGTTAATTGTTAAAGGATGTAAACTTGGTTTACATCCTTTGATTTAAATCCAGAAAAAAATTAATGTTTAAAGGTAAACACATTGTAAGTACTGAGAAATTAATTAAAATTATGTTAAACTTTATGTTTTTATGATTTGCTGGTAAAAAATGCTTTACAATGAGTTATTGATGCAATTGTTAGACTCTTGAAGCTATAATGTTCCATTACAGGTATTAAGCTTTGCTGTTAGCATAAACCTTTTACATAAAATACAGCATTAACTCTAATTTTGTATTTATATATATGTTTTTCCCACTTACTGATTCCACAAAAATCTTTAAGGAATCTGAAAAAATTAGCATGATTAGATATTTTAACATATGAGTTGATAATGATTTTTAATCTGTAAATTTGGTACATATGAATTATAGATTATGTTTCTAAAATGAGGTAGATAACATTAAATAGCAAACTAGACACTAGCTGAAACCACTCTGACAGTTGTTGCAGGTTTTCTCTTTTTAAAATATCTATGATTAATCAAAAGAAAAAGGGAACTGACTTTCTTTTTTTATAAATAGGCATACAATTTATAGCTTTAATATCTTGAAATTAAAATCACTGTATTCTCATTTCAAGACTCCCTCACAATGCTTACACCAAGGATTCGCACACAATACACTATAAATGTACTATTCAATTAAATTGCATTAAATGTTAAGGTGGCCAAATTTTGAAAATAATGAAAAAAAGTAATACTTTCTGTGCTTCCTTATAAGTGAGACATCTTAATGGTACTTTTAGTATTAACACATGGTTTAAAGAGCAATATTTCCATATCCACTGTTCCAAATGATATATTTTAAACTAAGTCTATCATAAATACATAGACAAATCATGATGTAGTAACAATTTAGATCAGTTTCACAAAGTATTCTTTCTTCATCAAACAAGTTGATATGCATAAATCATATTATATAAATTAATATTAAATCACAGAAATCACCGAATGTAATATGTTATATAGATCTTGTCTATCCTTCTGACAAGAATTCCCTTTAAATATTCCTGAAAACAGATTGTCTATTTGAACTATTTTATTTTATTTTATTTTATTTTATTTTGAGTTGGAGTCTCACTCTGTCGCCCAGACTGGAGTGCAGTGGCCGCTCCCGGCCACCACAGCCTCGACCTGCTGGGCTCCGCGATCCTTCCACCTCAGCCTTCCAAGTAGCCGGAATTACAGGCATGCGCTACCATGCCTGGCTAATTTTTTGACTTATTGTAGAGATGAGGTCTCGCTGCCCAGGCGGGTCTCGAACCTGCGGGCTCAGGCAATCCACTCACCTCAGCCTCCCAAAGGCCCGGGATTGCAGGCTGAGCCACCGAGCCTGGCTTATTTGAACAATTTTAGAGACATTAACTTCCTCACAAGTAGTGTGCTTCCAATTATAAAATTCAGTTTTATTCAGTCTTCTCATAATAATAATTTGAGATTTGAGGAAGCAAAAAAAGAAAATGCAGTCATATAGTTGTCTCACACATGTACAGAGACATGACTGTGATCACTGACAGAGATAGGCCATTTTTTAAACCTTCTTACTTAATGGTGGATCATTTTCTTTCTGTGGTAGGTAAAGTCATGGCCCTATAAATATATCAATGCCCTAATCTCAAGAAGTTGTGAATATATCTTCACATGGAAAGGGGAACTTTGCAGACGAGATTGAGTTAGAGATTTGAGAGGAGGAGATTATCCTGGAGCCCAATGTAATTACGAATGTAATTATGAAGGAACCTTCATAAAAATGAGTCCGATAACGTTATTTGGTTATGACAACAGAGGTTCCGGTAGTGTGGCACCATGAGCCAAGAAACCTGGGCAGCATCTATAAGCTAAGAAATCATATGCTTCCTTGAAACTTCTAGAATAAGTATAGCTCTGTTGACACCTTGATATTTGTCTTCCAGCTGGAAGAAATATGTGGTGAAAGACCTATCCTGTTAGAACTGGTGGCATGGCCCTGGCTAAAATTGGAATACATTAAGGAAGTAGTGTTTATTGAGTAAATTAATTAATTCATTTATTTATCAAGTAGTTATTGAACTTAGACATCATAGATAAAATAGCAGAACACATAAACACCATCACCATTGAACTTATGACATTATTGTGTATTATGTATTAATATTGGATAAATTATTCTCCCTGAAGCTTTCAAAAATAGTTTTCATTATGTTTTGTAACGTAAATAAAATAAGTGAAAATATTACAATAAGTGCTTTCAGTTGTTGATTTCATGGCAAAAATAGACTTATAGATGTGCTGTGGTACTGCTGAGTCATTAGATTAATGGTGTAGGCACTGAATTGGATTTTCTCTCTACTGACCATTTAATATTTTTAAAAGTTTCTACAAAATAATGTAATGAAAATGTGCTCATTTCAATGAAGTCTTCAAATAATTTTACAGTGTTTTATAACTTACCAATAGAGGATCAAAAGGCTTTTCAAATTCTAATGGACTCTTTAGAAATTATCTCAAAAAATTTTGACAAGTTTCAATACTTTTCAGCATTTGTCTTCAAATAATTATATGTTGAAATTAAAATGGTATGTTTGATAGAAATTAATATTTTTCCTTATGGCATTCCAACGCTGTGTTTTGTGTATAACTGTTGATTATATTGAAGTTGCAACTAACAGACGTTAGTCCAAAATGTTGCCCTACAAATGATAAATTGGCTTGACTTTTACAAATGCAGTTTTATAATTTAGTTTTTTTTAATGAATACATGTAGGTCTCTACAATTTAATGCATCTATTCTTAATGAATTCAGTATAATCATGGTATCTACCATTTTCTGCAATGTATAAACTTCTCTAGCAACCACATTAAATAAAGCTAGCTGATCTTGACACTATCACTTTATAAAAGTATTACAGAACAATAAATTTTAAATAGTTCCAAAAATCTGAGAAATAGGAGCATCCCAGCTACTGTGTATTAACCAATGTCACAGACTTATTAATCATTATACTTTAAAGATTAATATTGCAGTGCACCCCACCAGTACATTTTATGCAAATATAAGACTTCGTACACATTTGATAAAGTGGTACTCCAGGCAGATATAAAGCCTTCCATGGTGGTGAATAATTCAAAGGGGTTATATAGATCTGGAAAAAAAAACAAAGAGGATAAAAAGAGTTTCTACTATACTGAATATCTCCTAGGATTATGAAAATAGCGATGACAATTAACAATGTTATTGACACATTCGCAACTTATTTTAATATTTACCAATATTGAGACAAAAAAAAAAGATGTTGGAATTAGTGCTAACTGCATTGCTAAGAATTGAAAATGAGTCATCTGCTGTTGCTATTATTTTGGGTTTGACTATGCATGTTAGAGACAAGAGAACTGTATTTGACCTATAAGGAAGAACTTTTGATATATCTATCCTTCCTATTGAGGAAAGAATTTTTTAATTTGAGCCTAGATCTAAGAAGAACTGCCGAGAAAAATAAACTTTGAGAACAAAATGTTTAAAAATGTATTCCAAAATTTAATCACAAGGCTAAGAAGGGTCATCAATAAAAACAGTAAGACTGTCTATAGCATCCATACATGCTGTGCTATGTTTACTCTCTATTCTAATACCTATAGCAATATTGATATTAATTCTTTTTTTTTTTTTGAGTTGGAGTCTATGTTTACTCTCTATTCTAATACCTATAGCAATATTGATATTAATTCTTTTTTTTTTTTTTTTTTGAGTTGGAGTCTCACTCTGTCGCCCAGACTGGAGTGCGGTGGCCGCTCCCGGCCACCGCAACCTCGACCTGCTGGGCTCCAGCGATCCTTCCGCCTCAGCCTTCCAAGTAGCCGGAATTACAGGCGCGCGCTACCACGCTCGGCTAATTTTTTGATTTATTGCAGAGATGAGGTCTCGCCTGCCCAGGCGGGTCTCGAACCCACGGGTTCAGGCAATCCACTCACCTCAGCCTCCCAAAGGCGCGGGATTACAGGCTGAGCCACCGAGCCCGGCTTGATATTAATTCTTTCTAGGAAGTGAGAAATTATTCAACTCCATTACTGACACTAAACTAAAAAGTTAATGGCTGACCTATTATGTGCACCTTTGAATTTTTTTGAGAAATCTCATTACAGTGACCATCTAAACCTGCTACAGATTAAGACATCATCATAGTGGGGATAACTTGACCCGAATATCCATGATTTAAAGACTTCTATAGGAATTCTTTCAGTTTCTAAATTTGTTGGCATTCTCTTTATTTGTAGTTGAGAATAATATTTGAGCTGTTATATTAATATATTACTGAGCATTCTGATCACATAAAGGTGTCTTTAGCAAAAGTGACCACCTTATTTTATAGTAAAACAGCAATTATTGCCTTAAAGACTGTCTCTTAAAAACTGCCCATATTACATTTTAATACCACTGTTTTTAAGTCTTAATATTAAACATTTAGTAAGACAAAATAAAATGCATGTGTTAATAAGTGAAGTTCTGAAAAATAAAGTATCTGCCAGAGCAAAGCTATGTGTTATATTTAACTATGCCCTATTGCAACTACATTTACCATAGAAAGAAAAAAGGTAAGATTTGTAGAACTTTTGATTTAGCATTTTAAAATGTATGGATTTTTTTTTGACATAACACGTATTTCAACATTTGAAACTGACTCAGAGAAAATATCTTTCCTCTTCACTAAAAAATGAAATAACATTTTCCAGACAGGACTAGCAACTTGATCAAGCGGCTGGTCATACATAAGTCAGATCAGAACCCTTACATCTTACTCAGCAGAACTTCAATGAAAGTTTTCATAAGTGTATATACCCAGTACCTTATTGTTCTTTTCTTATACATCACATAGAAAGTCCAAGGATTTTCTGAAAGGAGATATCATTAATATTAATTGCTTTATTTCCATTTTCTTAACTTAAGCACTCTTTATTACTGCTGTTGAGTACCTTTCTATCGCTAGATTGTTCTTAAACTAATGTACTTCCTTTTTTTACTGCTTGTCTAAATAGAAACATACCGTAATTTATTTCTCTGTAAACAATAAGTTATCTCCTCTCTTTCTTCAATCATTTGCTAAATTCCACTTAATTGTTTAACATTCTCTTCAACATCTTCCATATCTACGTTTTCCTCACTGAATAAGTAAGCAGAATTTTTTGGACTGTTTATTTTGTTAATTATTAAACGTAGGAAAATCATCCTTTTGTTTAAGAAGCACTGAAGTTGGCGACTGAAGAATAATGTTACCAGTGTAAGAAGAAAAGGAAAGTGGTTGAAAAGTATCAGCCTTTAAAAAGTAAACCATTTGGTTTCCATAGTGATAAGAAAATCGATAGAATAAAAAATTTAATGTTTGTTTATTTAGTTAGTTTTTATTTATTTTTATTTTGGAAATGTGGGGTACAGCTCAGCATCAGGAATACAAATGGTCATTGTACAGGAAAACTTTGGGCCTCACTTTGGTCCCCACTTCACCTGGTTTGAGATCAGGTATCCTTATTGATGAAGTGTATCTCCGTTCCCCTCTCTGGTAGTTTCCCACTAATGCCAATCCCTCTCTTACAGTATTATAGTAATTGTTCAGAGTGAGTGAGGACATGTAGTACTCAATTGTTTGTTTCTGTGATAATTGACTCAGTATTATAGACTCTAAGTCCATCTAAGCTGCTGTGAAGTAATAGAATTCATTAATTGGTTCTCTGACTTCTTATTTCACAGAGAAATAAATTAAGGTACGTTTTTATTTAGACAAGATATAAAGGAAAGAAGCAAATTAGGTAAAGAAACTAGTGATATAGAGAAATATATTCTACAGTACTAATAAAGAATGGGTAAGCTAAGAAAATTGAATATACAAAATATAATATTCACATTTTGTATATAGCTTATAATCATTATACAGTACAAAGATCTGTACATACACAATTTTAATTGACTATATTTAGATACAATTTACTTTAAAATAGCATCTATTTAATTTCACAGTTGAATGAATTTTGACAAATATATGCACCTGTATATCCACGACCATGATGAAAATATTGAACAGCTTCATCAATAAAAAAGCTTATTTTGCCTATTTTAAGTCAATTTCATCCCACTTTATGTTAGCAGAAACTGATCTACTTTTTGCATTATTGATTAGATTTGTCCTTTCTAGAGGTACCTATAAAATGAGTTATACTGTGTATACTCTTTTGTGTGTGGCATCTTCCAATTAGCATAATGTTTTTTAAAATGTGTTGTTGCATATATCTGTAGTTTCTTGCTATTTATTACTGAATAGTAATCCATTGCATGAATGTATCTCATTTTATTTAACAGTTTACTAATTGATGAATGCTTGTGCTGTTTCCAGTTTGAGGTAACTAAGAATAAAGAATATATGAAATTATGTGTTTGTGTGGAGGTATGTTATCATTTTCCTTTGCCAAATACTAAGGACTGGAATTGCTGAGTTATATGGTATGTATACATTGAATTTAGGAAATGGCAATTATTTTTTATAAACCATAACATGTATATCAATGAAAGAAATATATGAGAGGTCTACTTTGTTCACATTCTTTCCTGTAAGCCTTTTTAATTTATCCATTCTAGTTAGTGTGTATTGATACTATTTTGTGATTTTGATTGATACTTTTCTAATGGTGATGCTGAGAAACTTTCCATGTGTTCTCTCATTTACATTTTCTTATTTTGGGAAGTTTATTGCATTTTCCAACCAGAGCAAAAGACTTACAGATATATGCATTGTGGTTTTCTTTTCCTAGTTTATTGTTGGCTTTTTACGTTATTTAAAAGTATTTTTCTAAGAACCAGTACTTGTCATTTTTAATAAATTTGTCAATTTCTAAAGTTTTATCTTCCTAGTCATACTGCACATATTCGAGGATAAATACAAGGATGACTTTGGCTATCAAGGATGGCTTTGGCTATCCTTGAGTTTTCAATAATTTTACAAAAACTATGAGAGATTTAAAAAAAGACAAAACAAAACAAAATCATGACTTTAATGTCAGAGGATCTCTAAGCAAGATAATAAATAAGTACACAAATGGCATGACAGAGTCAACCTTCTGAAAACCAAAGTTTAGAATAGGCATTAACAAAACTGGAGAAAAAAAAAAACACATGCATGGAGGGATACTGGAAGAGTAGTAACATAATTCTTAGTATGTACTGCAACAAAAATCAGTGGAGGGACACTTTTAAATTAAAAAAATACAGTAAACCCAGAATTGAATATTTTCTGCATATATCTTCTAGAAATATAGTCAAAATAAAGACATTAATTACAGACATATAATCATTTATTTTATTTGAACTTTACAATAAAAAATATTCAATATGTTTTCACAAACAGAACAAAAATGATACTAGATGGAAATGAGGACTTCCACACAGAAACAAAAACAACTAGAAATAAAAAGTATATAGATAAAGGTAAAATACATTTTTCTTATGTTAAAACTTATTAAAGCTAATTGATTTTTTTAAGTAAAACTAACAATATGATTTGAAATTTGTAAATATGTGGAAGTAAATATATGACAATACTAGTAAAAAAAGAAAGATTTAAAATAGAAATACAGAAATATAATGTAAGAAATGAACATGATGTATTAATACATACTAGCATTTAATTGCAGATTTGTTAAGATAACTTAGTGAGATAAACTTTTTTTTTTCAAGAAGTTATTTTGGAACAATTGAATATACATTAGGAAAAGCAAATATCTTTTAATTCACATCATGTCCTAATTAATATGATATTGATCATAAACCTAAATTTCTACATGTTAAACTGCATATATAAAAATAATAAAACCACAAGGTTAGACTTATATAGGAGCCTGAATTCTGAGGATATAAGCTTAGCTAAGTCATAAGTTTCTCTTTGACCCTTTTCCCTTCATGCATATTCTAATGCCCAGGGGCTGCCTGGCAGTTAAGTTTAGATATAAAATACAGAAGAAAACTTCTAATAATTTTTAATCAAATAGCAACACAGAAAAACTGAGAACTCTTCCTTCAAACTGAGAACTCTTCCTTCAAAACTTCTAACTCTATTATTCTGAGAAAAGAATAGACAAATTATCTTGAGAATGAACTTAGTTTCTTAAATAAACTAATTTCACTGCTGAAAAGTAAGAAAAAGTCGTATTTGAAACATTTAGTAGGAACGAAGCATTTCACAGCTACTTATACAAGGTTTCAGTCTCTTAGAGTATCAGAAACAAAAGCTATAGAAAATGACAATGGACATTAGGACACTTTGCAACCTAATGATGAAGCTATGCTGTTTATGTTGAAAATTCGTTCATGCCATTTCTCTCTTAACTCCGCAATTGAATGACCAGTATTTTAATAAATATGTAATTATTTATAAATTCTGAGTAACGTATAAATTCATAAGTAGCTAAATGTGTCATTTTCACAGTGTTTTTCTTACTAAAATCAAAATCTTTAAAGTACTCTCTTATTTCCTCTGCTATTCTCCTTCTTATCTCTGATGTTTTAATTAAGTTCATTTGACTTCTCAACTCTAGTTCATCAGTTTTGGACACAACCAAGTAATTACTCCTACTCAACATTGCCACTATTATTTTTCAACAGTCTTAGGCACAGTGCTCAAGTCCTACACTACCAGGTCTTGGTTTAATTATTCATTACTTCCATTCCTGTCAAAGATTGAAACTTACACTTTGCATAAATAGTATGTAACAGTTCTTGCATCTATGCCCTCATCTATTTCATTCAATCAGACTAGCATTCCATTTGTTTTCACTGCTGCTTCAAGCTCTATCTTCTTCCAAAGTCTTGCATATATTTTGCATCACATTAACTGCTCTCTCCTCTGTTCACTTAAACTAATATTTTGTATATAAAAATAATTCACCATGATTATGTAAACTTTGCTCTTCTCTAATTTGATTAAATGTCAATGCATTCTATGTAAACAAATTTTGTGAACTTGTTGAGGCCAGAGGGTTTTTTTTTTTATGTATCTATGTCTAATATACAGAAGATGTTTAATAAACTGTTTCCTTTGGTTAATTTGCTTACAAATCAATTTCTTAACTGCTTTTTTTGTTTTTTAAATATTTCTTTGGTTCACTTCTACATCTAATCCTTTTTCTTTTTTTTTTTGCACTTGGGTGAGTCCTTTAACTCTACATATTCACATCTGTATAATAATGTCTCTTAGGTGTGTGAGGAGAAAAACCAGTAGTAAAAGTTCTGCCTTTTGGTGTTTACATTTAATTCTTTAATGCTAAAACTATGCACTTGAAAATATTATGGAAAAAATATTTTAAAGACAGCCAAATTGGCAGAATGAGGCAGTTAAAAGAATGCCTTAAAAATAAATATTTTTAAAAATTCAAAATAAAAGTAAGCAAATGATTCAGCTACAATAATATCAAAAATAATAAAATATGCAAAAATAAATTTAACAAAGAAATGCAAAACATGTGCTGAAAGCTGTAAAAAATGCTGAAAAACATTGAAGATCTAAATAGATGGAAAAATATCATAGTTTACACTTAATATTGTTAAAATGTAAAACAAAATTGTTAAGATGGCAACCTCTGCAAACTTTTATAATCCTGGCAAAATCCCTATGAGAATCTTAACCGAAGTGTAACTGACAAACTAATTCTTAAATTCTGTAGAATGGGACGAGACCCAGAGTGGTCAACTCAAAAAAAGAAGAGGAAAGTAGGTCTCACAATTTCTGATGTCAAAATTTATCTCAAAGAATCAGAACTGACTCAAGATTAGCCCTACAGATTAGTGGAATAGAATAAGGAGTCTAGAAATAAACCCACATATTTTTATTTTTAATTGATTTTTTAACAAAAAAAGAGTACTAATACCAATCAATGTAGAATAAGTATCCTTGCCAGTAAATAATGCTGAAACACTGGATAGCTATATGCAAAAGAATAGACTTAGATGTTTATTTTATATTATATTAATTTAAAATTAACTAAAAACGAAACAAAAATTTAAATGTCAAAACCAAAACTATAAAACCCTTAGGAAAATAATGAGAGTAAATATTCATGGTGTTGGATTTGACAAAAAATCATTCAATATATTATTAAAAGCATGAACAGGAAAATAAAAAAATACATAATTTGGGCATCATTAAAATTAAAAGATTTTGTGTTTCAAAAGATGGCACCACGATATTGCAAAGACAACTTATAGAATGAGATAAAATGTTCTTTTTTCTTTTTGAGTTGGAGTCTCACTCACTCTGTCGCCCAGACTGGAGTGCAGTGGCCGCTCCCGGCCACCGCAGCCTCAACTCACTGGGCTCCGGCGATCCTTCCGCCTCAACCTTCCAAGTAGCCGGAACTACAGGCGTACGCTACCACCCCCGGTTGATTTTTGATTTATTGTAGAGATGAGGTCTCGCCAAATTGCCCAGGTGGGTCTCGAACCCACGGGCTCAGGTAATCCACTCACCTCACCCGACCAAAGCACTGGGATTACAGGCTGAGCCACCGAGCCCGGCCAAGATAAAATGTTTTTAAATGGTATGTTTGACAAGGGACTTGTATCTAAAATATATAAAAGCATCTTTCAACTCAATCATAAAAAAAAAACAAAAAACAAGCCGGACTCGCTGGCTCAGCCTGTAATCCCGCGCCTTTGGGAGGTTGAGGTGAGTGGATTGCCAGAACTCGCAGGTTCGAGACGCGCCTGGGCAGCGAGACCTCATCTCTACAATAATTCAAAAAAAATCAGCCGGGAGTGGTAGCACATGCCTGTAATTCCGGCTACTCAGAAGGCTGAGGCGGAAGGATCGCCGGAGCCCAGCAGGTCGAGGCTGCGGTGGCCGGGAGCAGCCACTGCACTCCAGTCTGGGTGACAGAGTGAGACTCCAACTCAAAAAAAAAAAAAAGAACCCCCAAAACATAAAAATGGACAACGGATCAGAAAAATTTTCCAAGGAAGAGATAAAATTGCAAAAATGTATATGGAAAGATGCTCAGCATTCATGAGTCATAGGGAAATCTAATCAAAACCACAGTGAAATACTAATTTGTAAACACTAGAATAACTAAAATAAAAAGTTGGAAACCAAGTGTTGAGGATGTGAAGAAATAGGAACTCTCATACACTACTGATTTGATAAGAATGTAAAATGGTGCAGCCACTTTGGATAACAATCTGTCAGCTCTTTTAACTACTAAACGTAGAGTTACTATGTGACCCAACATTTCTACTCTTAGATATATCATAAACAAAAAAGAAAACCGTACCCATGTAAAAAGTTGTACATGAATGTTTATAGCAGAATTATTCATAACAGCTAGAAGGTGTATGAAACCCAAATAACTATCTATGGACAAATGGAAAAATAAAATGTGGTATATTCCTATACTGGAAGATTATTTGACTGTAAAACAGAAATAAAATACTGATACGTGCTTCAACATGGGTGAACATTGAAAGCATAATTCTCAGTGAAACAAGTCAGTTATACCACATTATTCTGTTCATAGGAAAGTTCAAAACAGGAAAATCTATAGAAGCAGAAAATAGATTAGTAGTTATTTGGACTGGGTACCAGGGAATGGGTTGTGATAACTAATGATTACATGATGTTTTTGAGATGATAAAAATGTTCTAAGATTTATTGTGGGGATGGTTACACATATCCATGATTATATTAAAACTTCTGAATTGTACATTTTACATGGATTATTTGCAAGATGCGTTAATCATATCTTCATCAAAATGTAAACTATATAAAAAAGGTAAGGAATTGATATTGATTAAATGTTTTAAAAACACAAGACACTAACCAACAAAAAACTAAGCTTAAAATGTTAAATAATGCTCTTAATTCTGCTGACTGGAAATTTCTAAATACAAATTACAAAGATGTAAGCCAGGTGTAGTGGTGCATACCTGTGGTGTTCAGCTACTTGGAAGGCTGAGGCAGAAGGATTGCCTGAGCCCAGCAGGTTGAGGGTGAGGTGACCATGAATGTACCACTGCATTCCAACCTGGGCAACAGAGTAAGACTCTGATTTAAAAAAAAAATGACTATAAAGATTTGATTTGCTATTCAGCTTTATATTTAATATCTGCCAATTTTATAGAGAGTCAAATTGAGCTGCATGAGTTTTTTATATATTTTTCATATTAACCCCTCATCAAATACAAACTTACATAAGTAGAGAGTACAGTATTATTTTCCAGGGTCCAGAGGATGTGACAATTGCTGTTGGTCACAGTGTACAAATTTTTAGTTATAAGATGAATAAATTCTGAGGATCTAATGTAGTGTATGATGATGGTACTTGATAATACTGTATTTATTGCCTTTGAAATTAGCTGAAGGAGTAGAACATAAATATCCTAACCACATGGACTAAAACAAAATGGTAGTAGAGGAGTGAGGGGAATGATGAATGTGTTAATTATCTTGATTGTGTCAATCACTTCATCATGTATATGTCAATAGACCATCATATTGCATACTTTAAATTTATTAAATTTGTATGTCAGTTACATTTCAATAAAGTTGAAAAAATAAATAAAATCATCAGTTCAAACGTGTAAAAGCAAGGATCTCAGCTATATTAAACTCCACAAGACCCAGACAGTTCAGAACATCTCCAAGTTGACCACCAGTTCAGAAGTGACAGCTTCAACAGGGTAAGAAATGAACCTGGTAAACAAGAGCAAATATCTGTCTAGGGACGGGGAAACACCTCTTATCAACAGGGTGCCTGAATGAAATGTATTTATATACCTAACTCTTAACTGTACCCCACAACATCATAATAAAAAATATTGATTAAAACAAACAACAAAAAAAACCAAGAGCTCCACCCTGTGAAGAAGTGGATCTGCTTCTCTTCCTGTTCTTGAGAAGCTTGGAGGGGTCCAACACAGCCCCTGCCACCAAGTGTGACGTGAGGGTCCCTAGGTTCCCTGTCCTCCTTGATTAGGAAAGATTGAAGCCCAGCCCTTTTTCTGGGGATGACTTTTCTACTTCTTGGGTTGACCAGAGATGTTGGGACCCTGTGTGATTTCTCAGTGATTTTCTACAGTTGTTCCCTCTCTCAAGCCTGGGAGGAGATAACTACCGAACCAGGAATTCTCAATACATTTTTATTACTTAAGCCAGAAAAAAAAAAGAGAGTAAAAATTACGTCAAAATTACCAAGATAGATCAAAATAAAGTGCTGTGATTCATGTAATTTTATTCTTCTTTTAGCACTCTTTTTAGTGCATATATGCATTATTCAATTATTTCAGGACATGCAGGCTAAACATTAGAAGTGAATACTATACTTGAATTTATGTTAGCAAAACTACCAGCAATGTTTTTTAAATTGCATATTATTTTACAATATTTATTTTTAAAAATAAATGAGTATATTTCAAACACACTGGACTAATTAATAGTGCCTTAATTTGACTCACCAGTTTTCAAGTATTTGGCAAATTAATAATAAGCATTCTGTTTAAAATAGAAACTGTCTCATTAAGAAATTCACTTCCATTTGATGTATTTTGTCTCCTCTACTCACAGTTTTCTTGATTTTTGATTGATAGCCATGACTTAACTTCTATTTCCTTGATTTTTTTTTCCTGACACTATACCTGATTTAGCCTCATTGCTCTGTTTTGACAGTAAAATTTGCATACTTCCTGACCACTGACTGCTGATTTGATTTTAGACTTGCTACCGCATTTAAATTCTTGAGCTTCTTTTATAAGGATGCTGCAATTATGAATGCAGAATTTTGTTACTATACAAAAAATATGTTGGCTATAAAGAAATTATAATCATAATTAGTCATGTGAATGATTTTATAAATTTTCTAATTTTTTTCCTGAAACACACATACACTTCTTATGTAGTTATACTTTAATAAAATTTTCTATTCAGCATATTCCACTCATCATCAAATTGTAATTGCTTTCTAATTATATTCATATTATTTGAAAATGTTTTTAAATTGAATAGTGTATCTCATCATATGAATGTGAGGGAAGGTAGCTAGCATAGCTTAGAAATAGATAAACGAGTTTCTTGCATGCAGGCATAGATTAGATAATTAGAAGAAAGGTGATCAGGCATCCAGCCTGGGCACCATTAGAACATAACTCTATACACTATGCCTACACCGAGAAAACACCCAAATCCAACCTTGGAATGTGGGTCAGTTGATACATTCAGCTACAAAATCTATAAACACAGTAGTAAGGGAGCTATCAGAAGTACTGAACGATGGTGTTTTCAGGAAAAAATTTAATTAATTCATAAAACAATAACCTTTACCATTATCTCAAGATTTTTACAGATTGCAGATAAGCTCAGAAGTAGATGATATGAAAATAAATTTGTGATTATTAGATTGTAATCTGCCACATGGTGTACAAATCTTAGTTTAAGAAATAGATTGCTCAATCATCACTAAGACAACATATAAAACACGCAGTTAATGACAGGTTGGTATGCCTTTCTCTTAAGGCATTCACACTCTCTCAACCTATCTTTTATTTGTAATAAATTCTGTCTTAATAAATTCTGTCTTATTTTGGATTCATTCTGAAATTCTTTTCTGTGGCAGCATCAAGAAACCACAGAACAACTAAACCTGGTGCCACCTGGAGTCAGATGTACATAAAGCAGTGAATTGTTCTTTTTTTTTTTTGAGTTGGAGTCTCCCTCTGTCGCCCAGACTGGAGTGCAGTGGCTGCTTCCGGCCACCGCAGCCTTGACCTGCCGGGTTCCGGCGATCCTTCCTCCTCAGCCTTCCAAGTAGCCGGAATTACAAGCATGCGCTACCACGCCCGGCTGATTTTTTGGCTTATTGTAGAGATGAGGTCTCGCTGCCCGAGGCGGGTCTCAAACCCGTGGGCTCCGGCAGTCCACTCACCTCAGCCTCCCAAAGGCGCGGGATTACAGACTGAGCCACCGAGCCCGACTTGTTCTTCTTTTATTGAGATTATTTATATCTATTACTTTTAATACCATACTTTGTAATTTGTGAACACTGTGACACAAGAAATTCTTTTAAAACTCAATATTTATGTTATTAGAGAATCATTTACAAGGGAATTTCCTGATCATAATCTTGTCAAAAATGCTTGATAGATAGGGTATGATCAAATCGTTTTTTTAATTTTTCAGAAAATGTATATCTATATGTTATGTTACCATTTTCAAAACGCTTTTTCCAAAGCAAAATGCTGTTTATGCTGCATTATTTATTTAGTCTTTATATTTTTTGAGAATATAAAAATATTATATATATACTATGTATACTATAATATATAGTGAGAATATAAAAATATTCATTAGTTACTGGCTTTTTGAATTAAAAAATTCGCAAATTTAATTCATTTTTAAATGAAATGCTAGAAGTTGTATGATTTTGATTTTGATTTGCAAAATATAATTTTATATTTATAATGTCAAATTTACAAATCTCAAACTTTGTATGAATTTTGTCTAGCTTATATGTTGCATTTTATGCTATACTTGTTATCTTGACATAAAAGTGTTTAAGGTTGCCATTGAGTCAAATATAGAGTTAATCTTTGTGATTCTTTCATTGCAGTTGAACATAGAAACACTTCATTATCCCAGAAATAATTATTTTATTATGTTCTCTATAAGTGACTTTATTTTATAAAATTATGACTATAATCCAAGTAATACTTATTTGAATATATAATTGAGTAAAATAATTTTTATTTCTAAATATTTTACCAAATGTTTGATTGATTTTACTGAAAGAAAAAAGTCCCATTCTCCAGTGATTTTATTCTATATTTTCCCCTTCAAGCCCATCAAATCAGACCTGTTTATTTTTATATATTTGTACCAGTGTAATATTTATAATAAACATTTAAAATATAGTCTATGCTTCTTCTTTATAAGATATACTTACTTACTCACCTATTAATTCTTCTATTTAATATATTATTTTCTAATTAAAATAAAATAACAATACATAAAAATATTACATACAAATCTATGTAATTTATAACCTTGTTTTTTCTTATTCTTCTTCTTATTATTATTATTATTTTACCTTGGATAAGAGGGCATATTTTAATGACCTTTTAAGAAAATCATGGATATTTGGTTCTAATACCATACCAAAACTTACAAGGAGTTTTTCCTTAACTATTATTACTATTGTTATATTTTTCATTTCTGTATCATTTGCAAATTTTAAAGAACCTTCTTTAATTGATGTGTTTTCAAACATGTTAGTCCAATAGTATTTAGGAATTTGGCTACATGAGTAGATTTTAGCAGCTCTTGCCAGAAAAGAAGAGGGGAATTAACTATATGAGATGATGAATATGCTAATAGCTTCACTATATTAACCATTTTACTGTATATGTTGTGACTCATGATGCTATGTTTATAGCTTAAATATAAACAATAACATTTATTAAAAATTAATAAATAAGTAAAAATGAAATGTGATTTTCTTTAATAGACAATGTGATTCTCAAATTACCTGGAAACTACAATTTATTAGAAGAATAATTTTGAAAAGAATTTATTTTAATATAGTTGAAGGCAATATTAAATTAATGTTTTAGTAAAATGTAAAAGGAGACACTGAAGAAATAAGAATTGCTATATGTGTTTTAATTATTGTAATGTATGTAATAAAGTGCCTAGTATACAGAATATGCTTGCTTACAACTAGTGATTCAGTAATGCAATCCTAAGTAAATTTCTATGTTTTTTATTTAATTGTGAATAAAAATTATCTTGTAACTCATTAGTGTGAACATAATTCAACTATTTTTGCCCTTTAAAAGACTTGGGGGGCCTGGGTGCGGTGGCTCATGCCTATAATTCCAGCTCTTTGGGAGGCTGGGATGAGAGGATTACCAGAGCCCATGGGTTTGAGACTAGCCTGGGCAACTTGGTGAGACTTCATCTCTATAACGTATTAAAAATTAGCTGGGTGTGGTTGTGAATATCTGCAGTTCCAGCTACTCAGAAGGCTGAGGCAGAAGGATCACTTGAGCCCAGCAGTCTGAGACTGTGGTGGCTGTGAATGTGCCACTGCACTCCAGCCTGGGTGACAGACTGAGATTCCTATTCAAAAAATAAAAAAATAAAAATACAAAAGAAGCTGAGCAGTCTTGCACGTGTCTGTTGGCTGCCCATATATCTTCTTTTGAGAAGTGTCTGTTCATGTCTTTTGCCCATGCTTTAATGGGGCTGTTTGTTTTTTTCCTTTCAGCACACTTGACTTTCTTGTAGGGCCTTTGTCAGATATACAGTTGACAAATATTTTTTTCCCATTCTGTGGGCTATCTCCTTGCTCTCTTGATGGCTTGTTTGCAGAAGATTGCTACTGTGATGAGGTCCCACTTGTCTATCTTATCTCTTATGGTATGGGGACTTGGGGTTTTGATGAGGAATTGGTTGCCAGTTCCAATTTTCATATGGGTGTTTCTGCATTTTCTAAGATTCTTACGGTTTGAGGTTTTACACTAATCATCAGAGAAATGCCAGTCAAAACCACCTTGAGAAACCAAAACCACATTGAGATACCACCTAATCCCAGTAAGAATGACCATAATTAACAAAATAAGCAACAGATGCTGGCGAGGATGCAAAGAAAAAGGAATGCTTCTACACTTCTGGTGGTAATGCAGACTAGTGCAACCTCTTTGGAACAGTGTGTGGCAATTTCTGAAAAACTAGGAATTGACCTTCCATATGACCCAGCAATCCCCCTATTGGGAATATACCTGGAGGAATTTAAATCATTCTACAAAAAAGATACCTGCACACGCATGTTTCTTGCAGTTCAATTCACAATAGCAAAGTCATGGAACCAAGCATGCTGCCCATGGAAGCTGGACTGGATTAAAAAATGTGGTACATATATACAATGAAATATCATGCACCCATAAAAGACAAACATGGACTTTGCAGCAAGTTGGATGGATTTAGAGTCTATCATACTCAGTGATCTATCACAGAAACAGAGAACAGTTTACCATATGTTCTCACTCATAAGTAGACCTTGAAAAATTATCATAACACTATAAGAAAGCATTGGCAGGAGTGGGAAACTGCCAGGGGAGGAGGGATGGGATTGGCAGTTGGGGGAAACTGCCAGAGGTGGGAGGTGCACACCTCATCAACAAGACCCCCTGCAAATGGACATTTGTATACTTATCTCTGAATAATTCCCCACATCTTTAAAATAAAGAAAAAAAAAAGAATTACATGAAAAGAAAGCAAAAAATAAAAAGGCTTGGGGGAGATTAAGATTGCAAAAGACTTAAGATGTCTAGAATTACATTAAGCCTGCCATTTTCATTGAAATCTATAGTGATGTCTATTAATATTTTGTAATTATCAAAATAATTCCATATTCCAAATCTGGAGCCCTGAAGGAAGCAAAGGTAGGAAGGAAGAAAAGAGTTAAAACATATTACTTATAACAGTAGCTACATAATTATCTAATTAAGGAAATTAGTGAAAATTGTTAGTGTCTTAGAAAATTAGAGGCATGTGGAGGAACTGGGAGAGTTGCCATCAAAGTGGAAACTCCTGGATAAATCTATTACCCAAAAATAAAGAATAATAAGAACCAAAAAAAAAAAAAGCAGAGAACATTTTTAAAGAAGCAGGAAAACACACACTTCATTTTTTTGGTGAAATTTTTGAAATTAACTTTTTTAACAGTTATAAATGCAATATTTATATACCCAGCTGTGCCAATAATCACTTTAAATATGAGTTGTAAAGATGCAACAATTAAAAGACAGATTGACAGAGTGGATTGGGGAAAAAAAAAAGAAAAGTAGAGACTCTTCTTATCTCAAGAAACCCATTGGAGGTGTTTTGAGAGATCTCACCAAAGCCTTCTTCCTCTGTTCAGTAACTTCAAATGTCTTCCACAAGCCCACAAGATGAGGTCCAAGTTTGCTGGCATGACACTTAGTGGGTCTCACTCTCTGACCTCCACCTGTCTCCTCAGCTCCACTCGTGGACACCCCAGAACCCTGACTCTTTGCCACACACATCTATGCCTCCATGCCTTGAAATAAAAACTCTTACAGTAATCCTGAGAGTATCTGCCATTGTCTTTCTCTGGTTTTCACCAAATATAAGTGCTTCAGTACAAGGTGCAAAGATGTGGAAGAGATCTTTAACAATGTTGAAAAGTGTGAATTGCTTCTTGGCCCACAAACTTATTTGAAAGATTGATGGATCTGAGATAAGAAAATAACAATCCAAGTCACAAAGGACAAACATGATTTAATGCTACTTATGTGAGGAATCAAACTAACTAATCTCTCATAAGTAGAAAGTACAATGGTGGTGGTCAGGGTCTGGGTAAAAGAGAAATGGGAATTTGCTGCTGAGTGGATATAAAGATTCTGTCATGCAGAGTGAAAAAGTTCTAGAGATCTGTGGTCCACAATTATGTTTATAGTTAGCAATAATGTACTGAACACATAAACTTTCAGAGGATAAAACTCATGCAATGTGTTTGTGATTATTCTGCCACATTTTGAAACATTTTAAATTGTATAAATAATTTATTCTATTTTTAAATAGAATAATCCACGGATGCATCTTGAATTACTTCTCTATTTATAGAATTAAAAAAACATTAAAACTATCAGGTTTCATAAACCAGCAAGTAATTTTTTAAAAGTCTATATCATCATAGAGTTCAAATAAGAAAACTAATATCTAAAGTCAGGATTTTATTCAAAGCCATAAAGATGGCACCTAGAAAAATGAGATTCAGATGACTTTATTCACCGGGTGCAGTGACTCAAGCCTATAATTTCAGCACTTTGGGAAGCTGAGGTGAGAGGATTGCTTGAGCCCAGAGGTTTGAGACCAACCTGGGCAACTTTGCGAGATCTTGTCTGTACAATAAATAAATAAAAATTAGCTGAGTATGGCAGCCCAAGCCTGTAATTCCAACATACTTGGAAGGCTGAGGAGGAAGGATCACCTGAACACAGTAGGTCGAGGCTGCAGTGGCCGTGAGCGTGCCACTGCACTCCAGCCTGGACAAGAAAGTGAGACTCCAACTCAATCCCCCTCCCCCCCAAAAAAAATCCACAACAAAAAAATGACTTTATTCTAGAAGTCTTTTGTGGCTCATAACTGTGATCAAGCAAATAAGAGTAAATTCTTTTTCATTTAATTAATTTTAATTTTAATTTTTTTGAGACAGGAACTCTGTCGCCCAAGCTGAAGTGCGGTGGCACAGTCCCGGCTCATCACAGCCTCAATCGCCTGGGTTCAGATGACCCTCCTGCCTCAGTTTCCTGAGTAGTTGAGACCACAAGGGCAAGTCACCGTGAAGGGGCCAACTTTTGTATTTTTTTTTGTAGAAATGAGATCTAGCTATGTTGCCCAGGCTGGTCTCAAACTCCTGGTCTCAAGTGATTCTCTCACCTCGTCCTCCCAAAGTCATGGAATTAGAGATGTCAGCCACTGTGCCCAGTCAAGAGCATATTCTTTCATACATGATATATATTATGATCCATGATATATATTATATACTTTATTTTATTTAAAGATGGCCACGTAAGTAATCTATGGGCAGGTGAAGTTTGGGCCTCCAACTGGTCCTCACTTTCCCTGGTTTAGGATCAGGTATCCTTTATGTTGTTATGTGCCACTCTCCCACTATCCCCTGGCAGTGTCTCATGACTGTTGATCCCTCCCTTGTGCTAACGCAATTAATGTTCAGGTCCCACTTATGAGTGAGAACACATGGTATTCAGTTCATTGTTTCTGTGATAGATTGCTAAGAATGATGGTCTCCAAATACATCCATTTTGCTGAGAAGTCCATGATTTTGTCCTTCTTTATGGCTGCGTAGTATTCCATCATGTATATGTACCACATTTTCTTTATCCAATCTATTTTTGATGGGCAGTAGAGTTGGTTCTATGTTTTTGTTATTGTGATAGTATGGAAATGAACATACATTTGCAGGGATCCTTTCTGTAGAAAGATTTGTGCTCTTCCAGGTATCTTCCCAGGAGGGAGATTGCTAGACTGTATGGAAGGTAAATTTCTAGTTCCCTTAGGTATCGCCACACTATTTTCCATAGAGTTTGGACTAGCTTGCACTCCCACTAACAGTGTAGAATTGTTCCCTTTTCTCTGCACCCACACCAGCATCTGTTGCTTTTTTTTATTTTTAATTTTTATGTTTTTTTTTTTTTTTGAGTTGGAGTCTCACTCCGTCGCCCAGACTGGAGTGCAGTGGCCACTCCCGGCCACCGCAGCCTCGCCTGCTGGGCTCTGGCGATTCTTCGCCTCAGCCTTCCGAGTAGCTGGAATCACAGGCACGCGCTACCACACCCTGCTGATTTTTTGATTTATTGTAGAGATGAGGTCTCGCTGCCCAAGCAGATCTCGAACCTGCGGGCTCAGGCAATCCACTCACCTCAGGTGTTTTTTTATTTATTAGTTAGGGTCATCTTTACTGGGGTAAGATATACTCTCAGTGTGGTTTTGACTTGCATTTCTCTGATGATTAATGAGGCTGAGCATTTTTTCATGAATCTACTGGCTGTTTGTATATCTTCTTTTGAGAAGTGTCTATTCATATCCTCTGCCCATTTTTTTTTTATAGGATTGTATGTTATTTTCTTTCTGGCTCATGTGAGTTCCCAGTAAATCCTGGATGCTAGGCCTTTGTCACATATACAGCTAGAAAATATTTATACCATTCTGTGGGTTGCAAATTTGTAATTAATGGAACATCATAAAAATATCTAATGTATGTGAAGCATTTATATTCAATCTGAAAAAAAAATTTGAAACTTTGTATTTATTTTGAAAAAATAAATGAAGTTAGAAAGAGTTTCACAATCAGTTACTACTTTGTCATAAATTAAATCTAATCTTGAGTAACTGTAATAAAGAATTAAATATCACTTGCTTATTTATTGCTATATCTTATCATTCTTTTACAAAAAAGAACAGAAATCCCTACAGATATATAGTTCTAAATTTCTTCATATAGAATAACTATTTCTTCATATAGAATAACAGTGATTTCCCTGTTTAAAATAATTGTAAAACACTACTAACATATTCATATTGGTTTAAAAATAATGTAAGAAATATTCACCTATGAAACTGTCAACTAAGCAACTAAAATATTTAAAATATAGATGAAAGTGTGATTTAATGTCCATAATGCTCTTCCCCGCACTCTTATTCAGAGGGAAAGACTACGCTGATTTTTGTGTCTATTGTTTTAACATATGGTTTATGTTTTTATTAAATGTATCTCTAAGCAATGTAAAATGTAGTAGTCTGTGCTCAAATTCTATTGAACTAGAATCATGTTCTAAGTATCCTTTTAATCCTTCTTTTTTCAATTTAATTTTATATTTCTGAATACTCTCCATGTTTGTACGTGTAGCAATAAGCATTTAATTACATGAGCATATTATAAATTAGTTATCAATTTTTCTTTTCGTGGAAATTTAAGGTCCTCAGATTTTTTTGTTATTAAAAATAAGGTTGTTATGAGCAATTTTTTCACTGTATTTTTATATAGGCATATATGCAATAATTATTTTAGCATAATACCTAAAAAAATGAAACTGCTGAATAAAGAATTTTGCACATTCTAAAGTTTAATATTGATCGTGAAATGGCTCTCATGATATTTACATAATAATTTACATAATATCCACACATCCTTGACCACAAGGGAAATTGGCATAAATCTTAATTTTAGCTGCTTTGCTATGTGTGAAAGGATAACTTTTTCTGTTTTAATTTGTAATAACCTTGTCATTAATGGGAATGATAACTTTTTCATATGTTTTCTGGTGACTTTTCTATTTCGCAAATTGATGTTTTCATGTATTTTACTAATTTTTCTTTGGAGTTGTCTTTTATTTGCTTTTAAAAATCCAACTGTTATTATTTTTACATTATCTTACTTATTATTGTTGTAAATTTGCTCAAGTTCATTGCAGTACTTTTAATATAGGCAAAAGTTTTGCTTTAATACTTTAATCATAACAGTCATCTTATTTTGGAAGAGAATCCTTAGAGCAGATCCTGATAAAATGATTTTAATTCAGATAGTTAATTTGGTTAATGATCTAAGTAAATAATAGCAAACAAGTGAAAATATGAAACAGAGAAGGGAAGTCAGTAAAGGAAATTTTACTAGCACATTGCTTCTGGGGACAACTTGAATTAAATCCTCCCAGGGAACTAAAGTAGCAAGCATTAATCTAACAAAAATCTGGGGAAGAATCATTTGACTTACCACTTCCATGGATGAACCTTGAATCTTGGTGCAATAACTTTTCAGCAAGTCTAACTATTCTTGCCCACTGTCTGAACATGTGATGCCAGAATTAAAACCCCACACAGTGAGGTATAAATGGTTGCTATAGTCAGCTTCTGTTATGTGCAGTATCATAATTTAACACTGATGTGATATCGGCAGCATCAACAATATCTACCTAAGTCCACTTTGCAATGTTCAGGTAATTTTAGACGCTGGTTAAATTTGGTTTGTTTGCCCTCTATTTTTTTTTTTTTAAGGTAAAGGCCAGTCACAATTGCAGTTGGATAAGCTGAAGTTGGTTCCAAAGACTGTAGTTTACTTTTCTGTATCTTCCTTTTCTACTCCATTCCAGATCCATTCATACTCAACCAAGCCCATCTATTAGTCTAATTGTTTTTCTGGTAGAGTAACTCACATGCCTATTCCATGAAAGGTGTGACGCTCTAGTCATTATACATTGGTCAGATTATGATTGTCCCATTGGCTCATTGTATTGTGCTTCAATGAATCCCTTGATCTGAGACTTGCTTGTTGCGGCTCCTACCATATATCAATAATGATATGTTCTCATAATAACCATAGTCAAGTATTTCTTCCAGAATAGTAATTCTTTTTTTTTTTTAATTTCCTGACAGTCCATGCTCAGAGGAACAACATATGACCTGGGCACAGTTATACTTTAGGTCTAATTAACCACATAATTTATCAAATTTTGATAAATTACCCACTACCACCACCACCCTCACCACTCCAAGAACCAGAACATCAAATATACCAAGCCATCAGAGAGTGTACAAGAAGCAATAATTTCCAAAGTGGGACAATACATGTGATGGTGAGATAGAACGATTCTCACTTTTATCCCTTAGATTTTAAAACCATGTATTTTAGTCATTAGGATTGCATCCCTTTGTAATAACAAATTTTTCAAAATACATAACAGTCTGAAAGACAACGTTTTAATCTCACAAAACGTTATCTTTATTTTTTTTTTCTGAGTTGGAGTCTCACTCGGCTGCCCAGACTGGAGTGCAGTGGCCGCTCCCGGCCACCGCAGCCTCGACCTGCTGGGCTCCGGCGATCCTTCCACCTCAGCCTTCCGAGTAGCTGGAATTACAGGCGCGTGCTACCACGCCCGGCTGATTTTTTGATTTATTGTAGAGATGAGGTCTCGCTGCCCAGGCGGGTCTCGAACCCGCGGGCTCAGGCAATCCACTCACCTCAGCCTCCCAAAGGCGCGGGATGACAGGCTGAGCCACCGAGCCCGGCTCAAAACGTTATCTTTAAACTGACACTTTAGATGCGCTTTCAACAAGTGGTTCAAAATTTCTGTTTCTGATCATTCTCTGTATGGGGTGGGGGCAATAGGCCTCTCTTCCTATATGAAAGAGTAAAGATGGTTGTGCAGTATTCTGTTGTGAATATGTACCACATTTTTTAAAATCCAGTCCTCTTTTGATGGGCAGCATGGTTGGTTCCATGTTCTTGCTACTGTGAACAACGCTGCAATAACCATACATGTGCAAGAATCTTTTTCATAGAGTGACCTGAGTTCTTCCCAGTATTCCCAGTAGGAAGATTGCGGGGTCATATGGAAGGTAGATTTTTAGAACTTTTAGGAATCGCCACACTGATTTCCATGGTGAATATCTGTATACCTAGCCCTGAATTGTACCCCACAATTTTAAATAAAATTAATAAATTGAATGTTAATAAAATTTTTAAAATTAATAAATAAAATTGAAAAGAGAAAAAAAGAGTGAAGATATCATATGAATTTCCTATGGTGTTCTTAAGCACAAATTTTTACAGAAATATACATATATAAATTTATGACATACAAAAGAATAAGATAATCAAGATAAAAATAATTAATAGATGACAGTTGCACAGTAAGTCAAGGTTTTTGAAACAACTATAGTTATTACGTTGAAGAAAAAAAAAAAGAAAACGTGGAGAATACATGAAAAAATGGATACTTTAAGCAAGTACCAAAATCTAAAGGTAAACATCAAAATTATAATCTAGAATTGCAAAATCAAATGTCTGAATTTAAAAATTTACCAGATATGTCTAACTGTGCCATAGATGAAGCAAATGGTCATTTTTTTCAGCCTACTGTATTAGTTTTCTTACCTTCTGAAATCTTGTCCCAAAATAAATACCACATATTTTAGTTTTCTTAATTGTTTATTTTTTTTTAACTTTCTGGCAGCAAATTTCATATCAGCTAGCTTTATCCTCAATAGTTCTCCTTTACAAATAGCAATCCCCCACCACAACATTCAATGGTTTCAAACGATAATCATGTATTTTAATGTGTGCCTATGTAGGTTGGTAGGTTAAGCTGACTTTGACCTTGGTAGGTTGGATGACCATTTCCATCTATGAGTAATTTGATGGCTATACTTCAGGAGGCAGCCACTAGAGTGCCTCTGGTCCATGTGCTTTTTATCAACCTTGTGAGATAGGGGAGATGTGTGACATGTTTCTGTAGTGATTATGACAGACACAAAAGATGGCAAGAATAAATGTGGCCTCTTATGACCTAGGGTTTGGCGTTGTCGTGCTGCTGTCATTTCTGTACACATGACATTGACCAAAACACATCATATGGAAGAAATCAAAGTCAAGGGAGGGGAAACACATTCAGTGTATGATGAAACCATAGATGGAGGAGGGCGTGAAACACTGTTGATCCCAGTGAGTACCAGAAGGGGAGTAGAACAGTATAAATAGAAAGATATAGGACTTTGATATGTGATAAAAGCAACTTTACAAAGTTGTGTGTTTGAAAGTGTGTTAACTAAGTAACTGGATGAATTAAGTTTAGAAAGTTGACTGTGGAAGAAAATTTAGATTCTACGTTAAGCAGAATAATGAACTGTGTATGGTGTAAAGACTAAATATGTAAAGAAAAATGTATACATTAAAAGAAAATGAAGACTCTATTATCTTAGATGAATGGATTTCTCTTATAAAAGCAAAAATCAATCAATACCTTTGAACACATTAAAATTTGCAAATATATACAAGCAACAGCATCATAAATACAATAAAAAGACATATTGCAGATTGTGAGAATATATTTACAGCTTCTATATTAGATATAACTTTCTTTCATCTTTTATTCACTGCATGTGTCTTCTCTCATGATGACATTCTCAGGAGAGGCTTGTCTCTGAACACAATCCATATTTTATCCACTTTATCACTAGTTCACTTGAGCCAAATATGTGTTTTAATATTAAGAACTATGGCAATTCACCTCTTGGGTCTACCTGTTGTTTCCTTTCCTTTCAAGTCACATCTTCTAATCTAGTATTTTAATAATTTTCTGGCCAATAGCTTTAATCATCTTGATAATTTTTTCTTGTTTGTACTACTAAGAATAATTGTATTTCTTTATCAATCTGAATATTCACCTTAAATTTACTTATTTTAGCCTCTTGCTATAAACTCAGTAAACAGCATCTCATATTTTACAGACAATGTACAAGCTATAGCGTGGGACACACACACATGCGTACGCACACACACATACACACACACACACACACACACAGGCATATTTCAACTCATTGAAATTCTTTCCCGTATTGTGTATTTATCCATGTTATTCTATTTCTACTTTTCAATCCTTATATTTATCACAATTATAATTTAGTAGATAAGCATAAAGGCAGAGACTTTGGACCAATCTATCTACATTCAAATATTAGCTCCATCTTTCCCTTACTATATTCCCAATATACAATTTTTTTCACACCTTAGTTCCCAGTCAGAATAATAGAACAAGGCTAATATGAGCAGTAAATAAAAGAATCTGAGCTGGGGACATATAATAATTACGGGAACAGTAAGAACTATTTCAATTTTTTTATTTACTATTATTGAGTCCTGTACTATTATTTTGTATGAGACTATCCTTTATGTTGTATTCTGAATCTCAGTTTCAATTTTCCTTCCTAGAGATTTCCATAAATTATTATTTTTTAAATTTTATTTTATTATAAATTATTCTTTCTCATTCATATTATCTTTCCCTTCTTCCTTTTAATTCTCATTAGAATTTAAATTCCTCCATCACAAAGATTCTTCCATTGGTTAAAAAAAAAAAAAACCTCTCAATCACACATAACTTTTTAGTTTCCCACTTGCTGTTATTATTTCTTTCACTAATAATACACACACTTTTTACATTTTAGCCTTCTAAAAATCATTACAATTTTGTTTTTTTATCCAAAAATTTTTATCTAAAATTACTCTTATACTGCCAACAATAAATTCTTGATAAGTTCCCACACAGTTCAACATACCCACTCAGTAACTGTGGCCCTCCAGGTCATTGGTTTAATGCAGTAAAGGAATTAGTAAAACTGGGAGATGCTTAGAAGGATACCAAACATTTAGGTTTCTGATCCATTTAGAGTTGATTTTTATGTACGGTGATAGGTAGGGCTCTTGTTTCATTCTGCTGCGTGCAAACAGCCAGTTTTCGCAGCACACAATAGGTTCTCCTCTCCCCAATGGTTATTGGTGGAGGATTTGTTAAAGTGAGTTGAATGAGAAATTGAGGTTTTGCTTCCAGAATCTCTAACCTGTTCCATTGGTCAATAAGCCTGTTCTTGAATCAATACCAAGCTGTTTTGATTACTACAGTCTTATTTAAAAAGCCAAAAACCTGGAAGCATGGTACCTCCCACTTTGTTTCTTTTACTGAGGGTTATTTTGGATATTCGTGGGTGCTTTTGTTTTATATGAATTTCTGTATTGTTTCTAGGTCTGAGAAAAATGATGCTGGTAATTTAATGGGCATTGTGCTGAATCTGTAGATTGCCTTGGTAGGATGGGCATCTTAACAATATTGATTCTTCCAATCCATGAGCATAGAATATTTTTCCATTTGTTTGCATCATCTTTGATTTCTTTGAACAGTGTTTTGTAGTTTTTGTTGTAAAGGGTTTTCACTTCTCTGGTTAAGAAGACACTAAGGTATTTTGTCTGTGTGTGTGTGTGTGTGTGTGTGTGTGTGTGTGTGTGTGTGTGTGTGTGTGTCTGTTGTAAATGGAATTGTGCTTTTTATTTGGTTCTCTGCCTGTTTGTTATTGGTGTAAAAAAAATGTGACTGTCTTTTGCACATTGATTTTGTTCCTTAAGACTTTGCCAAAGTCCTTTATCAATGCAAGGAGGTTTTTGACAAATTCCCTTGGGTTTTCCAGGTATAAGACCATATCATCAGCAAGGAGGGATAGCTTAGCTTCCTCTTTTCCTATTTGGATACTATGAGAATTCTAGAAAGTGCAGGAGACACCCTTACAGACATTGTAATAGACAACCAAAACCTCCAAAGCCCATGCCATAAGAGCTAATATAGACAAGTGGAACCTCGTCAAACTGAAAAGCTTCTGCAAAGCAAAAGAAGCCATCAAGGAATTGGGGAGACAGCCCACAGAATAGGAAAAAAACATATTTGCCAACTGTATATCTGACAAAGGTCTAACATCCAGGAACTAAAAGGAACATGAACGTGCTTCAAGGGGGGAAAAAAAACAGTCATATTAAAAAGTGGGCTAGGCCGGGCTCGGTGGCTCAGCCTGCAATCCCAGCGCTTTGAGAGGCCTAGGTGAGTGGACTGCCTGAGCCCGCGGGTTCGAGATCCACCTGGGCAACTTGGCGAGACCTCGTCTCTACAACAAATCAAAAAATTAGCCGGGTGTAGTAGCGTGCGCCTGTAGTTCAAGCTACTTGGAAGACTGAGGCAGAAGGATCGCTGGAGCCCAACAGGTTGAGGCTGCGGTGGCCGGGAGTGGCCACTGCACTCCAGTCTAGGTGACAGAATGAGACTCTAACTCAAAAAAAGAAAAAAAATGGGCTAAAGATATGAATAGACACTTCTTAAAATAAGACATATAAGCAGACAACAGATACACACAAAAATGCTCAGCCTCACTAATCATCAAATAAATGCAAATGAAAACCACCCTAAGATGATCAGGATGGCCATCACTAATAACTTGAAGAACAACAGATTCTGTAGAGGACGTGGAGAAAAGGGAACACTTCTACATTGTAAATTAGTTCAACCTCTGTGGAAAACAGTGTGGTTATTTATAGAAGATCTAAATATCGACCTTTTATATGACCCAGCAATCCCCTTTCTGGGAATATACCCACAGGAAATTAAATCATTCTACACAAAAGATAC
This sequence comes from Cephalopachus bancanus, assembly GCA_027257055.1. Lineage (NCBI taxonomy): Eukaryota > Metazoa > Chordata > Mammalia > Primates > Tarsiidae > Cephalopachus > Cephalopachus bancanus. Next base: position 2,616,677 of record JAPVLO010000074.1, read on the forward strand.
CTGCACAAGTGTGTTTACTGCAGCAGTATTCAAAATAGCAAAACATGGAACCAACTGTGCTGCCCATCAAAAGTTGGACTGGATAAAAAAAAATGTGGTACATATGCACAATGGAATATTACACAGCCATAAAGAAGAACAAAATTATCAACTTTGCAGCAACTTGGATTGATTTAGAGTCCGTCATACTCAGTGATCCATCAAAGACACAAATAACTGAGTACCACATGTTCTCCCTCATAAGTAGACCCTGAACATTTATCATAACACTACAAGAAAGGGATTGGCAATAGTGGGACACTGTCAGCAGAGGGGGCAGGGGGCCAATACATCAATAAGGATACCTGATTATAAACTAGACAAAAGTGAGGACTAATGGTAGGCCCAAACTTCATCTGTACATTGACCACTTATGGATGTAATTCTGAATTGTACCCCACATCTTTAAAATAAAATAATAAAAAGTGTGTGTGTGTGTGTGTGTTGTGTGTGTGTGTGTGTGTGTTTAAGAAGGATACCAAACATATTCTCCCAAGCACAGCTTAGAGAAAGCAGCATCAGCAATTGTGAAACAATCCATTGTCATGCCTCTCAATTACCATAACAACATCTATCCTGCTATTATCTCTGACATAGAGATTAACTACCTAGTCTGGCTGAACTTTTGGGAACATGGTTTAGAGAGATAAGGAGAAATCTGGCACACTGTCTGGCAGCAATAAACTCCAGTCACATCTGGTAATTGTGTTTCCTTTCAATGTATTCTGGTATGCTGTGATAGGAGCCAACAGTAATAACATTTAAGAACAGGACACATAGATTGTATGTACTCAAATTACAAGTTATACAAAATTTGTATTTTCACCTTCTCAGAAGAAAAAATGTCATAATGTCAGCAATAGATCCAATGGACAGAAACAAGAAAACAAATCCAGATATTAATAGCAAATACATAATATACACTATTGTCTAGGTTTTGTTGTAAATACTTTGTATATCGAAACTATTTTTTCATGACCAAAAAAACCTATTTAGCTGGTGAACTTTTCTAATGTTACGTTTACAAATAAGAAAATTGAGACACAAGTAATTTTCCCAGATAAAAAAGAAAGATAATTTTTTTCTGACTAGCAAAATACCTTACAGCTCTCATTTACCACCTTTCAAAGAAATGTTTGCTGAATCAATGGTGTTTCTGGATTTTACTTTACCTCTTTTCAGTGCTGCCATATATCTGTATATTTCTCACTGAAACTCTTCTTTTGGCTTTCATGACAGTGCTCTCTTTTTCTCTGCCTCTATGACTGCTCTTTTAATAGTGTTGTCAGTCTTCTGCTTTTGTGAGCTTATCTAAAACGCTGGTGTGCCCGACTGTCTTTTCCTTGGCAGTCTTCTCTTAATCTCCTTAGGGGATCTCATCATGCCAAAGATCTTGTTTATTATAATATAAGCTCCAAAGCACACTTCTGCTTTCCAGATAGCTTTTCCACTCTTCAGACACACATATACAATTGCCTAGTGAACAGAAAGCTCAGGTTTAACTGATCCTAAGTAAACTCATTGTCCCTCCCAATGGTTTGTCTGCATCTCAGCCATTAGCCCTCCCACATGGCAAGTACTAAAGGTCATGTAGGCACCATTCCAGATCTATCTCCCTCTATCTCCTTCAATAATCCCTATATCCCCACAATGATGATTTCAAGTAAATTTACCTTGCTAAATTTATCTACAGTCCTCACAATCTGTGCTCTGTTTCAGCCTTTCATCATTTCTGCTCAGATTACTCCAATGGTTATCTTACTGCAATGTCTTCCTTGAGTTTAGCTGCCGTGAATTCACCTTTTGGTTACCATCCACTAAATCTTTTCAAACTGCAAAGATAATGTATTCAAAATCCATTTAAAACTCCTTAATTAATGTTTTTTTTTCTTTTTTATTTTATTTATTTTTTTTTTGAGTTGGAGTCTCACTGTGTCGCCCAGACTGGAGTGCAGCCTCGACCTGCTGGGCTCCAGCGATCCATCCGCCTCAGCCTTCCAAGTAGCTGGAACTACAGGCCTGCGCCACCATGTCCAGCTAGTTTTTTGACTTATTGTAGAGATAAGGTCTCGACAAGTTGCCCAGGCGGGTCTCGAACCCCGCGAACTCAGGCAATCCACTCACCTCAGCCTCCCAAAGTGCGGGATTACAGGCTGAGCCACCGAGCCCGGCTTTTTTTTTTATTTTAAATTTTAAAGATGTGGGGTACAATTCAGGGTTAGGTATACAAATGTTCATTATGGAGGTACCCTTGTTGATGAAGTGTGCAACCCCTCCCCTGGCAGTTTCCCTCAACGGCCAATACCACTCCTCCTCCCCTGGCAGTTTCCCACTACTGCCAGTCCATTTCTTATAGTATTATGATAATTGTTCAAGGTCTTCTTATGAGTGAGAATATTAATGTTTTCTAAATGAATGAGCGTTTAAAATCTTTAGCATACAAAACAGACATATTACTTGCCATTGTTCTTCTTGAACTTCATACTAAAGTGACACTGAGCCATGCGCATTTTCCTGACCACGTTTTTTATCTCCATCTCTTAAATGCCTTGAAAATCTGTGCTACTTATCTAAAAATGTATGCTTCTGGTCTCCATTTCTTGCCAGCTTCTTCTCTTGAAGTTTATTTAGCTATTTACCTACCGAGAAAGATTATCCAGATTCTCCCGATGCTGTTTAAAAGACTATATGGTGGACTGCCATATGGGAGAGTTTGTGTGAAAGTTAGTATATGTGTATTTCACTTACTAAAAATATTGCAATTTTATTTTCACTGATCTGATTTTCTCCAATATATTCTACAATATTAACAACATTATAATGGTATAAGAAAAACGGTATAATCCAGAATTCTACATAAGCAAAAATATCCTTAAAAAATGAAATTAAAATGTTTTTAGATAAACCAAGGTTCAGAGAGGTTTCCACAGCACAACAATACTAAAATAAATTAAGAAACTTCTTTAGGGCAAAGGAAGTTTATACCAAATGAAACCCCTACCTACAGAATGGAATGAGGATTACTGGAAATAATATTTGGTAAACAAAATAGACTATTTTTTCTCCTTTTAATTTGTTGTGTATGCATTCCAAAAGAAGAAAATAAAAACATAATAATGCTTTCTCTGGGAGATAAATTTTCCAATACTTTTCTTACAAATCCATTTATACATTTTTATATATCAATCCCATATCATATTATGAAATATCTTCAAATTTTTTCAATAATCTCTACATTGCATTTTTAATAAGCATCTTTATAAATTTTTTCCTAAATGCGCATCTAATGTGTCTGGACTGATTTCTTTTTAATTATACTATGGTAAATAATAAGCATTTCTCTCTGCCCCAGATCCTACCTTTGATGTGATGTGATGAGAACCAATGGGATTTATTTTTACATGAGTGGCTGTATGTCACATATGTGAGAAAAAAGAATAATTTATTGACTTTTTTCTATTCATAAAGGAGAAGAAGGCATCTGTCTCTCCTGCAAAGTTCTCCTTCTTCTTCCAACCCTTTGTCAGATAGTCTTCAGGTTCCCGGGCTTCATCCTTCCTTAAAATTAACTACCTAGAAACAGGAAGCACCAATCTCCAAGGCAAGTTGGGAGCATAATCTAGAATCCTAGTCACTGTTGTAACCTAACCATTGGGTCCTCTTGAGGAGATATGAATACTTTCATATTCTCTTGAGTTAGAGCATTTAGCTACATAAAGAGATACAAATATAATGCTCAATGGCTTATACAATGTCTCAGAAGACTAGAGCTGTAACAGAAATACTGATGAATCTAGGGAAGATTTATTTGTCCACACTTTGAAAAAATGTTGCTTGGTCATTAAGCAATAATTGCTTTATAGAATTAATCATCCTCAAGCATATTACCTTACTTTTGTATTCTATGATTGACATTCTATATATCTATTTATATATAAACAACCACATTTTTATCAGCTAATTTTGACCCTTAGAAATATAGTTGTTTTTTAACCAGGCATAGTGGTGTGTGCCTGTAGTTCCAGAGTTCCAGTTACTTGGAAGGCTGAGGCGGAAGTATTGTCTGAGCCAAGCAGGTCGAGGCTGCAGTGGCCGGGAGCATGCCACTGCCCTCCCACCTAGGTGAGAGTGAGACTCCAACTAAAAAAAAAAAAATGAAAAAAGTAAAGAAAGAAATACAACTATTTCTTGGGATAGAATCATTCAGATTCAAATTTACATTTATATTTGTCTATTATTTTACAGTGGCCAGTTATTAGGATGTGTGAGATGGATTGTGTTTTAGTATATAAACACAAGAACACTATGTAAGGTTTATCAATTCTGGAATAGTGTCCTTTATAATTTATTTTGTTTTAGTTTTATAATTAATGGTAAGTGCAAGATGTAATTAAAAATTAAGATTGAGAATTGAGTTGGGCCTTAAAATAGTGGTAAATCTATAGTTTTGATTGTAAGCCAAGCATACATAACATAATGAAGGAAGTTTAAAGGAGTGAGGCAATAATATAATTAGGCATATTTATTGTACTTCCCATTAGATAAATATTTTGTAGTTTTAGAAATATAACACAAATTACTTTAAAGTTTCAACATGTAGATTGGTTAAGGACATAAGCGATTCAAAATATCTGAAAATATAATATCCTCAATAATTCTGTGATATCAAACAAGCAAAAGTATCAAAAGAAAAACTGTTAGTGATAGAAATGGTCCCATATTTTTAGATTATGACTGCTTTTAATTTTTATTAATATATAGGATTCATTTACAAACCTATTACTAAATAACCAAATATTCTATAATAAAAGCTTACCAAATTCTATTCAACCAATGCATAAAGAGAGTAAGCTTGGAGATTAAAAAAAAAAAAAAAGTGGCTCAAATATATATATAAAGAAAATGTGAAAATTATGAGCCAAAATGAGAAGTCAGAAAATGTGTTTTTCTGAAAAGGGCAAGGTAAAAGTTATTTTAGTCTTATTGGGTTGTAAATGTGTCATCACTGTTGCAACATTGCCATGGTAGCAGACAAGAAATTGTATAATACATACATTTATGAATGTAACTGTGCTCCAACAAAAAATTGTTTGCAAACCTAAAGATAGGTCAAATTTGACCCAGGAGTCATTGCTAACTGACCTCTATTTTAAATGGTTACATTGACTTTTGTAAATTTTTATTTGTTATTTGTTGTTAGAAAATTTGCTGTGACATTTTGTTTTTTCCTACTAAAAACTGATTTTTCAATAACTTTCTAAAACTAAAATATAAATTAAAAAACTAATTTTATAAATGGTAGCCTGAAGAATTGAAATAATATTGACAGCCGGGCTCGGTGGCTCAGCCTGTATTCCCTCACTTTGGGAGGCTGAGGTGAGTGGATTTCCTGAGCGCGCGGGTTCGAGACCCGCCTGGGCAAATTGGTGAGACCTCATCTCTACAATAAATCAAACAAATCAACCGGGCGTGGTAGCGTGTTCCTGTAATTCCAACTCGGAAGGCTGAGGCAGAAGGATGGCCGGAGTCCAGCATTTCAAGGCTATGGTGGCCGGGAGCGGCCACTGCACTCCAGTCTGGGCGACAGAGTGAGACTCCAACTCAAAAAAAAAAAAAAAGAAAGAATATTGACAATATCATTTATAAAATAAAAATGAGACATATTCCACAGCATGAGAAAGCTAAAACACATATACCTCTAAAATTTGAATCGTTTAATAATAATATATTAAAACCAATATATCAAACCAGTTTAATTGATATGCTATGTGTGACAACTTATTTTATAAATTAATCACAAAACACATTTGGCTATACTTTAAAATATTATTCTATTCATTTATATTGATATTTTGAATGATCATTACAACTGTAATGTAAATAATAAGTTATATACATATGAGGAATTGGTATATTTTAATATGACAATTTTAGCCATTAATAGAGAAAGTCTTTAAACAGAAAAAAGTCTACAATTTACCTCCAAATGTACTTTATAAGTTATAATATATTTGAAAAAAAAAAGTAGTTGGGATGTCCATCTCTAAGTCTGGTTTATTCATTTTGTATGGGTAGAGGTTTATTTAAATAAATTCAGTTATCTGAAATGATGCTAATTTTTTAAATCATAGTTACACTATCTAAAATACATATTGCAATTTTTGCAGTTCTTAAAGCCATTGAATTTAACATAAGAATATTCTCAAATTATTCAAAATAAATTAATCTGTATTCTACTGATTAATAAGATGCAGATTTTTTTCAAATTTATGATTTTGTCATAAAAATAAAATTAAGAAGAATTTTTAAAAAAGCTATTATGTATTTAGGAAATAAGAGGAGTTAAAATGAATTAAATTTCACAGAGGGGCAAACCTTTCTTTGTTTGTCAGGTGTTAATGGCTGTTTTTTCCCTGTGGGATATAGAGTTGCCTCATATGGGATCAGAGTGACAGATTTGCTATAGAGGCAGGAACATAGCTGAGATGACAAGAAATAAACAAAACTGTAGTGGCATGTTGTCTGGTATGGCGGATTAGAATATGAAGGGAACTAGCTTTGATTTTCCCCATAGAACTTTTGCTCATAAGTTATTCCCCACAATACTTGGGGGATAAGAAGTAGTAAAAAAATAAGGGAACTGGGTTGAAAATCAGAGGTAAATCTCCTAGATGTGTCATTATAAAAATCGCAAAGATCAATCAAATAAAAAGACTGATTTGTCCACAACACATATTAAAAGGATGGAAAATGTAATTGATTAAATTAGTAACCCAAGATCCTAACTCAACTTTCAATTAAGTTAAAAAGATCAAATCCTCACTTTAACTTTAGGACAAAGCTTATAATCCTAGTACTTTGGGAGGCTGAGGCGAGAGAATTGCCTGAGCACAGGGGTTCGAGACCAGCCTGAGCAACATGGTGAAACCTTGTCTCTACAATAAATAAAAAAATTAGCCAGGCATGGTGGCACATGACTGTGTTTCTAGCACTTGGAAGGCTAAGGTGAAAGGATTGCCTGAGCCCAGCTTTAGGACAGAAAACAGCAAATTCTTTGTGAGAAAACATTGTCTAATTCAGTAGCCACTGTTTTTTTATGCCAGATTCCTGACAAAATATTTTTCAAAAAAGTATAAAGTGTGAAAAGGAAAATGTCACCCATAATAAAAAATAGAATCAAATATAGAAGCACATACAATGAGTATAGGTTGAAAATACTAAGAAATGACTTTAGAATATGTATTATATCTTAATATAATATAAATATATATATCATGACACACACAATCATTAAAAATTATCCATGAAAGATTACTACAATGGAGAAATAGATTTCATATAAAAAAGACTGACTGTAAATTATAGAACTGAAAAATATAGCATCTGTAATAAAGAATACCATGGAGTAAGTTTAGACATGATACAACAGAGAAATTGTTAATTTAACACAAGATAGGACCAGGCATGGTGGCTCATGCCCATAAACCCAGCACTTAGGAAGGCTAAGGCAGGAGAATCTCTTGAGGCCAGGAATTCAAGAACAAATTGGACAACATATTGAGAACCAGTCTCTACGAAATTAAAAATATAAGATAGCTAAGTATACTCAGGAAGGTGAGGTGAGAAGGTCATTTGAGTCCAGGGGTTTGAGGTTACAGTGAGCTCTGATTACACCACTGCACTTCAGGCTTGACTAAAGATTGAGGTCCTGTCTCATAAGTACATACATACATACATACATACATAAATGATTAAAAATAGGAAAGAGAAACAAAAACCAGATGAAACAAATATAAAAGAAATAATAGGAATCTAGGATTAAATACAATCATATAGATAATTATATTGAAAATGGTCAAAACAATCAGTTTAAATGGCAGAGATTTTTAGATCAAATTTTGTAAAACCCTAATTGTATTGAGAGAGGAGATAGAAGCAGGTTAGGCAGACAGAGAAGAGGGCTCTCCAGGAGACTTACCTGCAGGAATGCCCCATACACCACTCCAATGATATCATTATTGGCTGAAAATGTGGTTAATGTGGTTAAGAACATTCTGTCAACCCAGGATGTACTGCTAAAAGGGACTTTTTGCTGCTTAAATACAGGTGCAGTAACTTAACTGAATGTCCTAACTTAACCTTGGCTACTTACAACATCATAAACAGCATTAGCATTGAGGTTTTACCCCCCGCCCCCAGGGGGCTTTTCTGTAGTACTTATGGGTAATATTCAAAGACCTGCATGTGCAGTAAGACAAAACAAAGAAACAAAGAAACAAACAAAAAAAAAAACTCCCAGCGACAGGCTTTACCCATTTCAGGCCTCTTCTCTTTTTCTAGAGAGCTTTGTTGCTTAATAAACTCCTTCTTTTACTCATCCTTTTAGTGTCCGTGTTCCTTAATCTTCTCGGTTGTGAGACAAGAACTGGAGGTTGCTGGTTTAAGCTGACAGTGGAGCTAAAAACTCCTACAACAGTATGTTATATGTAAAAAACTTGCATTACATATAGAATAAAAATAAGTTAATAGGAAAATGTTAAAACTTGCATATCATACAAAAATAGATGATAAGAAAACTCTAGTGACTATATAAATGTACGTCAATGTAGATTTTCAGATAAGCAAAATTCCTAGAAATTAAAAGAACATTTATTCCAATTGATTGTCAATATATTAAGAAGAGACAAAACATCTAAATATAAATAAATCTAATAGCATAGCTTTAAGGTGTATAAATCAGAAACACTAAAAAATTGAAAACAAGGATATAGAATAATTATAATGGAAAACTTAAATTTTTATCCTTAAGTATTTGTAGGTAAATTAGATTTAAAAAACATAAAATATCAAATCCTTTCATAACATTGTTACTCAAACAAGAGAACATCACATTATTTTCAGGAGCATAGAAAATTTTTACTAATAGAGACAATATGTTGGACAATTAAAAAATGCCAGGAAATTAAATTTATCTGTTGACAGGTACTCTTTTGCCATTTTTCATACTGTAAACTTTGAAAAGAATTAACCATGCACAGCCCACACTTATAGAATAGGGACTGATACTCCACTTCCTTGAGATGGAGTGTCTGGGTAACTAGAATTCTTCTGCATAAGCTGTTTCTTTTTCCCCATTAATTAATTTGTTCAGTCATTTATTTATTTCAGTGTGAAATTATAAATATTTATTTTATACATTACATTATAATCCAATAATTATTTTCTTGCTAAAATTATTTCAGCTTTTGCCATTGGGAGCTCTTTCAGTTGGCTCTGGGGTAACTTTGATATATCTGCCAGTCATTTGTTTGTTTACCTCAATATACGTGTCCAGCACCTTCAATAAACAGTACTTCTGTGGGAAACAACTTTAACAAGTATGGGTTTATGCACAGTATCTTTGCTTTTAATCTTATAGACACCATTCATTTCCATAATTACTTAGGTCACCAACATTTTTGAGCACCTCCTCTATTAAGGTTGTTCACACAGTTGCCATAAATTATTTTTTTGTTATAGTTAGCATTCAATTTCTTCAACTAAAAACAAACAAACAAAAAAAAAACCCACTTTCTCCTATAGTTTAGTGGGTTTTGACGTGCATGGTGTCATATATCCACCATTACAGGATCACACAAAGTAGTTTCATTACCCCAAAATACCTCTGTGTTTCACTTATTCAACACTTCTTTCCAATAAGTCCTGGGAAACACTGATCTGTTTATTTTCTCTATAGCTTTTCCTTTTCTAAAATATCATGCAAATTTAATTATACAACATGCAACCTTTCACGTTGGTTTGTTTCACTTTGAAATAATGCATTACCACATTCAACAATAATTTCTATGCTTGATAGATTATTCTTTTTTACTTCTGAATATTATTCCACTGCACTACACATTTTAAAAACTATTCATCTATAAAAATATATTTTAGTTGCTTCTGCTTTTTGACTATTCTGAAAACAGCTTCAATAAACATGCACAGGCAAGTTTCTGTGTGGACGTAATTTTCAAGTGTAAATACCCAAGTTATTATTGCTAGATGGTATAGTGAGATTATATCTAGTTTTTTAGAAATTATCAAATGTCTACAAATTGGTTTTTGCCATATTGCATTTCTACCAGCAAACAATTACATTATCTGTTAATCAGCATACTTACCAGCAATGGGTATTTTTTTTTCTTTGAGATGATAGCCTTTTTGTTTTTCTGTTTTCTTTCTTAAATTTTGCACCTTTATTGAGATATAATTCATAATCTTCATGATTTTTCAGTTAAAAATTCAATTTTTAAAGTACATTTACAGACTTGTATATATATTGTCACAATCTAATTTCAGAATATCTCCCCCACTATAAAATCTCTACTCATCTGTTGCCACTTTGCATTGCCAACTCCCCACAGCTTCTGGCAAATACTTCTCACTTTTCTGTTTCTTTCTTTGAACATTTTATATTAATGGAATAAAACATTATGTGGCCTTTCATAACTAAATTATTTTACTTCAAAGAATATTTTTAAGGGATATGTATGTTGTAGCATGAATCACTATTTTATCTTTTTTTGTTGCCACACAATATCCCATTAAATGGATATATAACATTTTGTTTATCCATTCATCAGTTGGTGGCCATTTTGGAACTTTCTACAACCTGGTTTTATAATTTATTCTGTTATAAGCATCCATGTACAAGATTTTGGGTGGATATATGGTTTCATCTCTTCTAAGCATATATCTAGGAGAATTGTGGGGGCATGTAGCTCTATGTTGAACTTTTTCAGAAATTGCCAATATATTTTCCAAAGTAGCCACACCATTTTACATTCTCACCAGCAATAAGGAAGGGTTCCAACTTCTTCATACACTCTCTATTAATTATATCTTCTTAAAATTATAGCCATCATGGTGAGTATAAAGTAGCATTTTTATAGTTTTTAAAAACCATTACTAATTGACACAATACTGTACATATATGTGGTACAGTGTGATATTTAAATACATATAGATCACATGTAATGATCAAAGCAGGGTAATTATATTCATCACCTGAAACACTTATTATTTCTTAACACTGGGAACATTCAGAATCCTCTCTTTTAGTTAATTGAAAATATATAATGAATTTTTGTTAACTATAGTCACCAAACAGTGCTATAGAACATTAGACTAATTCCTTTGATTCAGATGTAATTTTTATCCATTAACCAACTTCTTTGTACCCTCTTAGCTCCCCCTACACTTCTTAGACTCTAGTAACCACTATTCTACTTTGATTAGATCACCTTTATTAAGCTTCCACATATGAATGATAACATATGTGCCTGACTTATTTCATTTAACCAAAAGGATGCCCACTCTCACCATTCCCATTCATTATAGTACTGGAAGTCCTAGTCATAGCAATTAGGCACAAGAAAGAGATAAAGGACATGCAAATTGAAAATAAAGATGTCAAATTATTCTGTTCACACACAACAGGATCATATGGGTGAAAAACAATCAACTAGATAATCTACTGAATAAACTAAACTCCACCAAAAATATCTTAGAATTGAGAAATGCAGTAATGTGGCATGATACAAAATTAGCATCAAAAACTTACAGCAACAATAAACTCATTTCAAAAAATCAAGAAAGCAATCCCATTTGCAATAGCTACAAAATAAATACTTAGGAATGAAATGAACCCAGAGGTGAAAGACCTCTCCAAGGAAACCCACAAAACACCGATGAGAGAAATTGAAGAATGTACAAACAAATGAAAAGACATTTTATGCTTTGGGATTGGAGCATATCACTGACATGATCATACTGCCTAAAGTAAATCTACAGATGCAATGCAATCCCTCTGAAAAAGAAGTCATTTTTCACAGAAATACAGCAAAAAAATCATATTTAAATTGTCTTCTGTGTCAGAAAAGTGATCAAGCATATAAGAGTAAAATCTTAATTAACAGAACATCATAAAAGCAATTGCTACATATGAAATATTTATATAATGTGGGGAAAAAAATTCTACTGTTCATATGGAGCAACAACAACAACAACAACAAAACCTGAAAAGACAAAGGAATTCTGAGCAAAAAATCAATAAATTAGCTACTGGTATTGCACTACCTGACTTCAAACTATACTACAAAGCTGCAGTAAACAAAACAGCAGTATACTGGAATAAAACAGATTCATAGATCAGTGGAGCAGACTAGAGAAACCTCAGATAAACTTACATATAGGTTTTCAAAACAGGTATATAGTGATATCATATTATTGTGTTAATTTGCATTTCTAATATAACAAATGATTTTTTGTCTCTTTTAATATGCTTATTAGTGACGACTGTTCCAATATTATGCCCATTTTGAAATTTGATGTTTGATTTCCTATTGATGAAGGTTACGTGATTTTTGTATATTTAAATACTAATCCTTTGTCAGATATTAGTGATGAAAATATATAAAGGATATATAAATATATATTTTCTTGGAGTGTGTATGGCTTTCTTTTTTTATAAAAATTCCTTCAATAATGACTTTTGCAGAACATATATTTTTCTTGTTTATTTGTTTTAATTTGAATAAAATCCATCCTATAAACTTTTTTTAAATTGATCATGCCTTGGCATTATGTTTAAAAATTTGTACTCAATCTCAAGGACATTTAGGCTTTCTCTTGTTTTCTTGTGAAACTTGTATAATTTGCACTTTTACATTTCTGTCTGTGATCTATTTTGAGTTCAGTTTTGTGTAATGTGTAATGCCTATGTCAAGCTTTTTTTTTAATATGGATGTCTTTATTTTAGCTCTAATTATTTAAAATACTAAGCTTTTTTTCATAGAATTTCCTTTGCTTTTTTGTCAAAGTCAGTCAACTACACTTGTGTAGGTGTTTATTTTTGGTTCTCTATTCTATTTGGTTAATCTATTTGTCTATTATTTTATTTTCTTTCAATGTGCTAATTAAATTATTATCATGTTTTATTTTTGCAAAATCATACATGCATATTACACACCATTCAAATAATGTATAAATAATTGTAACCAACTTAAATTCAAAACAAACTTTTGTTAACATTAGGGAAAAACCGATGGAGTTATTTTGTTCTGGTGTATCTACAGAGAGACGGAGCTATATTAATCACTTATAGACTCTATTTTTATTTTAAGGATGTGGGGTACAATTCAGGAATAGGTATACAAGTGGCCATTGTACAGGTAAAGTTTGGACCTCCCTTTGGTCCCCACTTTGCCTGATTTGAAATCAGTTACCTTTACTGATGTTATGTTCCTCCCCCCAACCCCGGCAGTATCCTGCTACTATCAATCCCTTTCTTATCGTATTATGGTAAACGTTCAGGGTCCTTTTATGAGTGCGATCATGTGGTATTCTGTTCTTTGTTTCTGAGAGAGATCACTCAGTATGACAGACTCTAAACCCATCTAAGTTGCTGCAAAGTCCATACATTTGTTCTTCTTTATAGCTGTGTAATATTCCATTATGTGTATGCTATTTGTCTTTTCTTTTGTGAACACCATTATGCCTTGATTACTATAGGATTATGGAAAGTTATGGAACCAGTCTGAATTTGCCAATTTTTTTTAAATTTTTGCATTGGCTATCCTAGGTCTTAGTCTTTTCATGTACATTTTAGAATGTTTGTGGATATCTACAAAGTAACTTACTGGGATTTTAATTTGAATTGCATTGAATCTATACATGAAATTGGAAAAAAACTAATAAATATCAATATTACACCTTCCAAAAACTATGTACATGGAATATTTCCACATTTATTTGATCTTTGATTCTTTTAATCAGTTTTTAATACTCTGTAATAATCTACATTCATTTTAATTACTATGCTAATTTATACTTCCTTTTTTCTTTCTTGCTATGATAAATAATGATTTTTAAAAATTAATTGTTAATTACTTGAATATTAAAAAGGAATTGACTTTTTATATTACTACTGTATCATGATATGAGCTATACTTAATCAAAAGGTTTTTTTGTTTTGTTTTGTTATTATGGGATCTTGCGATTTCACTATGTCACCCATTGGAGGACAGTGGCGTGAAGACAGTGGCAATCTCACTACAGCCTCCAACCTTTGGGCTTAAAGAATCCTCCCATCTTATCCTCTCTAATATGTAGGACTACAGGTGTGCACCACCAAGCCCAGCTACTTTTTAAATTTTTTCTAAGAGATGGATCTCACTATGTTGCCCAGGCTGGTTTTGAACTTCTGGACTCAAACTATCTTCCTGTCTAAACCTCTGGAATTTCAGAAGTTTCTGTGTAGAGTCTCTTTCAGGTTCTCTACCTAGGTAATCATGTCATATGAAAACAAAAATAATCGTATTGCTCTTTAAACTTTTTATTTATTTTACTTTTTTATTGCACTATCTAAAACTTTCAGTGTGATTTTGATGAGTGGGTAGAGATTTTGTCACATACGTTTTCTTTCTTAATTGATAAGATTATATAACTGGTATTCTTCAGTTTGTTGACATAGTAAATTGCCTTGGTTGATTTTTTTTTTATTTTGCACTAACCAAAATAGCTGGAGTAAGTTCCATTTGATCACAGTGTCTTTTTTTTTCTTTCTCTCTTTTTTTGGGGGGCATTTGATGAGATTTGCTAATATTTTGCTGAGAATTTCCTATCCATGTTCATGAGAAATATGGGATTGTGGTTTTATTTTCTAGTAATTTATTTATATGCTTGATATTATGGCAATGTAGTGTTATATAATGAATTAGGAAATGCTTTTACTGCTTATATATTCTGACATAAATTGAAGGAAATTGGTAACATTTTCTCCGTAAATATTTAGTGGGATTCCTCTGTTGACCCATCTGGTCTTGGTGTTTTTGTGTTGCTTTATTTGTTTTTAAAGGTTTTTGATTATTTATTCAACTTCTTTAAGACACATGAACCCATTGTTAGGCTGTGACTTTAAAAAAAAATATTAATCTAATTTTCAAATTTGTGGGCATAGAGAATTATTTTGTCATATGTTCAATGCTAATTGAACCTGAATCGCTCGCTCTCTCTTATCTATTGTTTTCAAAAAACTAACTTTTTGTTTCTTTAACATTTGTGATTTAACATTTATTAATTTTTTTCTTATTTTAGAAATGATTTATTCTTCTTTTCATTCTTTCCTAGGGTAGAAACTTAAATTATCAACATTCGATATTATTTTTTAATACATGCATTTTTTGCTATAAATTTCCCTTTAAACACTCATTTGATTTCATTCCCAAAATTTTCATTAGTAATGTTTCTGTTTTAATTTAGTTAAAGATATTCTACAATTTTTCTTTTTCTTTTTTTCTAGAAAGCAGAATTTATTGAGAGGACAGAAAAGCTCCCACAGTGGAATGGGACCCAAAGGGATTATCCTACAATTTTTCTATAGACTTGTTTTTTGACATATGCATCATTTATAAAATTGTTTTGTTTATATTCCAAATATTTTCAGATTTTCCAGATGTTTTAGACTCTTTGTTTGACTTCAATGTTATCTGTGAATATAATTTGAATTATATTTTTATAATTTTGCATATGTTCAAGTGTGTTTTAAGGTCCAGAAGGTGAACTAGCTTGGTGAATGTTTTATATAAACTTGAGAAAAAAGTGCATTTTGCTATTGTTGGATGGAATATTCTATAAATATCATATTGATCAAGTTGATTGATAGTGCTGTTCAGGTCATATATATTCTTGTTGATTTTCTGCCACATTGATCAATTACTGACAGAGGTGTGTTGACATATCCAAATCTATTATTGGATTTGTCTCTTTCTCCTTTCAGCTCTATCAGTGTTTACCTCCTGCATTTTGCTACTTTCTTCTTGGTATATAGCATTAAGGATAGTGTTGTCTTCTCGAAGAATTTACTTCTTTATCCTTTTGACCAGTGCACTTCTTTATCTATGATAATTTTCCTTGTGTTAGGGTCTATTTTGTCTAAAATTATACAACTATTTTAGTTCTTTTGATTAGTAGTAACACAGTGTATCTTTCTGATTTATTTACTTTTAACCTGTCTGAGTCATTCGATTTGACGTGAGTTTGTTGTAGATAATATACTTACATTTTTTTATTATTACCTGTATCAATATATATTTTTAATTAATGTATTTAGATAATTCATATTTCTAGTGATTGTTAGTATAGTTATAATAATATCTACCATGTTTGCAATAATTTTCTTGTTGTATTTATAATTACCTAACCCATTATTTCTATCTTAACTTTTTCTTTTAGACACTAAATGTAAAGTATTACATAAAATAATAATAAAATATATAACATAATACAATATGTGATATATAACTTTATGTAAAATTAAATATATACATATATTATATATACTGGGAATATATATTATATTGTTAAAACTTTTATTTATTTCTCATACAGATTTTGCTGAGAGCAACTGTTTTATGTTTCCTCTGATGGTAAAGATCCTCAAAGGGAAATGTTTTGTCATTGTGGAAGAGGTGAAACAAACAAAAAACGGCAGAAGCACTAAAAGGCGTCAAAATTGATAAGTTCAAAAGCTATTTTGAGCACTAGAAAAAGTGTCTCGATACGTGTATTGCACCAAATGGAGAGTACTTTGAAGGTGACTGAAGTTTAAACATGTAAGAATAAATACACAATTCCTAATAAATAAATTGCGATTTTTTTTAATCCTTCTTCATATGTGCCTTGAAAATCTGAAGGGGTCTTTCTTATATCTTCACTGTAAGAACAGGGATTCATGTTGGTGGTACACCTAAAAAAGTTCTGGGACCAACCTAACACTGTGTTCCTGGGAAATTTCTCACTCTCAGGCTAGTTCCCACTTAGCCTTGAAAAGTTCATCACAGTTACCATTTAAGGTCGTCTGCCAACTTAGGGCTAAATGCCCTTCTCTGGGAAAGCAGACTTCAGTTGTATTTCACCAGGTGCACTTGTCTCTCTAGATTTCAGGATGGCAGATTGTCCAGAAGCTTCATTTTTCTGATGGAATTTTAGAAATAAAGAAAGCAAATAGAAAGCTTAAACTGTTATTATTGACACTTTTCTTTTTTCTCTGTTTAATTTCATAGCATAAAATGTTAGACAGTAATGTACTGCAATGACAGAGGTCTACCTCATTTTGATGCCACACTGGTCTGTCTCTTATAAGGCAAAGTGAGACAGATTAGAATGCTCCAGTGATCATCTCCTTGAAGAAACATCAAATTGAACAAATATCCAAGCAAGAAAACAAAAGCTAATAAGCCAGGTAAGAGATCACAGAAACTGACTTTAGCATCATAACAATAAAAGACACGTCGGTCGCAACTGGTAGGAAGTATAGTCTCTATACTATACCACCATTCCTCTAATCCCAGGCAGCACAGATTAGAGGCAGAATTTATTCACGTCAGGAAAGAATAGAGAATAACCTAGGTGACTTTCTTTGATCTTCTCCAGAAGTAGACAAACAAAATAGATACTAAAAATAATATAAGAAATTAGCAAAACAAAAACCTGTTTTATGAAAAGATAAACAAAATGG
This sequence comes from Cephalopachus bancanus, assembly GCA_027257055.1. Lineage (NCBI taxonomy): Eukaryota > Metazoa > Chordata > Mammalia > Primates > Tarsiidae > Cephalopachus > Cephalopachus bancanus. Next base: position 2,634,276 of record JAPVLO010000074.1, read on the forward strand.
ACCAACATTTAATTAACCCAGGAAAAAGGGAAAACTCAAATAAAATTAGAAATAAAAGATGACATCTCCCCTTCACCACAAAAATGAAAAGGATCATAAGAGACTATTATAAACAATGATACGCCAGCAAATTAGTAAACATAGAAGAAATTGCTAAATTCCTGAATGCATACAACTTAACCAGATTGAATCATAAAGAAATAGAAAACCTGAATAGACCAATAGTAAGTAATGAGAACAAAGCAAAAAGGTCTTTCATCAAGGAAAACTCCAAGACCAGTTGGCTTTACTGCTGGATTCTAACAAATATTGAAAATAGAACAAATACCAATTCTACTCAAAATATTTCCAAAAATATAAGTCGAGGGAATACTTCCAATCTCATTCTGCAAGGCCAGGATTATCCTGAATTTACAATCCAAAGACACAACAAACCCCCCCCAAAACTCCAGGCAAATATTCCTAATAAATATGAGAATATTTGCAAACATCCTCAACAAAATATATTAGCAAACTGAATTCACCAACACATTTCAAAGATCATTCACCATGATCAAGTGGATGAATTTGACCCAAGGATGAAAGGATGATTCAACATACGCAAATCACTGTAAGATTAGCTTTATTATGTGAACCCCCCTATGATGGAGATGGAATTCATAATTTGGAAATTTTACAATTTTGTAACAATTGGCAGAAGTAGAAACTATATATACTGGTATAGATTATTTGAACAACACTATCAACCAATTTGACAAGATTGACATTAATAGAAAATATACACAGCCACTACAGAATACATATATTTTGCCATGAAACTTTCACCAAGAAGACCATATAATAAAGTTTTAATAAATTTCAATGGATTGAAATCATACTCATTTTGTTGAACCATAAAAGATGTAACAAGGACTATATTACAAAATGTTAGAAAACATGAAAATGTTTTGAAATTCAGCAACACTAAGTGAATAGAATTAAGCTTGAATGGTTTGCAAACTTCCACTTTCTGAATTTTCTAATTAATAATTTTTCATTAATTTCTTCTAGACTCTTGGAGTTTCTTCCTTTTTTTAAAAAAATAAATTTTCAGTCATGTGTACAACATAGCTTAGAAGTCACATTTTATTATTAAATTGAACAAACATTATATTGTCAAATTCTTGTAAGCTATTTTTAAAATTTACTCTCAACTTTAGCCTTTACCTTGTCAGAGTCCAGGGACAGTCTTTGGATACCCATATTCTTCATACCTACCATATCTTTAGCATTGTTTTGCCATACTTTAGCTCAGAATATTGTTGTGTTAGTGAACTCAAGTCTATTGGACCAAAATATTCAGAGCAGTTAAGGTAGCTGCATTTAAAAAAAAAAAAAAATCCCTCTGATGATTCACATGCATGCTTAAGCTTTAAAAAAAATGTTCTTGAGAAATAGCAAAAGTAAAGCCGTGTTTTAAAACTTTCTTTGTTCCGCACAAAACTATATATATATATGATTAATATGGCTTTAAGGGCTAGTGGTTGTGACTATGAAAATAATTTAAATATACATTCCTATTGTAACAAGAAAAATTAGAAGCACATGAAATGAGACAATAAAGAAGTAACAGGAAGAAGTGTTCTAAAAAATGACATGTTGTTAGCATCCATGAGGTTGAGTTTGAATGTTATTCTCCCAGTCTCTTAACTGATTATATTTTGTCTACTCTGCATTCCAATTAATACTTTTTTTCTGAAATAGTGATGGATTGTCTAATATTCTGAAAACGTTTCCATCTTTCTCAACATTCTATTCTAAGCTATTCTTACCCTGTAGGGTTTCTTTAAACTTAGTCAGATCACATTATTAACAAATGACCCACTGCACTTCTATTTTGGGAAAGCATCCTTTCGGGGACTTTTTACTATGATATTTTTAAATACTTTATGATAAGGCCACCACCAGAAGAAATTATTCAGAAACAGTTTAGAGATGTGAAACCCTTGCCTAATGCAATCTTAGGGTGCCAAGAGAGAAAGCATAATATGTGCTTGGCATATATTCAGAGAAACCATGTCAAACAAGCTTAATTTTGTGTGAATCACAAGACTTTCTCTGTGAAACAGTATTTTCTCTACTACTCGCGACAAAAACTTGCTCTTATTTTCAGAAATTATCATTCACCTTGCCTTTCTTTTTTCATTTGAAGTGGTTTGGAAATATAACCGTGTACCACATAATGACATTTTGATCAAGGACGGACTGCCGTACAACCGTGGCCCCATGTGATTATAACGGAGCTGTTATTACCCCTGAAGAAAAGATGTGGAAATAGAAGACTGTCATATTAATGATCCTGACCCTGTATAAGTCTAGACTAATGTGTGTGTCTGTGTCTCAAACAAACAAAAAAAGAAACAAAAGAAAAATTAAATGATAAGAAAAGTTTCAAATTAGAAAAAAACAAAGATATCTAAAAATGGAATATTTTTGTACTGCTGCATAATGTGTGTTAGCTAAGTGTTATTGCAATAGAGTTAAAAATTAAGGCTGGTAAAGTAAAAAAAAAATTACCATAAACTAAGTTTAATTATTATTAATGAAAGAAAAACTTTTTTTTTTGAGTTGGAGTCTCACTCTGTCGCCCAGACTGGAGTGCAGTGGCCGCTCCCGGCCACCGCAGCCTCGACTGCTGGGCTCCGGCGATCCTTCCGCCTCAGCCTTCCGAGCAGCCGGAATTACAGGCATGCGCTACCACGCCCAGCTGATTTTTTGATTTATTGTAGAGATGAGGTCTCGCCTACCCAGGCGGGTCTCGAACCCGCGGGCTCAGGCAATCCACTCACCTCAGCCTCCAAAGGCGCCGGATTATAGGCTGAGCCACCGAGCCCGGCGAAAAACATTTTAAAATAAATTTTCTATAGCCCAAGTATGCAGTGTTTATAAAGTTCACACTCGTGTGCAGTCATGTCCTGGGCCTTTACATTCACTCACTGACTCACCCAAATGCCAGTTCTGCAAGCTTCATTCATAGTAAGTGCCCTACACAGGTGTACCACATTTGTCTTTTATATCATATTTTTACTGGAACTTTTTTATGTTTAGATATATTTCAATAAACAAATTATTGCCATTGTGTTATCATTGCCTACACTCTTCAGTACTGGAATGTGCTGTACAGGTTTGCAGTCTTGAAGCCATAGGCCACACCATATACTACAGGTGTGTAGTAAGCTATACCTTCTAGATTTGTGTTAGTGCACTCTATTATGTTGGCACCATGACATCACCTGAGTGCGTTTATCAGAATGTATCCTCACGGCTGTATTTCAGTTTTTCATCATTAAAGTAAGTTGGTGGAACTCTGTACAGTTTATTTTAAGATGCAAAATGGATGATTTATAGTATGCTGATTAGAGGCTAGTTTGCTAAACATAAAAGTTTTTGGTAAGCAAAGTCTGCTTGATTTAGGTAGTGGCCAAACGAAGTATGTGGGAGTCAATTAGGGGCCAGCGTCATTTTGGAAAACACTAAATGGCCAATAACTCCTTGTTAAATTTTATTTATAATAAGGACAGGGGCCGGGCTCGGTGACTCAGCCTGTAATCCCGCCCGCGCCTTTGGGAGGCTGAGGTGAGTGAATTGCCTGAGCCCGCGGATTCGAGACCCGCCTGGGCAACTTGGCGAGATCTCATCTCTACAATAAATCAAAAATTAGCCAGGCGTAGTAGCGCGCGTCTGTCGTTCCAGCTACTTGGAAGGCTGAGGCAGAAAGATCGCCAGAGTCCAGCAGGTTGAGGCTGCGGTGGCTGGGAGTGGCCACTGCACTCCAGTCTGGGTGACAGAGTGAGACTCCAACTCAAAAAAAAAAAAGGACAGGGGGTGGAGAGGAAAGATCATGAAACACCCTATTGCATAAATCCCAAAGATCCGAAGGTTGTAAACACTATGCTAACCTACTGATTCTTACAGGGAGTCAGTGGTTTTAAAATTGTGTAATAACCATGCACACACATGTTTATTGCAGCATTGTTCACAATAGCAAAAACATGGAACCAACCATGCTACCCATCGAAAGAGGACTGGATTCTAAAAAATGTGATACATATATACATTAGAATGTTACGCAGTCATGAAGAAGGACAAAATTATGAACTTTATAGCAATATAGATGGACTTAGAGTCTATAATACTGAGTGATCCATCACAGAGACAAAGAACTGAGTATCACATGTTCTCTCTCATAAGTGGACCTTGAACAATGAACGTAGTACTATAAGAAAAGAATTGTTAGTGGTGGGAAATACAGTTAAAATTTAGTTTTTTAGTTTGTGGAAAAAATACATAGAATTCAGATAAATTATGTTGAAACAGAGTCATATACTGTAGGAAGGAGTTCAACCCTGTTTCTTACATAGCTTTCCATGTAGAGAACTCTCTGTTAGCATAATTCTGCTCTTTGCAATCACACTTATTTATGTATGAGGAGTAGTGATTTTAAAAAAATGTGCACTGAAGAGACAAACTAGGCTTGAATTGCACAGTGTTTTGGGGATCTTGGATGACAGCTATCAGAAGAAAATAAATAAGTTTCTCTATTTCTCCACGCTGAAAATATCCCAGGGATAAACCCTTGCATGGTGGCATTTTCTGTGCTGCTTGTAACTAGTTTGACTCATATATCTCTCAATTATTTCAATCTCAGCCAGAGAACAAGTAAGAAAGTAATTCACTTAGTCCAAAGTTTGAAAATACTGTCTCTCAATACGTCTGACAAATCTAGATTTCCTTCATGGTCCCCACTTCCCTGATGAGACCAGAGCAGTTAATCTGCTTATTTTTCAGCCTCTGCAGACTGTGATAAAATGAAGATAGCAGATTCACACCTTCCCCACCTCTCACAAAAGACATGCATGAATTTTATCCAGTTCATGGATAGCATGAATGGAAGACCAACCTCACTGTATACATTTCCTCTTTCTCTCCTTCCTCTTTCACTGCTGCAGCTGCCACTATTTAATATGATTTTTATTCTTTGCCCATGCACTATTAATTACATAACTATAGTTAAAAACCAACCTTGTGTGCTTTTCTCTACTGATGAAGTTTCTCTTAACACTGAAGTTTTTCGAGAGTAAACACAATATCAGCTGTTTCCATTTTTGTTCTCATTTTATCTCATTTTATAGATCCAAATTTTAAAGTGGTGCAATTTATTATTTAGATTATGAATAAAAATGATGTTTTAGTGAATAATTTGGATGGATTTGATTTAAAACTATTGCAGTGTGGTCTTGTCTATATATTTATAAAGTGACTTTTGCATTTTTACTTCAGGGCAACTTTTAAAAACATGAATGGTTTAATGGGAAATCAGTCTTCAAAGACATAGCTAAATCAAGTCAATGGAGTCCATTTCAAAGCTACGGTTGAACTTTTGGGTCCGCTCAAAATTTATTTGTTGAAACATAATCCACAATGTGGTGATATTAAGAAGTAAAGCTTTTGGGAATTGACTAAATCATGAGTTTTCCACCCTTATTAAGGGGATTGGTATCTTTATAAAAGACCATGAAAGAAATGTGTTTGCCCTATCCATCAAGTGAAGACAACACTAGCACTTGTCATCTATGAAGACCTTTCGCTCACCAGACTAAAACTACTGGCAAATTCATCTTGGACACCCAGCCATCAGAACAGTAAGCAATACATTTTTGTTATTTATAAATGACCTAGCCTAAGGTATTTAATTATAGCAGCAAGAACAAAATAAATAAAGACATCTAGTCATCTTTTATTTATTTTTATTATATTCTGTTCTTGAATCAGGTTTTTCAAGTCTTAATTTTGGAGTTGGAGTTAAGCCTAAGAATATGACTCTATGAAATGGAAGGAAAGCTGATTTGGCTACAGCATAGTGAGAAAATCAGTGACAAAAGTTGAATCTGAAAAGTAGATAAGATCCATCATGGCTCACAGGTTGTAATAATCAATGCAAACATTTGGTTTTGTAAAATATCTCCATAACAAATGGAAATTAATGCAGCCTTTTAAAAAAAATTTAAAGATGTGGGGTACAATTCAGGATTAGGTACACAAGTGGTCATCATACAGGTAAAGTTTGAGGCTCCCGTGGGTCCCCTCTTTGCATGGTTTGAGATCAGTTATCCTTATTAATGTCATGTTCTCCTAACTACCCTGGCAGTTTCTGGCTCTGGCCAGTCCCTTTCTTTATAGTATTATGGCAAATGTTCAAAGTCTACTTATGAGTGATAATATGTGGTACTCAGTTATTTGTTTCAATGATAAATCACTGAGTGTTATAGACTCTGATTTCATCTACGTTGATGAGAAGTCCATAATTTTGTTCTTCTTTATGGCTGTATAATATTCCATTGCGTATATGTACCACATTTTTTTATCAAGTCCAGTTTTGATGGGCAGCACGGTTGGTTCCATGTTTTTGCAATTGTAAATAGTGCTGCAATAAACATGCATGTGCAGCCGGGCTCGGTGGCTCAGCCTGTAATCCCGTGCCTTTGGGAAGCTGAGGTGAGTGGATTGCATGAGCCTGCGGGTTCGAGACCCACCTGGGCAACTTGGCGAAACCTCATCTCTACAATAAATCAAAAAAAAATTAGCCGGGCGTGATAGCGCACGCCTGTAGTTTCAGCTACTTGGAAGGCTGAGGTGGCAGGATTGCTGGAGCCCAGCAGGTCGAGGCTGCAGTGGCCGGGAGCGACAGACTGAGACTTCAACTCAAAAACAAAAAACAAAGAACAAAAAAACATGCATGTGCAGATATCCTTTTGGTAGTGTGATTTAAGTTCTTTCAGGTACATTCCCAGAAGTGTGTTTGCTGGATCATATGGAAGGTCAATTTCTACTTCTTTTAGGACTCGCCACACTGTTTTCCATAGAGGTTGAATTAGTTTGCATTCTACCAACAGTGTAGAAAAGTTCCCTTTCTGCACATCCTCACTAGCATCTGTTGTTTTGTGTTTTATTAATGATAGTTAGTCTTATTGAAGTTAGATGGTATTTCATGGTAGTATTGGTTTGCATTTCTCTGATGATTACTGTGGCTGAGTATTTTTTCATGTGTCTGTTGGCCGTTGGTATGTCTTCTTTTTTTTTTTTTTTTTTTGAGTTGGAGTCTCACTCCATCGCCCAGACTGGAGTGCAGTGGCTGCTTCCAGTCACCGCAGCCTTGACCTGCTGTGCTCCAGCGATCCTTCCGCCTCAGCCTTCTAGCAGCTATCATGCCCAGCTAAGTTTTTTGATTTATTGTAGAGATGAGTTCTCGCCAAGTTGCTCAGGTGGGTCTCGGACCCAGACAATGGGAATTTCCTTCCCAGGATAGTTTCTGATGTGCCAGGCTACAATCCCAAGTTTTTCACACTGAGACGTTATTGCTGTGAAAAATAATTTGTATATATGATTGAAGTCAAAATCAGTTTATTTTAAGCAAGAACATAAGTCCTAAATAGTGTGATTGAACCTTGTTTCATCATTACTTTAATGGTCTTAAAAGCAAAACTTTAATCTTTAACTTTCCTGGTGAAATTCTATCTGTGAATAGCCGCTCTGTTCTGGACCAAAAGTTTCAGCCTGTTCTTCTTGAAAATCTGTGCTATAGATATTGGACTCACCTACCAAAATTTACAGTTAATGATCTAAATACTTCTAAAATCTACTCTGAAGAAAAAGCCCCTATCATCTGTAGCCACAGAGCTAGCGCATCTGAAAATGAAATCCAGAGTCCTGTCTTTACAATGCGTATAAATCTCTGATCTGGCATGATGTTTTGTTAAAATGAAGACATTATTTGGAAAAGGATGGAACTCTACAAATTGGAATAGAAAGAAATAGACAGATCCCGATGAAGCATGTGCATCTTGAACTCTTAAATTCTGCTGTGTCTACTTTCTTCATAGAAGCAGCTCTTCTGCCCCTGTCTGTGGGGATTAGCCCTCCGTTGCCTAAAAAGCAGTCATGGTGTTCCCTAAGGAAGTTTCCTTGTGAGCCATGGCTAATTATACTCAGAACCTGTTCTGACACCCTATTTGCTCTTATATCTACAATTTGAGTTAAGTCTCAGCAGGTCCCAGAGAGTAAGGTGCAGAGTGACTGAGAAGGAGGTATACAACACACTAATAATACTGCATACTTTTTCCAGGTCATATAGGCATAAATATGGGAATATATGTGGGAATGGATATTAAGAGTATGATAAAATAATGAAAGAACATAAAGTTAAATGAGGGCAAATGCATTATTATGGGCCCACTAAACAAATATTATATATTTTTGCTTGAGTGGTTAGCAAGGGTTAGAGTGTTAGGTTGGAGGGTAACACTTGGACCAAAGGATTGCCTATGCTAAATGGAGTCGAAATGTTCAGAAATGCCTTCATGCACTATATACGAAGGTAGATCTACGGGCCTGGTATCATCAGAATGTGAGGGTGTAATACTATGTATGATGTGTTCACACATCCTGGGAGGGTCCAGAGAACACAGGTTTCATAACAACTGTGAGAAATAAATTTAGTTGGGATCCCCAGCACCCTGATAAGCTCTGTGGTCTCTCTTCTCTGTGGTTCAGAAAGGACAGTGGGACCTGCTACTATCTAACTAAATATTAATGGGGATAATGAGATCTCTGGTGATAGGAGATAGATTGCAACATTTAATCACCAAGGACACGGTGTGTATGGTTTTTGTTATATATCTAAGGCCCAAAGTTGGAATCAGAATAGCCTAACTCACAGAGATCTATGTCACTAGTTAGTGTGCCATGACTCAACTAGAAAACAAATAGATGGACAGTTTAAGTTCTTAATTCATCTACATAAGCAGAGAAGTTCAAAGTCTATTCAATAGAATTCTAACTTCAATCTCCAAAGAATACTTGGACTCAGTTTAAAAATCCAGAATCTTAAAATGAAGGGAGATCAGCCGGGCTCGGTGGCTCAGCCTTTAATCCCGTGCCTTTGGGAGACTGAGGTGAGTGGATTGCCTGAGCCTGAGGGTTCGAGACCCGCCTGGGCAGTGAGACCTCATCTCTACAATAAATCAAAAAATCAGCCGGGCGTGGTAGCGCATACCTGTAATTCCGGCTACTTGGAAGGCTGAGGAGGAAAGATCGCCGGAGCCCAGCAGGTTGAGGCTGCGGTGGCCGGGAGTGGCCACTGCACTCCAGTCTGGGTGACAGAGTGAGAATCCAACTCAAAAAAAAAAAAAAAAAGAAGGGAGATCAGTTATCTTCACAAAAAACCCTGCTACATGGCCTGAAACTTACCCTTTTAATCTTTTATCATTGTTTCCCAAATGGCACTATGGCTGTTATCCATGAAAGCCAAGTGAATGACCTAGAATTGTCTCACCTAGATAAATAACAAATCAAAAACAACAAAGCATTCTTGGAGGGATTTAGAGATTATTGCAACCATCAAGAGCTTAAAAGTTGTAGAGTAATGATTCTCACCACATGCCTTTGCAACTTATCTTTTTAGCCTGTGCAGAAACAGATGGATCTTGGAGAATGAGACTGAAGTATTGTCAACTTGATTAGGCAGCTTATCCAACGCCTAATGAGCTTTCATATGTAGTTTCATTGCTTGAGAAAATTAATACATATCCTGTTACCTGGTATGCAGTTATAAATTTGGTTTTGCTTTATCTCTATACCTGTTGGTAATGACCAACAGAAGCAGTTTGTATTTAGCTGGCAAGGTCAGAAAATACACTATCGCTGTCCTGTGTTAGACTCTGTCAACTGTTTAGGTCATAATTCTGTTCAGTAGGACCTTGATTACCTTTCTCTTCCATAAAACCTCACGATGGTATGATGGTTCATTACACTGATGATATTATGCCAATTGGAACTGGTGAGAAGAAAGTAACAATTATTTTAGAAATATTGGCAAGATACTTGCATGTTAAAGGATGGAAAATAAATCTGACAAAAATTCTGGGACCTCCCACATCTGCGAACTTTTGGTGGTATGTGACATGTTGAAATATCCCTTCAAAAGTAACGAATGAGCTAGTGCTCTTTTTCTTTTGGTCCCTTATACTATCAATAAAGAGGAATAATAGTTTGTGATCTTTAGAGTTTGGAGGCAACATATTCCTCATTTGAGTGTGCTACTCAGAACCACTGTCTGAATGACCCCAAAAGATACTAGTTTTGAGTGGAGCCCACTCAAAGCTAGTATTTTGCTCCAGGTCCAGGCTACTGTTCAAGCTGCTTTGCCATCCATTAACTGAGAAAACGAAAATTTAGGCCTAGTTTACACATGATTCTATACGATATGCAGGCAATACCCTAAAGTACTGTCACATTACAATCTCTTTCTGGACCATCTGTAAAAAACAATGGGAAAGGAAACTCTCCCAGTTGACATAAATTTTAGCAGCACACCTGTCTGATCATTTTTTTCTAGAAGGAGAAATAGCTAGAAGTAAAAATCAATGGCAATTCAATGGTTGTGACTAATTGTTTGGCTGCATTGCCATAGAATTGTAAGGAACGTGATTGCAAACTGGTGAACCAAAGGTCTAGGGTAGAGGTATGTAGATATACTTCTTTGAATTGACAAGGAATGTAAAGATATTTGTATCTCATTTGAATGCTCGCCAAAAGTTAACCTCAAAAGAGAAGAATTTAAGTAATCAAGTGAGTAGAATGACCTGTTCATGGATACCAGTCAGTCTCTTCTCCCAGAAATTCTTTTCATTGTGCCTTTGTATCATGAACACAATGGCCAAGGTGACAAAGGTGGTGATTAAGCACGGACTCAAGAACATGGATGTCCACTCATCAAGGACAATTTGGCAATAGTCAGTGATGCATGCCACATCTGGCAGCAGCAGAGACTAGCACTGAGTCTCCGATGTGGCACCATTTCCGTAGGTGAGAAATTAGCTACCCCTTGGAAGGTTGATTACTTTGGACCACTTCCATCATGGAAAGGGCAGTGTTTTGTTCTTATTAAAATAAATGTTCATATATAAATTTGACTCCCTTGCCTGCAATGTTCCTAGTAACTACTGTCTGCAAACTATAGAATGCTTTTCCGTTTTCATGGTATCCCCTGCAGCATTGTTTATAATTAAGGAACTCACTTCATAAGATGTGAAGTGCCATATCATTCCTTGTTCTAACCATGTTCCCCATCATCTTCAAGCATCTTCAATCTTAATAGAATTGTAGTATCCCTTTATGAAAACTGAGTTAAAGTACAGGCTTTGGGGTAATAACTTTTAGGACTGGACAGCATCTTTCAATATGCTGTCTGTGTTCTAAATCAATGTTTAATACATAGTGCTGTTTCTATTACATACAGGATTTATAATTCCAAGAATCAAGGAGTAGAAATTAGAATGACTTCTTTCATTTTTACCCCTAGAGATTTACTAAGAAATGTTTTATTTTTGTTCCCATTACCTTAGGCTCTAGTGGTTTAGATATCTTAGCACCAAAGGGAGGAATGCTTTAATAAAGGCACACAATAATGATTCTGTTGAACTGGATATTGAGACTGCCACTTGACCACATTGGCCTCTTCATGCCTCTAGATCAATATGCATATTAAAAGATTACTGCCTGGGATTATTGATTTTGATTGCCAGAAAAAAATTCAGTTACTATGATAGAAATAAAAAAATTATGTCTGGAATACAGGAAATCTCTTGTGGTGTCTCTTAGTAAAGCCATTTCAAAAATCAGTGGAAATCTATTTCAGGTAAGACTTCTACTGACCCAGAGTCTTAAAGAATGAAAATATGGTTGGGATGCAGTTAGCAATCTCTTTTACCAGATGCATTAAAAAAAAAAAAAAAAAAAGCAGATATGGGCGTCTGTACCAGGAAGATAACCAAGACCTTATGAAATTCTTGCCAAGGAGGAAGAAGATTTGGAATGGATAGTGAAGAAGAGAGTGATGAATACCAGTTATGACCATATGACCATTAGCAGAAATGAAGACTATAGAGTTACAAGTGGTTTGTCTTTATTCTGTTATGAATATATTTGTCAATATATTAACTAAATATTTTCTTTGCTTCTTTTATATCCTTATAATGTAACAAAATATGTAACAATAACAGTTGATTTTATATCATACTAGTTAAGTAATAAGATATCAAAGAAGAAGATTGGCGATAACTTTTCCTCCTCTTCTGGGAAGAAGAGTAATGTTTTTGGTTATATGCAAGACAGTTATATCATTTTAGGCAGATGTTCCACCCTATTATTATCTTCATTTGGAGATTAAGTATAATTTAAATATTAATGCTAAGTTGACAGGAAGTAGACTGTGATTGGTGTGTGTGTGTGTGTGTGTGTGTGTGTGTGTGTGTAATTGTCATTTGATGTGTCCATTTAGTTAGGTTACAGTCACTAGTAATTCAATAGGACACTAATTTAGGTGTTTCTGTGAAGGTACTGGGATAACGTTCATAATCAGTTAACTTTAGGTAGAAGAGATGACTCAGTTTAATCAGTTGAAAAGCCTGAAGAGCAGATCTGAGAATTTCTTTAATAAAAATAAATTTTGTGTTTATTCTGGTACTGAAAGTATTTTCAGCCCATGCCTGAAAGTCTGTATTGCATATTTCAGACTTGTCTAGTCAGCCCTTACCATTGTGTGAACCAGTAACTTGCAATGAGTCTTCTACATCTTAAAGTGGTTGACATTGCCATCTGTTCCTGGAGATTTCTTTTTCTTTTTTTTGATACATAGTAGTTATACATGTTTATGGGGTGTATGTGAGATTTTGATCCATGCATATATGTGTATTGTGCAAATCAGAGTAATTGGGATATCAATCACTTCAAACATTTATCATTTCTTTGTGTTGGAAACATTCTATATCTTCTTTTCCAGCTATTTTGAAATATACAAGTAATTATTATTAATTATAACCACTCTATTGTGCTAATGAACTCTACATATTATTCCTTGTAATCTAATTCTATTTTTGTAGCTATTAACTAAATTTTCTTTAACTTCTCTTTTTTTAAACATATATCCTTGCTAGCCTAGGATAACCACCATTCTATTTACTACCTCTATGAGATCAAATATTTCTAGCTCCTATACATAAATGTGCGAACAGGCAATATTTATGTTTGTGTTCTTTTTATCTTTAAAATCTTCTTAGCTTGATGTAATTACATTCGTCAATTTTTGCTTTTGTTGCCTGTGCTTTTGAGGGTTTTCTTACTCAAAATATATTTGCCAGTGACCCAAAAGCTTGCCAAATTATATTCTTGTAGTAGTTCCATGGGTTCATAGATTTAAATTTTTATTCTCTTTTTTATTTTTTTTGTATGTAATGAGAAATGTGAGCCTAGTTTTATTCTTCTGCATATGGATATCAAAGTTATTCCAGTTCCATTTATTGAAGAATTTGTCCTTTCCTTAAAGTATGTGCTTGATGTCTGTCAAAAATCAGTTGGTTATAAATGCATGTATTTATCTGGGTTCTCTAATCTGTATCATTCATCTATATATCTGTTTTGATGCTACTCCCACGATGCTTTGGTTATATATCTTTGTAATACATTTGGAAGTCAGATGGTATGATGCCTCCAGCCCTGTTGTTTGTGCTCAATATTTCTTGGCTATTTGAAGTTTTTTTGTGGTTCCATATAAGTTATAGGATTGTGATGTATGTTTCTGTGAAGAATTAGTGGTATTTTGACAGAGATTTTGTTCAATCTGTAAATAGTTTTGGGATTATGGACATTTTAACAATATTGATTCTTTCAATTCAGAAATGTGGAATATTTTTATAATATTTAATATTATTCTCTTAATTTTCTTTTCTCATTGTTTTATACTTTTTCACCATAGAGGTCTTTCATTTATTTAGTTAAATGGATACCTCGGTATTTGATATTATTTGAAGTTATTGTAAATGAGATTGCATTCTTGAGTTATTTTTCAAATTGTTCACTGTTGGTGTAGAAAAATACTTGTAATTCTGCAAGATTATTGAATTAGTTTATTTGTTCTCACAATATTTGTGTAGAATATTTAAGTTTTTATAAATAAAAAATCATGTCTGCAAACAAGAACAATTTGATATCTTCCTTTCTAATTTAGATGCTCTTTATTGTTTTTCCTCTTTGCCTGATTGTTCTGGCTAGGATTTCCAGTACTATGTTGGATAAAAATGGTGAAACAGAGTATTCTTGTTTTGTTTCAAATCTTAGAGAAAAGCATTTTAATCTTTCCCAGTTTATGAAGATGTTAGATGTGAATTTAACATATATGACCTTTATTTCTTTGAGATATTTTTCTTCTATATCTTATTCTGGAGAGTTTTTTATTATGAAATGATGTTGCATTTAATGGAACGCTTTTCGGCATCTATTGAAATGATTATATAGCTTTCTCTTTGATGCTGTTGATGTGATGTAACATGTTTATTGATTTATGAAAGTTGAATCATCTTTGCAGCAATGAATCCCATTTGATCATGGTGAACGATCTTTTCAGTGTTTTGTCAAATTGGGTTTGCTAGCATTTTGTCAAGGATTTTTGCGATGCAAAACAACAATGTTGTTTTATGTCCTTGTCTGCTTATCGTCTTAGGGTAAAGCTGGTCTTGTTTGGGAGTAGTTTGGAAGTAGTTTCTCCTTTTTTTGGAATTGTTTGAATATAATTGTAATTTGTTCTTCTTTAAATGTTTGGTACAATGTAGCAGTAAAATCATCCGGTTCTCAGCTTTTCTTTGATAGGATACCTTTTATTACTGCTCTAGCTTCTAATTTGCTGTTAATCTGCTTGGGTTGCCTATTTCATCATGTTTTAATCTTGATATGAGTCCAGGAATTTATTTATTTATTCGTTTCTTCTAGGTTTTCCAATTTATTGGCATATAGTTATTTGTAGTACTTGCTTCAGATCCTTTGTAGTTCTCTGGTATCAGCTTTAAAGTCTCCTTTCTCAGCTCTGATTTTAATAATTTGGGTCATCGTTTTTTTCCTTTTAAGTCCAGCTAAAGCTTTCTTGATTTTTTAAAATTTTTTCAAAAAATGAACTTTTGTATTTATTTGGTCTCAATTTCATTTATTTATGCTCTAACCTTTATTATTACTTTCTTTCTACTTTTTTCCCTTGCTTTTTGAATTCCTTTATGTGTAAGATTAGTTTGTTCACTTGAAGTCTTGTTATATTTTTAGGGTAGGCATTTATTACTATGAACTTCTCTCTTACTACCTCTTTTGCTGTATTCTATAGGTTTTGGAATGTTATGTTTCCATTTTCATTCATTTCAAAAAAAATTAAAATTTCCTTTGTAATTTTATATTGAGCTACCTGTCATTCAGAACCATGTTATCTAGTTTCCATATATTTGTTCAGTTTCCATGGTTCTCTTGTTATTAATTTGTAGTTTTACTCCATTGTGAGCAGAAAAATAAAGGACCTAAATTTTATTTTTTTTCAATTTGTTGATACTTATTTTTGGCCTAAGATATGGTCTATAATGTATATTCTGTAGCAGTTGGGTGAACTGTTTTTATAAATGTCAGTTAATTTTATTTGTGCAGGGCATAGTGTAATTTCAATGTTTCTCTGTTGACTTTCTGTCTGGTTGATCTGTTTGCTGCTAAAAGTAGGATTTTAAAGTCTCTTACTATTATTCTATTGCAGTCTATCTCTCCCTTTAGAGCTTTTAATATTCATTTTATATATTTGGGTGCTTCAATACTGAGTGCATATATATTTATAATTGTTGTATTCTCTTGCTGAATTAACTTTTATCATTATATGATGACTTCTCCATCTCTTTATAGATTTTCACTCGAAATCTATATTGTCTGATATAAGTAAATCTATTCCTGTTTTTGGTTTCAGTTTGCATGGAACATCTTTTTTCATCACTTTATTTTCAACCTATGTGTTCTTTTATATGTGAGGAGGTTTTTTTTTGTAAGCAGCATGTAGGTGGGTATCTTTTAAAGTAATTCAGTCATTTTGTCTTTTAATTGGAGGATTTAGTTACTTTATACTTAGTATTATTATTGATAGATAAGACTTACTACTGCCATATTTTTGTCTCCTTGTTGATGTTTTTATCTTTTAACTTGCTTTCTGTTGTTCTCTCTTTCTTCATTTTTTCTTACTGTCTTTTATTGTGGATAAGTGATTTTCTCTAGTAGTATTGCTTAATTTTGTTATTTCCACTTTTTGCATGTCTATTACAAGTTCATATTTTGGATTACCAGGAGGCTTATAAAAAAAAAAACCTGTATAGTTGTAACAAGTTATTGATGATAATTTTGATTGCAAAAAAAAGCCATAAAAGCTAAAAAAAAAATCGTGCAATCCTACACTTGAACTCAATTACCCTCCCACTGTTTTTGGCCTTTTGTTTTCTCAATTTATATCTTTTTATATTGCCTATCTCTTAGCATAATTTTGTATTATTATTATTAGCTTTGATAAATTTGGATTTTTAAAAATTTTGTACTAAAGGCATAAAAGCAACACCACAATTATAGGGTGTACTAACTTACTCTTCATCTTCCCCCACTCATATATAGTCTTATTACTAGTGAGACTATACATCAATTATTATTATTTTTTTTATATTAAAGATATGGGGTAAAATTCAGCGTTAGGTATACAAATGTTCATTTTGTAGGTACCTTTGTTGATGAGGTGTGCTCCTCCCTCCCCTGTCAGTTTTCCTCAACTCCCAATCCCACCCCTCCTCCCCTGGCAGTTTTCCACTACCTTTCTTTTTCTTTTTTTTTTTTTTTTGAGTTGGAGTCTCACTCTGTCGCTCAGACTGCAGTGCAGTGGCCACTCCCGGCCACAGTAGCCTCGACCTGCTGGGCTCCAGTGATCCTTCCGCCTCAGCCTTCCAAGTAGACGAATTACAGGCACGCACTATCACGCCCGGCTGATTTTTTGATTTATTGTAGAGATGAGGTCTCACTGCCCAGGTGGGTCTCGAATCCACGGACTCAGGCAATCCACTCACCTCAGCCTCCCAAAGGCGTGGGATTACAGGCTGAGCCACCGAGTCCGGCTTCCACTACCTTTCTTATAGTATTATGATAATTGTTCAAGGTCCACTTATAAATAAGAACATATGGTACTCTGTTCTTTATATTGCCTTATACATACTGTGTTGAAAGGACATTTTAATCTTTCATATATTTGAATTTTTTGTGTGTGAGTTGGAGTCTCACTCTGTTGCCCAAACTGGAGGACAGTGGCATGCTCATTGTCACTGCAGCTTCAACCTGTTGGACTCGGGTGATCCTTCTGCCTCAGCCTTCCGGGCAGCTGAAACTACAGGTGCATGCCACCACAACTGGCTGATTTTTTTTGACTTATTGTGGAGATGAGGTCTCACCAAGTTGCCCAGGCTGGTCTCGAGCCCTTGAGTTCAAGCAATCCTCTCGCCTTGGCCATGCAAAGTGCTGGGATTATAGACTTGAGCCACTGCATCCGGACAAATATTTGAAATTTAAGTGGTCTACATATGTTTTTCTTGATTTCTGAATGTTTTTATGCCAAATTATTTTTAAGTTATTATTCAAAACAACTAGTTTGATAACACTGGACAAGTTGTTAACTTCTCTAAGTCTCAGAGAGCTTTCCTGTAAAATTAAAAAAACAGAACTGAATTACATCTAACGTTTTACTTTTTCGTTTTTTCTTTCTGTTTGAATATGCTTAATCATTTTTAAAACTTCTCATCAAAAGAGAAAATTGTCTATCGTTGGGAAATTTATTTTCAAATTGAATTAATATACTTATGAAAACTCTTAAAAATTTTCATTTTCAGCTTTTTATCTAATTGCTCACATGATAGCTTCCTTGGGATTTTTTTGTTTTGCTTTTTGTTCTTTTTTTTCTTCAGACAAATAACAATTAACTCATTTTTTTCTGCAACCCTTGGTTGTTCATTTACTTTGTTTTTTAACTCTTCCAATTTTGAATAACTCTTTTATATTTTTAATTCAGAGTGATATCACCATGGTTTTTGACTCAGTGTGTATGCATGTCAAGAGGGGGTGAGAGAGAAAAAGAGACACAGAGAGTGAGAGTGAGTGAGAAAGAGAGTGACAGAGACAGACCAAGTAGTTCAATGATGGTAGCTGCTATAAACATTGGGTAAGTAGAGGTATAATACATGGATGTATAGTAAAAATTAAATATTTTATCTCTTTTTTATTTTCCTATATTGTGATGAGAAATCTAACAACATGATTTGTATTTAAATGGTACACCAGATATCAGAGAGACAACAAATAACTGCATTTAGTTTTACCTTTCAAATTTGAGCTGTTGGTCTATTCCTCTCTGACTAGGTATCAGCTGAACATGAGAATGTGCATGCATATTCTCAAAAATTTTATTTTCTATCATTGAATGGAAAAATAATTGTATAAACGCCAAATATTTTATCAGTCTTTCTCACAGTGGGCACTCAGTGCATACATGTTTTTTGAATTAACTGATGTATCCTAATTCCGTCTTTGTTTTTTTTTTTTTTTTTTTAGTCTGAGTCTCACTCTGTCATCCAGGCTGGAGTAGTGGCACACTCATAAACCACCACAGCCATCTACCATCACACTCAGCTTATTTTTTTTATTTTATTGTAGAGGAAAGGTATAACCAAGTTGCCCAGGCTGGTCTTGAATCCCTGGGCTCAGGCAGTCCTCTCACCTCCCCCTCCCAAGTGCTGGAATGACAGATGCGAGCCACCATGAATAGCCAAGTGCCCAATTCTTTTTTTTCTTTTTTTTCTTTTTTGTGTTGGAGTCTCACTCTGTCATCCAGACTGGAGTGCAGTGGCCGCTCCTGGTCACCACAGCCTCGACCTGCTGGGCTCTGGTGATCCTTCCGCCTCAGCCTTCTACGTAGCTGGAACTACAGGCGCGCACTACTAAACCTGGCTAGTTTTTTTTTGTTTGTTTGTTTGTTTGTTTGGTTTTTATTGTAGAGATGAGGTCTCGCCAATTTGCCTAGGCGGGTCTCGAACCCGCGGGCTTAGGCAATCCACTCAACTCAGTCTCCCAAAGCGCGAGATTACAGGCTGAGCCACCGAGCCCAGCTGTGCCCAATTTTTAATAGCATAGTCAGACCATGTATTTTTATTATAACCAAAGAACAATACATTCATGATTTAAAAAGAGACTATCCCAAGCTTGTTATGTTTTGAAAGTTTGTGTCTCTCCAAAATTTATGTTGAAACTTCATTCCCATTGTAGTGGTATTAAAAGGTGGAGCTTCTTAGAAAGTGATTAAATTATGAGGGTTCTGCCCTCATGAGTGGGATTAAGCTCTTATAAAAAGAAACTTCAGAAAGCTACCTGCCCTTTCCTCTCTTCTGCCATAAAGATGTGATGAGAAGGCACCATCTTAAGGCAGAGTCCTCACCAGACACTGAATGAGCCAGTGCCTTGATCTGGGACTTTTCAACCTTCAAAACTGGGAGGAATACATGTCTGTGGTTTATAAATTACCCTGTGGAAAGAATATCATTATAGGAGCAGTGAGGGACTAAGCATACAATCAGATGTCAGAGTACATCAAAATTGAAATTGATGGTTTATCAAATTAGCAACCATTTGAAGTGTGTTCAGAGTTTATATTAGAAAAAACATTAAAATAATGTTTATAATCTCTATATTCTCAGTAGCCTCTGATCTCATACTTGCTTGTCTTAAAATGTACATTCTAAATCTAGAAATGTAAGTGAATTGTTGATTATAATCAATCCTTGTTTCTTAATGTAAATGCATTTTAAATTTGTTACAGGTAAATACTTTTTCCCAGTCTGTAGGCTGTCTCCCTGCTCTCTTGATGGTTTCTTTGGCTTTGCAGAAGCTTGTCAGTTTAATGAGGTCCCACTTGTCTATCTTCTCTCTTACGGCCTGTGGATTTTGGGTTTTGTTCAGGAATTGGATGCCAGTTCCAATTTCCATGAGGGTATGTCCTTCATTTTCTAAGGCTCTTATGGTTTGAGGTTTTACATTTAGGTCTCTGATCCATTTGGAGTTAACCTTTGTGCATGGGGATAGATAGGGGTCCTGTTTCAATCTTCTGCATGTGGTCAACCAGTTTTCCCAGCACCATTTACTGAATAGATTCTCCTCTTCCCAGTGGTAGGTGGTGGAGGCCTTGTCAAAGATGAGTTGGTTGAGAAATTGAGGTTTTGCTTCTGGAATCTCAATTTTATTCCATTGATCTATATACCTGTTCCTATACCAACACCAAGCTGTTTTGATGATTGTAGCCAGGTCTGACAAAAGCTTAACATCCTGAATCTACAAGGAACTCAAACGTGCTGAAAAGAAAAAAACAAACATCCCCATTATAAAATGGGCAAAAGATATGAACAGACACTTCACAAAGGAAGACATCCGAGCAACCAACAGACACATGAAGAAATGTTCAACCTCACTAATCATCAGGGAGATGCAAATCAAAACCACACTGAGATACCACCTAGCTCCAGTAAGAATGGCAATTATCAACAACTCAAAAAATAAAGCTGCTGGAGAGGGTCTGGCGAAAAGGGAATACTTCTACACTGTTCGTGGGAGTGCAAACTAGTGCAACCTCTGTGGAAAGCAGTGTGGCGATTCCTAAAAGCTCTAAATATCAACCTCCCATATGACCCCACAGTCCCCCTACTAGAAATATATCCTGAAGAACTCAAATCACTCTATAAAAAAGATACCTGCACACGTATGTTTATTGCAGCATTGTTCACAATAGCAAGAACCTGGAAGCAACCGTGTTGCCCATCAAAAGAGGACTGGATTAAAAAATGTGGTACATATACACGATGGGATACTACGCAGCCATAAAAAAGAACAAAATCATGAATTTAGCAGCAACCTGGATGGAACTAGAGTCTATAATACTAAGTGACCTCTCACAGAAACAAAGATCCGAGTATCACATGTTGTCACTCATATAATGAACCTTGAACATGCAATGTAATGCTATAAGAAAATGACTGACGGTACTGGGAAACTATGGTGGGGGAGGGAGATAGGATTAACAGTAGCAAACATCTGTCTGGGGACGGGGAAACACCTCTTATCAACAGGGTGCCTGAGTGAAACGTAATTGTATACCTAACCCTTAACTGTACCCCACAACATCATAATAAAAAATATTGATTAAAAAAGAAAAAAAAGGAGATAAAAAAAATTTGTTGCAGGATTCAAATCACTTTGCTCATGATGAATTTTGGTCAATTTAAAGGACTAAGGCTGCAGTAGAAGTTCTCTGTTTTCGGTGAGAAACACTGGAATAAAACACACATGATTACAGAAAAATGGGAGAGCAGCCAAATGAAAACCTTTCAACCACTGATATCCGATGTGTCCCTCTCTCTCTCTCTCTACACACATACACGCACACATACAAAGAAACTAAAGAAATGTAAATATCTATGGATGTACAAAATGCTATTATGAATACCAAGTGAGTTTATTCATGTTTCTGAATACAAAATCAATATAGAACAATAAATAGATGTTTATATACTAACAATGAAGACTAAGATAAAGTAAAAGTAAGAACACTACCATCTTAATTAGCATACAAATATGAAATAGCTAAAAATAAATTTTTAAAAATGTGCAATATTGCCACACTGAAAGCTACAAAACATTATTCAAAAAAAAACTAAAGAATACCTTAATAAGTGGGGAGAAATGTTCTATTCATAGATTAGAATATTCAATATTTTTAAGATGATTCTTCTATCCATTTTAATCTATAGTTTTAAGGTGATCACATGGAAAATCCCAACAGACTTAATTATAGTAATAGACAAGCTGGTTCTAAAACTCATATAGAAGTGCAGAGGATTGAAAATAGCCAACAAAACTTCCAGCAAGAACATAGTGGAAAGATTGACAGGACCTTATTTCAAAACCTCTTTGGGGAGATACACACAATTTGTTTTAACCCTGGAAGGTAGTGTAGGTATCACAAGATCTAAACAACATTCCTCTGTGTTGAAATAAGCCAAGATATTTACATTAATCATATTTTATTTACCTTCATGCTTGATGCAAATCAGTTTTGAGTCACCTTGAAGTTTCATTTTTTTCTCAAATTTATTTCTGGCTCTTATTCTCTGTGTGTGTGTGTGTGTGTGTGTGTGTGTGTGTGTGTGTGTGTGTATGTGGGTCTTTTTCCTCTCATTTAATAATGTTTACAAAGGTCAAAGCATAGATCTTAACTATATAGTTTGATAATTTTTGACAAATGTATATACTTATTTAACCAATTATAAAAGTTAAGATCCAGAATATTTTATTACCCTACATATTTTCTCCAAATGTGTTATATTTCTTAATAGTTATTTTGTATATTGTAGATCTTTTTCATTTCCACAAATATTGTAAAATAAAATAACTAGTCTCGAAAAATGCAAACCAAAAATATAGGAGTATAATATGGATTGCCATGAATCTAGAGATCAAATTAAAGGCAGATGACAATTTACTAATACAACCTATGATCATAGTATATGTCTTTATTTAAACTAGCAATTGACAACCTTTTATAAAAAGCCAGATATTAAACATTTAGGCTTTTTATGACACATATTGTTCTGTCATATAAGTTCATGAACTGATCCTAGAAAAAGTGCTACATACCTCATTGCTGAATATCACTATGGTCATTTTTGAAGTACTCCCCTTGGGGTGCTATGCACGAACACCAGCGCCTAGTTCACCCGTCAAAGCAATCTTGGAACTCTTTCTCTGGAAAGGCCATCACAGTTGTCATCATATTACCCTTAATGTCCTGAATATCATCAAAATGTCTTCCCTTTAATATTTTTTTCTTGTATCTTCGAGTAAAGAAAAAAGTCACTGGGGGCCCAGTGAGTGGGGAGGGTGGTCAAATACAGTCATTTGTTTACTGGCTAAACACCCTCACAGATAGTGCTGTGTGAAGGTGCATTGTTGTGATGCAAGTGCTCCTTCGGGACCATTTCAGCACACGTATTTCTCATGCCAAGATTTTCAGTTAAGATTTTCTTGTTTCTCCAATGATGTTTTTGGTCTGCTATGCTTCTCACAGTCAGATGACGATTTGGGCACATAATGTGATGAATTTTTGCAATCTTTTCATCAGTTCTGCTCATTACCGGCTGTCCTGACCTCCCTTCATCACTGAGGTTTTCTCTCCCTGTCGAAAAGTGTTTAACACATTTGTACACTGCTGTTTGCTTCCTGGCATTATCCCCATAAACTTGGACTAACATGTTCCTGACTTTACTTCCACTCTTGCCAAGTTTAACAAGAAATGTAACGTCTGTTTGTAGCTCTAATTCAAACTCCGACATTCTAGTGATGACAGCTCTGATGGCCACTCCAGAAAAAAGAGTTTCAAAATTGCTTTACGGTGGACTAGGTGCTGGTGGCAATGCATAGATTCCCAAGAGGAGTACTTTGAAGGTGACCATAGTGATATTCAACAATTAGCAATATAGCAGTTTTTCTATGATGAGTTCATAAACTTAATTGCAAACCTCGTACATAAACTGGCAATACACCAAATTGATCTGTAAGTCATAGTTTGCCAACTCCTGATTTAGACCATTTTAAGTTACAATTTACAATTGTCACTACTTTTAAGGGAAACAGTCTTACACATTATTAGTAAATGTATTTCTTAGATTCCAGTGTTGGCATTACTGCAAAAGGCATTGTTTTGAATTTAATTTTCTGTGTTTTTGTTGCTAGTAAATAGAAGAACAGGTAATTGTTTTATTGATTTTTGTGCCCCATACTTTGCTGAATCACTTATTACTTTTGTAGAATTTTGTATTTACCTTAGGTTTCTCTGCTTCCAAAATTAAGTTATACATGCATAATGGCTATATTAATTCATTTTTATGTTTTTTAATTTCTTATTTATAAATTAGTGTTTGTAAGAAGACGATAAGGTTAATAGGAAATAGAAGTAGTAATGTGCATTAGTCTTACCTTCCCCTGATACAATGGAGGATGTGCTTAAATTTGATGATTTGTTATGATAATACTGTAGGTTTTTCATAACCGCTTTTTTTTATTAGACTGAGGATAATTGATTCTATTCTTATGTTGTTGAGAGGTTTTTTTATACATAATAAATGGACATTGGTTTTGTTAAAGCATGCGATTGTTCTTTATCTTATAAATGGTGATTAACATGGGAAGATGCTTTGCATTGCTGTGATAAGACCCAGTTGATCTTGATTTGTGTAGAGATAGGTTTGTCTTCTAAACTGATGAGATACTGGATATAAGTTTTTCATCTTGAAGTGTATTTGTTATTTTTAAAAATAATTACAGATATAATTTTACATAGTGGTTATTTTGGCATCAAAAATAAGTTGAAAATGATTTTCTATCCTGAGCTTTTTATTTTCTCTTTTCCATAAATGTGAAGTGCAATTTACTCTAGAATCATCTGGCTTTTATTTGTGAGTTTTTTGTTGTTGCTGTTCATTTTTCAGTTGTGTAATATGATTTGGTTGTTTTATTTTGTTTTTAAATCTCTCCTAAAGTATAACATCTTTTCATCCGTTGCAGTAATCATGTCCTCTAAATTTTATATTTATAATAGTTATTGTCTATATAATCAATGGATAATGCTCTGTAGACCTATTATACTTTATTGATCTTAGATCAAATTTTCCTGCTTTCTACATATGATGAAACTTGTTACTGTATTCCAATCTGTTTAAAAGAACAAAAGAGATATCTATATTTTATATCAGCTTCTCTGATATATAATTCACATACCAAATGTATAATTTAGTGGTTTTAGTATATTCACAGATAATGTGCATCATCACAGTAAATTTTATAATTCAATCATTAAAAAACACTATAACATTTGATATTATGCTATTATGACACATCTCTCCCCAATCCCTTAACAAGCACTATTCTACTTTCTGTCTTCCTAGTTTCTCTATAAATTTTTCTTTTTTGGAAATTTTATATAAAAGATTTTATGTTAGCATGTTATCTTTTATGATTGGCTTTTTTCTCATAGCATAATGTTTGCAAGGATCATTCATGCTGTAATGTGTACTTCATTATTTATGACCACATAATATTCTATTTCATGGATACACTACATTTATTTATCCATTTTTAAACAAAGAATAAGCAATTTCATGATGAAGCAGGAAACTAGAGAGTTCTATTTACCAAACCTGCTTCGCTTTCATTTTCTCATGAACATTCTGAAGTTGGAAGAAAGCGATGGCTGAACAATTTTCAGGTTGAGCAATGTATTTTTGTAATTGCGTCTCTTTCAGACTCTGATTCTTCCAGCCAATTCATAGTCTTGTTAAGGTCTTAACTACTTTCTTTTTGACTCTGAAAACTCCTATTTCATTCTGGTTTGCCCTTAGGTATTGATGATTCTCTGGTTCTTTACCAAACCTTAAAATATTTTTCCACTAAAATTTAATTTATTAAGTTGTATTTGCCTTCTTTGCTATTCAGTATTTTCATAGAAAATTATGATCTTTATTGTATCTGGTATTTTATGCTATCAAATAAAGATCAAGAGTTATGCTTTATATCTCAATTGAAAAGAGAAGTTCCATCCTCAAAAATACTTTAATACTGTGAGTTTGAGAAAAAACCCAACGGTTTCTAAAACAAATATTAATCATGATGAATTAATGGTAATTACCACACAAAGAGTTCCACATTCTTCTTTTGCCAAAACAAACTCCTCTAGGGTAGGTAGATGGTTTGATTAACTACTATTTTAAGGTATTTTCAATATGCGAATATTAGAACTTAATTTCATGTTGAGTTAATATGTGATCGAAATAAGTAGCTGGTTGCAAGTTCTATTCCATGTCATTTTCCACAATATTTTATTTTGGAAAATAGGTTGTAAATGAGGTAGAATTGTGGTGTTTCTGCAGATGGGAATTCAAATAGGTACATTCACTTTTAACCTAACAGAAAAATGTGTGAATTAAAGTTGCCCTGGAAACTTGTGGGGCACTGGAAATTTCAAGAAGTTTCTTAGTCAACATTTCACTTTTCTTTCTTTCCACTAAATAATGCTTACTTCTAGAATGTATTCCATTAAACTTGTTTCAGTGGGAAATTGAACAAAAAGACATATTTTGACACTGACACTGCCTCTGACTCCTGACAAAGTCAACAATTCTCAAATTTGATTCAGATTGAATTGACGGTTCTCTCAAATGTATTCAATAGAAAATAAAAGACCGTCCCTAAAAAAATTCAAGTGTTTTAGAAAAACCCGTCATTATATATCCCCTGTAATAGCACTTAAGTTTACTTGGCATTATGATTTCTATGATGCAATTTGATGGTACATATGCTTCTTGCAATAGAAAAACAGCAGACAAATGTAAGCCTTGTGAATGCTACCTCCATGAAAAATAATAACCACAACCCAAGCAGAACTTGAAGCTAAGTCATTAATGATTACATGGTACACATGTCCAGGCACTAGGAGTTAATCAGAAAGTGCTGTCTTTTGAACTGTACTAGTCGTTTAGGGAGTCTGTCTCCTATATCACCCATTTTCTTCAGAGGATCTCAAAAGACAGAGACTGTATTGGTGCCTTTTTTGTTGAACTAAAAAATGACATGAAAAACAAAATATTTGTGCAGATCATTAGTTGGATAGGGTGGCAAAATTTTGTAATGCAGATAACAGAATCTGTATAAGTCACCTAAACAACCAGAAGGGACGAAGCAATATCAAAAAATCAGAGTACAAACTCAAGACTTTGGAAAACTCCCAAGTAAATAGAAACAGAGAATGAATGGAAAGGCGATCTTGGATGAATATAAAAGATAATGTACTTACTGTGGTAAGATTTTTCCGTAGTATTTCATATGATGCATCTCCAAGCCAGCTTTGACGAAAGAACTGTAGACAGAGTGTACAAAAATGAGTTGACACTGCAATAAACAGCATTAAAATATTTCCTTGTTGCTCTTGCTGGACAAATTTGTTGCACATAATTAAATTATACTAGGGCCATCATGAAATGATTCCAAAAATCTTATGTGGTGCCAAGAACTCATTAAGGACTTCTGGTGTGAATCTAAGCTGGAAGCATTTAAAAGCATCAACATTTTTCCATGCTTTTGCTCTTGGGCTTAGAGGAAAATCTCAAATGTAAGAACAGGCAAGAACTAGGATTTATTGTTTTCTGCAGGATAGCCTGTTAGTGCATATTTTCTGGGCACTATGTATCTATTTGTAGATCTAAATAAATATAAAAAATATTACTTATTTCAAACATCAGAAAGGGGAACAGGGTAGTGAGATATATAAATGAGTTGGATGTGTGTGTATTTTGTATTTTACTCAAAGTTATATATTTATATGGAATTCCCCAGTTATTTATTTCCCTTCCTTTTTTATTTTTTATTTCCTGATTTTTTTTCTTTATTTTGTTTTGCTTTTTCCTTTCTTTTAAAAAAATATTAAATATAATACAGGAATAAAATATACTAAGAGATTTAAGATAAACGCTCTGATTGATGGAGAGGTCTAAACTGTTATCATTCCCCACCGCTTGATACTTTATATGTTATTTTAATGGAAGAATGGGGTCTTTGGGGACATCATTTGAGAATCATCACATTTGAGGACTGTCACAACTGAAAACTAGACATAGTGGACAGAACTAAATACAAGCCATGTTCTTAAGATCAGACACAAAATTCACCAAACAAAAATACATAAGAAAAACAAGACCTACACAGTCTAATACAATTTAAAAAGTTATTAGACAGCAGCAATAAGTCTTTCCAACATGGCAATTGAGTGCTAAGCAAATCCAGATTCAATCTGATAGCTCCTATGTAGCCTTTTGTATGGGCATGACTGCAGACAACCAGAAAAATATGTCATATGAATTCAGAAAAAGTAATGTAATTATGAATGACTAGAAACAATATGAGGACACATCATTGACAATATTTTAAATTAGATGTGTATTTAAAATATTGTGTTTATTATATGTCTACACATAGTAGTTTATATCTTCTCTATCATATCTTGGGGTGTTTTCCAATTCCTCCATAAAGCACAGTTTCAGGGCTTTTGTTTGTATTGTTTTTATTTATGTTCTGTGTAAAGTTTTTGAAAGTTTTTTTTTGCTTTTTTGGGGGTTTGTTTTATGTGTTTGTTTTAATGCAGGTTAAAAGACTACAAGTAACAAAATCATACTTATTGGTACACACCACTATACAACTCCTACACTGACAAGATTCAATATGCATACATGTATTGCACACAGATTACTAAACTTAAGAAGTTTGAGGAAAAAAAGACCAAAAAATATCCAAATCCCCAATGTTCAAAGGGGAAAATCAAATAAAGACATGGTAATATTTTCTGCATCCTTTACGATTCACTTGTTCCTGCAACAAAATGTTTATTTATTTGTTCTTTTACTGATCTCTGTGTTCATTGTTAGTTTTCAAAAGCAACCAATTTGTTGTCATAAGCAAAAAGCAGTATTTTTCAAAGTAATTTTAAACATGCAGTTAGTTTCCTAAATAATTATGCTTCATAATACCTTCAATTATCTGTTAAATATTTCAGTGATATATTCTTTATAAAATATTCAATTTATAAATTTTAAAAAGAGCTTCGTAAAAAAAATAAGTTTTTTGAACTCTTTGGTTGCAGCACTTGGATTGTATTCAATGACTAAATATAAATTCATATTATAATTTTAATATTCATCGAGAATGCCATACATTGTATACTCCAATATAATAATATATATTGGCTTTAATTTCAGGAAAGTGAAGGGGTAACTGGCATACTTTCCCCTCTTATTAATGTTTCAAAGTCAACTACAGAGAAAGTTAAAAAAAAACTTTGGGTAGGAAACATAGCCTTTCATCTTAATATGAAAATGTGCTACATATTAAATAGTATGTCAGCAAATAAGGTTTTAGTGTAGAGAACCTTATAAAGTGTCTTGTGGCTCAAAGGTTGACACCACAGTTAGGAGGGTGATGGTGAGAAATAATTTTAAGTTGCTTAATGTTGAAATAGGCGTCTTGTGAAAATTAATGACCGCCTTCAAATGACTGAACATAAGTGGCTAGGGTGGTACCTCTGAGACTACAGAGTGCAAACCTCCATAAATCTGTTCTCCTTTTTTTAAAAAATGGAAAAATTATCAAAATCAATATTTTCAGAACTCTGGAAATTGACCAAAGCCTTGTAACTATTTGAGGGGTGTTAATTCAAGAAAAACTGCTAGGCCTTAGTGAAAACAGCAGATGTGCGTGGTTTTTAAAAATTCACATCCCCCTACTTCATATAGCCCTTTCCCCAACTCCACAGAAGCTTGAACACCAGTAGTCTGGCAAGCACAAGAGTTGCAAAAATAGCATCCTAGCAGCCATTGAAGGAGGCAAATCCATTTTCGAGCTCCTCAATAAAATCCAATAACTGGAGCACTGTTGCTATTAACCTGTCTTGCAATCCATGAAAAAAATTCAATTACAGCTATTATTGACCTAGCTTAGCTCTCACTCTGCAGGAAAAGTCTTGTCTTCAAGGCATTTTTCAAAAACAATCAGTGGCAGTTATCTTAATTTATGGCTGCCTGAGGGCTAGATATCAGTTGAGGTAAACTGCTGGATTCCCAAATCTTAAAAGGAAGATAGTAGGAACAAGATGCAGACAAGGGGAATGAAAAACATTAACATCTTAACAAATTCCTTGAGAACTAGAAAGTGAAGCCTGCGTGCAGACAGAGCTGCATGTATTGAGTGAGCCCCAACTGTCATCTCGGGCTAAAATTTAGGCCCTGTTTAGCCATGAAATGAAGGCTAAGGCAAGGAAATGAAGCGTTGTAAACTGACAATTAAAAGCATGATTCAACATACACTCAGCCTCTTGGCAAACAAGTGAAAAAATACCTAGTTGATGAAATTCAGTGAAATCACTAACCAATAATTAATTGAACACTCATCTAACTGAAAAGAGATATCAATGGTTAATACTATAGAAAATACAGATTTCACAGGTTGATCCAGGTAAGTCACTACATAAAAAAACAACAGCAGCAACAACAACAAACAAATTAGAATAAAAATAAGCCCTGGAAGAAGAAGAAATGTGATTCCCAGAGTTGCCTCATTATATTATCTAAAAAATCTAGTTTTCACTAAAGTATTTCACACATACACAGAAGCAGGAAAGTATAATGCCTATAAATGAAAAAAAAAAAAAAAAGTCAAGGAAAATCGTCCCTGAGAAAACTCAGGTGTTGGACAAATACTTCAAATCAGCTATTATACATATTCTCAAAGAACTAAATGAAATTGTATCTAAGTAATTAAAGAAAAAATATGACCTGTTAGTCTTACCGGTTAAACATTATCAATAAGGAGAGAGAAATTATATATTGTTTTTTTAAAAAAATCACAGAAAGTAGTAAGTAAATGAATTGAAATAAAAATGTTACAAGAGGACACAATAGCAGATTTTAGGTAACAACAGCAACAAAAAAAAGGAAATCAGCAAGTCTTAAGTTAGGTTGTTGAAACTACTCACTCTGAAGAACAGAAAGAAAAATAGGTAAAGTCTCAGAGATTTGTGGGATAGTATCAAGAATATCAATATGTGAATAATGGAGGCCTTGAAAAAGAGAAGAGAGGAAAAAAAGCTGAAAATGTATTAAAAGAACAAAAAGGCAAACATTTTCCAATGTGATGAAGAACTTTAATATATATATATTAAAGTTTAATACATTAAAGTTTAATACATATAGAGTATATTATACTCTGGTTTCTCTTCAGATCATATAAATCTTTCCCCTTTTATGTATAAACTTAAGAAGCTCAAACGACTGAAAGTGTGATGAACTCAGAGAGCTCAATATATAAACACGTCATAGTCAAATTCTAAAAATTCACATAGAGGATATCTTGAAAGGAGCGTGAAAGAATGGACATATCATATACAAAGAATACTCAATTATATCTAAGCTTCTTTTTGTATATGGTGTAAAATGAGAGTGTAATTTTATTCTTCTGTATATGGATATCCAGTTTTCCCAAAGCCATTTATTAAAGAGACTGTCCTTTCCCCATTATGTGTTTTTGACATACTTGCCAAAAATCAATTAACTATAACTGTGTACATTTATTTTTGGACTCTCCATTCTGTTCTGTTGGTCTATGTATCATGTGTTATATTTGTACCATGCTGTTTTGATTATCAGTTTTGTAATATATTTTGAGGTCAGGTGGTATGATACCTACAACTTTATTCTTTTTTTCTCTAGATTATTCTGACTGTTTGGGACCTTTTGTGGTTCCATACAAATTTTAGGATTGTTTTTTCTATTTCTGTGGAAATGTCATTGCAATTTTGAGAGAAATTTCATTAAATCTATGGATTGCTAATGGCAGTATAGACATTTTGCACAGTATTAATTCTTCCAACTCATGAACAGCAAATATCTTTACATTTATTTGTGTCTCCAATTTCTTTCATCAGTGTTTTATGTTTCCAGTGTCCAGATCTTTCATCTCCTTGGTTAAATGTTTTTACGTATATTTTGTCACTATTGTAATTGGGATTGATTTCTTTTTCAGACAGTTTATTGTTAGTGTGTTAGAAACACTACTGGTTTTTGCGTGTTTATTTTGTGTATTGCAACTTTAATGAATTAATTTATTATAACAGTGTTTTTTTTTATTTTAATAGCTTTAGAGGGTACAAACAGTTTTTGGTTACATGGAAATATTGCATAGTGGCTAAGAAGCATGGGTTTTAAGTGTAGACACCACCACTACCTGTGCAAATTTTACCCCATAGGTGATTTTTTTATTCCTCCTCTCCTCTCCTCCTCACCTCTTCTGAGTCTCCATTGTCCATTAGGTTATTCTTATGCCTTTTCAGATACTTATTTTAGCTTCCACTTGTAAGTGAGAACATGTGGTACTTGGTTTCCCATTCCTGCATTACTTTACCAAGGATGATGGTCTCCAATTCCATCCAAGTTGCTGCAAAAGACACTATTTCATTCATTTTTAGAATGAATAGTTTTCTATGGTGTGTGTTTGTGTGTGTGTGTGTGTGTGTGTGTGTGCGCGCGTGCTAGTGTGTGTCTACGACCATTTTTATTCACTGATCAGTTGATGTGTTATTTAGATTGACTCCGTATCTTTGCCACTGTGGTGCAATAAACATGAGTGCAGGTATAATGACCTCTGTCCTTTTGGGCAGATATCAAGTACTGGGATTGCTGGATCAAATGGTAATCTCCAAGTCTTTAGAATTTTCTATATATAAGATCATGTTGTCAGCAAACAGTGATAATATTTTCCTTCTTTCTTTCTGATTTGTATGCTTTTTGCTTCTTTCTTTCTCTTGCCTAATTGCTGAAACTAGGACTTCCAGTACATGTTGAATAAAAGTGGTAAAGGTGATCATTCTTGTCTTCCAGTATATGTTAAGTAGGAAGTAGCCAGAGTGCGCATCCTTATTCCTGATCTTAGAGAAAAAGCTTTTATATTTTCACCATCTATTAAGATGTTCATATAGTCATTGTCCTTCATTCTCTTAATGTAATATATCAATTTTATAGATTTGCATGTATTAACGTATTTTTGTATCAGAGGAATATGTTCCATGTAACCACAGTGAATGAACATTTTGATTTTCTGTTTCTATTAATTTGCTGAAAATTTTTGCATCTATGTTCATCAGAAATATTGGCCTGGAATTTTCTTTACTTGTAGTGTTCTCTCTGACTTTGGTATCAGGGTAATACAGGACTCATTAAATGAGTTTGGAAGTATTTCCTTCTTTTTAATTTTTTGGAGGAGTTTGGGAAATTTTCATATTGGTTCTTTTTAAAAATATTTGGAAGAATTCAACTATGAAGATGTCAGAACTTTGTATTTCTTTGATGGAAGACTTTTTATTATTGATTCAACCTTCTTACTCATTACTGTTCCGAATTTCTTTTTCTTCACTACTTATAATTGGTAACTTGTATTAACACAGTTATTAATCTATGTCATTTAGGCTCCTTAATTTGTTGATGTATACTTACTCATACTGGTCTCATAATTCTCTGTATTTCTATGGTATCTGCTGTCACATATTCTCTTTAATTTCATTTTTTTGTTGTTTTTTAGTATTCTTTCATTTTTTCTTAGTCTAGCGAACAGATTTGTCAATTTTATCTTTTCAAAGAAAAGTGGTTCCTTTTGTTGATCTTTTCTATAGTTTTACTAGCTTATATTTACTTCTGCGCTGATTTGTATTTCATTCCTTCTAAGTTTGGACTTAGTTGCTTTTTTTTCCAAGTTGTTTATTTGAGACATTTATTCTTTTTTAATGTAGGCATTTAGTATGATAAGCTTCACTCTTAGAAATGCCTTTGCTTCATCCCGTAAATTTTCTCATGTGTTGTATATACACTTTCCTTTGTCTCGAGATATTTTAAAATTCTTCTTTTAATTTCTTCCTTGGCCAATTGGTTGTTTAGAACAGTGGTGCCTAACTTTTTCGGCATAAGGGATCAGTTTGAGGAAGACAGTTTTTCTATGGACCAGGGTAAGAGCGGGATGGCTTTGGGATTATTCAATGGCACAACATTTATTATGCACTTTATTTTTATTATTACTAAATTGCAATGTATAATGATGGAAGTGGTAAGTAAAATAGTGAGCAAGCCATGCCAGACAAAAATAAGTGTCAGATTCTTACGTCTAGCCTGCCACCAGATGCAGCTGTACAATTGAAGTACATCGACTCACTTGGCACTCAGGGTTTTGATATGAGTCTGAAAGTAATGGGTTTATTATGGTCTCTGTGCAGTCCTCACTGATCTGACAGAATATGGAGTTCATGCAATCATGTGGCAATAGGATCAGTTGCAAATACAGATGAAGCTTGGCCAACTTATTTGCTTGCCGCTCATCTCCTGTTTTGCTCTCTAGTTGGTAACATGCCACAGACCAGTCTGTGGAGGTCGGAGGCCTCTGGTTTGAAGCATGTTGTTTAATTTCCATGTGCAGTAAATTTTCTAAAATCCTTTCCATTATTGACTTTTTTGTTGTTTCATACTATTTTTGAAAACAATCTTTGATGTGTTTTTAATTTTCTTCAATTTGTCAAGGCTTTTTGTGGTCTAACATAGGATCTAGCGTGGAATGTTCTGTGTGTATTTGAAAAAAAAAAGTGTATTCTTTTGCTGACAGATAGCATGTTCTGTATATGCCTGGTAGATCTATTTGGTCTAAGGTCCTGTTTAAGTCTGATGTTTTTGTATTGACCTCTGTTTGAATGATTTGTCCATTTCCAAAAGTGGAGTTATTGAAGTCCTCGTCTATTGTTGGACTACAGCCTCTTTCCAAATTAATATTTGCTTTATATATTAGCATACTCCCATGCTGGAGGTATAGATCTTTATATTTGCTACATCCTCTTATGAATAGGCCCCTTAATCATTATAAAATTTCTTTCTTTGCCCCTTATATATTTTTTTTATTTAAAGTCTATCTTATCTGATATAAATATAGTTACTTTTGCTCTCTTTGGTATGTGTATCCTTAGCGGTGAAATGATTCTCCTATAGGCAGCATATATAGTTGGATCTTATTTTTTGTTTGTGTTTTAATCCATTCAGTCAGTCTGTGTCTCTTCATTGAAGAATTTAATCTACATTCCGGGTAATTATTAGTAAAAATCTGCAACTACAATTTTGTTAATTGCTTTAGGTTGTTTTATAGAGCCTCTAGTTTTTTCTTCCTCTCTTATTAACTTTCTTCATACTTACAGTTGTCCCTTAGTATTCACAAAGGATTAGTTCTAGGAACTTTCTCCCTTATAAATACCAAAATGTGTACATAATCAAGTGTCACAATCAGCCCACTGGAAGGTATGAATAAGAAAAGTTGACCTTCCATATACGAAGGTTTCACATCCTGTTATTACTGTATTTTCAATCTGTTTGGTTGCAGATGTAGAATGTGCTGATATGAAAGGACAACTGCATTTGTTTTTAAATAATCCATGTATAGGCAGAAACAGGTAGTCCAAATCTATGTTTTTCATTTTTTTTCTTTTTATGTTAGTTTAAAAATGTGGGCTACAAATGAGGGTTAGGTAGATATGTGGTTTTCATACAGGTAAAGCGTGGGTGTCCTTATTGATGTTATGTGTCCCCTTCCCCTGGCAATGTCTCACTACTGCCAATTTCGTTCTTATGGTATTATGATGAATGTTCAAAGTCCACTTATGAGTAAGTACATGGGGTACTCAGATCTTTGCTTCTGTGATAAAACAATGGGTATTTTAGACTCTAATTCTGTGCAGGTTGCTGTAAAGTTTATAATTTTGTTTTTCTTTATGGCTGCATAATATTCCATCATGTAAGTGTACCACATTTTCTTTATCTAGTCCAATTTGATGTGCAGCATGGTTGGTTCCATGGGCTGTATCCCCACTCTCTTGGTTTATTTTGCTTTGCAGAAGCTTTTCAGTATGATGAGGTCCCACTTTTGTATCTTATCTTTCAAATCTGTTTTTCAAAGTTAAACTGTAGATGTTAAAAACGACTTAAGTGTATTTTCGTGCGATTTTTTTCTCTTAGATCTTGTTTGGATTGCATAAGTGATAATTATAAGGCTGTTTCATTGGGTTTATAATGTGTAAAGATATAACAATAACAATCGGAACCCAAAAGAGAGAAGACTGTCAACATTTTTTGTGTACTACCAAAATTAAATTAGTATTCATTTGAACTATATTTTTAAGATAAAATGATATCTTGACAAGTTATTATAAAAAGTAACTTATAATAAGTTGCTCTCACTAATAACTCAGGAAAATATAAAAAGCTAAGAAAACAAAATATCACACAAGAAATTATCTATTTAACATAAAAGAAGGCTATAATGAAACAGTGGAATATCAAAAATATATGACATATTGAAAGCAAATTGCAAAACTAAAGATAAAAACCCATCTTTACCTGTGATTACATTAAATGTAAATGTTTAAACCCTGAATAAAAGGAAAAAATGGGAATGGTCAATAAAATAACATAATTCAACTATATGCTGCCTACAGAAGACACACTTTAGATTCAAAGAGAAATAACTTTAAAGTGAAATGATGTAAACGCGTGAAAAAACAATCATAAGAAAGCTAGATGGTCATTTCAGTGTCAGAAAAAAATTGACTTTAAAGCAAAAAAGCTATGAGAAATAGACTGTAATACTTTATAATGATAGAAGTTCAATCTAACTGGATAAGGCTAACAGAAATGTTGGGAGAAATTCAGCAATACAACTTGGAGACTCTAAAAACTCACTTTAAAAAGTAGATTTTAAAAACTAGACAGAATTTCAGTATGGTAATAGAAGAGTTGAACAACACTATAAGCCAAATAAACATTTAAGGAATATTTTGCCCAATTACTGCCCAACAACACATTTCTCTGAATGACACATGGAACAGTTTACATGATAGGCCATATGCCCGATCATAAATCAAGATTCAAAGAATTTAAGAAGGTTGAAATCATGCACTATTGCATTATATGTTTCTTTACTATAATTAAACAGACAAAAATAAATGACTAAGTGGTTTATACATATATACATGCATTCATTTATACTTAAAAATTCTGGATGATCACGTAATGTGCAGACATTTTAAAAATTTATATCTGAAAAGAAAATTTATTTTTTCATCTTTTTTCTAACACATTGCATTTAATTGTTTATAACTCTCAAAACACAGAGAACTGTAGAAAATAAATTTAACAATAATTATCTAAACCAAAATATAATTCTATACTTTCTATTTTTAAAGTATTTGTGAAAAAAAATTTTGTCTTAAATTTTAGCCATACTAAATTTTTTAAAATCTCTAAATGTAACTATTATTGTTATTTATATAGTATTTGAATTAAGTTTTACATGGGCTATACTTTTATTTAAATAATATTTCTCATCAGCAGTTGAAAACAATAAAATCTGTATTTGTATTTTCTTCTATTCTGAATTTTTCCCCAAAAATACACAACATGGGAAGTTTGAACAACTTAGGATACAATTCATTTCTTTTCCAAATTTAGCAATGAGATCTACTAATATGTTGTTTAAACATATCAAGAATTTAAAATTTTATTTTCTTGTTAAATTATTTCCAACTTTTGAAAGTTTATGTTAGTTTTATTTTGGTTCTCGTGAAACCATTATGCAATTCCAATTGTTCACTTTCATGGAGAGTCACATCTAGTATAGAAAATATGATTTTCATAAACCCTAGGCTGCACACAAGTGACTTATGCCTGTAATTTCATTGTTTTGGGAGGCTGAGTTTGAGGAGGATTGTTGGGGGCCAGGAGTTCAAGACCAGCCTGGGTAACATTGTGAGGCCTTACTTCTACAAAAAAAAAAAAAGTTTCTAACAACTTTAGCAAGATGAGGTAACGTGCATCTCTAATTCCACCTACACAGGACACTGAGGCCAGAGAATCACATGAGTCCATGAGTTTGAGATTACAGAGTGTAAGATTGCACCACTAAACTCCAGCCAGGGCAACAGAGTGAAACACTGTCTCAAAAAATAAAAAAATAAAAATAAATAAACACTGCTAAGCAATTTTATTTAATCTGCCAATCAAGACAAAGTTTTACATTAATTCTTGACTCATCTTTTCTGTTACTTCACATACAACAAAATGTATTCCAGTTTCAAAAGTACATCTATAATCTATTTTTAAAACTTAAATGAAATAAAAAAGAATGGTATGTTGTCTTACTGGTAATAGTCTTGAATTGGTACTTTACAAAACACGATATCCAAATTGGCAAAGTAGTTATTAAACTTTACCTAACTTTGTTATTTATTAGGAAAATGCAAATCAAAAATTCAGTAAGATAGCATCACACACTCACCTAACAACATGGTTTTTAAAATTAGAATAAAAGACAATCCCAATAACTGGCAAAGTTGTGGAGTAACTGTCTCATATATTTCCTATAGGACTATAACTTAGAGTAAGCTGTGAGGTAAACGTTTGGCAGTATTTGTTGAATTTGTCCTTACATATTTCTTATGGTCTAGTAAATTTTCCCCTGTATATAAACCCAAAAACTAATGTATGGCTATGTTTACCAAAAAGCACATGCAACAATGTTCAAAGAGCACTAATAATAAGCTAAACCTGAAAATAACTAAAAGTTGTACTTTACTGATTAAATGGAATACCATACTGAGTGAAAAAGTAATGAGCTACTTTTGAATAAAAAAAGAACTATTCTAACAAGATAATATTTAATTACCTGATTTGATCATTATGCATTGCATCCCTATATCAAAAATCACCTATTCTCTGTAAGTTTATACAGCTATTGTGTACCCATAATAATTAATAAACATTTTTTAAAAGAGAACAAATAGTAAAATTAAAAAATAAGAAATCAGAAACAAAAATATACAGATACTATTATTCTATTTATGTCAAGTCCAAGACAGTTAGTCATAAGTAAAATTGGGTGATAAATATTAGAAAAGTAGTTACCTTTTTTATTGAGGAGACTTTCTAAAGAAGATTTTCTGGGTGATTTTTTATCTACATGGTCGTTGCACTAATGTCTGTACTTAAAAAAATAGAAACAGCACCTTTTAAATGTATTTTTGTGTATATATGTATTCATTTCAATATAGATATTTACACATTGTTTTATATTAAGTGACTGTCACTATTGAGCAAATGTAAAGATACATTCTATTTAAAACTGTAAGGAAAATAATCTGATCAAAAGAAAAACAACTGTTCTAAGAGTGTAAGGTAATATATGAATATGGGGCATAATAATACTTATAACATTTATAGTTCAAATGTTTACGTTTTTAAGGTTTTTGAATCCTTATGTTGCCTTTGGTTTGATTAAAGTATTTTTTCTATTTTAAAACCAAGTTATGATGCCTAAAATAAAAAAATTCACAAAATACATATTCGCTAAATATAAATGTTCACAAAATGAACCGATTATATAGAGAAATATTTTTGGTGAGTCTCTCACTTCTGTAACTGTGACATCAACAAAGCAGACACAACATTTTCAAATAAAACATAATATTAAATAAAATCATTCATTGTGTATTTTGTACACAAATTTACATAGGTTTTATCAATAAAAAAATTACTACATAAATTTTAGCAAGAACAGCGTATCTTAATCTAAACCTTATAGTTATGAAAATATATTTTAATTAGACATTTAAATATTTTTGGATATTTCAACCCTAAATTTTTCAAAATAAATCACATTAGGTACCTGTAACTTAAATTACTACTGAGAGTATTGTGCTTTGAGTACTTTTAAAAAATGTTAATTGGATTGTTGCGTTATAAATTGTGTCCTCCTAAATTTTATATGTTTAAGTCTTAACCCTAGTACCTCAGAAGTGACTTTATTTGGAGACAGAGTTTCTAAAGAGACACAGATAAATTAGATCAGTTGCGTGTGCTTTTACCCTATATGATTAGTGTCCTTATAAGAAGAGATTAAGACACAGAGACATACACAGAGTAGACCATGTGAAGTCATAGAAAAATATGGCCATTTGTCTTAGGAAAAAAACCAACTCTGACAGCACCTTGATCTTGGACTTCTAGCCTCCAAAATCTGACAAAATAAATTTTTTTGTTTAATCCGCATAATCTTTTGCAATTTCCCATGGCAGCCCTTGCAAAGTAATACATATGGCAAACAAATAAAAACATCTTTGGTAAGCTTACCTTTATAGAAAACCCTGCTGTTTCTTCCAAAATCAAACCCTCATGAACAAAATTGTTGCCTTCAGGTCCATGGTATGAAACAAAACTAAACAAAGCAAAAAACACAAAGCTATTGTTGGTCTGGGCATTTTGGTGCAATCTACCTTCACAAATCATATGTGGATATGAAATGTTTCAAATGAAATTAATAGGATTTTCAGTCTTTTGTTATAGCATTAACACATATTGTGATTTGTCGTATATTGGCTTCAGGTAGCAATATGCTTCTGTGTCCAGTGAACTCCACCATTCTGTAGATCTTGACAAATATCACATGAAAGAATAAGTAAACTAAACAATGACAGAGAGTTATGCAAAGAATGTTGACTTTATTGTGAAGTATTTCTTATTTAATAAAATGTATCTTAACTCACATTGGACAGAACAATATCCACTTGGGAAAATATGGGTCTTTGCTGTAGTCTTAAGAGTAATTCCTCTGTAAAACAAATATAATATATAACATGCAAGAGATAGTGTGAATTGAGATCATTGTCTTTCCTTTATTTCTTTTGATACACTAGGTCTATGGGCAACAAAAATTCAAAGACCACAAGAAAATATAACTGTGAGATTGCCTTCAGATTCACCTTCACCATTCCATCCCAAGACAAACTGATTTTTTCCTGAGAAAATATCCAGAGATATTCTGTGCCTATACAAGCACACTCTACATAATTTTGTATCTTGTTGTTTTTCAATTGATTATATATACAGCAAAAGTCATTTTTAACAATATGCTAGATTTCTCTTCATCATTGTATTTAAGATGCAATATCATTGACTGCCTGTAACATGATTATTTCAAAACACTTTTTGATACAAACAATGCTCTGATGGATGCTTGGGTACTTGCTTCGTCTTGCACATCTGTCACAATGTGTGTAAGATATAAACTATTCCTAGAAATAAAGTTTTTAGGGATGGGATATGAGAGTTATTTAGTAAGTATTTTGCAATTGACAGTCAGAGAAAATAATGTTGATGATCATTCCTACAACTCACATGTGTCTGCATCAGAATAGTTTATCCAACTTATTACCCCAAAAATGTTGAATTTAATAATTAGCAACATTATTTTCCATTTTAACAGCACAGAAGTAGTTATTTATTTATTTTTTGAAATATATTTCATTAGCTTTTTGGCCCTGGAACATTCTCTAATCTGAATACTGTTTTATAGAGTTTGTATATAGTGCTAATTGTGTTTTCTCTGCTAGTTGATTAATAAAGATTTATTAAATAGAACATAAATTTCAACATAAATTATTATATACCATGGAATATACTTTTTAGTAAAAATAAAACTATAATTTAGATTTAATTGTTTTATTATATCAATGATACTATTATTTTTATTTAGTGAATTTACCAAGTAAAGCATTCATAGTTTTCTTCCAATCTTTCTGCATCTTATCAACTTAGATGTTCATTTACAAATAGTACAGATTCATTGCTATTCTTATTTTTCAATCTGATTGATTCACATGATCTAGGTGTATTAAATACAATTATAGTTATCAAATTGTATAGGAAATTTTACATTTTTGTTGTATTATCACGTATTTTAATTTTTTATTCACTTCTATTTGTGCTGTATGATACAGATTTTAACTAATACTTTTTCTCTATCAAATTAAAAGTTATTCTTTGAAAGTTGATTTTTTAGTACTTTTAGTAGTTTTTCTTTTGTTTGTGAATTATTTAAACTTGATTTTTCCCAAATTTTCCATTTCTAAAAGGAAAGAGAAATAATGAACTAACCCCAAACTCCCCAATAATTATCCTTCATATCTAATTTTTGTTTATTGTAATATGAGTTATTTCTAAAGTCATATTTGTCAAATTTGTTTAGTGTTTATTATAGGTTTAAATTTATCAGCCCTTTCTAGTC
Source organism: Cephalopachus bancanus (assembly GCA_027257055.1). Lineage (NCBI taxonomy): Eukaryota > Metazoa > Chordata > Mammalia > Primates > Tarsiidae > Cephalopachus > Cephalopachus bancanus. The sequence continues at coordinate 2,676,021 of JAPVLO010000074.1, forward strand.
TCTTGTAATGAAGTCACTACCAATTTAGCTGGACTGAATCTGAAAGAAAGTTTTCAAAGGGAACTTGTACTCTTTTTGAATAGTGAAGCATGTATTTTGCATTTAGAAGGAAAGATTGTCTTGTAGGAAATAGAAATTTGCAATAATATATGTTTGTCCTCAGTCTTTTGTAGGAACTACTCCAGTTTCTCCTAATATCTACACTTTTTAATATGTAGAAAATCTATTTGTCTTTCCTTTGACTATTTCCTGTCTGAATTTCATAATCTACTCACCTTAAAGTTCAGTAACTCTGCCACTCACTATATTCTGATGTTCTTCAATATACATTGAGATTTAGTGGCCTACAGTGAAATTTTAAAACTGAAAATTTAGATTTTTCTTTATTTTAGATGTGCGCTTTGGTAGGCTGAGGTGAGTGGATTGCCTGAGCCCGCGGGTTCGAGACCCGCCTGGGCAATTTGGTGAGACCTCATCTCCACAATAAATCAAAAAATTAGCTGGGCGTGGTAGCACACGCCTGTAATTCCGGCTACTTGGGAGGTTGAGGCAGAAGGATTGCCGGAGTCCAGCAGGTCGAGGCTGCAGTGGCCAGGAGAGGCCACTGCCCTCCAGTCTGGGTGACAGAGTGAGACTCCAACTCAAAATAATAATAATAATAATAGAAAAAGAAAGAGAAAATAGTGGTGGAGATGGTGTAATACGATCAAATTCTTTTTTACTAGGCTATGCTTCCAAGTTATTTTACTTGAATTTTTTTATTGTGGTAAAAAAAAAACCCCATAGCATAAAATTTACCAACTTAACTATTTTTAAGTGTTTGTAAAGCAGAACTGAAAAACTTTTTATCTTGTAAATCTAAAACTCTCTGCCCATTCAACAACAACTTCCCTTTTCCTGCTCCCTCTAGCTGCTGGGAGCCATGCTTCTACTCTTTGTTTCTATAAATTTGTCTACTTTAGATACTTCACATAAGAGGAATCATACTGTATTTGGCTTTTTTGTGTCTGGCTTATTTCACTTCACAAAATGTCCTTCATGTTCTTCAATGTTGTAGCATGTCACAAGATTTCCATTCATATTTTGTTCATCCATTCGTCCATCAAGACACTTGGGCTGCTTCCTCCTATTGGTTATTGGGAACGGTGCTGCTATGAACATGGGTGTGCAGACCTCTCTTCCAGGCCCCGTTTTCAATTATTTGGGGTATATCTATCCAGAAGTGAAATTGCTGGATTATATAGTAGTTCTATTTTTAATTACTCGGGCAACTTCCATATTGTTTTCCATAACAGGTGCATAAAATTACAATTACTGCACAAGGTTATTATCTTTTTTACACCCTCACTAATATCTGTATTTTTCTGTTTTGACAGTAGCCATCTGAATGTATATGAAGTGATGCTTCACTGTACTTTTTATTAGCATTTCTCTAATTGGTGATACTGAGCATATTTAAAAAAATTTTTTGAGTCGGGCGAGGGGACATGCACCTGTAGTTCCAGCTACTTGGAAGTCTGAGGCAGAAGGATCACCTAAGCCCAGCAGGTGGAGGCTGTGGTGGCTGTGAGCATGCCACTACACTCCGTCCTGGGTGACAGAGTGAGACTCCAAATCAATCAATCAATCAATCAATAATCATAAAATTTGGGGGGTCATTTGTGTATCATCTTTGAAGAAATGTCTATGTAAATCGCATGAATATTTTTAATCAGGTTTTTATTTTTTGTTAAGTTGTAGGAGCTTTGTATATAGTGTGGCTATGTAGCCTCATCAGATAAATGATTTTCTGTTTGTTTATTTGTTTGTTTGTTTTCATTTTGTAAGCTGCCTTTTCACTTTGTCATTTCTTTCTTTGGATGCACAAGAGTTCTTAAATTTAATATAGTCTTATTTGTCTATTTTTCCTTTTGTTTTTTATGCTTTTGGTGTCATAGTCAAGAAATCATTGCCGTGTCCAATATTAAAATTTTATACTGCATTGTTTTCTAGAAATTTTATACCCTTTAGGTCTTACACTTAGAAATTTTACACATTTTGAGTTAACTTTGCTCTTTTACATGTGGATATTTATTTTTCCATCCCGTTTGCTGAAGAGATGATTCTGTATTCATTAAGTGCTCTCAGTATTTTTGTTAAAGCATTTGACCATAGATGCAAGGGTTTATTTCTGGGTTCTCTATTCTATTTCATCCACCTATTTATCTGTCTTTATGTCAGTGCCACACAGTTGGCTTACTGTAGCTTTGTAATATGCTTTAAAATCAGGAACTATGGGGCCTCCAAATTTCTTCTTAAAAACTGTTTTGGCTGTTTGAAGTTCTTAGATTGTTTATATAAATGTATTTTTGCTATTTAGGAAAAATGTTGGAATTTTTAGAGGCATTATGTTAAAACTGTAGATCAGCCGGGCTCAGTGACTCAGCCTGTAAACCCGCGCCTTGCGAGGCTGAGGTGAGAACTGCCTGAGCCCGCGGGTTCTAGACCCGCCTGGGCAATTTGGTGAGACCTCATCTCTACAGTAAATAAAAAAATCAGCTGGGCGTGGCAGTGCACGCCTGTAATTCCGGCTACTCGGAAGGCTGAGGCGGAAGGATGGCCCAGCAGGTCGAGGCTGCGGTGGCCGGGAGCGGCTACTGCACTCCAGTTTGGGCGACAGAGTGAGACTCCAACTCAAAAATAAATAAATAAATAAATAAATAAAAATAAAACTGTACATCACTTTGGGCAGTTAAACAATATTGTCTTTTAATCCATTGACACAGCATGCCTTTGCATTTATTTATATATTTTTGAATTCAGCAATGTTTTCTAGTTTTCAGTACAAGACTTTCATATCTTAGGATTTCTTTCTCCATATTTGTATTTTTTTTTATACTGTTGTAAACGAAATTGTTTCATTCATTTTGTGGGGGAGCGTCTAGATTGTTAGCATAGAAACACAATTGATTTTTGCATGTAGTGTTGAGTCTTGGAAATTTTACTGAATTTTTTTAATTCTAGCATCTTATTTTTTGTGTGTGAAATTATTAGTGACTTCTATATATAAAATAAAGTCATCTGCCAATAAAGATAATTTTACTTTCAATTTAAATGTCTTTTATTTCCCTGTCCTTGCCTAGTTGCTCTGGCTAGGGATTCTAACATCGGGTTAGATAGAAATGGTTTGAGTAACATCCTTTCCTTTCAGTCTTTCACCATTGAGTATAATGTTAACTGTGGACTTTTCACAAATAGCCCTTATGATGTTGAGACAGTTTTTCTTCTATTTATCTTTTGCAACGTATTTTTATTATTAAAATTTGTTAAATCTTGTCAGACGCTTTCTCTGCATCAATTTAGATGTTGTGTAGCATTTGTCCTTCATTCTATAATATGGCTTATTAAATTGACTGCTTACATTTTTTTTTTATGTTGAATCATCTATCTTTGCCTTCCAGGAACAAATCCTACTTGGTCATTATGTATCATCCTTTTAATGTGCCGCTAAATTCAGTTTGCTAGTACTTTGTTGAATATTTTAATATTCATCAGGAATATTAGTCTGTAGTACTCTTACCTGGAAGTGTCTTTATCTGGCTTTGATATTCAGGAAATGCTAAATTCATAAAATGAATTTGGAAGTTTGCCTTCCTCTTCAACTTTTTGAAAGAGTTTCAGAAACATTGATTAATTCTTCAAATTTGTGGTAGAATTCTTTAATAAAGTCATCTGTCCATAAGTCTTTTTTATTCTTTTTTTGACAGGGACTAATTACTGACTCAATCTCACTCACTGGTCTCTTCAGATTATCTATTTCTTCATGATTCTTTTGTGGAAGATTGTATGTTTCTATAAATTTATCCATTTATTCTAGGGCATCCAATTTGTTATAATAGAAGTGTTCATACAATTCATTTATAATCCTTCTTTAACTCCTAAAAGATCAGTGGTAATATCTCTGTTTTAATTTCTGATTTTAGTTATTAGTCTTTTTTATAAGTTTATCTAGATAAAGGTATATGAATTTTGTTGATTGTTTAAAAACTATTGGGTTTGTTGATTTTTTTCTATTGTTTTTCTATTCTCTATTTTATTTGTGTCTACTCTCTTTATTATCTTCTTTCTTCTCCTACCTATGGGTTTAGTTTATACTTTTTTTCTAGTTTCCTGAGGTGTTATGTTATTGATGTCAGAACTTCTTCACTTTTAAAAGTTCACCTTTACAGCTATAAACTGTACTCTTATCACTGGTTTTCTGAATCCAATATGTTTGACAAATCATGATTTTATTTTAATTTGTCTTAAGGCATTTTCTAATTTTCCTGTGACCTCTTCTTTGATATATTAGTGGTTTAACAGCATGTTGTGTCATATTCACATATTGTGAATTTTTTATGTTTTTCCCATACTATTAATTTCTAGTTTCATTCATTTTTATCTGTATAGATATTTTGTATTATTTCAGTATCCTTGAGTTTGCTAAGACTTCTTTTGTAGCTTAACGTGATCTATCTTGAAGAATTTTACATGTGCACTTAAAAAAAAGACCATATATTCATTGTTTATTAGTTAAAGTGCTCTGTGTATGTCTGTTAGGTCCAATTTGTTTGTACTTTTGCTCAAGTTTTGTTTTTTATTTAATCATCTTCTGTTAAGTTGTTCTATCCATTATCTAAAGTGGAATATTGAAAGCTCCTACCATTATTGTGTTCTTGTCTTTTTTCTAAATTTTGTCAAATTTTGTTTTATATATTTAGGAGCTTTATGGTTTGGTGAAAATATACTTATAATTTTTATATCATTTTATATGGTCTTTTTATCATTATATAATATCCTATAAACCTTATAAAAATGTTAGCTTAAAGTCTACTTATCTGATGTTAATTTACCACTTCTGCTTTCTTTGGTTAATTGTTTGTATGGAATATCTTTCTTCATCCTTCTGCCTGTGGTCTACAATTGTGCTTAGACCTAAAGTCTTATTGAGGAATAGATAGTTGAATACGTTTTGTGATACATTCAGTCAATCTATGTCATATATGTGTGTATGCATATATATAATTTACATATACATGCATATAAAATTCTCCAGATGAGACCACATGTAAGGCTACAGAAAAAGTCATAACAAACTCAAGAACATTGAAATAGTAAAGTATCTATGCAGATAAAAATGAAATAAATCTAGAAATTAATAGCACAAATAAATGGGAAAATTCACAAATATGTGAATGTTACACAGCAAACTGTTAAACAACCAATGTTTTAAATATTTAAATAAAATATATGTTTATAAATATTTATAATAATATAAAATCTATATATAATTTTTATATATACTCATAATTTTAGATTTGGGGGTGCAAATGTGAGAGAGGTGATAGATGCTGTTGAAAATGGGGTTAAAGTGGTTATGACCATCCTCGTAATCCAGAATGTTTTGTTCAAAGGGACTTATTGCCATTTGGATGCAGAAGCAATGGCTTAACTAAGTGTCCTTAACTTAACCTAAGCTTATTATAATATCATTAGCATGACATTAGCATTGAGGTTTTATTCTCCTGAGTGGTCTTTTCTGCGATACTAATAGGTAATAATCAAGATGGAGTAACTTTGGACAAGGGCACACATATACAGTAAAGGCTGGGACCAGGAAACAGCTAGGAAGGTGACAGGTGGGTAAGATGCAAATGAGATGACTGCCCCTAGAAGGGAGAGAGAAAAACTCAGAACACTTCCTCCACTGAGGGTAACCCATTTCAGTCCCCCATTCTTTTTCTGGAGAGTTTTGTTGCTTAATAAATTCCTTCTTTCATTCAACCTTTTGGTGTCCGTGTTTTTTAACCTTCTTGGTTGTGGGACAAGAAACTGAGATTGCTGGTCTAAGCCAACAGTGGAATTAAAAACTCCTGTAATATTTTGGCGTGATTAATGGACATATTGTGTTTCAGGTGGCTCATTTCCAGATGGTGAATGTTCTTCTCATCCTTCTCCCTACCTCTTCCCTTGCTGTTGTCCCCAGTGTCTAGTAGTTCCATCTTTATTACCATTTAGCTCCCATGTATGAGTGAGCATATGTGATATTATTTTTATGTTTTTGAGTTACATCACTTTGGATGATGATCTTCAGCTCCATCCATGTGGCAGCAAAGGACATGATTTCATTTTTTTTTTTTTTTTTTTTTTTTTTTTTTTTGAGTTGGAGTCTCACTCTGTTGCCCAGACTGGAGTGCAGTGGCCGCTTCCGGCCACCGCAGCCTCGACCTGCTGGACTCCGGCGATCCTTCCGCCTCAGCCTTCCGAGTAGCCGGAATTACAGGCATGCGCTACCATGCCCGGCTGGTTTTTTTTTGATTTATTGTAGAGATGAGGTCTCGCTGCCCAAGCGGGTCTCGAACCCGCGGGCTCAGGCAATCCGCTCACCTCAGCCTCCCAAAGGCGCGGGATTACAGGCTGAGCCACCGAGCCCGGCCGATTTCATTTTTTTTTGATAGATATGTAGAATTTCATGGTGTATATATACCACATTTTCTTTACCAAGTCAATTGTTTGTGGGCACTTAGGTTGGTTTCATGATTTTGATATTGTCAGTAATGCTGCAGTGAACATATATGTACAGGTATGTTTTTAATATATTGATTTATTTTCCTTTGGGTAGATCCCTAGTAGTGGGACTGCTGGATCAAATGATAACTTAATTGTAAATTATTTGAGAAATCTCCATACTATTTTCCATGGAAATTGAACTAGTTTAAAATTCCACCAACGGTGAATGGGTATTCTCTTTTCTCCTTAAGCCTGTGGACATCTGTTGTTCTCTGACTTTCTAATAATAGCCATTTTGACTGGGGTTAGGTAATAGCTCACTGTGGTTTTAATTTATGTTACTCTGATATTTAGTGATGCTAAGCACTTTCCATATGTTTATTGGTCACATGTGTGTCTTCTTTTGAGGGGTGTCTTTTCATGCCCTTTGTTCACTTTTTGATTAGTTATTTGTTTGTTTTTTATTTTGAGTTGCTTGAATTACTTGTAGATTCTGGATATTAGTCTTCGAGGAATAATTTATAAGTATTTTCTCCAATTTAGTAGATTTTCTGTCCTGTTGATTATTTCTTTTGAAGTGCAGAAACTTTTTAGTTTAATTAAGTCTCCCATTTGCCTATTTTAGTTTTTGTTGCAATTTCTTTTGGGATCTTTGCCATAAATTATTTGGTTAGGCCAATGTCCAGCAGAGTATTTCCTAGGTTTTCTTCTATAATTTTTATGGTTTGGGGTCTCACATTTAAGTCTTTGATTCATCTTGAGTAAATTTTTTGATGTGGTAAGAGATAGGGGTTCAGTTTTATTCTTCTGCATATGGTTAATCAAATTTCTTATTACCATTTAAGGAATAGGTTGTCTTTTCCAATAGGTTATGGGGGTGGTTTTATTTCTGTCATCTCTATTTTGCTCCATTGGGCAATTTATCTTTCTTGTTCTAGTACCATGCTGTTTTAATCACTATATTACAAAACAACAGCCAACATCATACTTATCCAGAAAAGGTTGAAAACATTTCCCCTTAGAAAAGGAACAATAAAGGGCTGTCCACTCTTAACACTCATATTGAACATCATACTGGAAGTCGTAGCAAGACTAATCTGGCAGGAGAAAGAAATAAAAGGTATTCTAATCTTCAAGGAGAATGTAAACCTACCCCGTTCACAGGTGGCATGCCTGTATATCTAGAAAACCCTAAAGACTCCTGTAAAAAGCTTTTAGACCTGATACAAAATACAAAAATCAATGTACAAAAATTGGTAGTGTTTCTATGTACCAAAAACACTCAAGCCAAAAACCAAACCAAGAGCACAATCCTATTTACAGTAGCCACAATAACATAAAATAAGATACCTGGAAATACACCTAAGGAAGTGAAAATCTCTACAAGAATAAGAATAACTGCAAAATACTGATGAAAGGAATTGTAGATGACACAAACAAATGGAAAAACATCCATTGTTCTTGGATTTGAAGAACCAACATTATTAAAATCACAGTATTGCCCAAAGAAATCTGCACTTTCAATGCAATCTCAGCCAAAATTCTAACTTCATTATTCACAGAATAAGAAAAAACAATGTTAAAGTTTATATGGACTCAAAAAAGAGCCTGAATAGTCAAAGGAATTCTTAGGGGGAAAAAATTGTTGAGGCTCCACACTGCCTGACTTCAAAATATGCTGTAAGGCTAGAGTGACTAAAACAGTTTATGATTTTTTATTGGGAAGATTAACTCATTTAAATTTAAAGTAATTATTGATAGGTAAGGACCTACTATTGCTGTTTAAAAATTATTTTCTTTATGTCTTGTAGCTTCTCTCCTACTTCATTTTTTTCATTTCTTTTGTTTTCAATGATTTTTCATAGTGACAGGTTATGCTTTTCTTGTCATTTCCATTTTTTGTATATTGTCTATTTTGTGGTTCCCATTATATTTACATTAAACATCTTTAAATTATAATATTAAATTTTAAGCTAATAACAACTAAACTTTAATCACATACAAAAACTCTTCTCATTTACATCTCCATGTTCCAAATCTATGTTAGCAATGTAACAAATTACATCTTCACGTAACATATATCTCTTAATATAGACATAGTTTTTTACATTTTTGTCATTTAAATTCTTTACATCAGAATGACAATAGTACAGGCTATTACATTTGTTCATGTATGTACATTTTTTCCTATGAATGGTTCTTATTTATTTCCTCCGAAAACACAACGCGACCAAATGAAATGAATATAATCTCCAGATTTTATTCTCTTCATAATGAAACGAAATATGGCATTAGAACTGGGTCACTTGGCCCTTTTTCTTCTTATCTCCTCCCAGTTCAAAATGCTTGCAACTCTTAATAGTCAGCAGTCTCTTAAATCTGCAGTTGGGCTCAATGCTCTCAAGCCTCAGCACAATCTTTGCAGTTTTAGCCTTTTTCCAGTAAATCAGTTTAGTCTGCCCACCATAGTCACTTTGCTTCCTGTCATAACGCTGCTTTCCCTGGGCATACAGAGAATCCTTGCCTTTCTTGTACTGAGTCACTTTGTGGGGTTGGTGCTTGCCACACTTCTTCCAGTAAGTCTGGCGGGTTTTAAGTACATTCACTATGTTTGCAGGAGCGGTATTGACACAGGAAAAAAAAAAAATCCATGAATGTATCTTTATAGTGATCCTTCGATTTACAGAGGACCTTGTTATTAAGACTTTTCTTACAGCCTAACATATGGCCTATCCTTGAGAATGCTCCATGTGCGCTTTAGAAGAACCAATATTCTGCTTTGTTAGGTATTATGCCCTGTGTATGTATGTTAGGTCCAATTAGTCTATATTTTTGTACATGTTTTCTATTTATTTAATCATCTTCTGTCCGGTTGTTCTATCCATTATTAAAAATGTGATATTGGAAGCTTCTACTGTTAGGTACTTTGTGTTTCTAACATCTTTCCATTTCAACTCATGACTCCCTTGAGTATTTCTTATAGAACCATTCTAGTGATGATAAACTTCCTGAGATTTTGTTTATCTGAAAAAGTCTTAATTTCTATTTTGTTTTTGAAGGTCAGTCTTTTGGAAAACAGTAATCTTGATTGACAGTATATTTTTTTGGTTTCAGCTGTTTGAATATACCACCCCACTCCCTCCAGGCCTGCAAAGTTTCTGCCCAGAAATTCAATGATAATTTTATGGTAACTCTCTTATGTGTGGTGAATTGCTTTTGTTTTGCTTCTTTCAAGATTCTTTCTCTGTCTTTGACTTTAGGCCATTTGATTTTAATATGTTTTGGTGTGGCTCTCTATGAATTTATCCTAGCTGGAGTTCTTTAAGCTCCTTAAATTTATATATCTATTTCTTCTGACGATTTGGAAAGTTTTGAGCCATTTTTTTTTTTTCAAATTTGTCTTTTGTCTTTCTTGAATATTCATAATGCGCTTATTGGCATACTTGATAGTGTTTTATAACTCCCTTAGGCTTTCTTCACTTTTCATTTTTAAAAAATTTGCTTAGTTTCAAGTGACTTATCCTTGAGTTTGCTGATTCATTTTTCTGCTTCATGATGTCTGCTGTAGAATACCTGTAATAAAATTTTCATTTCAGTTGTTTTATCTAATTTTCATATTCAAAAATATTCAAATTCTTGATATATTTTGAGATAGATAGACTCTACTGACTTTGCTGATAGATAGGATGTGAAGTGGAGAAGGAGAAGTCAAGAATTAGAATGTTTAGTGCTATAATTTATTTTAAAAGAGTAGAATTGACTGAAATAGCAGAACATCATAGGGAGTTATAATTTATTCGGTTTCACAGGAATCATAAACTCACCTTTGCCTATGTTAGAATTTAAATTAAATTAATTCAATATAGAGGTGTCTGAAGGCAAGATACATAGAGACCTTTTATTTAGTGGTGTACTCTGTCTGACATGTAAATTTGATATTCTTTGAGATATAGAGAATATTTAATACCAAAACTCTAGAAAGAACAGGGAGTAAATAGAAGTGGAAAAAAAATAGTCCAAAGACTTATCTTTGGATAAATATGGAACACTACAGAGAAATTAGTAAAGGAAAGTGAGTAGTAGACAAAAGGGTAGGAAGTAGACCAGATGAAAGTGGTATCATAACATTCAAGTTAAAAAAGGATGTTGATGAACACCTAGTAATCAAATGCTTCCAATAGGTCAGGTGGGACATTATTTGTAACACTGACAAGGGCAAGACTTTGCTGAATGATAAGGAAAAAAACTGACTGGAGATTGTTCATGAAAATGAGAGTGGACTGTTAGAAAAAGAAAATAGACTGTATTGTATTTCTCTGAGAAATTTTGCTGTAAAAAAAGAGGAATATAAAGATGACTAGCAAATACATTGTAAAAATAGCCCTTTCTACCTAATATGGTGAGCATCTTCAGTTTTATTTTAGTATTCTGCAGACAATAGTTTTGTGTTTGGATACTAGTCAAATGAATAATTGTAATAATAGTAATTTCAGGTCAACCAAATGAGGAAATCTGTTCCATTAGAAAGTTGTCAAGGAACGATCTGAAATTTGGGTATATATTTTAAAGAGACAGAAATTCCATATTAGGAAAATATGTTGGAGGCATATCTTATTTGATAAGTAGACAATTTTTTTTTTTAGATTCACGGGATACATGTGCAGATTTTTTACATAGATATATTGCAAGATGATGTTGAGCTTTTACTGAGTTTTTAACACAAATAGTGAGCGTGGTACCATAGGTTGTTTGTCAAACCTGTCCTGTCTCTTCTTTCCCCCTTTAGGAATTCCCAGTTTGTTGCCATATTTATTTTCATGTGTACTCAGTGTGTCACTACCAGTTATAAATAAGAACATATGGAACTTTTCTTTTGTTTTTGTTTTACTTTGTTTTGAATAATGACCTCAACTACATCCACGATGCTGCAAAGGTCATGTTTATTCGTTTTTGTGGGTTTTTTGTTGTGGTTTGCTTTTGTTTGTTTGTTTTTGCCTCTTTGTTCTGGCTAGAACTTTAGCTGTTAAACAGGCATAGCGAGAGTGGACATCCTAGTCTTGTTCCAGTTCTTAGAGTAAATGCTTCCAACGTTTTCCAATTCAGTATGATGTTGACTGTTTTGTCATATATGACTTTTATTATTTTGAGATATATTTCTTTGATGCGTAGATGGTAGAGGGTGTTTATAGCATAAAGGGATGTTGGATTTTATCAAATGCTTTTTTTACCTATTGAGATAGTCATGTGTTTCTTGTTTTTAATTCTGTATATGTGGGGAATCACATTTATTGAATATGGGATAGATCACATTTATTGTGTATGTTGCAATCTTACATCAAGAAATAAAGCCCACCTGATCATGGTGAATAATTTTTTGATGTGCTCTTGGCTGAGGTTTTCTAGTATTTTAAGGATTTTTCTGTCTATGTTGATCAGGAATATAAACCTGTAGTTTTCTTTCTTTGTTGTTTCTTTGTCAGATTGTGGTATTAGGATGACATTGGCTTTATAGAATCAGTTATGGAGGCATCCTTCCTCCTCAGTTTTTGAAATAGGATTGGTACCAACTCTTCCGAATATGTCTAGTAGAATTTGGGTGTGAATCCATCTGGTATAGGATTTTTTGGGGGGGGGTTGGTATGCTTTTTGCTACTGATTCATTTTAATGACTCATTATTGGTATGTTCAGGATTTCAATTTCTTCCTGTTTCAATCTTGGAAGATTGTGTGTTTCCAGGAATTTATTTATTTCCTCTAGATATTCTAGTTACATAGCACACAGGTATAGACATGTATAGTAATTTCTAAGAACCTTTTGTATTTTGGGGGATCAGTTGTGATGTCACCTTTTTTGTTTCTAACTGTAGTTATTTAGATTTATTTTATTTTATTGTTGTTAACCTGGCCAGCAGTTTATTAATCTTCTTTATCCATTCAAAATGTAAGTAAAATAATTGAAAAGCTTTGTTAAATATGTAAAGTACGCAGATAATATTTTATCATTTTGAGTACATAAAATTACTAGAATATCAATGCTTTGAAAATTCATATTTTCTTAATACAATTTTGATACTATATGAAATTTAGAGAAGTGATGGATATTGAGCAACTATTGGGTTGAACAATAATATATTTTACAGCCGGGCTCGGTGGCTCAGCCAGTAATCCCGCGCCTTTGGGATGCTGAGGTGAGTGGATTGCCTGAGCCCACAGGTTCGAGATCCGCCTGGGCAGCGAGACCTCATCTCTACAATAAATCAAAAAAATCAGCCTGGTGTGGTAGCGCATGCCTGTAATGCCGGCTACTCGGAAGGCTGAGGTGGAAGGATCACCGGAGCCCAGCAGGTCAAGGCTGCGGTGGCCGGGAGCGGCCACTGCACTCCAGTCTGGACGACGGAGTGAGAATCCAACTCAAAAAATAAATAAATAAATAAATAATAATATATTTTACTATTTCTTAAATGTCAACTTTTGTAAACAAATTCTTCATTTTACTTATAATAAAATTATTGTAGATCTTCTCAATAATTCATATTATTATAAGCCTATATATTATATGTTGTGTATTATATATTCTGTCCTTTTGTAACCAGAAGAGAGATTATTTTGTCAATTAAGGATACAAAATATCATCAATGTACAGAATTTTTCTAATTTATATTTCAAGAATGATGAAATATTTAAAAATATTTATTTGAATACAAATTAGAAAAAATAGTAGCAATCAGAAAAAATAGTATATAATATGGTGAATAGTGTCATTGTTTTTTGATAAATTGCCTTTGAGTACATGATGTTCCAATTTAAAAGAAAAAAGTTATCTAGCCACTTCCATAATGAATCAGTTAAAATTTGTCAGTGCCAGTTGAACAATTCCCTCTTACACCATGAGGGACCTGTAAGCTAGTTGTCAAACCAAGAATTATATGTATTGCTGATTGAAAGAAAGACATTTCTTCCTACCCAGAAGGCCTATCCTCTTATGCAGATTAACATTATTTGAATGCATGATCTAATTTTGTCAAAATGTATTATGTTTCTAAGCTTGTCTTTGAATCATGTATTACTTTTGTTTGAGAATGTTTGGGAATATTGCTAGCATATAGAGATAAAAATAAGCTTTATGTATGTCAAACTCTGTTCTATATTTTCCTACTATATAGTTGTAAAATTAAAAACAAATATTAACGTTTTGAAACATAAATATAGGAACAAATAATCTCAAAAGCAAGAATTGTGAAATACATCCATTTACAAAAGAAACCACCAAACGTATCAGTTCACAGAGTGTATTAATCTCAGGTGCTGTAAGAGGAAGCATGGCCACAGGCTGCACTGCAGCGGTCCTGTCATGGAGAATTCACACATGCTTCTTTTGATAGCCTCAGTCTTTTCCTGCAGGATTCTTTGTTTCTTTTCGGTTAAAGTAGATAAGGATAGCAAGACATGTAGGCTGATACAACATCAGGAACAAACATACTTTCTTTGCCTTTAGCAACTTAATGATTTTTAGTCAGCTGAAATGAAAGTTTGGAACTCAATGTTTGGTAGTTATCCACAGCTAGGCTAGAGCAACAACTTGCAAAAAACTGAAACAGAACACCCATAGACACCAGGCATTTGAAAATATCTCTTGAAAAATGTGTGCCGTTTCACTACTGCCCTATGCATGTCTTATTAGTCACTTTTACTTTTTCTCTAGTTTTCATTCATTGAAAATCAATTTAATGTTCTTGGAGGAATTACTTAGCAATCTGACAATACATACATACTATTAGTGTTATGATTGTTTTAAACCGCCCCACACACAATAAAAATAACACACACACACACACACACACACACACACACACACACACACACACACAAACTCACATATATTTGAAGAGCACTTTCTGCTGCTTTACATGCTTTTCCACTTTGTCACATCCTTATGAGGTGGACAGAAAGGGAACGGACCCTAATACTTACCTGAAATAATGAAAGTAAAAACACCTGGAAAACTCTGACACTCTGTACAAAGCTTCGGTGTACTTTCTTCTATTTCAAATACTGAAATAAAATCCATCAGAAGTTAAATACATTTCAAAAACTATACAAAGGAAAGATGTGGCATGGAGTGTCTGAGCTACCCCAAACCAATATTTTTGACTCTGCATTCCCAGGCTGTTTTCATATCAGAGGATAAATTTTCGCAAAGTCTAGACCCTACCACTTGCCAACCCCAAACAAAATCTGAAATAAGCAAAAGGTATATTTGGTTTTGTATCTATACACTTTGCTAAGACAAAGACAACTTTTAGAAAAGGCAAGTTATAAATAGTAAATATTACTAAGCATTTGTTGTGTTCTGGCCTCTTGCGGCTATTTGAGCATTACTTCACGTGTAATTTGAAGATAATATATTTCATTGTCTTAGAATGGTATTTTGATTATATAAATACAATTATTCAATTAATTGAACACTTAATGGGAGGTTTATCATAAAAGTTAATAGTTCTGGGCAACATTGAAGATTTACCTAGGGTGAACACACAGCATAGTGCAGAATCACAGTTCTTATACTAGCTCTTGAAGTTACATCAGGAAAAATTCGGTAGCCCCTAGCTGCATATTCCCATGTGGTTTTGGCTAGTGCATATGAGATATTCAACTGTCTGTTCTGAAGCCTATTTAATTCAGAACCACTCAGATTTTAACTAGCCAATTCAGTCTTTTCAGTATTTGGGGTTTTTGTATTTTTGTATGTACAAAACAAGATTGCTTAATGCATATTTACTCATGATTTGCTTCTTAAAATGACTATAATGTGTAAATCTTAATATTTCATGGCAGAGTATGACAAATTATTTATCTCTTATTAATGGATAGAGGCAAACATTTCTCAGATATTGCACATTATAATCAATTTCCACGTAGAAAAGTAGCTGTCTAATGCATGATTGTTTCCCAGTGACTACCACAGAGCCTGGCACTCTACAGATAGTAAAATTTACTATCACTGAGGACAAGAATGAATAAATGAATAAAAGAATATACAAATGAATGAGTAAATGTTAGGGTAAATAACAACAACAACAACAAAAATCAAAACTCCAGCTCAAAATGACATATGAGATAGAGGTAATAATGAAAAAAATGCACTAGAAATAAGACAGAATGTTAATTTTACAACTCACTTGTTCTTAGGTGAAGGTCTGTAGAACCTATACTCTTAATTCCTTTATTTAAAAGGCACAAAATATAAATGTTGAAAAACAGGAGAAAGCATGAATGATGTTATAAAGGATAGGAGGCAGTACTATTAAAAATAATGATCATTCTCATCATATCTGCAAAACCTAAACTTCAGCAAGACTTTTTCTGATATTCATTTCCAGATATCCAAATGATGATTGGTCATCTTCAATATTCCATAATTAACCGAAACAAACAAAAATAGATTGGGCTTGTCTTGAGACAGGGATTTGTGTTAACCTGTTTTATAAACAACTCTTTTCTGGAGACACTCACCACTATGTTTAGGGAAAAAAAGTATGAGGAAGGGATGCAAGCCAAGAAAAAGCGAAATATCAAGCAAAATATAAGGAATAATTTTGATTTAATCCCGCAGGGAAACCCTAGAGGTTGAGTTGCCACTTCTCAGAGTTGCTCTGCTCAGGTGCAAAGGAGCTGGCACATTTTTCTTCCAGTATTTGCTACTCACTGGTTTAGTTTTTTTGTTTGTCTGTTTTCAAACTAGTTTTTAGAGGTGCAACATTCAAGATCAACATACTGGAGTATTCGGTGTTTAGTGAGGTGCCATTTCCTGCTTATAATTGACACCTTCTAGCTGTGACCTCACATAAAAGAAGGAACAAGGCAGCTGTCTGCATCCTTTTCTATAAAAACACTGATTCATTTATGAGGGCCCTACCCTTATACTTTAATTACTTTACAAAAGCCCCACTTCTTAGAACCTCCATATTGGTGATGAGATTTTAACATATAAATTATAAATTTGGACAACACAATCATTAAGATCATAGCAGTGGATTTCACAAAGAAATAAAATGAATTCCAAAAATATGTCTTCTCTACAATTGCTTTATATTCAGGGAGAAAACAAATATAGTTCTTTCACAAATTGTTAACGATTAACTATACAAATTCCTTAATCCTTTTTTTTTTTTTCGTAGCTTTGAGTTTAAGAACATCCAGATTCAGGAAGCTACGGAGTTTATAAGAAGAGGTACTCATTTATTATAAGAGATGCAAAATTACAAGAATTGAAATGGCAAAAATAGAAACCATCAGCCAAAATTATTATTTTATTGGAGTATTTCAAAATTGAAATCTAGTCCCACTGTACACACATGCACACGCAAATGATATATATATACATATATGTACATATATACATATATATGGCAAGAGAATTAGTGTAGATAATTAACTTGGTGTCATATAACTCAAAGGTTACAATGTAAGTATATTAAGTGCCTTTTTAAGCAGTAACTCATCTAATAACTTTTTTAACTTTTGAATTTCTCCCCACTCTAAGAAAGGAAAGAATATAGCATAGTATCACTGTTAATTTTTTTCTTAGGGTGTGAACAGTTTATTATTATTATTATGTAATTAAATTTGGGACCTGTTATAGTTAGGTTGTGTTTCTCAAAGTTCACGTGTTGGAAACTTAATTCTCAGTGCAACTCTATTGGGAAAGGGATCTTGAAGATTTGGTTAAGCGAACATAGCTCTGCCCTCATGAACGAATTAATGCTTTTGTGGGAAGACTCTCATACATGTGCACACAAACACATATGCACATGCTTTCATGTTCTCTTGCCTTTCTGCCTTCTGTCATGAGATGCCACAACAAGAAAACTTTGACCAGCCCCTTGACCCTAGACTTCTGAGCCTCCAGAACTGTAAGAGAAAATTGTTTTTCCATTATAAATTATCCTATCTCAGTATTCTGTTAGTAAAACATACTACCATAGGGCCATGTTTTAAAGTTTAGAATATTTATTACAACGGAAAGTGCCTTTGTTCTTTCTAGTACAACCTAAGTTGAGTTTAGTTGATGGCCATTAATGTAGTAATTAAATAATCAGAGAAAATTTTCATAATTTGCTCAGTTTTTAATTACTTTAATATTTAAATCCTGGCCTTATGGAAAGTCTCAAGTGGTGAAATAAAACCTTATATTAAAAGGCAAATGGGCAATTAAATAATTGAAGTCATTTAAATAATGGGTATTCTTCTTTTTCATATCTGCTTGATTATAGATTGTAAAGGCAAAGATAATTTATCCCTTCCAATTATCAGATTTCTTGTTGAAAATATTCACACTCAGTTTGTTAATCATTTCTTTCTCCACTCTCTTAACTTGGGGCCACTTCATCATTTTCTTTTTTTTTAATGACGAAGTATTTCTCTGTAAATAACCAGCTAGAATAAATTGAATTATAAAATTTTCACTTAAAAATCCATGCAAATTATGAAAGCATACAAATATCTATGGAAAAGCATATATATTTATTCAAGACAAGAAAGATCAGTAAAATGAGAATTTATGTATATATATGTGTGTATATATATATATATATAAAATAATTATATGATGGCTTGAATTGTATTGTATTCACTAAACATATAACCAACTCCTCTGTGACTTAGAAGAAATACCTCAAAATTGTGGCATATAAAATATGTATTCTCCACTAATAAAAATAATAAGGAATTTTGCTATGGAAAGGGGTAGTAAAACCAAAATTTATATTAAAATGTAAACAGGAAATGAAACAATTGCCTTATTAAATAACGTGTTTTCTCTTTTTTCATACCTGCATGAATTTAGATTGCAAAGACAAAGATAATTTATCCTAAAAAAAATTGTGAGACTTGTTGAAAAAGTTTTCATTCAACAAGGTAGCTGAGAATTATTTTTACAAGTAATTTATATACTCATATACATATATTTGTAATGTGCTTATGGTTTACTTTCTGATAAAGGAAGAATAAGTCTTCTTTCTTACAGTATATTTGCTATTAGGTTTTTTCTAAAATACATTTTTATCTTTCAAGAATGAACTGCCAAAATATACAATCGTGTAATTGCTCTTAAAACTGGATAGTTTCTTCCTTTTTCAGAACCAGGGCCACAGCAAATACAGCAAAAATTACTCAGCAAATTGCAGAAGCAGTGAAATGTCTATCTTCTTCCTCAGAGTAGGCACTGACTTTTTTTTTTTTGTATCTGCCAATTTATGAAAGCGAGTTATGTATTCCTTTCATTCTCCCATGATCCAAGGATAAGAATAGTATCCTAGGTGTCATTGATATCTGTCACACATACTAGACTGTGAGATTGCACTTGGAAAGGCATATTTTAGATATGGTGGCCTAAGTAACTGCCTCTGCCTCTTAATTAACGCTTACAGAAAAAAAGAACAAGGTAGCTAAATTCTAGTTCACTAAATAGATAATCAATCACAAGTTTGCAGCTGAAAGAAGTGGCAATAGGGTCGGGGGCCAGAAAACCACTCAGCTTTTTTCCTATTTAAAATATATTTTAAGAATTGTTCCTCTTTTGTGAGAATGCAGTACTCAATTAGGAAGACAGATAAGTCCAAAAAACTGGGAGAACACAGCTTTACTCCTTTATGTTAAGATTTTTAAATAGATTTTGTTTGTTAATAAAGCAGTCATCCAAAGGAAAAGGGTCTCTTAAGTCTGATTAATGTAATGACATTTCAAGTAAGTAGATTGTAAGTAAACTGACCTAAATCATTTATTTGTTATAGGTTTTAATGACACAAAAACACAGCTGTGAGGCCTCTATTTCATACACAAGACCTACCAGGCACGTTTTGTCTATCCTTAGGGAAAAGCAGGACTTCTCTCTGGGTCTTCCTGCCCTTTTTCCAAATCTTCAGGGACAGTGATCACTCTCTATAACCCCAGGGGCAAGTCTGAGTCTGAATAATAATGTTTTGGTTTTCAGAAGGAGCTTTTACAAGTGTGTTTCTGAGCTTAGGTAGAGATACTCACTTTTTTAAAGAATTTGTTCTTTCATGAACTGGTGCTATGATTCTGTGAGATAACTCAGGCAGTATTCAATTCTTGACTATCCTGAGAAAATCCAGTAGACACAAATTTCTGAATCAGACAGAACTGGCTTTATATATCAGCTTATATATTTTCAAGTTTAGGTGACCTTGGAGAAGTTATCAATGAGTCTAAATTTCAGCATTTAGACTTTTGAAACAGGGAAATAATAATACTTTTTGTTGTAATTAAATTGTCTAAAGTGTCTGTTACAAAGAAGGCTAAAATTTAAAATAGTTTTATTCTCTCCATTAAATCATATTCTTTCCTTTCTTTTATGATCGGAAAATCCTACCAATAAGGGGTTGGCGAGCATGAAGTTAAATAGCATTCTTTCTTTTTATTTCTCTTTATCTCTCTTTCTTTTCTTTTTCTAGTATTATTATTTTGTTTAATCTGAGTTGAACCATAGCACTATTACCCACAAGATTTTTCTGACAACATCTGTTGCATTCTAAGTAATTCTAAGTAATGAAAGATGATCTATTTGTTTCTCAATGATTTTACTATTTTGCCTATTTTTTGATACATGTCATTTGGTGGAAACAAGAAAAAATCCCTATATAAAATACTTTTCTATTAAGATTAAAATGGAATAATTAACATAATTCTTTCTACTATTGTACATATGACATAATACAAACACACACCGAAAAAGTCCCCCCAAAAAATGACACTATTCTAGTCAATAACAATGAAAGGAAAGGAATGGATGAAGAATGTCATTATTCTCAAGGCTATATAATTATGTGCTTCTATGGTGATAGCACCTCCTCTCCCTGCATTCCAAATTGCCTTGTCTCCTTTGTATAGGAAGAATAGAGAGGCTATATCCTGACCATGAGTCATTCTTCCCCTGTAACAAAAAGAGATTCTTTCTATTCAAAGGACACTAAGTCAGCACCACATGCCATGAGGTATAACAGGGTAATAATTAGCTCTTCTTTCTCATTTAGCTATAATATTGTCTACTTCTTTATTTCATTTTTTCGTTCTTATACTACAACAGAGGTGCTACACGGGATCATGTTTCTTTCTAAATCCATAATTATAAATGTTATTATCTAAAATTCAATTTGATCTAGAGCTAAATAAAGTCACCAAAGACTTCTTGCTTTGGCAATTTTTTTGTAAGAAAAAGGTGCATGTGTATAGTTTCCAATTCTCCTTGAGTCAGTTTACAAGAAATGCCCATGTAATTTGAGAATATCGTGTACAATCTCCTTTCTTCTTTTTAACGTATCGTGTGGAATTTGACAATTGCAACTATAAGAGTGTCTACTGTGTTGTGAAGACTTTGGAAGTATCTAATAAAGGCAAGCCTAAAACCAGACTAGGGTTCCACCAATTAAAATAGATGAATTTGCACAAATGATTTCTCTATTTACCTAAATCTAGTTGTATAACTACCTTTGTCTCTGACTAGAAAAACATTCATAACTTTCTCTACTTGGGCTGAGTCATTATACTTAGCCAACCTTCCTGTTTCTTGAGGAACTGAAGTCAGGCAAGCTCTCTAAATATGCTATCCCACATATAAGCAGAAAAAAGTAGATGTGTATGAAATTAAATTATTTGCTAAAGATTTTTCAATAGCCTAATATCTAGTGAGTTTGCAAATGAATACACAATAGACAGAGGCTGGGCTTTTAACACTCAGGATTGTGTGAAAATGCAATAAAATACCTCAGACTGTGATAAAAATACATTTTCACCTATTAAAATGTTCCAGATATTAATACCTAACAATTCTAGATATGATTCAGTCAAGATTGCTATATTAAAAGAAACATATTTTCATTTGCATATAAGAAATTATAATTTTTATAATTACTTGTTGAAAAAAGATTAAAATGTCAGAAACTAGGAAGTTAAACTGCTTATAGTCTGTAGAAAAAAGATGAAGAAAAATTCACCTATGGGATATATTATAAAGCTGAACACCTTTGTGGGCAACTGGGCATTGTTGAATCTAAGAACCCAAGAGAAGAGTATTTATCTGTTGGTCAAAGTGTCAAAGATCTTTCACTTTCAAGTTGATTCTTATATCAAAATTTGTAAGTTTTCCAAAGCTGCGCCAAACAATGGTTTTACAAAATGACTGGGATAAACAGTGAAAGATGTGTGCTTCAGCTGAGATAAGCTGCTCTTGATTTACACCTGTGCCCAGAAGGGTATATTTGCCGGAGTTAAGAGTTAAAAAAACAAACAAACATGCCAAGGATATAAGATGGGCAACATATACTCCCTATGCCATTCAGAGACTGTATAACTTACAAAAGGACCAACCCGTCACACAGCCATGAAACTGGTGGTCAGCAGAAAACCGTAGTTCCTGAAACTAGAACTAATTCTGCTGAGCATTTTTAGGATTGATTAGTAATAGAGCAAAAATTATCATCACTGATTCTCAGACTCATATATCTAGTTATTGGAGGTACAGGACTATTTATTCATCATAATATAGCATATAAGCGGCGTCTGCAGGGTGTTGTCTCTGAGCTGTCATCTTAACCAAGAATTTGATAAATTATCCAAATGGCCATTTCAAATTGATATGGTTTATCAGGACCAATGACTTCTATAGTCCTCACCTGAATTTTGCTTCTCTTTTACTGTGATATGCATCCCTTGGTTCTAGGTAATATTATGTGGAATCTCTTTTGGCAAATCAGATATTCTTTTAGCCTATGAATAGTGGTACTTTCTGTCCCATTGTACAAATACTACTCTGGCTAAGAAGAGAAGGTAGTTGACTTACATTAGAAGACTCCTACTCATCTCTTTTGGAGTTCGATGCTATGGGTCTTCATGAAAATAAGACACCAAGATCACCACTCTTTTTCCCGGTTCCTTTTATCCATAAGTTTTCTCCTTTCCCAAACTCCCTTGTCTCCAATCCTCTGCCCTTTCTTCTCCCAGGTTCCTGTCTAAACATCAGAGTCACTTGTTTAGTAATCCATGTATATCTTTACCTTAATCATCTCTCCATATAAGGTGAATGATCAAGTATACTAAGTGTTCTGCTCAAGGGGAAGATCTTCTTGGCCATTGCCTTAAAGGCCATCCTAGATAGTCTGTTGAGTATCAGAATAAATTTCATGCCCAATCACAGTGGTGAAGTGTGGAAGCCCAGTGAATTTGTGAACAAGGCTATTCTTCTCCTTTGTAAGGTCCTTTCCTACAAGGTTACATATATAAACTGAATAAGAAGCATTGACATAACAGAGGTAGGTGACAAAGGAATCCAAGTCACCAATTTATTCAATGTATATTTTTGTTTTTTGGACCTTCTCCGGCCAGATCTATAATGTATGTTTTCCAACATAAATGGATTACTGCTGCAGCTACCCAGCTGGATCTCAGAATAAGCAGGTCAGGATGGGTTGAACTGATTGCAAAGTCACTTTTATTCCATAGTCAGACACTCAGCTCTAATAAGGGTAAGTACCACACCAACAGCTGAGTTAAAATGATGAATAGGTCTCTATCAGACAAGGCAAGAGCTGGCTTTAGTTTTTTAGAAGTCTGCTTTATAACTCTCCTTTTTGGCTTGCTAGAGATCTTACACTATATTTTATCTACTCAGCTACCTCTAGCAGTGTCAGATTTGTGGAGTCCTATGGCAGGAGTGGAAAAGCAGCTTGTACTGTAAGGCTACACATGCTGCAGAATACTTTAATGCTCAAAGATTTCTAAATCACCTGGTAAATTCCCTGAAATAGCATTATGAATGTCATATATACCATGTTCAGAAATTTAAAAGGTCCAGAAAGTTTAGGTAAGGAGGTGAAAATGTGCAAGGAATAGCCTTGTGCCTTAGAGGGGACATGAAAGCATGAAGCATACTATCAGTGCCTTGAAAATGTTAATGAGGGGCACATCCCTTAATCTTATTTCCCACCATCTGGATGCATGCATTGTGCTAAGATACCCAGAGAACAACTTCCTGATTAGTGTGATTGCAAAGAGCATGATTGCATCAATATTGTGTACTAGCGTAATGTTCTCTAGAATAACTGAATGATGGAAGCCTGCAGAGTGTACCGTTGCAGAGAATAAAGTAATGAACATAGCCCTAAGCAGGATAACAAATCTGTATGGTTGTCTTTTGCACATAAGAAAATGTTTATTAAATTATAAAAATAAACTTTAAAAAGGAAACACATCAGATGTTTGCACATTTGTAAATTTTCAGACTAGACACACCTCTATAACCATTCTCACAACAAGATGTAGAATATCTCAGCTGCTTTCTAGTCCTTGATCCTTTCACAAGGGATAATCACTATCTTCACATATTTCCCCATAGATTGCTTTTGTCTTTTTCAGGACTTTGTACTGTACTCCTTCTCAGTACTTCTTTGTATCTGTTCTCCTTTGTTCAACATTGTCTTTGTTAGATCGACCCATGTTATTGTATGTAGCTGTAAATTATTTATTCTTATTGCTCTATAAGATTCTGTTTATGAATATATTACAGTTTAATCAGCCAACTGTTTATGCACATTTGGGTCTTCGATTTGGGATGTTATAAACAGCCTGTCTAAAAAGCCTCATGTGCATGTCTATTGTTAAATATTCATATGAATTTTTCTTTGGAATAGACCTAAGAGAGAAATCATTAGGTGATACAGTTTCCAGATGTATAGCTTTAGTAATACTGCCAAGCAGTTTTCAATTGTGGTTGCCCCAATTTTTACCTTATTAAGATGTGTGAGCACGCCCACTGATGTATATCCCTCCAACACTATTATCTTTCTATTTTTCACTTTAGCAATTTTGATATTTAGAGGTATCACATTATGATTTTAATTTGTATTACCTTGATAACTAATGAATTTAAGCACATTCTAATGTTTGTTGCCAACTGGATATCTTATTTTGGGAAGAACTCACCCAAATATTAGGATCCCTTTTTCAAGTATATTACATGAATCTCAATAGTTTGATGACTATAATCATTGCAAATTTTTCTAAATTTTGAACCAGATTTTATAAATATCTCATTGATGTCTTTTAATGGCAGTTTTTAACTTTGATCAATAGCCACATAGTGCCAGAAACTGCATTAAATTGGCTGTGTATCAATACCACATGTGACATACCAGCTGCAATGTAAGTACTTTAGTTTAACTTTATGACACCCCACAATTATCTGGTACAATTTGTTGGCCAGACTGGAATTAAATGTGGATTTTTAGGCTACACCACCACAATATCTTTTAGTTCTTTGAGGCAGTGTTTAATCTCTTCAGTTTATCCTAGTATGAATTTAATATAGATATAGAGGAAGAGAGTTTTGGGAACTTTTGCCTGGTCCTTCCCACCTGAATGGCTTTTAATTAACAAGCAAGAAAATATTTATGATGGGTTCTTTTAGTTACAATTTATCCATTTTAATCGTATAATCAGGACATGATTACAGAATGTGTATGTGGACGTTTTGGAGTGACTGAGAGATACTTGCATGCCAGAACTCCATTCATCACCTCCTGCCTTCCTTAGCTTTCCCTCTTGCCAGGAAGTTATCATGGTGCTTGCTTTTACTGATATCAGAATTAGTTCATACTGATACCTAACAACTTTTGTTTTCAAAAGCACCTATAACATGCTGGAAGGTTCAGGAGAAACTCAGGTTTCAGGTTCTTTTACCCAAATCTCCTTATCCTCAGTATCCCATCCTTTCTCTCTTAGAGTTCTAATTTTGGCAAAGATGACCTCTCCACATTGACCATTCAGTTCCCTTTATAACGTTAGCTGTTATTAACAGGTAGTCAGCCTGTAGTGTTTATAATTACTATTTCCTCATTACTAACTCATTATGACTAAAAAATAAATCAATGATTCAGCCACTGTCTGTGCCTTTCTAAAATGAAATAAATGTAATTGTGAAGCCACTATGCATTCAGAGTCACCATCTCCACATGTACTTTGGAATTAGGGTCATTATTGACTCTGACTGATGAGTGCCCAGCTCCAAAATTATCTGCAGATGGTGTGGTTTCTGAGGCTACATCTATAACCAATTCCCTAACCTGGATTCCTTCAAAAAATATCTTGAATGCAGGGGTTTATTTTTGGAAGTAATCTCAAGAAAAGAAAAGCAGTTTCAAAGAGCAAACAGGAAAGTGAAGACAGTTAATACAAAGTAAAAATGTTGAGCTGATCACGACTGTGAATAAATAGATTTTATCCTGCTGGCAGCTTTCTAAAGAGTCTTGCAGAATGAACCTCTGAGTTCTTCATCATAAAAACAGATTAGAAGAGCATTTATTCGCTACATAACTAGATAACTGCGTTTGGCAAGGGTTGCCCTATAAGGGTTAACTCGCTTATACTCCAGGGTTTATGCAAGTTCATATTAGCTGAAACAGCACCTGCAGAGATTTTCCCAATGGCGTCTGTGCTGTCTGAAGTAAGATGCTGCCAGTTTAAACTATGATCAGTTGGTCTCACCAATAATGGTGGGAGGAAAATGGTGGGATGATAAATGTATGTGCTGTACAAAGGCTATCATTTTGATCTCAAATTGTGTTCAATTATCTGATTTAAAATACTGATTTTTGCCCATTTTATATCTTGTTTTATCTTCAGGGGTGTGCATGTATATTGAGTCACATGCTTAAAAGATTTTTGTGGATATGTTTACAGAAATACTTTCACAAAAGTATTTTATTATAAATTGCATGTCCGTCAGGGTTTACTTACAGTGACATATTGGTTAGAGTAATATAGAACAAGGACCTTATTATAAGAATTAGACTTCCCACAATTTAGAGAGCTGGCAAAGAGGATGCAAGTCCTTTCCATTTGGCCAGCCTGAGTGACAGGAGCGAGAAGAGCTGAATCTGAAGTGGGAGAACAAGCACAAACCGGCTTCTGTAGGAGGAAACTGGGTCACATAAGAAAGGAGAGAAAACCATGATTGTCTCTTGTCACCTCACCTGACATGCAGGAGAAGAGGCATCCTTCAACACAAAGCAGGCTCAGAGAAGCCAAATTAGTACTGGACTCAAAAATGCACCTCATGCCAGCAAGGTCAGTTAGCCAATCAGTGGCAACTTTAAAGTATATACAATATCTTCTCTTTAATTCCTTCTTTCCAACTGTAATGCAAATTTATCTCATGACCAGATCCAGCCTAGAATCATAGAAGAAATGAAATTCATGGAAATATATTTCCAGAGTAACCAAGTTGACTTTTAACAAAGCGAGCACAGTCCACTTCTTGTCAACTCAGCATCCATACATAACTCCTTTAACCCTAATAAACTTCCAGAGACAGGAAGAAGATCATTTTTACATAGGACAGGATGCACTTATCCCTGCTAGAGCAGAAAACATAATAAAGCTGAAAAATAATCTATTTTCCAAAAGAGGATGCAGAGTAACTTCACTCATTTTGGGGTGATATTCATTATCTTCTGAGCTGAGTCACACTTGTTCTTTGATATGTTGTAAATTAAATACAGAAAGACAGCAGGTTTCCTATGAATACGTCTTCTGCCTCCCAGACATTCTTCTCTTTGCCCTCATTATGTAGTAGCAAATCAATTTCTCTTGGAAATCAAAATTGATCACCTTGTCGAACGCACTAATGCCTTTCTTTACCTGTTTGTTCACTGGCATGAGGATTCCAACGTGATCAGGTGTCATTACCTATCTCTAGTTTAGTGGAATCATTGTTGTGTCCGTTGATAGACGCATCCCTACCTGGAAACTAAGACTACTAGAGCAGTAGAGCATGAAGTCATGGGACTAGAAAACACTTTGCTAGTGTATTACTAAAAGCAATGGTAAGAAGATCCATTCCCATTTTCACTCCATTGATTCCCAGACCTGTGATTCTTGACTGTGAGAGAAACAGTAACATGTATTAGTCACAGATGAGCACAACAACTGCATCCTGGAGGGCATTAAACAATCCTCAAGAGGTTGACACACAGTTGGTGTAAGAACTGAATCTTCAAAAGTATGTCCCACTGTTTTATCGGACCTGCTGCATCAGAGTTGTGGATAACATAACAGTGGTTTTCAAGAGCGTGGGCCCATGGTCACACCTTATATGCTGTAAAGTTCATTTCTTATTAGGGACAATGCTGGCTAGAATACCATTGTGGTAAATCGAGCACTTTTAAGTTCCACAGACGGAGTTTTTAGCAGAGGCATTGTGGGTAGCATAAGCAAATTCACATTCAGAGTAAGAGCTTATTACGGTGAGACAAACCACTGCCTTCTCCATGATGGAAATATAGTCCACCTGACATTAAGTTGCTAGTTGAAATGCCCACCCTATGGAACCAGAATGATATTAAAAACTTGGTGTTGATCTCTGCTTTTGGCAGGATGAGGGCACAGCAGTGGCTCCAATCCATGTTGCATAACCTGTGTGCCTGCTGCCATTGGGTACTCTTAATTATAATGAAACTTTTGAGCAAGTTCAGAGGTGGCCGGATTAAGTGACGGAGATACAAAACGAATCATCCTGTTCATCTGTTTAGGATCTTTCTCAGCTAAGAATTTTTTTTGCTAAGTATTTTTTATGGCTCACCAACACCTTGACACTCTGTTTTACCCTTTCAGAGAGATCTAGCTACATGTTTCTTCTTCTCTTGAGCTCCTCTGGAAGCACAAACCATTATTCACATTGTATTATTTAGCAAAACCATACATTGTGCCATCTGCCGTTCCAGGTAAAATAAACATTCATTAACTCTAGTCACCATGCTGTACAATAGATCTTTGGAACTTATTCCTTTTATTTAACTGTGATTATGTATTCGTTGACAAACATCTCCCCAGCCACCTCCCTCCCAATTATCCCAGACTCTGGTAAACATCATTCTATTCTCTACTTCTATGAGATCAACTTTTTAAGATTCCACATATGGTATATTGCCTTTTTGAACAATGCTAAGCGAATGAATGTTAAGAGTTTCCACCACAGAAACAGAAAAGATAACTATGTGAGGCAATGCATTTGTTAATTAACTATTTTAACCATTCCACAATGTATAATATTTTAAATCGAGTTGTACACTAAATACATACAATTTTATATGTCAATTAAAAATAAATTTGACTAAATTAAAAAATAATAAAACTAAAGCAAACAAACACCCAAATGCAATACATGAAATTTTGCTAATTGGGAGGATTTCTTTTTTCACCATTGCCTCTCAGTGTCCCAACAGAGGATAACCGTAATATCATAGTCAAACACTTTTAGTAAAGTAAGCCATAACACAGAGTACTTAAACACAGTACCTTGACTTTTTTGTAATTCAGTCTGCTCATCCTAGGGCGTTACCCATGAAGCCAGCTTTGTGAGTTAAGTACAAGACGGTGTAGCAGGAGTATGGGCCAGGGGCATAAATGAGTCACTTGTTCAAGCAGCTTGTGCCTTTGGGACTTTTTTTTAGGCCTGAAGCACTTATATTTGGTAGTGGAGTATGCTCTGCATGCTGAAATGTAAAGCTTGCTGAACTCAACCTAGGATAGGCAGCTTAGGTCTCATGATAACTTGATGGTCTGTAGTCAAGTGCTCACACACCAC
This sequence comes from Cephalopachus bancanus, assembly GCA_027257055.1. Taxonomy (NCBI): domain Eukaryota; kingdom Metazoa; phylum Chordata; class Mammalia; order Primates; family Tarsiidae; genus Cephalopachus; species Cephalopachus bancanus. The sequence continues at coordinate 2,705,203 of JAPVLO010000074.1, forward strand.
TAAAGACCAAATTGTCAGAGCTATTTCTAGAGAGGAGATTATTTATCTGCACGAAATTTTATCACTTTTCTCCAATGTCCTAAAGGTAAAAATCCTAAAGCTATGGATTTACCTACTGATAAAAAGAGCAAGACTAATACAGGGCTATAGAATAAAGGATGTTACCTTATACATTTGTGGAAGCTTATGGAAAAATCTATGCAAATCCGTTACATCTAGTGTTAGGCCTGAAGATTGTATAGTTCATTTAGGCTGCTGACTGAGAAAAAGAGAGAAATACAAAGTAGATGAAAGTCAGCACTAGTGAGAACCCTTGATAACAAACCTGAACTTGAGTTTGTCTGACACCACCTCCAACCTGGATGGTACAGGAGACCTTATACCATGTAGCTGCACACATGCCTGGTACTAGGACTCAGTGAGCAAAGAAAGAAGTCCTGAAGGAGACGGAAGTTTTACTCCACAACAAGATAAACTAATAATTCAGAAATACTGTGCATGAAATGGTGATGTGCTGGGTTAATTAATCCAATATTTACAGTGCCAAAAAAATGACTGGATCTTTATTTTCACCATTCAAATCTTATGCAAATTTCCTTTTTCTCCAGCTTCCTATTTCTGTTGTAAAAAAATATCACAAACTTGGTAATTTAAAACAATACTCTAGTATCTTGCAGTTCTGGTGGCTGGAAGTCTGAAATAAGTTTCAGAGGGCTAAGTGGGCATGGCTGCATTCCAAATAGAGGCTGTGAGGAAGAATCCATTCTGTTCCTTTGTCAGCATTCCAGGGCTTGTGGCCCTTTCGCTTGTCTTCAAAAAAAGGCATTACATCACTCCAGTCGTGGCTTCGATGTTCTCATCTCTTCCTCTAACTCTTCTACCTTCTTTTTTGATATATTAAGAACGCTTGTGGTTAAATTAGGTCCATCTGGGGAGATAATCTAAAATAATCTTACCATTTCAAGGTTCTTAACATTTGCAAAATACTTTTTGTCCATGTATAGGTTATGGAGATTAGGACATGGGCATCTCTGGGGACCATTATTCTACCTACCGCACCAACCTATAACTCCACAGAAAAGGACTTTCTGGAAAGGGTATTTCCATTTACACTAACTTGACTCAGAGCAAATCCACCATACATTGTAAATATGTCATTTGATTCTAACAAGATTTCTAGGGCTTAGCAAGAAAAATAGACAACCAATATTATTCTCCTCCTTAGTTCGATGACAGAGAGCATTAAAGTTAAATAATACCATACATTTTCATGTTAGAATTTCTATAAAATAATTTGTAATGGTCCATAAGTTATTGCCAATTCAAATATATATGGGTAAGTGGTTAGTTACCCATTTACTCCACTCAAAAAAATGTGGCAAATATTTACAATACATTGCATTATTGACTGTGTTCCCTATTATGACGCATATAAAGGAAAAAAATCTTCTTATATTTTGAGAAACACAAACCTAGAGAATTTAAGACAAACTACAATTATATTCAGCATACCACATAGTGTCAAAGTAAAATGTTTTCATATAATAATTTCTAATAAAAGTAATTTACTAGGTGAGTTATTTTGTGCTGATGTTCATTGTTTTATCTTTTGCTCTTGACTCTCTTGCTGTGCAGGGATAATACCTTCTTGCTTTTCTAACTCAAATCACGACTCTTTCTTCTCAATCCACAAGCTGGCTTAGCTCTACCTTATGGTAAACAGAGGGAAGCCATCACTAGTGGATAATTAATTTCTCTAGGGATGAAGAGAAGGCGAAGTTATAGGGTGGGAAAAGATGTCTTTTCTAGTTCTTTGACAAGTTTGTATCTAAAACAAACTTTCTAAATTATCAGGCTGATTTCTTCCGCCTGAGAGATTTGTAACTAGTAGAAAAATGCATGATGCTTTTTTAAATCTTTAATTACATTCCACCCTAAACTTAAAACTCTGATAAATATTGTGCACAGCACAAATTGGGTGGACCAAATCACCATGGGTTTCTATAATTCACTGAAATGATAGTCACTACATTAGGTATTTTTTCTTAATAAGATCCTTGAATTTGTATAGTATTTTTTCTGCTAGAGCACTAAAAGCAGAGGATGCACAGGGACTTGTTGGTGAATGTTGAGACCACATGAAACAAGGATGCATGAAGTTTATAACGATTCACTATTTTCTGCTCTAAGCACAGTATGGACATTCAAGAGGAGTGGCTGCTACCTGTTACCACCATTACCAATTACATACTGTTTCACAACAAAATTATATTTATAAACAAAGAGGTCAAAATTAAAAGAACTATAGCCAAATTGTTGCTTTAGTTCCAGTCCAGGGATTTTCCTGTTCTGGAACACTCTTTCGAAAATTACGGAGGTTTTGTGCCAAGAGGGATGATTTCCCTGCTGTATAGAGTCATATTCCTCTTAAAACGCAAGCAATGACTCCCCTGTGCCTTCCAAATCAGGGACTAACTCCTCAGCCTGATGTTCGTGACCTTACACCATCTGGCTCGTAACATTTTTACGTTATAGCCTATTACTCTCTTGTTAAAAAAAAAAGTCAAACTAAATTTCTCCTTTTTCTCTGAATCTTCCTGAATTATCTTACTTTTCTACTTTATTCTCTGTATTTAAAATATTTCCCTCTTTTGTCCAAACATTCTAAAAATACCCTACCTATCATTTAAAAGCTCTTTCTTTATTCCTTTTTCTTTTAGTTGAGATGAGGTCTCACTCTGTCATCCAGGCTGGAGTGCAGTGGCATGATCACAACTTACTTTAGCCTCAACTTCTTGAGCTCAGGTAATCCTTCTGCCTTAGTCTTTCAAGTAGCTTGGACTACAGGCATGCGCCATTATGCTCAGTTATTTTTTTTTTTTAATTATTTTTGTAGAGACAAGGTCTCCTTATGTTGGCCAGTGTGCTCTCGAATTCTTGGGCTCAAGCATTCCTCCCACCAGGCCACCCAAATTGCTATAATTTGAAGCATGAGTTACCACGTCAGGCCAAAATTGTTTTTGATACAATTTCTACCATGTAATTTTTCCTTGTCTTTTCTACTGGATATAATCACTTACGTTTTCAAATCTTCCTTCTCTTCTCTCTGTCTCTCACTGTCTCCTTCTCCTTCTCCCCCTCCCTTTCTCTCTCCTTCCATTTCTCTTCATCGCCTCTGAAAGATAATATATCTGCATATTTAAAGTTTAACTAATTTAATGAATATTTTATATGTAAATGAACTATATAAAAGTAGTGTGATTACATAAACTGCATCTACAAATAATTACAAGTCAGTTCAACTACCTGAGTTTACTATCAAAAATATAAATCCTAAGTCCAACTGCACATAGATGAGCATAACAGGATTAAACTCTAAACATCTCCGTTTTCTGATTTGTATTTCCGAGTATGAACTTAAAAATAATTTTTTTAAGTCTGAGAACATTTTTATGAAATAGTGCTCATTATAGAATATTTTATTTTCCTTCAGAGGTCAAGAAAATTCATAAGCCTTATATAATATCTCCTTCCTTGATATTGTTTTGACAGAAAAATAAAAGAGAAAGAGGATATCCTTAATATTAGAAGGCAAGTGAGAAAAAGTACTTTAAAGTGAAAGGGACAAACTCCAACCTTTTGTAGTGTTTGTGTGGATGTGTGGGAGATATATTAGGAATGGTTAGTGTTCAAGCTATAAATATATTGCTGACAAAACGATCGTTCCTAAATGTGAACTGTTATAAATCTCTTACAGAAAAAACAAAAAATTTCCACAATAAGTATATCAATCTGGATAAAAGTAATCAAAAGGGGGAGACGGCAAGAGTACATTAGCAGTTACATAAAAAGAAGACATGGTTACAAAATTCTACCACGTGTTAGATGTCATTTGAATTTGTGGTATGTATGTGTCTAAGGTGATTGTTTAATTAGTTGTATATTATTAATTGCATGTGTAAATTCTCTTGTTAAATTTTGCTTTCTGAGCCAGGCTCTGTGGCTCAGCCTGTAATCCCGCGCCTTGGGAGGCTGAGGTGAGTGGATTGCCTGAACCCGTGGGTTCGAGACCCACCTGGGCAACTTGGCGAGACTTCATCTCTACAATAAATCAAAAAATTAGCCAGGCGTGGTAGCGCACCCACATAATTCCAGCTACTTGGAAGGCTGAGAATTGTTGGAGCCCAGCAGGTCGAGGCTGCAGTGGCCAGGAGCAGCCAGTGCCCTCCAGTCTGGGCGACAGAGTGAGACTCCAACTGAAAAAAAAAAAATTGCTTTCTGTATGAAGTTCCACAATAAAATATTTTATGCAGCTATTATTTTAAATAGGTATTTAAAAAGGAAGACCCCACCATCCAAAAAACTTCAAGATCCTTTAGTCCAATGTAGATGAACTAAGAGTATCTGATAGGAAGATATCTAAGCAAAGCAAATAATTATTTGACTAATCACAATCATAGAAACATAATTCTTCCAGTTTATCCTGATAAAATTTTCACATTCCTGGAAAGATTAAACACTGGGCTAGGAAACAGTCAGCTGCACAGTTTATCAATCATTTTTCCAGAAACTCTAAAGAACTCTACATGTAGCAATATATTCCCTGATAACAGGGAAGACAGAAGAAGTTATGTGTCTTATTGCTAAACTAGTATTTGAGAACTGTGCTATTTGTGGAGCTTAATGATTATATAGGCTACAAATATTCAAGAAAAGAAATTAAAAGATGCATTAAAAGGAAGTTGTGGGTAATCCCCTCAGGTCCACTCTCATTGTGGAAGCTTTTCTGTCCCTTCAATAAATCCTGCTTTAAAAAAGAAAGAAAGAAAGAAAGAAAGAAAGAGAGAGAGAGAGAGAGAGAAAGAGAGAGAGAGAGAGAGAGAAAGAAAGAAAGAGAGAGAGTTGCACTTGTGACACAAACCCCATCCAATCCCTACTTAGAACAGATCTATGATGAACTTGTTCTTGATATTAAAAATTGGAAAGAGGAATTCATTCATTTAAAATACTACCACAGATAACTGTATGAAGTAATGCATACCTTAAGTAACTATATTTAATCATTCTACAATGTATATATTATTTTAAAACATCATCTTTTATACGATAAACACATACAACTTGATCAAATTAAGTAAATTAATTTGAATACATTTAAAGAAAAAAAATATTACCCCAGTTGATGCAGTTTAACAATTTATATTTTATAGTCATGGATATAAGAACATAAAGTAAGACCGGGCACAGTAGCTTAGCCTGTAATCCCAGCACTCTGGGAGGCCAAGGCGAGAGGGTTGCCTGAGCCCAAAGGCTCGAGACTAGCCTGGGCTACTTGGTGAGACCTTGTCTCTACAATAAATTTAAAAAATAAGCCAGTCGTGGTATCACACATCTGTAGTTCCAGCTACTTGGAAGCCTGAGGCGGAAGGATCTCAGGTCGAGGCAGCCATGCTGTGAGTGTGCCACCGCACTCCAGCCTGGACGACAGAGTGAGACTCCAACTCAAAAAAAAAAAAAAAAAAGAATATAAAATGATGAAATATAAATATAGGCAATATTGAAGGAATTAGAATTGTATTTCATTTTTGTCTCACATGTAATCAAAGACCACACCCACATCATGGACAACAGTTTAAAATCTTGCTGCCAGGTCATATATATGTATCCTCCTACAGTTAATAACTGATGTTCTATGAGCTATGTGTGTCATATACTACTTCAGGAATAAAATAATTCAAAGAAACGTGGATCCATTTCTTTTGGGGCCTGATGAATATCCTTGATTTCCAAACTCAAGCTAATGTTAAAAATGAACATTTTCCATGTTTGCATTTTTTTTTTTGCACTTCTGAGAAGCAGCTGAAGCCAGAAGCAGAAATGCTAATATTCCATGAGAACAGCTGTTGTTATGGTATTTCTGGACTAGCTGCTTACAGGAAGATTAAATCTTGCGGTAAAGCTTGCATTTTCTCATAGAATTCTCAGCTCAATTTCACAAACACGAAAGATTCGAGTAGGTGAGATGTAATTGTGAGAAGCAGCCCTACCTTGTCAGGTTATTTCTCTAAATTTCAACAGGCCTTTAAACTTTTCTTGGCTATAATGCATCCCCATTAATAGTGAGCTTAACGTCATGAATAACAGTGGAAGCCACAAAGAAATATCTCATTTTCAGAAAATGAGAAATCTCAAAATTGGTCAAGGAATCTGGAGTGGATAAAAAAGCTCTGAAACTTACTATGCTTTTGATCTTTGGATACACACACACACACACACACAATTTACACGTAACACTTATTGAAAATGCTGTTTGTTTAATCCTCTCCAAGATAACTGGTCCTCACAAGAGAACCAGCAAAATAAAATATCAAGATAATGAGCGATCTAATTCACGATAGCTACCAACTACATCTCTGCCCTTCAATATAATCTGAGCTGTTTGCTGCCTTAGCCCATGTTATGTTTTACTCCTAATAATAAAATTGATTTAAATACTTTTTGAATGTCTTCTTTATTCATTCAAGACATTCAGGTAGCTTTTACATATCTTGGAAATATCTATTTTAAATCAAATTTATTTTAAATTCTGGTCTTATTTTAAATATTTTTAATATAAAATAGATCATTAAGGAGAAAATATAATTAATATGAAAGTAATATAAAGAAAGCTGTATTTAAATATTTATTCAATTTTTAAAACAATTTTATTTTTAAAATATAGTTGATGAGTAATGCCAATCAGTCAACCAATCTGCAGTTTGTGTTCCCTAATGATGTCACATAAAATAAATATTATTCTAAAGAAACATGGAATAATAAATTATAAATTCTGGGAAAAAAGATTTAGATCCTTTAATTTTTCACATATTAAGAATTGTTCTCTATAAACTAAAAGCTATAAATTGTTCTCTATAAGCTAAAAACTATAAATTTCATTAAAAGGAATGTCCAATGAAATATATCATTCATAAGAAGAAAAACTTTATGAAAAATAGACAACAACTTGGTCTGGAAGTATTAAAATCAGTTGAAAAAATCAAGAAGAGGCAACAACATAATTAAAATAGGCAGAGTGACTGAAAATCTTTGAAGGAGAAAGTAGATTAAACTTGACAAAAATGCATAATAATTGTTTCCATATAGTGTGTGGCAACAATTAATATCTTTGTTGCACTGATAATAGGCGTCATTTTGTAGGTAGGAAGATGATTCAAAGAAGGATAAAATGTCGTCCAATTAGTAAGTTTTGTCACCATTTGGTAAGCATGCACAATGTGTTATTAGCAAAAGAAAACTTGCAAAGCTTTTGCAAATTACATTGTATTCATAAGCTTCTCTCATCATTCCTGTCATCTATTAGCCGCGCACTAAAAATGATGTAACTTGTTGAACCAAAGGAAATTTTAAACTCCATTTTAATTTTCTTAATCTAGTTATAAGTACAAACAAACTCAGGTGCACATCAGAGGGAATGTTTCATGACTTAGAATACCCATCCATCTTCAGTTCAAAATAAATAACACATCTTGGTCTCAAATTAGAATGAGACAGCTCTTTCAATTAGAATACAAAAAATAAGAAGGAAAGAAAAACTGCAAGCATCCTGTGTGACTATGAATTAAAAATAAGTAGGAAAAGTTACTGGGATGGCTGAGGCAGGAGTATTTCTCCATACCAGGAGTCTGAGGATGCAGAGAGCCAATGGAGTACACCACTGTACTCCAACCTGGACCACATAGAAATACCTCATCTTTAAAAGAAAAAGTTGAAGTGGAGACCAGAGATTGTGAAAAAAAGGCAGAGACTTTTAAAAGGTAGAGTAAATCCTCATGAGCCCAAATAAATATAGTTATTATACCTGATTATTTTTTCCCATTTAATCCCTATTTAATATTGGAGGAAGGGAAAGAAGTAGATTGGTCTGAAAATGAGTCATTCAAATGTAACTCCTTCACTATAACAACTCTATTAAAATTGCTATTTCAGGAAGGTCATCGATTATACCTTGTGGATCAACGATATTGTCTTATTTAAATTTTTCATATTTGTTTTTTTAATTTTTTTTGTTTGTTTTAAAGATGTGGGGCACAATTCAGGGTTAACTAGAAATTGATCTTCCATATGATCCAGCAATTCACCCATTGAGAAATACCCAGAGGAATTCAAATCATTCTACAAAAAAGATATCAGCACATGAAAGTTTTTTGCAACTTTTCATATTCTTTCAATATTTTTTACCCTTTAAGACTTCTGTGCCTCTAAACTAAAGCTGGGTTTTCAATTCCATATCATTCATTAATTCATCATTATAGGCGATATTGATGTTAAGAACCCGTGTTTTCAAAAACATTGAGCTTTACATTTCAAAACCTCAAAAGATGTTTACATCTTTCTCTCCCTAATCAGCCATTTAAAATCTATTTTTAGCCGGGCTGGGTAGCTCAGCCTGTAATCCCAGCGCTATGGGAGGCCGCGGTGAGTGGATTCCTGAGCACGCGGGTTGGGGACCCTCCCGAGCAACTTGGCGACACCTCATCTCTATAATAAATCAAAAAATCAGCCGGGTGTGGTAGCGCGTGCCTGTAATTCCTGCTACTTGGAAGGCTGAGGCAGAAGGATGGCCGGAGCCCAGCAGGTCGAGGCTGCGGTGGCCGGAAGCGGTCACTGCACTCCAGTCTGGGCTACAGAGTGAGACTCCAACTAAAAAAATAAATAAATAAAAGAATAAAATAAAATAAAATCTATTTTTAACATCTTAAATTCTCAAACCTATTAAAGTTTTATTGTAATTGATCTCTTAAATGTCCATAAGTCTCTTAAGAATGCTATAAAATGCTTTCAAGAGCTCTTATTTAAAACACCCCTAATCAGATTTATCTACTTTTTAAAATCTTAAAAAAGTCCTTACTGGTAAAAAAAAAAAAAAAAAAGTATATTATTCACTAGATCCTGAGAACTCTCTATCCTTTGGTGTTTTCTGCTTTTTAACATCATCTACTTTGTTTTTTACTGTGTTGAAATATTCATAAGATAAAATATACTATTTTTATACATCAAAATGTTATCCATCTTCCAAGATGCTTCAAAATCTTCAGTAACACACCATCACCATTATGAATTATTTTATCATTCCCCATGTACAGACTGTATATACCTTATCGCATTTTGTTCTCCACTTACATTTTTGAATGAAATTATGTGCTTGAGTTCCTGTGTAGATATTATTTTTTATGTGGAAATCGCTTTATATCAAAGAGCATAATAAATACTAACAAGTAAGAATCAAAGAAGGAGTATCGACTTTGTCGAACAGTAGAATTGCAATTGAGGAATTTCTCCAGTAAAGCATGAATTACATTTTGATAATGTTCAAATTCACTATTTATAGTAAGTTAAATTAGTGAAAAAGGTAGTTTCATTATGATCTTTGAGGGAATTCAGAAATTCAGAAAGTTGAGAACAAAGAAAGTATTTTATGAATGAGTTTGTCACCTAAAGACAATGAATTCTAAGTAAACTGTATTCTGAATTACATGTATAGTAAATCTTGTTTTTTATCTTTTATAACTTCATTTTTTATTTTAGTACAACTAATCATAGTACATTTCAGTAAGCTACATGAAATTCACATTTACAGAAACATCCTTCTACACATGTGAGGACTGATAGTCTATGCAACACATTCTAACATTTAAATATGTTGAAGACAGACATGATTACATTGAATCATAAGATGTTACTAGAGTGAGCTTCTGAATCTTTACTGGAATTAATGATTTTGGGGGAACAAAGTGAAAGACAGTGCATCTCCTGTAGTGCCATACAAAATGATGACTATCTGTATGTTCCCAGCCAAGTGACTGACTGAACATAAGATTTTCATGGGGGTTTATAATACCACAAAGGTGAGAACTATCCTAAAGTTGACAGTAATATAGTGTATTTCCATGCTATTGCATAATAATGTCTACATTTATATTTAGCCAAGATATTTCAGAAATATGAATTGTTTAATATTTTTTTAAGAATTATAGTTGTTACATTTGGATTAAACTTTTAATCTAAAACATTGTAATTATTTTTCAAAATGTATAACTTTTTTTATTGAAGTAGTACACACAGAATAGTTGACTTTGGTTATCTTTGGGGGTGATAAACTAATATGTTATTACCTTCTGTCTTTTAAAATTTTACACAAAGTAAGTTGTGTACAATTTTAACTTACACAAAATAGGCTGTGTTCTTTATGTAAAATACAAAACAATATCCAAATCTTATAAGGAATGTGTTTCTGTGTTCAATGTCCACATTTCTCCAGAATCTTTAATTTCAGAGAAAGAAAGGTGTCAAAATATTTATGACTGAGCAGAAGATAATGTATATTGAAAAAAGTCAATTTTTCTCTTTTTGTAAATAGGAAATAGATGGGAAAGTGAGCATTATTATATACTTGAAATAGAAAGGTAGATGGGTGATGCTTAGAAAGAAGTAAAAATAATCCAAATTAAAAATACACAGAAGTGAAAAATTATCTTGACTTTACTAGCAAAATAGCTATAATTATTTCCTATTTCTTTTAAAAATGAATAATAATGTGCTTTTTTAAATTTTGGTGATAAGATGTTTCCAAACATAATCTTAAATCAATCAGTTTAGTGTAAATCCCTTTGAGTTACTACATATAATTTTCACATCAGGGTATAGACTACAAAGGTTTAAGTTTAGAAAATTAATAATCAAAAGATAAAACATTGAATGATAGGAAAATATGTTCTCAAGGAAAAGGAACAATAATTTAAAAATATTTCAAGAAAAATCATCAAACTTTTAAAGATATGTTTATGCAATCTACTGTAGGATGCTAAAGACTGCATACACAAAATTCACAATGATCTATGATAACTATAAAATGCATGCCCCAAACGGATGAAATTAATCAAATGAATTCTATCGTCACCATACAATAGGTAGGGTAGTCAAAGAAAATGACAGAAGCATGGTTGAGCAAAGGTCATATGACATATTGCCACTGTAATTCCATTCAACTTCAAAAAGCAATGTATAGACATCGTCTTGGGGGGGGAGACAAAAAAATGGAATTATCTTTTAGAGGGAGGGCACCTTATAGTACCCTCAGAATTTGTTCTTCTAGGTAAAATAGTCAATGATGATTTATCTGGAAGTTTTGAAACAGTTGCCTCACAATTTGCCAAAGAAACATCCCAAGTTGTAGCAGACAAGTGACTGGTTCTTCTACCACATCCTCGCACCTGCCCACCCAGTGCTGACTGTTCAAGCAGTTTTTTACCAAAATGGCATGACCCCTGTGCCCCATTTTTCCTATTCACCCAATCTCACCGAGTGACTTTTTTTTTTTTTTTGCTTCCCCTGATGAAAAAAGTCCTCAAAGGGAAACATTTTACTGATGTGAAAGAAGTGAAACAAAAAATGGCAGAAACACTAAAAGGTACCAAAATTGATGAGTTCATAAACTGTTTTGAGCAGTGGAAAATTAATCTCATGTATTACACCAAAGGAGAATACTCTGAAGGTGATCGAAGTTTAAAAATGCAAGAATAAATACACATTTTTAAATTTTTAGGTCTCCCTTCATATGTACACACATAATTTTTCCTAGTCTGTGGTATTTTCAGTATCTTAATATCATCTTTCTGTGAATGTAAATTGTTGATGTTAATAAATTTCAAATATGAATCTTATCTTTAGGCTTAATATTTTTCTTGTTTAATGTCTTAGCATATAAAAAGTCATGAAAATTTTTTTAATGTCCTTTTTTTAGAATCTTCATTGTCATACTATTCAAATTTAGACTTAAGTCCATTGGAAATAAATCTTTTATAATTTTCTATACATTTTTTTTTTTTGAGTTGGAGTCTCTGTTGCCCAGACTGGAGTTCAGTGGCCGCTCCCGGCCACCGCAGCCTAGACCTGCTGGGTGCCAGCGGTCCTTCTGCCTCAGCCTTCCGAGTAGCCGGAATTACAGGCGCGCGCTACCACTCCCGACTAATTTTTTGATTTATGGTAGAGATGAGGTCTCGCTGCCTAGGCAGGTCTCGAACCCGCGGGCTCAGGCAATCCACTCACCTCAGCCTCCCAAAGGCGAGGGATTACAGGCTGAGCCACCGAACCCGACTTTTTTTTCTATAAATTTTAAGGGTCGTTTTCCACTATGAATACTCAGTGTACGTGGTGCAGATTCTGAAAATAATCTTCTTTTCCCACAAGGAATTCTACTGATGATTTTTGCCCATGACAGTAGAATAGCCTTTAATTTTTTGTTCTTGTAATGTTTTTACTAGTTATTGGTTCCAGGATTATGTTTGCCTAATAAAATATGATTGAAGTGTTTTTGTTTTTTTCATCTTCATTTCTTTTCTCAGGAATTGTTTGTGCATGATTTTTATATTTTCTTCTTTAAATTTTTGAGAGAATTTACCAGTTAAACTTTATGGACCTGGATTCTCTGTGTGTCTCTGTCTGCATGTGTAAGTCCTTTAATTATGAGTGCAATCTTACTAAAGAGGGTTAGAAAAAACAATTCAGATTTTCTTTCTTTCCCCAATATTATTTCTGTGATTTCAAAGACTCTTTTCCTTTCAATAATTTATCAACTATATTGCAACTAAATTGTTTAGGAGACATGCATACAATGTTTATATGTTCATATGATTTGTAGTGATGTCCCTCACTACAAATGATGCTTGAAATTTGTATTTTTATTGCTAATGGCCAATCAGTTTTATTTATATTCGTAAGTATCTTTGTTCTTTCTAAATTTTTTCAATAGTACCTGTTTTCTCTCGCATGTGTATGGTTCTTTCTTACATTTCCCCCATTTGTTATGCAATTTTTTCTTTTTATTAATTCCTATAAATGAGTGCTTATGTCATTGATTTTCCATTGTTTTTTGTTTCATTGTATGTGTATATGGCGATACAGTAAGTTCCCTACATACAAACTTTCAACTTGTGAACTTTCAAAGATGTGAACGTGTTTGCATGTCCAATCATGTAAGTTAGTTCATTGTACTTTTCAAGATACTGTACTGTTAGATTAAAAATGTTTTTTTTTGTTTGTTTTTGTTTTTTGTTTTTTTTTTTTTGAGTTGGAGTCTCCCTCTGTCGCCCAGACTGGAGTGCAGTGGCCGCTTCCGGCCACCGCAACCTCGACCTGCTGGGCTCCGGCGATCCTTCCGCCTCAGCCTTCCAAGTAGCTGGAATTACAGGCATGCGCTACCACGCCCAGCTGATTTTTTGATTTATTGTAGAGATGAGGTCTCGCTGCCCAGGCGGGTCTCGAACCTGCGGGCTCAGGCAATCCACTCACCTCAGCCTCCCAAAGGCGCGGGATTACAGGCTGAGCCACCGAGCCCGGCTTAAAAATGTTTTTATTTAGTTTATTTTTAAAATGTATTTGTATGAAACATATTATAAACCTACTCAGAATAGTACTATATAGCTGATTATATTAGTTGGACTTACTAACAAATTGGACTTACAAACATGCTCTTAGAATGAAACTCATTCAAATGCATGAAAGGGGACTTACTATAAATTTTGCTCTCAGCACTGCTGTAATTGCAGTTTACAAGTTTTGATGTACTGTGCTTTGATATAATTTCATTTAAAATATATTTTCCTGCAGGAAAACAAGGAATAAACACAGTATGCATTGTTAATGCAAAATTAAGCACACACACACACACACACATATACACACACACACACACACGCACACACGCACACACACACATTTCAGGCCAAAACTCAAAAGAAAACAAAGAAGCAAATAATAATAAAAAAAACCCAACAGCAACAACAAAGAACTCTATAAGAGCCTCATGACAGGGATAAACTCTCAAATCTCAATAGTCAGTCTGAAAGTGAATGGACTAAATGCACCACTGAAAAGAAATAGAATGGAAAAGTGCATGGAAAAAGAGGAATCAAGAATTTGCTACCTCCAAGAAAGATATCTCAATGCAAAGAATTCTCACAGATTCAAAGATAAAGGATAGGAACGAAGTTTTCAAGTGAATGGAACACAAAAGAGGGCAGGAGCCACGACCTTATATTAGACAAACCAACCTTTAAACTATCAAAAACTTTAAAGATACAGAGGATACTACATAATGATAAAAGTCTCAATTCATCAGCAAGAAATATCCATCCTAGGTAGGGCAACCCCCTCGGGTCCCCTCCCACTGTGGGTGCTCTTCTGTCCTCTCAATAAATCATGCTGTCAAAAAAAAGAGAAAGAAAATAAATAGCCATCTTAAACATATATGCATCCAATACAGGAGCACCAGGTTTTATAAAGCAAGTACAAAGTAAACTAAAAAAAAAATTGACTCTAAAACTATCATAGCTGAGGACTTAACTGACCCACTAACAATTCGAATTAGATCATTGAAGCCAAAAAATCAACAAGGAGATCCAGAACCTTAACTTGATGCTTAACCAAATGTACTTAGTATATACCTACAGAATCATGGAATATACATTCTACTTATCACTGCATGGAATGTATTCTAAGATTGACCACATCCTTGACCATAAATCAAGCATAAACAAATTTTATGAGGTTGAAATACTACCACATACCTTCTCAGACTACAGTGGAAAAAATGAATATGAACACCAACAAAACTCCTCCAAAACTCACAAAGACATAGACACTAAACAGCATGATGATAAACAACTCCTGGGTCAACAAAAAAATCAAAACAGAAATTAAAACATTTCTGAAGACAAACAAAAATGAAGAAGCATCTTACCAAGACCTCTTGGATGCTATTAAAACAGTACTAAGAGGAGAATTCATATGTCTATGAACACACGTAAAGAAAAATGGAAGCATCACGAGTTAACAGTTAACAAATCACCTAAGGGAGCTGAAAAAAACAAGACCACCAAGACCTTAACTTCAGCATATGAATCCAGATCACCAAAGTAAAAAGCCCAAATATGGGACATAGAAGACAAAAATAACACAGAAAAAGTTAACAAAACAAAAATCTGGTTCTTTGAAAAGATAAGCAAGATTGATGGACCCCTAGCCAGACTGAACAAAAATAAGAGAGAAAAAGTCCAAATAAACACAATCAGAAATGGCAAAAGATCAAGTCACAACTCACCCTAAAGAAGGAAAGGATGATCAGAGATTACTATGCACAACTGTATGGAAAAAAACTTGAAAACCTAAATGAAATGGAGGATTTTCTGACATCATATAACCTCCCAAGGTTGAAACAAGAAGAAGAAATTGAGACCCCAAATAGACCAATAACAACCAGGAAATTGACTCCATCATAAAACTACCTACAAAAACAGTCCCTGGACCAGATGACTTTTTTCAGTGGAATTCTACAAACCATACAAGGATGAGCTGATATGAATCCTATTGAAAGTATTTCAAGCAATTGGGAAACAAAACTGCCCCCAAATCATTTTATGAAAATAACATCACATTGATATCCAAACCAGGTAAGACCCGACAAAGAAAGAGAATTACAGGCCAATTTCCCTGAAGAACATAGATGCAAAAATTCTCAACAAGATTCAACAACACATCTCAAAAATCATTCATCATGACCAAGTAGGCTTCCTCCCTAGGATGCAAGGACTGATTCAACATCCACAAGACCATAAATGTAATTTAATACATCAACAGATGTATAAACAAGCACTACCTGATTATATCATCAGACACAGAAAAACCTTTTGATAAAATCCAACATCCCTTCTTGATAAAAATCCTTGAACACCTAGACATAGACAGGTCATACCTTAAAATAGTAAGAGTCATCTACGATAAACCAGTAACTGACATATTGCTTAACAGAGAGAAATTGGAAGCATGTCCCCTGAAAATCAGAACAAAACAAGGCTACCCACTCTCATCTCTCCTTTTCAACATAGTGTTTGAAGTCCTAGCTATAACAATCAGACACAATAAGGAAATCAGGGGTATCCAGATAAGAAAAGAAGAAGTTAAGTTATCCTTCTTTGCTGACCACATGACCCTATACCTTGAAAACCCAAGAGAATCTGTCCAAAACCTCTTTGAACTGATAAATGACTTTGTCAACATCTCAGGGTGCAAAATAAACATGCAAAAAACAGTCACATTCTTATACACCAACAACCAACAGGCAGAGAACCAAATAAAAAGTACAATCCCATTCACAATTTAACCATAAACATACACAAAAAAACCCTAAAACAGGCAAAGTGAGGACCAAAGGGAGGCCCATTTTTTTCCTGTACAATGACCACTTACATGGCTAATCTGAATTGTACCCCACATCTTTAAAATTTTTAAAAGAATTTATAGAGAAAAAAAAATCTCAGAATCTTCCTAACCAGAGTGAAAGACCTCTACAATGAAAACCACAAAAACTACTCAAAGAAATCAAAGAAGACACAAACCAATGGAAAAATATTCCATGCTCATGAGTTGGAAGAATCAATGTTGTTATGATGTACATCCTATCCAAGGCAATCTACAGATTCAACACAATACCCATTAATTACCAACATCATTCTTCTCAGACCTGGAAATGACAATACCGAAATTCATATGGAGTCATAAATGAACACAAATAGTCAAGGGAGGCTGAGATTTCACCTGTACAATGACCACTTATCTACCTAATCCTGAAATGTACCCTACATCTTTAAAATAAAATAAAATAAAAATAATTTGTTCATTTAAAATATACTATTTGTTCTTATTTTATCTTTGTGTTATCAAAAGCATTTGTCTTCTGTAAAAGCATTTGATATCATCCATATTTGTTGTTATTTATTTCCATTTTAATTTAATAGTGTTCATAGAATACCTTTTTAAGTCCTTTGGAATTTATTGAAACGTATTGTAAGGGAAAATTAAGTATATACATGCAAACGAATGAAATTGGATCATTATCTTATAACATATACAAAAATCAACTAAAATTTCATTAGAGACAGACTTGAAATCATAAAACTCCTTGGTAAAAATATAGTAGAAAGGCTCTTGATATGATTTCTGAGAGCAAAGGATGACAAACTTTCAAGCCTTTATAAACCAGAAGACTGATGTTTCCATTAGGTGATATGGGGAAAGAATTGTTAGAGAATATTTAGGTGAGAAGAGATAATTTATGTTTTGAGTGTGTTAAATAAGCTAACTAGATCTAATAATCAGCATCCTAATGTTTATCATACTTGTCATATTAAAAAAATTCATATAATTTTTAAAGAATCCTTCACTAAAATGAAACTCTAAATACTTGCAATCAAATCATTCATATAGTTTGAGAAGAAAACTTAAAGATGAATATAACATTCCACTGAAAACCACAACTGATATGATTTTGTTGGCTGGGTAGTCATAGCATGCTACGCAATGACAGAGATCCATGGCATACATCTTTGTCCCTTAAAAGCTTTCTGGGAGATTTGCGTTTTCTGTAAGAGATAGCTTAGCTGATAACATGTAAGAGTGAACACAGGCCAGGCGCAGTGGTTCAAGCCTGTAATCCTGGACCTTGGGAGGCAAGGGTAAGAGAATTGCTTGAGTCTAAGGGTTCGAGATCAGCCTGGGCAACTTTGCGAGACCTCATCTCTACAAAAAATAAAAATAAAAATAACCGGTCATGGTAGCAAGCACCTATAATGCCAGCTACTTGGAAGGCTAAGGCGGAAGGATCGCCTGAGTCAAGCAGATCTACACTGGGGTGACCATGAGCATGCCTCTGCACTCCAGCCTGGGCAACAGAGTGAGACTCCAACTCAAAAAAAAGAAAAAAAAATGAACACAAATGAGTAGTAATAATTTTTAGTCATACATGTCTAAAGTAGTTTGTAGAAGTTTTGTCTTATTAACAACAGTTTGGTAGATGCATTTTTAAACTTAAATACTTCAAACAAAATAGGGGAAAATTATGATAGTTATCTAAGTTTTACTTTTGACTAGTCTTCAACTTGAAATATTTGTCTAGTATGCAGTGCATTTCTCAAGAACAATATCAGTATCATCACTTACTAACTACATGACTTGAGCAAATTATTTAGCCACCCTAAAGTTCCACATCCTTCCTCCATAATTTATATAAGCAGTGATCCCATAGCATTAGTTTAAACATGCTGATCCACAGACCAAATGTCTCTCAGAGGACACTAACTGCCAGCTGTCTCACTAGTAGAGTAAGAAAAATATGGAAAATGTCATGAGATTTTTACAAAAGATAAATGTATATTTTATCTTGCAATAACATTTCTACCTTTTGGAAATCAATATGATATGATAATAGATAGCAAATTGTAGTTGCTTTTGTTTGTTTTTCATGTTTATTTGGCTAAATAAAACACATATTGGTTCTTGTTTTATTTATTTTTGTTGGCTGGTTAAGGGTATACCTGTGAAATACCTAAATCTTAGAGAAAATGGTCTACCTAATAATGTTCAAACATTACATATGGTCTAAAAGGTTCTTTGTGTAGAACTATTCCTATATCTCCCTTCTTAATTTTGCCATGCCTTCTTTATATTCTATGGTCTAGTCATATTAAATTTCTAACTATATTCTAATATGTCTACTTAAAGTCTCTGTATATTTTGATAGTATGATCATTTGCTTATGCCCACATGGTTTAGAGTTTGAATTAGAAACGTTATTTTGGAAATGAGCAGTCTACTTCAAGGTCACCGATGCTGAATTCATGGAATACTAGGTATGCAGGGCATTGTTCTATGTCAAAAAAAACTTTAAAGGACAGTTGGCAAACAACCTCCTAACTTCAAGAAAAAAGCATCAATAGAACCAGTCAAGAAAAAGGATTCATATTGCCAGGCCTTGTTGTATAACTAAACATGTTTATCTTTTTTTACATTAAGGATTGGGATTAGTGTCTTTACAGATAAAAGCAGTCTTGATCATAAACCTGATTGCATTTACACAAAACAGTAAAGTTATCCTACCCCTTCCTGCATTAAATTCTGGTGCTTGTTTGTCTTTCTTACTAACGTACGTTGTTTGTGACATCTTTCTACACAGTAGATCACTTTTGCCTGCATTAAACACTTGTTCTAAGCCGGTCTCGGTGGCTCAGCCTGTAATTCCATGCCTTTGGGAGGCTGAGGTGAGTGGATTGCCTGAACCCGCAGGTTCGAGACCCGCCTGGGCAGCGAGACATCATCTCTACAATAAATCAAAAAGTCAGCCGGGTGTGGTAGCGCATATCTGTGATTCCGGCTACTTGGAAGGCTGAGGCGGAAGGATCGCCAGAGCCCAGCAGGTCGAGGCTGTGGTGGCCGGGAGCGGCCACTGCACTCCAGTCTGGGCGACAGAGTGAGACTCCAACTCAAAACAAAACAAAACAAAACAAACAAAACAAAACAAAAAAACACTTATTCACACCAATATCCTTTCTCTTCAAGGATTTTCCTAATGGCATCTGAGAACTCATTTGCTGCCTCTTGATTAGAAGAAACTGTTTCTCTTGTTATATTTATATTTGTAAAGCCAAATCTCTTTCTAAAATCATCAAACCATCCTTTGCTGGCATTTAATTCTTCATCTTTAGACCCCTCACTTTTCTTTTGCTGTAAGTTGTCATAAACTATGATGACTTGTCTTTTTATTAAAAAAATAAAAGTTTATTGGTATGTTTTCATTTTATTTTATGTTTTTAATTTTTTAATTTGAATATGTGGAGTATCGTCAGGGTTAGGGTTAGGCATACAAATGTTCATTATGCAGGTACCCTTGCTGATGAGGTGTGTCCCTCCCTCCCCTGGCAGTTTTCTACTAATGCCAATCCCTTTCTTATAGTATTATGATAGTTGTTCAAGGTACACTTTTGAATGAGAACATGTGATACTCAATGTGTAGTTCATAGTTTTGTCCTTCTTTATGGCTGCATAATATTCCATCGTGTATGTGTACTAAATTTTTATTATAGTAATTATGCAAATACATAAATGTTGCATTTCCCTAATGAGATAAAAAGGTATTTTTCAAAAATGCAAGATTTTTGAGTCTTCTAATATAGCTGCAACTGCTTCATTAATTTAGTTTTTTTTTTTTTTTTGCTGTGGTCCTTATGCTTGATTCATTTATCTTGAAATGGTGAACAACCACAGCTACAGACCTCAATCTACAGTTCATATCAAGCAACTAAACTTTTATTTTTAAAATGTTGACTTTTCTCCTCAGAAGAACTTCCAGCATCATTGGTAGTTCTTCACACAGTTCCCATGGTGTTATCAAAAGTTTATGGTACAATGACCACTGGTATACCTAATCCTGTATTGTACCCCGCATCTCTTTTTTTATTTTTAAGGAAAGTACAAAAAAGTAAAGTTTATTATTCACCTTTCACAGATTTGAAAGGGGGCTGACACTTAGAGGCAAGCACAGAGGTTAGGTTAGAAAATATAGTTTATTTTCAAACTAAATTGGAAAGAGAGAGAAAGGTAGGGGAGGGGGCCAAGGCCAGGAAACATGGGAGAGTCATAGCCCAAAGAACACATGGCCACACAAGAGGCTAGCAAGGCAATGGCCCAGTACCCCACATCTTAAAAAAAAATATGGTGTTATACTAAACATAATTTTAAAAATAGGAAAACTGCAAGAAATGACTTTATTGTGATACACAATTTGCTGGAGAGATAAATTGCTCACACAGATTATTAGCATCACAAAGCATTTTTAAAAATTTATTTATTTATTATAAAGATGTGGGGTACAATTTAGAGTTAGGCACACAAACACTGATCATGCAGGTACCTTTGTTGATGAGGTATGCCCCTCTCTCCCCTAGCAGTTTCCCTCAACGGCCAGTCCCAGTCCCCCTCCGCTGACAATTTTCCACTACTGCCAATTGCTTTCTTATCATATTATAATTGTTAAGGTCACCTTATGAGTGAGAACATATGGAACTCGGTTCTTTGTTTCTGTGATAAATCACTGAGTATTATAGACTCCAAATCCATCCAATTTGCTGCAAAGTCCATATATTTGTCCTTCTCTATGGCTGCATAATATTGTGTATATGTACCACATTTTTTATCCAGTCCTGCTTCAAAGGGCAACACAGTTGGTTTCATGTTTTTGCTACTGTGAATAGAGCTACAACAAACATACATGTGCAGGTATCTTTTTCATAGAATAATTGAGTTCCTCCAGGTATATTCCCAATAGGGGAATTGCTGGGTAACTCTAAATGGATCAAAGACTTAAATGTAAATCCTCAAACTATAAAAATTTTAGAAAGTGCAGGAGACACCCTTATGGAAATTGGAACTGAGAACCAATTCCTATTCAGAACCTTAAAGGCCAATACCTTAAGAAATCAGATAGACAAGTGGGACCTCATCAAATTAACGAGCTTCTGCAAAGCAAAGGAAACCAACTAGAGAGCAGGGAGACAGCCCACAGAATGGGAAAAAATATTTGCCAACTGTATAGCTGACGAAAATCGAACATCTAGGGTCTACAAGGAAATCAAACGCGCCAAAAGGAAAAAAAAACAAACAGCCCCTTTAAAAAGTGGGCAAATGACATGAATAGACACTTCTTAAAAGAAGATATACGGGCAGCCAACAGACACTTGAAAAAGTGCTCAGCCTCACTCATCATCAGAGAAATGCAAATCGAAACCACATTGAGATACCACCTAACCCCAGTAACAAAGGTCATCATTAATAAAACAAACAACAACAGATGCAGGCGAGGATATGGAGAAAAAGGATCGCTTCTACACTGCTGGTAGAAAGGCAGACTAGTACAACCTCTTTGGAAGACAGTGTGGCAATTTCTGAAAGACCTAGAAAGCAACCTTTCACACAGCATTTTAAGAGTACACTTGCAAGATTTGAGCTCACTGCAATAACAACAGGAGGTGATCACAGAATTAATAAGTTGTATGCAGTATGTACTACCTTTAATTCTATGCAGTTATATGCCTGTTTATATTTGTTTACATTTCTCTCAATTCTGAATGATATCATGCACAGTCTGTCTTTGCATGAGTACGGTTTGACAAATTTACCATTTTTATAATAAATTTGTGTATATTTTATGGTAACAAATGATAAAATAAAATGATATTTACATATATTTTTGGCATTCTTGACATATTTAACTTTTTATTAATGTTTTCAATATTTCTAGGCTACACATTTTGTCTGAAAGGTTTTTCAAAGTGTCACCAATCTCCCAAATATTTTTCAACATATTAATTATTAAAAATATGTGTATAAGTGGACCATGCAGTTCAAACTCATGTTATTAAAGGTTCAGTTGTATTAACAAGCTATTCATTTGATATTTAGCATTTCAGTTTTTTTCTTAGCTTAAATATTTTAATTTGTTAAATTCTGTTAATAGATTTCAATTTGTAATTTATTTTTACAGAAAAATTGTTTAATCAAATGATTGTGTTGAAGGGCACCATATCTTAATGACTCTTGCTAATAAACATCACAATATAAGTAAATTGTACTAAATAGCATTACCATGAGCAGTGAATTATAATACCAATTTCGTTGCACTTTCTCCTGTATAACACTTAAATTTACTATGTACTATGGGAGGAAACAGAAGCAACAAAGTAAATCAAAGTAAATGACTATTCAGTCCCTTGTGATTTTTATAGATTGGGATACATATTAAGATGCTTAAGGTGAGTTTTGGAGGCAATAAAATGATTTTTTAAGCAGATAGTCCAATATGTTCTCCTTGGGCTATTGTCATGTATTGACATAGCTCCAAATAATCACAAAGTTATAACCAGGTCATTTCTGTTAGGAAGGAAGGAAGGAAATGAAAGAAAAGAAGGGAGGGAGAGAGGAAAGGATGGAGATGAAATAAAACTATCAAGGCCAAGTAGTATTTTATATAAATAAAAATATTTTTCAGTTGGCTACTATAGCCCTATAAATACAGGTTTCCCTAAAACACAGATTTTATTTTAACAGTTCATCAAGATACAAGAAACAAAGAAGCCTGAAAGACTCTAGATTCTCATGTTTTCATTGAATAAACTGAACTAAAAGGCTAAATGTCCTCCACTAGAAATTTCCCAGATCTACACAATTAAATGGTTAAAACAAATTTAGTGCTACTTTGTGTTAAAAAGTACAACTGCCCCAGCAATATCACTACGTGTCCAATATCTGAGAATATGTTGTTTATATTAATTTAAATTTAAATTTCAAGTTATATCTTTATGCAAAGTTATTTACAATAGAATTTTTTTTTAACTAAAATAAATTCATGGCAAATGGTGATTTTTAACTAAAATAAATTTATGTCAAATAAGTATGCCCAGGTACCAAGCCCTAGCTAATTTTGTCTAGTTCAAAAGTAAAATTGGGTGAGAGTAAACTGATTTCTAACAGAAATTGATTCTTTCAAATGTGTAGAAACAACCTTTAACCTTTGCCATTTTCTCCTTTCTAAGAGAAGAAAGGTTGTCACTAAAGAAGTCTTTAAAGTGAAAAACAACTTCAAGCAATACATTTTTCTTTTTCTCCCTGTCAGTGTGAAATCCCATTTGGAAGTTGGATTTTCTAAAAGAAAAGGAGTTTGAGGGAGAAGGTTAGGGGAGGGGGTGAGTGAATTAGAGTGTGAAGAGAAATGGGAGGAGGAAGAGTCCCATTCACAAGCAGGCCTCTGTTACTAACAGCTAGGAGAAGAAAGTGCTGGAAACCTTAGAGATCCTCAGGAGCTTTGGACTTGGAAAAATGAATAAAACATTGCATTTGGAATCCCTTTGTGCACTACAACAAAGAGATAAAAGTTTCATCATAAAACAAAGATTTGACAACTTCAGCAAAAATGTCCAAGGAAACAGAATTTACAAAGAATTGTAAATAAAATTAAATTAAAAAAAAAATCTGTTGAAAAAAAGTTTGCCGTGGGTGTTTGAAGGTTGACAGAATACTCTGGTGGAAAGATAAGCCTTTTAAATTAATGACTATATAAATTTAGATTAGTAATTACTTAAATAATTTATTCTATGTAAATTAGAAATTAAAGCCTTGCAAACAGGCTCAATTTGATTATAGCAGGTTCATGAGAAGACCAATTTTAGGATAAAGTTTATTGGTAGTTCATGTCTTTCAGTCTACTTACTGCATCAATTACCTCCGCACGCCAAAAAATTCCCAATTCCAATATGGATTAATAGTTAAATATTGTTAGAGTGATACATTTTCCAAATGCATTTCTAACTTGTTAAGGTTTTAAAAACATCATTGACTCTTTATTGTTATACATGGTTCATACATTATTTTTATTTTATGTAATATTTACCTTATGATACATGATACATACGATTTTAAAGTATGTTAACTTAATCTCTCTTGATCTCAGTTTCACTATTGGTAAAAATGGAGATAATAATACCAATCCCCTGACTGCGTTGTTATAAATATTACGTGAGATAAAATAAATGTAAATTCTGTATAAGAAAGTTCCTGAAATTGTATTAACTACACTAGTATTTGTTCATAAAGGTACCTGACACCATTCACAGGACTGTTAATCTATATAAGATCCAGATGCTGAATAACTCGGGAGATAAAAAAGCAACTAACATTTAATTTTTCATGGAATAAAATACTTTTTTCTTAAGGTAACCTTCTATCTGGGAAGGGATGCTTGATTTTATACTGACTCTACCAGATACTAAAATTCTGCCACAGGAAATCTAATGCCAGAATCCTTATTCTGGCCATGGTAATAATAGTCATAATAGTAATTAATAATAATAAGAAGAAGAAAACAAGAACAGGAAGGTAGAGGGGAGGGGAAAAAGAAGAGCAATAAGAAGTCTGAGAAGTATTCATAAGAATTAAATATAATTATGAAAAACTTTAAAAGGTTGAGTCAATATTCTTAATGGTGTATAAGTGACTGTTTCTTTGATTTGATTAGAGATTGTTCCAGAATCATCTGGCTTTATCCAGATCAGACTGAGCCTACTTGATTGTATTCATTTTGCTTTCAGTAAAGCTTTGGATACATTTTAGTTGATTTGTTTTTTTTCTTCTTTTCTGTTTTTTTTTTTTGGAGTTGGAGTCTCACTCTGTGGCTCAGACTGGAGTGCAGTGGCACGCTCCTGGCCACTGAAGCCTCTACCTGCTGGACTCCGGTGATCTTTCTGCCTCAGCCTTCCAAGTAACTGGAACTACAGGCATGTGCTACCACACGCCGCTAATTTTTTATTTATTGTAGAGATGAAGTCTCGCCAAGTTGCCCGGGCGGGTCTTGAACACGCAGGCTCAGGCAATCCTCTTGCCTCAGCCTCCCAAAGTGCTGAGATTACATGCTGAGCCACCAAGCCCGGCCTGATTTGATTTTTTTTGACTGAGCATATCTTTTATTATCTATTGGATTCAGTAATTATCAGTCATGTATTATTGTTTATTCTGTATGAATTTTTCCTTGGAAATTATGCCCTTTTAAAACACACAGAGACCAAATCTTCTTTATACCAAGATATACATATCTGTCATTTTCTCTTAATCATTTTCATAGAGTTTTTATTTTATTTGTAAGATTTCTTCAACTCTGTTTACTACAGTCTCATTGATGTTTTTCTTCACATTTATTTTTGGGCACTATAACAGGGCCATTATGTCTATAATATTTTCCATTTTTTTTTCTTTCATTTTTCCCATGGTTTGTTGGCTCAATTTCATGTCTCAATTTGGTCTGTTACTGCCTGAATAATAATATGGTATTTGCAGTCTGATCTCAATAAGCTTAGGTCAGATTTATTGACTTTAAAATCTTAAGGGCAAATGTTTCTGTTCCAGGAGTCCAACTCCTTTATGTCTGGTCCTTAGGGAGTAATTGTGGTTCAAAGTGAAGTGTTTTAAATAACAGTCTACCAGCGTGGTATTGGCAGCTTCCACTATTTTCCATAACAAAAGTCATTTACAGAAGTCTCTCTGAAGTTGAGGCACAGACTAAAAATATGTGACAGCACCCTCTTTTTTAGCTTCACCCCTCATGTTTTGTAGATGGTGTTCACTGTTCTCTCTTGTTCAACCCAGAGTGCCACATCTAATCACTATAATTCAAACATCTTTTGGTGTCCCTTTCAAACTGACACCTACATTCAGGAATATTCATCAGACATCTAAAGAGTTCTGAGTGGGTCCTCACATGATCCCTACATTGTGTTCCAATTTTGCCAGTATTCTTCACACATGTGATTGAATGTTTGAACTGTTACTGTTTTTTCATTAAAGTTGTATCTGTTTTGGTTTTACCACATTTGTTCTTCCACTGTAGTTCATAGAAACTAATAGAATAAAGCTGTCTTTACTCTGGCATCTGAAGCGAGCAATGTTTGAGCTTCTCAGGGTTGGGATTTTATGCCATGAGTATTAGGAACTTTGGCACCTCTGTCAAAATTTCAATGCAATACTCTTGCCCTTTCATTTGTTTGCTTTAAATAAGTCAGAAAGCTCTCTAAGAATTTTTAGCGAGTGTCTTGAGAACAAAAGAAGATGGATGCAGGACCAAAGGGCCTAGAAGTGAGTTTAGGAGCCCAGCCTTTCAGCGCTGCACAGCCAGGCAGTCTAACTCTTTCCAATGATTGCATAATGTTTTCACTTTACTGAATTATTTATTGATTTCAACCTTATTATGCAAACATGAGAATTCAATTAATAAGAGTAAAAGCATTTTATATTGCCCTGCATAGTTTATATTCATTGGTTCTACTATGGTAAAACTTCCAGGTGTTGGGTTGCGTTTCTAATGATTAGAATTTGTGTAATTATATACTAAATCCATCATAGCAAAGAACAGAAATATTATCCAGTATAGTAACTCTACTTATGCATCCAGTCCATTTGTTTCACAGAAAAAAATAATGTTTTATGTTTCTAGAGCAAGGACTGTAATGCTATATAAATTTTCTCATGTCACTGGTAAAAGTTACACATTATTACTTTGTTGCATTAAGGCTTTGTAAGTGAGGTCTGTACACAGTCGAATAATCTGAACCTAAACAGCAGACTCACTTAGAATGGTGTATAACTGACTTTCTTGGCAATAGATCTTAACTGCTATGCATTTAACGCCTGACCATTACAGATGAAATACACTGGCTTGCTGAAACATACCACAGGAGAGTCCTGCGTCTTGAAACAGTGTATTGGTCTGGGATAGAACTGTCTTCTTTGGTGTCAGAATGGTCTAAGATTATTTATACATTTCCCAGGCGATATACAAAAGCACATTGGGAAATAGCTTGCTTACTCATGGAAACTGAGAATGTACTTGATTTGTTAAAATGTGCTTTAAGGAAAAAAGCCCCAAAATAAAATTTAAACTACCTCAGACCTCACTGCTTTATCTCTATGTCTTTTACTTCTCTTTATTACTCTTTAACATTGTGTCTGTCTCAGAAACTATGTCATGCTATTTTTCATGGCTATAACCTGTTCTGTGTAGTCATCACATTTTAAATAATATAATTCAGCATATAAAGAGTTTGCATATATGTTCTCTAACCTGCAGAAATGTTTTAAGTCATAACATTAGGTTGATCAACATCATAATTTTATCTTGGCCAATTTTAACTCACATCATCAGAATTTTTAATGTTAAATTTCTGAATCAGACCCAAAAAGTCATTCTGAGTAAAAAGAAACTGAAAAAACAGTTTTCTTCAGTTTCTTTTAAGAAAATCTTACGTCATACTAATTTACACTTATATAAGCTTATTCTCATCCTTACTGAGGTAAATTATGCTTATTAATTATTTGAAATATATTTATATAGTTATACAAATAAAATAATTAATATTTATTTTTTATCTGTAATATACAATGCACTTTAAAATATTTCATTTAGTCTTTACAATAATTATATAGCATATTATAAACCATTTTTTGCGAAAAGTAATTGAGGATGATGAAAATTTTTAAGAAAGATCCTACTCAAAGACAAGCAACTAGCAAAGTTTAAGGCAGCTATTAAAACTCAGGTAGTGAGACCGGGCTCGGTGGCTCAACCTGTAATCCCAGCACTTTGGGAAGCCAAGGCAAGTGAATTCCCTGAGCCTGCAGGATCGAGACCAACCCAGGTAACGTGGCAAGACCGGGTCTCCACAATAAATCAAAAATTAGCCAGGGGTGGTAGCGCGAACCTGTAATTCCAGCTACTTGGAAGGCTGAGGTGGAAGGCTCGCCTGAGCCCAGCAGGTCAATGCTGGGGTGGCCAAGAGCATGTGTGCCGTTGTACTACCGCCTGGGTGACAGAGTGAGACTCCAATTCAGAAAAAAAGATCTCAGGCAGGTCTTACTTAAAAAATCACATACTTTGCACTATCTCATATTTCGTTTAAAAAGTAACCATGCATTCTTCATCTTGATCAAATTTCTTCTCATTTTTAAACAAGAAAAAATAGAATGACAATATTTTAGAAAAGTTATAAACTTTTACAGTTTGTAAGCTAATAAAATATACGAGTTAAACAAAATGCATTTTTGGTATGTTTGGAGTACCATACAGTTGGTTTTTAATTTCATATACCTGTGTCTCTCTAATAAAATTGATTACTCTTGAAGTAATTTTTTTAATACCAACACAAATTATATCTTTGTGAAAATGTTTCTCTCAGTGATTTTCAACTTCCATCTTTCCATCTTAGTTTTATCTTCTCATATGCACTGTACAGTACCATCATCACATGAATATTTACTTTCTTATATCTAATTTTTGATATGACAGAATTTAACATTTTATAGTTAATATTTGATGCTGATATACACAAAATTCTTCTTATCATATTTTTTATTTCTCTGGTCAACTAAAATATGTTGTTTGTGGACAATAACATGTCCTATATATAGGAGATTTATTGAAACTTAGTAATTAGATAACTTAACAGAGATTTGAAGAGAATTATAACTAATAAATATTTCTTGCAAGTGTAGGAAATGTTTTAATAGTTATTATGTTTTGAGATGGGAATATAAGTCATATTGTTTAGTTATACAAAGTAGATACATTTAAGTTTTCAGTAGATAGTTAAAAAGAAATAACTTTATAGTTGCCCAACACATATTGCCATTAACCACTTAAATGTCTAAAGATTAGTATTTTTCTCCCAAAGACAGACCAACCAAAAGCCACAAAATATTAATTTCAGTCTTCTGAATAGGACTCAAAAAGAAGTAAAGCCATGTAAATAAATCTCAATATTTTTTATAACAACCCTAGTGAATGTTGGCTTGCAGAGATTGAAAGAAGAAATTGAAGTAGAGATGGAAATACAGAAAATATTTCACCACAGAACAATGAGAAGAGTAAAAAAATTCCATCACAAAAGACTCAGGGTCATGCTGTAATGAAGCAGAATGTTCATCAAATATTCCAGCTATTACTGGAAAAAAAAATATGTGGGGAGGTCTCTTGTTAGATGTATAAGAAATAAATCAATTACTACCCCCCAAAAAAGTACTGAACAAAAAAATGTTCTCAAGGGAGTTAATATTCTTCTTTATAAACCCTTTCTTGCTTCTTCCTGTGTTTGAGTATATTTATTCCCCACATCCATGTAACTGCCATGACATCTAAGCCAGTTATTCATCTGCTTTTAAATATCCAAAGTCTTTTGCTACTTTCTCTTTTTGTAATTTCAATACCCCCTTAGCACCATTTTTGAGGAGTTTCAGCGAATCTGCAGGAAGCACGTGTTCATACCCTATATCTTCTCCTAGTGATGATGTCCATAGTGGGGTGAAGGTGGCTGAATATTTGGACCTCTGGCTAACTTCCATCTCTCCTTTGAGAGCACCTTCAATCATTTTTATCTAATTTTTAAATTGGCTTTTTAAAAAATGTCTTACTGTAAAAAAGGCTTGCTGTATAATTATCCTTATTATAACTTAAGATAGGAACAAAGTAGATACCCAATAACCACTTGTTTGGATATTAATTAGTCATATATCATAAATGTCTCAAGCTTGACTAGACAGGTGACAAATGAAGCTTCAATTGTTAATAACAGATGCATACAAATGAGAGTATCACATGCTGAAACTCACAGAGCATAAGAGCTTGATTAAACAGAACACTTTTTAATCTATCATTGAATATATAATCATTTGATTACAGTTTTATTTTTTATGTTCCACCAAATGGTCAATAAAGTTTAAAAATTACCAACTCAAGTGTATGAACAATTAAAACACATAGAGATCACTGATATTATTACATATGCAACTATTTTATAAAATATGCTAAAACTAGTGATTTTGTAAATTTGAGGGTTTCATTTTTTTCCAGAGTCTCTTTCAATCATGTTTTGTAGAATATTTTCTCCATCTTTTAATGATTTCTCAGAATTAGTTCAGAAATCTCTAATCACTTTTAGTCAAAAGTTGTAAGAAATATGACCTTTTCTGGTTGACTCATATGCAATTCATAACCCTTAACTATACTCCAATCCATCAGTGTCCAGAGTTGGCTCTGATGGCTTACAGAAAAGTGAGCATAACATGCTTTTAAAATCTTTTTTTATTCCCACCAGCAGTGTAGAAGCATTCCCTTTTTCTCTGCATCTTCACCAGTATCTGCTGTTGTTTGTTTTATTAATGATGGATATTCTTACTGGGGTTAGGTGGTATCCCAATGTGGTTTTGATTTGCATTTCTCTGATGATTAGTGAGGCTGAATACTGTCTCATGGGTCTGTTGGCTGCTATATATCTTCTTTTGAGAAGTGTCTGTTTCTGTCTTTTGCCCACTTTTTAATAGGACTGCTTGTTATTTTCCTTTCAGCACATTTGAGTTCCTTATAGATCCTGGATGTTATTGGTCTTTGTCATATGTAGTGGTCAGATATTTTTTTTCCCGTTCTGTGGGTTGCCTCCCTGCTCTCTTGATGGTTTCTTTTGCTTTGCAGAAGGTTTTCAGCTTAATGAGGTCCCACTTGTCTCTCTTATCTCTTATGACATGAACATCTGGGGTTTTGGTCAGAAATCGGTGGCCTACTCTGATTTCTCTAAGGGTATCTCCTGCATTTTCTAAGATTATTGTTTTTTGTTTTTTGGTTTTTTTTTTTGAGTTGGAGTCTCACACCATCGCCCAGGCTGGAGTGCAGTGGTACCCTCATGGTCACCTCATTGTTGACCTGCTGGGCTCTCACAATCCTTCTGCCTCAACCTCTCAAGTAGCTGGAACTACAGGTGCGTATTACTATGACCGGCTACTTTTTGATTTATTGTAGAGACGGGGTCTCACAAGTTGCCCGGCCTGGTCTCAAACACACGAGCCTAGGCAATCCACTCACCTTGGCTTCCCAAAGTTCTGGGATTACAGGATGAACCATGGAGCCTGGCCTTCTAAGATTCTTTTTTTTTTTTTTTTTGAGTTGGAGTCTCACTCTATCGCCCAGACTAGAGTGCAGTGGCCGCTCCGGCCACCGCAGCCTCGACCTGCTGGGCTCCGCGATCCTTCCTCCTCAGCCTTCCCAGTAGCCGGAATTACAGGCACGCGCTACCATGCCCAGCTGATTTTTTTATTTATTGTAGAGATGAGGTCTCGCTGCCCAGGCGGGTCTCGAACCCACGGGCTCAGGAAGTCCACTCACCTCAGCCTCCCAAAGGCGCGGGATTACAGGCTGAGCCACTGAGCCCGGCTTCTTCTAAGATTCTTATAGTTTGAGGTCTTACGTTTTGGACTTCGATTCATTTATGGTTGATTTTTGTATGGTTATAGGTAGGGGTCCTGTTTCAATCTTCTACATATGGTCATCCAGTTTTCCCAGCACCATTTACTGAATAGGTTCTCCTCTCCCCAATGGTTGCTGGTGGTGCCTTTGTAGAAAATGAGTCCATTGAGAAATTGAGATTTTGTTTCTAGAATCTCTATCAGCTTCCATTGGTCCATATGTCTGTTCTTGTAACAATACCTGGCTGTTTTGATTATTGTAACCTTACTGTAATGTTTAAAGTCTGGAAGTGTGATACCTCCTGCTTTGTTTCTTTTGCTAAGGATTGTTATGGCTATTCATGGTCACTTGTGTCTCCATATGAATTTTTGTATTGACATTTTCAGGTCTGAGAAAAATATTGTTGTAACTTAATGGGTATTGCATTGAATCTGTAGATTGCCTTTGGTAGAACGAACATTTTAACAATGTTGATTTTTCCTATTCATAAACATGGAATATTTTCCATTTGTTTGTGTTTTCTTTGATGCCTTTGAACCGTGTTTTGTAGTTTTCATTGTAAAAGTCTTTCACATCTCTGGTTAGGAAGATGCCAGGGTATTTCATTGTTTTTGTAGCTATTGCGAATGAGATTGTGTTTTTATTTGGTCCTCTACCTGTTTGTTCTTGATGTTTAAGAATGTGAATGTCTTTTGAACATTATTTTGTATTCTGAGATGTTATTTGAATTTTTTATCAGTAAGGAAGTTTTTGACAGATTCTCTTGGATTTTCAAGGTATAGGATCATATAATCAGCAAAGAGGAATAACTTGATTTCCTCTTTTTCTATTTGGATACCATGATTTCTTTCTCTTGCCTAATTGCTCTATGACTTCTAACATAATGTTGAACAGAAGAGGCAAAAGTGGGTTGTCTTGTATTGTTCTGGTTTTCAGGGGAAATGCTTCCAGTTTTGGTCCATTTAACAATATGCTGGCTGTGCATTTATTGTAGATAGCACTTACTATTTTGAGGTATGTTCCTTTTATGCTTAGATGTTTGAGGGTTTTTGTCAAGAAGGGGTGCTTAAATTTATCAAAATCTATTTTCTCCTCTGATTATATAATCATGTGGTTCTTGTTCTTATATCTATTGATATATTTAATTACATTTGTGGTCTTTTGAAACAGCCCTGAATTCAAAGAGTGAAGCGTTCTTGGTCATGGTGGATAATTTTTGAGATGTGTTGTTGGATCCAATTTGCTAGAATCTTTTTGAGAATTTTTGCATCTATGTTCATTAAGGATATTGGCCTGTAGTTCTCTTTTGTTGTTGGATCTTTACCCAGCTTGGGTATCAGTGTGATGTTAGCTTCATAAGATGATTTAGAGGGAACAGTGTGGTGATTTCTAGAAGAACTAGAAACTAACCTTCCATATGACCCAGCAATCCCCCTTCTAGGAATATACTTAAAGAAACACTTATCATTCTACAAAAAAGATACCTGCACATGCATGTTTATTACAGCACTATTCACAACAGTGAAAACATGGAACCAGACTGCCCATCAAAACTGAACTGAATTAAAAAATGTGGTACACATACACGAGGGAATATTACACAGCCATAGATAAGAACAAACATATGGACTTCACAGCAACTTGGATGGATTTAGTCTCTATCATACTTAGTGATTTATCACAGAAGTAAAGAATGGAATACCATATATTCTCACTCATAAGTGAACTATGAACATTTACTGTAATAAGAAATGGATTGCCAGTAGCAGGATACTGCCGGGGTGGGGGTGGGGACACAACCTCAATAAGGGTACCTGATCTCAAACCAGGCAAAGTGGGGACCAAAGGGAGGTCCAAACTTTATCTGTACAATGTCTACTTGTATACATAATCACAAATTGTACCCTATACCTTTAAAATAAAATGTAAAAGCCGGGTTCGGTGGCTCAGCCTGTAATCCCGCGCCTTTGGGAGGCTGAGGTGAGTGGATTGCCTGAACCCGCGGGCTCGAGACCCATCTGGGCAGCGAGACCTCATCTCTACAATAAATCAAAAAATCAGCCGGGCATGGTAGCACGTGCCTGTAATTCCGGCTACTGGGAAGGCTGAGGTGGAAGGATCCCCGGAGCCCAGCAGGTCGAGGCTGCGGTGGCCAGGAGCGGCCACTGCACTCCAGTCTGGGCGACAGAGTGAGACTCCAACTCAAAAAAATAAAAATAAATAAAATGTAAAAAAAAAGAACATTCATTTTGTATGCAAGATTACATATGTCTAAACATTCTATGCACAAGCTAGTGGTTTTAACATATAAGATTAATTAATTATCAGATTACTAAGAAAAAAATTTAAAAAGAAACAAAATCCTCTTTTACCTCCTTTGTCTTTGAGTGAAAAGATAATTATAGGCTCTTCCTCCTTTATTGTGATGGAAAAGGGAGAGGATTTATAGTTTTTTTTATATAACTGGTCGGTGTTGGGAAGATGCCTCATGTCCATCACAGACTAATACTGGTTTCTCCTGTTTCTGCACTCTGCTGATGTGGTGATCCACTATAAACTCTGTGCATGATTTTGTTGGAGAGCTTTACCTTAATATATATTTTCAATGATGATGCCCAGAAGGCAACTTTTGTATCATTTTTATCCTTAAACCTTTCCTAGTACCTGATTTCCTTTTCAAGAAGAAACTCATCTTACCCAGCATGCAACTGTCTGTGTAATGCCATCCTTCTGAATCTTCCTCAAATCTCCTTACTCCATATGGTTTGTGAAGATAAGACTGTCTTTATCCACACCCTTCAAGAGCATAGGAGACAGTATGATTGAAAGAACATTCTCTCATCAAATACTTGTCAGGGAAAGTCACAGCATTTATCCTCCCTAATAAACTAATGACTTAATAATACAATAAATCTTCATATAATTTGCTTTATTATAAATTTTAATCTTTGTATAGAATTGTTTCATGTTCACCTTGGAATGTCAGGAACTTGATAAATTTTTTCCTCATTTTGAGTTTGATGTCTCAAACCTGCAACAGAAGTTGCATTCAGTATTTTTTCTACTGGTTACCCAAAATATATATTGTTTATACTAGCACAGTAGTAGAGTTGGAGAGTTTTTTGAATACCTATGTTGTCGATATATTTTTTAAAAATTATTTTCAAATATTCATTAAATATTTATTATGTATAAGACACTTAGGGAACAATTTTAAAAGCATGTCTTTTGTCTTTAAAGAGTTGGGAAAGCAAAAATATAATTATAATACTGTGCAATCAAGTGACCAAAAGAGATATGAGGGAGACTTTAATTTAGTAGTGCAGGCAGGTGAGCAGATCTTGAAGACAGATGCAAAAGACAAAAGGGATGACTAGGAAAAACTAGAGACTTCTGTGTCACACTAGGAGTTTGAACTTAATGTTAAAGTACATGAGTGTGCAATTACAAGGGTGCAAACAAAAAAATTAAAAGCATATAAACACTTTCAACTATGTCTTATTTTCAAAGTTTATGGCTTTTTTAAAAAAGTAATTTACCTGGAATTCTGTAATCGTTGCAATATATCGCAAAGAAAAATTTTATCAATCTAAAATATAAGTTGACTCATTTTAATCTTAATACATACCTCTCACAAAGAACTTTATAAACTTGACTAGTAAAGATGAATTCTCAAAGTTTTTACGTTCTTTTTGAGTTTTTAATATTCAGAAATACATCAGAATATGCATTCTCACTTATAAGATTTAGAAAGACTTGACTGAACTGTGAAATAGTCATCAAGTGGTAAGCTAAAAAGTCAGAAATCCAAAGCCATATGATTTTACTTTCTAAGATACTGTGAAAACTATATAAACTAATTGACTTAATTCACTACTAATTGACTTAATAATTATCTTTATGTATTTATTTTTCCTAGTTCTTACTTAAAACATATAAAATGGCATATTCTATAATTTAACATACAGAAAGCAAGTCTTGTCTAATTCTTTTCCTTTTTCTTTTTAGATGTGAGAATAGAGTTTATTTAGAAAGTAAATTAGAAAGAGAGAGGGGGGAAAAAAAAGGAGATTCACCTCCCCAACGCACAAAAGCATGCCAAAGCCAGGAAACAAGGCGACAGTCATAGCTCAAAGAGCACTTGGCCACACCAGAGTCTAGTAAGGCAATGGCTTGTCTAATTCTTGATGTGTATGTGTCTACATGAATATCAATTTTAAAGTATTTATTGCCTTGTGCTTAGTCAAGATTTGGCACCATTTTTACATGAATTATTTATTACCCTGTAGGGTAATGCCTTAACAAAATATATGAGAAAACTTTTTAACTAGTTGCTTTGCTCTAACTTGAAAACTGTATCCACAGTTAATTATCTGTTTTCTAGTGACCCGACACCTTCTGAGAAAAGAAGAAAAACTATATATACACGAGTGTGTGGTCCCTGCTTACACATGTCCCATCAACCTTTGAACTGCAAAACTTAGTGGGGTGGTTCTTCAGAACACTTCCACTTGGACATCAAAGAGCAATAGTAACTGTCAGATAAACTTGGGAAGATTGAAATGAACTAAATCATGAAGGAAGCACAGAAGTAATTACAGAACAGAAAACAACCTATTTTTTAAAAGTGAAGCCACCACACAGCAAATGAGATCTTTAATTCCTACACTTGAAATCTCACAAAGATGCAGGTAGAAGAAAAAAAATGGAAGGAAAATGCCAACAACCCCATGCAAAGCCATGCTAACCTAGTGGTCTTGTGGAGAAAGCCTGTCTCGGACAATGTATATGTATTTTATTTTCAAATTATATGAAGGCTAATTTTAAAGATTCACAAACTAAAATTCAACCATATTTTAAGTAAATTTACAAAGCTCACATAGGATTACATGGTAGAATCAAGATTCAACCTGAAATTTTTGTTCACCACAAACTAGCTTGAAATCTTAATAATTCATTAAAATTTAGGTATGTGTTCATTTTAATTCTCTGAATTTTTGTTTTGCCTATAACAACTAAATAATTTTCAAATCCTACTGAAGAAATGCACTATTCACAATTCTTAGTAAAACTTAGCATCTATTTTTCAATTTTCACCTGTAGCATTATCTTAATACATACTTAATTGTGAGGTTTTGTTTGTGTTGTGGATGGCATGAATATTTACTTCATCCTGCAACGTGATATGACAAGTTAATTTCTATATTCACTAAGCACTATGGACACAATACATTTGAATGCTGTTTAATTGGTTTTTGTTGACATTAACTCTCATTCCTGATTTGAATAAACAAATTGGAAAATGCAAAGTCCACACTGCGGTTAAAACTTATGTGTTATTTTTGACCCATGTTGTTTATTGGACATTTCTCTTTTCTGCAGTTACCTATGTTAAAAAGTTATTAAGTCAAAAGTTCATAATTGTGTATGGGGTGAATTTTAGGAATTGGTCTGTGAAAAAATATTCAGTTAAAAATTTTGTGCATCTTCTCTTTGATTTGCATTTGTAAAAACAAAATATTTACCAAAAGTTGTAACAAAAACATTAATCAAACAATAGTAAAACTTGCTATCAAGCCAACATATATAAGAATTTATGCATATTATTAATAAAATTATCAAAAAGCACATTTCAAACAGCCATTGGAATGTTCTAGGATTTCATTTATAGACAAATATTTCCCAGCCAACTGATTATTTGAAAAAAATGACTGGCTAACCAGAAAATTG
Organism: Cephalopachus bancanus; assembly: GCA_027257055.1. Classification (NCBI taxonomy): domain Eukaryota; kingdom Metazoa; phylum Chordata; class Mammalia; order Primates; family Tarsiidae; genus Cephalopachus; species Cephalopachus bancanus. The sequence goes on from JAPVLO010000074.1 coordinate 2,742,647, forward strand.
TACCTACAAACATAGATCTAAACAGTATGTATTTTTTTACCACTACTTCCATAATATTTTCAAACCCATTTGCGGGGTCCCGACCTGCAAGGTCGTGAGATCTCCTGAAGGAGAGATGGATAGGCGAAAGATGAAAACATTATACTCGGATACGTGCTTCCTGAACAGATGACAATTTAATGTTAGTTAACACAGAGCTTTTATACCATTCGTAAAGGGGCAAGACAAAGAAAATTCCTTCATGTACATATCCTCTACAAGTTACCACCATCTAGTGATCTTAGCAATAAACAAGCCAAGAACCCTGTAAACATTCAGATAATGAGTCTTATTCATAAGGCCAAAGATGATAGTTTTAGTCCAAAGTCCCAAATTACAGTCCTTGAACTGTCTCCAGAAAGTTTAGCAGTAGTCTTCCTTCTGGGGCTTCATGACCTTCAGAGTTCTGTAATCGCCTTTCTTGTCCAGATGTCTTCATTACTTTTCTCTTATCCTGCAGTGCTTGTTTCCAAAGAAAACTCAAAAGAAGCTTTTAGTAATGTTTCCCAGGCCCCCAAGGTTGCTTTCTGTCTTTAGCTAAGTTATCATAAAAGTGTCTGATTAGTATATTATGAGTTCAGTGAAAACCCTCTCTATAAATGTTAACTTAGAGTTTTAACTATTGAATTAAGTAAAAACCTTAAAGATAACCTTTATCCTAAGTCAGTGAAAACAGTGTTATAAATCACCTACATAACTCCTAGATAAGTGTTAGAACTTATAATGAGCTCATAATAAACTTACTATAAACTTGTGCTTCTAAAGAACCTTATGTCTAAACACTAAACTGCATAATCCTAAATCAAATAAGGAGTGAATATACTTATATCATTTATTACTTAAGCAATATCTAGTAACTTATAACGAAGTGAAAGAAAGCATTCTTGATGTGCTTCAGAGTTTAACCCTTGCATATGTTAGAAAAGGCCAAGCGGCATAGTGGGAAAATGGAAAATGAACCATGACATTTCCAGGTTAGCTGTGAGTACTTCACATAAACATGCCATCTTCTTCTTCCACGACTGCACAGAATTTCTTCAGCTGTACCAACAGCAAAGACAGAAGACAGAAAGGCCTCAGCTGCCCGTACTCGCTTTGCGGCCGGGGGTCCTCAGCGCACCTGAACTTTGTCAATCAGGCGGGCCTCCAAGGCTGGCTCCCAACACCCATTAATGTAGAATTTAGACAGAATACAAAAGTTTTATCTACAGTCTCTCGAAACATAATGTTGACAAGTAAAAAGTCTAGTGTTAACAAATCTATTGATCATTTATTATTAATTTTCTTTTTTTTTTTTTTGAGTTGGAGTCTCACTCTGTCACCCAGACTGGAGTGCAGTGGTTACTCCCAGCCACCGCAGGTCGGTTTTTGGTTTATATAGATATAGCTCCACTTTAATCTCTTTTCCTATTTATATATTTACAAATTAATCTTTTTGATCTTTTTTTTTTTTTTGAGGAAGCAGGATTTATTGAGAGGTCAGAAGAGCTCCCACAGTGGGAGGGGACGCAAGGTGGTTGCCCAATATATTTTGTCTTTAAATAAAGCAAAATATGTATAAGACAATATCATTAAATTGTATTATACTGGGACAAAAATAAACAAGTAAAACATTAGAGAATAGAGAGCCAAGGAAAAGAGGAATGTATAATACATAAATAAATTTAGCATATAACAAAGTTACATTTTAAGTTATTGTGGAAAGTGTCTTCAAGAAGGTTTTTTAAACATGGCACAAAGTGGAAGCTCAAAACTGACATATTTAAATATCTAGATTCTAAATTACAAAAAATAAGTAAAGTAAATATATTACAGCTGTTGCACACATTTGTCATAAGAATAACATGAAATTAATGCAGAGGATATAAGAAGAATGTATACAAATTAATAAGAAAACAAAAACAACCCAATTTCTTAACTGTTAAATTCCATAAAGAGGAAATAAACACAAGAAATACAGATGAAATACCATTGAAAATATAAGATATGCTAAATTTCACTAAAATAAGGATGAATAAAATTTTTTAAAATACCATCATACCTTCAAAATATAAAATATCAATGTTATCAAAGGTTTGAGAAAGAAGCTGCACATTCATGCTTGGTACTTCTGAGAAAATAGCACACCATTTTATGTAGCAGTTACATTTTTATGAAGAAAACCTACAGAAATATCTGTATATAAACAAAAAGATTTTGTACATGTATGAACAGAAGCATTATTTATAACAGTAATAACCAGGAAATAGATCTCATGTTCAATAAATGAATAGTTAAATTTTTTGCCGAATCTTAACTGGAAAATACTGTGTAGTCATTAATAACAAAGTATGTCTATATGTTATGACATAGAAACCACATATTAATTATAAAAAGTATGATACATACAATATGAATAGTTGACTCCCATATGTATGAGGGAGAAAATAAAACTAGGTAGATAGATGAATAGACAGGGGTAAATACATGTGAAAAGAATAAAATACTTAAAACTTAAATGCATAAGAACATTAAAGAATATTACTAAGAGTATCTAGAAGAAAGATTAAAATGAACTTTCACTTAAAAAAACAAATAGTTTACTTTTAGGAATAAATGATTCATGTATTAATTTTATTTTACTACATTTTATTTATCTACAAAATACAATAATTTCAGAAGAGAAATTATAAGCAAAGTTATGAAAATTCTTAGAAGAAAAAATAGAGAAAGCAGTTACTTCAAAAAAGGATTTAGAGTCTCAAGTTGTAACATGAATATATCTAAAAATTTTAGAATATAAAAAATCCATTGTGTTTCATAAGATCTTAAACTATGCAAATGATTCCCATTTTAAAGAATAAAACTAGTGTGTTTTATTTTTACCCTATCTCTTAGATTGCACAGCACTTTGAAACAAGCAGCTGCCATGAATTTTGAAAACTTAGCTGCCCTCACTTGTTCTCTATGCAAAAGATGTTTTTTAAAAAGTTGAGATGTCATTGTGACTGTCAAATGAGAGTGATCCACTACAGGGGATTATAGTGAGTCACAGTTATTAGTAGGGAAAGGTGAAGTCAGTTCAAAATGTTCTCTTCTCCAGAGAAAATCATCATATACTCTACAAGTCTATGGAGAGTAAAATCAGGCATGTTTCCTAAAATATATAATAATATGACACAAAAATGACAGAGTTTTTAAATATATTAGGAAAAAATAAATTCATCATTATTACTAAAAATAAATAATAGGACCTTATTTCAGCTGATCAGAAATTTTAGTCTTCACAAATAGATATCTAGATATCTTGGCAAGACTCTCAAATCAGGAAATTGCTATTGAGTAATAAGTTCACTAACGGGAAACTTACAAGAATAGACACAAAGTATTGCTCTTAGGTGTAGTAGCACCAATTTGCAGAACTGTTTTCCTGTATAGTAATTTACTGTCAATAACTTCAAGTTCTTTTAATCCATGTGGAAAAAGCCTACAGAAATATTAGAAATATCTACAGCATATTTAAATGTACAGTCATTAACATATACTGTCTTCAAACAGTTATAATTATTTAACAAAAAATTCCAAGTAATCACTATTTTTGTAAAAAACAAACATCTTGGTAAACAGTAATTATTTGGTCAGTGGCAGTTAATGACTTGGAATTTGAAATAAAATTCTTAATGAAAAGAGGAACCATACAATAATTTTATTTCTTTATTTTATTTTTATCTACATATAGGGAAACAATATATTTGAATACTAATTGAAACAATATACATCAGATTTTGTTCGTTTGTTTCACAAATTACACACTTTCTCTTTAACTTTTTCGGATAATAAAATAATATGGTTTAAGTAACAATTTCCTGGATCTATAAAAACAACTTGGATTTGTATTTCTTTTGTTTCCTTGGGGATAGAATAGAGCATTGCAATATTATTAAATAAGATTTTAAGATACCTGTAGCAGTGATCTTGACTGGATTATGAGGCAGATGACTTATCAGCTGGGTCACCTACACTTATAATTCAAACAGAAACCCTGAAAGAATCATTCTGATGATGCTAAATAGTGTTGGACTGACTGTGATTTTCCAATATGCAAAAAGAAAGGGAAAAATGGTGAATCTGAGATACTCACTTCTCGGAAGTACTTAATCTTCAAAGACATCTTTTACTAATTATGACGTATGGAAATGTGACCTCCAAGTTGTCCTTCATTGAAGATTTGCTGCTCCAGCTGTAGGGGCAGCTTTCACCACTCAGCCTCACTTGTCTCAGCTGCAAACTTGTCTCAGTTGCAAACTTCCACTTCACCCAAGTTCATCCCCTTATCTAGGCAACCCACAGCCCATGACTCAACCACATGAAGGGAAGACAGAATTCTTCAAGACTGGGTATTCTTGACCCAACTCTGGACCACCCTGCAGAGCCATTTCAGGTCCAGATGCACCCCATGGAGAATTCCAATGAGCCAGTAGTTGGCCTAGCACCGCTCTGTTTCTCCCTCTTTTCTGCTTCCTCCCCTTTCCACAGGTGTGGATACCAAGGGCACTCCCTAATGATATGCTGCATGTTCAACTTGTCCTACAGATCCCTTTTAGAAGCTAAACGTTTTTAATTCCTTTAGAGAATTTCTATTATCTTGATTGTCATCTTTGCTGTCATGCTATTTGCTAAAATTTATCTCACAAAGATATGATAAGAGATTCATTATTGACAAGCCCAAGACATACATATAGACTCCTACATTCTTGATCATTATGCTTCCTGCTGCCAGGGAGAAGACAGTATGAATGTATTTGTTTATCCTCTGATTTACCCACTGATTGATGTGACTAGAACCATGTACCTTGTATTTTCTTTGGGACCTAAGCAATGTTCAGAGAATGTCAGTGTCATAAACAAAGAATTGAATGCTGTTCCTGGAATTTTTAGACTGTAGTCACAATGTCATTTATCTAACAATCTGTGTGTTCAAATTGTTTTAAGCTTTACTGCTGAAGTTTAAATTTGTCATAATCATTGCGGAAATTATTTCATGGGCTTTGCACTCTGAATAAGGTAGTTTTCTTTAAAAAAATATATGATGAAGAATTCAGTCAAAAATCTAGACATTTAGTAAGTATCCATAGATATGACAGGACAAATATAAAAGTTTTTCAACAGAATGGATAAGGAAGCTGGCACAATAATTTCCATTCACTTTCCTCAGATGTATGTCACCCTCCTCCTTGCCAAAAAAAAGTGACATGCTGGAACATTTTTTTCAAGGGCCTTTAAAGTATCTCTTTTTAACTCACAGTAAAAGACATTGTATAACACATTTTTGTTTTGAAAATATATGTAGAGTTATGACTTTTATAGAACACAGATGTACACGTCTATTTCTATCATCTATTAGTCAGCTGCAATTACAGTTCTTTTTAAAACCATATAGTTTAAGGCACAATTTAATGCCTCAAATCACTTCACTTTATGTTAGAAGTGAACATAGAACATCTAAGAAACAAGTGCTATCTCAAAAAAAGGTACTTCAAATATTTCTGTTTACACAAAGTGAAAACAAGACTCAAAATCTACTATCATAACATATTACTTTAGTTTAAATATATCAATATACTAATAACACATTGTATTAAATATGTTAAATGTTAGTATGTGAATATAGGAAAGAAATCATGTAAAGGCCATTAATGTATGAGTTATATTTTTTTCTTATCAGTCATCTTAATAAAAAAACATGGTTTAATCAATTATTTATAAAACACATTATAATTAAAACATTGACCCTTGTGTTACTTCTTTCATGAATATGTTTGATTACAGAAATTAATGTAAGTTTCTAGAATGTAGTACCAATAATTGAACAGGCACATACCTTGCAAAAAATTGCATACAGTTGAGAAAAAGTACTTAACTAGGACAATATTATGCTGATGTGAATAATCACAATTATATTTGTAACCATATGAATTTAGGTAACACTATTTACAATAATAAAATAAATAATTATTAGGCTGTTAGTTCTAATACCCTACGTTAGAATCAAATAGAAATAAATACTATTTTAACAATAAATACAAATATTTTCTGTGCAGTAGAATTTAATTTAGTTTACTCTAGACTTTAAGATAAATATTTGTCATCCATAAAATTTAAATCTGTGAGGCAAGCACAACAATGATAATAGAATCACAAATTTGTCTTAAAACCAAATGTACAGTTGAATTTAATAGCAAAAAGGAAGAAATCAAGACTAAAAAGTTAAGCATGGTGATTAATATATGCAATGCATAGATTTATATTAGCTAATTTAGTATTAAAGAAAAATGAACTTAATAAAAGTGAAAATTACAGGCAGTTAAAATTAAAAATAAAACTATTTGATTGTTTTAAGTTGCCTTTGCAGAACAGCTAAGAAAGGATACTGAAAGTAGAATATATTAGAAATGCTTTGATTGGATTTTTAAATTGTACAATTGATAGTATTTCAGAAAAAAACCCAATAACTTTTCTCATTTTTCCTTACATATTAAAAGATCAAAGTCAGTATGTTAGCATTTTTTATTGTCTGAGAATTTGGTTCCTGCTTTGGGTTGAAATTATGAGTACAAGTGACCTGGCTGACTCACCAAAAGATCTGCAATGCAATCAAGATCATGTTTAAACTTAATATTTGTCATTTTAAGAGAAGAGTTCCCTGATGAGGTCACCCTAAAGAGAGGTTTTAACTAGATTATTCTATAAATGCAATTCTGTTTTTTTCCTAGAACAATGAAACCAGTGAAAATCATGAGCCCCTAAAACTCAACTTTAAACACACACACACACACACACACACACACACACACACACACACACACACCATACACACACACAAATTTTTGTCTATTGTAGAACTTAATTTGGTCTTCAGTTCTCAATTACATTTAGTCACTGGAATTTAACTCTGTCAATATCTGTTTTGTTGCCTTATCCCTGTAATTCACTGTAGTATCAAGGCATTGGTGTACACTTGGTACTTATGGGCATGTCTTGTGATGGCTATTACTTCAGCTGCTCATCAGACTCTGGCATGTATTGCTGCTGGATTCTGCTCATGTTTCTTCATCTCATCTGCCCCTATGACAGATTTTTTTAGGCATGTCCTTGTCACAAGACATTCCTCTGTGGATCCATTCACCTAGCTGTGGCACTCTTATGAGAAGACATTGAAAAATGTATGGGACAAAAGGAACCCCCCCCCAAACAGAATTATCTTTGGAGGGTGGGACCTTTAAAGTACAGGTTTCCCCCTATAGATGTTCTAGGAACCCATCAGCATCGGTGTGCCAGCTAGCTCTGTTATGAGAGGCTGTGTTTGGCTTCTGCTAGATTTTTGGAGATTCTTTCAATATGTTTGCCCATTTCATGATGGATGATTTACGAGTATCTCTGCACACACTGTTCTGAGTGTTCAGCAATTTTTGACCCAAAACAGCATGACCTCCATACCCCACTGCTAGCCCATCCACCTGATCTTGTCCCAACAACTTTTTGTTTGTTTTACAGGATGAAGAAAGTCCTCAAAGGGAAACGTTTTTCTGATGTGGAAGAGGTTAAACAAAAAAACGGCAGAAGCAATAAAATGCATCAAAATGGATGAGTTCAAAACCCTGTTTTGAGCAGTGGAATAAAGTGTTTTGATAGGTGTATTGCATCAAGTGGAGAGTACTTTGAAGGTGACTGAAGTTTAAACATGTAAGAATAAATATGCACTTTTTAATAAATAAATTCTGGGCTTGCTTGCTTTCACCTTTTTTGGAGGAGGGGTGGCTCCCTTCATATAAGACACATTAGGGCTGCTGAAGTTTTCTCTGTCCCTGGGATATTAGGCACATATCTAAATTATCAGTTCCATGCCAATGTAGTGTAAGAAACAAAGAGAGTCACAAATGATATAAAATGAAGTTCCAGATATTCTAGCAACATCATAGACAAAGAGGAGAAGATATCAAATTGTGTGACCAACCTTTAAGCCTTTCCCCAAGGCTGCCATAAAACCCTCCACATTTATTAATCTCTTTAGCTTAGACACAATCTCTTTAGCTTAGATATATGGTGACACCTAACCCCAGAGGGAGCTTGAAATGTAGTCTTTATTTACTTTGGATGATTATTTGCCTGAATGAAAGTTCTTGGTTTTGCAAAGAAGGGAGAGTGATATTGGAGAACAACTAGCAGTTTACCCTTGTGGCCATCCAAATACCTATGCTTACTTTTCTTCCCTGTACACAGAACACTCAACTCAGTGGAGCTGGCCCTACAGATCTATCCACTTACTGCATCTGGCCTTATTTTTCCCTACTGTCAAGCAATTAGAAACATTCTTGCCCTCTGCTTTCCCAAGGTATCAGTCAGAGAACCTCCAACCTCTCCTAACTACAGAGAAGTCATATTAAATTCTTTAAGTTAAAGACAATCTCCTGTGACTATAGGTAAAATGAAAACGCACTCTCCTAAATTTTTTTTTTTTTTTTTTGAGTTGGAGTCTCACTCTGTCGCCCAGACTGGAGTGCAGTGGCCGCTCCCGGCCACCGCAGCCTCGGCCTGCTGGGCTCTGGCGATCCTTCCGCCTCAGCCTTCCGAGTAGCCGGAATTATAGGCATGTGCCACCACGCCCAGCTGATTTTTTTGATTTATTGTAGAGATGAGGTCTCGCTGCCCAGGCGGGTCTCGAACCCTCAGGCTCAGGCAATTCACTCACCTCAGCCTCCCAAAGGCGCGGGATTACAGGCTGAGCCACCGAGCCTGGCTCTACTCTCCTAAATTTTACTTCACCTTGGGGTATTGCGAATCATAACATAGTGAGAATCACAACATTCTAAAGATGTGTTCTTTCAAACATTTTACTCTTAATATTAGTAAAGGGTATAAAACTGTGTAACCAACTTTAAGTTATCACCTTTCTTTTTCAAGTCACACACTGACTATCTGATCTCTACTATAACTTTGTGCTTTAATTACATATACTAACATAGCATCCTATATGTATACATTGGTTTACTATTTTGAGACTTAACAAAATATGCTTCTCATTGCAAAATATTTTTTATCGCATATTTTGAATCCTTTCCCTTTCTGTGATTCAAACAGCAAAGAATATTTTTCATCAGGAAAATGTTTTTAACAGCAGAAAAATAGAGCAACAGTATTTTGCTTCAAATGCATCAACTTGGCACTGGTAAGTTCCCTGGAAGACAGAATAGTGCTCTGCAAACATTCTAGCTAGTAACCAGTTTTTCCAGTATGTTTTCAAATTAGTATGACCAAGTGGTCCATTTCACCCAATACTGTATTCTCTGAGATGAAATGTCATGTATTACTGGAAAGCCAACACACACACACACACACACACACACACACACACACATACAACATGGACCTCCGGCACTCTCTTTGTTTCTTGGCAACTGAGGAGTCTATTTCCCGATTTTGCCATTTAAGAAAATTGGGATCTTTTTCTGGCTTCCTAAGGGACCATGGGAAGATTGTCTTCTAACTACAATCGTTATGACAGTTAAAACATATTAAGAAAACAAAAGAAAATCATTTTTATTTTAAGCTACTAGGGCTTGAAGGTGTACTTTATCTATTTGATTAATAGGTTTTTGTGTGTGTTTTTCCCTTTTTTCTTTTTTCTTTTGAGTTGGAGTCTTACTCCATCACCCAGGCTGGAGGGCAGTGGCACACTCACAGCCACCCCAGCATCGACCTGCTTAGCTCAAGCCATCCTTCCAGTTCAGCCTTCCAAGAAGCTGGAACTACAGGCGTGCACTACCACGCCCAGCTCATTTTTTAAAAAATTGGTTGTAGAGACTAGGACTTGCCAACTTGCCTGGGCTGTTCTCAAACTCATGGGCTCAGGCAGTCCACTCACCTCGGCCTCCCAAAGTGCTGGAATTGCAGGCTCAGGCACCGAGACTGGCTGATTAACACAGTTTCTAAAAGATTGTTAGAGCTGAAGGGAAGCTAAGGTAAAGCAGATTATATAAAGATTTGATTCTTGAGCAAAGGCTCTATACAGTGCTGCCAACTACACTTTGAACCAAGAATTCTTGTGACAGAAAATCAGGAGAGATTTGAAGACTATTCCTCTGGGCAGAGGAATCTACACCCAGATGGAGATCAGAAAAAAAGCTGAAACTCAAGGAATAACAATTTAAAACATACTATTATGATTATAGGCAAAATAATTTCTGTTAGTTTGGGTTGTCCAAGAAACAGACACAAAGCTGGAATTAAACATACGAGAGATTTATTGAGGAAAAACAGTGTGTTAAGTGATAGAAAAAAGAAGAATCATGAAAAACCTTTGGCAACAAAACTGTTCTGATACCCATGAAATGAGAGGGAGCAAGAAGAATGATGAGGGAGAAAATGCTTAGACTAAAGACTGTTTCCAGAGAATTTCTACTTGACCAATGTAGAGTATTCAAGACAAAGTTTACCACACGAATAGTCTTGCCGCCTGCCGGGATAGGCCAGCACTAGTCCCCTTACAGTGTTCAGTAGCTGACTGGTGACTGTGAGTGTACCCGTAGTATCCCTGGTGAATGTGCCCTGGGGTTCTCGGTCCTCTTGGCTTCCTGCAGTCACTTCTGTTGGACACCTGAGAAGCTCTGGTCCAGGAAGACCAAGGTCCACACTTTGTGCCAATGTAGAGTCCATCACGATGTATTTTCAGGGAGTATATGCTTTAAGGTTCTTGTGGCCCTTTTCTCCTGAAGGAAAAATATGTGTGGCCTGTAAGATGATCTATAGCCCACCTTGCTGAAATTTGTGTCAAGACTAAAAGTGTTACTAATTTTTGCACTTAGCCACTACCCATGCTAAATTTATCTCAGCCGTTAAATCAGCAGGTCTTGATGGCTTAAATGCTAATCACTTACTCCTGAGGGCTCTGAACCTTTGGTGATCATATTCTTCTAAGATCAGAGTTGCTACAGGGAATTCAAGTGGATCAACTGTATTCTGTAACCCATTGGGTAAAAGGATGATAACTCCGCCAGCTCAACGGAGTAAATTTTATTCAAAGAAGTCGACACCTCTTTTCACCTGCTGGTCTAAAGACACAAGGAGTTCAAAGTTCTCTGATGAAACTCCCTCTATGCAGAGCTGAGAATTTCAGGAGTGAAAAGCCAAATGTCTCCTGGTGGGTTACTAAGGGGTATAAGTAGCTGACCTTTGCTTCCACATCTCGAGTGTTGAATCCATGAACACTTTCTTTTGGAGACACAGTGACACTGTCTCTGATTTAATACACATACTGCACCCTAAAAAAAAAGAAAAACATGGTTCCAGTGTGTCCATGGTCATGGTCCCACCCCTATAACTCCTTTGCTATAAATTGGATCTTCTACATGAATGCAATGTTGTAGATGAGGAAACCCATAAACCCTCAGATGGTGGTTGTTGGCTGAGGCTCTGCCTAAAATTAAGACTTCTTAGACACAGAACAAATGTCTATATCTGAGGAGTTACTGATGGGCCTTCCAGGATGAAAGAGGTTTATTAGCCGGGCTCGGTGGTTCAGCCTGTAATCCCACACCTTTGGGAGGCTGAGGTGAGTGAATTGTCTGAGATCGCGGGTCTGAGACCCGCCTGGGCAACTTGGCGAGACCTCATCTCTACAATAAATCAAAAAATTGGCTGGGTGTGGTAGCGCGCGCCTGTAGTTTCAGCTACTTGGAAGGCTGAGGCGGAAGGATTGCCGGAGCCCAGCAGGTCGAGGCTGCGGTGGCCGGGAGCGGCCGCTGCACTCCAGTCTGGGCGACAGAGTGAGACGCCAACTCAAAAAAAAAAAAGAAAGAAGTTTATTATAATTGACTTGCAACTAAGTGATACATTGAGTTATTCTATTTATAATTTTGATTGAGGACAATCTTAGAATAAGAAGTATATAATTTTACAAAATCAAAAGAAAAAAATAAAGATGAAATGTGATCCAGGGAACAAGATTGTAATTATCAAATCACTGACATAATATCAGTGTTCCCCAAAGTACAAGTTTTTAGTTTAATGCTTATTTTTAATCATCTATTCCATATTACTATGAAAAGTTTTGTGATCGCTCCAGTTTTTTTATGGAATCCTAGTGTTTGACTTTTCTCTGTTTGTGAAGTGTTGTACGTAGCTTGACTTTGCCACTGTAATCTCATTTTAAAATCTGAGCTCTTTGATGTTTCTCATTTCCTCCCCTAATGCTTCATCCCAGGTATAGGCATTACCGCTCTTCTTCAGAATAACACTAATGCAAGCTGTTGTGTCTAGTGGATCTTTCTCATGATTTGAGATTGATTAATCCTGTTTTGGCTATGGGCTATTGTCTGACTCTTTTTAGAAACAGTTTTCCCAAAATCATGAATCATGTCTTCTTCCAAATATATATATATAAAGAGAGGAGATAAAAAGGTTTTTTTCTACTCCCACAAAATAAGGCAAAAAACAGAATTATTTCTACTCTTTATGTAGAAAAATTAGCACCATTCTTTATTCAACATTAGCAGCTAGTCTAACATAGGACTTCCCATTGCTTTATTTCAAACCAAAATGGTCACTCGTGAGTTTTTCTCTAAAAATAAGCTTCTACCCAAGATTTCTATGCTTAGATTAATAAAGTTGTACTAGAAATAATGAAATAAAATTTTTCTTTACTTTCTTCAAATACATGTACCAGTTATCAATCCAGAATTTTTCATAGTAGTCTCTGGAAACAGAATGAGGACATGTTTTTCATAACTTATACACAGTCATTACTAATAATTCATCTTTTGGAAATCTCTGGGCTTCCTTTTTTTTTTTTTACAGTGAGTGAGAAAAAGAGATGTACTAATTTTGGACATCTAGGTAATTACATGAACTATGCTCTGAATTTAAAAAAAATACATGATTTAAGTAACTCTGACCTATATATAACATTATATTTTAGTTAATATATGTTATGAAATGTATATTTGACTTACATATAATCTTTAGTTAGTATGTTATATATTATTTCATGCGTGTGTGTGTATCTATGTGTGAGTGCATGTGCTTAAGTCAGAGATGCTGAAGGAGCAGCTGAAATTAATGGTGGACAAGTTGACCTAGTACAGAGGAAGCCTTCTTTGAATCCGAGGTCATCCACCGAGATGGATATATTTGTGTCATAAGAAATTCCTCTACTATGGATGAATCTTTGCAGAACAACTCAACATTTTCTTTATTTCTAGGAGCCACCTCCACAATCTTCAATTATCCTCTGCTTACATTGAGTTATTTACGTGTGTGTGTGTGTGTGTGTGTGTGTGTGTGTGTGTGTGTGCATATACATGTATATTGCTATATACATATATACGGAAATTTACCTGAGATCTAACTCATATTTCTCCTGATGAAGCGAGAGTCATGATGAATATGTCTAATACATTATGCATATATTCTATTCTATCCTTTGTCACTAATATATATATATGTATATGCATATATTTTTTGTTGTATAATATGTATACTCAGTTATGTAAAATAATAAATAACAACATAATACTATATAGTATCATATATACCTAATATACCTAATATATATTATTGCTCTATCCTCTTTAAGAACAATGTGACATAAAACTGAGACAATTTTCTTTCCCTTCTTTGAAGTTTATAAAATAAATATACCTTTTTTTCTCTGAGTCTTTTATGTCTTACAGAAACTGTTTAACATGAACTTCCCCATTAGTCATAAAATACCTCCTAAAGTCACCTGTCACCAATAAAACTAAAAAGAAGGATGAAGAAATTGAAAAAGATTCCAAGATTCTGGAGCAATAGACCTTCAAATACTGTTATGCCTTAACTCTAGTTTTATAACTTGTAAAACTAGAGGAAAAAAGATGGTCTGCACTTTGTTTAAGTCAGAGATGTCTGTAGAGCAGCTTAAATGAATGATTAGGTAGACAAGTTAACTTGGTACACAGGGAGGTTTCTTTATGGGGGGCCAGCCCCTGCAGAGAGATTTAGAGGGTCCCTGGAAGGTGGGGCAGCATCGGCGATTATTCTGGAGAAATAAAGAGAAAGAAAGAGAAAGGGGGAGAAAGAAAGAGACTGGACTCTGTCTAGTGCAGAAGCTGATTTAATGGGGCAAACCGTAAGCCTTTTATCCTAAAGTTTCACAGGCAAGATCACAAGATTTTCATGTGAACACAAAGCCAGGTGGATGAGAGGCGTCCCCCCACCCACCAGTTGATTCCTCAAGCATGAGGAAGGACAATTCCAATATTATTTCACTGTTCCTTATGCTTAGTTAATGTTCCTCACAAACAATACAACAATTCTAACATCATAATGTTCTAATAATCAATAACTTCTAAAACTTATGCATTCCCAACACCTAATGACTGACTTAAATCCTAATACCTTTCCATTCTGTGCTAATTTTACCTGTACTATAAAAAACTCTTAATTATAGCTCAAACCAGTTCCTAAAGAATGTGGCCCAGTCCAAAGATCACGCTGGGTCATTTCCAGGAACAATTGATTATAATCTCTTAACAAAATGGCTATTCTCAAATCCTATGTATCTATCTTAATTTCTATAAAAATTTCTAATTCCTAATCCTAATATATAAAACTGATCATCAGTAATAAAGCTTCTAAAATAAAACCCAAATACAAACTATAAATGTACTAAGGCCAAAACCGCAATTAATAGAAAGTGGGAACAATGAGATTTCTGAGATTAGCTGTATTCTTATAAAACCTTAAAGTATCATGTTTGATCATGCTTGAAATAACATAATTCCCTCACATAGCATGACCTATTCTACAATACTTTCTATGAATAAAATAAATTCAGTTTCTATTATAAGTAGAAAAAACCTACATTAATTGTAGCTAAAGAACCAGTTTAAAAGAGTGCAGGCCCAGCCCAAAGTGGACCCTGGGCCCTTAGGAATGTGGCCCAGTCCAAAGTTCATGCTGGGCCATTTCTGGTAACTCCAGATAATCATCTATACCATCTAAAGCTGGAAACAGCTCTCTAAATGTATATACTAATTCTACAAATATACTTTTAAATCTTATAAAGAAGCTTGTATCATATATAAGGCTCTCAAATGTGACCTGAGTTTGACCTGTGTTAAGTGTAAAGCCAAAACTGCAGTCTGTGAGAAACGGGAGCAATGAATCCTTAGAGTCAGCCATGCCTGTCATATTCTCAGAACTTCATGCTTAGATCATCAAAGTCCCTGCTAGTGGGTCATGCCAAACAACAAAGAAGGGAGGAGGGAATGGGCCTTCAGCTCCTGAACGCAACCTGGTGGTCTCAGGGTCCACAGCCCTCCTGGATCCCTAACGCTCAGGCGGGCCTCCAAGGCCGGCTCCCAACACTTCTTCAGTTCTAAGATCATCTTCAGAGATGGATATATTTGTCTGATATGAAAGTCGTTGACCATGGCTGAATCTTGGAAGAAAAATTCAGCTTTTTCTGGATTTCAAGGAACCATCTCCTTCATTGTCAACCACCCCTTGCTTATGATTGAACTATTTTGAGAGGATGTCCATCTCCTGCCTTCCATAATGCATTATAAAATATGTTAGGATTAACAAAAACACTTCAAGAAGATGTAGAAATTTAAAATAATGAGGAATAGCTAAAATTTTTGGAAGAGAAATAAAAAAGAAAAGAAAAAAATACACCAAATTTCTTTCCTTATAAAATTGCGTTTCTTCTGTCTTCTTACTTTAATTATTGACATTTAAGAAACAATTTAGAAAAATATTCATTTTTCAAAACAAGTTCTTATTTATTTTGTAAATTTGTATATGTCTTGTATACCTCTGAATACATGCATTATATAATACCTATGGGTTTTGTTATACCTGTTATCACAGCTCACCAGTTCCAATCACCTTCTAAGTCAGTTGAAATAGTCAGAAGGCAGACTCCAGAAGGACCAGGTTCATACAAGCTCAGCAGTCTGCATAAATTGGTTTCAATTAGAGCTTAGATGAATCACCCCATTTTCTTACTCACTGGAACTGATTACAGAAATAGCTTGAAAAGTAACATATCATAGTTGCACATACATGCATATTTGCATGTCTCATCCAAATGTATTATAAATAATCTGAGAACTTTAGTTTGTGGGCTAACTTGGAAAATAAAAAAATTGTATGTTTCTTTCTACTTAAATATGTAATGTTGTGTTGATATACATGGCACATAAATAACCTGTTTTCTTACCCATTATCTTTTTAAACTGTTCACCTTTTGGACTAAATCTGTAAACAAATGTTATAGTAGAGCACATAGTAACCCTCTCTGCTTCTGTATTTTGTCCTTGTATTAAAAATCAGAGTATCTACTTCCAAGAACGCTGATGTGGAATGAAGAAGGGGTTGAGAACAGTGCCTGTCAAATAAAAAAGTGTTCACTAAATAGGAGTTATTAACATTTGAGGGCACGTTCATTTTTTTTTTTTTTTGAGTTGGAGTCTCACTCTGTCGCCCAGACTGGAGTGCAGTGGCCGTTTCCGGCCACCGCAGCCTCGACCTGCTGGGCTCCGGAGATCCTTTCACCTCAGCCTTCCGAGTGGCCGGAATTACAGGCATGCGCTATCACGCCCGGCTGATTTTTTTTTATTTATTGTAGAGATGAGGTCTCGCTGCCCAGGCGGGTCTCGAACCCGCGGGCTCAGGCAATCCACTCACCTCAGCCTCCCAAAGGCGCAGGATTACAGGCTGAGCCACCGAGCCCGGCTGGCATGTTCATTTTTAACACATCCTTTTTTTTTTTCACTGTTGCTTCTGCAGAACCACATTGCTGGAGAGTAATCAATAAACGTACCCCTGTGACTGACATGGTTGCTGCAAGTGTCATCCCTAGTCGGCCTTAGTGGATGCTCTTCTCTTCAAGTTGGCTGAGGGTGGCTGCAATGCTCTGGGTCCCTTGGCTTATACTCTCTTAGAATAGAGATTATTTAATTATGAATGACTTTATTCACTAACATCTACAGAGTGATTACAACATACAAAAAAGAAGTGACATTTTCCTCTTCACATGTTTTTGAAGTGACTAACAAAAGAATTAGGATAGCATAGGGATTTGAAATTAGATTATGTGTGGATAAATGCCATGGAACAGACAAATCTCAGGAGAAATTCAGTTTAACTGGTATCCTTAGAAGAGAGTGAAGTTAAATACTCTTCAAAGACTTTACATATTGCAAAGTTCAACATAATTTTTATTGACACAAAAATCAATCAAAAGTGTTTATTGACTGGTATTACTAATACAGAAAAATAATAGACTCATAATTTTTTTACCATTTTCTTCTTTGGTGTATCCTTTTTGAATATGTACTTGTGGCAAGCAGCAGAGTAGAAGAAAGAAAGCTTATCATCCTAACAGTTATTCCATGAATATTGGAAAATAAATAACACTGGAGAAAAAATTTGGGCTGATTGTATTTTTTAATAACTTGGGTAGGTGGGCAAATATTGCATCCTTTTTATATCTGAGTGACTTTGATCTTTTTAATTTTTAAAATCTGGGATATAAGATTATGTCCAGCATCTGATTATAAGAAATTATTCTCACAGCATTGATGTTAATTTGTTCTAAAATTATAGTACCTCAGGATCATCAAATGGCAAGATTTTCAATGCCCTGTTGTTATTTGACTTACAATAATTCTCCTTTGGTCACATCCAGCTGAAACCAAGTACTCCCTTAAAAGTAATATTTGTAACCACTGCTGCTAAAAGTAGGTCTTGAGTAATACCTCCAGTGTCTTACAGAGAGAAAATTTGCTGTATTCTTCTTGATGGAATAGTTCCATATGTTTTTCAACCTAAAATAGCTCTCTTTGGTTTCAAGATAGTGGTCACATACAGAGGTAAATGGTGGAATGTATATATATCAAGGTAATTATTCAATGGGTTTTTGGGATTCCTTGGTGTAAAAGAACCTTGCTCATGCTGTAGGTGGATGCAGCAGGTCAAAACGAGCTCAGTTTGATAGGCTCAAATTTTCCTTGACGCTCCTCTGCTTTTAATGCATTTCCTCTATTACCAAATCATGCCATTACCGTGTGTCAGATGGGAGAAAGTCTGGAGGAGCTTCCACAAAGTCAGCCTCATTAAAATGGTAAGCACCTAGGGATTTTATTTGTTGTAGACTTTCAAGGTCATGGGCAACTTAGCATATATTTCATGATTATTTGAACAAACACTCTGATGTGTAAGAATAGAGTCATATTACCATGGAGACTTTTGCCATTAAAAGGAGTCTGACAGATTCACCACAAGTGATTTATCTGTAAAGTTCTTAAGAGCTATCCCTACACCTCCCTTCATAATCTGTGTTGTTGTGAGATAATTTTATACAAGAGGCTTATGTAAATGGCAAGATGGCTACTGCCAACCATAGCACAGTATGTAGGATTCTAGTTGCAATCTTGATTGCATTACTTTCACTCACAAGATAAGGTAATGAAAAAAAGCACAGGGAAAGGGGATGTTATGTGCCTATACATTTTCTGGATTAAAGTACAGTTATGTGTGCAGTTTGATTTAAGATGATAAGCTTTTGTAAATAAAATAGTGCTTATGGTATTCTCAGGTTATTTTTCATGGGAGACCACAAAAAAGCAAAGTTGAAAGTCATCTCTATTGCATAGCTGCCCTTTTAGTAAATATGTCAATAAGTTATTTTAGATACCTTTCACTTACAAATGATATTTTAACTAAAACCTCATGGACTGTGGAAGCAAAATTTAATTAGCTTACTTTAAAGAAAGTGAAAAAATGTTAAGAACAAATCCCATCTGCTTCCATTCTATATGCCTATAACTATCATACCCAGTAATAGTGAGTGTAGTCTTCAGTACTCCCATCATCTCTTTTCACTTTCCCAAATATCTTGACCAAAACCACTAGAGTCTCTTGCCCTGGTGCATGTACCTAGTCACCACTTCTCTCACCTCTCATGCCAATCACATGGTCTTGGTCATATACCAGCTCTGGTCTTTGAATTGGCAGGATATTGATTAAAGCACTGCAATACTTAGAATAATAAAATATTGGTATTGAAAAGGACTTTAAATTACCAATTGCAAAGTGATTATCCAATCCTACTCTAGCCTCAGTATTGTCAGTGGCCAGATCCACAAATCCCAGTTTTCTAGGACTGAGTTCTGTCATAGTTTGCCTACTTACAAATCTCCTTAGGTATAAAGCACCTTTTACTGATTGCTTCTGCTCAGCAAATGGCATGGCCTTATTCCACACAGTTTAAACACCAATCCTAGGGGTTATCTAGTAGTATTTTCACTGATAGCAATTTAGTAATGGTATAGTCAAAGACAAGATATAAACCATTTGGAAATATTTAGAAATCTTAAATACCTGACCATGAATCTGAGGAATAGTAATAAAGTTGAGGACATGTTGAAAGGTGAAATAGGCCTCCTTTTTTGCAATTTTTCCCCTCATATTCATGAAGATAGAAAATTTGGAAGTGGTCTAAAGGAGAAAAATTAAAGTGATTAAACTATTTGAAGAAGAAAAGAAAATTTGAACCCAGAAAAAAATAGCCTGGAAACTGAATAATTTTCTACACAACCAGCTGTCTTCAATTTTCATTAAGAACAAGAAAAAGGGAAATAATTATAATAAATAACATTTAGCTTATTTTCAATTTAAACTCTAATTTATGGGCTACAAATGCATTGAATGCTTTAACAATTTTATAGGCTAGTTCTCTGAAAACCCACACACAAACACAAATGCCTCTTACAAACATCCATAGACTCCTATACAGGTGCTGAAATAAGTGATTTTAGTTTGCATTTTCCCTTGCAGTGTCTTTTTTAGATAATATTTTACATAAAATCAGTACTCCAGATAATGCAAATCTGATAATTCTGTGCTAATTTGATTGTTAAGACATATTTATAATGCTACTTTCAAGTCAATTTGAAAGTCATTGGCTCTTCTGGATATTGCTTATTATTAAAAAAGAAGCTGGGCTCGGTGGCTCAGCCTGTAATCCCATGCCTTTGAGAGGCTGAGGTGAGTGGATTGCCTGAGCCCGCGGGTTCGAGACCTGCCTGGGCAGCAAGACCTCATCTCTACAATAAATCAAAAAATCAGCTGGGCGTGGTATCGCGCGCCTATAGTTCCAGCTACTTTGGAAGGCTGAGGCGGAAGGATCGCCAGAGCCCAGCAGGTCGAGGTTGCGGTGGCCGGGAGCAGCCACTGCACTCCAGTCTGGGTGACAGAGTGAGACTCCAACTCAAAAAATTTTAAAAAAAAATAAATAAAAATTAAAAAGAAAAAAGTATCTATATCTACACACACACACACACACACACACACACACACACACACACACACACATTGTTAAAGCATCATATATCATTTTACTGTAGCATTAACTAGTAAAAGTATTTTATTTATTTTTCTTTGAAAAACAAACAATGCAAAACAAATAGTATCACACCATAGTAGATTTCACTGATCTTTTAATGTTTTCTGAGACATTTTTAATTCCAATGAATTAAATTCTTCCACTTTAGCACATGGTTGAGTAAAATTGTGTTTGATTCTCAAAATAATTATAGAAGACATTGCAAAATTGTGAAAATTATAGCCCCCTCATAATCACTGTAAGCTTTGTCATCTTGTTGCCAGACATCAGCCAACTAGGCAATACATTTTTATTTTTGTGTTAACTGTTGTTTTGGGGAAGTGCCATTTAAATGAGTGGAAAACAAAAATAAATTTAGAAAAAGCTCATAACTTAAATCTGTTTTACAGTATCAATATTATGGCTTAAATAATATATTAGCTCTTATTCAATTCAACAACATACACTCACACACAAATTGCATGTAGGCATTTGTGTATAATCTTCCACAATTATTATCAGTGGAAGAGGAAAATCTCCTGTCAGATTTTCTGTGACAGTCCCTACTTCTACTTCATCAACTAACTTTAAGAGATATTTTGGATTATATTTCCCTAAGTAGAAAAAAATTATCAATATGGGAAATGATAGAGCAGCAGCGATTTAAATTGGTTTAGACCTGCACTTAAGGTACTTAGGCTATCTCTGTTGCAGATGATGTAATCCTTTAATGAGCAGAATACCTAGCTATTGGCATGCTAATCAGGAGCTCCATGGGCTTCAGAGATTGATATTGCTTTGCTAAAGCTATTGTTGATAATAAAATTACCAGAATTGTTGAGTTTTCTGTGCCTTTGACAGAAGGGTCAATGCTTCAACAACAGTAAGTGAGCTCATTTCATATAGCTTTTGGTAATGTCATCCTGTCCCAAATAGTAGGGCAGAAGTAAACATTTGTGAGATAACCTTGAGTATTCTGTCCTCTTGTTGCATTTATGTTTGTAACATAAATTGTGATTTTTATTAAGTACATTGACCAAACTACGTTCTCAAAGAAGGAGGCACTCTTCTCCTCCAGCTGAGGACTAGATATTACTCAAGGAAATCAAACTGGATTCAGTAAGAAGAATAAAACCAGGCCAGTCACAGTAGCTCATGCCTGTAATTCCACTATGGGAGGCAGAGACCAGATGATTGGCCTGTGTGCCGGAGTTCAAGACCAGTCGTGACAACTTGACAAACCCTCGTCTGGACAATAAATCAAAAAACTAGCTAGGCATGGTGGCCCGTACCTGTAGTTCTATCTATTTGAGAGACTGAGGTGGAAGGATAGCCTGAGCACAGACGGTCGAGGCTGTGGCATTCGTGGTGGTGTGACTGCACCCAGCCTGGGTGACAGTGAGACTTGGACTTAAAAAAAAAGAAAAAAAGGAAGAGCCGGGCTCGGTGGCTCAGCCTGTAATCCCGCGCCTTTGGGAGGCTGAGGTGAGTGGATTGCCTGAGCCCGCAGATTTGAGACCCGCCTGGGCAGCGAGACCTCATCTCTACAATAAGTAAAAAATTATCTGGGCATGGTAGCACGTGCCTGTAGTTCCAGCTACTTGGAAAGCTGAAGCCGAAGGATCGCCAGAGCACAGCAGGTCTTAGCTTCCACTTATGAGCTGAATAAATTTGTAGCATTTTATTATTTTGTAGGAAATAAATAGTGGTAGAAGGAGAAAAGAAAGGAGCTAAGGACAGACAGGCTACAGGAGACATAATGAAAATCTTTCATTAATAAACGGTTTTTTTAGTATAAATGTGATAGCATATAACATTTAAATTTAGACTTTAAAATTCAAAAGTGGAAAATAAATAATGAGATCTACTTTTTTTTCCGATGCACGGTGCAAAAGTAGGGAGAGTGTAATTATATTATTGCCAGCAAGCATATGAGATAACTGATCAGAGAAAGAAAAATCAAACTCAGTAGGGAAATGTTTGTTTATCCTTACATGCTTCAAGCTTATTGATTCTACCAAACGACCAATGTTCATAAGTAAGCAGTAATTCTTAGGGGTCAATATGGAAAAAAATGCCACAAATAAATTTTTACTTTCTATAACTACCCTAACAATGTTTATTTTTTGAAAAGAGATTTTTTTTCCTGGTTTTAAAACTTCTTATTATTTTATTTAATGTGTATGCTGAATGTTGAATACTACATACACACACAGACATTATAGTCACAGAAGGTAATGATCATATATCGATCATCAATCTACCCCTGAAATGAAACAATAATCTCAAAATCATATTCTACCCTTCAGAATGCTGCAAAGAACATGTAAAACAATATAAACAATAATACAGTGGGGGGGAACACTGAAAATGACAAAAAATTTTGCTTCTTCATCAAATGAATAAACAAAGTATATTTGCAATTCAGCCTCAAATTTCAAAATGTCTGAGTAGAGCTCCACCAGCACCATGTCACCCATATGCAAATATCCTCCTTGTAATAAGATGAGGCCACTGACTTGTTATCAGCGTGGTGTGTGCTTGAATCATTCTACCAAAGAATTTTTGTTTTCAAACTCAATTTTACTTTGTTAGAAGAAATAGATATGTTCAAGAAAACTGGATGATTGTGGAAAGGAGTTTGGAAAAACAAGGTTAATAGGTCTACTTGCAAAGCACTACCTCTTAAAGTGTGAACTAAGTCTGATTCTTGATGAACTTTCTGTTACCAACCCAGCATTATTCCAAACTTTATTTTAGCCTGATCGATTGATGATTTGAATCTGTGGAAGATCAGTTAACCCTATAAAAAAATATACAGTCATATACAGTCAAGAGTTCACTTATTCTGGTCCAGTTAACTTTTAACTCTATGCCACAAGCGCTTGGCTATGCAGACCAGCTTCGCTGAAAAAAATAAAAAATAATAAAAAAAAAAATAAATAAATAAATAAAAAGATTCCACAGAAAAAGCATAACATGAGATTCAAGTCAAGTTCACAGTATTCCTGGGTCAAGGAAAGAAATGTGCTTCACTTCATTCTTTTTGTGTGACTTCTGGTAAATCAGACTCCCTGAACTTTTTTTTTAATCCTTTTTTTTTAAAAGTTTGTTCCCTGTTATGTAAGGTTATTATGAGGATCAAATAAGAGAATGTGTATAAAAAGGGAACTACAAAGTTATAAACTACAAAGTCCTGTAGAAATGTAATCTCTTTCTACTACAATTACTTTCATCATTACTAACTGAAATAAACTTGTTTCCTTAAGCCATTAAATCTCATGATCAAATATGACCAATTCATAGTAAAAACAATGGAGTGACTCACAAACCAAACTCAAAAGACAAATTATCAAATCATAATTTATTTCTATGAAGAATATGGATATATCTAGATATTTAAGCATTCCTAACGATGTGGCATACAGGCTTACAGATCTGTGAAACCAAAAAATTCAAGTTTGCTATGTATATTCTAAACTTTGATATCCGTATAAGAATTACAATACTGTTAGATAAGAATTTTTTTTTTAAGTCTCAGAATCCACATGAGTTGTTGACTCTGCTGAGTAATTATTTGACATGTTGGTTTTGGTGTATATGTGTGTGGGTGTGTATGTGTGTTTTGTATGCATGAATGAAACCATACACTAAATATAATACTTTATGCACATACTCACTGAAATTCAGCACAGATTGTTTTCTTTTGCATCTGATCTTCTATAATGCGAATATTGTTTTATTTTAACTGCTTGCTGCCAAATCCTCTTTTAAAAATTATTTTCATCTTTTCATTTATTTTATATTTCTTCAGATAAAGTAATAGGAAAATGTTACTGAAAGCAGATATCAAGTCCCACAAACATATATTTAAATCTCCTCTGCCTCATTGACTCCATGTTCTAGGCTAAAATCTAAGCCTCAGTACCTTCTCTGGAAAATAGGGACATAATCACAAGTGTCAATCATAGTATTGACTCTGTTGAATTGTTATCATCAATGTAAGCATTACCATCTTCATCTTCACTAAAATTTAGAATGTTTACTATACTCCAGTAAGTGCCGTAGGTAATTAAAGTTGTTGTTTTACTTTCATTTTCACAGAAATCCTTATGATTGGTAGAAAACCAGTGAATTTAGGCAAGATGGTGGGAATGACTCCGGAGATTATCCAAAAGCTTCACACTGAGGAGGAACTGGTGTCCAAGGAGTGAAAGAAGATGGTAAGAACTGCATGAAGAGCTGGTAAAGTCAGAAAACCTCAGCAAATACCAGCAGTGGCATCCCACAGAGGAAATGAAGGGGCTTTGCAACACCAGCTTTCCAGGGATTCTCACCCTAGACCTCCGCCCTGTCTTTAGCACCAGA
Organism: Cephalopachus bancanus; assembly: GCA_027257055.1. Classification (NCBI taxonomy): domain Eukaryota; kingdom Metazoa; phylum Chordata; class Mammalia; order Primates; family Tarsiidae; genus Cephalopachus; species Cephalopachus bancanus. The sequence continues at coordinate 2,767,461 of JAPVLO010000074.1, forward strand.
CTCTGACGAGGCAGTTAAACTCCATTTCAACAAGAGTTCTGAGCAAATATTAGCCTGCAGCAAAGGCCATACAAAGAAAGTTACTGGTGCAGGGTTTCAACCTTCCCTACTGTTTTCACCCTTCTTGTATGACAATATCACAATTTAGTTGATCGTCATACCTCTTGTGTACAAGTTGTTTCAGCCTAAAATAGCTTTGAAACAACCTCAGCTTCCATGCCTCTGGTGACTATCTCTGAGCTCTTTCAGTCTCCAATGTCTGGACAGGGTATGTGCTCACTAAAGTGACAGATGAGACCTGAAAATGCTCTCTGGGCTTTGCACACATCTATTCTGATGGACATTCAGATGAAGATCTGAGACATGAAGTAGCACACCAACGGGGCCAACTCCCCAGCATTCCCTTTTCCATGAGGTACTACCTATCTACAGCAGCCAAGAACTCTTTGCCTCTAGACTTATGCAAGTTTAATAACCTTAAGACATTGTGGCTGGATAACACTTTCAGGCAACCTCACTGATCTTTGACCAGAATGGTACCTAACTGGCCCTCAGGTATATAAATGTGCAAATCTATCTCTGCCAAGAGTGGGCAGAGATACTTCACTTTACATTGCTTAGTGCCTGAACGTATGGACGTTACGGCCTTTGGCAACAGGCATGAATAGGAGCCTCAGATTCTAAAGCCTTGTGCCATTTTATGGAAACTGTGCCTTATCTTGTTAGTGGGGTACAGTTAGGGTTGTGCTGATGGGGTGAGGAGAAATTGGTAGCTAGGTGGAAGGGCAGTTACATTGCTTCATTCTGATCTGAGCAGAGAACTGGCTGCCATAGCAGTATGGACCACCCTAGTCCATGCAAACTTCAGGCCACAGAGGAACAAATGTGTAAGAAAGAACGGTCACTCTATGAAGACTCAAGGGTAGAACCCAGACCTGTCCCCTGACGTCAATCATTGAGTTCGTGGTGTTTGCCAGTGCATAATAATTTTGTTTTAGTTTATGTGAGATAGGGAGAGTTTAAGCCAAAGGAACTATAAATGTGATAGTGTTTGTGAAGGTCTTTCTAAGCAGTGATTATGTTTCATGAAAAAAAAAAACAAAACAATAAACATAGTCTCTTCCCTGTGTCTTTCAATAACAAAAACACCATGAGTTAGGAAGATCAAAAGAAAATAGAACAAGGTGGATAAGCTACAAGGAAGCCTATCATTCCTTTCTCTTCATAGCTTTCTTTCTTTAAAAGAAATGAACAATATAAATATAATACTTACAAGGTAGAAGTTAGTATTATCTTGATTTTCACACTTAAAGATAAATAAATGGAGGCTTTAACAAATTACAAATGAGGTAGTGAATAAAGACACTGATTTGAATCCAGGACTGATCGCACAGTCTGTGTTCTTAATTATTAAACTTATGAAGTCTGACTTTTTTTGCAGTTTTTGATTATGTATTTGATAATGAATGCTTTAAATGTGCACAGATGCATGTGTGTATGCATACATGTATGTCTGAGTGCTTCAACAGCTGAGACTTTTGCTGTCCTATATTTTCTCTTTCCTTCTTTTCATGAGGTGCCTCCAGTTTTCTTATGGGAAACTGCACTCCCTCTTTTTGTCGTCTTGGTAGGGGGTATAAACTACAGAACACTCTGCATCAAAGAAGGACTGAAAGTCTTGGAGGCATCACTCAAAAAAAAAAAAATAGATTGCTCACAATATCCTAAAGAGATTCCAGGCCTACACTGGTTCTCGTTCTTACTGAAGCTTGGTTGTTATGTTTATTTTAATTAAAGCTGTGTATATATTTATTTGTGTTATTTTATTTGATGGCTCTAGACTTTGGTTCTCTTATGAGCAAGAAAAAAAACTAAATTATTCTAAATTCTGACTCACCTATAGTTTTTCTTTTTGAACTTCCTTTTCATCTTAAATATAAAATCTGGTTTTTCATGTGACTCTTCTAATTTAAACTAATTTAAACTTAATTTAAATCAAATTATCTCCATGTAAGTTATAGTGTTATCAAATTAAATAATCAAAATACATTTGAATATTATTAATTACAGCATAATTCCCTATATTGGTGACACCTTGTAATTTTATTTGGAAGACATTTTTTACTGTCATGTACACTTATCATGCATTATCTATACCTTAAAAAAAGAGGAAACGCATGCATATGTATAAAGGAAGACGTTAATAATGCTTCGTTGTAATATGTAAGTACTCAAAATTTCTCACTTCTCCTTTAAAAATTTTATTTAATTTTTATTTAACTCTGATAATCTAGATGCCCATAATAAACACACAGCTGCAAGTAATATTATAATAAACCTGGCCAGGATTGGTGGCTTAGCCTGTAATCCCAGCACTTTGGGAGGCCGAGGTGAATAGATGCCTAAGCCCGCGTGTTCAAGACCAGCCCGGGAAACTTGGCGAGACCTCATCTCTACAATTAATCAAAAATTAACCAGGTGTGGTAGTGTATGCCTGTACTTCTGGTTACTTGGAAGGTTGAGGAGGAAGGATCCCTGGAGCCCAGCAGGTCGACGCTGGGGTGGCATTCCAACCTGGGCATCAGAGTAAGACTCCAACTCAAAACAAACAAACAAACAAAAAAACCTGTTTGTACAACTCATATTCTCTGTTCCTATAACAGAGAGAAAATGAGAAATCTGTTGAATTCTTCTTTCTAATCTTCATTAATGATAGCACATGTCGAATAATAGAACAAGCCATAATTAAAAAGTTATTAAGAGGAAAATAATTCTATTCTGCCCCAAACATGTAATAGTTGGACAAAACATGCAGCAAGAGTGTAACTTTCAAGGTCTCTGCACACTTTATATGTGTGGATGCATAAATGATAAAATTTCCATTTGTATAGCTATGTTCTATAGGCAATGTCATATCATATGCTTGGTCTTGGGTAAAATTGTTGAAAATAGAGAAAAGATTCCTCCCTTGTATGCTAGATATATTAATGCAAAATTTAGAGTAATCATATTTTACAGCACGGCCATTTTTATTTTCTGATACTGAGGGAAAATGCGTAGTCCTTCTCTGTGGGCTGGCCGATCTGCTGAATTAATTCTCTCTTGCTATGTAACAAATTACCCCCAAATTTGTCAGCTTAAAATAGCAAACATAAATACACTCACACACATTCATTGGCTCCTCTTGTAATGTTGAAATTATTCGTACTTCTCTTTTAGAAAACAAGTTTATTTATAAACATATGTTCTCAATTTTTGTTATAATTTTACCTGAGAATGAAAATGCATGGTCATTAAATACAAGTATGTTCAGGGTTAGGAGATATTGCAAACAGTTTTCCAAAATAGGCATACAATTTACAGCTTTAAAAAATTTTAACTATTCTAGGAAGTGTGCTGTGGTTTTGAGGTTATCATTTGTTTTCTAACTAATAATGATCTTAGGCATCATTCATATGGTATTAATTGGTAATTTGGCTATCATCTATTGTGAAATTTATCTTTGGTTCTTCTGCCCATTATTCTTTTGTATTTTTTTGGGGGGGTATTATTTAGCATACTTATTTTCTAATTTGTATATGCATCCTAGTTTGTGGTTTGTATTTTCTCTCCCCTAAATGAGAATTTTGACCAAAAAATTATGAATTATAATAAAGTTCTATTTAACTTTATGGACAAAAATTTTTGTACTGTTGAAAAAAACTGTGATTTATTTGAAATCATAAAGATACTTTTCTATATCTTTTTTTTTTAGAAGTTTACTTCGTTTTAGCCTTCATACCTTGGCTACTTTTCTTCTAAGATAAGGTTGGAGGTTGGGTAAGGATTTGTTTAAAGTAGGATATCCAATTAATTCAAAAACAACTGTTATAAGTTATCTTTTTCTCACTTTAATTTGGAGTCACATTGTTATAAACCAAGGAGTATGTTTGTAGTTGCTTCTAAAACTTAATTCTTTTCTATCAAATTATCAATATCTACTTGTATCAATCCTACACAATCTTTGGTACTATCTTTTAAATATACCTTGATATCTAAATTTTTTATTCATCTAGATTTTTTCTTCTTAAAGAGTGTCTTGGTTATTCTTGGCTTCTTACTTTTTCATATAAATTTAAAAGCTAGCGTGTCACTTCTGACACTCAAGTAATGGGATTGTTACTCTGATTGAGTATATCAACTGTATGCAATTTTGGTGAAACTGACAGCTCAATAACATTGAGTCTCCAAATCTATAAATATCATATATATCGTTCCATTTAATTAAGTTTTCTTTAACTTTTTCAATTATATTTAAAAACTTTTCTGTACATGTTTTATATCTTTTGTTAAATTTATTCTGTGTATTTGACTTATTTTTATGATTATTTAAATAATAAGATCTATTTTTCTTTATTTTCTACATGCTTGCATTTGGTGTAAAAATATTACAGAATTTGGCATGTGGATCCTGTATTCAAAGACCTTGCTAAATTTACTTCCTAATTTAAAAAAAAATTCTGTAGATTGTTAGTGATTTTCTTCATACTATTGTGTCATATGTGGTTAATAACTGTTTCAATTCTTCCTTGACAAGTTAAAAAAATAATTTTTTACCTTTTATCACAAAACACAATATCTATTGCAAGTGTAAACATATGTGATGATAGAGAATATTCTTTCCATTTTCTCAAATTCAGGGAAATTTTTAGTATTATTAAGTATGATTGCTTATTGCAGAACTTTCATGAATATTTTTCATCATATTATTTCTATTACTAGATTTCTAACAATTTTTAAGCTATAAATAGTTGCAAAATTTTATCAAATTACCTTTCTGCATCTATGAATGATGATATAATGAGTTTCATAAAATTGAACCAATTTATGCTGAAACAAAGTCAACTTGGTCACAAAGTATTATGTTTATTTTGTCAGCTTTCCAAAGTTGATAAAATTAAGTGTACAGAAAAATAGCCCCAAACACTGAAGAAACATCTCATTGACTTTGTATCCATATTTAGTGATTATTTATATTTTGCCTATTTGCATCATCCTTCTATCATCTATCTATCTATATCACCTTTTTATCTTTCTCTCTATATAATATCTGCATAGATAAAGAATATATATTTTATGAAACATTATTAGAAAGCCATCAAGCCTCTTTAATTCAGAGCACATATCCCCAAATTTAGAATATTTTCTTATTCATTTATTTATCTTATTTTATTTTAGAAACAGAATCTCACTCTTGTTATTCGGGCTGGAGTGCAGTGACACGATTAGAATTCACTTCAGCCTCGAACTCCTAGGCTTAAGCAATCCTTTTGCCTCAGTCTCCCAAAGTATAGGGAGGCTTCCTATCCCCAGAAAACTAAAACTATACAGGCATGAGTTGTGCCTGAACAAATTTAGAATATTTCTTATATAGCCACAGTGCACTTATCTAAATCAGAACAATCTGATATCGACACAATGTTCTATACATGTCTTTGATATACCTCTGAAAGCAAGTTATTAAGAATATGCAACCATCAGATCACACAAATAATCTTCCCTTGAGGGTTTCTTTTTAGTTTACATCAAATGCATTGCACGTGCCTTCAAATATAGTAAATACAAAGTAGCAAATAAGATAGGAAGGGACCAGTGATCTACATTCCATCATATTAGGTGTCTATATTATAAAAATATTAGCAATATTTTTAAATGTCATTTTTAGCATCCAGAGTGGAAAAGATGATGTTCAGTATTCTCAGTTCTATACTTATTGTTTGTATTTATCTCAAATAATTTACAAAACAGTTAAAAACAATAACTTCAGCATTTAAGCCCTGAGCCACAAAGCAACTGAAGTCAAAGTTAGTGGTTTTATCATTAGCAGTTGCTCTGCTGCTCCTTTCTCCAAGTTATCCAGGTAGAGATTTTAGGCCAAACTCATATGTTATCTGAACTCCGATTCCCATTACCTGGAGAAAGAAAAAAGTCCAAAGATTTCACTCAGCATTACCATTTTGTCACCACCACATCTGAAAGAGATACCTAAAAGTATGATTCTTTTTATCTGAGGTATTCTTAAAAAAGAATGTATGCCTCCCTCTCTGAGATTACAACCCATGTATGAAAGCTCATTCCGTTTACTACCTGACTTAACCAACAGCTTTCCTCGGTAGTTAGAATTTTCTGGTTTGAATGTATTACCCACCATAGGACCAACAATAACAGTATTCATACTAAGACTACACTCAGGCTCATCTCACAGCAGATATAACAAGATTTGAATGATAAAGAATCACAGACATGTCCCTACTACTTGATAACGGGGCTGCCATCATAGTTATTCTTAATCTGGTTATGTGGGATAAAATTAACACCCATTGTAAAGTACCATTAGGAACACAGGTTGTCAATTTAATAACACAGCTGTTGTGTCTTGTGCATTGGTATTTCCTTCTTTGCATGTACATAATTTAAATCTGAGCCGAGATCATCATAAGAGGAAAATATTTTTAAAATCAAGATATGTCAGAATGATTAAACTGTGTATTTGTACCTTTCTCCATCACCTCATTTTCACTTACTATTCCCAGAAACATTTTCAGTGAAATTTCCACATCTTTCATCTCCCCATTTTCAATTTAGGGACAAGCTTATAAAAGTCAAACTTTCAAATTTGTCCTACTGCCTGTTTGTTTAATAAGAGCTTAAGTTGGTCATTTTAAATTTCACTGGGAGCACTGCCTTGATGGTGATAAGAAATGTAGTCTTTCTACGTAGTATGATATTTTCTTTTCATTTTCGTAAATTGGTAGCATTAACATGAGTAATTTTTTTTTTTTTTTTTTTTGAGTTGGAGTCTCACTCTGTCACCCAGACTGGAGTGCAGTGGCCGCTCCCGGCCACCGCAGCCTCGACCTGCCGGGCTCCGGCGATCCTTCCGCCTCAGCCTTCCAAGTAGCCGGAATACAGCGCGCGCTACAGCTGGCTGATTTTTTGATTATTGTAGATGAGGTCTCGCTGCCCAGGCGGGTCTCGAACCCGCGGGCTCAGGCAATCCACTCACCTCAGCCTCCCAAAGGCGCGGGATTACAGGCTGAGCCACCGAGCCCGGCTCATGAGTAATTTTTAATCTGAAGGAATATGTCCATATGGTTCAAATGTATAAAGAAATTACTTTTTCAAGTTTTCAATTGCATTGTCTATGCTTACTTCTACTACAATCTAAATAAAGGCTAAGGTAGAATGAGTCTCGATTCCTGTCAAAACCCCACTGTAGCCAGTCCCTTGGGCTTCTGGTAGAGCTACAAATAACCCATTTGTCAGTCATTCATTGCCCAAAGTCCTCAGTGAATTTTATCTTTAGCAGTTTTCAAGTGGTTTCCCACCCCCATCGCTGCTAATATTACAAGAGGTTATTTAATTATTTATTTATTCATTACATTAGTAGTTATAGTAGTTGTAAAGGGGACTGTATTGTCCTCAAACTACTGGTGCAAGGGCTAAGTACCCGCCCATGTCATATATTTCACATGTAAATTTAGAGACCCTAGACTTGTACTTAGTATACCAATCCCTGCCTGAATTGGAAACTTGGCTTTCACTCACTTTAATACTCCAAAATTCTGTAGAAATTTCCGCAGGTGAGTGTACCAAGTGTTTATTTTATTTTAATTGTCTTGGTATTTCAAGTTCATTTTCCCACTTTAGAGTAAAGCCATTGGCTACGGTCCAAGGTTCTAGAAATACCTAAACACTTTTCTAATAGCAGGATACTAATTCCCCTTCTACTAATCTATCCCCTCTGCTACTTGGCCTCTCTTGCTTTTATGAGTTTTACTTCTGTGTGGCTTACTGTTGCTGATCTACAAACAGCAATGTGCTCTTGGATCCAGAATTTCTCATCAAATAATCAGGCATAGCTTTTGGACCACAGAGCAAAAAAGGAAAGGGAGATCTTTGTAGGGCTGCATAATTGTCTCTTTCAGCAGTGAGGCAATTTGTTTGCATAGATAACACCTCTGGGAATACTTTGGGATATTGTCTTGAAATAGTCACCTCCACTTAATCAGTAGATTTTGCTGGTTGATTCTCTTTTCACTTAAATCTCTCTCTGTCATCACCCAGATATGACCTGTATTTCTTCTCAGAATCTTCTAGGTCAAGGATATCAACTACCTCCTCCTGGAAGAAGCTTGCATGTTTCTTTCAGAGCAGCTATACTAAAGAGCTGCATTAGGCAGATTTTTGAGTGCAATTGCCAAGAGTTCTCTGCTGGTAGCCTTCTTTGATTTCTGTGTGAGACACCAGTCTGTGCATATTTTTTTTGCATATGCAGCTAATGTCATTTGAACAGTCAGTTCACAGGAACATAGCAGGACTGCCTGAGCCACAGTCTTTGGTAAAATTTTGAATTCTGTTTCAGTTCAGCCTCCATTCACATGTTCTTTCTGGTCCCTTGAGAATAGTTATCAACAGAATTCCTAAATAAATAATGTGATTTTTCTCAAACCTGTTAGTCTCTGAGATTCTTGCATAGTGGAGGGGTCAGTGGGAGACAACATTTCCCAGAGTTTGAAGAATGTCCACAATTGCTCCAGGAAGTTCCCAGACAGCTAAGAATTTAAGTTGTATTTATTGGAAAGTTTGTCATATGGGTAACTACTACAGTCCTCAATGCTGTCTGCACTTCTTTCTTTGAGCAGTCATGACATCAACAACGTACTGCTCTACAAACTGCCTTAATGATTGTCAAGCCCAAATTCTGCCTCACTAGATTGTGGCAACCCCACAGCAAATTCAAATATCCTTGTGGGATTGCGGTAGAGAGATGTTGGAATCCAAGCCACCAGAATGCAAATTGTTCTTGTTGGACTCCAAAATACCTATTGAAAAGAAGGCATTAACAAAACTATAATGGCATACCTTTCCATTTTGACTGTTGCACGTTCTGTATCCTCTGTCACATTATTTGGTAAGACAGAGGCAGCTGGAGAAAAAACTTGTTTAATCCTTGATAGTCTACTATTAACATCCATGAACCTTATACACTAGCCAGCCAAGACCACCATAAAGGTAGCTTTTGCAATCAGCACTTCTACTCATGCATTGCCACAATCAGAAAATGATCTCGCAGTTGTCCTACAGCAATTCAGTATTGCTTAAGTAATGCCTAAAATTGACTGCTTAGGAAGGTTTGGGTAATGTGAAGGTTCCTATTCAACGTGGTTTATTAAACCTGGAAAAGAGCAAGCTTCGTTGATATTACCTATGAAAAAATAAGGGCAAAATGTACCATTCACATATAATATCATCCTAATTATGCATTTAGATAAGTGCCATGAATCCACAGAATATTCTCTCTAGTCACAGATTGGATCCTGACTCATAACTTAGTTCTCAGCTTAATCCTCACCTTCTATCACAGCCAGTCATACTCTCTCTATTTCACCTCTATACTCCAGGTTCTTACAGTTTCCATTTTGGAAATTTCACAGTGCCATTTTACAGTGCTCATTGAACACAGATATCTAGCAATCCTAAATGTTTTGCATACAAACCTTTCTACTTCACTGAAACCATGCATATGATTTTAAATCCTCAGCTAGGGATTGAACAAACAAATCTCACACCCCTTCAATCAAACATACTAAAATTTTATGACTTAAAAAAAAAGGTACATTCAGTCCCCTTTTAAAATATTTTGTGCTCTAAATCATGATAACTAATCGGATTTGAATTTTATGCAATGAAATTTCATTGTAGCAAATTTAGGGAAACAATTTAAATAGTGGGAGGACTGATAATGTGTCCTCATGCCAATCATTGACAGTACATTCTCAACTTTTTAGTGGAAATGCTGGCAGTTTCCTTTTTTAAAAATGTTCATTCTTTTAATTTTTAACTTTTCTTGAGATACAAAATGCATACCATACAACTTGCCCAATTAAAGTGTATAATTCAGTGTTTAGTATACTCACTAAATTGTGCAGCCATCACCATAATCTCATTTTAGAAAATTTGTATCACCCTGGAAAGAAATGCCATCATTCTAATTCCCCTTCATCATTCCACAACTCCCCACCCCAGCCCAGCTGAACAACCAGTAATCTACTTTATGTCTCTATAGATTTGCTTGTTCTGGACAATTTATGTCTGTGGAACTACACAATATATAGTGATTATGATTGGCTTCTCTCACTTAGTATTATGTTTTCAAGGCTTATCTGTGTTTTTGCATGTATCAGTTCTTCATTATTTTTTATTGTCAAGTAATATTCCATTGTATAGCTACAGTACATGTATTTATCCACTCCAATGTGATGGCATTTAGATTGCTTTCCCTTTTTGGTCATTAAGAACAATGCATTGTGGGAAATTGTGTTCAAGTTTTTATGTGAACAGATATTTTTATAACTCTTGGGTAACTATTTAGAAATTACTGGGTCATATGAACACTCTACATTACCATTTTGTGGAACTGTCATATTGCCTTCCAAAATGGTTGTACATTTGACATCCCTACAAGCAATATATGTTATATGAAAATTTCAATTTCTTTGCATCCTCATTAACACTTGTTATTATAATTTTAATTAACATCATTCTAGAGTGTGTGAAGTGGTAGCTCATTACAGTTTTGATTGGCATGGTCTTGTTGGTTACTAATATTGAGATTTTTTTTTCATGTGCTTACTTGTCATTTGAATATCTTCTTTTGAGAAATCTCTATTTAGATCCATTTCCCATTTGATCACAAATAATACTTTTTAATGGTGTTTGTGCTTTTATTATTGTAAGTCCTTTATATGTTCTAGATACAAGTCCCATATCACATATATAATTTGCGCATATTTTTCCCATTCTGTAGGTTCACTTTCTTTATGGTGTAGTTTGAAGTACAGGGATTTTTAATTTTGAAGTCCAATGTATTGATTATTTTGTTGCTTATGCTTTGGGTGTCATATCTAAGAAAGCTTTTGTCTAGCACAAAGCTACATAGATTTATTCCAATATTTTCTTTTGATATTGTTATACTTTCACTACTTACACTTAGGTCTATAATCAGTGTTTAAGTGGTATGAGGTATAACGTTCACTTTATTCTTTCTGTGTAGATATCCTGCTCCCCCAGCACCATTTGCTGAAATATGACATATTCTCTATTAAAGGATCTGATTATCTATTAAAGGATCTGATCTGATCATGCTTATCCAAAATCAATTGACCAATATAATGTTATATTAGAAGATTCTCAATTCTATGACATATTCTCAATTCTATGACATATTCTCTATTAAAGGATCTGGTCTGATCATGTTTATCCAAAATCAATTGAACAATATAAGGTTATATTTGAAGATTTTCAATTCTATTTCACTGATCTATATGTTTATCCTTATGCTAATACCACACAGTCTTGATTATGGTAGTTTTGCTGTAAGTTTCAAAATTGGAAGTATACGCTTTCATTTTTCTCAGCATTTTCTTGTTTTTTATGTTTCTTGTATTTCCACTTGAAGCTTAGAATTGGTTTATCAATTTCTGTATAAAAAGCAGCTCTCATTTTATTAGTTATTGCAATCAATCAGTAGATCAGTTTGAGAAGTATTTCTATCTTAATATAAATCTTTGAGATAATTTCCCATTTCTTTAATTTCTTCCAGCTATATTTTGTAGTTTTCTATATATATGGCTTACACTAATTTTGCTAAATTTGATTCTAAGGCTTTGTTTTGTTTTTTTAGTGTATGATAAATTCAACTTTTTGAAAATTATATGCTTGGATTGTTCATTGCTAATAGACATACAATTGATATTGTATGTATCGGTCTTAAATATTAAAACCTGGCAGAATTTATACATTAACTCTAGTAGCTTTTCAGGCAACTCTTTAGGATTTTCTATATAAAAGACTATCTCATCTTCAAGTAGAGATAATTTTATTATTTTTTATTTAAATGACTTTTACTTCATTTTTCCAGTTCCAACCTCCACACAACATTGAATCTATGCACAAAGATAAAAACATCCTTATATTTTTTTCTGCTATAAGGGAGAAGTTTCAAGTTGTTTATTATTAAGTAGGATATTAGCTCTGGGCTTGTCATAATTGCTCATTAATAGTGCGAGGAAGTTCTATTATGCCTGGTTTGTTGAATGCTTTACCATGAAAGGTTGTTGTAGTTTGCCAAATGCTTCTTACATCTACTGAGATGTTTATTCTATTCATACGAAGCCATTTAAACGACTCCAAATGAACGATAGTCAATTTTGCTTTCTGCCTTTTTCATATATTACCTTTGTGCTCCCTTTATTTTGAATGGCGTAAGTATTTTTTAAAGAGCTTAATTCTATTACTTGCATGCAAATATCCTTAAATGATATATTCAATAATTGAAAAAATACAAAATGTATCCCAAAATAAAGTTTAAATTTTCACCATCATTCTCATATTAAATCTCATATTAAAAAGTGTGTGTATGTGTATGTGTGTGTGTATGTGTGTGTCTGTGGGCACATACATGTGTGTGTTTAAAAGTTGTTACTTAACAAATGAGTAGTTGTACATGTTTATTTTTCAGTAGCCATCAGGTCAAATAGAGCAGACTGGTGAACATGATACCATGGATTGTTGAACATGGTGATTTCTGCAAAAGTACTCTATCACTTCCTGCTATAATTTTACACATGAAATTACCCATTATATGATAATATTTATTGTAACTCTAAAAACTATTGAATCTTATTTTTTTTAACAAAACTCACAAGTCATAAACATATCAATGAGCAAAATTTGCTACTTTTGTGGCTTTAAAAATTAGTTCAAAACTATTGTCTTCTTAAAAAACATTTTTCAATACGTGATTTGTGCAAATTACAAAAGGAGCTGTAAGTACAAAGATTATTAAGATAGGCTCACTACTATCAAAATTTTCACAGTCCACTTCAACCACTACTAATTTCCCCACTGTGATTAGTTGACCTGGATGGTCTTATATTCCTAACACCTATTTTAATGTGAGAACTGGCAGTGTGTTAAGTAGTTCCACAATTTAAGTTCGCAGAACTAAGTGCTGAGGCTATCTTCATGACTTGGAAGGACTTGATTAAATGTGACATTTTAGTTATTCCTCCTAATTCCTCCAGGAAGAAATGGAAGAGGGGTTAAGGAAGAGACAGGGAATGAAACAGTCTTCTAGAGAAATACAGAATTTATGACTAGATGCCATCAGTTCCTTCTTTTTTTTCCCCCCAAGAAAATGTGAGTGACACTGCCAACACTCAATCCCTTTAACTAAATCAAGTATTGATATAAATATTTTGGTTAATGTTAATGAGTCACTGAACCAGTAGAGTCGGAGGCTACTAGTACATGGAGGTGAAGCAAAGGATCTTGAAAGAACTGAAGAGAGAAAATATCCCCGTTAGAATGGCAACAGTAGTGTGTGTGTGTGTGTGTGTGTGTGTGTGTGTGTGTGTGTGTGTGTGTGTGTGAGAAGTGGATCCTGCTCAGAATAGTTGAGAATTAAATTATCTTTGCCCAAGTGAGAGCTTCACATTGAGGAGGAGATCACAAGATTAAAAGTAATAATAGCCAACATAGAAGAGAACAGAGAGGTCAGCAATGGTAGTCAACTAGGAAAAAATCTTTCTCCTTTCTCTTCTCCCAACCATCCCTGAGCACATTAATCCCACAAAAGAGAGGGCATTTGTGAGAAGGTAACTCCCTGTTCCCGACCCACTTGAGTGGAGGTCTCCCTTGCACCAACGGGATAGAGAGAAATTTAAATTGGATTTGAAACTGAAGCGTTCAGCTGACTTTATCATGATGAGTAAAATGATACAATATAAAGTAATGAAAATAACAGCAAATTTGTGGAAGCAGGCTGACCTATTATTAACAGGGTTGGCTATTCTTTAAGATACTCTGGTGGTAAGTGATTTTGCAGAGTAAGGTCAGTGGAAATCAGTGCATAAATACTACTTTTCTCTGTTTATGGTACAATGACTTATCTTTTTTTTCATTAACTTATTTACATGTGAGGAAGAGCCTAATAATTTACCATGTTTTAGATAAAATGAAAGCTTTATATAAAAGCAAGAGCATTTGCCAGTTATTGTGCATAAACTCTGTTCATATGCTGAAATAACTGGATGAATGCCCACACGTACAAAGCAAATAGATCTTGTTTTCAAGTATTCAGACTTCTATATTTGTAAATTGTTTTGGTTCTGCTTGATTGCAGGTGATCTTTAGAATGTGAAATCAATTCTAGAATTAGAAAACTTCAATGAAGTGAAAAAGATATATGATTTCTTTCTCCCAGCTGACTCTTGTTCAGCCATTTCTGCCTATATCTCTCTTTCATTCTATGAATCTGCTATGGAAGAGAAATTGATGAGCTAATATTAAGAGAAGCAGAGTGAAGTCTTTGAATAATAAAAAAATTGAAATATAATTATAGAGAATGCATAGGAATCTTGTCATTGGTGATAACAGAATAAAAGGTATGTTTTTTTTTCATGTCAAAACATACACTTAGATGATATTTATTCATTTCTCTGCATAAGAAACCCCGTGAATTATCTTATAAATTAAATTGACTATAATGAATTCATTTTATCTTATATATTTTATTGGTATATTTACATATGTGAAATATTTTTTATTGACAGTGACTTGATATTAAGTGGAGTTTTTATAGGAAATAGAAAAATAATTTTATTAGATGTTATATACTTTTAAATAAAACATATAATATCTCAGTAAGCATCACAATAATTTAAACTATCCTGTTGTAACTTTCTATAATTTTATGTCTCTACATGGTAAAATCTTAGCCTTTATCAAAGGTTTTCTCTAATCCCACTGAAACCTTATCAAAATGCTCATTGGTTCTCATACATTTTCTCTTTTCTTAGGGTGAGTAACTTAAACTAGTGAGAAAAAAAATGACACTAGAAAGAGCAGTGAGCAAGAAATACAAAGAACAGACTTATTGTCTTAAAGTGAGCACATTTAGGTACTTAATTTTGAGTTAATAAACATGTAAACATGCAGGGTGAGTTCAGGGCATGTTTCTCTAAAAAACAATAAATTACATCTTCTCAATTATAAATACATGAAAGTTATGAAAATTTATTTATTTTATTTTATTTTTTGAGTTGGAGTCTCACTCTGTCGCCCAGGCTGGAGTGCAGTGGCATCTCCCGGCCACCGCAGCCTCGACCTGCTGGGCTCTGGCGATCCTTCTGCCTCAGCCTTCCAAGGAGCTGGAACTACAGGCGCGTGCTACCAGGCCTGGCTAATTTTATTTTATTTTATTTTTTTGATTTATTGTAGAGATGAGGTCTTACCAAGTTGCCCAGGAGGATCTCGAACCCGCAGACTCAGGCAATCCACTCACCTCAGCCTCCCAAAGCACGGGATTACAGGCTGAGCCACCAAGTTTGGATAAAAAGTTATGAAAATTTAAAGCCCAGAAGGTTTTTAATTCAAATCTCTTTTTGCACAGGTCTAGTGTTGACCCAAAAATATTTTATAAGGACTCTGGGGACGGGGCTTGACAAAAACTTTTGACTAACAGTCCCAGACAATTGAAGATGCTGGGTTCAGAGAGGCAAGTAAATCCAAAGATAGCACAATAGAAGCCAGTTCCAAATCTAGGCAGGAATGAGAATGATAAGCAAATTCATTCATAACCCGAGACAATGTCCAGAAAAGGACAATATCAAGTGAAAACAGGTCATTATTTAATGGAGAAAGGTATTTTTTGAAATCTGAAATTCTGAACAAATCCTTGGAAGTATATTGGCATTTGAGGCACCTGTTTTATACATTTGCAGCAGTATGTTGCCTAAATTAATTAAAATGATTTAATGGTGTAGGTGTTCGTCACTGTAGACAAAAATAATAAAATAAGAGCAGAAATAGAATGATTATGACCGCTGGGCTCGGTGGCTCAGCCTGTAATCCCGCGCGGTGGGAGGCCGAGCTGAGTGAATTGCCTGAGCCCGAGGGTTCGAGACCCGCCTGGGCAACTTGGTGAGACCTCATCTCTACAATAAATCAAAAAATCAGCCGGGCCTGGTAGCGCGCGCCTGTGATTCCAGCTACTCGGAAGGCTGAGGCGGAAGGATCGCCGGAGCCCAGCAGGTCGAGGCTGCGGTGGCCGGGAGTGGCCACTGCACTCCAGTCTGGGTGACAGAGTGAGACTCCAACTCAAAAAAAAAAAAAAAAATGATTATGACCCTCCAAACAATATTAACATTTTTGTATGTAAATGTTTTAAATTTTTTGCTTTAACTCTATATAGATTTGGAGGATTTTTATTTGATAGAGGAAAAAAATTGATTGTAAACTCATAGCAGTTTTCATGTTTTTCTACAAAACTAATTTGGATCATTTTACTTTGTTTTATTTATTTTTTTTTTTTAGAAAGCAAGATTTATTGAGAGGACAGAAAAGCTCCCACAGTGGGAAGGGACCCAAAGGGATTGCCCGGTTTTGATAATTTTAAAGTGAAAATGCTGAAAAGTCACCTTATTCAAAGTACCTCTCAGAAATAGAAATTTGACAATTAGAGAATATGTGTATTTTTTTTAAGGTTAAACAGCAAGCTCATTTTTAAAGTCTTAAAACTAGGTAATTTCTGTCTTTTCTATTTGCTCTTTTCATTACATAAATACTTCTATAAATTCATTATTTCTGTTAGATACATAGTAGGAGTTTGAAAAACATGTCTTAAGTAAAATCATTTCACCTGAAGGAGATCATATTTTAATTTATTTTTAACTACTGAATTTTTATATAAATTTGTTCACAAGTCTAAGTAGAAAGCATAATAACCATAAAAATTTGCATATGAACAATGAACTTTTTTTAGAAGGAACAGAATTTTGAGGGGATTGTTACATATGACATTGAAATTCTCAGTGTCATAGTGACTAGAGGGCTTGCTTGCTGAAAAGATAAAACTAAGAAAGAAGATGCGTTTCAAACTTTTCTTTCTTTTTTTCTTTCTTTTTCTTTTTTCTGATTATCATTAACTGGGAAGAAAACAATTACTAAAAATGTCATATTTTAAAAATACAGATCTGTTGTATTCAATGTTTTTAGATTAATCACAACTTAGATTATTAAATTTAATAACAAATATTTTTGCATAATTTAAGAGAAAGGGGAATTCTTGTTCTATAATAAAAAGTAAAGATATAGTTTAAATAGATTAAACTTTTTACTTTCAGCAAATATAATCACTTAGCAATTAGTGTGGCTTGCCGTGTTGCACACTTGCATACACATCTCCATTCTGACAGAATTAAAATAATTATTTTCATGGTACTACACACTAATCCTGATGTAATATGCTTTTTCCCCAAAATAGAAGTCACACATGTCTAATGATGAGGACTTCTTTGATAAATGAATTGTTTGATAATAGTCTGTTTTGACAAAAAAAAAAATCAGTCCCAGAATTCCACTGATGCCAGTGTCTACACGATTCATCTGCATCTACATGTTGACTGACTTGCCTAAGGGGATACTAACATATGTCCTTCTCTCTTCTTAATCTAAAGTTTTACTCATTGAATTTCAGTGTTATTTTCCATTGTGCTTATTTTCTCTTTATTATTATTATTTTAAAATTGTACCAAAAATTTCAAAAAAGATATATGTAAAGTACAAGCTCTGTGCCTGGCACATAGCACAACAAAGCAACTCTTACCAATCTCCTACATATATTGCATATTGGCATCTGTTAAACATTTTTTGTGCATCTTAACAAGAAAATTTAGAATGTTTATATGAAGGTTAAAAAATTATCTTCATTAAAAAGCTATCTCATTACTATTTCTTCTGGTCTACCATCATTTGTTAGCCATAGGTTGATTAAAAATCCAAAGAGAACATAGTCTTAAGAAAGTAAGCCAAACAGAGAGATAAGAAAAAATTTCAGTTGCTTCGAGACTGAACTGGCAACACAATTAACATAAAATCTGTTGTATCTGATACTTCTTGGAAAACAGATATTGACATGAGCTAGAGGGAAAAAAAAGTTCACTGATACTCATAGAATGAACCCGAGAGTTCAGAGAAAGCATCACAGAGCAGAAACTTCTATACAGTTGCATAAACTTTGTTGTCTACAGTATATTTTATCTAGGATATGAAGAATAGAAACCACCATCTACATTGCTAAAGAAGGCATTCCTACCACTCTTGGGTCAGGTTAACCTCTACTTAAAAATTGTCTGTCGTTGAATGGCAAATTTTCTGTAATAAAGACACTAATGCTCTTTCATCTCAAAGACAACCAAAAATAAATAAACTCATTAAAGAAAGTTGCTTAATTGTATTTTGTTAAATTTTTATGTCTACAAATAACCATTTAAGGTTTTTTTTTCCTGTTTTATAGCTTTTGAAGAAAAAATAATTGTTTCTTTTATAACATGTATAAAATGTTATAAAACTTATCAGAGAATCCAAAGTTCAAATAGTTTCACGGTATAAAAAGATGTATAGTTACAAGGAAGACAAAAACAAAAGACCTGAGATTGCATCTTTTTATAGTGAAGCACCAGTGAAAGTTTATGAGATTTCTGATACAAGTTGTTAAATATTTTTGAGCTTTAAGGGCTTTTATCCATTAATAAGTACCTAAATGTTTTTCCATCATAGTATCAGCAAAGTTATTTTTACTAAAATCATTTATAATGCATACAATTTAGTTTATGTATAGGATATTCCCTATTTATATGTTTACTCTAGATGATGATTAGATTACATTTCTTGTCAGCTGTGATTTAGATAAGCAAATTAAGTTATTTTCCCTGAGTGAAAGGCAGTATTAGAGTAAGAAATTAGAGCAAGGTGCATCAAGAATAAACAGAAAATGAGTAAATGAAAATAAAACGAAGAGAGCAAAAAATTAATGAACCAACTAAAGGAAAAAAGTAAAATGATGGTAGACAAAGAAACAGAGCATAAGAAAATTGAGAGCTTTTTGTATTTTTATAACCGCAGCATGCTTAAGGAAGTGGTTTTCGTTCTAGCTATGATGCACGACCTACAAAGAATGGTCTCCAATTAAACTGTCCTCTTGAATTCACTGTGTTGTTTTCTTCATTTTATTTTCCTCCTGACTGCTAAAAACATTGCTTCATTTCCTACTTCTCACTTTGCCTTTTTGTAACTGATGAGAGTGTTTCTCTATTCATGGATAAGGAAAACGGGCAGAAAATAGTATACTTATAGAGTTGAGAAGATGGAGTTGGGAGTCTGAGGACACAGGCTAGATTATCTGAGCGAAAGCTACAGAGAGTGCAGAAGCTTCTTCTCAAGTGTTCAAAGAAATCTGGCCAGGGCATGCATGTGAGAAAATGACCCAGGACCACAAAAGAGACTCTGGACAGAATGATAGGGAATGGTACTCAGTACTCACACAAAACTGGAAATAGTACCTATTTTGCCCAGCCAGAATGAAAAGACATCACAGTTAATGGGATATTGAGTAGAGTACACAGAAGGGTCTTGCCCCAATAGTGGGAAATAACCTTTGTCTAGAATGAAAAATGTTCTGGTATTACCTAATAATCATAATAAGAACATTCCTTAGGAATAAAATAGGTTCCAGGTAGTATAATTGTATCTTTAAACAAAGCTCACTAGTATTTATAGGAATAAAAAACTAGCCAGTACCCAACAAAATATATTTTATATTTTTCATTTAATGCAATCCATAATGAGGAGAAAAATCAGGGATTGAGATCAACCCAGAATCGATACACATTTTAGTCTTAGCAGACAAGTACATTAAAAACGATGCTATAACTATACTACATAGATTTATAAGTGTTAGCCTTAGAGACATCATCTCAAATGATCTCTGCCACTTTGCTAGCTGCCCCAGGATGGAAAATTACCAACTGGACCAAAGCTACAAAATATCCTGCCATATGTAACACCTAGCATAGCCACAAGGTTTCCTCCCAATTTTGTTTGTTTTGTTTGTTTTGTTGTTTTGTTTGTTTTGAGTTGGAGTCTCACTCTGTCACCCAGACTGGAGTGCAGTGGCCGCTTCCGGCCACCGCAGCCTCGACCTGCTGGGCTCCGGCGATCCTTCCGCCTCAGCCTTCCGAGTAGCCGGAATTACAGGCATGCGCTACCACGCCTGGCTGATTTTTTGATTTATTGTAGAGATGAGGTCTCGCTGCCCAGGCGGGTCTCGAACCCGCGGACTCAGGCAATCCACTCACCTCAGCCTCCCAAAGGCGCGGGATTACAGGCTGAGCCACTGACCCCGGCTGGTTTCCTCCCAATTTTATTTAACCTGAGCTTTAGTTACCCGCTAGCAATGCCAACTACAAAATTTTCCCCTTAAGCCCTATAACTGTCCTAGCCTGTAAGTGGGTGTTGGCTTCAGTCTCATCTGGAGACCCACTTCACAGATCTCTTCCTTGAAATAAACCTGCGTTGCTGTCTCCTGTGTCTCTTTTCCTATCTGCTTGATTTCTTGGCCTAAAACAATAAGTAGAGTCATGAAATAAATAAGACAGACCCACTCATACTTTCAAAGATGAAATTTACAATGTCTAAGGTGAAAAATACACTGGATAGAATTAATGGAATATTAACTTTTCAGCAGAGCAGATGGAAGAACATGGGAGAACTACCAAAAAAAAAAAAAAAACAGAGAAAAAACTGAATGAAAATAAATAAATGAACAGAGCACAGGATCAGTAAGCTGAAGGGCAAATTCAATTGGCCTAATGTATGCCTAATAGAGTTCATGATAAATTTAAATTCATCGGAATTAAATATTTCCAAGCTAAGATAAGGGATATAGACATATGTATGTCACTGACAAAAAAAAAAAAAAAAAGTTTCAATGGACCTGAAGAGAAAACATTGCTGATTATAGCACATTAGTTGATTATAAATGACTAAAGAGAAGAAAACATACTCTTACTCTTATTTTTTTTAAAGTCTCATATTCATAATTTCTCTACCTTACTCTATAGTATATAGGAGATAACTAGGACAAGAAGTAGGAAATGTAGAAAAGGATACAAAGAGACACAAATTGTGACAACAAAATTTTAAAGCGCCAATGAGAAATTTCATAAGACAGGTAAAATAGGAAAGAAAGATTTCATTAAAAATTATTGCAATAGGAGTCAAGACTATCGCAGTAAAAAAGAGAGATTGAACTCAACTCCCATTGAAACAAAAATGTGGGAGGCTTTTGAAGCCTTGAGCTGAACAAATAGAAAAGTACTGGAGGTCTTTGTACAGAGGTTGATCATTGTAATGAGGTCATCCATGTTTGCTAGTTACCAAGAAAATTAAACTCCGGCCTTTCACCCCTCCCTCCCAAAGGGGACTGACTGAATGACAGAGGAGCACTATGTTTCTTGATGGTCACATTTCAGAGGAATGGATTTCAGTTTTATGAGAAAGATATTATTGAGTTGTAAAAGTAGCCAAAACCCATTTATATCTAAAAGAGTAAAAATGGAATTTATTTGCAGTTTTGTTTTCCAAACTAAATGCTCTCAAAAAAAAGGAAATCTGGACCTGGAGACATAAAGAGGTCTGTGTAAAGTTTAATCAAGCTGAAGGGAATGTTAAGGCTGTGAAGGAATTAGAAAAAAAAATGGATATTCAAGATTTCCCGCCATTCATCAAATTATTAAAAAAAAAAAAGTCTTGTCTCCGAAAAACTTTTAGAACTTCTAATTCATCATGAAACTTAGTAAAAGCATAACAGTTCACATTAATGGTGTGAAAAACTAATTTGACCAGATCTGTTGAATTACTTTTTGTTATAAAATGGCATACGCACACATACAAAAAAACCTGAAGCAAGTAGTTCAGAAAATATTCTTTTAAAAATCTATTTTGACAAGTGTCATTTAGTTTCCATTATCTTTAACGCTTGATGATATATTGTTACATGGGTTTAACTATATTTAAAGCAGTAATGAATTCTCACTCCAAATCTTCACAACTAGCTTTCTGTTACCAAATATTTGTGGGGAGCCAGGCTGAGACTTTAAGAATGTGTAAGAATAGACCAGCTCTCAGGTTAATGAAAGTCAATCACTTTGGCACAAACGCCTGCATAATTGTACTCTGCGTCTTTCATTAGAAAGCATTGAGAGAGAAAGGATGGTTCTTCTCAGTCTATCGCACACACAAAAGATTCTCTTTTCTTTATAACCTTAATTGATTTGGATGGTCTGTGCGCACCGATGCTAGACATTGTTAAAAAAACACACACACAAAATTTAAAAAATCTAAAAGTTATTTTTAAAAAATAGTCTAATCCATACTTAAAGAGTCATTTAAAATGCAAGCAGTGTATTTCAAATTAATCAGTACCAACATAAAAAGAATGGCAAAAGGACATTTTCGCAAAACTACTCTAATTACCATGTCAGATGTTTAAAATGTAAAGTCAGCGCAATACATGCAAACAATTCCTGAGGCGGTGTGCTACCATCTGCCTTGGGGAAGAGTCCGTTATTTTGTTGTTCTCTCACCCTAATAGTGATGAAAAACTTTTCCTAAGCTGTCACATAAAAGATTGGTAAAGTGGTTTAATAAAATCCTGGCCAAAGGGCCAGTTCAGATTGGATGAAACCAAACACAAGAAATTTACAGAAAAGAGAAATAAGGTAAGGCTCATATAATTCAGTTTTTAAATGAATTTCTTAGACTTCTTCCAATGATGTGGGAAACAATTAGAATCACAAAGTTTACAAAGACAAGAGTTCTCTTCAGAACTATAGAATTTGCTCTTCGACCAAAAGTAAAATGGCATTTTTGTATCTGAGCACACTTATTTGCTCATTTGCCCATTTACAAATTATTATATGAAATATGTGTAAACTTCTATCTGTCTGGCACTGTAGTGGATGTGGGGAACCCTGGTCTCTAGTCTCTAGAAACTAGAATGTCTATTGAGAGAGACAGAGTATCCATGACATCATCAGCTAGGCAGAGAGCCAGGGAAAGGGCACCTGACTAAACTGAAGAAATTTAACTAGGGAAAAAATAGCAAAAGTAAAAAGGGTTATTTTTAAAGGTTGGGAATCTACTCCTCCCACTTAAAACACTGATGAGTGAGAGAATAAAACGTCTAAGGACATATCAGACTTCAGTAACCATAGCTTAAAAAATGGAGTCAATGTCCCTGATGATTTTTAAAAATGACAGAAAAAAAACAATTGTAACATGTTCAGTGAATTTTTGTTTGCTGCTTAATAAGTAATCTGTTTTGCATTTCATTTCCATGAAGTCATGTTGGAACATTACTATATTGAAAACATTAATAAAATGATTGAACTGTAGGTGACTATTTATAGAGGTAGTACTGACAAGCTCTGTATTAATTCAGAAAGCTACCTCCATTAAAATCCATGTGATTTCCAAATATGATACACCTGAAAGAGTTATAATTTCAAATTTGTTTTTATTATTTTCTCAAGAATTTCAATGTGTTATTTTACTGGTTTTACCCTCCACGAGATTATGAGTACATTATAAAGTCTAGTTGTTTTAAAGTGACTAATTTTATGATAACACTTTATATTGATGGAGACACTACAGTGTCAGTGCAGTAAAAATTATTTAAGTACGCATACATATGTATTTTCACTACATAGAATAAGAAATTAATCAAAACAAAACAGTGCAAAGCAAAATAAGTGAAAAGATTCTAACACCGTTAATTCTATATACAGTAGATCCTTATCTACGTGTTGTCTGAAACCCTGATACAGGTGGAGCATTTGAATGTGCTAATGAACGTTTTCTTTGAACATCATGTCAGCGCTAAAAAAATTTCAGATTTGAAGACATTTTGGGTTTCAAGTATTCGAATTAGGTATGCTCAACCAGTAAGCTATAAAATATTCCAAAATCTCCCCAACAAATTCCAAAATCTGAAACACTTCTCATTCCAAGCATCTTAGATAAGAGCTACTCAACTTGCAATACCAAATCGTAGGTATAGTGTGTGTATGTGTGTGTGTGTGCATGTGTGTGTGTTTTCTTTACATACATACTGTACAGCATGGATACACTGGATGAAGGGATAATTTATGTCCTGAGTGGGACAGAGTAAAACACTGTAAGATTTTTTTCATGACACTCATAATGGCACAATTTAAAACTTACAAATGGTTTATTTCTGGAATATTCCGTATAATATATTATACGAACCATGACTGACCATTACAGATTGCTAAAACTGGAGAAAGTGATACCTGGACTAAAAGAAAACTACTGATGTTTTTCTTTAGGTTTGGTTTTTGTGTCAAACCAGTTGCCACCTAGTAAGTCTGTTCCTCTTCCCAGAAATGCTAAATCTGCTTGTGCTTTTTGGCTCCTAGTAAGCATGGCGTGATTGGTACTGCCATAGTCCTGCCATTGCTAAAAAGTGATAATGAATAAATCAGACTCAATCAAGTTTTAAGGTAATGAATAAATAGACACTTTTTAATCTTTACAGCCGATACAACAAGCAGAAATTCTCCTGTAAGCTTAAAAATATTAAGGTATGTAAACCAGATGTCAGCTGAAGATGATATAATTTCTTACAGTACCAAAACTGACCTTCAAATTTAGGAAGAAGCTCAATTTATGAGTAATAGAAACATTTCCTCAGACTTGGAGTAGTTTAATGTACATAATTTTGGTTGACAGTTTTTATTTCTTATGACAAGACATCAAAGGAAGCTCAAATGGCCTATCTTTGTTTCTGCTTAATGACATTAGAAGTCAATTTAAACACATAAAAACAATTTAAAAGGGTATCCTTGATTAAATTAGTGAGGTGTTTCCTTATTGAATTTGAGTTTAGCGATATTTGGACCTAAAATTTCTATTTCACTATACTTATTTTAAATGGAACAGCCAAGGTTGCTTGGAAACTGTGACCTTTGAATTCTAATAATAAATAGTAAGATTAAAAATTCACTTACAGTATAAGCACTGGAGGATTTAGAAAGGTCAAGCAAGACAAATATTACCACCATGTATGTATGTATGTGTGTGTGTATGTATATACATACACACACACACACACACACACACACACACACACACACGAAAACAAAACACAAAATTTTTTATTTAATTGAAAATAGCATTTATTCCAGATACTATGGTAGGAGGTTCTTACAAACATTTTCTCCTTAAATGCTCAAAAACATTCTCTTACGTAGAGATGAAAAAATAAAGTCCCTAAGATACAAAATGAATTTTCTATTGTTACATAAAAAGGTAATGCTGAGCTGAGCTGGTATTAAAACCTCGTCATGTCTGTCCATAGAATCAATGTGTTGTGTATTTTTTTTTTTAAATCATACAGGCTGCCTGCAGCATATTCTTTTGACAATGCTTTTCTTGCATAAATTGTTAATGTTCTAATACTAGTTCAGCATATATAGCCCCGATGAGCTTTCTTATTTTGTATATTATTGTTTGAAACTTTTCAAAATGATATTCATATGGAAAAACACAAAAGTAAGCACTTTATTATTTTTATTTTATTGACTTAAAGGTCATTATTAATTCTAGTTATTTTCCCTGTAGCTTTGCCTATTCTCATGCAACTTCCCAGTCATTCTTGACCTTTGAAAAACTTATGAAATTTAGTATAATTTTTATCTGATTTCACAGTCTTTGAAGCATCTTGCACACATAGAACTGCTTAAATAGTTTAAACGATTAAAGAAAAGTTGAGTCAAATTTAAAACAAGTTGAATTCAATCATTAGAAAACTCAAATTAATTAAAACAGTTGGAGGCATTACCCCACCCATTTATTCAGCTGGTTTGACTGATTATGTACTGACAATTTTTGCTGTTGCCTTTTAGTAGAACAGTATTCTATCAATATGCGATAATTTGAATAAAGGAATTTAGAGACTGTGTTGTTGGGCAGAAACACTAAATGTTGTTTTCTCTAAATTCAAACTATTGAGTAGTTTTTATTTTTTATATTTTTATATTTTCTCAAATGATAGCTGTTTGCATTGTCAATTGTATAGCAGGAACAGTTTCAACTGCTCACTTTCCTACTTTGAAAAATCGTGCTATATTCATATCTGACAAAGACTTAACATCCAAGATCTACAAGGAAATCAAATATGCCAAAAGAAAAAAAAACAAACAGTCCCATTCAAAAGTGGGCAAAAGATGTGAATAGACACTTCTCAAAAGAAGACATACAAGCAGCCAACAGACGTGAAAAAATGCTCAGCCTCACTAATTATCAGAGAATTTCAAATCAGAACCATATTGAGATATCACCTAACCCCAGTAAGAATGGCCATCATTAATAAAACAAACAACAACAGATGCTGGCACGTATGTGCAGAAAAGGGTACATTTGTACACTGTTGGTGAAATGAAAACTAGTTCAACCTCTATGGAAAAGAGTGTGGCGATTCCTAGAACTAGAACTAGAAATTCATATTTCATATGATCCAGCAATTCCCTTTCTGGGAATATACCTCCACATGCATGTTTATGGCAGCACTATTTACAATAGCAAAAACGTGAAACGAACTGTGCTACCCATAGAAACTGGATTGGATTTTTTAAATTGTGGTATATATACATGATGGAATATTACACAGTCATAAAGAAGAACAAAATTTGGGGCTTCACAACTTGGATGAATTTGGAGTCTATAAACAAAGAACTGAGTACCATATGTTTTCACTCATAAACAAACCCTGAACATGTACCATAATGCTATAAGAAAGGGATTGGCAGTAGCTGGAAACTACCAGGGCAGGGAAGGGGGAGGCACATAACATTAATAAGGGTATCTGATCTCAAACCAGACAAAGTAGGCCCCAACTTTACCTGTACAATGACCACTTGTATACCTAATCCTGAATTGTACCCCATCTCTTTAAAATAGCATAACTTTCAAAAGAAAAAAATAGTGCTATATATTGGAGACCAAAAATCACTATTGGCTTGAAGAAGCCTTGACTAGATAGTACAGTATATTTACCACAAACATTTCCCCAGCAGCCAACAATTTTGGTATAGCAGCCAAATGTTAATAATTCTGGAAAGATGTATAAATAAGTTATTTAATTATAGATCAGAAAAAAATAATGTTGCCTCCAAACTAAAGCACTGTTGTTATGAATTTCCAGGGTGTTGAAAAGAAATGGTTACCATCAGTTGTTTTGTTGATTGGCGTTATTTGGCTTAAAAGAACAACTGCAACTCTTAATGCTCAGAGGGCATTTGACCAGTGACTGCTCACTATGATTTAGTGGATGAGAGAAATATAATGTTTCTATTGTTTTAAAATGGATTTATGCATTGATGCAAAAATATATTTTAAAACATTTAAAGAGTTTCTAAGAGTTTAGAAAATTGAATAAAAAGAAAAGCCCGTTATGTATTTCACCTATTTTATTCAATTCATCATAAACTAGCTTCTATAGAGTCACATCAATACCTTTAGAATTTTAGTTATACAGCTTATCAACTTTCAAAAAAAAATTGACCTTAGGGGAAAAGCACCAAGCACTCTGTGATTTAGATTGTATATCTACAAAAGAGGAAAATAACAAAATCTAAGGTCAATAAGGTCACATTTTTAATGAACGAGAATTCTATTAGGGATGGTAGAGACCACATATTTACTTCAATATAGTCTCCATAGAACCAAGTAAAATGATAATAGAAAAAATATAAACCCGTAGCAATAAATAGAATAAGAACAGTGCTGCCATAGAATAGATTCAACAAATACGTGGTGGGAAAAAACAGGAGTGGCAAATAATGAAGATTTATAAAGAAACCAAAATCTAGAATGAAATTGAAGATCTATCAGTAACACCACAATAGCACACCCTTAATGTCTACTGAGTTTGTGTGAAGCACCCTTCTAAGTGTTTGCCATCAAGTAACTAATTTAATCATTAAAACACACATTCTCCCTGTGCACTGGATCTTATTTGTACAATTAACTCATTTCTCCTCTTTATTATTAATAATATCTTCTTAATTAGTTATTTCCTTCAGAATACCAAGATGTAATATCTCCCCTCTTTCAAGTATCTTGACCTAACATTTCTATCCATTTCCCAATTTCTTTTTTCTTATTAATTGCAAATTCTTAGGAAAAGCTGTTTGTATTCACTCCATTCCATTGTTCATGCATAATTAATTGCCTGCCCTCCCCAACCTGTTAATCCCACAGCATGTGACACTTATGGCCTACTTCCTGCATCTTTTAACAGATACCAACTTGTCCTTTCTCTCTACTTTAAATGGTGCTATATCCTCCAAGTATTTATATTACCTCACCACTTCCTCTTTCTCAAATTATTTTGCTAGATTTTCCTCCACTTTCTAATCTAAATATTGGGTATTACATATTGAGATACCTCAGAATTCAAGCCTTATATCCCTTTGTTTTTTGTCCATTTGTGCTGCTACAATAAAATACCTGAGACTGGCTTATAGACAAATCATGGAAGACAAACTGTGGTTATAGAAGAGCAAGCAAATATTGTCAACCTTCTCATAGTTGTGGAACTAGAAGTTCAAGATCAAGGTGCTGTCAGGGTGGGTTTCTGGTGAGACCGCTTTTCTTAGTTTATAGATAGCCACCTTTTAAATGGGTCTTCAAATGGTATGCAGAGGAAAAGAGAGCTCTAGTAATATCTTCCTTTTCTTATAAGGACACTTGTCTTATCAGATTAGGACCCTGCTATTATGACTTCATCTTCTCACCTTAAAGTTCTTATGTCCAAATACAATCAGAGTAAGAACTTCAACATATAAATTTTTCAAGGACACAATTTGGTCCATAACAACATTATAATTATATTACCTATTTTTAATAAAATAATATTTTAAAGGTTTTTAAACATAAAAATCATTTTATTGAAATTTTTAAACATTATAATTACACATTATAAAAATACTGAAAAGAGAAAATATTTTATAGTTCAAAATCTCTTTAAAAATTCTATTTTTATTTCATAAAAATTGACTTCAATGACATAAAATACCAGGCTTTGTATGATAAAATAAAAGTCACACAGCATTTTAAAAAATGCAGGTGTTTCCGAGTTCACTGCATCAGTCTCACGCAAATAGAATTTCAGTATTTAACTTCTAGTGCATGCCTATTTATTTAAATGATACCTATATCTTTGTGAAAAGTTGGCGAATAAGGGAAAGAAGAAAGCAGCCTAATAGAGCATCTTCTATCTGGTCTCCCATCACTGGACCAAGTCAGAATATTCTCAAAGCCAGGGTCTTCTAACCTCAGAACTGATGTGCATGGTAAAAGCTCTGAGGAAAATGTCACTATTAGAACAGATTTGAATGTTACTGGATTTCTTTTTCACCATTCATCATTTAAATTAGGAAGCTAGATAATGCAACTATTCCACCTTTTGACCAGGGTTCAGAGGTCTCATAGAGATTACTCCACTTGCACTTTTCTACTGAACAGTGGTTCTCAAAGGTAGTCCCTGGACCAGATCAGCAGGTTAATATCACCTGGGAGATTTTTAGAATTGCAGATTCTAAATTTCTTCCTTGATCTACTACTGAATCAGAAACTTTAGAGAGTAGAACCCAGACATCTGTATTTTCATAAATTTTCCAGGTGATTCTGATGCACATTAAATATCGAGAATCACTATTGTAGAGCAAGTCATGTTGCCAGTGGTTAATGTGTTTGTTAATCAAAAAAGAAAACCTATTTTTATTAGCTTTTCTTCTTCAGAGAGTCAGTCTAAAAAACAGAAGCTTAAATTGTACTTACTAACCTTCATTATCTGGTAAAAAATAAAAATGCTTTAAAATTTAGGGAACTATAAATGGTCACTGTATAGCAATTAGTGTGCTCTGTAATTATAATTAAGACTATTGCACACTGTAATTGAGATAGTTCTGGACTTCAATTCTTCTAAACCCAAACAGACTTAAAGATATGCAATAAGGCTTCCATTTTATTTTACAAAGAAAAGAGATCATAATATTTTTCCTTTAAAAATTTCCCAAAGTCCAATATTTTGTTATTTTTTTAACTCATGTTAAAATAATTTCAAACAGCATTTTGAGAACTAGTCCTTAGGCAATAAATCATTCTACATCTTGGAAACCTAGGCATGTGCATAAGGACTCCTTAATTTAATATTATAGCATAGGCCTGCCAGTTTTATTTCTGCACTCAAAAGAAAATTTTGTGCCATTAGATAGGATTTGAAAGTCTTTTTCATTTTTTCCACTCTCCATTTAAAAAAAAAACCCAAACCAAACAAAAAAATACAAATTTTGCCAAAAGTCTCAGTTCACCTTTCTGCCATATAGCTGACCTGCACCATTTTATGTTTGAAAAATCCTCATAATTGCTTATGTCAGGCCCTAGTTGTTGCCAAGAAATACACATGCATAATAATCCAGAGTGTGAAGGAAAGATTTGAGAATTTGGGGGGAGATATTCAGTTCTGATTGAGGACAAGATCGTGAATTTTTCCAAGATACAGGTAATTTCTTTAAAGATCAACCAAGAGAAACCTCTGAAGGATATCAAAAAAGGTGGTGAGCAAGACTTTAAGCAGATGTATTTTTTAAATATGGCTAAATTATCTTTCTTCTCATGTTCTTCACCTTGGAAAAGAAAAGGTGTTACTTATTTCCCTATTGCAAATATTGTGGGAAAGCCACAATCGCTTAAACAGGTTTCTATTGGGGTAAAATCAGGATAATTTAAACTCATGCTTTAGAAAAGAGTTACAGAGAAAACAAACAAGAACTGATCCGCTTTGAGATTTCTTCTCACTCATCCTTCCAGGTGCCCATAGCTGCAGAATGGCAATGTAACCTGCTTCCTGTCTGGTGGCTTCTTTCTGAGTATCTAAAGCTGATGTCAAGTATGATAGTAGCTTAATTAATTGATACCAGAGGGGAGGAATTTGTTGTAGTGTGGTGCTGTGGCTTTCCACCCTAAGACTCATTCAGCCATGTCTCCTTGAATTATTTCAGGGTGATACAGATCTCCCTCTAGTCTTTGGCTCTTCCACAATATGTACTACCAGAATAGCCAGTGGACCCAAGGAAAAGAACATTTTATAAGTGCCCAGGACCAATTTTTTAAAAAAAGAAAAGAAAAAGAAAAAAACAGTTTGAGTGTAAACTGACAAACAGATTATACATGTTGCCCAGTGGCAAATATATTAGCATAGAAGAGCCTAAATTTTAAAATAAGCATAATAAATCCACTGAAAGAGATAAAGAAAAATGTTAGCAACATGAAGCCAAAACAAGAAGTCAGCAAGACAAATAAGCAGAAATAATAGGAAAGAAGAAACAGTGGCTAAAATAAAGAGCACTATGATGTGACATACAATACGATCAAAAAAGCTAATGCAATTCCCTCAATTCGTGCCAATGGGAACAGTAAGCCATTGAACAAATTTAAGCTGAAAAAAGACACGAAGAACTTTAAAATTTTTTAGCTAAATTTGAACCCAATCGCATGTATTTGTTTATATTAATCAGTCACCTTTTTCCTATTCTCTTCTTTGAATCAACATATGCTTACTTTTCTACATTGTCTTAATATAGTTTAGACTTTTATTTACAAGGTAATGCTTAAATCGTCATGTTTGTCTAATATGCATATTCTCTTTACATGGGTTTTAAAATTCATTTTATCTTGTAAATACAGATACACAATTTTGATTTTAATTATTTTAGAGTTCGCTACTAAGTTTCTACAAGTTCACTATTAGGTCAATAGAAACTTTTCAAAGCCGTTTTAGAACCTCAGCACAATTGACTTTTTTAATACATTAAATTATACCTTCATTATAATTTGTTTTATAGCTCTATTGTTAACATATTCTACACTTTGGAAAAAGATTTCAAGAGTGATCATAGAAGCTGAGAAGGTTATCAAAAAACTATGAGGGAAAACAATCCTTAAGGATTAATCAAGAAAACGGGTCAAAGAATAGAAATAGTCTGAGAAACTTTAAGGAAACTCTGACAGAAAGAAGCATAGTTTGCTCAAAAAGTGAAGGGGAGAGAAAGAGAGAGAACGAGAGAGAGAGAGAGAGAGAGAGAGAGAGAACAAGGGAGAAATGCAGAAACCACTTATATAAGTGTTTATAGGGTATTTGAAGAATTTTTATCTTATTTCTAAAATAATAAGATCTGTAAATGGTTCTGAACAGGGAGAGGACTGAAAACATTACAGACATATTTGATAAGCCAAGGAATATTTGAAAATGTCATTCAGACATTTATAATGTAGGTGAAGAATAAACACAATAATATTGAATTTAATAACATTAAAACATCTTTAAAATATATATTGAAACTACTTTCCAATGTCCTTGGAGGATGTAGAAAAATTATTATACATTATTATAACACAAAGAAGAACAAACCTTATAAAATTCAACAATAAATACACAAAGAACATTTTGACAACAGAAAAACTATTCCCATATAAATAATTCTTGTTTAAATGGGAAGTAAAAATAACAATATAAGCCTCTTCTCATGGTCCTCTTTCTTTTGTTACAAGCTTCTTAAAAATAAGAATATATAATTTGCCTGAGATTTCTCACACTTGACTCACTGAACTCTGGTTTACTGCTCTAATTACTTAATCTACTTTTAGTTATAATAACCCTTTCTAAGACACGTTAGTTGTTTTCTAGATACTTGTAATCATGTCCTTCATGAAGAAAGACTGTTTAAACCGGGCTCGGTGACTCAGCCTGTAATCCCGCGCCTTTGGGAGGCTGAGGTGAGTGAATTGCCTGAGCCTGCGGGTTCGAGGCCCGCCTGGGCAGCGAGACCTCATCTCTACAATAAATCAAAAAATCAGCCGGGCGTGGTAGCGCGTGCCTGTAATTCTGGCTACTCAGAAGTCTGAGGCGGAAGGATTGCCGGAGCCCACCAGGTCGAGGCTGCGGTGGCCAGGAGCGGCCACTGCACTCCAGTCTGGGCGACAGAGTGAGACTCCAACTCAAAACAAAAACAAAAACAAAACAAAAAAGAAACAGCCTAAGATCTTAAAAAATCTCTCCTTTTTGAAATGTTACATTCAGGGGGTACACATGCATGTTCATTATACGGACGTATTGTGTAGTAGTGGGAATCGGGTCTCAGAGAGTCCATTACCCAGATACATTATACCCCATAGGTAATTTCTGAACCCTCCCCACCTCCCTACCTCTCACCTTATAAGTGTGCCCAGTGTCTAGTATTTCTATTTTTATGACCATTTATCTCCCACATATGAGCAAGAACATGCTGTGTTTTGTTTTCTGTTTCTGAGTCTGGTCACATAGGTTGGTTATCTCCAGCTCCATCCGTGCTTCTGCAAAGGACATGATTTCATCCTTTTTTAGGCTGTGTAGTATTCCATTGTGCATAGTGCGCAATAAACACAAAAATTCAGGTATCTTTCTCAATAAATATTGATTTATTTTTCTTTGGGTAGATCCCTAGTAGTGAGACAGCAGGGTCAAATGGCAATTCCATTTTTAGTTCTTTAAGAAAGCTTCAGACTGCTTTTCATAGAGGGTAAACTAGTTTACAATCCCACTAATGGTGAATGAGTCTTTCCGTTTCTCTATAACTGCACCAACATCTGTTGTTTTTTGACTGTCTAATAATAGCCACTCTGGTGTGAGGTGATATCTAATTGTAGATTTAATTTGAATTTCTCTGATGATTAGTGATGTTGTGCATCTCTTCATATGTTCGTGGACCACTTGCATGTCTTATTTGAGAAGTGTCTATTCATGTCCTTTGTCTACTTTTTGAGGGGTTATTTGTTTTGTTTTGGTTTTCTTGTGAAGTTATTTAAATTTTTTGGAGATTCTGTATATTAATTCTTTGCCTGAGGCATAATTTGAAAATCTTTTCTCCCATTCAGTAGATTTTCTGTTCACTCTGTTGATTATTTCTTTTGTTATGCAGAATATTTTTAATTTAATTAAGTCCCATTTGTCTATTTTAAAATTTGTTACAACTGCTTTAAGGGTCTTCATAAATTTTTCTGCTTAGAACAATGTCCAGAAGGGTGCTTTCTACATTTTCTTTTAGAATTTTTATAGTTTCAGGTCTTACATTTAAGTCTTTGATTCATCTTGAATTAATTTTTGTATATGGTGAAAGATAAAGGTCCAATTTCATTCTTTTGCCTATATAATAGCTAGCCAATTTTTCCAGTATCATTTATTGAATAGAGTATCTTTACCCATTGTTTACTTTTGTCGGTTTAGTGAAAGATCAGTTGGTTGTAGGAATGTGGTTTTATAGGTAGTTTCTCTATTATGTTCCATTGGTCAATCTGTTTATTCTTTTATTTCTTTTTTTTTTTTTTGAGTTGGAGTCTCACTCTGTCGCCCAGACTGGAGTGCAGTGGCCACTCCCGGCCACCACAGCCTCGACCTGCTGGGCTCCGGCGATCCTTCCACCTCAGCCTTTCGAGTAGCTGGAACTACAGGCGTGCGCTACCACGCCCAGCTAATTTTTTTGATTTATTGTAGAGATGAGGTCTCGCCTGCCCAGGCGGGTTCGAACCCGCGGGCTCAGGCAATCCACTGACCTCAGCCTCCCAAAGGCGCGGGATTATAGGCTGAGCCACCGAGCCCGGCTTATTCTTTTATTTCTTATACTAAGAGCATGGTATTTTAGTTACTACTGCCTTATAGTATAATTTGAAATCAGGCAATATGAGATCTCTACAATTGTTCTTTTTGCTTAGAATTGCTTTGGCTATTTGAGTTCTTTTGGTTCTATATAAATTTTAAGATAGTTTCTTTCTCCTAGTTCGTGGAGGATGAAATTATTTTTATTGGGATCGTATTAAATTTATAAATTATTTTGGACAATATGGTCATTTAACATTATTAATTCTTCTAATCTATAAGCATGGGATGTTCTTCCTTTTTGTGTTGTCTATGATTTTTTCATCAGTGTTTTATATTTCTCATTTTAGAGAACTTTCAGCTCTTCAGTTGGTGTATTCCTAGGTATTTTGCTTTTGTGTGGCTAGTGTGAATGGTATTGAGATCTTGATTTGATTCTTGGCTTGAGTATTATTGGTTTATAGGTATGCTACCAAGTTTTTACATTGATTTTGTATCCTAAGTTTTACTGAAGTCATTTATCAGGTCTATAAACTTCATGGTTTTGTAGGTATACAAAAATGTCATTCACAAACAGGGTAGTTTGACTTCCTCCTTGCTGATCTGTATGATTTTTATCTATTTCTCTTGCAGAATTGCTCTAGCTAGGACTTCTAGTGCATTGTTGAATAAAAGTAGTGAGAGTGGACATCCCTGTCTTATCTCTGTTCTAAGAGGAGTGTTCTCAACTTTTCCCACTTAAGACTGATGTTATTCATGGGTTTGTCATGTATAGTTCTTATTATTTTGAGATATGTTCTTGTGATGTCTGTTTTGTTGAGTGTTTTTATTATAATGGGATGCCAAATTTTATCAAATGCCTTTTCTGCATTTATTGAAATGATGATATGTTTTTCTATTTTTGCTTTTGTTTATGTGGTGGATCATTTTTATGGATTTGCAGATACTGAACCATCCTTACATCTATGAAATAAACCTACTAGCTCATGATGGTTAATTCTTTGGGTATGCTGTTGAATTGTTTGCTAGTGTGTTGTTAATAATTTTTGCATTTATATTCATCAGATAAATATGTCTGTAGTTTTCTGATTTGGATGGGTTCTTGCTTGATTTTTGTACCAGAACACAGAAATAAAACTACATACTTTCCACTAACTGATCTTCAACAAAGCTGACAAAAATAAACAATAGGAAAATTACACTGTGTTGAATAAATTCTGATGGAGGAGCTGGCTAGCCATCTGCAAAATGAAACTGGACCCTTATATCTCACCATATACAAAAATTAACTCATGGCCAGGTGCAACGGATCATGTCTATAATCCCAGCATTTTGGGAGGCCGAGGTGAGAGGATTGCCTGAGCCCATGGGTTTGAGACCAGTATGGGCAACTTGGTGAGACATCATCTCTACAAATCAAAACAATAGCCAGGCACAGTGTCACATGCCTGTAATTTCAGCTACTTAGCAGGCTAAAGCAGAAGGATCATTTGAACCCAGCAGGTTGAGGCTGCAGTGGCTGTGAGTTTGCCATTACACTCCAGCCTGGGTGACAAAGTGAGACTCCGACTCAAAAAAAAAAAAAATTAACTCATGATGGGTTGAAGACTTAAATATAAGACCTGAAACTAGAAAAGTCTTATAAGAAAACCTAGGATCCATCTTTCTGGACATTAGACTAAGCAAAGAATTCATGATGAAGACCTCAAAAGCAATTACAACAATGACAAAAGTAGACAAATGAAACTTAATTAAACTAAAAAGGTTCTTCACAGCAAAATAAATAATGAAAACGGTGAACAGAAAATTTATGGAATGGGAGAAAACGTTTGCAAACTACACCTCAAAGGACTAATAACCAGAACCTACAAAGAACTTAAACAACTCAACATGAAGAAAATGAAATAGCCCCATTAAAAAGTGGGTAAAAAATATGAATAGACACTTCTCAAAAATGGCCAACAAACATATGAAAAATTCTCAAAATCAATAATCATCAGAGAAATGCAAATTAAAATCACAATGAAACAGTACCATACACCCATCAGAATTGCTAGTATTAGACAGTCAAAGAACAACAGATGTTGGTTCAGTTGTAGAGAAAAGGAAAGAATCATTCACTATTGTTGGGATTGTAAATGAGTTCAACCTCTGAGAAAAACAGTATGAAGACTTTTCAAAGAATTAAAAATTGAGTTGTCATTTGATCCTGCAATCTCACTCCTAGGGATCTACCCAAAGGAAAAGAAATCAATATATAAAAAATATATCTGTACTTGTAGGTTCATTACAGCACTATTCACAATAACAAAATCATGGAACCAACTTAAGAGCCAACAACTGACTGGACAAAAACAGTGTGGTATATATACACCATGGAATACTACATAGCCATAAAAAAGGATGAAATTATGTCCTTTGCAGCAACATGGATGGTGCTGGTGATGATCAGCCTATGTGAACTAACTCAGAAACAGAAAATCAAGCACTGCATGTTCTTACTTAATCATAAGAGCTAAATGATCACAAAAATAGAAATAATAGACACTGGGGACACCAATAAGCAGAGAGATGGGGAATGGTTTGTGGTCAGAAATTACCTATCGGGTACAATATATACTACTTGGGCCCTCTGTGACCCAATACCCATCACTACACAATATGTCCATGTAACAAACATCCACATATACCCACAAATCTAAAATAAAAATGGATCAAAAAGGAAAGTTGAACATGGAGGGAATCCAGAAGTCTTATGTTCAACTTTCTCTGTGTGTCTTTGGACCCACATTTGGCTGTATATTTACAGGACTTATCTGAGGGCATATATTGATAAAAGCAAAACCATAATAATGTAGGTATATCAGTCCTCAGAGATGTTGGTGTTTCAGTTTAATCATGCTGAAGATACATCATTAATATCTAACACATAATGGTTAAACCTTGAGAATAAGGAGCAAACCCTAAACAAATATCTAGTCAATATTCACACAAACTGAGTAACCAAGACATGGAATTTGCAGAAAAAGTGTTTGGAAGATTAATAATACAGAGTTTTAAAAAGCTGGTGGCTTTTCACACATCAAACCTAATAACACATCAAACTGAGGCTATTCAAAGTCAAGGTTATCAGTCAGTAATCAAACTACATACCAAAACAAAAATGAAAGCTCACTAGAGAAAATAAGATAATCTAGAGCCTCTATAATATATCATCCACTGCATATTAATTATAATTTTTAAAATGCCAGCAATTAGAAAAATAAGAAAATACAACCCAAAGAAAAAGAAAAGTCACTATTCTCCAACTGCATGATAGCACAGATGTTGAATTAAAATACAAAGACTTTAGCAAATGAATTTCAGTGTATTTACAGACTTATAAAAAATATGGTCCTTATGAGTGAAGAGGGAGACATTCTAAAACTAAAATTATGAAAATTATGACTAAAGAATTTTAGAACTATAATTAGAATAATGTAAATTAATTTTTCCTAAAAGAATTTTTACAGCAGAGAAGAGCAGAATATAAATAATTTTGAAGATAAACCAATAGAAATTATTCAACTTGAAGGGTAGAGAGAAAATATATTAACCAAAAAATCAACAAATGCTCAAGTTCATGTAGAAAATACAATTGTTTAAAAAATTGCATACAACTGAATTTTCAAAATGAAAAGAGTCAGAATAAGACAAAAATATTGGAAAGAAATGGTTGATATAATTTTCCAGTTTTGATTATAAGCCATTCATTTACAAATTTCAAAAGCTCAGGATTTCCCAGCAAGAGAAATAATAAGAAAACCACATCTAGAAGATAAACCACATCTTATAGATGAATTGCTGAAATGAATAAAAAAAATTTAAAGAACAAACCAAAATAAAATAAAAAGTAGAATAAAATAAATTACTTAAGCAGAATATAAATGTTGGATAGCAACAATGGAGACCAGAAGATAATGAAACGTGATCTTCTGATCACTTGCCATGTTAGCTTACCATAATTTTATAGAAGTTACCAAAAGACAAATTCCTGAATCACAGACAAAAGAATGTTCTAATCTTAACACAGCAGGTAGCATGACTTTTATGCTCACTGGTGTCCCAATTCACAAGTCCCAAAAAGTCAATGGAGACCATCCAGGTGGATGTTGCACACACAGTGGATTTTGCACATGCAGGCCAGAGAATGTCATACACACACACATTTAAATGGTAATTTAAGATTATGAGCCTGACCAGGCGCAGTGGTTTAAACCTATAATCCCAGGATTTTGGGAGGCCGAGGCAAGAGGATTGCCTGAGTCCAGGGGTTGGAGACAAAGCTATGCAACTTGATGAAGCCTCGTCTCTACAATAAATCAAAAAAATTAGCCAGGCCTGGTGGCATGGTGCTTGTGGTTCCAGCTACTTGGAAGGCTGAGGCAGAAGGATTGTCTGAGCCCAGCAGGTTGGGCCTGTGGTGGCATGAGCACCTAAGAAAACCTTATTTTAGAAATGGGCTGTCATGAAAACTACCCAGCCTTATCCTGTAGGAAGACTCTATTTTTATTTTCACTCTCTGGAAATTAATTTTTCCTCTGTTCCAGAAGCAAAAACATATCAATTGGCTAAGGCTGTTTCGCTATGCAAACATTTCTGAAAATATAGTCTAGAAAAAAACTGTCAACTTGTCATCAAAAGATATACAGAAATGCAAGAAACTCATAGAATATTGTCTTTCAACAAATCACTTCCAGTTTCTAGGCCATCTTGTCTTTCCATACAAATATCATCTCCATGAGCCACTATGATTAATCTGAATAACAATGGTTAAGACCTAACTTGTTCAATTTACTTCATATAGCATTTAATAAAGATTACTATCAAAAGATTCCAAGCATCAGAATGAGGCCAATCTGCCAAATCAATCTCCCCTATGTGCACCAGTGTCCTAGTCAATCAAATCTCATCTTATGAGTACCCTAATATGCAAATCACTGTCATTTTTCAGAAGGTAGACAAGTTCATGTGGCTTCCTCTCAAGAGGTAGAATTCTGAGGGCTCAACCCAGGATTTTAACTATTTTATGTTTACAGAATAAGACTCTTTTGTAAATTCTACTCTGTATTTCATGAATTATGAAATGGTGAAAATAGACACTGTCAGTTTTTAGTGAGTACTGAGTATCATTCTCTCCAGTCCCTCTTAGTGGTTATTTATCTAGGCTTAGTAGTTTATACATACATATGCACTCATAATTACTCTGTTTAATACTCCAGAAAGATCTACAGAAGTCCAGAGTGCTCAATTTGTGCAGTTTTCTCCTGTCTGGTACTCTGTCCTATAAACTCTCATGGCTTGGTTTTTCTAAATTTTTAAATGTCTGAAGATTGCTTTAAGTAAGCAGACTTTGCTTTGGCTCACTCTTTTTTGCACTATACCCTGAAAACTCTTCCACTGCACTCCTGAAAAGACTGTCAGATAAAGCAACTATAAGACTTCCATACTTTTTAGTTACCCCATCTTAAGAGATGAATATTATTTGTTGCTTGATATTTAGCATCTTAAAAACAATTACTTTACACATTTTCCCCAGTTTTTTCATTGTTTCAGGAAGACTGAGAGATACAGTCTTTGTTACACTGTATTGAGCCAAAGTGGGAATGTAGGAAGAATTAAAAAGTTAAAAATGCATATCTTTAGACCCAGAGAAACCATTAAAAACTAGAGCTATTAAACTACTAATGATAACATAATATGAACTATTAAAAATAGATATTTTAAATCTAAATAACAAAATAAAGAAGATGCAAGCCAAAACAAATTTAGAGACAATAAGCTTAAATCCAAAATAAACAAAGTATTATTATATTAAATGTAAAGTGACCAAATAATCCAATTAAATTTCAAAGATTATCAGACTTTATTAAAATTTAAAAAAAAATCTAAATATGTTATGTGTATATTTAAAGAAATACTGTAAATAGACAGTTATGAACTTATTTAAATTAAAAGAGTAGAAAAAATTAGGTCCTCTACAATAAATCAAAAAAATTAGCCGGGCGTGGTAGCACGCACCTGTAGTTCCAGCTACTTAGAAGGCTGAGAAGGAAGGATTGCCAGGCCCAGCAGGTTGAGGCTGCGGTGGCTGGGAGCGGCTACTGTACTCCAGTCTTGGTGACAGAGTGAGACTCCAACTCCAAAAAAAAGAGGAAAGGTAGGTAAAATATAGAATCCAATATGAATACAATATTTAGCCCTCTACTCCAAATATTTGGGAAGTAAACAATACATTTCAAAGTAATCAAGTGGTTAAAGAATAAATCACAAAATTATTAGACTATATTTTAAATAAATGACAAAGAAAAGAGAATATAGCAGAATTTGTGTTATACAGCTAAAGTGGAGATTGTAGGAAAATATTTAATTTTAAATGCCTATTCACATTTATGATTGACTATATGTCAAAACATGTGGCTTAGAAAAATGAAAAGGTCAACTGTAAACAAATTTCAGGGTGTCAAAATTATACCAAGTATCTTCTCAGATTACAATGGAATAAAAATAAATATTATCACCAACAGAAATTTCCCAAGACACAAATCCATGGAAATTAAACAACGTGCTTCTGAATGAAGCAAATAAAAACAAAGATACAACACACTAAAATCACAGGGATACTATGAAAGTGATGCTGAGAGGAGGTTTTATAATATTGCATTCACATATCAAGAAAATAGAGGAATTTCAAGTAGGCAGTATAATGTCACACCTAAGAGAGCCAGAAAGACAAGAACAATTCAATTCTAGATGCAGTAGAAAAATGAAAATTATTAAAATAAAGCCACAGTTAAAAAAATAGAGAACTTTTAAAAATCATACAATAGATCAACAAGACAAAAAGCTGGTTCTTTGAAAGGATAAATAAGATTGACAGATGCCTGGCCATACTTAAAAAGTAAAAAAAAAAAAAAAAGAGAGAGAGAGAGCATTCTAATAAACGCTGTTAGAAACGAGAAAGACAGTGTTACAACTGACCTTAAAGAAACACAAAAAACTATCAGAGATTACCATGAACACCTGTATGAGAATAAACTAGAAAATTTAGAAAAGATGGAGAAATTTCTGACCTTATAAAACATTCCTATACTAAAACAGAAAGAAATTAAAACCCTAATCAGACCAATAACAATCCAATAAATTGATTCAGTAATAAGAATTCTCCCTGCCAAAAAATCCCTGGGCTTGTACTTTCTCAACTAAATTCTGCAAAATGTACAAGGAAGAACTGATACCAACACCCTTGAAAGTATTTCAGGAAATCCAGAGGGAAAGAATTCTCCCTAGCTTATTCTATGAAGCCAATATTATCTTGATACCCTAAAATGTCAAAGACCCAACCAGGTAAAACAACAACAACAACAAAAAATTCAGTCCAATTTCTCTGAAGAACATAGATGCAAAAATTATTTAAAAAGTTCTAGGAAATCACATCCAACAGCACATATTAGGGATAATATATCACAAATAGGTCAGCTACATTTCCTGAATACAAGACTGGCTTGATATACATAAATCAATAAACATAATCCATCATATAAACAGGCATAAAACCAAGTAACACATGATTATCTCATTAGATTTTTTAAAAGAATCCAATATAATACAACAGTCTTTTTTGGTAATAACCCTCAAACACCTAGGTATTGACGTAACATTCTTCAAAATAATAAGAGCCATGTATGAAAAACCTGCAGTCAACATTAGGCTTAATGGGAAAAGCTGAAAATATTCTCTCTAAGAACTGGAACAAGACAAGAATGTCTACTCTCACCCCTTCTATTCAACATAGTCAGGGCAATCAGGCAGGAGAAAAAAACCAAAGGTGTACAATAAGAAAAGAAAATGTTAAATTATTTCTCTTTGCAGATGATATATTCTATACATGTAAAACCCTAGATAGTCTGTCAAAAACTTTCTCTCACTGATAAACAATTTCAGTCAAGACTTAGGATACAAAATCCGTGCACATAAAAACAGTTGCTTTTCCTTTCTTTTTCTTTTTAGTTTAGAAAATACAGTTTATTTAAAAAGTAAATTCGAGAGAGAAAGAGGGGATTCACCTCCCAAAGGAAGAGGAAGGGAACAGTTACATTTCTATATACCAACAGCAAGCAGATTGAGAACCAAATAAAAATCACAATCATATTCACAATAGCCACATACACAAAAATACCTCAGCATACACCTAACCAAAAAGGTAAAATATTTTAAAATAAGAACTACAAAACACTGCTCAGAGAAAGCAAAGATGACATAAACAAATGAAAGGACATTCAATGCTCATGAATTGTAAAAACCAATATTATCAAGATGTTCATTCTACCCAAGGCAATCTAGAGATTCAATGCAATCCCTATCAAACTACCATCATTATTTTTTCAGAGAGCTAGAAAAAAAAACAATACAGAAATTCATATGGAGACAAAAAAAGCCTGCATAGCCTAAGTACTTTGCAGCAAAAAAGTAATGTTGGAAGCATCACGCTTCCAGACCTTAAACTTTACTACAAGGCTATATAAACAAGACAGCATAGTCCTGGTACAAAACGAAAAAAAATAGACATATAGATCAATGGAACACGGGAGAGAATCTAGAAAGAAAATCTCAGATTTGCAACCAATTCATCTTTAATAAAACTGATGAAAACAATCATCAAAGAAAATATGTCATAATTAGCGAATGTTCTAGAAAAACTGACTAAACACATTCAGAAGAATGAAACTGGACCTCTACCTGTCACCGTATACAAAAATTAACTTACAATGGATCAGGACTTAAATGTGAAACACCAAACTATAAGAATCTTAGGGAACACCATCCTGGACATCAGAGTAGGCAATGAATTTACAGCCAAGTCCTCAAAAGCAAATGCATCAAAAGCTAAGACTGACAGGTTCCCTCTCAACATGCTAAGAACTTTTGCGCAGCAAAGGAAACCATTTTCAAAGAATAAAGAGACAACCCACTGAATGGGAAAAAAATATTTGCAAGCTATGTATCTGACAAAAGCCTAACATACAGGATCTAGAAGGAACTCAAATGAATTGACAGGGAAAAAATTACCTCATTAAAAAGTGATCAAAACATATGAACAGACATTTCTCAAAGGGAAGCCTTCAAGCTGCCAAAAAACATGAAAAATGCTATGCTTCACTAATCATCAAAGAAATGAAAATCAAAGCTATAATGGGATACCACCTTACACCAGTAAGGATGGCTATCCTTAAAAAGTAAAAACAACAACCAAAAACAGACTTTGGAGAGATTGTGGAGAAACGCATCACTTCTACACTGTTGGTAGGAATGCAATCTAGTTCGTTTCCATTTCTTTTATGGAAAGCAGTTTGGCATCTGCTCAAAGAACTAAAAATTGAGCTTCTATATACAATCCAGCAATTCCACTTCTGGGAATATACCCAAAGGAGCATAGATCGCTTTACCAAAAAGACACCTGCACACGTATGTTCACTGCAACACTATTAAAAATAAAAAAGCATGCTACCAACCCAGATGCCATTCAAAAATGACTGGATAAAGAAATTGTGATATACATATAGGATGGAATAGAATACTACAACAATAAAGAACAAAATCATCTTCTTTGCAGCAACATGGATGCAACTGGAGATCATCAGTCTAAGTGCATTATCACAGAAACAAAAAACTGAATACCACATGTCCTCAATTATAAGTGGACATTAATCACTGGGCATGCGATCGCAAAGATGGGGACAACCAGTGCTGGTCACTACTGGTAGGGGAAGAAAGGAGTGGGGATAAGCAGAACA
This sequence comes from Cephalopachus bancanus, assembly GCA_027257055.1. Taxonomy (NCBI): domain Eukaryota; kingdom Metazoa; phylum Chordata; class Mammalia; order Primates; family Tarsiidae; genus Cephalopachus; species Cephalopachus bancanus. Next base: position 2,811,954 of record JAPVLO010000074.1, read on the forward strand.
CAACTACACTCTGGATACCAGATCCACTACCAGGGAAGAGAGGTCTTGCTCAAGGCCCAAGACTCACCTGCACGCAAATCCTCACATGGACCCCACAACTCTAAAATAAAAATAAAAAATAAATAAAACCAGATTGATCCCCAAAAAAGAAAAATTAAAAATTGTTTGAAAAAATATTTTACAAATACTGATTCAAGAATAAATACAAATTCAGAATAGCTCTATTTTTAAAGATATTTGTTTCAAGTTTTAAAAAATCCACCCCCAAAACCTGCAGGACTCTATAGCTTGATTGGTAAATTCTATTCAACTTAAATATGTTAAAATACTGCCAAATTTTCACAACCTCAGCAAATGTAAAAGAATCATATAGCTGTAGCAGAAACTTTCCATTTACTTTTATTGACAATATATTTTAACAATGTAATTAATTATGTCCATATACTTATTTTACAAAACTTAGTGCATACTTCTGCAATCAGATTCTGTCTTCAAATGCAAAAAAAGACAAAAAAATTCATTCCTGTGTGTACACTTATACTATACACTTCAAAATTAAAATTAAAACTCACTGTTATTCCCTCTCATGCTCTCTCTACCTTCAGCACACACACACACACACACACACACACACACACACACACACACAACACACAAACTGAAAATATTTTGACTGCAATTTATCAATTGGTCACAAATTTTACAAGCTTTTTAAAAAACGTTATTACTTTGTAGCATCAGCAAATAGGCCATTGTCATGTTGTGATAAAATATGAATTGTTCTTTATATTAACGACTATTATTTTGAATGCTTGCAGAGTTTTGTTTCCACTCTACAATACTAAACATCCAAGCACAGAAAAATAATCTATTCAATTATAAAAATAGCATGATAAAAACTAAATCCTATATTCACTATGGATTTGAGTTTACAATTAGGTCTCAAATAAACATTAAATGATAACGTGCTGTAATACCACTTCAGTTATACATACCATGGGATAATGACAGCTACTATCTTGGGAGAAGAATCCATTCATTGACATTGTGTATTATTTGACAGTGTGTATTATTTGCTGATTCAGAAAAGAATGCTGTTTTATTAACACTTTCTGAAGACAGTTGCCTTTTCTTTCATTATTAAATGCTATTGTATTTTACAAAGTAAAGAATTAATCCATAAAAATGAAACATAGTTAAACTAATTGGTACCTCAATTTCATTGGGCAATGTAGACACAATACAAAATTGATATTTATGTATTCATGCTCATATATTTATTCATTATTCAAATTTTATTGAGCAAATATTTACTATCTAATAAATTCTCCACACTAAGCTAGAATGGAATAGTAAGGGAATGTAAAGTATGATTTGTGATCTATGAATATTAAATATAAAACATCACTTGTTTCAATAAGAAGACATTTTCATTTAAACTTCTATGTGCATTGATAAAATATAATTTATGATAATCTATCCAGTGAAACCCAAAAGATGTAAGTTCTTGTTTGGTTTAATTAATTATTGTATATTTTTCTATACAAAGAATTAGTTACTAATACATTCCTGTCAAAATCTATCTTTGTGAATAAGGTTATTTGCTGTCCTTCCTAAAGTGATACATTCTTTCTATAACATTCTATACACCAGCATAATAGTCTAAACAGGTGTGTTAATCTCTAGAGATGGACTGCTGATGAACCATACTACCTGGCATCCACATTCATTTATAGCCCCTCTTTTTACACTTGTGCTTGCCCTTTAACTGAATTTTGACCAACATGATAGAGGGAAGGTGGTATAGTAAGTTTCTTCCAAGGCTAGATCGTAAGACACCTCATTGTTTCCATTAGGATATATTAATAACAAGTTTTTTGAAGAACACCAAGCATAATGTGAGAAACCTGACTAACCTGAAACCACCAAACAGTGATGCTATGAAAATAGCTGCCAGAGGACGAGAAAGAGATACTTAGCCAGCTCTAAGCTTTTTCAGACATCTATCTGGTACAAGACATGTGAGTAAAAAAGTCCTCTTGAGCTTCTAGCCCAGTTTAGCCTTCTGGTAACTCTGGTCTCAGCTACCATCTGACTGCAACAGCATCAGAAATACCAGGCAAGAATTGCTTTGCTGAACACCATAAAATCTCAGACACTTTACAATATACAATTGTTTAGAAAATAATTTTTGAATTTGTTAAAATGCAGTAATATATAGCCAACTTGTTAGGTATCACTAGCAAAGATTCAAAATGATTTAAAATGATAGTGAATCATAAAACCATGCCAATTTCAGAATGATGGTGAGATAAACACTTTGGACTTTATTTTAATTTTCAGTTCCTCTTTATACATTAAATTAAACGCCAAGCCCAACATAACTTTCCTTATTCATTATCAGAATATTAAGTGGGATAATAAATTTTTTTAAAAAATAAGCTAAACTCCTTATTACTTTCTTTTTAGGTTTCAATATTAAAAGAGCAAAAAAATTCTAATTTTAGAACAAGAGGCATGGCGTTTCATTGTTAGGTCTATACTTTTGTGTATATTTTGATCATCTAGGATTCTAGATTGCTCTGCTGTGATAATTCAGAAGCTGTCTCTAGATTCTGATTTGAAAGAGTGCCATAAAAGATGGTCGTTTGTATCCTTGGGGAGAGGCTGCAATATCACATGTACCATGTGTTTTTCCATCCACACGCCCTGAAATAGCTTATTTTTATTTCCATTGGTATTCATTTTCCAGGCATACAAGCATACGTTACCATTGTAGGAATAAGCGTGGATATCTTTGGCTTTTAAACACACAGAAAAGCTTTAGTATAAGAATAGTTATAAACTGACCTCCATCTAATAGCATACCTTTTTCCACAAGCCGCCAAAAATAGTTGATAGGAGGTGAATTGATCTCTCTACTGAAAGTATTTCAAGGATAGAGTAAGAATAGTATCAAGGTAGACAAATACCCATTAGGAAAGTTTTATTGGGTGAAGATCTAATTTTTAAACTCTAGTACAAAGAAGGGATAGTGCCCAATTCAAAGCATTGTTCTCCTTATGTCACCAGTCTTATTTTCTTTCCCTCTTCTTTATTTGGTTCCTCTAGGTGGCATCTGACTATATACTTTCTCCTTACCTTTTACTAATTTGTACTGTTTAAATAAAGGTGTTGCTCAACCTAGTACATAGCCTAAATAAGGGTACTGCACGATGTTCACATAAGAAATGAATCAAGTAATATACACAAGAGCAGGAATAAAATAACTAGAAGACTTAGGGTTATTTCACAGATGTCACCTAGAAGTTTAGAGCAGTGGTCCCCAACCTTTTTGACATCAGGGACCAATTTTGTGGAAGACAATTTTTCCATGAACCAGGGTGAGGAGGGAATGGTTTCAGGATTATTCCAGCACATAACATTTACTGTGTACTTTATTTCTATTATTATTGCATTTTAATATATATTGAAATAATTGTACAACTCACCATCTCAAACAAAAGAGGGGCAGACCGAAGACATAAATAAAATAATGGGCAAACCACGCATGGACTAAACTAAGTATTGGATTCTGACTTAAAGCCTGCCACCAAATACAGCTGTGCAATTGAAGCATATCAGCTCACTTGCTCCTCACAAATAAGGTTTTGATATGACTCAACAAGCAACTGATTTATTATGGTCTCTGTGCAGTCAAACCTTGCTGCTAATGTTAATCTGTATTTGAAGCTGATCCCCAGCACTGGCGTCACTGCCTCAGCTCCACCTTGGATCATCAGGCATCAGATTCTGGTAAGGAACACACAACTTAGATGCATTGCATGTGTCGTTCACAATAGGATTCTTGCTGCTGTGAGAATCTAATGCTGCCACTGATCTGACAGGAGACTGAGCTCAGGCAGTAATACAAATGATGAGGAGCTGCTGTAAATACAGAGGAAGGTTCACTCGCTCACCTCCTGCTATGCAGCCCAGGTCCTAACCCGCAAGAGACGAGTACTGACCAGTCTGTAGCCTGGAGGTTGGGGAACCTTGGTCTAAAGGACTGGTTGTATAACAGGCTTAAGGTCTACAAGAGAATGAAAAAAGACTGGCTGGGACATCATACTGCTACCAGGATGGATATGCCAAGGAGAGAATACTGTTTTCTCATGTGCTATGAAACTGGACACCAGTGAATGAGATTAAGAAAAATGTTAGCTCACACAGTATGAGTAATTGGTAATATGTTCTCTCTACTTTTGAGTAGTAAAATCACAATAAACTATAATCTTGATATCCATCTGGCTTTGAACATAACAAAATAATAGCATTATAAAATATTTTTATTTACAGTGGACAGTTAGGACATAATTAGCAAGACAGATCAAATATAAAATACTGGTAATATAATCGTATTATACTGATCTAATTTTAAAAATTATAATAGCCCAAATCATTTGCTATTGAAAAGGCAATCTTTCATTAGATTATTTAAAATAACTCTCATTTTAATCATTTTATAATGCTACTCTTTAATGCCAATTTACTCATATTAGAAGGTAGCACTCAGCCAGCTCATGAGCTTTTTACCCTGATTCAATAGGGTCAGAATTATAATTTCAATCCTCCAGTTTTAAAACCAGAGGTTAATATATTATGCTGAATGGAATGTTGAAAAGATTTAAATGCAAAAATTGAGGTCTTTGACCTCATTTTTTCTTTATTAAAAGAGTTTCTCTATCTTGTCTGGTTAAACCAGAATGGCCCTTCATTATAGAGATTAACCTATTAGACTACAAGCACCTTCAATTCAACTGATTAAATTCTCCTCAGATTAAACCAGGAAAAGGGAAAGAATAGGACATAATAAATATTATCTATATTGTCACCATTTTAAGCTCCAATCTTCTTTCATGCAAAAAGGAAGACAATGTGTCTGTCACAAGAAATTATTTTTAATCCAGACAAATTTATTATACACTGTAATGAAAGTCATTTACCAGCAAGCAATAGACACTTCCACTCTGGAAATGGCAAATGTACTATACCTTCTATTATCAATTTCTGGGGTATCTTCATTTCATTTCTATCAAACTCTTGGCCTTGGGTGCTTTTGTAGATTTCAACTGCTCTCTTGTCATTTGACTTAATTTTATTGTCCTCTTTGGAAAACATTTGGCAAGTTCTTACACATTCAAATATATACTTAGCATGACACAGCAATGCCATTCCTAGACATTTACCCAGAAAAATAAGTGTTTACATTCACACCAACATCTGTATGCAAATATTTACAGTATCCTTATTCACAACCACCAAAAGCTGGAAAGTGAACAAATGTCCTTCACCTAGCAAATGGAAAAACAAACTGTACTACATTCGTTCAATACTATTCAGATAGAAATGGAACTATTGGTTTAAACAAAAACATGCGTGCATCTCAACGATGTTATACTAAGTTACTTCAAGTCAGATTTAAATGTTACATATAGCATGACTCCATTTATGTAACTTTCTAAAAAAAGTACATTTATAGGCATGGAGAATATGATGCTACAGATTTTAGAATGGTATCAGGAAGGATATTGACTACTAAAGAAGCGTTATAAATGTATTTTGTTGTGTGTAGAGACATAAGTGTTCTGTATCTTGATTATAGTGGAAGATACATGACTTTATGCATTGTAAAACCTCATAGCAATGCACAGCAAAAAGAGTTAATTTTCTCATATGTAAATTCCAAAATTAACATTAATCTTACATAAAAATAAAATATATACTTCTGAATAAGTCCCCTTTTTTAAAAAAAAAGGATCGTATGGATTTATAAGCTGTAATATATACTAGTCTAAAAGTAAATACATAAAGTGCCTAATTTAATAGTAATGAGAGATTTATTGCATGTAAATAAGCTATTATACTTTAATATAGATTTTTTAAAAATAAGCCAAGTATTGAGCTCCCAGAAGACCAAACTAAGATGAGATACTGTTGTAGTTTTATGATTCATCCATGTTAATTCTATTTGAATGTGAACACAAGGTGTTCTGGATCAGAGAGACTATCACTATTCACAAAAAGTAAATAATGACTGTATAAGTTCCCATATATTTCATGGTTTAGTACTTTCCCTGGAGTAATATGATGAAACCCAGGTCACATCTCTTATACAATCATAGTCTGCAACATAAGGTAAGGAACTAGACTTCTCTGTTTAGGCGTGGGGGAAAGAGATGGTTGCCTTTCCCTTCTCCTACTTGAAGAAGAAGTAGAAAACTTTGATCCTCGGAGAGAAAGGCACATGAGTTCTTGCTCTATCTTGCAATGTAAATACATCTCTCCGAGGACCAGACAAGTTCCTATGTCAGTATCTTTGGCTTTTGTGACCCAGATATGTCTCCAAAGTTGCTGGTTTCATTTTTCCCTTGATATGGAAACACATACTTCCAGAGTTAGGTAAATCTCTCAGAAACTCTTAGAAAGTTCTTTCACTATCTACACAGCTGTAAAATAACTTTCCATGGTTTTTGACGTTTATCCAAAATCCCATTTTTTTGGCAAAATTTATTCAAAAAACTGTAACTTGAAGAAATATATAGATGGCTTATTTATATCCCAGAGGAAACTTACCTGAGGTGACAAATATAGAAATGAGTACAGAAGAAAATTTTGAAGAAATTTTAAAGAATGCTATTTAATAGACATAGTGGTATCTCATGTTGGTATTTAAATATGTTTTCCTTGGTGAAACCTTTGTTCAAAATCCTCATTTTTTGTTGGTCTGCTTGTTTACTTATTGTTGGTTTAAAGAACTTTCTATATATTCGAGGATCAAGTTTTTGTTAAGTATGTTGCAAATACATTCTACAAGTCATTTGCTTGTCTTTTAATTTTATTAGCAATATATTTTGGACAGAAACTGCATACATATTTGTTGATATGTGTCTGACATTTTTTTTCTCTTTTTTTTTTGAGTCGGAGTCTCATTCTGTTGTCCAACCTGGAGTGCAGCGGCACGTTATGGCCTCCGCAGCCTCTACCTGCTGGGCTCAGTTGATCTTTCTGCCTCTGCCTTTCAAGTAGCTAGAACTACAGATGCGCACCACCATGCCTGGCTCATTTTTTGATGTATTGTAGAGACGAGATCTCACCAAGTTGTCCAGGTTGGTCTCCAACCTCTGGACTTAGGCAATCCTCTCACCTCAGCCTCTCAAAGTACTGAGATTACAAGCTTGAGCCACTGCGCCCGACTGTGTCTGACATTTCTACTCTGTTTCATTGACCCATATGTCAATTTTTTTTTCTTTTTGGAATTTAAGTCTCACTCTGTCCCTCAGACTGGGGTGCAGTGCCACACCCACGGCTACCACAGCCTCGATCTGCTGGGCTCAGGCAATCGTTCCATCTCAGCCTTCGAAGTAGCTGGGACTACAGGCGTTCACCACCACACTCAGCTAATTTTTTTGATATATTGTAGAGAAAAGTTCTTGCCAAGTTGCTCAGGGGGGCCTTGAACACCCGGGCTCAGGCAATCTTCTCACCTTGGCCTCCCAAAATGTTGGGATTACAAGGTTGAGCCACTGCCCTGGCCTTGTCTATCTTTTAATCAATGTCACACTGACTTTATAACTTTAGTTTTATAGTAAGTCCCGAAATTGGTGAGTCCTCCAACTTATTCTTCTTTTGCAATTTATTTTAGTAATTCTACTTTGTTTTCTCAATTTAAATTTGTGCATCAACTTATTTTATTTAGTTTTAGAAAGTTATAAATCTAGGAGAGATTTGAATGGAAATATATAATTAAGTTGTTACTGAATTTTCAACTCATGGGCATTAATTATCATTCCAATTACTTAAATTTTCAATTTGCTTCATCCTTTTTAGAATAGTTTTAAGTAAACAAATTGTGCACTTATTTTGTAGAATGATATTTTGTAGATAATATTATTTTTTAGTGTTAAATTCTAATTATATATTCTTAGCGGATAGCAATCAACTTTTTTTTTTAATTGGACAGTATTTTGAGAACTTGTCAAAGCCAAGGAGTTCTGAGAGCTTTGGGTTTTACATTTTCTTTTCTGTCTTTTTTTTGAGTTGGCTTCTCACTCTGTCATCCAGGCTGGAGTGCAGTGGCACACTCACAGCCACCCCAGGGTCGATCCGCTGGACTCTGGCGATCCTTCCGCCTCAGCCTTCCAAGTAGCCAGAACTACAAGCGCCCAATACCACGCCCAACTAATTTTTTATTTATTGTAGAGACGACTTTGTCTCAAACTCACGTGTATTTTCTAAGTCGACAATGATATTATCTGTAAATAAAGAAAAGATGTTCTTCCTTCCTTTACAAACTGTTTTGTTCCTATTTTCTGTTCCTTTATTTCCACACTGGATATATTATGATGTTGAACATGAGTGATGAAAAATGTAAGCTTACCTTGTTCTGAATTTAAGGTAAATAGTACTCATTCTTTCAGCATTAAATAAGACATTAGCTGAACAATTTTTGTAGACTTCTTTTATAACATTGAGGAAGTAGTTCTCTTCTTATTCATTTTGGATCATATTAATCATTAGTGAATATTAAATTTTGACAATGTCTTTTTGCATTAATTCAGATGATTATATGAGTTTTTTTCTTCTTTAGTCTATTAACATATTGAAATACAGGGACTGATTTTCAAACATGGAAACAGATTGTATTACTTGGATAATTTCCACTGAATGAATTATTATCATTTCAATGTATTGCTAGCTTAGATTAATTTGGGGGATAAGTCTGGATCTATGTTTGGAAAAAATACATATGTGGTTTGCTTTTCTGTGTAATATCTTTTCTGGTTTTGGCATTAGGACATAGCTAGTCTCATAAAATAAGGGGGACATTGTTTTTTCTAAAATTTTCTGAAAGAAATGGAAAAGAATTTGTGTCATCTCTTCCTTAAATATTTTGTAAAGTTTACCTGTTAATTCTTCAAGACTTGAAATTTTCCTGTGTAATTTTTTTTTACTGCAAATTCAATTTTCTTAATAGATAAAAAACTTTCCTATGTTCTACTTTTTTCTTGAATGAGTTTTACTTGTTTGTGTTCTTTTTTTAAATGGTCCATTTCATTTATGTTTATCAATTTATGAGCAAATATTTCCTTATAGTATTCTTTTATCATTATCTTAAGATCCATGATGACATTAGTTCTATAGGTTCCTCTTTTTTTCCTGATATTAAATTTAGTTTCTTCTGTCTTTTTTTTCCTTTGGTGAGTCTTGGTAGAATACAACTAACATTATTAAACTTTTCAAATAAGATTTTTCAATTGTTGATTATTATTATGGTTTTCCTATTTTTAATTAAATTTGTTTCATTTGTTATCATTATTATCTTCCCAAGTATAATTTGTAGATTTGCATATTTTTCTTTTAAGTTCTATACATTTTTGCTTTGTTTATTTTTAAACTGTTATTAATGCCATTTCCATTTAGAATTGTTTTATTTGCTTGACTAATTTAACTCTTTAATAATTATATAATAGCACTTTTATGCCTGGAAATGTTCTTTACCACAAAATATAATCTTTTCTAGCTTCAATATAGTTATCTTAACATTCTTTTGGTTAGTGTCAGCTTTGTATATTTTCCTTCACTTTTTACTTTTATTCTAGAAATTCCTTTGTATTTAAAATTAGTTTATTGTAGTAAGCATATAGATGTGTCTTGACTGTTTAATCTAATTTGGTAATCTCTGTCATTTAATAATGCTTTTAAAGTATTTACAATTAATAAATTATTGTTATGATATTCAAATCTGTCATCTTGATATTATTTTCTATGGTTTTTTTTCCCTTTTTTCTTATTTTACACTTAAATTTGAAATGAAAATTGCATTATTCTCTTTTGTGTGGGGGGAGTATTTGCCATCATGTTTACAAAATACATTATGAATTAATCAGAGATCATCTTCAAATTATATTTTGCTTCACATACAGAGTGAAATGTGTCTTTGTTCATTTGGGCTGCTATAACAAAATATCTCATACTGGTTAATTTATAAACAACAAAAAATTATTTTTCACTGTTCTAAAGGCTGTGAAGTCCAAGATCAAGTTCCCAGTAGCTTCTGCCTCTGGTGTGGACTTGCTCTGCTTCATAGGCCACATTTTATTTCTGTGTTCTCACTGGGTGGAAAAGGGGCAAGACAATTTTCTTCAACATCTTTTAAAGGGCACTAATTCTATGTCCTCTGAATTAATCACTTCCCAACAAGCCCCACATTTTAATATTATTATATTAGGTATTAGATTCCAACATACGAATTGGTGGTTATGGAGAATAACATCATTCTGACCATAGTAAGGAACTCCCAATGGTATTTTCTCAGTTTCTCCCTGCCACCCTTTGTGCTATTATTTTTATGCTTTAATTTTGAATTTTCTATAAACACAAAATACTCATCTGTAGCCTTCCAAGTAGATTTTAATGTTAGAGCAGTGACAGGTTCACAGAAAAACTAAGAAAAAGGTACAGAAATTGTCCATCTATATCCTGTCCCCACACATGTATAGTCATCCTCACCATCAACATCTTCACTAAGGTGGCACATTTATTGCAATTGATGAATCTCCTTTGACATATAATCATTTCACAAAGACCATCAATTACTTTTAGGTTCATTTTTGGTGTTTGTTATGGACGACTTGTTTGTGTCCCTGCATCCCCACAATTTAAGTGTTGAAACCCTAAGCCCAATAGAGATAATATTTGGAGATGGAGTCTTTGAAATGTAATGTGGTAGAGTAGAGGCCTTATGATGAAGTTAGTATCCTTATCAAAAGAGACAGATGAGCTCTTGCTTCTACTGTCTGTCTCACCACTACATGAGGACATAGCAAGGAAACCACTTACAAACCAGAGAAGTAGGCCCTCATTAAGCACCCAAGTATGCTGGCACTGAAATCTTAGTCTTACAAATTCCAGAACTATAAGAAATAATTTTTTCTTGTTTAAGTCATCCAATCTAGTAATTTTGTTATATCAGTGTGAACTGACTTTGTACTGTTGATCCTATGGGTTGAAGAAATATATAATGACTTATATATTTCATAAGAAATATACAGAGTGATTTAAATTCCTTGAAATTCATCTGGGCTCCAGTTATTTATGTCTTTCTTTCCCCAAACCCCTGATAATTTTTACTGTCTTCATAATTTTAAATTTTCTAGAATGTCACATAGTGTGAATCATACAGTATGCAGACTTTTCAGATTGGCTTCTTTCGTTGTTTTTTTTTGTATTTTTTTTTTTTTTTTTGAGTTAGAGTCTCACTCTTGTCACCCAGACTGGAGTGCAGTGGCTGCTCCCGGCCACCGCAGCCTCGACCTGCTGGGCTCCAGCAATCCTTCCACCTCAACCTTCCAAGTAGCTGGAACTACAGGTGCACGCTACCATGCCCAGCTAATTTTTTGATTTATTGTAGAGATGAGGTCTCACCAAGTTGCCCAGGCAGGTCTCGAACCTGTGAGTTCAGACAGTCCACTCACCTCAGCATCCCAAGGCCCGGGATTACAGTCTGAGCCACCGAGCCTGGCTGGCTTCTTTCTTAATAACATGTATTTCAATTTCTTCCATGTCTTTTCATGACTTTGATAGCTTATTTCTTTCTAGGGCTGAAAAATCACATTGCCTTACTGTACCACAGTTTATTTATCCATTTACTTACTGAAGAACATCTTTATTGGTTCTAAGTTTTGGCAATTATGCGTAAAGCTGCCATATCCAAGTATAGACTTTTGTGTAAAAATAAATTTCCAACTCCTTGGGTAAATACAAAAGAGCATCACTGCTGAACTGTATAAGAGTAAATTTAGTTTTGAGAGAAAATGTCCAAATGGCCACCAGAGATATATGAGAATTTCTGTTGCTCTACATCCTTACCAACATCTGGTGCTGTCAGAGTTCTAAATTTCAGCCATCTTAATAGATCTAGAGTAGTGTCTGCCATTTTAATTTTCATTTTTCCTGATAGCATACGATGTGGGGCATCTTTCCACATGCTTATTTGACATCTGCATATTTTCTTGGTAAGTTATCTCCTAAGGCCTTTGGCCAAATTTTTAATTAGGTTACCTATTTTCTTATTGTTGAATTTTAAGTCTTCTTTGTATATTGTAGATGATAGTCCTTAGTTAAATATATGTTTTGCAAATATTTTCTTGCAGTGTGTGACTTTCCTTTGCATTCTCTTGACAGTATCTTTTGAAGAGCAAATGTAATTTTAATAAAGTCTAGCTTATCAGTTCTTCCATTCATGGATCATATCTTCAATGCCATATGTAATAAAGTAATTGCCAAACAAAAGCCATCTAGGTGGTCTCCATTTTTATTTTCTAGGATTTTTATAGTTTCGTGTTTTACATTTAGATCTTTGATCCATTTGGGGTTGGTTTTTGTGAAGAATACAAATCTGTGTTTATTTTTTATTTTTATTTTTTGTATGTGGATAGCTGGTTATTCTCAAACCATCTGTTAAAAAGATTATTTTTCACAATTGTATTACTTTTGCCCTTTTGTCAAAGAGTAGTTGATGATATTGTGTCAGCCTGTTTCTAGACTCTATATTACGTTCTGTTGATCTATTTTTCTATTCTTTTGCTAATATCACACAGTCTTGATTGTTGCAGTTTTATGGTAATTCTTAAAGTTGGGTAGTATCAGTTACCCAATTTTGTTATTTTCCTTGAATATTTTCTTGGCTATTTTGGATCTTTGGCCTCATATACACTTCTGAGTCAGTTAGCTGATAACCACAAAATAACTTACAGGGATATTTGTTGGGATCGTGTTGAATCTATAGATCAAGTGGAAAGAACTGACATCTTGAACAGCATTGAATCTTTTCATTCATAAACATGGAATATCTCTTTATCTAGTTTTTTTGAATTATTTCACCAAATTTTTATATCATTTTTTCTAATAGGTTTTGTATATGTTTTGTTAGGTTAAATACACAAGCATTTCATTTTTGAGGATTCAATGTAAATTGTATTGTGTTTTTAATTTCAAATTTTACTTGTTCAGTGTCGCTATATAGAAAAATGATTGTTTTGTACATTAGCCATGTAAATTGCAAGCTTGCTATAATTGCTTATATTTCCAAGAGTCTTTTTATCAATTCTTTCTGAATTTCGAAATAAACAATTATATTCTTGCAAATACAGTTTTATTTCTTTCTTCCCAATCAGTATACTTTTTTAAAAAAAAATTTATTTTATTCCAATAGCTAGGGCTTCCAGTATAATGTTGAGAAAAGATTCTGACAAAAGGCATCCTGACTTTTTCCCTGATCTAAGTGGAAAAACCTTTAGAATTTTACATTAAGTATAATGCTAGTTATAGGGTTTTTTGGTAGATTTTAAAAATTGTATTGAAGAAATTCTCCTCTATTAGTAGTTTACTGAGACTTTTTTCAAAAAATGGGTGATGGATTTTGTCAAAAGCTTTTTCTGCCCCTATAAATATATGATCATGTCATTTTTCTTTATTAGCCTGTTGATGTGGTGAATTACATTGATTGATTTTCAAATGTTGAACAAGCCTAGCATAATCCTTTGGTCATGATAAATAATTATTTTTATATATTACTGAGTTTGATTTGCAATTATTTTTTGAAAAAATGTGCATCTGCCTGGATGCAATCGCTCATGCACATTGGGAGGCTGAAGTGGAAGGATTACTTGAATCCAGAAATTTGAGACTAGTTTGAGCAACATAGAGAGACCCTGTCTCTATAAACAATCAAAAAATTGCCAATGTGGTGGGATGTGATTGTAAATCCAGCTACCCAAGAGGCTGAGGCAAGAGGATCACTGGAGCCCAGAAAGTTGAGGCTTCTGTGAGCCATGATCATGCCACTGCATTCTAGCATGAGTGACAGAGTGAGACCCAATTCATAAAACACAAACTTTACATCTATATTTATGAAATATATTGGTCTGTAGTTGTGTTTTATTTTTCTTGCAATGTCTTTGTGTTATTTGGTATTAGGATAATTCTGGCCTCACAGAATGAATTCGGAGCTATTCCATCTGCTTCTAACCTCAGAAAAATATTGCAGAGAATTGGCATAATTTTTTCTTTAAATGTTTGGTAGAATTAACCAATGATTCCATATAGGCTTGGTCCTTTCTATTTAAGAAAATTTTTATTACTTGATTTTTTCAAAATATATATAAACCCACTCTGATTGTCTATTTATTTTTGAGAAATTAATCTATTTTATCTAGATTGTTCAATTTGTGGGCATTGAGTTGTTCATAGTATTACTATGATGGTTAATTTTATGTCAACTTCAGTGGGCCACAGAATGCCCTGATAGCTGATTATACATGATTTTAGCTATGTCTGTTTCTGGACAAAGTTAGCACTTAAACAGTGGACTGAGTAAAGCAGATGGCCTCCCCAATATGGGTAAGTGTCATCCAGTCAGTTGAGGCCCCAAATAAAACACAAAGGTAGAGAAAGTCTTAATTCACTCTCTGCCTTTTTTTATGAGCTGGAAAATTAATCTGCCCTTGATATACCTATTTCTCAAGCCTTCGACCTGGAGCTGAAATCCCATAAATTCTTTCTGGTTCTCAGACCTTTTAATGACATCTTTTTCTCTATTAGCATATAAACCAATACTTTATTTTATATATATATAATGTGTATAAAATATATTATTTATGTAATATATAAAGTATGTACAGTTTTATATATTGGCTACAGTAGTCTATAGATGTCAATCACATCCAGTAGATTGATGGTATTGAGTTCAACTATGTTTTAAAAGACTTTCCATCTATTGGATATGTCCATTTCAGATAAATAATGTATATCAATAGTATTGTTTCTGTTTCTCTCAAGAACTCTAAAACAATTTTGTTAGTATCATTTTAATGTTCATGGGATCTGTAGTGGTGTTTGCCTTTAATTTCTTATATTATTTGTGTCTTCTCTTTTTTTTTGTTAGTCTTGCTGAAGTTTTATCAATATTATATTATTCTTAAATGACCTTTAGTTTTGTTGATTTTAATTTTTAAACTTGATTTGGTTTTCAACTTTGATTTCTGCTATAATTTCATTGTCTTTTTTTTCTTCTTACTTTAAAATTAATTTGTTCTTTTTTTCTAGTTTTTGAAGGTGAGAGCTTAGATTTTGATTTTAGAATTCTTTCCTTCCTTCTTTCCTTCCTTCCTTCCTTCCTTCCTTCCTTCCTTCCTTCCTTCCTTCCTTCCTTCTTCTTCCTTTCTTCTTTCTTTCTTTCTTTCTTTCTTTCTTTCTTTCTTTCTTTCAACAAGTTATCTGTGTTTACCAGATGCAGTGCAGTGGCATGATTATAGCTCAGGGAACCTCTAACTCCTAGGCTCAGACTATTCTCTCCTAACTCAGGTTCTTGAGTAACTGGAACTATGGTTGCATACCACCATGTCCTGCCAACTAAAAAATAATCATAATTTTGAAGAGATGACATCTCACTATCCTGATGAGGCTGGGTTTTGTTTGCTTTTTCTAATATATGCACTTAAGACTATAAATTGTCCTCTAAGCATTGCTTTTGCTGCATTCCACAAATTTATTAAGATGTGTTTTTATTTCCATTATTTAATTCTTAAAATGTTTTAAATATTTCTTTTTTGACTCATATATTATTTAGAAGTGTGTTGTTTAATTTGTATGCATTTTGAGATTTTCCAGCTATTGTTTTGTTATTGATTTCTAGTTTAATTATATTGTGGTCTGGGAGCACACATTGTATGACTTGTATTCTTTTATTTTTTATTATTTTTTTATCTAAATTCCTTTTAGATATGTCATGATGTGTTTTTTGGCTTAGAAATTGGTCTGTCTTAGTGATAATTCCACGTGAGCTGGAGAAGAAAATGTGTCATTGCATATAGTAGTCTATAAGTGTCAATTCAGTTGGCTGATGGAGTTCAGTTCAACTATGTCCTTATTAATTTTCTGCCTGCTGGATATGTCTATTTTAGACACCTACTGAAGTGGATTGTGAATCTATTTATATTATAATAATTGATGCATTTCTCCTTGAGGTTCTATAACATTGCCTCATGTATTCTGGCACTCTGTCATTAGGTACATACCCATTAGCGATTATTACGACTTACTAGAGAATTGGCCATGTTACCATTATATAATGTCTTATTCCAGAAAACTTTTTTGGTCTGGATTCTGCTTTGTTTAAAATTAAGATAGCTACTTATATCTGTATGATATATCTTTCTCCATCCATTTGCTTTTAATCTATACCTATCTTTATGTTTAAAGTAAATTTATTTTAGACATCATAGAGTTAAGTCTTGTTTATTGATCCACTTTCAAAATCTTTGGTTTTGTTTTTGTTTTTTTAATTGCTACATTTAGACTCTTGATGTCTACCACGTTTATCAGTGTTTTCTGTGTTGCCCTTATTCTCTTTTCTGTTTTTGAAAATTTTAGATCAAATAAAAATAAGGACATGAATTTTATCTTCACTTATTTTTTTCAGAAATCTTCATTTATTTGTGCATTTATTGGTGTATATCTATGGTTTCCTGACTTACATTCTACTACTTGAAGTGCTTTCTTAAAACATTTTGTGGGTCCGGTCTGCTTGCAGTATTTCTTCTGCTTTTTGTCTGTAAGCGAAAGTCTTTACATCACCTTTCTTTTGAGCAGTATTTTTTGCTGTGTACAAATTTCAGCATTGATAGTTTTAAAATAAATTATTTTAGCATTTTAAAGATAATTTTATTTTCTATTTCCTTGCATAGTTTATACTGATGCAAGCTGCTATTTCTTTCTACTTATGCCTTTTTTCTACTTCAAATTTTTCTCTTTGCCTTTGATGTTGGATAGTTTGAATATGACCTGTTAAAGTGTGTGTGTGTGTGTGTGTGTGTGTGTGTGTGTGTGTGTAAATTGCTTTCTTATTTGTTTTTGTAATGATCCCATTTGGTTTTCTTAGTTTTGAAGATCTGAGGTTTGGAGTCTCATCAATTTTGGTAAAGTTTTTGTTATTATTTTTTGAAAGTATTTTCTAGCTTTTTTTAGTTTAAATCTAGGATTTAGTTTTATTAGACTGCCTTATATTGTCTCAAATATTGGATTCTTTTTTAACTGTTTATTTATTTATTTTTTTATTGCCTTATTATCAAATTTATTTATTTTTCCCCAGTCCACTGATTAGGTTGTTAAACAAAATTCTCTTTTATTTTTATTTCAGATATTTTAATTTAACTCATTTATAATTTTCATCTCTTTTATAGAATTATCCATCTGACCTTGCATATAGTCTATCTTTTCTACCAGAGCCTTTATCATATTTATCATAATTATGCAAAATCTCTTGCTGAATCTGGTTCTTCTCATTGCTTTGTCTATTAACCATGTGCTATTGTCTTTTCTGAATTATTTGCCATAATTTTCATTGAAAACTGGGCACTTTTATAGTGCAACAGAGATTCAAGTCAATAGATTATATGCCAAATAATTGGCATTCTTTCCATCTACCAGAATTTTAAGATGAGTCACTGAGTTAAAATGATTATTTCTCTATGTTTGAGACCTGGTGTTGCTATGGTTGCTGTTAATGCAATACATGATTTATGTTCCTGTAATGTTTCATTGCATTTGGTGTGAGGACTATTTTGCCAAAGGAATTTTCTCAATGTCTACTATACCTTCAGCTTTAGGTCTTCCTTTTTTTGCCAAACCTCATTCTGTTTTCATGTTCTTCACCATTCCTGTAACTTCTACTTGACACATTTTGACCTGGAGGTGAGGGAAAAGGAAATGGATTCTATGTTGTGATTAAGCCACCATACATAGGCAGGCACTGTGATCCTGGATCTTTGGGGTGAGGTCTTCTCAGTGCTTGAGCTGAATCTCAGTTATTTCTTTTTTCCAGCTTGTATTCTTAGCCCCTTCCTAAACAGAATATTGTTTCTTCTTTGTTTATTTGTTTGTATGCTTTTTATTTTCTGTCTCTCTTGCCCAACTGAAATAACTGGTTTCTGAAGAATGGCACTGTTTGTTGCCCTTTCTTCAAGGTTATAATCCTTTTTTCAATAGAGTAGGGAGGAGGAATCTGAGAAGGATGACGGGAGAGGGTTTCTTTTTCTCACAGTGGCTGTAGTTCTTTCTTCTACTGCAACCATGTAGCCTACAAAATGTTTTATCAGGGTTCTTGTCTATGACTTTTGTGAGCTTCTGGTAACACATGTAGATAAAAGCCTAAGAGTATCCATTTTCCTATGTCTTTTATCCTTAGGGATATTTTTATTTTCTGACTTACAAACACTTATCCTTTAAAAACACAGTAGAATGTTAGATCATCTTTTCTAGAAAGTTTCTGGCAGCTTCTGACACTACTAGGTAAGCAAGCCCTCATGCCCAGTATGTTTGTGCTTTCTTAAATTTGTATAGTAGAAATTTAAGGTGTTCACTAAATAGAATGCAATATTATTTTAAAGCTATCATTCATTGTACATTTACATAGTAAGAAATGCAAGCATGATGAAGAATATGTTACTGCCCCCAGTTTTAAAGAGTACAGAGTTTACAGGGAGACAATCATGGAAACAGAGAACTAGAATACAAGATTACATACCATTACAACTACACACAAAAACCTAGCCAGGTATATATGAACAAATGAATATCCCACCTGGGCAACTTGGCAAGACCTCATCTCTACAATAAATCAAAAAATTAGCCGGGCGTGGCAGCGCGTGCCTGTAGTTCCAGCTACTTGGAAGTCTGCGGCAGTAGAATCGCCGGAGCCCAGCAGGTCGAGGCTGCAGTGGCCGGGAGCGGCCACTGCACTCCAGTCTGGGTGACAGAGTAAGACTCCAACTAAAAAAAAAAAAAATGAATATCCAATTATTAGATATTTAATTTTACTGCACTGTTGGATTCTAGCCTAATATGGTCGTCTAATCTAATATTAGTTATACAATTTAATATGTGACAAGGGAATTATGCTAACAAAGATTATTATAAAGGAAACAATGTTAATTTTTATCCTGATGTGGCTTGATATAACACCTTTTCTTTCTTTTTTGTTTTCACTTTCTCAGGTTTTTTCCAAAGAAGAGTGTGCGAAGAAACTGCAAGAGAGATAGGGGGAAAACAAAGAGAAAATTATATTTCAGGAATGAAGAAATAATTTTTGGAGAAAAAAGTAATCCAGTATTGTCATTACTATTTTGTCCTATATTTCAGGATAAATTGGTTTTATGGCTATATTATATGTTGTAGAGTTTAAAAGTAGAAGGTTTGCCCTATTTTCCACTTTTCTGTGGAGTCAAAATTGCCACCTATCGTTCTGCAGCTTTTCAGAGCAAGCAATTCTCAAACTGAAGTGCAGAATGCTAACAACAACTTGATTAGTTTAATATCAACATATATTGTTGCTCAGTGATTTCTAAATGCTGATTATTTGCTAATGAACATATTCCCTTTCATTCACAAACGTTCTTAATAAAAGGAAATTTTTTAAAATGGTAGTTGCGTCTACAAAGTCTTTTCGGATTAAGATATTAATATTTCAGAAATACAATGTTAACATAAAAATTCAATCTTCATGTATCTTTCTGTCAGAATAAAAACTCAAAGGAAATTTATAACTCTCAAAGGATAGTGAGGCACAGCAGTCGTTGAAGACCTCCAATGTAAATATCCTGTGTGGCTTGCTCATCATTGCTTCCTCCATTAGAATTAGAATATGGATAGTGTCATTCTATTTTTTATTCGATCTATTTAAGAGCATACTGGGAAAGAAGAAAAAATAAAGCAGGAATCTGAGAAAATAGGTAATTATTTAAAACTTTCAGTGTGGTACATGTCTGTGAAGTAAAAAATGCATGCACTTTTATATGTATTGAAATTACATAAGTAAGGCGTGGCTTAAAAAGTTAAAAACAAAACAATGGAACTAAGACTATGCAGAGCCCAATAAACTGCTGAAATTAACTTTCAAGATAATATGCCATTTCTTTATAATAGAAACATATGCACACTTTTCAATTTATATAATTGTCTTTAGAAAATACAGACTATCATGGAGTAAAGAAGATTATCAGTAATTCTCATGCAAAGAAAATGATAGCTAGCATTTAACATATTTATTTTGCCTTATTTCCAGGTGTATTGCATGTAAATGTGGTATATATATTCATCTATAACATGTTTCTTTCTAATCACTTTATTATTGCAAATGGTATTTAAATTATTTTTATTAAGATTGTACAATCAATTTGTATATGTATACATGTACAAAATATTCTTTTAATTGACATTTTATTGCACCTACGCTTTTGCATCATCTTTCACTTAGCTTTATGATAATGATATTTTTCAAATATTTATGGAATCTAAAATGGTAGCTTTTAAATGAATGCTTACCATTATGCTGTATGTATGTATTAATTTTATATAACCATCTTAAACTGATAAGCATTTACTTTATTCCCAAGTTGTACAATATTTAAGGTGCTGCCATTAAAACATAATATATCTAATGATGTTTATAGGATGAATTATTACAAAATAAATAACTATATAAAATAATAAATATGTACCATGTCCTTGATACATAATGCCAATATTCTTTTCAGAAACCTATTAGTAATTTACTCTCTCACACAAAGAATAAGAAAATGACCATCTGAATTTTATTTTAAGAAAGAGTTGTCAGTTTTACTTAAAAATCAGATATCCTCAGTACAAAAAATGTCATGCGTTTTAATTATCTCAACCAAATTGTTTGTCTTCAACTCTCCTCTCAGTCAATGACCACAAAGATCATGCAGATATGTGGCAAGCAAATAAATTATAATGGTATTGGCATGTGCAGTAATGAAATGGATACTAAGTACTACAACCTAAGTAATTGTAAACATATTTATTGACATGATTAAAATTAAGGCATTTTTTGTGACTTTATTTTGCATGAGTTAGTTACAGAAAAAGGTCATAAAAAACTCTAATAAAACATGATATGTAGTGAAACTTTGGAGATGATTCTACTTTGTACTGGTTAAAATGATAACTCAAAAATTCCATGAAAGATCCAAGATGGACACCATGGTGTAGCAAACCAGCACCTCTCTTGCTGAGTGACGAAGAGAGTAGGGACACAACTGCTGATAGATGCAGACACTCTAAACATTTTTAGGCAAGTGAAGGGCCTTACACCCAGCAAAGGTCCCTTTGAATGCATAAAAGCCAAAAAGAGTTGGAATCTGGGAACTCCATCTCCCGCTCTGTGCCAGGCTTGCACAGCAACTGAAGCCCTGCCCTGAGAACGACAGAGGGTGAGTGATCCTGACATGTTTTGGGTGAGTTTTCACCATCCCAGCTGTGTGCAAGTTGTTGGTCCCACACAGGAAGAGTCCTGGTCAGTGCATAATGGTGAATGACTGGAGTCCAATTGAAATAAGGTACAAACACATGCTTGGACAGCCACTGACAGTGCACCTTTCACCAGTAGAGGCTGGCATCTGGCTCCCAGTCCTGGAAAAAATTGAACTTGGCTGGAATCCACCACCAGTATCTGCCAGCAACCCCCACCCACCCACCCACCAGATCAGGAAGGATCACCTCCCAGCCCTGTACTCCCACAAGGCTGATCTTCCCACTGCAGAAAACTTGCTTTCTTTCAAGTACTGAGTGTGATCTTGAACAGAGAGGGAGACACTTGAAAGACACCCAAAGTTTTTTCCAGTGGGAAGGCTTGTGGGCTACAAATACAAACAGCAGACAGGAGGCCGACTCTCCACTCATTCTCAGAAGAGTACTTGCAACAGAGTCTGAAAACCAACCTGACTACACTAACCTCAGGATAAAACATCTGCAGCAGAGAGGTTTTTTCCACAGGGTGGAGCATGGAACAGAAGTGAGGGTTCCTGAATCCCCACTGAGTGATCTATATTGAATGAAAGAAAGAACCCTAGAACAGAGGGTCATTGACTAGCTTCAGAGCAACAAAACCAAAGAGGAAAGATAGAGAAGAAAGAAAAGTTTGTCACAAATGAGGAAGAATCAACAACAATAAAAATAGGCAACCTTCAGAGTTTTCAAAAGACAGTGCCCAAAAAAGCAACTGAGTTCCAACAATGAAAGGTCCCAAGAAAAACCTGCCCCAGATGACAGTCACAGAAATCATAGATTTGAGAGCTAAAGTGAATAAAGAGAACCATGAGAAACTAGAAGCAAAACTCTCCAAAGTTGTATAGGAAATAAAAATGGAGTTTCCAATTTCAGAAAGACCCAATCTTAATTAATGGAAATGAACTTCTTCCTGGAAATTAAAAACACAATAACACACATAGGAAGCAGGATCAATTAGACAAATGAAAGAATCTCAGAGCTTGAAGACCAAAATATGGTCAAAAACTTAGAAAAAAAATCTGTCAAAAACTTAGAAAAAAATACTCAAAAGGGAAGAACAAAGTCTCCAAGAAATGTGACACTATGTCAAGAAGCCAAATCCATGCCTGCTAGGTATCCCTGGGGCAGAAAGGGCAACTTAGAACACCAGGGAACAATAATTCCATTAGGTCATCCAAGAAAACTTTCCACATCTTGCTTGAGAGGTTACCGTTCAAGTGCAATAGATTCAGAGAAGATCACAAGAGAAGATCATCCCCAGGACACACAGAAATCTGCCTCCACAAAATAAGTATGAAATAAAAACTTATAAAGGCAGCAAGAGAAAAAGTCAGACCACCACTGGCGAAGACATGTAAGAATAGTTACAGACTTATCTGCAGAAACACTACAAGCAAGAAGGAATTGAGTTCCATCTCTGACATTCTTAAAAATCAATAATTTTCTACCCCACCAAGCTAAGCTTCATCATTGATGGAGAATTGAAATCCTTCCCAGACATCAAATCCCTAAGAGAAAATGCTGCCTCCAAATCAGCCTTTCAGGAGATACTTTAAAGGTGCTGGACACAGAAACAAAAGAATGGTCATAACCATCACAAAAGTACAGGCAAAGCCAGGCTCGGTGGCCCAGCCTGTAATCCCGCGCCTTTGGGAGGATGAGGTGAGTGGATTGCCTAAGCCCGCAGGTTCGAGACCCGCCTGGGAAGCGAGACCTCATTTCTACAATAAATCAAAAAATCAGCCGGGTGTGGTAGCGCGTGCCTGTAATTCCGGCTACTCTGAAGGCTGAGGTGGAAGGATCGCCGGAACCCAGCAGGCGAGGCTGCGGTGGCCGGGAGCGGCCACTGCACTCCAGTCTGGGTGACAGAGTGAGACTCCAACTCAAAAAAAAAAAAAAAAAAGTACAGGCAAACACAGAGTTAACAGAACATACAATCATTCACAAAAGTGAAAATACACACACATATATATAAACTAAAAAGTACAGAGGAAGCAAAACAATCACCTAAGAGCCTTAAGACAGGGATAAATTCTCATATTTCAATAATTAATTTGAATATGAATGGACTGAACGTACCATTGAAGAGACATAGAGTGGCAAATTTAATCAAGAAGCATAATCTAACATTCTGCTTCCTACAAGAAATCCATCTCACTGCAAAGGACACTCAGATACTCAAAGTTAAAGGCTAAAACATGATTTTTTAGGCAAATCAAAAACAGAAGAGAGCAAGTGAAGCTATTTTGATGAGAGACAAAACAGACTTAACTTTAAACCATCAAAAGTTAAAAAGAACACAGAAGGACTCTACATAATGATAAAAAGCCCAGTTCACCAGCAAGAAATATCCATCTTAAACATATTTGCATCCAACATAGAAGTACCAGGTTTTATAAAACAACTACTACATAAAATAAGCGAGGACATTGACTCTCACCCAATCATTGTTGGAGACCTAAATAACAGTTCTAGACAGATCATCAAGGCAAAAAAAAAAACAAACAAGACAATCTGGAACTTGAAACTTGATCAAATGGATTTAATAGACATCTACAGGACACTCTACCCAACAACTTCAGACTATGCATTCTACACATCAACACATGGAACATATTCCGAGATCAAGCACACTCTCAGGCATAAATAAAATGTGAACAAATTTTAAAAGATTGAAATAAGCCGGGCTCGGTGGCTCAGCCTGTAATCCCGCGCCTTTGGGAGGCTGAGATGAGTGGATTGCCTGAGCCCGCGGGTTCGAGACCCGCCTGGGCAGCGAGACCTCATCTCTACAATAAATCAAAAAAATCAGCCGGGCGTGGTAGCGCATGCCTGTAATTCCTGCTACTTGGAAGTCTGAGGCAGAAGGATCGCCGGAGCCCAGCAGGTCGAGGCTGCAGTGGCCGGGAGCGGCCACTGCACTCCAGTCTGGGCGACAGAGTGAGACTCCAACTCAAAAAAAAAAAAAAAAAAAGATTGAAATAATATCTTGCATCATCTCAGATCACAGTGAAATAAAAATAAATATCACCACCAACAAAATCCCCCCAAAACACACAAAGACATGGATACTAAACAACATGCTGCTGAAAGACTTCTTGGTCAACACAGAAAACAAGACAGAAATAAAAAGATTCGTAGAAACAAATGAAAACAAAGACACATCAGAATATGAATTGCTGTGAAATCAGTGTTAAGAGAATAATTAATAGCACTACAGACACACATCAAGAAAATTAAAAGATCACAAGTAAACAATCTAACATGACACCTAAAGGAGCTGGAAAGGCAAGAGCATGCAAATTCTAATTTCAGCAGGGAAATCCAGATAAGATAAAGTCATAATTGCAAGTATTTAGAAGACAAAAACATCATAGAAAGGATCAATAAGACAAAAAACCTGATTATTTAAAAACATAAATACGATTAAAGGATCCCTGATCAGACTGACCAAAAAAAAAAGAGAGAGAGAAAGTCCAAATAGACTCAATTAGAAATTAGAAATTGAAAAGACAAAATCACATCTGACCCTGGAAAAATTCAAAAGGTCATCGGAGATTATTCTGAACACCAATATGCAAATAAACTAGAAAATCTAAAGGAAATGGAGAATTTTCAGACATCACACAAATTCCCATGGTTGAAACAAGGAGAAACTGAAATCTGAACAGACCAATAAAAATCCAGGAAATCAACTCAATCATAGGAAATCTCCCTGCTTAAAAAAAAAAAAAAAATCTCTGGACCAGGTGACTTCCCAGTTGAATTCTGCAAGACATATAAGCAGGGGCTAATACTAATCTTATTTAAAGTATTCCAGACAATCAAGAATGATGGAATTCTCCCCAGCTCATTTTATGATGCTGACATTATACTGATACTCAAACCTGACAAGGACCCAACAAGAAGGGAGGGAGAACTACAGTCCAATCTTCTTGATGAACACAGACACAAAAATTTGCAACAAGATTCTAGAAAATCAGATTAAACAACATATCTCAAGGATCATCCACCATGATCAGGTGGGTCTCAATCCCAGGATGCAGGACTGGTTCAACATTCACAAGATCATAAACATAATTCAGCACATTAACAAATATAAAAACCAATAATCACATGATTGTCTCATTAGACACAGAAAAAACATTCAACAAAGTCCAGCATTCCTTCTTGGTAAATACCCTCAAACACCCAGGCTTAAAAGGAACATTTCTCAAAAAAACATAAGAGCCATCTGATAAACCCACAACCAACATTTTGTTCAATGGACCAGAGCTGGAAGCATTTCCCCTAAGAACTAGAACAAGACAAGGATTCCCATTCTCATACACCCTATTCAATATGATGTTGGAAGTCCTATCTAGTGCAATCAGGTAAAAGAAGGAAATCAGGGGTATTCAAATAGGAAAAGGGGAGGTTAATTATTTTGCTTTCCAGACAATATGATTCTGTACATAAAGAATTCTTAAAGAATCTGTCAAAAATGTCCTAGCACTGAAAAACTGTCAGAGTCCAGCTCCAACACAAAGGTCAGGACCTAAGGCGAGAGAATCAGACGCGGCAAAGGAATAAGACACAAGTCAACTCCCTGGGTCAAGTTCAGGACTCTTCCAATTTTTTTTTTTTTTTTTTTTTTTTGAGTTGGAGTCTCACTCTGTCGCCCAGACTGGAGTGCAGTGGCTGCTCCCGGCCACCACCGCAGCCTCGACCTGCTGGGCTCCGGCGATCCTTCCGCCTCAGCCTTCCGAGTAGCTGGAATTACAGGCATGCACTACCACGCCCGGCTGATTTTTTGATTTATTGTAGAGATGAGGTCTCGCTGCCCAGGCGGGTCTCTAACCCGCGGGCTCAGGCAATTCACTCACCTCAGCCTCCCAAAGGCGCGGGATTACAGGCTGAGCCACCGAGCCTGGCTCTCTTCCAAATTTTATTCAATTTTCACATGTTTATATAAGGCATTTTCAACCCTCAACCCCCTCACACATATATCCACAAAAGCTTACATTATGTTTTCTTTTACAATCAAACGTTCTACAATGATTTATTTGATCCTCCCCATTCTTTTTTTGTTTCCATTATGTTAAAATCAACAAACAAGAACGAAACAATTTCTGCTAAAAATAATTAACTGTAACCTTTTAACCCTTACCCCTTTTATATCATATTTCTAACAATTCTTACATGTAACTTAGCAGCAATATATTGGTGTTTACATCTATAACTAATTTTATTATTTCTTATAACTAATTTTATTATTTTTTAATTATTTCCTATAAACTTTCCTATTATGTATCTATCTTTATTCTTATTTTACTTCATATGAATCATAATCTAATAATGCTTAACAATCTTTATATGAATTATGCTTGACTACTCTTATATCCTATATTTGTTTTCTATTTAATTATTTTTTATCTAATTATTTTTAATCATCATCCTATTTTTATCTACTTGACTATTTTCTCTTATATTATTATACTTATACTACTAAATCATTTTACTCTTACAAACTTATATCTACTATGTTTATACTTTCTTAAATCATAAAAGCAGCTACCCTCAGGATTGACTTGTCTCAGGTCTCACAAACTTCCTCCTCCATCTTACCTGTCTAAGGTGTTAATTTAGTATAGGGTCTGTTAACCATTGAAAATAAAGAATGGGAAAGTTATTTTATTTTCTTTATACACAATGGTTTTTTTATAGAGATGAAGGTAACTAAACATTCTCTAGCGTCTCTAATGGCTGTGCTTTTGCTGTGTTCCTTATTCATGTCTCAAACTTCAGTTTCACCAATACGTCATCCTCGCTTATCAGTTAATGCTTCATCAGAAAGGGGTCCTTTCTGTCTTATGCACACACTCCCAAAGATCAAAGGGACCCATCAATGGGATCCATGGGCCTTTGCCTCCGACATGGCCGCTTTAGCTGGGGCCTTGCTCCCAGTCACGTTTTTCCCATTTTCAGGTAACCCTTACTTTGCCTTCTGTTAGGAGTTGCAGCTCCCAACAATAAACAACTTTAGTAAAATCTCGGGTTACAAAATCAACATGCAAAAGACAGTTGCATTTCTATACACCAGCAACAAGCAGGTAGAGAACCAAATAAAAAGACACAATCCCATTTATAATAGCCACACAAAAAATTAAACACTCTGGCATTCACCTTAAAAGTGAAAGAACTTTACAATAAGAACTACAAAATTCTGCTCAAAGAAATCAAATATGGCACAAACAAATGGAGAAACATCCCATGCTCATGGATTGAAAGAATCAATATTTTCAACATTCAATCCAAAAACCCATCAAATCATCAACATAATTTATCACAGATCTGGAAATGACAATACAAAAATTTATATGGAAACAAAAAAGAGCATGAATAGCAAAAGCAATCCTCAGCAAAAGAAATGAAGCTGGAGGTAACACACTTTTAGACTTTAAACTTTATTGCAAAACTACAGTAACCAAGAAAGCAAGGTATTGGTGCAGGAATAGGCAAATAGACCAATGCAACAAACAGAGATTCTTGAAGTGAAAATACAGTCTCTCAACCAATTCGTCTTTGACAAAACTACCAATAACAATCATTGGGGAAATGAGATCATATTTAGCAACAGTTCTGGGAATACTGACCACATGCAGAAAAATGAAATTAGGCCCCTACCTATCACCATATACAAAAATCAACTCAAAATGGATCGGGAACCTAAATGTAAAATCTCAAACTAAAAGAATCCTAGAAGAAAATGTAGGAAACACCTTTCTTGACATGGGAGTAGGCAATTTATTATTGACCAAGTGCCTAAAGTGAATGATGTAGAGCTAAGGTAGACAAGTGGGACCTCATCAAACTGCAAAGTTTTTGTACAGAAAAAGAAACCATCAAGAGAATAAAGTAACAACCCACTAAACAAGAAAAAATACTTACAAAGTATTCAACTGACCAAGACTTAACATCTAGAATCTACAAGGAACTCAAATGAAGTTAAGGGAAAAAGACAAACAACCCCATTAAAAAGTGGGCAAAGGACATGAACAGACACTTCTCAAAAGATAACATACACAGTTCACAACCACATGAAAAAATGCTCAGCCTCACTAATAATCAGAAAAATGCAGATCAAAACTAAAGGAGATATGACCTAAATCCTATGAGGATAGCTATAATTAATAAGTCAAAAAACAACAGGTGCTGGCATGAGTGTGAGAAAAAGGAAGTGCTTCTATAGAGTTGGTGGGAATACAAGCTACTTCAGCCTCTATAGAAAGCAGTGTGATGATTCCTAAGAGAGCTGAAAATTGAGACCGTATACTAAGTGAACTCTCACAGAATTAAAGAACTGAATACCATGTATTCTCAATCATAAGCGGGCCCTGAGCACTAGACACATTAGCACAAGGGTGGGATGGGCAATTACTGGGCTCTGCTAGGGGAGGTTGTGAGGGTGGGGGGGCATGTGACAACACTAAAGGTACCTGGTCCACTACCAGGGAGAATAAGGACCAGTTAGAAGCCAAAAGTCACCCATATCAGCCTATGTATGTAATTCATCACTTGTACCGCACAACTCTATAATAAATAAATAAATTAAAAATAAGTAAATTGAGAGGATAATTAATGAGAAATAATTTAAAAAGAAAACCATAAAACCCAACGCCATTAGCTAAAAATACTCAGAACAGTATTTTAAAATATGATTTTGCACAACTTCTGAGTAGTCATCACTCAAAAATATAGAAGAAAGGCAGGTAATGAAACACTAAGGAATGCAGCGGGGGTGGGATTGGCAGTTGAGGGAAACTGTTAGTGGAGGGAGGCAATTACCTTATCAACACGGGTGCCTGCATAATCAACGTTTGTATACCTAACCCTGAATTGTATCCCACATATTTATGAATAAATAAGTAAATAATGCCCCCCCAAAAAAAGAATTCAGTCTTTATAGTAAAACAAAACTGGATCTGAAAACCAGAAAACCAAAACTGTCTTTACTGGTTTGGGGACTTTGAGCAAATCAATGAACTTCACCAAGCCTTAGCTTCTTCCTTTGTATATTGGAAATAAGAATAGCTTCTTGGTATGGTGGCTCATGCTGGCAATTCCAGCACTTTGGGAGGCCAGGTGACAGGGTTGCTTGAGCCGGGGAATTTGAGACCAGCCTGGGAAACACAATGAGACTTCGTCTCTATAAAAAATTTAAAAAGCAGCCAGGCATGGTGGCACGTGCCTGCCATCTCAGATACTGGGGAGGATGAGGCGAAAGGATCAACTGAGCCCAGGAGATTGATGCCTGGGTTAGCCACGATTATACCATTGTACTTCAGCTTGGGTGACAGAGGGAAACCCTGACTCAAAGAGAAAGAGAGAGGAAAAAAATAACAATAGTGATCTCACACAGCTAGTGCAAGAACTGAGGGAATGATTTTGTTCTCACCCTATATAAGCTAGCATTTTATTTTCACCGTTTTCTTTTGGAAAGGAGATCTTTCTAAAATGCACTGCGTATGTATGTCCCTGAATACTTAAATGGAGTTGGTGATCTTAGTTGAATCATTATGGATGAGTCAGGCATTATTGTGAACAAGAACACATTCTGTAATAAAGTAATGTCTTACAGTCCAAAAAAATATATATTTTTCATTAAAATGATAATACCTAAGCAAACAAATAAAAGATGTAACTCAGAGTTAATTTGACTGTTCAAATGCAGATAAAAATTAGATTGATGCAACCAGGCATTCTTTAAGCTGATGTTTGTTGAGTATTAGACTCTGTATTAAAACAACTGGGTACCCACTGTGTACCAGGCTCTGTGTAAGGCGTGGGGTAATTGTAAATATACAAATAGGCTGCATAGTCTCATGATACAATGTAATGGGGAGAAAGATAAATCTAAAATGCATAAAAATTATATAATAACAATGGTGACATGTTATTAAGAACACGTAAAAACAAGCTACATTGTATTATATGAATGTACAAGTGTAATGGAAAAATTTGTTCTTGATATAAGGTTAGGAAAGTGAAATTTACATTGATTGCTGAAAGATGCATGAGAGATAGGCACAGAAGAAGGCATGAACTTCTCAATCACTAGAAACAGCTTGCGTAAAGATTTGAAGCAGAAAGGACCTTAGTGTATGTGGAAAACTAAATTAAGACTGTGCTACTCAATGTGGTGAGTTAGGAAAATAAGAGTTAAAATTGTAGCTCAAAAGTAAAACTTTCAATCATGGAATGTCTTAAAGGTCATGGTGAGAAATTAAGTTTGATCTTTAAAAAAAGAAAGCCTGTTTACAAATATATTTAGAAAAATGTTAGAGAAACAACTAAGAAATCTAACTGAAATTTTACAGAAAATATTCAGAACTATAAAGAATATCTCTTAAAAACCTAAAGTACATATTTTATCTGTGTGTATATGTGTGCATCTATATGTATATATACATATATATCACTAAGATGTAGAACTTTGATAAAAAGAAAGGAATTTGTTTGAAAAACTTCATTGTCTCTAAATTTACAGGTAATATAATAACACATAATTTCCTAGATGAAATTCAAATGTGATAATAAACAACTGGTTTATTGATCGAGCAGGCTGATCTAACTTGCTGTAAAAGTTTATATTGTACTTCCATATATGAACATTTTCTGGTTACTCTGTGTGAATCTTTAACATTTCTTAGATTTTACTATACTTCACTTAGTAATAATGGTAAATAAATTCCTCCAAATAAACCATATTTGTAAATTTTAAGATAAATACTATATATTCACAAATAGCTAGGGGAATGCAGACCTTCCTTTGGACACAGGCACCAATAGCCGGTGTCATTCAGTCACATTTTTTTAAATTACATTTTTGTCTCAGTGAAATCATACATTTTTTTTCACATCTTTCTCAAGACCCTAATTATTACCCTAAACAGTAAGCCATAAAATAGGAAATATCTACAAGGCTGTATTAAACATTTTTGTGATATGTTTCAGATAAACAAAGTGTTTTATATATGCATATATGGTGATTTTTTTTTTTTTTTTGAGTTGGAGTCTCACTCTGTCGCCCAGACTGGAGTACAGCGGGCCGCCACAGCCTCGACCTGCTGGGCTCCGGGGATCTTTCACAAAAGTATATCTATTATATGACAAATAGTACGTCTGACTCCAGACCTGCTGGGCTCTGGGGATCTTTCACAAAAATATATCTCTTATATGACAAATAGTACGTCTGACTCCAGTTAGATTGTAGAAGTCAATGACAAAAACACTGTAACAATTAACAAAATGAGATAACTTAAATTGTTTATTTTTACAGAAATGTCAGACAGCTGTGGTTGCAAAGAACTGTAATGGAATAGCAGTGTAAAGAGCAAATGCTTCCTAGGTGAGAAAAAGGTGGGGGGATATTTGAGGAGGATCAGCAGGACAAAATTGGAGCAGGACAAAGATGCACAAAGGGAAAGAAGAAGACATGAAATTTTAACCTTTCTTCTTATCCACTGTGCTCCCCAAATCTTAGACTGTATACTTTTTTTTTTTTAGGGAATTATCTGTCATCTATTATTTACTATCTACTATTATTTATTACCTGCTCACATATTGACTTTCCCCTTAATTTTCTATATTTTCTTCTAATTCCCTAGTTAGAGAATTAGGTACTTTTTTAAAATTAATTTTTTGCTAAAATAATTTTATATTTTCCTTTTTTCTCACTTTCCACTATTATCTAACCACTCCTTTACTGACAAGGACCAACTAGCAAGTACTGGTTTTTGTTCTCGGGGTTGTCTTGCTCGTATGCCAACTACAAACTCTCTCTGCTGCTGGGCAACCACCTATCTCTGTTCATTTTAAAGTGTGTACCTGTTGCTTATTTCTTGTGGCCCACTGGTCTCCTCTGGATAGTTTAGTGTTGAAGGATTTGACAGTTTATATCCACAATTGTGCACTCCATCTTTGTAGCTCCCACTTTGCTGAGGATCCTCTGAAATTTCCAGCCATTCTGCCATTCTCAATATTTTCCATTTGATACCCCAAGCTACTTTTTGCTACTTCCTTTTTTTTGCCACTTAACTTGCATATGGACTGATGAAATTCAGAAAGAAACAAGAAAATCTCACTCAATTAAATGCTATCCTTCAGCAATAGAATCTTCTTGTGTTTTGGACTGTTTCCCTGTGTCCCAGGGGACGCCCTTATTCACGTGTGGTTTAGCTGTCAGCCAGGCTTTGGGGGAGTTTATATTTAGATAGGGTTCTCTCCCTTCTGCGCCAAACTTGTTCAAGGCCGTAATTTTAGTACCAAGAGCAGACACCTAGAGGCATGTGTTACAGCCACTGGCTAAATATTTGTTGACTGATTGGTTGGTTCCTGTTCATAAAATGCAAAACTCTAGGTCAGGCAAAAAAAAAAAAAAAGTGACCTAATTTAGCTTGCATTAGTGGAATTATGTAGAATTTGAAAAAACGTTAATGAAAATGTTAGAAAAAGAGAGTGTTTTCAACAGACCATAAGTAATCAACAAGTTTCGTACCTTCTGGGGACTACTTGATTGGAATACGTTAACAAAATTAGGTAATTTACATAATTGATAGTTACTCTTTATAAATGTCATCATAAATTATATAAAGTATATGTACTTATAGAAAGCAAATACATTCTTCAAAGCCTGCTAAGGGAAACATTGCTCTGCAATTTAGACACTTAGGTCAATATCAACTTTTAATCTGTTGTACTGTATTGAACTCTTGGTTATTTGACTAAGAATTTTATAAGACAAAGGATTATTGAGTATTGGATGGTTTGGAAGGTTCTCATTAGCTAATAATTTTGCTAGTTCAAAGACTTGTCACACAATTTAATTATTTAAAATATGAAGTTAGAGAATTAGAAAAAATTTAGACCAAAAAACAACAAAACAAGCTAACGTACATTGTAAATTCATTTTCAAAATAATAATCAGAACATATTTATTTGTGATTCATAGACTCACCAAATTTCACAAGGGCTAATTTTATGCTTCTAATACTTTATTGAAATGTTTGATATAACAGTAACAATTGTAATCTACAATATAGGAAAACAGAACAAATTAGAATTAAAGCAAAAAAAATCACTACTAATTGAGTATCAATCCCAATAAGGGTGAAACAACCTTAACATTTTATTACAACATATTCTGAAGTTATAATGTTGATTACAAACAGTAAGGAACACAAAAAAATACTAATATAAATTTATATATACATGTACATATATATATGTACGTGTGTGTATCAATGAGAAGCAAGAACTAATAGAACTATTCAAGATATTAAAAGACCCATAGTAAAAGCAATTAATTCTTATAAGTTGTATTGTTTAGAATTTTCCAATCTTTTGTAAGGGAATTCTTCAATCATTTTGTTTAATTCAAATGCCAATAGCAATATAATAAGTATTCTTTTTAGAGTCAGAGAATCATAGGTTAAAAAAAAATCTCAATGTTTAACATTCATTTTGCCTAGTAAAAGCAACTTGGTTTTTTTCTGATTCTGTTTCTCATTTATTTTTATTTATTTATTTATTGAGTTTTGCTATTTTTTTCTCTATTTTTTAAATTATAAAGATGTGGGGTCCAATTCAGGGTTAGGTATACAAACGTTGGTTATGCAGGTACCCTTGAGTTTCTCATTTATTAATAGGGACAAATATTGGTCTCGTAGTGCACAAGCAAAAACAAAATATATTCATTTTTATGAGTATCTAACAGTAGGTGCAGCCCCTAGTGAACACTGAGAAATATTTTCATTTAAATCAATAAATATTTTATCATGGCTCACAAAGTTATTCACATTTTTTTTTAATTTCAGAAGTTTTAAACATAACAAAAATTAAACCTAAGTCATTTGGCAGAGGCTTTTCCTGAAAACACAGGTGGCAGAAGAGTAATTAACATCAACAACTTGTGTTTCTCCAGATTGTAAAGCTGAAAGATTACTTTACATGTACATTGGTATGAAAATAACTTGGTTTACAATGGTGAAATAAAAGAAAGCAAAATATGGCTCCAAAGATAAGAATAGTCTCTTTAATAAGTTATGTTGGGAAAACTAGATACTCATATGCAAAATAATTAAATGGGACACTTATCTTACACTATACACAAAAAATCAACTTAATATGGATTAAGGGAACCTACATGTGAAACATGTGAAATCACAAAATTCTTAGA
Organism: Cephalopachus bancanus; assembly: GCA_027257055.1. Taxonomy (NCBI): domain Eukaryota; kingdom Metazoa; phylum Chordata; class Mammalia; order Primates; family Tarsiidae; genus Cephalopachus; species Cephalopachus bancanus. The sequence continues at coordinate 2,846,581 of JAPVLO010000074.1, forward strand.
AAACAACATGGGTGAAAAGCTCCTTGATATTGGCCTTGGCAATGTTTTTTTTTTTTTTTTTTTTTTTATTCACTACACCAAAAACTCACCCAACATAAGCAAAAATAAACAAGTGAAATAAGGTGAAACTAAAATATTTCTACACAACAAAGGAAACAATTACAAAAAGTCAGCCTAAGGATTGGGAGAATGTATTTGCAAACCAAGGATCTCATAAAGGGCAAATATCAAAAGTATGTAAGAAATTTACACAACTCAAAAGCAAAAAAAATAAAATGCCCGTTTTTTAAATGAGCTATTCTGAAGCATTTTTCTGAAGAAGACATAAATCACCAACAGTTATATATATTAAAAAAAGTTCAACTTCATCAATCATCAGGAAAATAAAAATCAAAACCACAATAAAATATCAATTCACACCTGGCAAGATGGTTGTTATGAGAAAAACAAAGGTTTCTGCAGTCGAACAACGCTGAACCTGGAAGAACATGTCTAAACTCAGAAGCTAAGTAGAATTGGCCTGATTAGTATGTGGATGAAAGACCTTCTGGGATACTAGGTGCTGTTTACAAGAAAGAAAGGAATGAAGGAAGGAAGGAAGGAAGGAAGGAAGGAAGGAAGGAAGGGAAGGAGGAAGGAGGAGGGAGGGAGGGAGGGAGGGAGGGAGGGAGGGAGGGAGGGAGGGAGGGAAAGATAAGAGATAATAAGTGTTAGTGAGAAATATTGAAAAAAATTCTTAATGGTTGGTGCTTATGTTGGTTCCTTTCAAACTATTGAAAACAGAACTTCTATATTATTATATGACCCAGCAACCACTCTGCTGGATATAAACCCCAAAGGTATGAATCAGCAATTCATAGAGATACCCTCATTCTCACGTTCATTGCAACATTATTTACAATAGTCAAGATATGGAACTAAAGTACATTTCCATTATTGGATGAATGGATAAAGAAATTGTGATTAGATAGATAGATAGATATCTGATACATAGATATATAGATATAAATATTTCAGTCTTAATAAAAGAGATATTGCCATTTGTGACAACCTGAATGAACCTGAAAGATATTATACTAAGTGAAATAAGCCAGACGTAGAAAGAAAAATGTTGCGTGATGTCAGACACATTTGGAATTTAAAAATAGGTTGAGGTTAAAAGATAAGTAATAAAAGAAATAGGGATAAAGAGCAGAAATAAAAGAAAATGGGATAAAGAATAAAAAGATAAATAATCACCAGGAGCAGGAATAAAAGAAAATGAGTAAAAATATAAGCTTGCAATTATATAGAATGAATAAATTAAGAGATCTAATGTACTACATTAAGACTACACTTAATAATTATATGATATAGTAAAAATGTGCTGAAAGTAGATTGTATTCCCTATTGCCACAAAAATGAAATGAAAAGTAAGGAATAGGTTAATTTCCTCAACTAATTATTTTACTATGTATATGTATATCAAAGCATCATGTTGTACACCTTAAATAAACTAACTAAATAAATATATAATAAATAAATGCAATATATAAATACAATATAATATATAAATACAAGAAAATAAATACAATGCTCAAACCTACATGCTTTGACCCAAAAATTTGGATCTCTCTAGTGGCTTTTTAATAACTCTTATTTTCTATTTCCTCTTACTCCATGTTGAAATAAAATGGTACCTAGGGAATAATCTGGGCAAAGTTATTATCTTTAACTTACTATTTGAAGAATAAATGCTTTTAACATTTAATCTTCTTTTCTAAGCTATAAATTTTATCTACTTGAAAAACACATACAATAATACAATACAATAAAATAAATAATTTTTAAAACAAGTCCTAATTTAAATGTACTATGCATGTAAAATACATAATGCATTTTAGAGAATTTATATAAAAAATGTAATACAACTCAAATTTTTGATATTAACTACATAGAAATATTGTAATATTTTGAATACATTTAGTCAAATAAGGCATGTCTCTATCGCTATAACCGCCATTTCAGGAAAGTCATATAAATGGAATCGTGCTATATGTAAACTTTTGAGTTTGATTTTTTTTTCACACAGGAAATGTTCTTGAGATCCATTTAGTCGTGCTTTTTATTGCTGAGTTTACTTCACATTCACTTATTGTAAGATATTTTGGCTAGTTCTAGTTTTGACTATTACAAATAAAGCTGCATTTTAACTATCAAAAAAGATAAAGCACACATTACCCAGTTTTAAATTCAAATGATTAACATCCAAACCACCAACAGGCTCAGTACTTTGATAAATAAATGTCGTAATCTGGGTTTATAATGCTCTATAATTCTGGTTCATTCCTACTCTCAGAAAGTTCCCTGGCAGACTTTTAGAAAAAGATAGTAGGTCTATGGTACACTGTATTTTTCCTTCTGTTTTATAATCTTTTTTGTGATTCAGCCAACACAATCATTTCTCCTTCCATGAATTTATTTGTCTTCCTTTATGAATGCTCAAACCTACATGCTTTGACCCAAAATTCGGATCTCTCTAGTGTGTTTTTAATAACTCTTATTTTCCATTTCTTCTTACTCCATGTTGAAATAAAATGGTACCTAGGGTACAATCTGGGCAAAGGTATTATCTTTAACTTACTATTTGAAGAATAAATGCTTTTAACACTTAACCTTCTTTGCTGAGCTATAAATTTTATCTACTTGAAAAACCCTACTAAATTTTATGAAACCCTTTTATAATTATGTAACATAATTTTACTTTCTAAATCTTAAGAACTAGATAAAATTCTATCACAGAAAAAAACTGAACTACCATGATGATTGTTATAGAAAATCATAAATATTTAATTAGTAAGATATTTCTTGAAAATTTTATATGAAATGTATAATAGCACACCAGAGTATGTTCTTGATTGTTTAATTGCTTTTGGAACATAGCAGACAAAATAAAAATGCTAAGTTTTGTCAACAGAATTCAATTAGTGTATGATAAATGACATAAGGAATATAACTGAAAGTTCTTTAAAAAACTGAAAATTACTCTTGTCAAGATATTATAAAAACAAGAGTACAATTCACTTTTTGCCAGAGGCTCTTTTTGTGCCCCTAGAAGTAACGTCTAAGACAGGGATACAAGTGAATTTACTGATGTGTGGAAAGTTGTGTTCTCCAAAAGTGTTTAAAATGATATGTCCAGGCCCATGTGTTATTTTAGAACCTGGGCACATCTCTCCAGAGCTGAAGTCAATTTCTCCTTTTCTTGAACTAAATAAGCGTGTGACTGCTGCCACCAAGAGAATGTGGCAGTGGTCATGCTACGTGATTTCTGAGGCTAAACCATGAGAAGGATAGAGCTTCCCACTAACTCTATTTTGTGATTCATGCCTCAGAGTGTTGAACTAACACGTATGGTCTGCCTACCTTGAAGTTTCCATTCTGGAGGAATCATGTGAAGAGACTATGAGAGAGATAGTGAGAGATGTCCAAGGAGTATGTCTGTTCCAGCTTGCAGCATCAGTATGAACTGGTCTTCAGATGATTTCAGTGAACCAAGTAACAGATAAGTAAAATAGATATAATCCGTCCTCAAAAATCCCTGCTCAAAAATCAGTTTGTGAGCATAATAAATGCTATTGTCTTATGTCATTAAGTATGAGGGAGGTTGTGGCACAATATTGGAACAAGAAGCTGAAAGAAAGTGCGAGACCTGGAAATGGTGGAAAAGAAATGTAATCTTAGATTTTTGTCTTGCCTTAAACTTATCTAAATGGGAAGAAGACTTAATTATAAATTGTATTGCAAAGTTGTCCTACACTGAGGTAAAGAAGCTAGCTTTCGTACCCTCATAAGATTTGGTCATTGACTGCAGGGTACCAGGTAAGAGAGCTTTCTCAGATGAGGTAGCTTTAGATGGTAAAGAGAAATACTTTGTAGAAACATCTCTGTGAACCATTTGTACCCAATACTGATAGCCTCTAAGGATCTGGGTGAGTTGCTAAACCATCTATTACCCTGAAAGAGCACTGTTATTCCAGAAGAGATGACTATCAATGAATCTAAGTAATAGCTGCTTAAGAGCTAGCTCATTGAAATAAGATGTCAAAAATGGCATCATGGTGTAGTGGAGAGAGTATATGGTTAAAAGACCAATATTTGAAATTTGGGTATACTTTTAAACCTGAGTGATTCACACAAACTTTCTTCATTTATTAAACATCTATTGAGCATCAAAATCTGTCTAAGAATTTCCATCTAAAATTTAGTTTATATATTCCCACACATACTTTGTATAATTACTTGAAAAGATTTAAAATATTTTCAAATTGAACATGCTCAAGAACAGCCAGAGAATTTAAGATCCTTCACAGAAACACAGTCTGGAAAGAAATAAAAAGAACAAGAATCAAGTTTGTTTTTGCTCCCCAATGCAAATCCAGAATTTATCACTATTTCTGGCCAATAGAAAGCATTCTATAAATATTTGTCAAATCTATCAATCAATGAGAATGAGATAACATTTTGTGATTTCATAAAGCTGTACCTGTGCCCAATATTGCTCTTCTTTGGAAAAATCAAGACCATTATTTTTGGTGAACAATCATTTTATGTTTGTTAAATCCTGTTAGCTACAAATGCACTTATTCTCTTTTCATGTGCAAATGAAGAAAACACAATACAAATGCTTTCCAATGTAGGTTTATTTCTCTTTCAGAAATGTATTTAAGTGGTTTATAATCTTGAATTCTAGTAACATTACACATTAATATTTGAAAGTACTTAGTGATGTCAAGAATAATTATCAAGTAATCTGTAAAAGCATGTAATTACTTTGAGATGGCATGATACTTGTAATGCAATTGCTTGTGGAGGATGTACACTTGAGCACACATAAAAACGACATTACATAATGCTGGACAGAAAGAAAAAAGACATGAAGTCTGTTTGTTCTATGGCAAAATTAATAACATTATAAAAGGAAGAATGATATAGACAAGAGAAGAGAAAGAACAGCAACCACAAAGGTATATATGTATGTGTGTGTATATACATTTATATATAATATATAATAATTTATACATTTTATATATATATATACACATATATATGTGAGTGTGTGTGTGTGTGTGTGTGTGTGTGTATACACACTTTTTTTTGAGCTGGAGTCTCACTCTGTCATCCAGACTGGAGTACAGTGGCACGCAAGCTCACAGCCACCCCAGTGTTGACCTGCTGGGCTCCGAGAACCTTCTGCCTCAGCCTTCTAAGTAGCCAGAACTACAGGCATGCACTACCACACCCAGCTAATTTTTGATTTATTGTAAAGACGAGGTCTCATCAAGTTGCCCGGGCTGGTCTCAAACCCTTAAGCTCAGACAACCTACTTGCCTCGGCCTCCCAAAGTGTTGGGATTACAGGTTGAACCTTGAATCAGGCCAAGTTGTATATATTTTTAAGATTTTAAACTCTATCAAGTTTGGACCTCTATTCTAATCTCTCTCTCTCTCTCTCTCTCTCTCTCTCTCTCTCTCTCTCTCTCCCCTCCCTCCCTCCCCTTTTCTCTCTCTCTCAATAATAGTATAGGAAAACTTGAAATGAAAGTGAAGACAATTTTTTTTCTGGTTTCTGTTCAAATATGAATGGGAATAATATGCAATATTATTTTCAAATATATATTTTGAAAAATCAAAACATTGTATGATGAAAAAGCAAACACGTAGCTGAATAAACTGGTAACCTTCTAAATATGCTAAAAGAACCTGGCCTGTTTTGAGTCTTAGTTCAAGTGAGCTACTGTAAATGGTTCATTAACATTAGTAATACAGGAATGACACTGCCTATTCATCAGAAAATGTGTGATTAGGCAACAGGGTCTTAGTCTAGAGCCTCATCTTTTCTAATTTTGGAAGGCAGTAGGCGTATCTCATTTCTTCATATTAAATGTCTATGATGATTGTTTAGATTAGGAAATATAATGTGTATTCAACAAATGAAAATAGATTGCAAGCCAGCATCTTTTACAAAATAAATCTATCTGGATATTAAGAAGGAATACTGTCCCCTTTGCTTAATGACACTTCTGCATCTGTCTAATTTGTCAATGATGGAATCCCAAGTCAGTCATTAATCCAATATGATTTTGACTTAAAGGTAATAAGAACAATTGCATTTCATTTTGCCAAACTGAACAACAGAAAGGAATGATCTTTCTCTTCTTTAGTGTTAATCTGGATTTCAGTAACAGTTACAATTTTTGCTCTTTGTCGTACACTTTGCTGCCTAGAAAGGAACATATTTTAGAGGCTCAATCCTGGCTGTGGAGCTACATTCAAAATAAAATGGTAAAATAAATCTAGGGACAGCAAGCTATGCTCAGATCCCAGTGAGTTAAATATTTTAAAATATAAAGATCAAAAATTAAACCCTCTATTCAATTTCTTCAGAAAAGTAGAATGAATAGGGGTGTGTGTGTGTGTGTGTGTGTGTGTGTGTGTGTATGTGTGTACATGGAGGCCAACAAGTCAAAAATCTGCCATGTGGACCAGCAAACTAATTACCTAGGGAAGAGTTGATTTTCAGCTCAAGTCTGAAAGGCAAATCTGGAGACACAATCTTCTTTTTCTCAGGAAGCTTAATTCTGTTTTCTCTTGAGACCTTCAACTGACTGAACGAGGCCCACTCACCTCATGTAGAGTAAGTTGCTATACTCAAATGTCTTCTTTAAGTGTTAATTTTATGTAAATAAATAAATAAATAAATAAATAAATAACCTTGACAGAAACAGCCAGACCAGTGTTTTGATGTAATGACTAAGTACCATGGCCTCGCCAAATTGGCACATAAAACATTACAAAGCATGCTTTTTACATTTTTAGAAAAGCAAAACAATGTGTAAATTATATTTATGTGAATCACAGCCTAGGAAAAAGGGTGTGGCCTTTAAAGCAATGAATCATTTATCAATTAAATAAATCCATGGCTATTCAACGATAGTGTTAAAGACCCTTGACAAGTAGTTATATGGATTAGGAAATCATATAAAAATAAAAACAGACTGCTTATCAAATAACTTTGTTGTTAGACATGTCCACCATTAACCATAAAACTTAAGATTTCTTAAAAAATGAGTCCTGGGCAGAGAGTGAGGGAAACGACTTTAAAGGAATGATACAACAAATACGTATCTATGCTAGATGTATTTAGCAACTGTTACTTGTGCTTTACACTTTAAAATTGTAAAACCTAGTATATTTGTAGAATGACTGAAGTTTCTCTTTTGGATTCAATTCTCTTCAGAATTCCCATGTCAGAAAGGCCACCATCATGTCTGGATTCTTTCAATCTATTTCCTTTATTTTATATTCAGGCATATTTTTATTAAATAATATTTTGTTTTGTCTTATGTAGGCTATGTTATTTCATTAAAACTGTGTCCATAGCTATGTAATAACTGAAGAGACTTAGCACTATATAAAAACTTATATGAAAAAGACATCTACTAGTCTCACAATTAAAACAAATAGGCTAGTTTTCACAATTAATCTGAAAGACTTTTAATACTGTTTTAGTTCATAAACTGCATTGTTGCTGCCTATGGAGAAATACTACGTTGGACTATTCATTAGTATTGTGAACCAGAAATAATTGTAAATATTGTATGGTTTCAGAATAAAAATGGGAATACACATTGATCCTCATGATAAAATTGCAAAACAAATACATTATAGATAAGAAGTAGACTCAAACTCCAACAAAAAGTTAGTATGATATTATTTAATTATTTTTTATTTTTATTTTCATTCACAGGCGTTTAATCTAGATACTAGAAGAAATTAAGAGGAAATAAGAATGGCTAGTAGAAAATGAATAAAATATATAAATGAAAATAATGCAAATAAAACCATGTTAAAATAGTTGTAATTCAATTCCTTCACATATTTAAAAACTATTTAAAGCATTAACATTTTTATTTGAGTGTTATTGAAAGAAGGTAAAACTAATAATTGTCTTCTTTCTCCTTGCATTATTACAATAAATCTGTCTTACCATATCAATTGATTTGTTTGTTTGTTTTTTGTTTTATTATTGAGATATGAATTACAAGTCAGGATTAGGTTCATGAGTAGTCTACGTGTAGTTGAATACGAACATTATAATACTCAAAACTCATACAAAACCTAAATTTTTTTAACTATCATTATTTCCTGTAAAATCTCCAATCATAAAGTACCATCTAAAGATTACCTTGAATTATCTACTGGAGAGAAAGACAATATGTAAAATAAAATGATATAATACAAAGAATATTTGTATGAAATTGAGGAAAAAAAACACTTTTTTTAACATTTAGAAGTTTTTTCAATAGACTTATTGCTTGTAGAGTAGTTCCCCCTCATCTGTGGAGATCTATTCCAACACCCTAGTTGGTTCCTGAAACTGAAGATAGTGATAAAGTTATGATGAAGTTTGTAAATTAGACCCAGTTAGAGATCAGCGATAATAACTAACAATAAAATAGAACAATTTTAACAATATACTGTAAAAAAGTTATGTGAAGTGATATCTCTCTCCAAATATCTCATTTTACTGTTTTATCATTCCACCCCTGCTGCCACAAATAACAGAACACTCTTATTTTTTAAGGTTTTATAGTATTCCATTGTGCGTATATACCCTTTGTAAAATCCATTCATCCATTGATGGACACTTAGGTTGTTTTTCCATATCTTCACTCTTGTGAATTATGTTAAATGAATATAGGATATCCATTATTAAAAAAGAATAAAAATGGAATGACCATATGATCCAGTAATTCCACCTCTGAGTATATACCCAAAGATATTGAAATTGACATGTCAAAGGGCACTACTCTTCCATGTTCATTTCAATATTACTCACAATAGCCAATATCTAAAAGATGGTTTTCTTAAGGAAACATAAATATAGAATTTAAAGTAAAATGATGATTTATTCAAGTCCATTCACATTCTAAAAACTTTCTGTATAAACAAAGAAATAAAAGCAAAGTTATAAATAATGCAACCTACTTATTGGAAAAAGTATTAATAGACAAATATCTAAATAATTACTACAAATCAACGAGGAAAATGCAACATCAAAGAAAAAACTTGGTAGAGTATAAACAATCCCTCCTCCTCATCATTACACACACGTACATAGAGCGAATGGAAAATAAATCTATTAATCAGAATAAATCAAATAAGACAATAGACCAGCGCAATGGTTCATGTCTGTAAACTCAGCACTTTGGAATGCCAAGGCAAAAGGATAGCTTGAGCTCAGGAGTTTCAGACCAGCCTGGTAATATATTAAAACCTTATCTCTATAAAAATAAAAATTAAAAAAACATTGCTTTAAAAGAAAAAAAAATAGAAATAATAAAATATTGCTCACCCATCAATTTGGCCAAAATTTAATAGTCTGGCTTCGTCAATTATTGATGGAGATGTGAAGAAATGGGCATTATCAAAGACTGATGGTGAAAGAATACAGTGAAACAACCACTTTAAAAACAAGTAGTACTCTACAAAAAAATTGAAATGTATTTATGCTGGTAACTGAAACTATTGTTTCTCTTTTGAAAAATTACGTAATTTTTTGTCTTAGCTTCCAATTTTCAGAACAAATAGCACCGTATCAGTTATACAAATTTTATAGGTACAAAATTAATAATCAAATGTAAAGCACTTAAGCATAATATTGCAATTTTATTATTATCATTATTATAAACTAGAGAAGACTCCAATATATATTTGGAGATATTTGCAAGTATTCATTGCAGCATTGACTGCAAAGCAAGTGAGTATAATCTTATTGTTCATTATTAAAGTAGTGAGTAATACAAACTGATTTTAGTACCATTTTAAATACTCTTGCAAATAAATTAACAAAAAGTTTTATGAATTAATGCATACCTCAAAAATTAATTGAGGCTTAAATGGTATAAATTTGTTTATGACATGAATTGTCTTTACTGGTAAAAGAAAAACCCATGTTCAGTATGATACTGTCAAATACAAAAACTGGACAAGCAATTGATTTCATTCAGAGTAAGTATTACAATGAGGAGAGTATCCCCCTTTTCTAAGCTCAGAATGTCTTAGGCAGGTAGTTTGATTTTCAATATTTAACAGAAAGGAGCAGATAGGTTACAGATTGGATGATTTACAGTTGGGATTGTTTTGTAATTGTGGGAAGTCTCAATCAGTTAGCTGGACAAGAAATGTCTTCTCTGTATTTAGCTAGTTGGGTAGGGACAGATTCCAAATTGGCTATAATTATTAGACATAGAAGGAAAGTTGGTGGAGGCAAGTGAGTTCAGGTAGCAGGAAAAAGTTTGTGTCTGCCATTCTCAATACTATTTGTTTACAATTTTTAAAATAAAGAGACCAGTCAGGCACAGTGGCTTATGCTTGTAATCCCAGCACTTTGGGAGGCAGGGGACAAGAGGACTGTCTGAGTCCAAAAGTTCAAGACCAGCCTGGGCAACTTGGTGAGACCTCATCTCTACAATAATTCAAAATATTAGCTGGGCCTGGTGAACCACGCCTGCAGTTCCAGCTACTTAGAAGACTGAAGTGGAAAGATAGCCTTAGCACAGCAGGTCAAGGTTACAATGGCTGTCAGGGCATAGTGCCAGTGAGAATGTCACTGCACTCTGATTTGGGTGACAGAATAACACACTGACTCAAAACAATAACATTAAAACATAAAGGGCCCGTTAGAAGTTCAAACTTAGCCGGGCTCAATGGCTCAGCCTGTAATCCCGCACCTTTGGGAGGCTGAGGTGAGTGGATTGCCTGAGCCCGCGGGTTCGAGACCCGCCTGGGCAGCGAGACCTCATCTCCACAATAAATTAAAAAAAAAAAAAAAAAATCATCCGGGCATGGTAGCGCATGCCTGTAATTCCAGTTACTTGGAAGGCTGAGGCGGAAGGGTTGCCGAGCCCAGCAGGTTGAGGCTGCGGTGGCCAGGAGCGGCCACTGCACTCCAGTCTGGGCGACAGAGTGAGACTCCAACTCAAAAAGAAAAAAAAAGAAAATGTGTATGGACTCAAGGAACAACTTCTTGTTTTGTTTGGCTTTTGTATTATTTTCATGATGAGAAATAATAAAGCAGTGTTTCTCAACGCTGGTTACAATATTAAAACCACATAGCGATTTTTAAAATTGCTGGTGACTTGTCTCCGTCTTTCCAGACTGCCGTAAAAAAAAAAAAAAAAAAAAATTACCCCAGACTGGGAGGCTTAGACAACCAATATTATTTCTCACAGTTCTGGAGTTGGGAAGTCCAAGATCAAGGTATTGGGCCAATTCAGGTTCGCGGCGAGAGTCTGCTTCCTGGCTGAAGATGAGCGCTGTTAAAGAAGTTATTCAGGATACTTACTAAGACTATAAAGACAAGTGGAGTGAAGATTTATAGGCAAGAAGCAGAGTGGGGTCAGTGGATGGAAGATTACTAAGAGGAAATATCAGGGATAAGAAGAATTTTGACTGAACAGACTTTAAAGGATTATTGCTGAAATCAGGCCAGGGTGACAAGATATCTAGGGTGGAAGGTAAATAATTTGATTGGCTAGTAAAGAATACCAAAGGTGGCGGATTTTCACCAAGATGAAAGAAACAGCAGGATTCTTGCTAAAACTGGAACAAACATGCAAAGTTGAGGGAGTCAGGGCTAATCTCAAGACTGGGGCCTCATCAGACAGAGGTCTAATAAAACTCATTGAAGCCTGACTCAGTTTTGGGTAAAAGGAGGGAGTTTTTGTCACTGCCAGCTCAGTGTTCTCACTGACAGAGAGTGAGTTCTGGTGTCTCTTCCTCTTTTTAGAAGACACTACCTCTGTGAGATCAGGGTCCTTTTATGATACCACTTAACCTTTGTCACCTTCCCACAGGCCCTCCCTGCAAATAAATCATACTGGGAGTTAAGCCTTCAGCATGTGAACTTTTAAAGAGACAAATATTCAGTTTATAACACGCCCTGATCACAGGAAAGGACAACTGAATTGGAGTTAGGAAAACTTCTCTAGGACAATGACTCTGCATCTTCACTTCGATGTGTTCTCATTGCTCACACAATGCCTGGCACCTGAGCTGGACTCAAATGGCATTTGTCAAGAATGAATGAGCCTCTTATATGAACTCCTTGTAATTGCTTTTCTTGAAAACCACATATAGTTGGGAATTGTCTTTTTAAATCCATAATCGGTATATTTAAATCACTCACATTTAAAGAGATTATCGATGTACTTGATTATCTACCATGTTTGTAAATCTTTTTTTTAATATATTGCAATTCTTTGTTTGCTTTTTTCCCTTTATTTCTACCTTCACTAGTTTTGATTGAGCATTTCCTACAATTCACCTATTAGCATAGCAATCATACTTTTGCTAAAACGTTTGAGTGATGCCATGGAGTTGCAATATATATTTTCAATTAATCGAAGAATATCTTCAAATAACACTATGCTGACTCACATGCAGGTAACAGAATGTCTCTCCCCTGCTCTTTATAATATCATTGTGATTTATTTTAATCATCCTGCTATAATCACCAGGTTCACTATTTTTTACACAGTTATTTGGTAGATGAATTAAGAATAATATAAAAATATTTTTTTAATTTCTATCTCTTTTACTTTCTTCATGAAAATATAATTTCTGACCTAAGGCATTTTTCTTCTACCTGAAAATACCTTTTCCAGCTTTGTTGAATTATAATTGATAAATTAAATGTTCTGACAAGATGTCTACTGTGATTTTTATCATTGTTTCTCACTTCCTTCAGCACCCACAATTTTTTTCAAGGTTTTCTCTTTGGTTTTCTGAAGTTTAAATCTGATACATACAGGTTTTTTGGTATTTATCCTGTTTCATGTTCTCTAAACTTTCTGGGTTTATAATTTGTTGTCTGTCATTAATTTTGGAATATTTTCGTCCATTATTACTTTAAATAGTTCCCGTTGCTTTATTCTGTCTTTTCTCTCATTTTTGAATTACAACTATATGTACGTTACATCTTTTGAAATTGTCCCATGGTTCTTGACTATTGCATTCTTTTTTGTTTTAATCATTGCATTTGAATTTTAGAAGTTTTTATTAATATTTCTTTAACCACACTGATTTATTTCTTGGCTACGTAATATTTCCTGATAAACTCACCAGTGACATTCTTTAGTATTGTCACAGTGTCTTTCGTTTCTAGTGTTTCCTTTTGGGGGGGGTTGGTGTCAAACTCTGTCACCCAGACAGGAATGCAGTGCCACTGCATCCTCCACCTGCTGGGCTCAGGCAATCCTTCCGCCTCAGCCTTCCAAGTAACCAGAAGTACAGATGTGTGCCACCATGCCCAGCTAATTTTTTAATTTTATTTTATTGTAGAGACGAAGTCTCACCAAGTTGCCCAGGCTGATCTTGAACCCCTGAGCTTGGCAATCCTTTTGCCTCCGCCTCCCAAAGTGCTGGGATTATAGGCTTCCAGTGTTTCTTTTAGATTACTTCTTAGATTTTCTATCTTGGTGCTTATATTACTCATATGTCCCTGCATATTTTCTATTTTTTAGGAATTAGAGTCCTTAATATATTAGTTATAGTTGTTTAAAATTTCCTTTCTGTTAAAATTCAAAATCTGTGCTATATCTGAGTTTAGTTCTGATTCTTGCTTTGTCTCTTTAAATTATGCTTTTGCCTCATAATATGCCTTTTTTGTTAAAATGCAGACATGATAAACCAGATGATAGGAACTGGGATAAATTGGCTTCAGTTTTATGTCAATCTCTCTGAGTTGAGCTGTGTTCAATGTTTGATATAGCTGTAGATATCACAGGCTTCCATTTCTCCTTATTCTTTGCTTTTGTCTAACTTGTTGTCTTTGGTTTTCTCTAAAAACTTGTTACATGGAGTTTACATTTTTCAGCTTTTTCAGCTGCCATCCACTATTATTATACTTGAGTTCTGTTGGTCTGTTGGTGTGTTGATAACATATGAGATTAGTAAAGCATTCTGTAAAATTATGATTAAATCTCAGACTTTTAGTTGACAGAGTTCTTTTTCTGTGACCTTCACGAGTGTAATGGGCTAGAGTGAGAAAATACCTTCTCCTACTTGGAATAAGCCTCTGATAAACTATTATCTCTTGGAAAAGAGGCTTTTGTCATGGAGAAGGCCCAAGACATATTTCACACTGATTAGTCTTCTTGGCTCTTTACCATGAGACCTGGTGGGTCTCCTCAAGAGCAAAACCTAAGAAAATGTAGAGTTCTTCTCAAAACATACGACTATAACTCCCCAGCAGTTTCTCATTCTCATGCTAGTCCACACTCAGCCCCCAGCAATTTGTCAATAATACCATTGAGTATTCCAGCCAGTTTATGCCTCTGTGGATTCTGTTATAGATAAGCCTATCTTGACTATGAGTCTCTGGATTTTTCTGACTCTAAAGATTCAGGGTAATGGGTGAGGGTTGCCCTGTGATCTCAGACATACTCCAAAAAGTTATTGATTTTTAGTTTAATCTGCCTTATTGTTGTAAAGTCATGAATGAAAACCTTTTACGCAACGTCTTTAGATGAGCTCTTAATATGTCAATGACATACACAAATCAGAGCCCTTGTTTTCTTAAAAGTGAAAAGTACCCCTTATTTGTGAAATTTTAGGAAATTATCAAAGTAACTTTTAATAATTTAACATGTCAGCTGAAACTCCAACTCTTATATGGAATGCTCTTGATGGAGAATTTGCCTCTAAGAAAGTGTCAAATGTCAGGGAACCAGTGATTAAGCTCTTAAATTGGTTTTCTATAAAAGTCAGAAAGCCATAACTTTAAATCCTGCCTGGGTAATTTCTCTAAACCTCACAGTATAAAGATTTATAAAGCCTCAATTTTTGATATCCATCTTAGGGGCCATATTCATTTACATGCAATAGATAGCTTATTGCTTATATATTATATACTAGACAATGTTTAGGCACTTGGGATGAACTAGTACATGAAACAAACAAAAATTCCTGCCCTCATGGAGCTTGAATTCTCATGAAAAGACAGAAAAATAAGTAAAATGTATAATATACTGGAAAGTGGTAATATAGCACTTGAGTAAATGCCTGACAACAGTATGGGTCTCAATCATTCAGATAACTGAAGAAAAATATGTCTGGCAAAAAGAAAGCAAGTCATAAATGTGTCCAGAGTCTTAAGTAGCAACAACCACTTGCTGGAGGTGATGCAAAAGAGTGAAAATCAGAGATTAAATGCAGGGTAGAATAGAGGAAACTGTCTCTATAGTAGATTACATGGAGCCTTGTATATTTTTTTGTTTAAGAGATGAGGGTCTTGCTATATTGCCCAGGCTGAATCCAGTATTCTGGGCTCAAGCTGTACTCCAACTTTGCCTCCAGAGTAACTGTTACTACAGGAGGACACCATTGCACTGGCTGATCATTTTAATATTGCAAGAACTGCTATTTCAAGCTTAAGTAAGACAGAAATCCACTGAAAGATTTTGAAAAAATAAGTGACATAACCGGACTTAAATTTTAATAAAATCATTCAACCAGTTGTGACTGAATGGAGAGCAAATAATTGAGAGATTGAAAAACAAATAGACCACGTGTGCAACCACAGACAGAACTTAAGTGCTTGGACCAAGGAACGGGGATCAAGATAAGAAGTGGACACTGAGGAGCTCTCATGGTGCAGCAACTGGTACCACTGCGGCTGGGCTTAGACCCTGGCGATTCCTGGGACACAAAAGCTGAGCACCACTTTCTTTTCTTTCTTTCTTTTTTAATCAACAAACCCACCCTGGGAAGAAAATGCTGGAAGAGACTGTCTAGGTGGGCCTCATGAGTGAGTGGCCAGGACCCTGGTGCAACAGCTGGTGGTGCAGCTTCTCTACTTCGTCCCTGGGTTCTACCCAGGTCTCAGAAGCAGAGTGCCATTGTTTTTTTGTTTTTTTTTTTAAACAAACAGAAGTTTTACTTTGAAAAAGTGGTGGGGAGAAACTGTTGCCCTAGGGTCTACCTCACCATTAAAGCAGGAGACAGACTGCTGGCTCCTGACTTTGCCTCACCACTGCAGCACTTGGCAGGGCTCTGTCAGGGGCTGTGGAAAAAGTACAGAGGCAAGTTCCCATGGAAGAGGACAAGAGAGGCAACCCACCACCATCTTGAAAGTATGGCAGGAAAGTGCTCTGACTTCCTCACCAAGGAGCAACCGACCTGATATCTGAGACTGGCAGGTCAACTACTCAGGGATTGATCATGGCCCAGAGGGAATATCCTGAGAGCACAAACTTCAAAGGGACCTGATGAGTGCTGAGTTCCAGGCACCCCACCCTCTACACTGATCCAGCCATGGGACAAAGGGTGTGACCAGAAAAGGATGAGGAAAAACTGCAAAGAGAACAGTGTTTCTGATTTCTAGTGCCCCATCCACTATTTTATTTGAATTTCAAGAACTATAAGAGACAGCAAAGCTTCCCATACACCATCCTATTTCAAAATATAACAAACCCAGAGCACAGTTCAGAGAAGAATAGAGGAATAAAAAACATCAGAAGGGAAAGCCTCTCCCACTGACACTGAATAACAGAACTAAAGAGAAAAATAAGGGATCTGTCACAAATGAGGAAAAACCAAAGGAAGTCCTCAGGCAATTTCAATTATACCAAAAACAAAACTCCTGAAAAATCAAACCCTGATGCTCAAACAATGGAAATCACCAACGAGTATCCCCAGAATGCAATAGGGATTAGGGAATGATAGGAAAGAGTGAATAAGACTCAAGAAATACAAGGTGCAACACTGAAAGAACTTTATCAGAGACTTTGGCAATAAAAAATTTCATCCAGGAAATAAATAACAAGATGACAAGTATGGAAAGCAGAATTAATCTAACTGAAGAAAGAATCTCAAAACTTGAAGAACAGAACATGGAATTAACCCGATCTGTAAAAAACATAGAAAGAAGACTCAGAAAGAAAGAACAAAGCCTACAAGAGATGTGTGATTATATCAAGAGGCTAAGCCTATGCCTCATTGGTATCCCAGAAGAAGAAAGGGAAATGGAGGACAATTTGGAGCAAGTAGTTCCAGGAGGAAATCCAAGAAAACTTTTCCCATCTCACCAGAGATGTGACCAGCCAAGCACAAGAAATACAGAGAACCCCCACAAGACATCAAGTGAGTAGACCAGCCCCAAGACACATAATAATTCACCTACACAAAGTAGGCACCAAAGAAAAAACCCTAAAGGCAGCAAGACAGAAAGGTCAGACTACCCACCAGGGCAAACAAATCAGAATAGCAGCAGACCTATTGGCAGAAACACTACAAGCAAGAAGGGACTGGAGCCCTATATTCAAAGTCCTTAAAGATAAACAATTTCAACCAAGACTTTTCTATCCAGCCAAGCTCAGCTTCATCAATGATGGAGAATTGAAATCCTTCCCAGATATCCAGTCCCTAAGAGATTATGCAGCCTCCAGGCAAGCTCTACAGGAGACAGTTTAAAAGGTATAAGCACAGAAGAAAGAAAAAAAAAAAAAGAATGACTGCAAACTTTCCAAGAGAACAGCAGAACATAGAATCAACAGAGAATACAGTGCAACTAAAAACTTGAAAACACACACATACATTAACCCCAATGCCAAAAGAAAACAAGAAAACAAAGAAAAAATTTGTTAGAACCTCATGACAGGGAGAAACAATCACATTTCAATAATCAGCCTGAATGTGAATGGACTAAATGCACCAATGAAAAGACACCAAATGGAAAACTGGATAAGAAATCATGACCCAATTTTTTGCTGCATCCAGGAGACTCATCTCAATACAAAGGATGCACACAGACTCAAAGTTAAAGGATGGAAAACAAGTTTCAAGGTAAATGGATCACAAAAGAAGGCAGGAGTTGCAATCTTAATATCAGACAAAACAACCTTTAGGCTATCAAAAATTTAAGAGATGCAAAAGGAAACTACATAATGATAAAAAGTTCAATCTATCAACAAGAAATATCCATCCTAAACATCTATGCTCCCAACAGAGGAGCAACAGCATTTATAAAGCAACTATTAAATAAACTAAAAAAAGATATTGACTCTAACACTATTATAGCAGGGGACTTAAATATCCCACTGACAGCCCTAGATAGACCATCAAGGCCAAAAATCAACAATGAGACCCAGAACCTAAACTTGACACTCAACCAAATGGACTTAATAGATACGTACAGATTATTCCACCCAACAACCACAGAATGTGCATTCTACTCATCACCACATAGAACGTACTCCAAGATTTATCACATCCTTGGCCATAAATCCAACCAAATTCCATAAGGTTGAAATCTTGCAATGCACATTCTCTGACCACAGTGGAATAAAAATAAATATCAACCAACAACATTTCCCCAAAGTACACATGGACATGGACACTAAACTGCATGATACTGAACAATGACTTGGTTAACACTGAAATCAATGCAGAAATTGAAAGATTCCTGGAAACAAATGAAAATGAAGAAACATCTTACCAAAACCTCTGAGATGCCATAAAAACATTTCTAAGAGGGGAATTTATGTCTTTATGAGCACACATCAAGAAAACAGAAAGATCACAAGAGGAGAGCCTAACAAATCATCTAAGAGAGCTGGAAAGGGATGACCACCAAAACCCCAACTTTAGCAGAATCCAAATCATCAAAATAAGAGCCCAAATACAGCACATAGGAGACAAAAATATAGAAAACATCAACATAACAAAAAGCTGTTTCTTTGAAAGAATTAATAAGACTGATAGACCTTTAGCCAGAATGATTGAGAAAAAGAGAGAAAAATCCCAAATAAACACAATCAGAAATACAAAAGATCAAATCACAATTGACCGTGAAGAAATACAAAAGATTATCAGAGATTACTATGTACACCTATATAGAAACAAACTTGATAACCTAAATGAAATGAAGGACTTTCTGACATCACACAACCTCCCCAGATTGAAACAAGAAGATGCTGAGACACTAAATAAAGCAAAAACAACCCAGGAAATTGACTCTGTCATAAGAAGACCACCTACAAAAAAAAAAAAAAAAGCCCTGAATTCAATGGCTTTCCAGCAGAATTCTACAAAACGTAAAAGGAGGAGCTGATTCCAATCCTATTGAAAGTATTCCAGGCAATAAAGAAAGGTGGAATTCTCTCCAAGTCATGTTATAAAGCTAGCATCATCACACTGATACCCAAACAGGGTAGAGATCAACCAAAAAAGAGAACTACAGGCCAATATCCTTTATGAACACAGATGCAAAAATCCTCAACAAGATTCTAGCAATTGGATCCAAAAATACATCTCAAAAATCACCCATCATGACCAAGTAAGCTTCATCCTCAGGATGCAGGGCTGGTTCAACATTAACAAGACCATAAATATCATTAAATACATCAACAGATGTAAAACCAGAACCACATGATTATCTCATTAGATGCAGAAAAAGCTTTTGATAAAATCCAACATCCCTTCTTGCTAAAAACCCTCAAACACCTAAGTATAGAAGGAACACACCTCAAAATAGTAAGTGCCATCTCTGATAAACCCACAGCTAACATACTGTTAAATGGGCAGAAACTGGAAATATTTCCCCTGAAAACTGGAACAAGACACAGCTGTCCATTCTCACCCCTCTTGTTCAGCACTGTGTTGGAAGTACTAGCTTGGGCAATTGGAAAAGAGAAGGAAATCAGTGGTATCCAAATAGGAAAATTGGAAGTTAAGTCATCCCTCTTTGCTGATGATATGATCCTATACCTTGAAAACCCAAGAGAATCTTTCAAAACCTGCTTGCACTGATAAACGTGCAAGACAGTTGCATTCCTATACCCCCAAAACAAGCATGCAGAGACCCAAGTTAAAAGTACAATTCCATTCACAATGGCCACACAAAAAAGTGAAATACGCTGGACTCGGTGGCTCAGCCTGTAATCCTGTGCCTTTGGGAGGCTGAGGTGAGTGGATTGCCTGAGCCCGCGGGTTCGAGACCCGTCTGGGCAGCAAGACCTCATCTCTACAATAAACCAAAAAATCAGCCAGGCATGGTAGCGCATGCCTGTAATTCCGGCTACTTGGAAGGCTGAGGCAGAAGGATCGCCAGAGCCCAGCAAGTCGAGGCTGCGGTGGCCGGGAGTGGCCACTGCACCCCAGTCTGGGCGACAGAGTGAGACTCCAGCTCAAAAAAGCAAACAATCAAACAACAAAAAAAGTGAAATACCTCAACATCTTCCTAACCAGAGAAGTGAAAGACCTTTACAATGAGAACTACAAAACACTGCTCAAAGAAATCCAAGAAGACACAAACAAATGAGAAAATATCCCATGTTCATGGATAGGACAAATCAACATTGTTAAAATGTCCATAGTACCAGAGGTGATCGACAGATTCAATGCAATACCCATTAAGCTACCAACAGTGTTCTCAGACCTGGAAATGACAATACAGAAATTCATATGGAAACATTATCGACCACGAATAGCCAAAACAATCTTTAGCAAAAGAAACAAAGCAGGAGGTATCACACTTCCAGGCTTCAAACTTTACTATAAGGCTACAGTAATCAAAACAGCCTGGTATTGGTACAAGAACAGGCACAAAGACCAATGGAACAGGATAGAGATTCCATAAGAAAAACCTCAATTCCATTATCAACTTATTTTTGACGAAGCCTCCAACAACAACCACTGGGGAGAGGAGAACCTATTCAGTAAATGGTACTGGGAAAAATGGCTGATCACATGCAGAACAATTGAAACAGGACCCCTACCTATCACCATACACAAAAATTAACTCTAAATGAATCAAAGACCTAAACATAAAACCTCACACTATAAGAATCTTAGAAAATGCAGTAGACACCCTTATGGAAATTGGAACTGGCAACCAATTCTTATTCAGAACCCTAAAGGCCAATACTTTAAGAAATAAGATAGACAAGTGCGACCTTATCAAACTAACGATCTTCTGCAAAGCAAAAGAAACCATCAAGAGAGCAGGGAGACAGCCCACAGAAATGGAAACAAATATTTGCCAACTGTATATCTGACAAAGGCCTAACATCTAGGATCTACAAGGAACTCAAATGCACCAAAAGGAAAAAAAACAAACAGCCCCTTTAAAAAGTGGGCAAAAGACATGAAGAGACACTTCTCAAAAGAAGGTATACAGGCAATCAACAGACATATGAAAAAGTGCTCAGTCTCACTCATCATTGGAGAAATGCAAATCAAAACCACATTGAGATACCACCTAACTCTAGTAAGAATCATTAATAAAGCAAACAACAACAGACACTGGCGAAGATGTGGAGAAAAAGGAACATTTCTACACCACTGGTAGGAAGGAAAACTAGTGCAACCTCTCTGGAAGACAGTGTGATGTTTCCTGAAAGAACTAGATATTGACCTTCCGTATGACCCAGCAATACCCTTATTTGTAATATACCTGAAGGAACTCAAATCATTCTACAAAAAGTTACCTGCATATGTCTGTTTGTTGCAGCTCTATTCACAATAGCAAAAACATGGAACCAACCATGTTTCCCACCAATGCTGAACTGGATTAAAAAAGTGTGGTACATATACACAATGGAATATTATGCAGCCATAAAGAAAGACACACATATGGACTTCACAGCAACTTGGATGGATTTAGGGTCGATCATGCTCAGTAATCTATAACAGAAACAAAGAACAGAGTACCATATGTTCTCACTCATAAGCGGACCTTGAACAATCATAATACTATAAGAAAGCGATTGGCAGTAGTGGGAAGCTGTCAGGGGAGGTGGGGTGGGATTGGCAGTTGAGGGAAACTTCTAGGGGAGGGAGGGGCATACCTCATCAATAAAAGTACCTACATAATCAACGTTTGCATACCTAACCCTGAATTGTACTCCACATCTTTATAATAAAAAATTAAAACAAACATGAATTTTATCTAGGCATGGTACTAGGTAATTATCACAAAATAGTTTATTTTTATAACAAAAGCCATCAGCTGGGTGCAGTGACTCTCACCCGTAATCCCAGCACTTTGGGAGGTAGAGGCAAAAGGATAACCAGAGCCCAAAGGTTTGAGACCAGCTTGGGCAACTTGGTGAGACCTCATCTCTATAATATTTTTTTTAAATATAACTCTATGATAAAAGATACCTGCACATGCATGTTTATTGCAACATTACACACAATAGCAAAAACATGGAACCAAATGTGCTGCTCATCATAATGGGCAAATGGATTAAAAAATGTGGTACTTATACATGATAGACTACTACACAGGACAACATTATGGAATTTTCAGCAACTTGGATGGATTTAGAGTTTATAATACTCAATATCTAACACAGAATCAAAGAACTGAATACCACATATTCTCACTTATAAGTGGACCCTGGACATTTATCACAATATTCTAAGAGAGGGATTGGCAGTAGAGGGGCAGTAGAAGGACATTGCCAGGGAGGTGAGGGGGACCGCATAACATCAATAAGAGTACCTGATCTCAAACTAGGCAAATTGGGGACAAAAAGTAGACTCAAATTTTACCTGTACGATGACCACTTATGTACCCAACCCTGAATTGTACCCTGCATATTTAAAGTTTAAAAAAAAATTAGCTGGGCTTGGTGGTGTGCACCTGTAGTTCCAGCTACTTGGAAGGCTAAGGCAGAAGGATCGCCTGAGCCCAGCAGGCTGAGGCTGCAGTAGTTGTGATCATGCCACTATATTCCAGCCTGGGCAAGAAAGTGAAACTGACTAAAAAAAAAAATTAAGTCATCATTGCCATAACAGATAGTAAAAGTAGAAAACCATGGGACTAATAATATTTGACTGGAGGAGGATGAGGAAAGGGCAGGAATATAGACAAGAGGCAGACTCAGGTGTCCTGTGGTGAGTGTTCTCAGTAACCTAGGACTGGGTCAGAGGTTGGCATAGACGAGAGGTCATTAAAAGCACAAGAAGACTATCAAAAAGAGAAAAGATAATTTGGAGTTTTGCAAACATTTGACTGACACTGCTATCTTCTTTTGAATCTAGTGCAATACCCTAGAATCATCATGGCATTTTTATACATTCAATTTTTCTGCCTGCTGTCTAAAACATAGTATCTCCCTATTTTGCCTGAAAGTACTGTAGCTTGTTTACTTGACTAAAATATAATTGTCATTATTTCCTATCCCACTTTCTCAATGTCTTTATATAAATACTTGTTTCAGATACGTTAAAATGTGACCTCATTTTCTGATAACTCTTTCTGTTATCAGATAACTATTTCTGTGTATCAATAGCACAAACTGCTTAGTAATTCAAGAATGACCTATTTTCTTCTTGCTGAATATAACTTTAATTTTCTATGATGATCAATAAAAACAATATAAATTCCTTTAGGAAATGTGTCCCTGGGAGAGGAAAGATACATAAGTGAAACATGAACTTGAAGAGAAATGAGAATCCAATAAACATTTGCACATTAATTTGAGAGCACTTTGCAGCTTGCTGCATTTCTCTAAATTAGGATTTGATATAGTGAGACTTTATGAGAGATTTTCCCCTGTAAGAGCATTATTAAAGTTATTCACACTACATCTGAAGTCTTAGATTATTGAGAATCATCATCTCTCTGTCAAAGAAAGTATTAACTAATTGGAAACAGGGGACTAGCAGATGTGAAAAAAACACACACGGTCTTAGAGGTAATTTATTTTTTGAAAGCAGTTGTTGACAATTTGACATTACATTCAGTTATCACTTCTAGGGGTCTTTAAAGTTATTCTCTCTGTCAGGCAGGACACAGCTTCTGTGCTTTCACAAGACTTATGAACACACATTCCTTTTTATTTTCTTTCCATGCATTTGAATTGAAAATGCAAACCTCTGTTGCCATCTTTGCCAGATGTTATATCAACATTTTTAACAGCTGCAATGTCCTCTACATTCAAATTTAACATTTTCACCTTTCAAAATGTCAATTATTTTCAATATATCAGATTTCTCTTTGGCTAGTAAGGAAGATCCCAGAGTGCAGCTGAAAATCTGTTCTAAATAAATTCTGGAAATAAGAGAAGCTTAAGCAGTTGGTAGTAAGCACCATCAATAAAGACTATATTTCTTGTAATAGAAAATAGTCTGCCTTCTCCAAGCATCTCACATTTTATTATAATTTCAATCGTTTCTCTGCTGGATGGTGGTGACCTTTTCTCAGAATAAGTTTTTTGTAACTGAATTCTGATTTTAAGGTTTAAAATCAGCTGGAACTAGGCTTTACTGGGATATTTCAGAGGCACTGGGATATTTTAGGGGTGGCTAAAAGGTGCCTAATATTTTGCCTCCTTGCTCCCATGACCACGGCTACACTAACATGATCTCACACTTCAAATGATTTAAGAATGGCAATTGTTTTTGATAATGAGTGGTAACAGTAGAACATCAAACTATTCGATGGCCTGATATTATATTTTAAATAATTCGTTATTTCCTTTAAACAGAACTTATAGGAAATAGAAAGAGGAACCTGAGAAACCAACAGGAAAACATTGTTGTGGAAATGTAAAAATAGAAATCAGAGGGAAGAAATAAAGTAAAGTAGAAATGAGTGATAAACATCCTCAAAGGAGAATATGCATATTTTTTTCAACATATTGTAAGGTATGCTCCTTACCTCGTTACCTAGCAATACACTATATTTCACTGTACACATTGGTTAAGATCAGTCGGGTACATAAGCAGGAAGGTATATAAATAAAAGATGTTCAGTTATGTAACTTGTTCTTTAAGTTAACAGAAAGATGTACTTGAAAATGGCAAAATCCACCTTAAAAATGGTAGTTATTCATACATACAAACACACAAACTTAAGATGCAGATTTATATATGGTATGAATATAATGTTAGATTAAATTCATTCCCACTAAATAACTTTAAGAAATAAGAGAAATAAAAATAATGTATTCCTCTTTCCTAATTCTAGTCACATTCTCTGCTTAGTTTGGGGACATTCGTTTTTTTCAAGAAACCAAGTCACAACATCATCTTGTATCAGAACATAAAATGCAAGTAACCACAATAATCCTTAGGAGTAGGGAACTAACTAGGCCATCTAGCTTACACTTGGAGCTGAACTCCTAGAAGTCCTTACCCTGGTAGTAAGGAGAGGCCAGAAGAATATCTATCACAGGACCTGCAGTATGCCTGCATGACATTTCTTGGATCAGAAAATCTCTAATTTTGACATTTGGTGAAGGCCCGACATTCAGCACCCACAAGAATGTGACAATATTAAACAAAATTTATTCTAGGACTGGTGTCATTTTTATCTATCCTTCTTAAAGATAATGTCTGGTATACAATCAAAGTTCATCAGGAACAGTGGGGGGGCATGAAAAATGATCAAAAACTAAAATAAATAAATATTTTCAGTTAAAACCAAGCTTGACAACTTCAACAGTTAACTAGAAGCTTTAAAATTAGTGCAGTAGATTTGCAGAAAAATAAAATTAAAATTCTAAAAAAGAATTAGAGTAACAAATTAAGAAATATATAGATGAGTTTAGTAGCAGATTAAAAAACAGCTAAAAGAAAGTTATAAGTGTGACTACAAGTCAAAAGAAACTATACCAAGTGGTAGGCAGAGAGACAAAAGATGGAGAGAGAAGATATGGTGTGTAATAACTGACATATGTTTAACTGGACCCACATGAAAATGATAGCAAAAATTAAGCAAAAACCATATTCAAATCTTAGAATTTTACAAATTAAAGACATCAATCCTCACATGAAAAATACTGGCATATTTAAGGCAGGATGAATGTACAACTTGTAAATCTGCAGAAAGCCAAATAAAAGGAAAGATCTCAAAAGTAAGCCACTCCTCAAAACAGATTATTTTCTAAAAATTGAGATTATAAATCTGTAATCTCAAGCACAATATTGGGAGTCTAAACACACTTGCTTGATGACAAATCCACACAACCCTAGTGTAAACCAATACGACTTTACTTCTTGGTCTCGTCTCTATTCAGCAAAGATTGGATGGATCTCCTCCACCTTATGTGTGTGGCACCGGGGATGTGTAGACAAGGAAGAAAGGGCGGAAGGATTCTGCAAGATGATTTTGAGAACTACATGACAAAGTGCCGTATTTCTCTTACATAACATTGATTGGAACCCAGGTATATTTTTCACTCCTAATTACAAGAGAGTCTGAGAAATATGGAATAAAATAATTATTAAATGGTGCCTAACCATCTCTCTCCTTGATGAGAAATACTCTTTTGCTAACATCTCACAAAACAAATACAATGAACCTATTGAAGGGAGACAGTACCATAGGATTCCCAGTTACTAAATTCTGCTCAAAGCCCAAATTCTATAAATAATATGCAGTGCTAATTTCAGAACATGAAAGAATTGAATGTGACAGACGTCTCTTTTCCATAGCATTATTACAATCCTACAGATAATACATTGGCAAGTTTTCCTGTTATGGCAGTGGGTGGGGTTCCCCCTGGTGACTATCTTGTCATAGTCATGACTGTTTTGTTTCTTTTTATATTTCATGTTAAAGATGTGGGTTACAATTCAGGATTATGTATACAGGAGGGCATCGTACAGATAAAGTTTAGGCCTTCCTTTGGTCCCCAGTTTGCTTGGTTTGGAGCTCAGGTACACTTACTGATGTTGTGTTCAACAACCCCCAACTCCAGCAGTATCCCACTACTGCCAATCCTTTTCCTATAGTATTACCATACATTTTCAGGGTCCACTTACAAGTGAGAACATGTGGTACTCTGTTCTTTGTTTTTGTGATAGATCACTGAGTACTATTGATTCTAATCCATCCAAGTTACTTCAAAGTCCCTGTGCTTGTCCTTCTTCATGGTTGTGTGATATTCCATTGTGTATTTGTACCACATTTTTTTTATCCAGTCCAGTTTTGATGGGCAGCACGACTGCTTCCATGTTTTTCCTATTGTGAATAATAATGCTGCAATAAACATGCGTGTGCTGGTATCCTTTTTGTAGAATGTTTTGAGTTCCTCCAGGTATATTACCAGTTGGGGATTGCTTGATCATATGGAAAGTCGGTTTCTAGTACTTTTAGAAATTACCATGCTGTTTTCCATTGAGGTTGCACTAGTTTGCATTCCCACCAGCAGTGTAGAAGCATTCCCTTTTCTCTACATCCTCACCAGCATCCGCTGTTGTTTGCTTTATTAATGATGGCCATTCTTACCGGGGTTAGATTTTATCTCAATATAGTTTTGATTTGCATTTATCGAATGATTAGTGAGGCAGAGCACTTTTTTATGGGTCTGTTGTCTGCCCATATATCCTCTTTTGAGAAGTGTCTATTCATATAGTTTGCCCACTTTTTTTTTGAGTTGGAGTCTCACTCCATCTCCCAGGCTGGACTGCAGTGGCACGCTCACAGCCTCCCCAGCATTGACCTGCTGGGCTCGGTCTATTTTTCAGCTTCAGCCTTCCAAGCAGCTGGAACTACAGGTTCGCGCTACCACACCCGGCTAATTTTTTTGATTTATTGTAGAGACGAGGTCTGGCCAAGTTGCCGTGGCTGATCTGGAGCCCAGGGCCTCAGGCAATCCACTCGCTTTGGCCTCACAGAGTTGGGATTACAGGCTGAGCCACCGAGCCCGGTGTTGTCCACCTTTTAATAGAGCTATTTGTTTTTTATCTTTCAGCACATTTGAGTTCCTTACAGATTCCGGTTGTTAGACCTTTGTCAGATATATAGTTGACAAATATTTTTTTTCCATTCTGTGGGCTGCCTCTTTGCTCTTTTGATGGTTTCTTTTGCTTTGCAGAAGTTGTTCAGTTTCATGAGGTCCCACTAAGAAGTGGGACTTATCTTATCTTATCTCTAATATCACTATTAGTTCACTATCTGATCTCTAATGACATGGACACCTGGGGTTTTGATCAGGAATTGGTTGCCTACTCTGATTTCTGGAAAGGTGGCTCCTGCATTTTCTAACATTCTTAGTTTGAGGTTTTACGTTTAGGTCTTTGATTCATTTAGAGTTGGTTTGTTTTGTTTTCAATATCTTCAACTTCTGTATTCTGCAAATTACTTCTCAAATCTTATAATTTTGTGCATGTGAAGTGGCATGTGAGAGTGTGTCCTTTTGAGGAATCTGTACATCATTCTTGGCCCAGTGGAATAACTGATTCTAAAGATGTGTAAGATTGAAGATTCTGAATCTTAAAAAAAAAATCTTGGTGTATGGTTTATTTTGCAATATAATTCTCTCAAAATATACATTGGATTTGAATTTTATAAGACCAGTCATTTCCATGTGCCAGTAACAACATTCAAATAATACTCAAAATTGTCTCTTTTAACCATATTTATAAGGTATGCTTTATATCTTTATTGACTATCTTTATCTTTCTCTCTTTTCCACTTCTTTCTTCTTAATGCAGGGTACTCCAAGCATATCATTTTGATCTTTGGGTTATATTATTTAACTGGGTAATTTTATGAGTTACAATATTATAATTATGTTCCTTATTATTTCTGTGTTGTTTTAGTCAACTTATTATTTTACTCAGCTTTTGTCTTTTAAAGCCTTTTAGAATATTATCACTTTTGTTTAGAATTTCCAATACTTTAAGGTCTTGAATACTAAAACTTTCTATATTACCATTCACTTTTAGCTTCTAATATGGACAAGAATTTCCTAAACTCAAGGTTTTCTTTTAATATCTGCATAAGGGCAACCAAAGAAGCCAACATGCAAGCCTAACATTTAGTTTTATAGTGCCTTTCCTTGGAGTTTCAGGCTGAATATGTACATGGTCGGCCATCCATGTTGCTGCAAGCTGAAGTGAACATTTGGCTGTAACATCACATGTATCTGCAGAGAGTCTGACTACCAGATTGTCTAGTCTCCTGTATAGACAGAGAATATAACATAATACATATTCTCACTTAGCAATCTATAGTTAGCATCTTATCTCTCGTTTGTTTAAAGTCAGAGTAAGCCTAAATCTCTAGCCTGTGCAAACTTATCCTAAACTCAGTTACTTTATCTGCAAAAGAAAATATACCCACATTTGCATGGAAAATGGGTTTTTAGTAAGATGCCCTGTACTAGTAAACTCACTAGTAAAACACCCAAAGTAAAGGAGCAAATAAATATTAAGAAATACTTTGTTTAAAATTCAGTAGCTGTCTAACAAATTCCAAAACTTTCTCATTTTTCATATTGGCCATTTATTTTGATTCTGTACCATAAAGAATTTTACACTTTCACCAAAATTTACCTTATCAGAAGTGAGAATTTAGTTGTCGAGTAAAAGACACACCTCACTTCTTTTATAAGAAGAAAAGTTATTTCCACAGTTCTCAATGTTAAAAATTGAGTCTCACCCCTAGGCACATAGTGAATAATCAATAAATTCTAGCTGATTTTTTTTTAAAGAAAAGGAAGACACATTGCTTATTTAAAGCCCACATATAAAACTAAGCCATCTGTACAGTTATATTATTCCCTGCAGTAACAGAACTATCAGAGATTGCTAAAGAGATGGTTGTTTAAATATAAACACTGAAGGCTACTCCATCTAAATATTTGCATGTTTGCATGTAAACTGATTAATACATATTTAATTTATGCTTAATAGTAAATTAGAACTACCATTAAGATACACTTCACTGAACTTAAAAATCAAGAGTAAAGCTGTAATATTCATTTTCAGGGAACAACTTTAATTTCAAACATGTTTAAATGGGTAGTAATACATTTTAAATGTGAAAATTTTTCTTGTAAGTTAAACTTGAAATAAAATAACTGAGAAGCACTTAAACATTTATTTAGAAATCTGAAAAAAGAGATCTATACAAATTACTAATGTTTCCTAACATCTCACTATATCAACAACAAAAAGAAAAATTAATCAAATATTAATACACATATTCTCTTTTAACTCCAAAATGTTGTATAAAAATCCAATATGTATACATAGAACTTATATATAGCCTTTATGTATTTTATATATATATAAAATATTATATGTATTATTATGTAAGATATTGTATATATATCTACATATATATTTATTATTTGCTCATAAATTCCCTAATGGGCAATAATATAGAATTTCATTTTCAAGAACATCTCCAAAAGTTTTAGGTTCATCATTTATTTTCTGTTTCAAGAATATAAGTGAATGAAGAAACTGTACTAAGAGCAATCTGGATGTTTGACTTGAATATATTATGGTCGAGATTTTCTAGAATTTGGCTGAGAGTTTTTCTCCTAACAGATTTAATACATAAAGAAATGCCACATTTATATAGGTATTTCACCAGTGAATTAGCCTGTCACATAGAACTCATGGTGCCAGAGGCTTTTCCCGTATATAATGAGTAGACATTAAAGCATCATCGACTATCAGAAAAGCAGAACAGTATTAAAACTAATTTAGTCCAAATATTTCCTTTTCAAAGAGCAAAGCAGAGCCTCATTATATAAATGCCATGCCAAAGTCTCATGGTTAGCTGCAGAACTGAGACAAGTCTGGCTCTCAACAGCACTACTTAGTTAGGGGATTGCATATCAGGTAATATCTCTCTTCTACTTCTACTTGCAAAAGTAGTTTTGCAAGTAGAAGAGAGATATTACAAGAATAGATGTTATTAGAATATTTAATGATAATTCTCCACAGAGATAACCTGACAATAATTATTGCCATTAGTTGACCAATAAAATGCCAAAATATATGAATGTAAGAGTATCAAATTCCTAAAAGCCTGACTCAGTAACCCATTATTTCTATTTTAAAAAGTCCCATGTTGATGTTGTTAACCTTTCAAGCATTAATTTTCTGAGATATTAGATGAGTAAATAGAAAATCCATTTACATGATTCAAAGAGCGAAACCTCTGTCAACTAAGAAGTTATATTATGAAGCACAGCACATTTCAATGACTCATTTAGACCTCTAGTTCTGCTTGAGTTTGTCTCCATTAAGCTAAAGACTAAACGTAATTGGCTACAACACTAAAATGCAATGTAAGGATGAGCATTCTATTAGGAATCTTCTCTACATGAATTTTTTTATAATCTACATTTTAAAACTTATTTCTTTATCTATGGATATTTATAAGAATTAGAATAGTTTAAATGGAAATGGAATAATTCAAAATTTTCATAAACTGCAAAATAATGATTTACTTCAACAAAGAAGACTCACTCTCAACAAAATTCACCATAAGAAAATTCAGGACAGAGAATTACCTCTTAATAATTACATTTTATCAGCAAGAAAGGAATTAACTACACATAACTCAAGAAAGTATAGCTTAAACACTAAGTATGTTACAGATAGAAAATAAAACAGGAACTGTAATGTCAGATATACAGGCTAAGAAGAGTGCTTTAGTATACAGTTATGGCATATGGGTTTCTTATTACAATATAACTTAGAATTACATTTTTTAAAAAGTACTTTTAAAAGTTTAACAAGAGAGGAATGGACTAACAGATTTTACTCAATTTGAGATCTTTTAAGGAATCAATAAAAAAATATATCGAGTCCTCACAATGTGTCAGGCTTTATGCTTATTATTTTAAGAAGGTTTCCACATTTAATTTTTATCTCAGTCATTTGACGTAGGTACTATTATGTAAAATCTACAATTGAGGAAAGTGAGATAAATCAAATGTGCCCACGGGTATAGTAATAAGAGAAAGAGCTTCAGGCTCAATTGAGAACTATGCAACTCCAAGGTCTAATTATTTGGTTATTATGTGCAGAGATGTGCTGAAGAAACCATTCACCTCTTGTGCAAGTATCTTCAGTCCCAGGAAAGACTTTAAGAAAAGTTCGTCCAGAAATGTGTAGCTCTTGGAGCTGTATGCACAGAGACCAATCCAATCAATTGGTTAACAATTCACTGAACACATATTTAATGAGAATCTAGAATGTGTCAGGCACTGTTCCAGATGCTGGATATAGTAGTGAGAAAAACTACTGTGCAAGGTTCTTATCTGCATAGAACTTACATTCTAGACAACGAAACAAGTATTAATCAAGCCCACTCACATACAAATTAAAATGTACAATATCTATGCCATAGATTTAAAAAATAATAAATCTAAGTAAAATTATAGACTGAGTGTCCTCTTGGAGACGTTGATCAGAAAAGGAATCCCCGAGGAAATAACATCAGAGCAAAGGCATGAGCGAAAAAAATAAGAAAGAAAATCAAGAGATAAAGTACTCTAGATGGAGGAACAAATAGTAAAGCCCTGAGGTTAAAGTGTGCTGGAATGAACACAGAGACCCCTGTAATAAGAATGGAATTAACCAGAGAAAGAGTAGTAAGAAACGAGGTGGGAGAAGCTATTATAAGTCAGATGATATATGTTACTGAATCTATGAAAAGGACTGTGGATTTTATTTTGCATGGTGTGAGTAACCTTTGGAGGATAGAGAGATAGAATCCACATAATTAGATGTATATTTAAGAGGGCCACTCTGAAAGCTATTCGAAAAGTAAGCAGTAAATAGCCAAGACTTGCAGTGCAGGCATCTTTTAGGGAACAGTACAGGAGATCATTCAAAATTGATGCACTAATATTGCACGATTTCCATTTGCAGTACTAGACTAAGCAGTACAGATTAAGGGAGTGAAAAGTAGTCGGATTAAATTTTATTTGTTTATGGATTATACATGTGGTTTGACAAAAAAAAAATCAAGAAAAATTCCATAATATGGCTTAAAAATATCTCTCCTCAGTTCACGCAAAGATTTGGTGTGAGAGATAGCCAAGCAACCAGTGTGTGCATGTCAAGTTTGAGATACTAATTTTTCAAGTGGAGGTGTTGAGTAGAAAGTTGAATATGTGACTCTAGAACTCAGAAAGAAATTAGGGATGGAAATGTATGTTTGCACTCTTCAGTGGATTGATGCTGTATAAGCAAGGAGACTAGAAGTTTTCAAGAAGAGACTTGATGTAGAGAGAGGTTCTGTGGAGACTAAGACTAGACATCCTTCAACACTTACCCCTGGGGGAAAGATGGGTGGTCCAATCAAGGAGAATGAGAAAGAGTGGCAAATAAAGTTAAGGAAATAGAGTATGATATTCTGAACACCAAATGAAGAAAGCGTTTTAAGACAGGAGAGACCAATTCTAACAAATGCTTCTAAGAAAAAAAAAAATGTGGATTAAGTATTGCCATTGCCATTGTCTTTGATAAAATAGAATAGCTGGTCACCAGAGGGATAGAATTTTTAGCTTTCTGTAGTCCCGTTGGACACTAAGGAGGAGAAAATGAAAGAAAATTCCTAATCTGAATTGCTCCAGAGAAAGGGGAAAAGTTCAAACAAACTGTACCCATCCACAATAATTTCTAGGTGTTGTCCATCTCAGAACAGGTCAGAAAACCAGAATGCATTGCAAACTGTGATGGTAGTAAAAAAAAAAAAAATATGGCATATGTGATTTAAAAAACTGAGACCCTGAATTAAAGAACTAGGTTCACCGCTGAGTTGCTTCATTTACTAATTGTGTTATTCTTCTCACATTGCTTAATTTTTCTTTCTCGTTATTTTCAATATTATATAATTTTTTAAAGTTCTGATCACCTAAGTTTCTTTAAGAGTTCAGTAGATAGTAGGTTTTTGCTGTTTTTAAAATTATTATAGTGGAAAGAAAAGCAACAAAAAAGATCCACAGATTAAACATCCCACACATATAGCATTAACTCTCATGTGCCAATCCATTTTCCACACCGAAGCTAGAATAACTTTACTAACTTAAATGTAATTAATTTAAAATGATTCAGTGAAGTTCCATTGCTGTTACCAAAAAGACATAAATCTGTAACATGGCTTTCTCAGTCCTCCATGTTCTGTCCCTTCCTAACTCTTTTTGCCCCCTTTATTTTAAAGATGTTGGGTACAATTCAGGGTTAGGTATACAAATGTTCATTATGCAGGCACCCTTCATGAGGTGTGCCCTCCCTTCCCTGGCAGTTTCCCTGAACTGCCAATCCCACCCTCCCTCCCCTGGCAGTTTCCTTTTTTTTTTTTTTTTTCTTTTTTTCTTTTTTTTTTTTTCTTTGAGTTGGAGTCTCACTCTGTCGCCCAGACTGGAGTGCAGTGGCCGCTCCCGGCCACCGCAGCCTTGACCTGCTGGGCTCCGGCGATCCTTCCGCCTCAGCCTTCCAAGTAGCCGAAATTACAGGCATGTGCTACCACGCCCGGCTGATTTTTGATTTATTGTAGAGATGAGGTCTCGCTGCCCAGGCGGGTCTCGAACCCGCGGGTTCAGGCAATCCACTCACCTCAGCCTCCCAAAGGTGCGGGATTACAGGCTGAACCACCGAACCCGCCCAATCCCTTTCTTATAGTATTACGATAATTGTTCAAGGTCCACTTATGAGTGAGAATATATAGTACTCTGTTCTTTGTTTTTGATCACTGAGTATGATAGACTCTAAATTCATTCAAGTTGCTGCGAAGTCCATATGCCTGTCCTTCTTTATAGCTGTGTAATACTCCATTGTGTATATGTACCAGACCTCATCTTCCAGCATGCTTTCTGTACTCTGGACAAATCGGCCTTTTTGCAACGCCTGATCTAGCCACATCTTAATGTATGCTCTGTTCCTTGAAACTTAAAAGTTCTGTGCATTTTGTCATATTGTAACTCAAACCCCACTGCCCATGGAAGACCTTCTGAATCTGAGTAACTGGGTTAAACTCCCTGCCACAGCTTCACAATTATTTGTGAATTAGCAAATAATTAGAGTCATTCATGATTAATATTTTCCTCCCTCATTAGCCTATAAATAGGCTAATGAGGAAAGGTAAAAGGTAAGTCTGTTTTTCTAACCAGTGCCCCAGCAAAGTGCCCTGAATTCTGAGAGGCTTATGGAAGAATGGGAGAAGTTGGTGATGCTGACATGCTGTTTCTAGGGTACAGATGATACTTACATGGGTGATTTTTTAAACCATATAATTACGCTGTAAGGGATCAATACGACTCATTTTTATCTTTTCCTATTTATTTTTTCTCTCCCTCCTTTTTCCTTGTTATTTTCACTAATCATGATCTCTTGATTTTTCTGCCTCAATTACAGCAGAAATAAACAACTTTTAGAGGTCAGTGGGTAAATATGCAACTTGTGAAGCAAATGTTAAAATTAAAAGAATTTATTTACTAAAAGAAAAAGATAACAGAAGAGTTATAATTAACATCAGCTTTTTAAAATTGATCCCACATTATCTAATTGATGAGTTCTACAGGAAGAATGACTATAATTTATATATCAATAAAAATGCCTGGACGTGGTGGCTCAACCTGTAATCCCAGCACTTTGGGAGGCCAAGGCAAGGGGATTGCCTGATCCCCAGGGGTTGGAGACTAGCTTGGGGAACTTGGTGAGACCTCATCTCTACAATAAATCACAAAAAAACTAGCCAGGCATGGTGGTGTGTGTCTGTAGTTCCGCTGAGGTGGCCATGAGCGTGTCATTGCACTCCAGCCTGGATGACAAGGATGAGACTCCAACTCAAAAAAAAAAACTAAACTAAAAATTGAAGTATTATACAGAATTACCCAAATGGACAAAGAAAAATTCAGAAATAGAAACAAAATGTAACTCTATATCCTATATCCTAAACCAACATTATCAAGATAAAGATGTATTTCATTTGTAGATAAAATACATTACTCATTGCACTTAGAATGTTTTGTTTTGTGATTGAAGATTATATGATCAATACTAAACAATAAAGTTTGCAATACTAGTGATTTTGACACAGTTAAGTATTATGCTCACCAGAAGTATAAAATGAATATATGTTGCTGAAATAAACATTGATAGAGTAACTTATTAATAAACAAGGTTAAAGAAGTAAGAAAATATTTGATTTATGGTATCTTATAAAATTTTAAAAATACTGTCTTCAAAAATAAATCATCTAAGGATAGCTCACTAAAATAAGTCACAAAATATCTTTACTTCAACATTTATTAATGTGGCTTATATATTTTAATTCTATCCCTGTAGTTGCTAAAATTGAAATGATAATCAGTTTCTTTTGAATTTCTTTCATTTAATAACAAAATTTTTTATCACCGATCTCTGCAAACTTACAAATCCTTTATACAGATATAAACAGTTTTCATTGATTTGGAAGCATTTATCAAATCATACATATATACATATATACATATATATATCAAACTTACTAAGTATTTTCTTAGCACAAGAAAAGCTTGAGAAACAAAAGTGTTGATATTGTTTCGTGTGAATCACTAGGAACATATCCATGATAAAGTCTCTGATTTAGGAATAAAAGTTATTCTCCAGGACAATTGTAGCATTTTTTGTCTTTGGAGTAATTCTATGTACATAATAACTTTCGCAATGATTAAGTTAAAGACATTTGAAGTATGGGATCATCAAACAAATAATGTGCACGTGTGTGTTTGCATGTTTATGCTCATAAAAAAAGAAATAATGCTAATTACAAGTTCAAACAACAGTGAAAGGCCACTCAATGACTGCCAGAATGACCAAATTCGAGAATACTGACAACAGTGAATGCTGGCAAAGATGTGAAGCAACAGGACCTCTCATTCATTGGTGGTGGGAATGCAAAACAATACAGCTTCTTTGCAAAATAGTTTAGCAGTTTTCTACAAAACTAAATGTACTATACAATACAGGAATTATGCTTCTTGATATTTACTTAAAGAAATTTAAAAAACCAAGTTCACACAAAAACTTATACAGGGACATGTAAAGCAACTTTATTTATATTTTCCGAAAGTTGGAAGCAACCAAGAGGTTCCTCCGCAGGTGAAAGGATAAACAAACTAGGATACATTTAGAAAGTGGAATATTATTTAGTACTAAAAAGAAACGAACAAAGTATAAAAAGACATGGAAAAACCTTCAACACATATTACTAAGTGAAATAAGGCAGTCTTGAAAAGTTACATACTATATGATTCCAACTATATGACATTCTGTAAATGGTGAAACTATGGCTATATTAAAAAGAACAATGGTTGCCAGAGGTTAGGAGGGAAGAAAGGATGAATAGGCAAGCACGGAGGGTTTTTTAAGGTAGGGAAGCTACTCCATGTGACACTATATAATGTTGGATATATCGTTATACATTTGTCCAAACCAGTACAATGTATATCAAGAGTGAATGCTAACATAAACTGTGGACTTTGGGTGACGATTATGTGTCAAGGTAGGTGCATTGCTCTACTAGATGTACCATTTTGGTGGAGGAGGATGATGGTGATGGAGACTGTGCTTATGTGGAGGCAGGAGGTATATGAGAATTCTCTCTACTTTCAGCTCAATATTACCGTGAATCTAAAACGTCTTTAAAAAACGAAATCTACTAAACTTTGAAAATTTAAAAATGTATTGACTTGTCCAACATTTTCTAAGGATTGGAGACCTGTAGATGGGTCAGGGTGTAGTGGCAGAGAATATAAATTAGAAAATTGAAGTAATTTGTACCTTGATTTCTACTGATATTCTCTGATATTCCTGCAATGTATAGGAAACTAAAAAGACAAATCACTTACAAAACAATGAGTTGCATTTCCTTCTTTAATATATATTTGAAATAAAAAAGATATTTGTTAATAAGTTCTTATTATGTTTTGGCTAGAATCTTGTCTTCTCTAAAAGTAGAGATACCCTTGGGAGATATAACATATGAATAATTAGTAATGGGAGAATCATAAAACATGTGTCTGGATACCGGACTGCAAGTTCTGCATCAAAATACTTACTAATTGTGTGACCGTGGACAAGTTTCGCAATTTTTTTTTAGTTGATAGATAAAGTTATAGGTATTTGTTATGTGCAGCTGATGTTTTGAAGTATATATACATTGTGGAATAACTAAATTTAGCTTTTGCCCAAGCTGCCCTTGGATATTGAAGAAAGCATTCGGGGTATCATTAAATAACTTTCTGCTTTAATTATCCCAATAGTACCTTAATATTCTGAAACAGCTAAAACAGCTAGCTAAATTCACTGGGATCAGGAAATGTTTTAAACACTATGAAACTCTTGTATAGCGTTACACCACCTGAAATTTATGAAAATAAGCTTTAATGGTCCACTTCAAAAAGAAATATCACAGCTCCATTTTTAAATAAGAATAATCATTAGCACCCATTATAAATGATATCCTGGCAATTTAAATTTTAAAAAATTCAAACTGTTCTTTGTAACTAGAACTTGGCTATTTTAAATATGCTTCTCAAATAATTGAGGCTCCTGGCCTTGCAATTCAATAATGTCCAGATAACGCTGCTAATGTACTTAAATGTATAAAAATGTATCTTGTGGCTTTCTGCAGACCATTTTTTTATTTCATGAATGTAAATGGTCTCATTAGCCAAGATTGCCATGGGCATAAAGCATCAACCAGGTCTAAAAGTGCATTTTAAATGCTTTCATAATTCTTGGGCACATTTTGAGAATTTTAATGTTTTCTTTTTAACTGTCATTCATGAAATTAACAAAAGAAAAAGAAAGCATAGAAAGAATGGGGTAAAACTCAGAAATTCATGCTGGAGTTGTATACGCGATTTCTCTGTTTCCTAACTAGAGACACTGTTTAAAATTGTCTGAAAATATTTTAGAGGGGAATGAAGAGAGTAGAGTTTTGAAGTAACACTTCTAAGGGAACTCTTGAATAAAAGAGAAAACTTTAAAAAGCCTAAGGGAAATAGGAATGTTAAAATGACAGAATTTTACTGCCCACTCCCCATCTGCCATAATCTTTTGTCATAACTTGTAATAAATGGCTATGTTTTAATTGAGATTCTAATGAACACTAAGAAAGCCCGAGTGCATTTTTGGCATTTAAAGGGAAGAAAAAAATTTAAAAGAGAAGCATAAAACAAGTTTTTTGAAAAGTTCACAAACTGTGTAGTCAGTGGTTAATTTGAAAACCAGATTATTAGACGCTCATAGAGTTTGCTTTTAAAACAAGCAGTGAAGCTCAAAAGTTGGGATAAGTTTACCCATTCAACTGGGCATTAAATACATGAAAATAACTTAGGTCATCTCCTTACCTACCGAATTCATTATATTGGACATGGGACCAGAAAAATCACTTTTAGCAGATTAGGACTTCTGGCCTTCCTTTTACCTTATCATGGAGCGATGTCATCTTCTATGTATTGCCTCGGGCTAAAATTTCATTACCAAATTAAAGGCTCTAAAGTGAATTCTCCTCTTTTAATCACAAACGATATAATCCTCAGGCCAATTATATTCTTTATATCAGTACTAGGTCTTTCTCTGGGTCACAAGAACTCATGACCTCTTGGGGTCTAAATCCCTGAAATAACTAAAAAGTTTTTGATGAGAATGGTGAGTCACCCTAGGCAACCTAGCTAACTCTGCTAATTAAGGATAAAATGTTTTACATGGATTTTCTCTTTCAACACATAAAGTAAGAAAGCCTGTGTTCTGAGATTTACTAAATCCACAAGCCAGTCAGGGAATGAGGCTGGAGAAGCCCAGGCAGTTTTCCCTGACTGCAAAGCTGGGACTTCCTTCCCAGCGGGACATAGCAAACCACCAGGAACATTTCATCCTTGGGGCCTTCATTCTTACTTACATTTAGCTGAGGGTTTGTTTGGATTTGGTTACTTATTTGTTTGTTTGACTCTTTCCCAAAGTTGAAAATAATTTTTTTTGCCCTTTTTCTAAGTTACTGTACTGTTTTTTAAATTCAATATTAATGAAATAGAAAAGAGGTTTTTGTATATTAAATTCATTCAAAATGAAACCTATTATTTATGAGGACCGTGAAAGTCAGATTTGTTAATACTTGTAAGGATAAGAAAGACCAAAACAAAATAATTGAGTGGAATAATGTTTTCTTTTTCTAACATTGTTGCAGGAAATGTTAGTAGGTTAGTCGTGC
Organism: Cephalopachus bancanus; assembly: GCA_027257055.1. Classification (NCBI taxonomy): domain Eukaryota; kingdom Metazoa; phylum Chordata; class Mammalia; order Primates; family Tarsiidae; genus Cephalopachus; species Cephalopachus bancanus. The sequence continues at coordinate 2,886,592 of JAPVLO010000074.1, forward strand.
AAAGACAGTTTTGAGTGATTTCCTATCACTAAATTTCTATTGCACAATTGATCCATCTCAATCGTGCCTTCCATCACACATGCTTTGTTGAGAAATTCTTTCTCCATTGGGAAGCTGGCTGTTCCCTCAAGTATTGTGATTTTGAAAAAAGTCATCCGTCACATCTCCTGCAGTCCATTTAACAAAGCAGAGCAGAAATTACATAGGAGTCAGTGAAAGACTCTGTAGACAAATCACATTGGGATTTAGAATTCAGATTCTAGCAATTACTACTAAGAGGAACTTGACCAAGTTGATTAATCCCTCAGTTTACTCAGGTGCCAATGCAGGTATCTATAACACCTAACTCATAGTGTTGCTAAATGTCTTATTAAATATATATTCTGCAAAACTTTAGTTTGAAAATATTTTGTGGGAGTTTACAGCAAACTCTTCTAGGTATTGGAATTATAAAAGTGAAGGCGATATGTGTCTTTTTATTTTTTCAAAAAGTTTACAGCTTACTTGGTGATTCACATAAACCTGCTAAAAACTACAATAAAGGGGGAGTCAAGTGCTACATAAGGTCAAGTCAAAGGTCCCTCAGAATGCTCTAAGTGTAACACACAGCTTAAACTTTATGATTATCCTTCATTTTGGGGAGCAGTGGTGAAGACGAAGAAAGCAGGAAAGGAAAAGTGACAAGGAGAGCCTCCCGGGGGAGATTTTTGAGATTATAGTATTTGTTTATGAGAGTATTTTCAATTTTTTTTTTAAATTAGTACAGCAGTAAGCAATGTCTGTCTTAAGATAGACCAAAATTTCCTCAAAGGGAAATAACTGAATATTCTGCTAAGAAGTATCTTTAAAGGCTGAGCATAATAGAAGTAGAATATTAAATTTATGTTACCATACATTTTGTATTGATATGAAAATTTCCAAATTATCTTCCTCACAAAAACCAACTGTCATGAACATAGTGATCATTCTTATTAGGACAGAACTCGAATGTTTACCAAAATCTTTGGCAACTATGTTGTTTAAAGAGTCATATGTGTTCTAAGAATGTTTTTTTTTAACCAAATTTTTTCTTGTTCTTCAGGACAAATTTATGGACCACCTTTGGAAAACCTCTCCTGAACTCTGAAATACTCTTTCTCCATTCATCTCCACCTGAGTCTGATTTATTTGCTCACTTGCACTACTGTTGTTGGTTGGCAAACCCATGCTTCCTGTTAGACTGCTAGACTTTACTTCATTGAAATAATATACAATTGACCTTTCTGAAAATATGGGTATGAACTGCACAGTTGCTCATGTATGCAGATTTTCTTCCACATCTGTCACCCTTTGGACAGCAAGATCAACCCCTCTCTATCCTCCTTCTTCTCAGCCCTTTGGGGTGTGAAGAGGATGAATATATAAAGACTTTTATGATGATCTACTTCCACTTCATAATAATGGATACATTTTTCTTACGATTTTCTTAATAACATCCTGTTTTTTTATTTTTATTAAAGGATGTAGTATGTAATACATATAACATACAAAATATGTGTTAATTGAATATGTTATTGGGAAGACTTCTAGCCAAGAATAGGCTATTAGTTTTAAGTTTTGGGAGAATCAAAAGCTACATGTGAATTCTGGGCTGTGCAGGGGGTTAGCACTCCTAACCCCTGCATTGTTCAAGGGTCATCTGTAGTCAATTCTTTTTTCTTTCAATTCTATTTCCCGGCACAGAACTTGACTATAATAACTCAACAATTGTTTTCTGATTTAGTTAAATGATTAAACCAATCAATGCCACATCTTAATAAAAAACATGACACAAAGATCCTGAAGATTTGATGTGGTCAGCAGAATAATGCCCACTCTCCCAAAAATGTCAAGTTCATATCGCCCAAACCTGTGAATATATTATATTACATGATAAAAGGGAATTTTCAGAAGTGATTGAATATATAGACTTTAAAATAAGAGATTATCCTGAATTATCCAGGTAGGCCTAAACTGTGTAGTTAAGAGTGATGGGAGCACAGAAGAGGAGAGTCAGAGAAAGATGAGACTATGGAAGAATGGTCAGAAAAGAGGAATTGTTGCTGGCTTTAAAAATGGAGGAAGTATTATGATAAATGTTCAGGGTTCGCTTATGAATGAGAACAAGTTGCACTCAGTTCTTTGTTTCTGTGATGGATTACTGAGTATTATAGACTCTAAATCCATTCAAGTTGCTGCGAAGTCCATAATTTTGTGCTTCTTTATGGCTGCATAATATTCAATCGTGTATATGTACCACATTTTAAAAATCCAGTCCACTTTCAATGGCAGTACGTTTGGATCCATGTTTTTTCTATTGAGAATCGTGCTGAAATAAACGTGTGTGCAGGTATCTTTTTAGCAGAGATATTTCAGTTCTTCCAGGTATATTCCCAAAAGGGGCATTGCTGGCTTATATGGAAGGTCAATTTCTAGTTGTTTTAGGAATTGCCACACTGTTTTCTATAGAGCTTGAACTAAAGGGATAGGCAGTACCCAGAAACTGCCAGGGTGAGGGGGCACATAACATCACTAAGGGGACCTGATCTCAAATCAGGCGAAGTGGGAACAAAAGGGAGGCCCAAACTTTTCCTGTACAATGACCACTCGTATATCTGATCCTGAATTGTTCCCTACATCTTTAAAATTAAAAACAAACAAATTAGTATTAGTACTGAGTAGCCATATACGTTAAAGATGGGGTGAAAAAACATCCACCAATCTTAATTTTTTTAAAAGAGCATCCTAAAAAAAAAGATGGAGGAAGGAGGGCATTAGAAGAAAAAAGACACAGAGATGGATTCACCTCTAAAGTCTCAGAAAGATACCCTGCATGACCTGCCTGGTACCTGTCTCCCATCTCTCCTCTCCATTTTGCATCATGCTAACCTTGACTCAGTGTTCTGCTCAAACTGGTTCATTTATCATCCATGCCACATGACCTCTGCCTCTACTATTATCCTCAGTCTGAAACACTCTTTCTCTGATTTCTTGTATTTTCATTGATCCTACACCTCCTTCCTATATCAGTTAAAGTATCATTCCCCAGATAAAACTCACTGGCCATCCACCCAAATACCCGCCCCCCTCCAGGGTTGCTGTAGAATTGTCATTCTTTCTATCAGAGTACATATTTCATCTTGTAATTGAGCATTTATCAGGATGATGATTGATTGATGCCTACCTTCCACTAGACTGTAACCAATTTGAGAACAAAGATTGGATTTGTTTGGCTTAATATTGCATATGTAGCCCCTGTCACAGTAATTAGCATAACTCTTATAAGAACTAGATAAGAGCTTTATAAATAAGTTAATTGATTAATGCATTTTAAACCAGAATATTGGGAGGGTTGGCAATATTGAGTAGAGAGAAATAATTTCATTTGTCCATCCAAAGTTTGGATTTCTCAGACTTTTACCAAATTAACATGTTAATTATGATAGCTCTCGTAAATATTTCTTCTTATTTTTTGAACATTGTTTGGGGTCATAGATATGACTGTATTCAGTGTGAAGATAAAATGAGTCACAGTTGCTAAATGGCATAGTCATGTAAAACATTAATTTTATAACTTGGACTAGAATTCAGATGTTTTGATGATGATGGTGATAATAATATAGCTTTCTTTCAGCCAGGTGTGTATTTCTAAAATAACCTGATTCAAATAATGACACGAAAAATCCTTTGGTATTCAGGGCTAGTGCCCTTTTTTTTTTTTATTTGTCTCTTGAGACATAATCAAGAATCCGTCATCTTAAGATCTCAGAGCTCAAAGAGCATATAAAAATTGAACAGTTTGTTAAGGTGACATATTCCAAGGCCACTGAAAAACTCATAACTCAGAGGACATATTAACAAGCAATACAAAACCTAAAGTGCTGTCAATTCTAGGCAGAGAAACTAAAGAAGTCAGATGAGTTCTTTTAAATGATGCCAAAATCATAAATTTATTGTTTGTATGAAAGAAAAGTGTTAAAAATGGATGATAGAAGATCAACAAAAAATACTTTAATAACTCAATATGAAAGTTAGGCATAGCACATTGTATTGAAATCTTAAATTTCGATATTTTAACAAAATGCAAAAAGAATACAATATTGATACCTAGCTCTGAAAAAATTTATTCTTATTTCATTATTTAGATTAGTTTTACTGAGATGCAGTTTACATGAAATAAAAGTCACACATTTTAAGTGTACTTTATTAATCTGAACAAATATATATGTAGCATAACCACCACAATCAAGACATAGAACTTTCTCATCACCCAACAAAGTTTAGTTGTGTTCCTTTGCAGGCAATATTCTCTCCCTTCTCTGGCCTTTGATAACCACAGATAAACTTTCTGTCACTATAATTGTACCTTTTCAAGGATTTCATATAAGTGAGACTATGTATTAAGTGGTCTTTTGTTTCTGGTTTCTATCACTTAGCCTAGTGCTTTTGAGATGCATCCAGGCTATTGCAAGTAATAATGTTGCTTTCATTTTGAATGGCTCTTATTTCCTATCTTTTACCAAAGCCCTTGTCATATTTTAAACAAAAATTTTTATATAAAAATGCTTTAAAATACATAGCAGTGGGATTACAGAGTTGAACAGTAAATCTATTTTTAGTTACTTGAGAAATCTCCAAACCACTTTCCACAGGGGCTGCACTAGTTTACATTCTCACCAGCAGAGTATAAAGTACACTTTTCTCTGCATCTGCACCATCATCTGTTTTTCTTTGACCTTTTTTTTCAATTTTTATTTTAGATTGAGAGGGTTCAATCCATGTTTGTTACATGGACATATTGTGTAGTAGTGGGGATTGGGTCTCAGATAGTGAATATTGGGTCTCAGATAGGGAGCATTCCCCAGATAGGGAACATTGTACCCCATAGGTAATTTCTTAACTCTAACCTCCCTCCCCACCTCCCGCTTTTGGTGTTCCTAGTATCTGTTGTTTCCATGATTGTAACCATTTATCTCCCACATACGACTTAAAACATGCAGTGTTTGGTTTTAGGTTTTCTGTTTCTGAGTGAATTCACTTAGGGTGATGATCTCCAGTTCCACCCAAGTTACTGCAAAGTACATGAGTTAACCCTTTTTTGTGATTGTGCGGTATTCCATGGTATACATATACCATAATTTCTTTATCCAGTCACTTGTTGGTGGGCACTTGAGTTCATTTCATGATTTTGCTGTTGTGAATAGTGTTGCAATGAACGTACGCATACAGGTATATTTTCAATATATTGATTTATTTTCCTTTGGGTAGATCCCTAGTAGTGGGATTGTTGGGTCAAATGATAATTCTATTTTTAGTTATTTGAGAAATCTCCATACAGTTTTCTATAGAGGTTGAACTAGTTTACTGTTCCACCAAGGGGGGATGGGCATTCCCTTTTCTCCACAACTGTGCCAACATATGTTGATCTTTGACTTTCTAATGACAGACATTTTGATTGATGTGAGATGACCATTCTGGCTGGTAGAAGTTGATATCTTATTATGGTTTTAATTACATGGTATGATTAATTTAAAATTGATTGCTCTGATTTTAGCTCCAAAAGAACGGTTCCTGATTTTCAGACCCCATATCCCTTTTCTACAACTAAGGCCACATAACTTTTGCCTTCACAATCCAGTGTGAAAGTATCTAAAAGGTAAACTCTGCTTTATCTTTATCCACTGCTCAATGAAATGCAAATCTCGGCTGGAATTTTCCAATTCCATCATTTTATTCGCCTACTTACTGAAGATTGACAAAATTGGATCTTTAAATCTGACTGGTTCCTTGCACATCAGACCCTTATCTACCTTCCTCTTGGCCATATATGCTTGGTCTCATCTGCCCTCACAGACATCTGCTGGAACTCTGAAATGTTACACTGCTTGCAAGCAACAAGTAAGTCTGTCACAGTTTCATGGGTGCTCGGAAGACATGAGGTTCTCAAGACAGAAAAAGGACTTTATTACGCATGGCATAGCAGGCAGCATGAGATTCATGTTGTCTCAGTTCCCCTTTTCCCTCCCCAAGTCCCGTTGAGTAATATGAACTGACTGGATAGAGGTTGTACATAGAGGGTATGCGTGTCACAGCTCAGGAACTGTGACCTTAGAAATACCCAATCTTTAAAAGAACTGCAAGCAAACGTGCCCAATATTTGCCCCAGATGGAATTAGTGTCTTTATGTATATATGTATGTATGTATATTTATTTTTTAAAGACAGGGTCTTATTGTGTTGTCCTGGTTTTGAACTCCTGGCCTCAAGTGATCCTTCTACTTTGACCTCACAAAGTGCTGAGATTACAAGCATGAGCCACTGCACCCAACCATTGCCTTTAGTTTTCTAGAGAGCAAACATATCTGCCCTCTGACCCAGAGGGAGTCACAGTGTCTATTCATGTTTGGTGTGTATATATCCTTCAAAAGACAACCCAGAACTAAGGAAGCTACAAGGAGAGCAGAAACTTAAGAGACTCGTAGAGAATTGTCTTTAATAATCTAAAAATCCCCAAATTCTCTAATTTAAAAATGTAACATTTCTTAGTCTCTCAAAAATATCTGCTTCTCCTAACTGATTTCTTTAACACTGTTACTACCATCACCCAACCTAAAAATATGAAAATCATACCATACTTCATTATTTTTTCAAATCTCAAAACAGTTTCTTTCTCATGCTTGAAAATTTTGATGTCTGAATATTTATTTAAATGACAATATTTATCTGAATACTTACTTAAATGTCTGAATATTTATTAATATTACCTTCCTCTCTGCATTCTTATATTGTATTTTTGAGTCCTTGTTTTTACTGTACTGAACAGTTGCAGTAATCTAGGACAGTTGTTCTCTAAGTGTGGTATTCAGAACAGCAACATCATCACCAAAAAAGCCAAAAAACAAATGTTTTTTTAGAAATTCAAATTCTAGACCCCTCTGGAGACCCATGGAATATCTGGGGGTGGAGCCCAGAAATCTGCTTTCACAAGTCCTCCCACAACCAAGCATATAAAAGCTACTGTAGGAGAATATGCAAAATAAATAGATAAAATTTATAAACTGAAGCTCATTCCAGTGAATGGCAATTAATGTATCTAAGCCACCACAGGTGACAACAAAAATATTTCAACTCCAGGTGACTCTGATGTACATCAAAGTCTGAGAACCACTGTCCTCAATTATATATCTCTAGTCTTATCTCCCTTTAATAGATTCTCCTCTTTGCCATCAAAAGATCCAACAAAAACACAAACCTGGTCATATCAATCCTCTCTGAAACTTTTAAACAACTTTATAAGTGGAGGATAATGTTTAAGACACAGCTTAAGTAAGCTGCTTATTTGTAGAAAGTCTTACACGGTCCCTCAGAGTACCCATGCATATTTTTAATTAAACACTTTAGGAGGTTGTTAGAGGTTAGGCTCCAAGTTAGACACACCTGAGATTGAATCATTGCTCCACTACAAAACTAATTTTGTATCTTTGATGAAGTGACATATCCTATTTAAGCCAGCATTACTCTCTGTAATGTTGGAGCACTAATGTCCCCTACCTCAGAGAGAATGTATTATATTTAATTCCACAATACATATAAATGCACAGTGTGTTCTGCTTGTAAGTACAAACTTGTTTATCATTGCTAATATATTATTTCACTAATTATTATTTATAATAGTTTTTTATTATTATTACTAGTCTTTATTATTATGGTTGTTATCTGGCAACACAAGATATGTTGGAGGTCTGTGCTTACCTAACTACTCTTCTCTGGTCTGAGTGGTAAAAGCCAGCCTTACGTATAGTGGGTTTTCATGAAATGTTTGTGAGCAAAATCCAGTTAATATATCATCAACCAAAACATAAAAGCTACTGTGGAGAAAGTATGCAAGATAAGCATAAGATTTTATAAATAGAAGCCCATTCAAGTGAATAGTAATTGATATATTTAAGCCACCATAGGTAACAACAAAATTATTTCAACTCATATTGATTTGGTATTTGTTGTGTGTTACCTTGAGCATCCAAAGACTGATAAAACATAATTCTTGTCCTCACAAAGCCCAAGGTCTCGTGGGGGAAGACATGCTAGTAAATAGATACATTACAATGATGGATTGCATAAGGATAAGTGTTACTGCGGTTGCACCAAACATTTTTGATAGGATCATAGCCTGGGCAGGAAGGAATTGGAGAAGTGTTATATCCAAACTCATAAAATAAGGTACCGCATATTGAGGATATCAAAAATACAAGCTGGCAGCAAAATGTATGATTTAGTCTCTTTAAAGCCTCTTCTTTACTGCCCAATAAAGTTGGTGATAACAGCTTCCCGTTGAATGGAGAAGAAATAATTCACTCAGGAAATATTTTTCATCCAATTGGGACTAGGAATTGGTAAGATCTTGACAAATGCTGTGTTGGGAGTTTTGCCAAGAGATATTTCTAACTGAACAGCACCTTTAAGAAGTAGGACATACAAGCACACCAAAAGCAGGACAAGAACACTGTCTATACTTCCCAAAGTAGAGCTCATTAGAAGAGAGGATCGTGTGCTTCCAAAACTAGACCCATCTTAATGTTCCACTAATTATCTCAGATGTGATTGAGGCTATCAAACATGCATAAAAATTTTACTAGAAACATGAAAACTGTTATTATCTACAAAATGAATGAAATCAATATCCCCATTTATTGGTTTATACTTTTAAAATTATTATAATTTCAAAAATATTTTTCTTTTATGAAAATGAGAGGCTTTTTTTTTGGAGCTTGAAAAGTTACTCAGTATGTCAGTTTTTATCAGACATCCCTTAAGAACTAAGAATTCCATCAAATCTTTTCCACGCAAATTAGGCAATATGGTTACAGTTATTGTCAGCCAGGTTAAAATGGTGACTCTTCTCTTCCACATTTTAATTTTGTAAATAATCCATTTTTGTACTGTAGGCTATTTTTGCCTTAATTCACGGGATAAAATGTTCACCATTTATTGACTAGACTTTTGAGCAAACCTATTTCATATAAGAAAATGGTTTACTGAAGTATTTTTTTTTTCAAACTGCTCATCCTTCTATAAAATGGGATAAGGACAATCTCCAGAGTGTCTCTAATGTAAAACCTCAACTGCTATTGTATAAACAAACAAAATTTGAATTGTATTTGCAAAGGTTCTATAAAAAATTACTCAAAACATGTGGACAATAAACTACAGTCAGGTATCCAGCTACCTGTAGAGTATATGATTAGCCTTCGCCCACAAATATCTCCATATATGGACGAGGACACGTCTGCTAAAGTGAAGCTTTCAGGTATCCTTGAACCTTTTGTACAACTAAATATGCTCCTGCATATCACTCCTGAATGCTTTTGGCCATATATTATTCTGCTGCCTCCCTCTGATGATATGTTACTATGATAAATCATCACAGTGCACTGCTGCTCTGATGAGCTGTTGCTTCAGTACACCATTGAAGCTGTCACAGGGATGATATATGAGAAAGGCATACTGATGATGTTTTACGCAAAAGATGGTGCTGCCCGGGGAACAAAAGGTTTAGGAGAAGATTCAACATAATTACCCGATAAAAGTCAACCCGCACACAGCATGATAGAAAATGCATTCATGGGTATGGTAAATCACTTCCCCTTAGTGTGTGGTATTTCTGGTTCTACTGTCATAAGCTTGTTTTTCTGAGCTATAGATTGGTCTATTACTAACATTTTTAAAAAATGGAAATAAAAGCTTTAAGGGTAGAATCAAAATTCATCTAAAACTCAGATGTATAGATTAAGGTTGAGAATCGGTATTAGTTTTGAACTTTAGAATAATTTGTTGAAATCATTAATGGGTGCTGAAACTTTTCTTATATTATTGAAAAAAGAAGTAATTCCTACTTGTAATGATCACGTGGGACTTTTTTTGAAATATGTCAGAGCCCTGGCTAAAATCAAGGATTCATTCAGTGTTACACTAAATTACTGACCATGTAATATTTAAATGTCTGAACAGCCACCTTTGATGATAACTGCTAGGACAATGTTCCAAATTATTTATTTAATTTAGAATAACCTCCTGATCCTTATTTATCTTGCTTGAGAAAAAAGGACATAAATCCTTACAAGTATGCAGTTTCTTCAGGACTATACCTAGTTGTGCATATATAGTCAATGCTGAATAAGTATTTCTTAATTTGAGGTAATATTCATAATTATTTATTCCACTACGATATCAGCTTTACCCCACAATGGGGAATGTCAACCAACCTAACCAGGCAAATGAAATGAGCAGAAAGTACTGTAGAAGAGGAAATAAATTGTGCTGTTCTTCTGTGTTTTTGGTGGTGTTGTTGCTATTTCAAGTTAAGATCTTGTGTGTGTGTGTATACATATACACACACATATATATACACACATATATAGTGTATATATGCATGAAAAATGCCCTACACCATCTGTTAATCAATGCAATATATGATTATGCAATCAATCAATTAATAGTTATTTACTTATCTTTGTAATAAAATTAAGTAGACAATAAATGTAATATTGATCACATTCTGTTGTCATTTTCTATGAAAATTTGTCAAAGCTGGTAGAGGTGGATTTAAAGGGTATTGTCTAAAGAGCATCTTTGAAGACTGCATTATCTTAAGCTGTTGGAAAATGTAGGTTAGTCTCAAAAGAAGCCATAAAAACTGTCTTTAGTTCTTTTGCTTTATACATTTGTCTACCTTCTGGAAAGTTCTTAAATTAGCTTTCCCCTGGAACATTGACAATTTAACATTTCTCAATATAAATTGGGTTTTGGTAACCTCAAAATTTTCTGTTTAAAAATCTTTCTCTCTTCTTTTCTGCTGTTTAAAACTTACCTCAACCATCCTGACATCCTGAGTGGTACCACAACGGATCTGGCCTCTTGTTGGAATAACCGTCTCTGGCAATCATCTGCTTTCTGGTAAATGCCAGCAAATGCTCAGATACGTGTATCTACAACCAAAGGACCTAAGTTGGTAGGTTCAAATACCAACTTCCCACTTGGGAGCTAGAAGCATATGGGGGTGATAAAAATAAAACACCATGTGACATCATTCAATGTAGCTCCTCTGTTTGTTCAATATTTCATATCCATAATAAACTTAGGAGATTTAAAAAGCCAATTCATTTAAAAGCAACTGGAGAAAAAAAAGATGCTTATACTTTTTCTTGAGCCAGGTCTCATGTTGCAGGTTTGATAAAATTTTAAAAATACAGAATTAGAGGCTTAAGGATAAGATATCTAGAGATTGAATTCAGTCCACTCTGATCCTTCATTCAATAAATAACTTAGAGGGTTTTCTGCATTTCAGGCCCTGTGTTACAAAAAGTAACATGAGGCATATGATGAGTAAAAAAGGAGCCATACTCAAATTGATATATTTTTCTGTTATTAAAAACAAACAAACAAAACTTTAATTGCTTTTCAGAGTCCCTCATAAATAAAATAAAATAAAATAAAATAAAATACTGAACAACATTAAAGGGATTCAGTTGATACCAGGGACTTTTCAGAAAAGCAAAATATCAAATAATACACGTTTTAAAAGGTCACTTTGTTCCATGACTCCTTTTTACAGATAGACTGTTTAGATTGTACGTAAGAGTTGAAAATCATTTGTTTCCTTGAAATTTTTCCCAACAACTTTCCTTAATTATGAAGACCACATGTTAAGAAAGGAATAAAATCAAAAAAATTTAAAATATAGGAAAGAAAAGAGACCATTTTTATCATAATTATTTACTTATAAATACATTTCCCTACTAAACTGTAGTTGCTTTGGCACAAAAAATTTTCTTCCTCTTCTTATGTGTTCTTTACTAAGCCAACATCAAGAATCAAATAAGTGAAGAAATGAAAAAAAAATCATTAGCGCCAAAACTATGAAGCATGAATATCTATACATTCAACATTTGCTTTTAGTATAAAATCCATCTATTTATCTCTTTTTCTCACTACATAATTATGGGTACATCAGTTTAGACATTGTATTCAATAACCCATCACGCATGGTAGGTCTTCAGTAAATATTAGTTTTATTCTCTTTCCTACAAAGAGTAAGCGTATCAACAAGATGTGAAACCATTTAGAAGATGTAAACTCCATAGCCTAGAATCATCTTCACAGGGAGATTTGGATCACACTGTTCAAATATTGATCAGCATAGTGCAATAGAAAGAACATGTGTTTTAGATTCAGACAGACTAGGTGTTAATAACTATTTCAAATACTTTTGGAAGTGTGAATTTGGTAACTTTATTTTTTTAACATTCTTGGGTCTCTATCATTAAAATGGAAATAATAGCATCTACCTAAAAGGGTTGTTGCAAGTATTCAGTGTGATGACTTTGGAATGTATAGTGCTTCACAGGTGTGGTGCCTCATGCCGATAATTCCAGCAGTTTTGGAGGCTGAGGTGGGGAAATCACTAGAGGACAGGAGTTCAAGATCTGCCTGGGCAACATGGAAAGATCCCACCCCTATGTAATAAAAAAAAAAAATAGAAAGTATAGTGCTGATTAGAAACAGATATGCTACCTCCCTAACTTAGTTAAACCAGATTTATAGATAATTAACATATGCTTAGGTTGATATCAAAGTATTCTGTTATGAGACTTTATATAATGTTATGATGTGCTTGATATTCTGTCAAAAATATGTAATCACTTTGTGGTTACATAGCACAACTGCCAGATTATCTAAACTTCAGTTATAATTAGAAGCATACCAAATATAGGAGGAGAAAAAAACAACCACAATTTGAGTCTATGGGAGAGAAAGAGGTTAAAATGGTTATTAACTCTTAGTCTGTCTGAATCCTCATGCTTTCTTCTTTATACTAGGGGTGTGTGTGTGTATAATTTGGCTTCATTCTACTTTGCAAGAACGTTCAACCTACCCAAATCTTAGTCAGAATCTAAGTTGCAAATCCTAGCATTCACATAACAACAAAGTTTTTCAGATACTGTCAGTTTATTGATTGAGATTCAAAAACATTACATGATTGAAGTAAGTAGTCCCCTAGTGAAAATTATTCAAAAATGCATTTTCACATGACTTTTATGATATGACAAATGCGAAAATCTTGTTTTCATAATTTAAAAATCTATGATATATATCATTTGAACACAATATGGTGTGTTTTTAGAGAGATATTTTGAATATTATTACACTTGGCCTTATACATATGTGGTACAACAATTAAGCAAAAGCAAAAATTAACAAAAATAATTCAAAACAGATTGCAGTTGAAAATAAAAATCACAAAGATTGAACAAAACTAGAATTATCTATCTAAAGCAGTATGTGATTAGAGTATATTCAGAATTATGGGGAAAATAAAGAACATCAAATGAAAAAACCTTATCACGGTAATTCCAGCTTTTACGTTATGGCATTTCATCTGTTTCATATAAGGATAATGTAGTAAAGCATCTCCAGTTGTAACATCAAGGAAAGAGATGACTTGGTGTTTACAAGTGCCATTGTTTCTGTGTTACATAATCTTTATATATCTATCTATCCATAACACTTGAAAGAAGTATTTATCATTCTCACTTTCATTCCTTGGTATTTAGAACTGATTCACTTCATAGCAAGCAGTTTACTTTGGCAAACCACAGGACCATAGCAGAGTTCAAGATTCACTAAAATGACAATTATTTTTCAGCTTGCTTTCTTATAAGCCTACCATAACTTCATTCTAATAGTTTGATAATTCAGTTTATATCACTTTGTTTTCCTGACTTCAGTGTTCTGTATTCATATGTCATATTATAAATAACATATAAAGTGCAGCCTAAAGTAGCAAAGCATCATACAACAAAAGTAGTTTATCTTAACCTGCAAGATAGTTTTGCCGGGAGAATGTGAAGTATGATATTTTAGCAATTTGTAAGTTCACAAAAAGGAATTTCGGCAAATGTAGTGTCATTACATTGGTGAAAATCTTATACTTAGATTTATTTTATTTTACCATTGAATAATGGCATCTTTAACGCATTTTGCTTAATGAGAATATCAATAGATATTTTGTTGTGAATGAGTATGTGCCTATGTTTTAAGCTTTGTAGAATAAAATGGAATAAAAAGAAGCAAAGTACATCTATGCATAATTCTCTGCTATATCTTAGAACAGAGTTTATAAACAAGTCTGTAGTTGCATTTTTTTTTCCATTTGGCTTTTTCCCTCCACACTTACCCAAGAAGCTTATACCAAAATAAAATTTTGTTCTGGAAATATTCTTTCACATCTCCTACCATTTATCTTAATCACTATGTTCTCTGCTTTTATTACATATTTTTTAAGCAACACTAAAAAGAAGAGTGAAAAACAGGAAGCAACATGAAGAAGACTTAAGATTTTTAAACAGTCAGTGTTAAGATTTGAACCAAAAAAAAAAAAAAAAAACGAATAGACACATGTAGTATAAAATAGTTATTAACTCCACAGTCCTATTTGGAGGAAATCTTGGTTATATAAAGCAAACATGTTGGACCAGGGATCCCAAAAATTTGGTTGATCACTGACTCCACCACAAAATAGTATATCATATTTAATAAATTCATGTTATTACCCTGAGTTTCACTATATTCATACAAGGGATATAGAGTTCATGATCTTTATTATCGCTTTCAGTTTTAAATTTCTAAGACGTTCATATAATTTTCTAAGAAGAAAATAGAGACAATCCATTTTTGTTTCAGCACACAATTTAAGATAAAAGAATTTGTCCGGCAATGTGTAGATTAAAAGACTAAAAAAATACTTGTGAATCAGGAATGATGACAATGCCATCTTGACAAAATAACAGCCCACTCAAAAGGACCACAAAATGCAGCCATTTGATACTCTGCAATTTATTCACCTTCACAACAGTGTCTTTGAGGAAAACTGTCTATTGCTCTGACCCCACGTTCTTAAATTCGGAGTCAGTGTCCTCGTATGACAACTGGAACATGCAGGTGCTATTTTTCTTGGTGTTTTATGAAGAACATTATGATTTACCCCATGTTTTTGGCTTTAGCAAACAATAAGTTGTACCTATTCCACCTTGTACTGAAAGACACACTATGTTCAAATGGAATATAATAGAAATTACCATCCAAGTATCCAGCCCAATTATCACACACACACGAGAGAGAGAGAGAGAGAGAGAGAGAGAGAAGAGAGAGAGAAGAGACAGAAAGAGAGGGAGATTGATCAACATGTGGCAAAGCAAGGCAAGGTGGTAGACCAACATTCTCACTGTGAAACATAAGAAAAACTAAAAATAGTACAAAAATAATGTATTTAAATTAGGGTCATGAAGCAGAGAAACATAAAATATTGAGGTGTTGAAAGGGAAAACAACTCAGTGAGGTGAGCTGATTTCCTGAAATAGATTTTTTCCTAGGGAAAATAATGAATCTTGTCACAGGGCAAGATATTAAGAATTTGAGTTTTGCCACAACATACGGCTGTGACTGAGGACTAGAAAACTAGTAAAGACTTTTATAATCTTGAAAGTATGGCAAGACAAAATATTGGAATTTAAGGTGCTTCAAAGATAGAATCTGCTTTCTTTGCAAGATATTTACTAAATCCTAGAACCAGACATGGCAGAAGACTAAAATATTAAGCAAAATGTCTGTGTAAAGCAGAATTTAAAATTGTCCCCTGTGATGATGAGAAAAATTTTAGTACAAAAGAATCTGTAGCAGCAGAGTCCTAATAAACTCATAAGCTCTGAGTTGAATGTTCTCTCAGAGCATGTCTATGGCAAGGGTGCAAATCAACTAAACTTTACCAAAAACTGCTGACCTCAGTCCCTGATTGCTTGACTGTGTTCAGACAACACTATATTTTTTTGGCAAAAGAAGTCAAAGAAAAGAAGAAACTCTCTCTAAAGGAAGACTATTATCTGGAGATTCTACACTGTATCATCCCAAGGTCTGACACCAAACCAATCTTAGTATCTACATCAATAAATAAGACCAAGAAAATTAGAATGTTTGTGGTTACAATAATGGCCAAAAAACACACAACAGAAACAGATCATAGATAATTCAGATATTGCAGTAAATTACACAGTGGCATCTAGAACATTTAAGTATCTTAAGATTTATATATTTGATAAGAGAAATTAAATATTAAACAAATAGGCCGGGCTGGATGTCTCAACCTGTAATCCCAGCACTCTGGGAGACTGAGGCGAATAGATTGCCTGAGCCTGTGAGTTCGAGATCCACCCAGGTAACTTGGCAAACTTCATCTCTACAATAAATAAAAAACCAATTAGCCGGGTATGATAGCATGCACCTGTAGTTCCGGCTACTTGGAAGATTGAGGTGGAAGGATTGCCGGACCCCAGCAAGTCGAGGCTGCTCTGGCCAGGAGCGTGCCACTACATTCCATTCTGGGCAACAGAGTGAGATTCCTACTCAAAAGTAATAATAAATAAATAAATAAATAGATGAAAAGATTAAGATTGTTATTAGAGCATTGATTATATAAATCAATTATAGTTTGTGTTTATAACAATACAAGTTCAAGAGGCAAAAAAAATCTAAAAAATATCCAACCTGAGGCAAAAAAAAATTGAAAATAACAAAAAGATTTAAGGCATGTAAGAGTTAGAGAAAAGATCTAACATATATGTGTTTAGAATCTCAGGAAAGAGAAAGATTATGGACAGAAAGAATATTAGTGCAGATAATGATCAATGATTTTTTAAACTTATGAAAGACATCAACACACATATCCAAAAAGTCCTATGTAGAGTAAAAACAAAGTGACAGCAGTATTTTTTTGTGCCTGCTAGAAGGTTGGAATGATGCAAATCTGCCCATGTAGTCTCAAGAAACTTTATATAGCAAGTATGCCTCTGAGCTCTGAACTCTGAATATGTCAGAGTTTTTAGATTACCCTTGCTGGTGTATATGTGATAACATCACAGTCAAGGCTACTGAGCCTGGGGTTTCTGGCTTGCTAACCGAGATACCACATATATTAGTGAAAGCTGTAACTGTACAGTAGAGAAAAGACACATTAAATTCCATCCTGCATACTAGTGAAAAATGGCAAGAGAGTTTAAGCCCCCTGAAGGAGTAGTGTGAACAATGTATTAGATGCTTTGCCAAATGAATGTCAATAGGTCTGGGTTCTCAAATGATAGCAACTGAGATGCTGACAATGCCAAAGACAGTGTACCAAATGCCGTTTTATGCACTGGATTCAGTTGCAGTCACAGTGTTTAGAGAAGTTGGGACAATAGAAGTGACAACTAAATTCTGCTGGTTATAAAAGCTAGTTACCAATAGCTTTTATCCAGTGACTATGCTGAGATGTTCATTGAAAATATTGCATTTATTATTAGCCCCGCAAATTTTAACTACTTAATCAAGGCAGTGATTTTTCTTTTTTCCTCCTGGAGTGCTCTACTGTTGCATTTGGATCACCCTGAAGGGAAGAGAAAACAGATTAAAGAATAATTCATATGATTGATCATCATTTCTCTATGTGTATTTTCAAGATAGGAATTCACTGTGGACCTTATGAGCATTCAGAATACAAACACGGGAAACACCAGTAGTAATTATGTATTCAGCAATGGAAGCCATAACAGTACATTATTTGGACCCAAAGGGACCCTCCCAAAAAGATAAAATATAGTACAAAATAGTATATTTCACAAATAAAAAATGCTACAAGTGCAAATGAAAACATTATGTTAAACTTTCTCACCACAAAAAAAGACCCTATGGTAGTTGACAGATATGTTAATTAGCCTGATTGTGGTAATAATTTCAACATGTATCCAAACTTCACACTGTACACCATAGATGTGTGTATAAATTTGATTAGCCATACATCTCAAGAAAGATGAGGGAAAATGTCTATAGGCAAAAACTTAGAATTAATAAGTGAATCTTAAAATAAGTGGAGTACAGTGGCAATAGAAAAAAAAAATCACTTGTATACCACAAACAAAGAAGTAGAAAATCAAAGTTTAAAGATGATGCCATTTTGGAATAGCATCAAAAAAATTTTATGTACCAAAGAACAAATCTAAAATTTTACAATTGTATTTAAAATAAATTTTTAAAAATCTAAATAAAAGAAAAATTTATTCCTTCATTCATAGATTGGAAGACTCAATATTGTGAAGCAATTCTCCCTAAATTAATCTAAGGATTCAATTCATCTCAATCAAAATTCCATCAGTTATTTTTAACTGACACGTTGAATGGAAGTTGGCATGTTGAATCTAAAATAAAAATACAAAAGTTCAAATCATTCAAGAGATGTTGAAGAAGAAAAACTAGATGGCATATATTACAATATGGCAAGACTGATTATAAAGCTATAGTAATTACAACACTGTGGTTATAGGTCAAGGACAGACATGTATACCAATAAAACAGTATAAAGTCTAGAAACAAACCCACTCTTATACAGGCACATAATTAGCAACATTAGTGAAAAATAAACATTTAATCAACTTCATACAAAAAGAAATAAATCTGTACTGAGTGTTGATTTATATGTTAAAGGTAAATAACAATAATAAAGAATTTAGAAGAAGACATAAGAGAATATCTTTATGCCCTTCACGTACCGTAGCAAAATTTTCTTAAGCAGAGCACAAAAAGTACTAATTATGATTACAAAAATATATTTGGGTTATATTAAAGTTAAAAACTCTGCTCATCTAAAGTTAACACTGAGTAAAGTAAGCAACAGAGTGGGAAAAGATATTTTAGACACATATTCAATAACAACTTAAATAAATAATATATAACTCTTAAAATCAACCAGAAAAGATAAACAAGATAATTTGTAAATTAAACTTCTGCATGAGCATTTAATAACATAAGATATCCAATAGCCAATTCATGCATTAAAAGATATTTGACTTCATGGCTTTTGGCATAATGAAAATTAAAATTGTAATGCAATACTACTACACATCCAGTGAAAAGGCTAAAAATAAATAAATAAAGTGAGGATAGGTCAACTGTTTGCAAGCATATGAAAACCACCAGATCTCTCGTACACTGCTAGTGAAAATGTAAATTGATCTAACCACTTTGAGAAATTGTTGCCATTTATAAAGTTGAAAGTATGTATTATTTGTAATCTAACAATTCCCTAGGGCACAAGGATATCCAAAAGAAATTCATACATATGTTCACTAAGAGATATTAACAATGATATCCTTTCAACACTATTCATAGTGGCCAAAATTGGAGGGGGGGATGTCCATAAACTGATGAATAGTATGAATAAGCCTATTCAGACCCAACTGAATGTTGTATTGAATTGAAACAACTAAACTACATACAACAGCATTAATGGATCACGTGAAACACCAATAGTAATTATGTATTGGGGAATGAAAGAAGCCACAGATCAAGAAGTCCACAAGCTGTATGATTCTACTTATATCAATTTCAAAAACAATTATCTAACATGTTAGAAGTCATAATATCTACTCCTTTAGAGAGGAGTAGGATCCAGAAAGTGTTCCTGGGGACCTGGTAATGTTCGCTTTCATCTTCTGGGTACTCTCTATTGCGAAGTGTGAGTTTGGTGAGACATCATTGGACTGCATCATTACAATCTGTTCACTTTTTTATACGTATTTCTTTTTTAAAAGTTTACTAACATTTCCAGCTAACAGCTCTACTGGATTATATTTGTGTTGCAGCACATGGGATGAGTAGAGCAGATTGCATTTCTTGGGAAGCTGATTCTGAGTTGGGATGAAAATTCAGTATATTTATGTGGGTGTAAGTTTTGGATCAGCACTTTCATGTGCGAGGAAAAGATGAAAGCAGGATTGAACAGAGGGAGAAGGCAAGCTGCAACGTAATCACAATGAAAGTCTCTGCTGCTCTGTGAGGAGCTCTGAGGTCAGACAGCTCTTAGGAGTTCTTCCAGATGGTGGTGAAGGTTTCTCACCTTCATCTCCCTTGGTGGTCGATTACTGTATATGGTCTGACCCTGAAAAATATGTAATTTAAATCAAGTAGTTTTCTTTATCTGAGGCAATCTTAGCTAGGTGCCAGCAATAGTCATCTTGTATGGCACTCCCAGCAGGTAAGGAGTCAGTTCTCCACTCCTGCAGGAGTACTTTGGTGTCATGCCACAAAATCCATAATACTGGGAGTCTCATTTGAGGACTTGAAAATAAAGTGTGACAGCACAAGAATATGGAACATTCAGCAACATTAAAATAAGGAGAAGGATATCTCCTATTCAGTCATTCAAAATGATTGGGAAAACTCTTTCCTATAACAAACCTTAATTTTTCTCATAGGACAGTTTTAAATTGGTTTAAGTCTGGTGTCAATAAATAGAATAGCTGCCAAATTTAAAAAAAAAAGAACAAAAAAAAATTTTCCTTCACCCTTCCAAAGTTAGCACTCTCCACTTACATTTACAACCCAACACAAATGAGCTTAAATTGCTGAGGTCAACATTTCAATTCACAGGGACTTTTGCATTTTCTCTTGCAAAAACCTTTGAAAAAATTCAGAAGAGTAGCAAAATTCTTTTGTTTATTGTATCTCTTATTATAAGAAATATGATAGACTAGAAAAGAGAAAAATAAATCTCCTAAACTATTTAGCAACATTGAGAGTCAGTATTTTCCCAAACTCTAAAGCGAATACTCAAATATTTCATATGCAATGTATGATTTGACAATAATCAGAGTCATGGATGTTACAGATTAAATGACTATTATGGTTTGTTTTCTTAAGGTTGATCGAGATAATAACATTATCTCAAATATTTACTTTATACTATGCTGCGTATTAATTACTCTCCCTATTATCATCATGGAACATTCTCTCTACTAATGACATGCTCTTCACACTAATAAGTGAAAATTACAAAAGCAACCAAACTATTCTATACTAGAAAGGCACTTGATAATGTAGTAAATTAAATGAAGCTGAGCCCTAGATGTCTCGCCAACAATTGTCTTTGTCGTATTGATCCCTACCCTTGTACTATAAATTCCACCTCTTTGGAGTAAAATCTTAGACACAAGAAATTCTATTAGAAATTCTTAGATATCTTTAAGATACCACGGAAAGAAGAAGATGTGCTATCACCTGTAAAATGTCAGACTGTGGTATCAGCAAATAAACCAAACCTGAATAAAACAAAACCTTGGTAAACTAAAGCATTACTACCTAGCTAGAACATCATATCAGGACATATATTCTCTACCTTTGAAATTATACATATCTCCAGAAGTCAGGAATTACCTTCTACACTTATGTTTTCTACCTATGATATGAATCCTATGGTAATTAATTGAAAATTTACACTTTGTCAAACACCAATCTAAGTTTTATATTTTGTAATCCATGGAAATCATGCAAACCCCTGTGATAGGTTTCTATTTTTTTTTTTATTTTAAGAATGTAGGGTACAGTTCAGGATTAGATATTCAAATGGTCATTGTACAAGTAAAGTTTGGGTCTCACTTTGTTCCCCATTTCACCTGGTTTGAGATCAAGTACACTTGATTACTGGTGTTCTCTCCTCTCTTGGCAGCTTCCCTCTACTGCCAATCCCTGTTTTATAGTCTGATAATTGTTCAGGGTCCATTTATAAGTGAGTACATGTGGTACTCAGTTCTTTATTTCTGTGATAGATCTCTGAGTATTAAAGACTCTAAATTCATCCAAGTTGCTGCGAAGTTTATCATTTTTCCATCTTTCTGGCTGCATAATATTTCATCATGTGTATGTACACATGTTTTTTTTTATCCAGTTCACTTTTGATGGGCAGCCTGGTTGGTTCCATGTTTATTCTCTTGTGAATAATACTGCAATAAACATTAGTGTGCATATATCTTTTTATAGAGAGATTTGAGATCCTCTGGGTATATTCCCAAAAGGGAGATTGCTGGGTCATATGAGAGGTCAATTTTTAGATCTTTTAGGACTCACCACACTGTTTTCCACAGAGGCTGTACTAATTTACACTCCCACCAACAGGTAGAAACGTTCCCTTTTCCCGCATCCTTTCCAGGGTCTGCTGTTTTTTGAATTATTGATGATGGCCATCCTGACTGGAGTTAGGTGGTATCTCAGTGTAGTTTTAATTTGCATTTCTTTGATGATTAGTAATCTCTGTTTTAGAAATATAGAAATGAAGTCACAGATCAATCCAATACCTTGCCCAGGGGCACCAGCAACTTAACAATGGTGGTGAGATTTCAACTCAGGCATCTATCTAGATAACAAGGAGCCCATCCTCAGCTGCTGAAATACACTGCCCCTTCTGTAGCTTGTTAAATAGTGTTTAAATATGTATATTCTTGATTAGTTGGATTTTCTTGTCTCATGGTATTTCCATACAAGTCCTATGTAGTAAAAAACATATGTTTTCTGATAGCAGTGGTAATGGTAGAGGAGGCAAGTGTTGTTGCAAATGGAGTTCTAGTTAGATAACTGGGGCACACACCAACACTCTAGGGAGATGATTCATTTGGCTGTTCCAAGGCTCAAAACCATTTCTGTAAATGCTTCATTGCATCATATAGCCACGATCAGCACTCTGTTTTCTCCTTTCAAGAATGCATGATCTACTGGTGGGTCAAACCAGTATGATTTTGATCACCTGGGAGATTAACATGCTATTCAGAATTCCTGCCCTGAATGACTGAAAGTGCTAAGCACAGATTGTACTTTTGACATAGCAGCCACTGCTGGCTATTTTTTCCCAGAGAAGGAGAAGAGAGGACCAGGCTAAAATTTGTATTTCAGTAGAAAACTTGTCTTATTTTTTTTTCTTTCTCAAATCCTCTGCAGCATTGACCACCACAGTCTAGACACCTCAGTGTTAAAGAAGCAACATACAAAAATTGTACTTTATGACAAGACAGTAATAATATGTGTTGGGAGGAGTGAAGCATTGTAAATTATATCTTTACTTACTGCTTTTTCTCTTCTTTATCATTGTCATCTCTCTTTTTCCTGACTTAGGTACCTTTTTATTTTTTTTAGGAGACAGTCTGGAGTGAAGTGACACAATTATGGCTCACTACAGTCTCAACCTTGTGAGCTCAAGTAATCCTCCCACCTCAGCCTCCTGAATAACTAGGATCATAGACGCATGCTACCATGTCTGGCAAATTAAAAAAAAAAAAAAAAAAAATTTAGAGATGGAATCTCACCATGCTGCCCACGCCAGTCTCAAACTCCAGGCTTCAAGCAATTCTCCCACTTCAGCTTCCCAAAACACTGGGATTACATGCGTGAGTCACTGCATCTGACCAGACTTGGGCACATTTAACGAAGAAAGAATGAGATGATGCACAGAATCAATATACGTTTCTCATGCAAATACTTAGAGTAAATTAAATTGCTCTAAACAAAGTAAAACTTGTGCCTTTCTAAAGGGCTGATTTTCACATTTAAGAAATTTTATTTTTAATGAAAAGTAAAAATTAAATTTCTCCTTTCTTCAAATTTAATATAAATCATATAAATATTTTATAAAAGATTAATTGACTTAAAACTTCCTCTAATATTAAAAGAAAGGGATTGGCAGTAGTGGGAAACTGCTGGCAAGGGGGGAGGGCGGGATTGTCAGTTGAGGTAAATTGCCAGGGGATGGGGGGGCATACCTCATCAACAAGGGTACCTGCATAATGAACATTTGTATACTTAACCCTGAATTGTACCCTATATTTTTAAAATAAAGGAAAAAAAAACTTTCTCAAAATCAGCTACTTTCTTTTTTACAAGTTTTACATTGCATTTTTGGTGTTTCTACATTTGCTATAAAACTACTAAGGATCACGTACATTAGATCCCTCAATGGCCCTCATTTGGGAACCAGTTAATTATAATATACTTTATTTTCCTATAGTGAGTAGATGATAAATCGTCATATTTTTCTTACTGTCTAGAACTAAGGAAATTCAGAAATAGATTTTAAACTTAGTCTCTGAAAATAAAGAAAGAATGCTTTTAGGTAGCTTATGGTTATTTGTGTTTCTCTCTCTTTAATTTTGGCTTTTTGTAATAAATGAACCCAAATATGTTTTAGAAAGAAACAGATGATAAATAAATAAAATTAAAAGATTTAGAAATAACAAGTCAGAAAAAATGTTAAATAACATATTATACATGAATGTTGCTACTTAATAATATGTATCGAGTTCTACAGTCTTTATATCTACATTGTGGAAGTAAAATTTTGTGCTATGTTAGTTATAGATGCAGGTATAAATATAAATATATAAATTATGTTTCCCCAAACGTGTCCCATTATCTCTTGAACTATACTGTTATTTGTTAGCTACATGTGCGGATTTTATTCTGAAAATGGGGTCACCATAACTATGAAACAAATTCAGTAGTTGTAGGTAGCTTAAGAATATCCCATTAAATTATATTCTTTTTATATTAGATTTGCCATTATTTCTATCAATCACATAAAAAATATTATTTGCCTAGTGTTCAAAGGAATAATCATCTAGTATGTTCAGTGGAAAAAAGAGCTCAAAATGCCATAAGGGTAATGAAAGGAAACCCATAAAATCTGTACTAGAATGGTTCAATGCTGTGGCATTTTGTATGTAAAAGCTTCAGAGAAGAGAGATGTTTCCCTGAGCCTGGTGGTCTAAGGTTTCATGGAGATGAGATTGTGGTTAAGCTTCAGAAAGTGACTATAATTAAAGCAGAGGAAATAAAAGAATTCCATCAACAGAGTTATAGAAGTTGCAATATTCCAGATTTGAGTAAAAGGTTCATGTGAAGAAAAGCGAGCCAATTGGGGTTATAAAGTTAAAATAGTGTACCCCTTGAAGATGTGAGAATTGTGTAAATGAACATGAACATTTTCCTTTGATTAATATGTGCCCCTAAGTCCCAAATTCTTCTATCTGTTTTCACAAGGAAAGTTCCTCTTCTAGTGTCAAAGACTAGTCAATTGACAATCAGTTTGTGTTTCAGTTTCCCCAGCTGTAAAATAATACTAGTGATATATAATTCATAGTATTTTAAGATTCAAATGAGTAGATACATTGAAAAACAATTAGTACAGTGTTTGGACCATAGAAAGTCATCAATAAACATCAGCAATTATTATTATATAAACACTAAATTTCACCACATATGTACTTTAAATTATTTTCAACGATTCTCTTTACTCATAAAAGTCTAATAGTATTTCTTTATATCCAAATTTACCTAGTTTCAAAGATCAGAGTTTGTCTTATTCAGAAAACAGAAAACAGAAAAACAGAATCAATAGAGATAGAAAGATAGCTAGATAAACAGAGAGACAGATAATAAGGAATTGGCTCACTTGATTATAAAGGTCAAGAAATCTCAAGATCTGCAGTGGAAAAGCTCAAGATATAGCACGGCAGATGGTATAGTTCCAGCCCAACTTCAAAGTCCTCAGAAACAGGAGAGTCAATGGTGTCAGTTTCAGTCCAAGTCAAACCTGAAGACAAAAGAAGACTGATGGTCTCAGATGATAGGCAGGTAGAGAGAACAATTTCTCCCTTACCTTGCCATCTGTCTTATTTAGGCCTTCAAGGATTGGCTAAGACCCATCCACTTTGGGAAAGGCAATTTACATTAAACAGTCTTCTGATTCAAATGTTAATCTCATTCAGAAACACAGTCACAGACAAATCCAGAATAATGTTTAACCAAATGTCTCCCATTGGTACAGAAAAATTCACACATAAACTTTCACAGAGAGTGAGAGTTCACATTGTTCACTTCAGTTTGGTTTCTCATTCTGCCTAGTATTTGTCAATTTCCTAGCATTCTACTTAAATTACCCTTAATAAAATTACCACTACTCTGCAAGTGGCCAATTCCATGTAATATTTTATTCCTTGTGTTGACAAAAAGCCAAACTTCAAAAAATATTTGAAGAGGCTTAGTCTGAGCCAAATATGAGTGACTATGGCCCAAGGCACAATCTCAAGAAGTCTTGAGAATATGTGCCAGAGGTATCTGGGTTACAACTTAATCTTATTCATTTCAGGGATACAAAAGTCTGCAAGCAAGAAGATAAGTCAATATATGTGAGATAGAGATTGGTTCAGCCTAGAAATGTTGACATTTTGAAGGAGGGGGAGTTTAGAAGTCACAGATGGGATTTAGGAATCCTTTAGTGGACAGTTAGTGGAAAGAGATAAACTATTTGTCTAAAGACCTGACATCAGTAGGAAGAAATGTCTGAGTTAAGAGATTGTGAAAACCAAAGTTCTTAGTTCTTAAGTAGATGAAACTGTATAGGTGGAAGCCCTTAGAGACAATAGATGGTAAATGTCTTTTATTCAGATATTAAAGATATTAAAGGACTCTCAGATAATCCCTCCTGGATCCCAGAAGACCTTGAAGGGGAAAGATTACTATGTTAATAGATGCAAATATTTCCCATAAAAGATGTCTTTGGCAGGGCTGTTTCAAAATACATCAAATAAATATACTTTGGGGTAAAATATTTTTATTTTCTTTACATCCTGCTATTTGTCATGTGAGTCAGGTTAGAATCCGGTATCTTATTTCCACAATCTGTTTCATCAGTTTTATGATCTCTGTTTTAATGCCTAAACTCCAAAAAAGGAGGAGTATAATGACCTCCTTTTCAGTCCTAGTCTACAATTAAGTTTTTCAGGTTGCCTGTGGCTCAGAGAAGGTATTTTCAGTCAGTTGGCAGGCTTAGAATTTCTTTTTATTTTTTGTTTACATCTTCATCTAGCTTGTCCTCTCAGTTTCCTTGGGCACAGCAATCACTCCTTTCTTGACTTCATGAAACTAAATATTTTCTTTCTAAGAGTTTACTTTTCTAGGCCTGCCTTTTCTAGCTGACCTAGAATTTTTAATCTTTTGAGCTTCTTGACCTCTAAATACATATAGGCAGGATATTCACCTATTGTGTCTCAGCTTCAAAATTGCTCCTTTTATATTCTGCTCTGTCATACAAGTCTGGAATGCTGCAAACGGTAGACTCAGACTCCTTTGTCAGATGGCTCCTTAGCCTGCTTATTTGCTGTCTAAGTAAAAGAATTAGAAGATAAGAGGAGGCAATTTTGCTGTCCCAGTCCTATCACCCTATCACCAAACAGCTCGGTTTGCCCTATTTCTCAGAAACTTTTGGTCATTCTCAGAGTCAATCTCATTTTCCATCAGTACCACAAGGAGGAAACCATTTCTCAAGCCTCCCCGCCCCCATTACTTACATAACCTATTAAATTTCCTCTGTTTGAAATCGCAAATGATGTTTTTATTTTCCTGACTGGATCCTGACTGCTATATTATTACATGCTGACAATTACACATTTAGGTATTCAGTCCAAAGCTGGATTCCTACTCATAAGTTAACTTATTTTTATTTTTACAGATTGTGATATAATTTGAATACTACCAAATTCACTGATTTAAATGTGCAATTAAATGACTTTTAGTGTGCTTATAGGGTTGTAAAACTGTTACCACAAGTTAATTTTAGAACCTTTCTATCTCCTCCATGAAAAAAAAAATTCCATGTCCACTTTCAGTCACTCCTGATTCCTGAATCCCCAGACAGCACCTCTTTTAATTTCTTTTGCAATTGGCTCACTAATTTTTAGACATTTTATCTAAATGGAATTAGATAATATATGGTCTTTTGTGACTGGCTTCTTTCACTTAGCATAATATTTTTGAGGTTATGCCAAGTTGTAACACATATCAGTATGTCATTCCTTTTACTGTCAAATAATATTCCATTGTATGCATATACCATGTTTTGCTTATCCAATTATCAATTAATGTTCATTCTCCCACACACACACTTAATTTTGGCTATGAATGCTTGCAAACAATATGAAAATATAATCTCATTTCTCTTGGGTAAGCACCTAGGGGTGGAAATGTTGGATAATTCATAATTTCTATGTTTAAAATTTGAAGAAAGTGCCCAACTAGTTTTCAAAGTGGCTGCACCATCTTACAATTTCACCTACAGTAAGGATTTTAATTTCTCCACATCCTTATCAACACATATTACTGCCTGTATTATTTATTGTGGTAATTCTTGTAGATGTGAAGTGGCTCCCCATTGTGGTTTTAATTGACATTTTTCATTTATTTAATTTATGTATTTGGAAGTAAAATTGTTGTCTTGCTGTATTGCCCAGGCTAGTCTGGAATTCCTGGCCTCAACTATCCAACCACCTGGACCTCCCAAAGTGCTAGGATTGAAGGTATAAGTTATCCACTGCACCTGACCTAATTTACATTTTTTTGACAACTAATGATGTGAGCATTTTTTCATGTGCTTATTAGCGATTTGTATAACTTATCTGGTGAATGTTAATTAAAGTATTTTGCTCAATTTTAAAAGATTACTTTCTTATTATTGAGTTGTAAGAGTTATTTAATCATTTATCAGATATATAAGTTGTAAATATTTTTCCCTGTGATTTATTATTTCACTCTCTTAAAGGTGCCTTGAAAGTACAAAAGTTATATTTATTTTATTTTATTTTATTTCTTTAAGTTTTACATTCTTACTTTTTCTTTCACTTGTGATTTTGGTGTTATATCTAAGAAATCTGTGCACTAATTATTTGTTTTCTCCAAAAGTTTTGTTTGTTTATTTGTTATTTTAGCTGTCACATTTAGGTGTTTGATTCATTTTGCCTACTCATACATTTTTCACTAATTTTGCATTTTCTTTCCCCAGACTTTTCTTTCCAAGCAAGTGATGTAAGCAGTTAACTAATAGATGCAAAACCTTAAATCATCTTGTCCGTTATTTTTCTCATTTCTCCTCACAGAATTTCAGCATCTCAGTTCTGTACAATGTTTTGTATTTTTCACTACAACTGCATTAAAATCAGTCAGCTTACTAGTTTCCCAACTGATCTCACCATTTTCTCCCACATAGCTTGAATCTACACTTCGCATAGAAGCAAAATTGGTTTATAAGCTTTTAAATCTAATTATGTCATTCCCTCTCTTAAAATTAAGCAGAGGCTTTTACTAGGTTCTGATTGTTTGTTTCATGCTGGAGGCCTTGTCAGTCTAGGGAAGTCTATGAGCCTCTACTCAGAGTAATGGTTTTCGTGCATAGAATGTATAGTATTACAAAGAAAACTGCTGAGTACATTTATCAAACTATTTTAATGAAACTAATTTGGGAAATAATACGATAAGACCTTTTAAGAAATATATTAAACAACAAAATTTAATGTAATGTTGAAAAGCTATTATACTTGCATAGTGATGACAGCATAAATGATATGTTGAAATATCTACAACAGCTATAAAGTGCTATTAAAATATCTATCATTTCTTTTGGTCACAAAATCACATGTTCTTCAAACATTCTGATAATTTTAAAAATTTTACTTTGAGGTTAGATGCAATGTTGACTCATATGGGTTAAGAACCATGTCTTAGTCCATTTTCTGTTGTTATAGCAGAATATTTGAAACTGGGTCATTTATAAGAAAAAAGTATGTTTATTTTGGTTCACAATTTTGAAAGCTGGATGGTCTAAATGCCCACCAACATTTGGTTGACTTCTGGTGAGTTCTTTGCACTCTGGCATAATAGGGATTGAGAAGTGGAAGGAAGCACCTGTATGCAAAAGCAGCACACATGAGAGGCAGGCTTGCGCTATTTGTTCTCACAGTAGCCATCCCAGCTCTGTGAAAACTCGTCCAGTCTTGCAAGCACTAATCCAGTCTCACAAGAAAGGCATAAAACTGTTTAACGACATACTTCCCTCTAAACAACCATACCTGTTAATTCTGTTACATTGGGAATTAAGTTTCAACATGAGTTTCAAACCATAGCAAACCCTCAAATTCTATCTACATATTTCCAATAAGTGGCCCCTCATAGGCCTCTTCCTGGGATTACTTTTCAATTTTGTTTAGAGAAAACTCCTTACCATGGTTTAAAAGGCCTATGTGATTTAGCACCTTCCTGCCTTTTCCTCAACGCTGACCTTTTAATCTCATTCATTAAACACAGGTCTTCCTGTCACTCCATGAGTTCTAGAATATGCCAACAGGAAGTCAATATATAGTTTTTCTCCTGCCTGGAATGTTTTCCTAAACTTTTGGTGCTCCCTTCTCAGTCTTCTGGAGCAAATTAAATATCTTCTCTTCAGAGAGATCTTTGTGACCAATTTCCAAAAGTAGACTTTCTCAACTAATCATTATGAGTGCACTTCATCATTGCCTTAATCAAATGAATCACACCTTTTTGTTAATTTATGCAAAATGTATTTGCTTAATGTATTTTCTGTCCTACTAAAATATAAGCTTGTGGCATTAGATAGTACATATAATACCCTTCATTCCCTCCCAGCCCTGACATAATGGAAGTGCACAGTTATAGGTATACATTGAGAAGTTAGTGTAAAATAAATAAATGATCCTAGAAATTTTCACAACCTATCCTCCAGATGTCATCATTTCCAACCAGACTGGTGCAACAGCTGCATTTTTTGCTCACTTTCTTATCTATGTCATGCCTAATGAAATAGCCAGGACTATCTTTATAAAACATGTCATGTTAGATCACTAACTTGCGTAACGCCCTCAATAGCTTACTTGGACAAAATCCATGGTTATTATTTGGCCTATGAAGATCAGTATAGTCTCATTGTCATCTGTTTTTTCATCTCTTATTAAGTTCCTATAAGTAATCAAGTCCATTTCTAAGTGGTGCCTTTTGCTAGTGTTGCAACTTCTCATTGGAATAAGCTTCCCTTGTCTTTCATTCTCCAGTCCTTTGCTGAAATGTTACCTCTTTAGAGAGAATATCTCTGAACATGCTAACAAATTAGGTCCTCTTTGGTTTCCATTATTCTCAACTATACTAGGCAGTATACTTTGCAGTAGGCCTGTAATAGCACATAAAATTAATAAAGCTTAAAATTCAGAGCCCAAAGTGTACCTGCATAACAAACATTTGTATAACTAATCCTGAATTGTACCCCACATCTTTAAAATAAAATTTTTTTAAAAAATACAAAAAAATTCAGAGCCTTTCTGTTTGCATGGAACCTATGCAAGACACGGACAAGTCATAAATGTGTTTATATGGGAATTTTTTTTTTTTTTTTTTTTTGCAAAAAAATGAAAGGCAAGTGGTTCAGACTAGTCTTTCTCTATATTCTGGTTTATTCTTTATCTAACTTTACTAACATTTTTCTTTATGCCATTGTAAAAGCCATGGACTTTTTATTTTATTTTTTAAAGACAGCCTATAAAAGCTAAAGTTACCCTGAATGAACAAAAACGGCTGTGGTTCATGCTTTAAAGTGTAGAGTAGTATAGTTTCATGAGAGAGACATTAAGTAAAGGATAACACATGCTAGTGCAAAAAGTGCTGTGCTGGAGAGACAGAGGGATCATGAAAGCTTATGAGAGAAGATTGACTTAATCATTTTAATAAATCTCTCAGGTAAGCATGAGTGATACTACCATCAACTATTTTAAAGATAATGAATCATAAATTGAAAACATATGGTTAGCCTGGCTCGGTGGCTCAGCCTGTAATCCCGCGCCTTTGGGAGGCTGAGGTGAGTGAATTGCCTGAGCCCACGGGTTCGAGACCCGCCTGGGCAGCAAGACCTCATCTCTACAATAAATCAAAAAATCAGCCGGGTGTGGTAGCGCATGCCTGTAATTCCGGCTACTCGGAAGGCTGAGGCGGAAGGATTGCCGGAGCCCAGCAGGTCGAGGCTGCGGTGGCCGGGAGCGGCCACTGCACTCCAGTCTGGGCGACAGAATGAGACTCCAACTCAAAAAAAAAAAAAAAAAAAAGAAAAGAAAACATATGGTTTTACCAGAAATCTAGGCACTACAAATCAGAATAATAAAATACCATTTTTCTCCTACCAAATTGGCAAAATTGAAGGATAATATTAAGTGATGCAGAGGTAATCAATCATGTGGCACCATCTCTTTGAATCAGGGAAGCAGTTGGCTTTATGCGTCAAGAACTCTCAAAAGGACCATAAACTTTGGCCAACTAATTTTATTTCTAGGATTATTTCAAGAATAGGACAAAATTTGCATGCCAAATCATGTATATTAATGTTATTATTTATATAGCATTTTTGATAATTATAAATTGAATAAGAGAGAACTGACTAAACTGGGCTACATGTATTTAATAGTCGCTACAAATTCTAATTTGTAAAATACATTAATAGAAAGAGAAAATATGCATGATATATTGCTAAGCAAAAGAAAAGCAACTAATAGCCGGGCAGAGTGGCACAATCCTGTAGTCCCACAGACTCAAGAAGATCATTTGAGCTTAGTAGTTAGAGGTCAGCCTGGGTAACATAGTCAGATCCTGACTCTAAAAAATAAATACCTAAATTTATTTTTAAAAAATCCAAGAAAGAAGACTGAAAATCTACATATACAATATAATCCTAGTTATGTATAACTACTAGAAATACGTATACCAATATGATAACAGATGTTATCTCTGGGTAAAGAGATAGTACATGATTTTTATTTTTCATGTTTAATTTTCTATATTTCAAATTTTTATAATGAGCATGTACTATTTAGAGAATATGATGAAAATACATCGTCCTATAAGTAACTGAAGGTTTATTTTACTTTTATTTTCCAAGTTCTTTTACTAAAGAAAACATGTTCTAAGTACCAGCTTCTTGGACATAAATAGAAACTGCATCCATTCATTAAGCTGTGTTAAAAAGACACAAGATTCATCCTGATGAATAAACCTTGCCTCTGTTAGAGATCTTCTTTGGTACTCTGGTGGTATTGGGTCATTAACATGATGTTGAAAGATGCTGACAAGAGATGTTTGAAACAAAGTTTTCTGACTTATTAATGAAATTACAAGGGCAGAATCAAACGATTCAATGGAACTCGTGATCTTAGAAAAGACCAATAATGAATACTAAATTTTAATGAAGTCCACAGTAACACTGAAATGCACCATTTCATTTGCCGTTAACCTTTCTGATATGCTACTTGGAGGTCTTTAAATTCTTAGGACAGGATACCATTTAATGACAAGGACAGGAGACTGTTTCATTTAAATGAAACATGGCAGGGAAAGAAAATCAGTGAGGGATCCATGTGAAGAGATGTGGAAGATCTAGAGGAAATTATTAAAGGCAAAAAAAACCAGCAGAAGAGTGTTTATCACAGATTTTTAGCAAGCTACTGATACTCCCATATGTGTTATAAATATAACACATCTTTTTTAAGCAATATAATTTTCAAATAAATAACAACCTTTTACAGATATCTGACAAGAAGCATTATAATCTAATTGTGTAAAGATTTCTCTAAGTATTTATTCAAATAAAAACCAAATCACTTAAAATCTCAAGAGACATCCTGCTAAGGGAACAATTCAGTAGTGAGATCTGAGTGGGAATGCAAATTGTTAGAAACTGGTAGCATTA
Organism: Cephalopachus bancanus; assembly: GCA_027257055.1. NCBI lineage: Eukaryota > Metazoa > Chordata > Mammalia > Primates > Tarsiidae > Cephalopachus > Cephalopachus bancanus. The sequence continues at coordinate 2,920,081 of JAPVLO010000074.1, forward strand.
AAAAAAAAATACTTTTGCAACATTTATTCCAACACATTTCATGGCAACAGAAAATTGTGAATCTCGAAGTTACACTTCACAGTCCAGGGTCAGGATGAGACAGGTGACAACATAGTATGATAAATGAATTAAAAACATAGGCACTCTTTCACACCAAACTTTTAAGTTCTTAGATGGTTTTATTTTTAGTCTTGTAGTTGTTATACTATCACCAAAAATTCAGAGGTAATGCATCCAGTTTCTAGCGGAAAATAAGTGCACCAATAATCCTCTGCTTTTTTTTTTATGCTACAAGTCCGAGCCGCCCTCCCAGCCATAGCTACTGATCCATGCTACTGACCAGGTGCTTTACTGAACCCTGGTGAATGGCAATACCTGCCTCCTAAAGCAAGGTTATTCATTTCCTTTCATTGTTATAACAACTTCCCACAAACTCTGGGGTTTAAATCAGCACATGTTTACTACCGCACATCTTCTATAGGTTAGAACTCTGCTGAACTTGAGTGAGTCCTCACAAGCCTGAAGTCAATTTGTTGGCTATGTTCCTTACTGGAGGCTCTGGGGAATAATCTGCTTCCAAGGTCATTCAAATTGTTGGTTGGGCTTCGATCATTTGGGTTGTACAACTGACGTTCATGATTCTTTCTGACTCTCATCCCAGAGATTGGTCCCATTGAGGCAGGGGGTCTTCTGAAAAAGCAGGGAAAACAAAAAACAAAAACAGAAAAAGGGGAAATAAGTTACCTCCTGCTTCTTTGTGCTTTCTCTTTTGTGGATTTTTTTATTTTGGCAGGCTACATGTTTATACTTTTGACAGAAACCAATCAGAAGAATAATCCTGTAAACCAATCCGCAAACAAGACATGTATGTATGGGATGATTATGTAAATGGATGATTATGTAAAACCAATCAATGTGCTGCATGTAAGATTAATGGTAAGCCCAAGCTATGGAAAATCCAATCAAATTGTATGGTGTCAATATGTTACCTTGTAAGGAAGACAAAGGGGTTACAATGTAAAGGGAGGTTAGAAAGCTATATAAGGCAGTGCCCTCATGCATGCGGGGATCAGCCTTTGGATGTGAATGCTCTGAACCGATGCGGGAAAGAATAAATGCTGCTTCGTGACAAAGACGCCTTTATGTCCCGACTCTCTGTGGAAGATTTTGCTACACCATACCTTCTCATGTTCTCCACGTAGCCCCTTATAGCAGTGGGCGGTGAGAACTTTGGTGCTCAAATCTCACAGATTCTCCTTCTGTTACATCTCTCCAACTCCATCTAGGGAACCTTTGTGCTTTTAAGGGCTTCTGTAGAGATTCAGGTAATCTAGTTAAATCTCCCATTTAAGGTCAGTAACCTTACTTGCATATGCAAAGTTCCTTTTGTCATGCAATGTGACATATTCAGAGTTTTCAGGGCTTAGGACATAGATATATTTAGGAGACCATTTTGCCAACTACACAGACACTAAATGTATGCCAGATAATTTATTTTTGACTATTTTTTGTATTGAATGTTTAAAATAATTAGAATGGATTGATAAAAATTCAACCAATTTTATAATTTTTAAGACTCTTTCAGAATAGCTTTAATTACTTGGTCAATTAGAATGTATTCCAGCTTTAAAACACAAATGTACTAAATCCATCAGAGACACAGCATTTCAGAGAAAACGTTTGGCATTTGCTCTGTTTATTTATCTGTATTTTGACAAAACCAACCGGCAAACCTGCTGACAAGAATTACTCAATCCTTAGTAACTGCTTTCGGTCATTAAATTCAATAAACTAAACATATATTAGTAACCAATATTTTAATTTTTCTTGACTCCAAAACACAAAACCTTTGCTAAATTCATTAAAATGTATTAGATCAAAGGTTAGCATACATATATCCATTTCTAAGGATTAAGTCTGGTTCCTGACCATTTCTGTAATGGGAGACCTAGTGCCCTGCATCCATACTTTGTTCAGGTTGGACTACTGCTATCTGCTAATGTGGGAAGAAGATGTGTCCCTCACTCTGGATGGCTGGTAATTACACAGTCAGGGAGAACCTGAAAATCTGTGTACTACCAAATGTCTTAGCATCAGTTCAGCCTTGCATACCGTATCATTTCTCCATTCTCACTGCATAATTGAATCCTTGTCTTTGTTTTGATTTTTCCTCTTTGTAGAATTGATGCCTCCATATCAAGCTATTAAACACGTAGGACTTCAAAAGGTTTCCCTATGCTAGCATTTGACCTGTATTCATTTTCTATCATTGTATGACAAACGGCCACACATTTGGGGGCTTAAAACAATACTAATCTATTTTCTTACACTTCTGGAGGCTAGAAATCTGAAATGAGCCCCACTGAGCAAAAATCAAGTTGTTAGCAAGGCTGCATTCACTTCTAGAGGTTAGCAGGGAAAAATTAATTTTCTTGTATTTTTCAGCCTTTTGGGGCTGCCCGTATTCCTTGGCCCATGGTCCCCATCTTTCATCTTCAAAGCCGACAAAGGACAGTAATGTGAGTCTTCTTCACAATACTTCACTCTGATACTGATGCTTCTGCCTCCCTCTTTTACACTGAAGGGTCTTTGTGATTATATTACACCCAACAGAATAATATAGAATGATCTTCCTATTTGAAGATCATCTAATTATCAACCTTGATTCCACCACCTACCTAAATCCCCTTTTGTCCTCTGACCTAACATATTCACAAGAACTGGTGATTTGGACATGGACATCTTTGGGAGGATATCATTTGACCTACAATATGACTATTATATGGCTTTAGGATAAAAATTTTATCTTAAAATAATGTCAATAGTGAGATAATTACCTGTAAAAATAATATATTTTAAAAACACCCAAAAGTATCATTTGTATTAAAAATCTGCAATTTAATACTTTGTCAATAATCATCACTCAACAATATTTTTGTCTCACTTGGTTTTACTAAGTTAAAGTAGCATCCTCTCAAAACTATATCTTAAAATTATTTATCTTAACTTTCTTCCTTATATTTGAGGGAACAGACATTTCTCCATTAACCAATTTTGGAAATATAACTTAATTATTTATTTATTTATTTATTTATTTATTTATTTATTTATTTTTGAGTTGGAGTCTCACTCTGTCGCCCAGACTGGAGTGCAGTGGCCGCTCCCAGCCACTGCAGCCTCGACCTGCTCGGCTCCGGCAATCCTTCTGTCTCAGCCTTCCAAGTAGCCGGAATTACAGGCATGTGCTACCACGCCTGGCTGATTTTTTTGATTTATTGTAAAGATGAAGTCTCCCTGCCCGGGCGGGTCTCGAACCCGCGGGCTCAGGCAATCCACCCACCTCAGCCTCCCAAAGGCGCAGGATTACAGGCTGAGCCACCAAGCCCGGCTGATATAACTTAATTTTGAGGAAAAAATCAAAGTTAGGCAGCTTTTTATGTTACATAAAATGATTAAAATTGAGCAACTCTCTTGAGAAGTTCTTTATATTCCTAATTTCAGATGTAGTGTTTTTTTAAAGACATTATTGCCTTTAAATGTTGAACCATTAGATATTACAATGATCCTCTCTAACATATGCCTGAAGCTATTTTAACTATCATTGTCTCAGGTAAAGCAAAAAAGACCTTTCAGAGCACAGACTGTGCTTTCTTACTATCTAGTAGAGCAAAACAAAAATCAGTGATAGTGATGTTTTACACAAAATACTTGGGGTGCGTTAATTCCAGTTTTCAATGACCTTAGAAATAGAAATATATGATTCATATTTGAACATAAATTCACATATGCATTAAAATATAATAATTGTTCATTTTGCATGAGTGAAAATATGTATTTCTCAATCGACATCTTCCCATATATATATATATATATATATATATATATATAAAAAACATCAAGTTGTATACTTTAAATAAATACAATTGTTACTCGTCAATTTTGCCTCAATAAGCTAAAAATATATTCAAAATATAATAACTATATATAAAATAAAAAACTGTTGACAAATATATGAGCTACTACATATTAAGCAATTATGCAAAGACCATAAAAATTATAATTTTAATGACTACATTTAATAGTAACATAATTTAAAAATCAAAAATAGAAACATTTGAATGAGCATCTCAAAATTATGCTTACAGTGCACTGATGGCAAACATATAACATTTCAGAAATTCTAAATACATACACACACACACACACACACACACACACACACACACACACTCACACCAAGCAGGTGCTTCACAAATTTGCTAATTATTTTACAATAATTAGCAACTAGAATTTGTAGAAGAATATTGGTTTAGAATCTTTAACAAATTTATCTAGTAATGCATCATTTTAAAACTATGAATGCCTAATTAAGTAACTTTTAAAAAATAATTTGTTTTGGATTTAGTAAAGAACCTACAGTTGTAGGGAAAAATAAAATTTTGCAAATATATTCAAAATAATAAAATGAAAAACTTATCTTTTCAGACACTTCATGTTAGTACAGAATATTCTTGGCCAGTGATATGCAGTTTAACTGGGTACCCTAAAAAAACTAAAAGCCCTAATGTGTTGCATCTGCCTACTCCCATGGTAGGAAAATGCTCCCCTGGGCCAATTTAAAGTTCTTCACATGATGTTACAGGACATGTTGCTAGGAAAATGTATACAGAATCAGATTCCATGAGCAAGTTGGAGCCAGCTCTTGAGCACTACATCTTGTAGCCAGGTATTAAACATTTAGAAATATTGTTCTGTGGTTACTGTGTATCCAACACTATCAAATAGCATGTCAAACAGACTTGGTTAAATAGTACAACTCTTTTCAACAACATCAATTTAACTGCCTTTTAAACAATTAACCCATCTATTAAATGAGGATGATAATACTGCTTTCTAACAATTTTTTTGCAAAGTTTAAATTATATAACATGTGTGAAGCATAATACCCACTGAATACATTAACAAACATTATTATCATTGTTTGCAAATTTGTTCTACTGAAACATAGACTTTGCTACCTCAGATTTCCCATATCAAAGACAAGCTCTGCAAATATGATGAGTTTCCTAACAACATAGCATAATATACCAAAAATTCATGCAGTTTCAATACTAGCGTGCACGCGCGCGACACACACACACACACACACACACACACACACAGATTTTAGCGTATTCAGACAATTATACTATGCAAATCTCTCTATGTATCAACTGATTTTAATGCCCAGAAAGACACATGTAAGAATGTGGGTTATTTATAAGTTCCCTTTCTCAACTTATACATTTTGAAATTTTACTCTAAAATATATGAAAACTTTACCTAGCAAAATATGTTTGGATTAAACCATTTGTAAATTCAAAAAAACAATAAGAGATAAAAGTAAGAGTATTCTAAAAAACTTATTTTATATGAACATCCTGAAACATTGTGCTTAGTAAAATGCTCAGAATGTAGTCTGTGTTTTCTAAAGCTGAGTAATTTCTTTTGTATGAGAGCAAATGACACTTTCACATATAAAAGTAATAATTTGACATTTATGAAAGTGGCTCAAGTGATTTTTATTTGTTAGATAATCTGGATGCTAGTCTATGATTATATCATACCAGAAAGAAATCAGACAAGCATAAGAGAAACAGTATAAGCAAGCAGATATTTGTGTGCTGGTGAAGCATGGTACAATGCTTTTTTTTTTTTTTCCTGAAATTTCATTATGTTACTCTAAAGTAAGTTCTTCTAAAATTTATCTCACTCTAGGAGAGTGAGACCTGTTACTAATTAGTTGAGTTAAACCTAAGATCAAGCCATTCCTCGTTTTTTCCAATATTCTTTTTTTTTGAAAGCAGGATTTATTGAGAGGATAGAAAAGCTCCCACAGTGGGAGGGGACCCAAAGGTGTTGCCATTTTCCCAATATTCTTAACTGCAGCGAACATGAGTATTTGTATACATTTTACCATCATTTTGTGTATTTATTCCACATCAAAATTCAAATAATGCATTCAGATTATTTAGATTTTAAGGAGCATGACATGATTGTCTTAATTTGATTTCTGACTTTCAAATAGCAAGTTGTGAGAGTTTAAGCTATTGAACAATCCATCTAAAAAATTATTTGGCTCCTGTATTTGAATAGCAATTGACTCCTAGAACTACAAATCAAAATAATAATAATAATAATAAAACTACGAGTAATAATAATAATAATAATAATGGCCTTTGTTCAGCACTTGTTATGTGCAAACACCATGTTAAACACATCACATCATTTGATTCTAATTAAAATATTATACTTTAAGTGTTTATTATTAATGTTACTTTATAGATGTAAAAACTAAGATGTGATAATCTGAAGTAATTATTCCTTCATAATACAAATAACAAGTGATAGATCTGGGTTTCAACCCTTAGGTGTGTTCAGACCTCAAAGCCTGTAACGCAAAACACTATGCTAAGTGTCTCTAGTTTCATTTCTGAGTCAGTTCCATTCTATGATCTGATGTGAAAGATGAACCTCATGTGTTTTAACCATCTTTTAACACTAATTTTCAGATTGTTGCATTCAGCATGCTTAGAACAAAGCACAAAGGTGGAGACAAAGTAAAAACAATCAAAGGTGGAGACAAAGTAAAAACAACCAAAATTCAGTGTGATGAGCTATAAAATCAGGTTAAAATGGGAACATCTTCATCAAGTTTATGAAAGAATGATCCAGGAGTCTTCCAAAAAAAAATTGACTTTTTAGCTAAATTTTGAAAGATCACTAGAAATCAAGTGGAGAAGAAATGGGAAGGTAATGTTAGATAAACAAGGGATACAAATAAAAAATGTTTGAGGCTATTTGACTCATTTGTAGATTATTTCTATTAAAAGTCAAAAGTAAACAAAAAGCACATCAGAGATTTCAGGTAAAAATATATATATTTTAATATAGAAAATCAAGTACTTATGAAACTTTTGGAAATACTGGGTGAGCTTCTAAAAGGACAAAGAAGCTTCCAATGACTTCAGAAGATCAGGATATTATATTTGCATTAGAAAAAAAACACCACTAATAGTGAATGAAGCCCTGAAATGGAGATCTGTAGATGTGGTCATCGCTATTAAATCTTATATATGTTGTCTGCTAAATCCCATATCCTTGCCAGGTTACCTTAGAGGAACTTTGGTACTTTGAATTCTGTCATACTAATCTTGCAACACTGCCTTATGCTGTTGGCTGCTAAGTGGAAACACTGTTGGCAATGAGGTCTGAGAACTGTAGTTTTAGTTTTTAGATCCTGAACTCTAGAGGAAGGCTTAAAAATGCGGAAATGGTTCTGGGAATCAACAATGAACATTCAGCACAGAGATCAGTGCGGGGCAGTGGTAGAAGATTGTCCACTCAACAGACATTATATTAAGTGGATGAGGTATATTTTATCTTGGAAATTATTTAAAAAAATATTTTGAAGGATTCTTCTTTAAAGGAGAGTTTCATGACTAGATACAAGTTAGATAATCGTTATAGAAGCATAATTCGAGCTGAAAGGGTTGGCCTGGGATTTGAGGAAATGGAACAGATGAGAGGTAGGAGGACTAGTAAAGACTACATGATAACTTAACAGGTAAGAAGCTAAAATTAGGTTACACTCACGATAGTAGAGAAAAAGTAGGACATATTCTAGATCTTATGATGGAGGCATGTGCTGATCTGGGGATCAGTGAATGAAAGAAAAAGTCTGTGACAGCTTTTAGTCTGCCAGCTTTTAGACTAAAGGTGGAATTCAGGTATGCTTCACATGGTTCTCATGAAGGTAATTAGGCTGAAAGTGCAATGACTACCTGGGATGTATTCTTCTCACAACTGATTACAGTGAAAGCAAAAGGGCAAGCCAACCGATGCGACCACACCTATCTTGAAACATCTCTGCTTGTATGGATTCCACTCATATGATGTTGGCTAGATTAAGACACATGACCAAGGTCTTAATCAATGGATTGGTCATTTATACTCTCTATAAATGACCTATCTCGTAGAAGGCACTATAAAATCACGGGTCAAAGATATGAATGAATAATTCTACTACTGGGAGAAGATAAGAGGTTGAGAAAAATAAATTCACTAAGTGCTACCAGTTTACTCTGTAACACACAACCACTAGCAGGGCTAGGGCTCCCAGTAACCCCACATTTCTATCGGTACTTGGCATGATCATTTTTTTTCTTTCTTTTTCCTAAAGTTATTAATTGGAATCTCCATATTTTAACAAGCATTTGCTGAATAAAAATTATTTGAAATGACTATCATATTTGTTTCAGTCATTTAGAGTTTGCCCACTTATCAATTTAGGTTGCTCTTCCTTGTTAATGAACCTGTTAATGAACAGATCTTTGTTTTGTATTCCAGATATTGGGTGTTCTATTACTTCAATATGTACTTGTCACTTTCCAAAAAGCCAGTGATCTGCTAACCTTGTCCACAGTATCCTTGAAACAAACAAAAAAAACCCTTTCATTTTGATATAATCACATTGACTGATTTTTAGCTTTACGACTTGTAGACATTTTTGTTTTTGTTTTTTAGATCTTATTTAGCAAGTCCTTTACAATGTAGATATTCATCTGTAAGTTAATGTACTGGTATAATAAACCTTGATACAATTAGGTTTTTAACTCCTCTGAAGTCAAAGTAAGGTTAAGTTTTATCTTTCTTCTTTTAACAAATCAGTTTTCCCCAAGATTCAATAATTCACTCTTTTTCTTTTGATCTGGGAACCACTTTGTCATAAACTAAGTTTCTGTAAAACTGCATTCCCAAATATATCTGCCATTCTTCTGATTAGAACCTCCAAGGTTTTTATATAGTTTAAATGACATATGCTTTAACATGGAATTTATTTCTTTATTTATTCCCGAAATATCTATTGAGCTTCGACTATGTGTCACAACTATCTGTCAGAATTAAATAAGTCTCTGCCTTCATGAATCTTGCTGTCAGATATTACTGCCACTGAACAAGCAATTACAAGTGGATGGTGTTTTGAAAGAGGAAGAAAGAATTGCCACCACATGTTCTGAGTGCCTGCTGAAGCCTGGGGGTTAGGACAGATGACACTATGGGAATGACATTTCACCTGAGAGAGCAAGGTGAGAGGAGGATGTTGCCAAAGAAGGGGCAGAAGACACATAGAGCAGTTTTTGTGCAAAGGAAACACATTTTAAAGGTCCCAGAGTACACGGAGATATGACTTCTCCCAGACAGAGGCCATTGCTCTAGTACAGTTGAAACGACAACAACAACAAAAACGTAGCTCTTGCAGTGAAGTGTCAGCAGTCAGACTCAGAAAGTGCTTGTAAGCATTCAAAGACTTTCACCATCTGTCTGGTCTACAGTTGACCTTCAATTCTTTTACTTTCCTCCACATTCTTGCTATTCTCAAAAGACACCATGTATTTTCACATGCTCTTGCCTCTTTCAAACTGCTCTATTTATATTTCCCTCTTCCTTCTCATCTCCAGTAAAATCCCTCCATGTCCACCTTCATTTAATTCAGACTTCATTTTAGTCCTTAAGATTGTAGTATTTTCTGCAGGCTAAGTTATAGACAAAGTTAGAGAAGACATACCTGTTACCTTCATTAATATGAGCTGCCTGAATTCAGATTTCTTTCTTATCCATATTCTGCCCAAATGCTATGCTCTATATAGACACATTTTATCATTTTTCTGAGATACCTACTTAAAGTCATGGAATGGTTAAAAGGATTAAATGAAATTGTTGATGTAAAGCACTTAGCATAGTATCCAGTATATAACACATAGTAAATAAAGCTTATTATTACGAGATACCATTTCACACCAGTCAGGATGGTAAAATAATAGATTAAAAAGGAAAAAGAAACAAATAACAGATGGCGGCGGGGTAAGGAATGTTCATACACTGTTGGTGAGAATGTAAACTAGCTCAACTCTCATGGAAAGCAGTTTGGTGATTTCTCAAAGAACTAAAAATAGAGCTACCATTCCATCCAGCAATCTCACTTCTGGGAATATATCCAAAGCAAAATAAGTTATTCTACCAAAAATTCACCTGCAGGGATATATTTATTTCAGCACTATTTATATAGCAAAAACATGGAACCAATGCAACTGCCCTTCACTGGTGAAGTGGACAAGGGAAATGTGGTATGTATATACTATGGAATACTACAGTCATAAAAAGAACACAATTATGGCATACCCAGCAACAGGGATGCAACTGGAGGCCATCATTCTAGGTGAATTATCACAAAAAAACATAGATATAACTTATTTGCCATTTGATTTTTCATAGACCAGCTAAAGACATTAGCTTTAAGTACTAAATTATAAAAAAGTATAAAACTACAAAGATAAATTTATAAAAATAAATTCTAATGTTGAATTTCTTTAAAAAGAAGCTTCATCATGATTAATATTTAGTATTTTATAAATTGGTATGGTACCGTAATCGTGAAAATAAGTGTAGTAATGATAAATCTGAGCTCATAGAACATATATAAAGTCTACAGGTATTTCAGTCTCATGCAATTAATGATGTTTGATAACCAAACATTAGTTATTACTAGCTATGAATAATTGTTAGTTCAAAATACTGCGTATTTATACTTTGGGTTCTAAAAAGATGTATCTAGATAGCAGTCAACCATATGCATCCCTTTAACACACTCTTCACTCTCCTCCATTTCAATTTCCTCTTCTCAGTAATAAATTGATTGCTGCTCCATTCAGACACAAAATTGAGCACTGAGGGACTATGACTACAAAGTGATGTTAGAAAGTCAGCATGAATCATAGCAGTTAATCTGAATCTCGATACATGAAAAAAGATAAAAGAGACAACCTGACCACAATTTTCATATTATAGGCAAGAGGAGAAATAACAAATATAGACAAGCATTTGATGTTATGCCAAACATTTATTTTTCCAAACCATGAAAGTTCATATAAGCATAAGTTATCATTTTATGTTGCTATGGCAGTCTTTAGAGAGCTGCTCACAAAATCTGCTGCCAAGCCACACACAAGAGAATTGAACTTGTGTCTTGAGAGAGACGGGAGATAGGAAATGTGGCAGTTGGCCAGAATCAAGAGTTTATAAGATTAAATATAGAAATATAAGTTTGGAATATTAGGAATTTAAGCATTCAATACAATTTAAATAATCTCAATGTTGAATGCAAGTTACTAAAGAAAGAATTCATTCCACTGACATTATTTATATTCCACATGTAAAGAAATAGATATACTTTAGTAGTTAAATGAATACTTGAGCTAAAGTCAAATATGAAAACTAGAGGGCATGGACTAGTGATAGGATGAGTGCTCAGAGAATGTGAGTATTTTTCTTTGAGAATGGGAGCAGTCACCCTGCAAAGTAAATGACTAAGAGAAGCAATTAGCATAAAGGGTTTTCAAATGTTGTTAAATGATCACATAATTTGAAAGAGTCATAAAGGTTCATCATTATAAGGACTATATACAGCACTTACACATTTTCAATGCACTTTATGATCATTAACTAGTAATTAGCAGAAAAACTTTCTCACTCCAGGGAAATAAATGAAAATACATTTTTTGCCCTCCTTGCCATATAAAATCTCCTATGCCACTTTACTTAGCTTGTACTGGATTTAATCCCTTGTTTTTCTCAGTGTCTAGCGGAAGTCTAAACCTTTATGATTTGTACCAGTGTATTTACAGAATGATTTAAAGCATCCTTAAGAAGTTAGTATTCAAACATCATTAAATATTTAATACTGAAGGGATGTTAAAAGTTAGCTCCTGTTCTATGAGAATAACATTAAAGAACACAGCAAAAACTTATTAAAACTGCAGAACTAGAGCAGCAGAAAAGAAAGAGAATCAGAAATTAAAGTTATCATCTCAAAGAAAACTGTGACTAATGAAAATGTACTGATCATTGCCTTGCAAGTGCACTGCTTTTATTGACAACCACATAAAACACCAAAGGTAGTACTGAGCATTATAGAAAGGAGAGAAACCAACATAAACATCAAATCTCATAGTAACTAAAGTAAGCATTATTATGTTAATTTGCAGATGAAGAAACCGAAACTAAGAGATCCTAATTTAAGAGTCCAAAGAATACAGTAAGGGGAAGTCAGAACAAGGATTCCCAGTTTATCTGATGTGAAATGGCTTCATCTCCTTGTCCTGTTTTTACTGTATCATCTCTGCCACTTCATTACATGCATGAACAGTGTATAAAACTTGATCCTATTCTAAGAATTCTGTTTCCTGAAGAATATGGAATCCACCCAAGTTCCTATGATATAAGATTCTACACTAATGTTTTTCAAAGTGGGTGGAGTAATGGGATAAGGAAGTTAAACTAGGGTTTTCTTGCTGTTGAAAATGAAGCTTTGTGACAGAGTATAGTGATTTTGTTCATGTGCTATCTATACAGACAGGCTACACAGGCATAATAAAATAGAAAACTGGGATATTATGTGATGCTTTGAAAATGACTAGTCAGCTGCCATGAGTAATTCACATGTATTAATTCACGAAGTTCCTCAAACAGAACTTAACTCTTATTATTGTCTTTGTAGTTTCATGCTCATGCCAAGTATCAAGAGGGATACTCTGATGGATTGTTCAGATTTTCAATTTATATAACTATCACTTCTCTGTATATTGAAAGCTGCTAAGTATTGGAAACAACTCTACTGACTTTATCATTTTATTATAGTATATTGAATTGGATTCTAGGAGGTCCCTGGTCCCCAAACAATGAAAGGAAAAAATATAAACTATGCCTGACAGGTAAAGAAAAGATGGAAGAGATCAATAGCTTGTTAAACAACTTTGAGGTAGGCTGTTATAAAATAAAAATTTTTATAGAATAATATATGCACATCACTATCACTGGGCAGTTTTTTACGTAATCTCATTACTTACAACACATAGCATGTATTAATTTAAATTCAATAATTTTCACTATTAAAGTTATTTCTGGATCAAAATTTAAATATACTCAAAGCTGGCTAATAATCAGGAAATTAAATTAATGAAATGAAATTAGTGAAATGAATTCAACTCAATTAATTAGTTAAAAAAGAAAATGAATTTGTATTCAGAAAAAATACAATTACTATCCTGCTTTTTTAAATGGCGAGTTCAAGTTTTTAACAATTTCAGACAAAAATATTTAAATATATGATACAAAGCATAGCATTTTGCTGTATCTTCATGTATCCTTTTTGAAATTCGACGTTATACAATTTCATGTTTATAAAGAACTATTTCAACCATAACCTTAAAATGGTCTAATACAAAGACATTTGTATATGGTATCAATTGTACAGACTCACAAGACTATTATTTGAATAAAAGTAGTCAATAAATGATAACTATTTCCCTGATTGCTTATTTTATAGTAGTCTCAGACTTTTTAAGTAACAATGTGAGATTATTCAAACAGCGAATTCAAATTTTGACATGCTTCAAATCACCTGGAGGACTTATAAAAAGATTGCTAGGTCCTACTTTTAGTTTCTGATACAGTGGGTCTGGAAGCAAGGTTTTCATGGAACAAGTTCCAGGCAAAAAATGTTGACGCATCTACTCAGTAACCACCCTTTTAGAGCTACCACCAAACAGAAAGTAATTGAAGGTGTTTAGCTACCAGAGTTCAGTCACTTTCAGAATCTTCTATAAACTACTTTATGACAAAATGGACCAGGTCTATTATAATAAGGCAATTTTAAACCCATATTAGAAAATATAGTTTTTTAAATAAATCATTTACAATGTAATTATTTTACAACCTTCAAAATTGTGTGAAGATATTTTATAATATGGATATATCATCTCAGTATTTCTATGGCCTAACCAGTCAGATGTGAGTTCACAATGCTTATAAGCTGTTTTAGGTCATGAAGTGATTCTCCAATCTAAGTTAGACCTACTTTGTTTAAATTAAGCAATGAGACTAAAAATCAGAATGCATAAAACAAAAACAACCAAGTGATATTCTCCTAAATGTTTAGCTATTATGGGAAAAAAAAATAACAAACAAAACAAGAGAAACAAAACAAAAATGAGTTTTTCATATATTTCAGCCCTTTCTGTTCTATTTCAACCTATAAATGGACAGATTTTGGTTTTCTGCGACTACTTGTATGAAGCGCCCACATCAGACAACTGTTTTGGGGAGATAAAAATGTCAGAATATAGAAGATATATCAGATGCAGGCAATACATAGGCTATTCCTTAATATATAATTGACTGTGACTGGCAAGATGAAGTCTGATAAAACAAGACTTTGTAAGCTGATCTCTGTTAAAACACAAGTTGGCAGTAGATTTGAAAATACCTACATGGTTAATCAAAGAAAAATATTAATCTGAGAAGCTTGTTGTTTAAGGATGAACTTCCATAATTCATTTTTTCTTACAAACTCTGCTGTTACAAGTTAATGAAAAAAACTGATGAAACTATCATTCAACAAAAAGATGAATGAAAGAGTAAAAATTACTTCAGACCAAATAAAAAATTAATTATGAGTTAATTACTCAGGAACCAGTCCCAAAATAAAGAAATAACGTTTAGGGTCCAGGACACACTTAATATGTAGTTGATCAGGATAGTGAAAAATAAAATTTAAGACCCTAAATCATTTATAATTAGGAAGCTTCTAGTAGATTTTATTTTACCACTCTTTTACTCTTTTCTTGCTCCTTGTGATGATTTCTTCTATAGTTTGAAGCTGTAGTTGTGAATTAATTTATAAGAATCACACAGTTGCCTTTAAATGCAGTCCTGCAGTATAAAACAATGATTTACAATGACTTATGGTGATAAGGGAAACGCTTTACAGAACATCTGGTGACCTCAATGCAGATGTCTGGGACTCACTGGACATAATATTGTCTCCCTATGTTGGGATGGGCCTTAAGGAGATTAGCCATGGAAGATAATTATTAATTCCCAATAATTTGCTTGGGCCATATGGGAGAACATTCAACTGTGGAAAGCACCCAACTGTTCCAATCTAGTAATAAGAAAAGATAATCAATGACTTGAAACAAATGCTAATGATAGGTCTATGCACAGATTTAAAGCTGGCACTGGGGAAATGTGTGAAAATACAGTAAAAAAAAGTACACTATGAAAATCCCACTAATATCAGAGAGTAAATTGCATGTCTCCACCAGCAGAGCCAAGTATCTAATTGTTCAGAATAAATGTAGAAGCCTCAAATAAATTTATTTACTTGTACCTCAAGTGTGGGAGGATGAATCACCATGGTGAAAACAGAGCATCTCATGTCGAAGGGTATGACTCTTGGAGCACTTTTGATGACAAAGGCAGAAGGATATAAGGGGGAAAGAGAAAGTATTGAAAGGCTAGCTTAGGTCTAAGCTGGGTGTGGTGACTCACATCTGTAATCCCAGCACTTCAGGAAGTAGAAGTGAGAAGATTGCCTGAGCCCAGTAATTCAAGACCAGCCTGGGAAACTTGATGAGACCTCATCTCTACAATAAATAAAAAAATTAGTCAGGCATGGTGGCATGCACCTGTAGTTCCAGGCACTTGGAAAACTGAATTGGAAGATCACCTGAGTCCAACAGGTGGAGGCCACAGTAACCATGAGCATTCCATTGCACTGTAACCTGGGTAATGAAGTAAGACTCTGACTCAAGAAGAGGAAGGGGGAGGAGGAAGGCTTACTTAGGTCTGAATTGTGGCTATAAAAGCAAAAGACACATGGATTCATTGGAAGAAGACTAAAAATTTAATTGTGTGGATAAGAACTTACACTTCTGGTCAAGATGGTGTAAGAGAAGCAGGATTTACTATGAACTCTAATACAATTGCACGGATCCATTCTAATAATAAGAAAAAGATAATATAAAACAGTTCTCACAACATTAGACATCAGACAGTACACTATGATGATTCCTGAGAGATGGAAACAAATTAGGTGAATCCTAAAAATATCCCACCAAAGAATATATGCAGATAGGAAAAAAGAAGATAAAAGTACTCAAGGTCATTTCTCATTAGATAAGGGCAAATTACAATCACAACTAGACACCTCTACATTTCTAATTAAATATCTAAAACTAAAATGGCTGAATTGTGAGGTCTTAGTGGGGATTTGAAGCACCTAGAATGCTCATATACTAATGGTAGCAACATAAAATTGTAGCTTTTTAAAGACTTGGAAGTCTTATAAATTTAAACATATTCACCACATGACACAGCCATTCCATTCTTAAAGGAGATGAGCTCATATGTCCATACAAAGATGTTTACACGAATATTCATACCAGTTTTATGTGAAATAGTTAAAAATGGGGAAAACAACAAGAAAATCTCCACCCACAGTATTATGGAATATCTATACAATTAGATTTTGATGAACAATAAAAGGAAGAAGTATGGAAACAAACAACATGGATGAATAGTAAAACATTTATGCTGCATAAGAAGCCAGATAAGAAAGAATAAATAGTATATGATTCCTTTCACACAAAATTTTAGAAATACAAACTAATCTGTAGTGAACCAGATCTACCACCAGTGGATGGGAGGCATGAAAGGGCAAGAAAATATGATTACAAAAGGGCACAGAGAAACTTTGGGTGCTGATGGATATGTTCATTTTCTGGATTATGGTGATGGAATTACACACACACACAAAAGTGTGTGTGTGTATAGTATACTTTAAACATGTGCTATATGTGAGTATTGTCGTTCAATTATAATTCAGTAAAACTGTGAAAAAAAAGTAAGCAAATAATTCTGTAGATAAGAGATTGCAGATGAAGCCGGGCTCGGTGGCTCAGCCTGTAATCCCGCGCCTTTGGGAGGCTGAGGTGAGTGGATTGCCTGAGCCCGCGGGTTCGAGACCCGCCTGGGCAACTTGACGAGACCTCATCTCTACAATAAATCAAAAAATCAGCCGGGTGTGGTAGCGCGTGCCTGTAATTCCAGCTACTCGGAAGGCTGAGGCGGAAGGATCGCCAGAGCACAGCAGGTCGAGGCTGCGGTGGCCGGGAGCAGCCACTGCACTCCATTCTGGGCGACAGAGTGAGACTCCAACTCAAAAAAAAAAATAATAAGATTGCAGATGTGTCCTATAGTGGAGAAGGTCAACTGCAGTGTGGTAGAGGGAAGAAGAAACATTGTGGGACTTTAACATGTTACAACCATAGTTCAGAATGTAGGTACTTTTGGTATCATAGAGCACTGAAGTTACCTGCTCAAAGAACTACACTTTTGGGACTCTCCCCAAATAATTTTACGAAGCTAGCATCACATTGATACCCAAACCTGGTAAGGATCCAACAAAGAAAGAGAACTACAGACCAATATCCTTGATAAACATAGATGCTAAAATTTTCAACAAGATCCTAGCAAATCAGATTCAACAACACATCTCAAAAATCATCCACCACAACCAAGTAGGCTTCATCCCTGGGATTCAGGACTGGTTCAACATGCATAAGACCATAAAGGTAATTAAATACATCAACAGATGTAAAAACAAAAACCACATGATTATATCATTACATGCAGGGGGGGAAGCTTTTGATAAAATCCAGCACCCCTTCTTGATAAAAACCTTCGAACATTTGGCATAGATGGCTCTTACTATGTGGTTTTCTCATAGTAAGAGCCATCTACGAGAAACCCACAGCCAGCCTACTCCTAAGTAAACAGAAATTAAAACAATTTTCCCTGAAAACCAGAACAAGACAAGAATGACCACTCTCACCCCTCCTTTTCAACATAGTTTGAAAGTCCTAAGTAGAAAAATCAGACAAGAGAAGGAGATCAGGGGTATCCAAATAGGAAAAGAGGAAGTCAAGTTATCCCTCTCTGCAGATGACATGATTCTATACCTCGAAAACCCAAGAGAATCCATCAAAAACCTCCTTGTACTGATAAATGACTTTAGAAATGTGTCAGGGTATAAAATCAATGTGCAAAAGACAGTCACATTTCTACACACAAACAATAAACAAACAGAAACCCATATAAAAAGCAAAATCCCATCCACAATAGTCAGAAAAAAAATCAAGTATCTTGGCATTTTTCTAACCAGAGACATGAAAGATCTTTACAATAAAAACTACAAAACACTGCTGAAAGAAATCAAAGATGGCACAAACAAATGGAAAAATATTCCATGCTCATAGATTGGAAGAATCAACATTGTTAAGATGTCCATCCTACCCAAGGCAATCTATAGATTTAATTGAATACCCATTAAATTACCAGCAGCATTCTTCTCAGACCTGGAAACAGCAATACAGGAATTCATATGGAAACATAAACAACCACAAATTGCCAAACAATCCTCAGCAAAAAAAAAAAAAAAAAAACAGACGGTATCTCACTCCCAGATTTTAAACTCCATTATAAAGCTACAATAATCAAAAGATATTGGTATTGGTACAAGACCAAAGAACAGGATAGAGAATCCAAAAGCAAAACCTCAATTTCTCAACTAACCCATCTTCAACAAAGCCTCCACCACCAACAACTGGGGAGAAGAGAACCTATTCAGTAAATGGTGCAGGGAAAACTGACTGACCACATGCAGAAGATTAAAACAAGATCCCTACCTATCACCATACATAAAAATCAACTCTAAATGGATCAAAGACCTAAATATGAAACCTCAAACCATAAGAACCTTAGAAATGCAGGAGGCACCCTTATGCAAATTGGAACTGGTAACAAATTCCTGATTAAAAACCCAAGTGCCCATACCATAAGAGACAAGATAGACAAGTGGGACCTCATCAAACTGGCAAGCTTCTGGAAAGTCAAAGAAACCATCCAGAGAGCAAGGAGACAGCCCACAGACTGGGAAAAAATATTTGCCAACTGTATGTCTGACAAAGGCCTAACATCTGGGATCTACAAGGAACCCAAATGTGCCAAAAAGAAAAAAACCAAGCATCCCCATTACAATGTGGACAAAAGATATAAATAGACACTTCTCAAAAGAAGACATATGAGCAGTCAACAGATACATTAAAAAATACTCAGCCTCACTAGTCATCAAAAAATGTGAACTAAAACTACACTGAGATACCACCTAACTCTAGTCAGTATGACTGTCATCAATAACTCAAAAAACAACGGATGCTGGAGAGAATGCGGCACAAAGGGAACATTTCTACACTGTTGAGGGAGTGTAAACTAGTACAACCTCTGTGGAAAACAGTGTGGCGATTCCAAAAAGATCTAAAAATCGACTTTCCATATGACCTCATAATCCCCCTACTGGGAATATACCTTGAAGAACTCAAACCACTCTATAAAAAAGATACCTGCACATGTATATTTATCTCAACATTGCTCACAATAGCAAGGACGTGGAACCAACCGTGCTGCCCATCAAAAGAGGACTGGGTTTTAAAAATGTGGTACATGTACGTGATGGAATATTGTGTAGCCATAAAGAACAAAATCATGAACTTCACAGCAACTGGGACGGATTTAGAGTCTATAATACTGAGTGATCTTTCTCAGAAACAAAGAACTGAGTATCATGTTCTCATTCATAAGCAGACTTTGAACAATTATCATAATACTATAAGAAAAGGCTTGGCAGTAGCAGGAAACTGCTGGGGTTGGGGTGGGGGGGATTGGCAGTAATGGGAATCTGCCTGGGGAAGGGAAGGCACAACTTATCAACAAGAGTATCTGCATAATGAACATTTGTATACCTAACCCTGAATTGTACCCCACATCTTAAAAAAAAGAACTACACTTTTGAATTTATGGGGAAAAACAAAGTAAACCTTCTGACTGAAAATGTAAAAACATGTTTTGAAAAGGAAATGGTATTCTACATTTTGAAGGGTTTTACAGGAAAATAATTAGCAATAACTGGAAAGTTAATAAGAGAAGGTCAAGTCAAAGCTATCCTTCGATTATCTGCTGTGACAAATCATACAGCCCCAGCATTATAAAAAAGAGTAAGATATGCCTGGGAAGTTGGAATGTCTACCTATACCACTCAAAAATATCTACTCAACTTTGGTTGCTTCAAGCTACTGTATTCTAAGTATAGCTGTTGAAATTGTGCCATTCGTTATACAGCATTTGTCACAGTGAATTTGACTTCTCTGATCAACTGGGAGCCCTAGGACTCTAGACTTTGAAAGGTGTGCAAAAAATATAGATATCCTTTTTTTAAATAACATCTAGCAACATAAAATTACTTTAAATGTGCTGCAAGGATTAAAACCCGTAAGGTCATTTATTCATTTATTAATTTAAGAACATTGATGATGCTTTTTTCTTTTTTTTTTTGAGTTGGAGTCTCACTCGGTCGCCCAGACTGGAGTGCAGCAGCCGCTCCCGGTCACCGCAGCCTCGACCTGCTGGGCTCCGGCGATCCTTCCGCCTCAGCCTTCCGAGTAGCCGGAATTACAGGCGCGCGCTACCACACCCGGCTGATTTTTTGATTTATTGTAGAGATGAGGTCTCGCTGCCCAGGCGGGTCTCGAACCCGTGGGCTCAGGCAATCCATTCACCTCAACCTCCCAAAGGCGTGGGATTACAGGCTGAGCCACCGAGCCCGGCTCGATGATGCTTTTTAGGAGTTTATAGTATCTGGACTGAAACATATGGGGAGAAAATCTTGTTTTCACAAAATTGAATTAAATTGGGATATATGAATAAAGTTTGTAAGTGTACCAAATTTGGATAAATAATATGACCCAATTAAATATTGCAAGAAAGAGCACATAGAGTTGAAAATTAAACAACTTTTAGGAAAATGCATAAAATTTATAACAATTTTAAAGGAGAAACTGAAATAAATTAATCCATCCTGCTTGGCTATCATAGGTTCAGTCAGAGAAAATATTATTATTTTAATAATCTCATGCAATTGATTTAGCACTCTCTAGAATTTCACTTTATGTAGAAAACAGTGTAAATTGTTTACTAAAACATATAACAAACATAATTTAAATATTAAAAATTATAGCATGCAGTCTTTCTAAATGATATGAGAATTATGTGAGGGAAATATTTCAAAGATTATCCAAAGGGAAAAAGGAATAAATCCATCATTTTTTTCTCAAAACATTAATATCATACTTCTAAGAAACCATGACTAAAATATTTAGATAAAGAAAATGGTGATTAGAAAGATAGAAGAAAGATAGAGATATAGAAGACGAGAAAGTCAGCTTCTCAACCCCCTAAACAACAATGAGTTATCACCAACCTCATCATAAAGGAGAGTCCGACCCCTTGAGACAATCTGTGACCAACTGGAATCTATGAGACATGACTGAAGACCAGCCCCCTCTTTTCTGTACTTCCTAAGACACAGATCACTTAAACCAAAACATTTCCAATTTAGTTAACTGATCATTATTTAATATTATTCTGGGTATAAAATTTCTAAAAGTTGTACCAAAAATATCAAGGTATATTCAACTTTTTTATTGCAATTTTTAAAATTTACTTTGAAATTATAAATCTTCCCTGCATATCTTATGAAATAATGAATTAAATAATCAAAATTTAGAAAAGGGAAAGGGTCCACCTTGACCTTTGTCCAGTTCATCCTCTTGATATATCTTTTTGAGTGAATGGGCATTAAAGTAGAATCTTTTCGAATACTATATCTCCTTGTATAGCACTCTTAGCTACACAATATTCTCGTTAATCCTTTTAACTTTGGATTCACACAAGCTCATTGTTAACTTCTAAGATTTCTTCTTTCAATAAACTCAGATGAACAATTAGATTCACTTTCTTTTTTATATAACAATGCTTTTGCTCCTTGGTAATAAGTCTCAAATAGTCTTCCCAGTTATGTCGTATACAAAAGTACACCATATGTAGAACCAGTACAACCAATTATTTCTCCTCTATAGCTACACTACATTTAACTAAAATATGAATTCAAGTTCTGCATATGAACACTTAAATGATTAATCAATCTTAAATGAATACATATTCATTTATATATATTCATATATATGTGTGTGTGTGTATATATATATATATATATATTTGTTTACAAATGTAATTGCTTTTGTTCTTCTCCATTGTATGGTATCAATATGTTATGGAATTCAATAGTGCTCTTTTATAACCCTTCCATTTTCTACTAGTTTGCATATTTCTCGGCAATAGTATTTTTTGTTTCCATGCTGGTTAGAAAGCATGCCACTTTAACTTGTCTATTTTTCTAAGTTTTAATTTTAATTGATCAATTCCATATAGGGAGGGGTTGTTATGCTTCTGAAGAAAAAAGGTCACTGACTTATCAAAGAGATTAATGCATTCTACATCTTATGTTAAGCATTGATGACATGCTACTTTTTGATGAAATTTCATATTGTACACATCTGAAGAAGTCAAAGGTCTGAATTGCATGGCCAATAAAAATGTAATTTTGCTATTTATAGAACTTCCTACTTAGTGTTTCAAAGCTATTTGTGTAAAATAATACCACCACAAAATCACCCATTAAAGAACATGCACATTCACCTTCTATGTTGGCACTAGGACTTATTTTCATGAATAATATTATTTTAAGTTGTAATCATTATGCAATCAAATGACTGCATTTGTACTTCAATAAACCATTTCACTAATAATTCAATTGGCAATTTGGAGATTTAATGTAATACAATAGTATTCATTTAAACTTCAGGTTTAATAAAGATAAAAATGACATTGACATAAAAAATGATGTAAAACTGCATTTACAAACTACCCTCTGCTAATTGAATATTGCCAAAGCAAACTCAACAAGGCAGACCATATAGTAAAAAGAAATTATTGCTTTAATGCAGTAGGTTTTCCATGAAAAGTCATAATAATCCTTTCATTTTCATTTAAAAAATCAATGTGCATTTTTTTCCAGATTTTTTTCCCTCTAAAATCACAAAACTGCCCAATGATCATCAGGTTTTGAGAAAACTTGCCCTGGTGACTAGCTGACTCAATCTTAAAAACTCATTCTCTAAAAGATAAAGCCTTAAAATTATTTTTTAAAATTTATTTTAGAGAAAAGATGAATATATTTTACCTGTACTCCCAAGCTGTAGTAAGCCAATATTGCAAATACATTTTTCACATTAACAAAAATTTTGACACTTATTCAGTGTTTCAAAAGATTATTTGCCCAATTAATTATCACAGCAAATAAAATCTCTTCCTTATTTACCTGAAGATTTTGAAAAACAAGAGCAATATGGAAATAAAATGGTAAAACATAATGGACATGTATACATCTATACAACTGACAA
The DNA here is from genome assembly GCA_027257055.1 of Cephalopachus bancanus. Lineage (NCBI taxonomy): Eukaryota > Metazoa > Chordata > Mammalia > Primates > Tarsiidae > Cephalopachus > Cephalopachus bancanus. Next base: position 2,943,375 of record JAPVLO010000074.1, read on the forward strand.
TTGAAGGTGCAGTTGTATGAGATCACTAGTTTTCATTAACTGGTTATCCCAGGCACACTTTGCCTAATCCTTGTCTTAGTATTGTTTTAAAGGCCAGTATCAAATATATGGAATTTAGAAAATTTTATGATATAAACAGCCAATAACATAGCTCATCACATTAAGTTTTGACGTCTTTGGATTACATTAATACTAATGAGAATAGAATACTACAACTTGAAATGAGCTCATGGGGAAAAAAACAGAAATTAATAAATTTTTACAAAGCTTGGGATAGATGAGGTAAATGTAACCTATAGAAGTAATTCCTTGTGTGCCAGTGAGAAGTGAAGGCATTTTGCACTTTTCTGCTCACACATCATGCTTATTATCTGCAATAGTGTAGAGGGAAGCGTGTTTGTAAGGAGTCTGGACTGAGCTGACCAGACACCACCTTCCTAAGCTTCTGGCTTAAGGCCAACCAAGTTGAAGTACAGTGAGAAATTAAAGTTAACAGCAATGATTTTCACATTACACTGGGACAAATCACCACTTTCCAACTTTTTGGAGGAAATGTCAACAATCCTTGCTTCAAAATTAACTAATGATTTTAAGTAGATCTAATTGCTTATATTTTGAATGGCAGCTTACTATCCAGAATCTTTTCTTCTCTTGATGATGTTGAAGTTCAAACCTGATTTTTAAAATTATTTCACTGTTATTAATAGTAGTATTTATAGCATTATTATGATTATTACAATTCCTGGAATTTTGCCACTTTCAAATGGATGTATTAAGTTAAAATAAATTCCAGTTTATTTTTGTCAAGGAATAACTGAAAATAGTGAATAACATTTAAGTCAAAACACTTAGTAGATGTGGGGACAGGGAAAGTACTTTCAAAAGTTATAATGCAATTATAATACTATAAGAAAGAGATTGGCAGTAGTGGGAAACTGCAGGGGGGGAGGGGGATTGAAGGTTGAGGGGAGGTGCCAGGGGAGGGAGGGGCACACCTCATCAACAGAGGTACCTGCATAATGAACATTTGTATACCTAATCCTGAATTGTACCTCACATCTTTAAAGTAAAAAATAAATAAAAATTATAGTGCAACCCTTACATGACCCTATGATATGGCAAATTTTGCCTATTTGGAACATATAGAGCAAATAGTCATATTTGAGTTCCAAGATATTTGAAACTTAAAGAAGTTCAGATTCACTGATATTATTAAAAACATATAAGTTTATACTCAATTGTATTAAAAACCTCTTTCCCCTCAAAATACTTAGGTAAATCACTTTAAACAAAAATCTTAACAAAAAATCTTATCCAACAGATAGCTAAGCATAGAAATAAAATTCCTATGGCTATTCTAGAACTCACAATTTAAAAATAATTTCAATCTGATATCCAGCACTTCAAGTGTCAGATTACAACTCAGACCTTGAAGTGACATTTTTCTTTCTGTTCAAAATTTGCAAGTTGTCCACTCTGGCAGCATTTTCCCAAATAAGCATTTAGTGACTACCAAAGATAAAAGATACTTAAAATTCCAATTGATATTTTATAGTTTCTAAAACTTGTTTAAAGTTAAACTACACTTTTAAAAATACATGATAAATTAGTAGATTGACAGTCCTTGGGCACTGCTAAGAGAAGGAGGGAGGGAAGAGGGTTAGGGGCAGGTGACAACACAAAGCTTACTGTTCCACTACCAGAGGGTGTAAGGGACACCTAGAAGTCCAAACTTCACTTGCATGTAGCCTAATTACATAACAAATCCTCACTTGTTCCCCACAAGTCTATAATAAATAAATAAATAAATATTTTCATTTGCAATCCATTATTTTTGAAAGCCAAAAGCATATACCCTGAGACACAGCTTGTGCACAAAGGTTGGCAGGGAGAGAAAGAAATTCAGAGCAAATATTTGTTGTTATTACTGAGGACTGCAAATGTGCTAATCATAGATTAGAGGCATTTTACATATATTATCTCATTGATTCTAATAATCACACAAGATCATTAAATTAAAAAAATGTTTGTTTCTTGAAAGCACCAAGTGGCAAAGAAGTTTCTCAGAAACAACAGATTTCAATAGACTTCTCTTCTCTAATTCACTATTTTTTTGTTGTTGCTTAACTGTTGCCAATTTTTAATATGATTTTTTTTTTAGATGTAATCCTGACTCTTTTAAGAAGACTTGCTTTTTCTCCTCTAGGAGAAACCAATTAGCAAACAAAGAAGGCCAATGGGCTTCCCACTCCGGCTTATGAAAATTCTCATGTTCTTCAGCACTTTGTCTCAGGGAAGTTGAACTCAGACTGAGTTCCAGTTTCTTTTCTCTATTGCAAATACCCTTAAATAAAATCTTTCTTCCCTGTTTAACTGTCTGGTGTAATTTTTGCTTTGACAACAGTATTTCATAATAACAACTTTGCATATGATTACTACTTTTAATTTTGAAAGCACTTCTGCATGTGCAATCTAAAATGTATCTTCTTCACCGCTCATAACTGTACAAGAAAAGTTCTTCGAAAGGACTGACTCTTAAACATTATTTTGCTTGCCAAGAACACAAATAAAACTATGACTTCCATTTGTTGAGCTTTTCCCATTTATTCCTGTAGGCAAGTCTATTGCATATATCAAAGTAACTTCCATGACTGCCCTGCAGTATGGGGAATTGAACTGCTACAGCAGGAAAATCAGGACCCTTAAGTAGAAGCTAGATTTCAGCCATAGCGAGGCAGCAGAAAGCATTCTGCGAAGTGCTTGGGGAAATTGATTTCCGGACATTTGCTTTTTGTGTATCAGTAATTTTAAAGAGAATAGATCAGTATATTATTTCTAGTTTTCTTCCAAATAAAGATAATTATAAAACAAAAACTGTTATACAATTGACTGTATAGAGGAAAGATAACTTTGAAACTCAAAAGTAGAAGGGCCATTATTTGAGGGTTAGGATAGCTCTTTAAATTAAGTACATTTAAGTAGGAAATCATATCATTGTTCTCATTGTATAATTTGGAAACCATCAGTTTGGAATGCACGATAATATTAAATCTTAGAATGAGAATTGCAGAAATCATGCTGACAAAGATTGGGGGGGAAAAATGATGAAAGCTGGGCTCAGTGACTCAGTCTGTAATCCCATGCTTTGGGAGGCTGAGGTGAGTGAATTTCCTGAGCCCGTGGGTTCGAGACCCACCTGGGAAATTTGGCAAGACCTCATCTCTACAATAAATAAAACAATCAGCCGGGCATGGTAGTGTGTACCTGTAATTCCAGCTACTCAGAAGGCTGAGGCAGAAGAATCACTGGAGCCCAGCAGGTCGAGGCTGCAGTGGCTGGGAGCAACCACTGCACTCCAGTCTGGGCAACAGAGTGACACTCTGTGGAAGGGGGCTTAAAAAAGACATCTACACTGTCAAAAATTAGGCTAAGCATAAACTCAGTCTTTACACAGTTAAAAAGTTTCCTTCCTAAAAACTGGCAACAACACCTGCTGGCTAGGTTAAACTACTTAACAACCTTTTTTTTTTTTTTTGCTTCTGTGAACCCTGCTAACATTGCTTGAAAGGTACCTAGGCCTCCAGGATGTTGTGGTTTGGCCCACTTGGAAAGTCCCAATGTGGTTTCCCCCCATTTAAGAAAGTCCCTATAGCTAATGGGCACCCCTTGCTGTGGGACTGTTATGTCCAGCAGGCAAGTGGCCACCGGCCTGGCTCTTGGCTAATAAAAATCTCTCCTTTTCATGACTAGTACTTTTGACGTAGGTGTCTGTGAATTAAGTGCTCAGTCACTAATTCATTTGGGGGCTCATCTGGGACCTGATATAAGAAAGAAATTGCAGAAAATTAAAGGATTTGAAGGGAAAAGTTTATTAGAATTAACTGAGGTAGCTCAGAAGGTCTATAATAGCAGGAACTCGCTTGAAGACCAACAAACCAAAAAGATGGCCAAAGTAATAGCAGCAGCCTTACAGGAAGTTAAATCCAAGCAGCCAACAGGGAAAAGAGGAACCAGCACCAGGCGAAAAACTCCACTAGCAAAAAAATCAATGTGCCTACTGCAAAAAAAATTGGGCACTGGGTAAAAGACTGCCCAGACAGGCCACCCCGACCACGAGAGTGCCCTCCGAGGGGGTGCCCACCAAAATCTACTCCTATGCTTCAATTACAAACTGACTAAAGGAGCCGGGGCTCTGTAAATTCCTCCCCAGAGCCCAGGGTGAACCTTGGGAAGGAAGCCCTGTCCACTTCTTAGTGGACACAGGAGCTGAGTATTCAGTCCTCCAAAAGTACAAAAGCCTGCTTCAGAATAAGCATTCCTGGTCCAGGGAGCAACCGGGACTCAATTATGCCCCTGGACCAACAAAAGAACAATAAATTTGGGAAAAGGGGAAGTAACCCATTCATTCCTAGTAATGCCAGACTGTCCGTACCCCCTCCTGGGACGTGACACCTTACACAAGCGTAAGGCCAACATAGGCTTTGAGGAAACCACGGCAGCAGTAAACCTAAACTCACCCGGGGCATCAAAAATTCTTGTTACTGTTCCCCTAAGTGAGGAATACGTGTTAACAGAAGGTGGGACCCTTCTTGACTCTTCAAACAGCTGGCCCAGCTGCAGATTGAGTTTCCCCAAGTCTGGGCTGAATTAAACTCCCCTGGACTAGCATCCCAACAACCGCCAGTTGTTGTACATCTCAAAAGTCAGGCAAAGCCCATTAGGGTAAAACAGTACCCTATATCCCCAGAGGCCCGAAAAGGCATAGCAATCCACATCCAGTGTCTCCGGGAAGCTAAAATCCTAGTGCCGTGCCACTCATCCTGTAGCACTCCACTTCTTCCTGTCAAAAAGGTAGGCACAGGAGACAACCGCTCTGTCCAGGACCTCAGGGAGGTCAACAGGTGAGTGGAGGATATCCATCCCACAGTCCCCAATCGGTATACCCTCCTCAGTGGGTTAACTACAGAGAGGCAGGTATACACTGTCCTGGACCTTAAGGATGCCTTCTTCAGCATCCCACTGGCTGAGCAGAGCCAACCCTTGTTTGCTTTTGAATGGACAGATCCTGAAAAAAGGGAAAATGGTCAGTTAACCTGGACACAACTCCCACGAGGATTTAAAAACTCTCCCACGCTGTTCAATGAAGCTTTCCGCCAAGACCTCCAAGCTCTCCAGCAACAGCACCCTGAAGTGACTCTGCTACAATATGTTGGAGATCTGTTAATCGCAGCCACATAAGATGGTGAGTGCCTGCATGCCACCAGGCACCTGTTTAAAGAACTTCAGAATCTGGGATATAGGGTGTCAGCAGAAAAGGCTCAGCTGTATGTGACTGTAGCCACATACCTTGGATATAACCTCGAGGGAGGTAAAAAAAAAAAAAAAAAAATCCCTGACTGCTCAGCACATTTGGGCTATAGCAGGCATCTCGACCCCCGGAAGCAAAAGGCAGGCCCGGGAATTCTTGGGAGCTGTAGGATACTGCCAACTGTAAATCCCTAAGTTTGCTAAACTCTCAAAACCCCTCTATAAAATAACCAAGGGACCAGAGACTAATTTTAAATGGATACCAGAGGGGGACATAGCTTTCCAAGCCCTTAAAAACGCCCAGGTCTCAGCTCCGGCCCTGTCCTTGCTGGATATTGAAAAACATTTCCACCTTTATGTGGATGAAAGATGAGGCATCACCTGGGGGGTCCTAACCCAAAAGCTCAGCCCATGGAACAGGCCGGTCGCCTACCTGTCAAAAAACCTGGACCCGGTAGCCTTGGGCTGGCCGCCCTGCTTGCGAGTTATAACAGCCATTGCCATGTTAGTAAAGGACTCAGACAAACTAACAATGGAGCAAAATCTGACTGTCATGGCCATGCATGCAGTGGAATATTTACTCCGAGGGGCCCCTGACAAATGGATGTCAAATGCCCAAATAACTCATTATCAAGAGCTGCTTTTAGATCAACCCCGCATCAAGTTCCTGCATACCCCCAGCTTGAACCCCGCAACTTTACTATCGGAAGAAAGTCCCACTGGGCCACCACATTGTTGTTATGAAACAACTGAGTTCCAGAAGCTGTGCTGGTACCTAACCGATGTCCCGAGAACAAACCCCGACCTGACACTTTTCTTGGATGGTAGCAGTTTCATCCAGAATGGGGTAAGGTATGCAGGGGCAGCGGTGGTCACTCTACAGGAACTATTTGGGCTGAGCCTCTTTCGCAGGGAACATCGGCCCAAAAGGCAGAACTGATTGCCCTAACCAAGGCCCTAAAAGCAGGCGAAGGAAAAGTTGTCAACATCTACACTGATAGCAGGTACACGTTTGCAACTGCACACCTTCATGGGGCAATTTACAGGGATCAGGGATTGCTCACCACAGAGGGGAAAAGTATACAAAATAAAATGGAGATCTTAGACCTCCTGGCAGCAATATGGGCCCCCAAACAAGTCGCTATCATCCATTGCCCGGGCCACCAAAAAGGAAACTCAAAAGAGGCAATAGAAAATAGAAAAGCAGATCAAGCAGCCAGAGAAGCTGCTTACCGCAGAACCACCTGCCTGCTAGCGCTGCCTCCTCTGGTTCTATGTAAGCCACCAAAATATACAGAAGGGGACCTCCTCGCTGCACAAAAATTGCAGACAACCTCAAACCCAGACAGATGGCTTCAACTTCAGGAAGACAGAACCTTCCGCCCTCGAGTCCTGGGACAACAACTCCTAAGGCAGCTCCATGAAGGTACTCAATTGGAAAGGACAAAAATAACTGAACTTGTGAGAAAAGAATTCTATCTCCCTCATCTGGACCAGCTCGCCCAGGAGCTCATTCAAGGCTGCGTGTCATGCCAGCAGATTAATAATGCTAAGGTCAGTGTATCCACCCAAGGAGTCTGAGATAGGGGACTAACCCCTGGGAAACATTGGGAAATAGATTTTACAGGAGTCAAACCTGGGCAATATGGATATAAATACCTATTGGTCTTGGTAGACACATTCTTGGGATGGGTCGAGGCATTTCCTACAAAAGCTGAAGCTGCTTCTGTAACAGTAAAAAACTCTTAAATAACATCATATCAAGATAAGGTCTACCTATCTCAATAGGCTCAGATAATGACCCAGCATTTATTTCTAAACTTACTGAAGGTATTACAAAAACCTTGGGGATACATTGGAACTTGCATTGTGCTTATTATCCCCAGAGCTCAGGACAGGTAGAAAGAATGAATTGGATGCTTAAAGAGACCTTAACCAAATTAACCCTGGAGACAGGCAAAGGTTAGGCAACACTCCTTCCCTATGCCCTCTTAAGGGCCAGGTGTATCCCCTTCATCAAGAATCTAACCCCCTTTGGAGTTCTGTTTGGACAGCCCCCACCATTACTTCCAAAAATTGAACTGTAAAAAGCACTAGAACTGTCTAACCATAACTTGCTTCAGTCACTGCAGGCTCTTCAAAGAGTTCAGCAAGCTGTCACTGAGACTGTGCAGGCAGCCTTCCAGAAACCAATTCTGAAACATCCACACCTATTCCAGCCTGGTGACCAAGTCTGGATAAAATGGCACAAAGCTGAGGTTCTCACCGCAAGGTAGAAAGGGCCCCACATAGTAATCCTTACTATGTGGTAAGGATTACTTACTAAGTAGTAAGTAATACTTACTACTCCTATGGCTGTCAAAGTCACCCCTGGATTCATCATTCACAAGTAAAGGCAGCCACCACCGTGCCCCCAGAAACATGGAAAGTCATCAAACCAGCTACTGGAGAAGATCCTCTAAAGATAAGACTTTTGTGGGCCCCGGTATCTTAATCATATTCCTTGCATACTTTCCCCAGCTTGAGGCCTATTGCCTAACCCGCGTAATCCCTATACTCCAGGGAACTATTCCTGAGAACTGAGAAATACCATAACTGGGACCATAATTGCCACCTACAGAGGAAGCGGGCAACCTGTTTTTAATTTTAACCTTTGTAAATTATGGCCATGTCTAATCCTCAGGGGCACACACACTGACAAATGCAGCACTTTAGCTTATGAAAAAAAACTTAATCTGTTGGTTTTTATACTTGCCCAGCATCAGGACAAGCCCATTGCCACAAAGCAGGACAATTCCACTGTGCTGCATGGGGGTGCGAAACTATTGCTCCTTGGAAAAACCAAGACCCATACAAAAACCTCCTTGGTTATATTAAAACTAATGTGTCATCAGTAAAATTAATAGTCCTCAGAACTCAATATAATCCCCTATATAAAGAATAAATGATTTGACTCCAGGAACACCTGAAAGAGGGGAATGTGGAAGGGGGCTTAAAAAAGACATCTACAATGTCAAAAATTAGGCTAAGCATAAACTCAGCCTTTGCACAGATAAACATGTACTCAGCCTTTGCACAGTTAAAAAGTTCCCTTCCTGGAAACTTGCAACAGCACCTGCTGGTTAAGTTAAATTGTTTAACAGCTCTTTTGTCACTTCTGTGAGCCCTGCTAGCGTTGCTTGAAAGGTACCTAGGCCTCCAGGATGTTGCAGTTTGGCCCAGTTGGATGTGGTTTTCCCCCATTTAAGCAAGCCCCTATAGCTAATGGGCACCCCTTGTTGTGGGAGTGTTATGTCCAGCAGGCAAGTGGCCACCAGCCTGGCTCTTGGCTAATAAAAACCTCTCCTTTTTATAACTTGTACTTTTGGTGTTGGTGTCTGTGAATTAAGCGTTCGGACACTATTTCAACTCCAACTCAAAAAAAAAAAAAAAAAAAAAATGATGGGATATAGATCATTTCAGGAAGTATGAGTATGAAAGATGACTATCCCTTGCCTAGAATAATGTGAATTTTGCCTTATTTGAAAAAGGTGATGTCTTCTCAGAAGTACTTAGCATAGTGGAGCTGGGTAAATCCTCAGGTGAGGGAAAAACTGCCTCTTCTAGGTGGAGGCAATCCTAGGACAGCATGCATAACTTAACTAGGGAAGCACAGGTTGGATCTGCTTCCCAATTGTTGGGTGCTGCTTCCTCTTGTTGGGTGCTGTTTGTTGTAAAATGCACAAACTATGCAGCCCTCTGCTGAGGCTCTGAAGTCTTAGATAATGTTATGTTTTGGTGCCTCTAGCTGATTGTGGTTTATGTTCTGCATTCTAAACAGTATAATAGTGTAAATTTGTTATGGTGCCCTAGATAATCTAACCATGAAGGAATTTGATTTTGAGGAATAAAAAAAGAAGATTCAAAGAACTGGAATAATAAAGCCTGTTTTTTTTTCTAGATAAGTGATCTTTCCCATTGTATCTCAATATATGTATAGTAAAAAGATTTGAAATTATAGTGCATATTTGAAGAAATTGAAACAAATATATTTTTGAAAAGTGAGCCTACCCCAACATGTGTGTTTTCTAATAAAACTAGAATATGAGCACAACAAGATAATTTCTGGCATGAATTTAAATTTAGTCACTTTAGAAAACTAACTTTTCCGATTTGGGACATTTAAAATGTTTTTTCCTTTATTAAATCATTTTTATAACACCATTGCTGATGTTGTATTGTTTTGAGTAGGATTACCAAGTTAGCAAAACACAAACACATATATACTAATAAACCCAAACACATATACACAGAGATTGCTTGGTTGAATTTGGATTTTAGATAAATGAACAATAGTATCTTAATACAACTGTGTCCTAAATATCTCATGAAACGTGATAATTAATTATATACAGATAGTTGGTCAAACATCATTCTAGGTTTTTTAATGAAGGTACTTTTTAGACAAGGTTAACATTTAAATCAGTAAGCCTGGAGTAAGGCAGATTACACTGGATAATGTGGGTATACATTGGATAATCAGTTGAAGGTCTTAATGTAAAAAAGCAAACAAACATAGATCAGGATTGATAGGGGAGGTTAAAAAAAAAAAAGACAAGACAAGCAAATAAAACCTGATCTTCCCAAAGAAGAAGGAAATTCTGCCAGCAAACTCTTTATACTTGATTTTCAGCATCAATTCTTCCTTGGCTTTCCAGTCTGCCTGCCAGCTTGTCTTGCATATTTTGGACTTTCCAGTCTCCACAATTATGAAAATAAAATTTTTAATCCTCTCTCTCTCTCTTTCTCTCTCTCTCTCTCCTCTCTATCTCTTCCTCCCCCTGCCAAGACTCATGCATTTTACTTGACTATCCTAGTTTGGAAGAAAGTTTTAAGAAGTGTAGAATAGGCCTAGTGTGACAAACCGATTTCATTAATGCACCTGATGATGCTTGATTTATCAAATTATTTGTATTTTCTTTTATAACAAGTAAGCACACAAAGGGCTTATTTTAGTGCAAATCATGCATGTGAAACAATGCTCGATGTCATTAGTCCTTTAAGAAATATAAATTAAAATCTCAATGAGATACTACTGTATATGTATTGGAAATGTTAAAATTAAATAGATTGATCATATTAAGTGGAGAAACTTAGCTCTCATATACTGCCAATGGGAATAAACAATGGAAAAAAATTTCAGAAAACAGTTTGTCAGTTTCTCAATATATTTAACATATGCCTACCATATTATAAAGGCATTTATATATGAATAGTAAAGTCTATGTGCATACATACGTTCTTATATACATATAATCATAGTAGTTTTATTGGTAATAACCAAAACTAAAATAAATCCAAATGTTCCATAAGAGATAAATGGAAAAGTAACTACTGATATATTCATAAATGGAATTACTAACCAAAAAAAGCCAACTTCTGTAAAATATTTAAAGAAGCTTATTCTGAGTCAAATATGAGTGACCAAGACCTGAAGCACAGTCCCAAGAGATCCTGAGAATATGAGTCATTAAGGGAGACAGACATAATTGGCAAAAATGTAAATTAAATACATGTGAGATTTACATTTTGGGGACTCAGAAAAGTGGGACATCTCAAAATGGAGCCTGGCAAGTCATAGGTGAGTATAAAATTTTTCTGATTGGTGATTGGTTAAAAGAGTTAAGCTATGTCTAAAGAATTTGATATCAGTAAAAGAAATGTTTGAGTTAAGATAAGAGGCATGTGGAAGCCAAAGTTCTTGTTATATAAATGAAGATTCGAAGTATCAGGCTTCAGAGAAAATCAGTAATAAATGTCTTAAAAGGTGTCACTCTCTTAGGGAAAGAGGTTCTCTACAGATGTAAATTTCCCTAACAGGCAAATTTGCAGTATTATTTCAAAATATGTCAAATACACATATTTTGAATTTAAATCTATTTCCTTTAGGACCTGCTATTTGTAATTGATGTTATACCAGAGTCAGATTGAACTGTGGTATCTTGTTGCCACACAGTCTGATCGGTCAGTCTTGTGACCTCTATTTTAATGTTAATGCTAATCCAATGTGCCTAAATTCCACAAAGAAGGGGTTATAAAAATGTATGTTCTACTTCCTTTTCCATCATAGCCTGTAATTTAGTGCTTCAGATTTCTTTTAGCCCAGAGGAAGCCCATTCAGTCATTTGGAAGACTTTGAATTTTATTTTTGGTTTAAGGAGTACCAGACAGCAATTAAAAAAAGAGATCTTCTAATTCAACAACATTGATAAATGTCAAAACAATTATGCTGACTTAAAAAATATATAAAATAGTATTATGTATAGTATATTTGTATTTATATAAAATTCTAGTGAATGTAAACTAATATATAGTAATAGAAAAATCAGTGGCTTCCTGAAAAAAACATGGATAGGGAATAAGAGGAAAGAATTAAATTTTTCTTCTATCTTGGCGGACAGTAAATGTAAACCTGAAAAAAATTAATTTGTAATTTTCAGTTATTGGGTCTAGTTTTATATGTGCTGTTTAGGCTGTTTTGATTTATATTGCTGCTTACATTTATTGCTGAGTTTTAAATTGTTAAAATTTCCTTTTATTAATGTAAATTTGTCTTTTGTTAGCTGCAGAGTTTTCAGTTTACTATGCTCTAAAGTTCTAATCAATATATATTTTTAATTGTTATGTTTTCTTGGTGAATTGATGTTTTTATCACTATAAAATATAATTTTTAATCCCCGGTAAGATTTATTGCTTTGAAGTCTGCATTTATATACAATAATATAACTGTACAAGGTTTTTAAGTAGAAAGTTTGCATGATGTATCTTTATTCATATTATTAATTTTACCTATATTTGTTTTTATACATGTGAATCTTTTATACACAGCAATCATTGTTTCTTGCTTTTTTTTAACATCTAGTCTGAAACTCTTTTTCTTTTATTGAATCATTTTCTATTTATATTTAGTGTAATCTTATTGTTTGACCGAGGTCAAACATCTTGGTATTTATTTTCCATTTATTATTTCTCTATTTTGTTTCTTTCTTGCTCCTTTCTCATATTCCATTGGCTTAATTGGACTTTTTTTTTTCTTTTTTTTTTGGTATTCCACTTTTTTTCCCTCTTTGGGCTTTGGTCATATTTCTGTTTTATTATTATATCTTATGTTTAGAGTTCATTATAGCTGAATGATATTCAATTTTAATTTATCAGATTGCTAAATTTAAAAACTTAGTCACTTCATACTTTATTCTTTGTGTTCCTTTTCTCTTCTATTTGTTTTTATTTTTTGTTTTTGTTTTTCTTTTATTTTAAAGATGTGGGTACAATTTAGGGTTAGGTATACAAATGTTCATTATTCAGGGACCCCTTTTGATGAGGTGTGTCCCTCCCTCCCCTGGAAGATTTCCTCAGCTGCCAATCCTACACCTTCACCCTTCCCAGCAGTTTCCCACTACTCCAATCTTTTTCTTATAGTATTATGATAATTGCTCAAGGTCTGCTTATGCGTGAGAACATATGGTACTCTATTCTTTGTTTCTGTGATAAATCACTGAGTATGATCGACTCTAAATACCTTCAAGTTGCTGCAAAGTTCATATGCTTGTCCTTTTTTATGGCTGCATAGTATTCCACTGTGTATATGTACCACATTTTTTTCCAGTCCAGCCTCGATGGACAACATGGTTGGTTCCATGTTTTTGTTATTGTGAACAAAGCAGCAACAAACATGCATGTGTAGGTATCTTTTTGATAGAATGACATGAGTTCCTCCAAGCATATTCCCAATAGGGGAATTGCTGGGTCAAATGGAAAGTCAATTTCTAGTTTTTTCAGAAATCGCCACATTGTTTTCCAAAGAGGTTGCACTAGTCTGCATTCCCACCAGCAGTGTATCTCTGCATCCTTGCCAGCATCTGTTGTTGTTTGTTTTATTAACGATAGTCATTCTTACTGGGGTTAGGTGGTATCTTGATGTGGTTTTAATTTGTATTTCTCTGATGATGAGTGAGGCTAAGCACTTTTTCATGTGCCTGTTGGCTGCCCGTGTATCTTCTTTTGAGAAGTGTCTATTCATGTCTTTTGCCCACTATTTATAAATTTATTTATTTATTTATTTATTTATTTATTTATTTATTTATTTATTTATTTATTTATTGAGTTGGAGTCTCACTCTGTCACCCAGACTGGAGTGCAGTGGCCACCCCCAGCCACCACAGCCTCCACCTGCTGGGCTCCGGCGATCCTTCCGCCTCCGCCTTCCAAGTAGCTAGAACCACAGGCACGCACTACCCACGCCCGCTAATTTTTGATTTATTGTAGAGATGAGGTCTCGCCAAGTTGCCCAGGTGGGTCTCGAACCCGCGGGCTCAGACAATTCACTCACCTCAGGCTCCCAAAGCATGGTATTACAGGCTGAGCCACTGAGCCCAGCTTTTTGCCCACTTTTTAATGGGGCTGTTTTTTTCCTTTCGGCATATTTGAATTTCTTGTAGATACTAGATGTTAGGCCCTTGTCAGACATACAGTTGGCAGATATTTTTTTCCCAGTCTTTGGGTTCTCTCCTGGCTCTCTTGATGGTTTCTTTCTTTCTTTTTTTTTTTTTCTTTGAGTTGGAGTCTCACTCTGTCACCCAGACTGGAGTGCAGTGGCCGCTCCCGGCCACCGCAGCCTCGACCTGCTGGGCTCCAGTGATCCTTCCGCCTCAGCCTACAGGTGGGCGCTACCACACCCGGCTCATTTCGATTTATTATAGAGATAAGGCCTCACCAAGTTGCCCCGGCAAGTCTCCAACCCGCGGGCTCAGGCAATCCACTCTCCTCAGCCTCCCAAAGGTGCAGGCTGAGCCACCGAGCCTGGCTAATTGTTTCTTTTGCTTTGCAGAAGTTTGTCAGTTTGATGAGGTCCCACATGCCTGTCTTGTCTCTTATGGAATGGGCACTTGCGGTTTTGTTCGGGCATTGGTTGCCAGTTCCAATTTCCACAAGGTGTCTCCTACATTTTGTAAGATTCTTAATAGTTTGAGATTTTACATTTAGGTCTTTGATCCATTTAGAGTTAATTTGTGTGTATGGTGATAGATAGGGGTCCTCTTTCAATCTTCTGCATATGTTCAGCCAGCTTTCTCATACCATTTACTGAATAGGTTCTTCTCTCTCCAATGGTTGTTGTTTGAGGCTTTGTCAAAGTTGAGTTGGCTGAAAAATTAAGGCTTCCAGAATCTCTAACCTGTTCCATTGGTCTGTACGCCTGTTCTTGTACCAATACCAGGCCGTTTTGATTATTGCAGCCTTATAGTAAAGTTTGAGGTCTGGAAGCGTGATAACTCCTGCATTGTTGTTTTTTGTTTGTTTTTTTTTTTTTTTGCTAAGGGTTGTTTTGGCTATTCACAATCGTTCATGTTTCCACATGAATTTCTGTATTGTCATTTCCAGATCAGAGAAGAATGATGTTGGTAATTTTATGGTATTGTGTTGAATCTGTAGATTGTCTTTGATAGGATGGACATCTTAATAATGTTGATTCTTCCTATCCATGAGCACAGAATGGATTTTTTTTGAGCAGTGTTTTGTAGTTCTCATTGTAAAGGTCTTTCACTTCTCTGGTTAGGAAGATGCCAAGGCGTTTCTTTCTTTCTTTCTTTCTTTTGTGGCTACTGCGAATGGGATTGTGCTATTTATTTGGTTCTCTTCCTGCTTATTGTTGGTGTATAAGAATGCAACTGTCTTTTGCACATTTATTTTGTACCTGAAACTTTGCCAAAGTCCTTTATCAGTGCAAGCAGGCAGGCTGCTGACAGATAATTTTGGATTTTTGTGGTATGGGATAAACCATCAACAAAAAGGGATAACTTTACTTTCTCTTTTCCATTTGGATACCCCTGATTTCCTTTTCTAGTCTAATTGCACTAGCTAGGACTTCCAACAAAATGCTGAACAGGAGGGATGAGAGTCTATAACCTTGTCTTGTTCCAGTTTTCAGGGAAAATGTTTCCAGTTTCTGTCCATTTAGCAATGTGCTGACTGTGGGTTTATCATAGATGGTGCTTACTATTTTGAGGTATGTTCCTTCTGTGCCTAGGTGTTTGAGGGTTTTTATCAAGAAGGGATGCTAGATTTTATCAAAAGCTTTTACTGCATCTAATAATATAATCATGTGGTTCCTATTTATACATCTGTTGATGCATTTAATTACATTTATGGTCTTAAAGATGTTGAACCAACCCTCCATCCTGGGGATGAAGCCTACTATGGTCATGGTGGATGATTTTTGAAATGTGTTCCTTTTCATTCAACATTTGATTTTCTCTGGTTTCATTTACCTGTTAATGCCTTCAGATGGTTACTTTTCACACATTTTCTAGAGTATATAATCACTTGCAGGAAGATTTTTCTGATATAAACTACTCATCATTACCAGAAATGGAAATCCCTATTTAATTTCATGTACAGAACAACAAAAAGTGAATATTCGGAGAAATAACACAATATTGTCCATTATTTTTAGCATGTTATTTAGACTACCCTAGAGATGTTTGGTTTTTATTTTTTTGCATCATGAAGTCTATGCTAGAAGTAAGATTCATTGCTTTGATCCTCCAGATTGAATGACTCTTTAATCAATCACTCAGAATATTTATTCAGATTATAATATGAGGTAATAGCCTCACCTCTTTTTCTTCTATATTTATTGTTCCAAACCATATATTTTAAGTATATGCAATGTGTGATACATAAGCAAGTCTTCATATTTATTGAGTGGAAGAAGTTATAGATGTGTCTACAGTCCTCATGTTCATGCTTTCACTGAGAAAGAAGCTCATGCCTTCAGAATGTGATGCCAAGTCATCCTGCAGAACCCAAAACTAGAAATTGCAAGAGGCCAAGAGAAATGGAGGCTCAAGTGCCAGATAATCCACAGCTGCCCATTCTTAGAAAATCAGATGCAACCTTCTCTGAAAGTCCTTGACTATTTATAAAGATGAAACCTTAGAAAAAGATTTGAATGATATGAGCAAGGAAGTTAATCTGGTGTTGTCTACATATGTAAATATCTTAAGTGTAGAGCAGCAGTATAGGCATGTTACATTGATGAGATAGATGGATTCTTCAAAGAAGTCAATACTATTGAAAACTTTCTAATTAAAAAAAAAATAGAGCTCCTGAGACAGAAGTTTACAGTGATTGCAAACACAGTACACAGAAAAAAATGCGTACTTAACATAAGCTGAGTATTTAAATCTATTATTGTTGTAATGAAAGAATGACATTTATGCTTTGAATGCTCTCAGTTTGTTTAACAAAGTGTATTACAGAGAAGGGACAATTGGATTTCTTTTAAACAGAGCTTTCAGTTCTACATTCTATGAACTATGATACCTTTCTTTTGAGGGTCAACTATTTATAGCATTATAAAGAAGTGTAAATTATTGCAATTTTTTAAAAAAAGAAGACATAGGAGAAGGCATTTTCTCTTCCCTCAAGAAGTGTACCACGTAGTTCAATGAAACAACTTGTTAAACTGACTTCAGATTTTTTTAATCTGGCAATAAAATATGTAATAGGAGTGCAGATGTATTGACCATAAGGTTTAGAAAAGGTGATCATTTTTATTTTGAACACATTATTCTAGCTCTTCTTACTCTAATGTTGTTTAAACTACAACTTTTGAAGACCACACACTCATTAGAAATTTGATATAGAAAATTAGGATTCTTGCAAAATGTATATTTAAAAATTCTCTTAAAGTTAAAATAATGGTGTCAGCACTTCCACAGTGATTTATGGAGTCTTCCAGAACCAATGAAACAGAAGTTCACACTTTTAAACATTCTGCTTTCCCCTTGTTTTGTGGTTACATGTTGATTGGTGTATATCTGTGTTTGTGTTTGAAAAGAATGTGGTGTAGTCTGTAACCCTTCCAAGTTTTTCTGTTAAATTAATGTAATCATTTCTTGTCTTCTAGAATTGACTTGATTTAAAAAATTACAAAAAGTACTCAGTATATTTATCATGTATTTATTTTTTGTACCATATCTGGTTAATTAGATGTTATTACATGGTGATTATCAGACAACCAAAGCTTTTGTAAGTACAAATAAATTTAAAATATTTAATCTAGAATATAAAAATACTAGGGTGATCCATCCTTTATCTGAAAAACCCAGTTTTCCACTGTTTAAAAAAATCGATTGTTTGGGCACTTCCAAACTATTTTTATTTTTTCACAATGTTTATTCTTATTTTTCAGGTTGATGTGAATATTTTCCCCTACATGATTATTTTATGTTTTCTAAAGATTACACCATAATAATATAGCATACGTTCAGAATACCATTTGCATCAAACTCAATTCCTCTTTAACACATTTTATAGTATGAACAGCAAACTTATTTCAAATGAGCTTAGCTCTTCACTGATCCTGGACAGAGAAAATCCCAGATAAAAGGTAAAAGAACACAAGGCAGAGCAAAAGAATCATGAGTCATGTGAGCAGTCATATATTTTGAGTTGCTAAGGGAGCAGGCAGTCTTGTAAAATGCTGAAGTAGTGCTAGAAATTGCCCTCTAAATTATCTCTTTTCATCCCTCTGTGTATTTTATGCTTATTTTAAAGGCTCAAAAAAGCTGGATTTATTTGCTTGCAGAATACAACTTATATTTCAGTCTCCTGTGTTCAATTTTGCATTTTCCAAAGTGCACTAAATTTAATAAATCTAAGTTAGCAGTTCTCAAATGAATAGAAGCAATTGTCCACACAACACAACACTTTTCTGAGCTGTTCAGAGGTTGTGGCACACATTCTAGGATCATGATATCGTAGCTATACAAACACATTATTAATCATGTCTTTTTGTTGTTTGCAAATAATATATAATTTTAAAATGAAATCATTTGATTTTATTTTGCCTTTTATTATAAAGTTTGAAAATCACACAAAACATTTGAAGCTGAATGCCCAGGACTAAGGATAGTTGCAGAAATATGCAAATATATTAATAAATCTTCACATAGCGCTATTATCAGAACACCTGAATTATATCCTGTTGCTCAACATGAAAGTAATAAGCATACTACGTGAATCAGTGTGAACTTTATATAGAAGAGAAATCTTAAAAATGAGTCATAAGCACAGCTTCAAAACAAACTGGAAAAAAATAAAAGCAGAGACATTTCTTTTGTATTAAAGTAGAGAAGCACCGGAGAAGTATTTGTGTGAGATCGTTCAGTGTGATGCAAAAGTTTACCTCTAAATATTTAAAAAATTCTTAGTAGAATAAAATGAATTTCATGGTTGGCAATAGATTAAATCAACTTTTTCTATAAATGAAAACAAAAGATACCTTTAGGGACTCTTTACAGATGTTGCTTACTTGAAGACCTTTGCACTTATGTTACTAGCTTCAGTAACATAAGTTAAGTAACATAAGTTACTTATGTTACTAGTTTCAGTAAAAACAGGTATGAATTTGCTTTATTTTTCCTAAACTATAAGTAATTTAATTACCCTAGCAAACTACAAAGGGGCAGAAATCTCTGCTCTTGCTAAAGTATTTTATTGCTTGTTGTCATTGTTCATAACATTAGAGAAGAAACAGTTCTCCAAATACCAATATCCATATTTTATCCTTGAGATATAATAATGGTAAATAAATTTTTCAAGTATGGTCTTTAAGTCTTCAGCAACTTATAAATGGAACCAACTACCTGAGTCAGAATTGTCTTGAAATACAACTTTAGTTTAATGGCAAAATTCATGCATACATACATATAAAAGAAGATGAATATGTGACATCTAGCTTATTTTCTTTCATTAGTAATTCTTGTGGTTAAAACATTAAAAAACTTTCTAAATTCCAGTGATTTGCACATTCTGAATAAGTAAAATAATACATTGACTCAATATCTGCAGATTGGGGAAAGAAAACTAATTTTCAGCATTAAATATCTAAAATACTTTCTTTTTTATTTCTTTGTTCAGGTTATATTTCCATCTTTTAACATAATTGTTTTTCAGAAAGGCAATTTTCTATAGCTTAAAAAATTTTTTTTTTCTTGTAGACAATATCCCCGTTTCACATACTCTTAACTGGTTTGCAGTTATCAAATATTTTTTATTCTCATATTTCAACTTAGTTATTGAATTAATCTGTATTTACCCTAATACAAAAAATGAACAAGTACTGAAAAGTTGAAAATAAAATCTTTTGAATACATTTGCCGTCATCTCCAGCCTTGGCAGAAAAAAAGGCATTAAAAAAGCAGAAACAGGCAGATATTGTTCAAGATTTTATTTGTTCTTGGAAGAAAAGGAATGTTTTAATTTTTATACAATTCACAAATCCTTACAATGTCCTTGAATGTAAAATGCAATGTAATATCACACATAGTAACTTTTATTTCTCCGTGGGTATTGCCTGTAAAGCAAGGCAAAATTCTTTGAGAGGGAAAAGAAAGCTTTGAGCAGCAGTTTTTAAAGTAAAAAGAACTCCATCATTAATACTTCCGATCGAACGCATCTCCAAAGAGAGTAGACAATCAGTGCAGTTAAATGCCCTGTCGTATTTTAATAGAAACTTATTTCTCCTGGGTGACTCTCAGCTATTTCTGTGAGGCTTCTAGGCAGTTCTTAGGCACCATTCTTTGTCTTAACGCTTTGCTTCTGAAATAGGTGGACTTAATGACTAGATTATTGCTTTCCCCAAAACTTTATTACATAATGTCTTATGTCTTTCAAGATGTATGTATTTAAAATACTAGAGTCAATAAAATTCCTAAGAGAATTCATTTCTTTTAAAGGATTATTTGAATTTTTATACATTTGAGAAAGCATTTCTATTCAATACACAGTCTTTTCAGATATTTCTTGTCTGGAAACACAGATATTATAAAAATACCCAACCATACCAAACAAAGCATGAAAGAAATTAAATAAATATCTCATAAATTTAAAATATAATATTAAAACTAGAACAATAGTGACGAGTAGTAATTTAAGTTTTCACATTGAGACTGTCCTTTGATATTTCCTAAAAATCCTCAAAAGTCTTATTAGTTAAGTAGACTTGTTTAAAATTAGTCTATTTTTTTTTTCTTTTCTTTTTTTGAGTTGGAGTCTCACTCCGTTGTCCAGGCTG
The DNA here is from genome assembly GCA_027257055.1 of Cephalopachus bancanus. Taxonomy (NCBI): domain Eukaryota; kingdom Metazoa; phylum Chordata; class Mammalia; order Primates; family Tarsiidae; genus Cephalopachus; species Cephalopachus bancanus. Next base: position 2,963,800 of record JAPVLO010000074.1, read on the forward strand.
GACTCTGGCAATCCTTCCGCCTCAGCCTTCCAAGTAGCTGGAACTACAGGCACGTGCTACCACGCTTAGCTAATTTTTTATTTATTGTAGAGACGAGGTCTCACCGATTTGCCTGTGCTGGTCTCGAACCCACGGGCTCAGGCAATCCACTCGCCTCGGACTCCCAAAGTGCTGGAATTACAGGCTGAGCCACAGAGCCCACCTGATAATCTGTTTTTAAAGGGGTTTGTGGGGTGTAGTAGTGAGTGTAGAGTTATACAACATTGCCTTTGGACCTTTCGCTGATAAAAATAGAGAAATTAAATAGGCAAAATGTATTTTTCATCTTTATAATTGGCCAAATTAGTCATATATTAATAATTAATTTACATTCGTTGGAATGAAAGAGTTCTCTAACTTTTAAAACAAGTGTCTATCAATATTCTTCTAAACGTTAAAAAAATTGATGCACAAGTACTTGGGCAGGTGGAAAGAGTGCTTTCATTTATGAGTGGTTTAAGGTTTAAAGAATATGTCACTCAGGTATACTAGTCATAATCTAGAACACAAAGACTGTCCCAAATGACTTCCAGAATTAGTCATGTTGGTAGATAGCCCATGAAGATAAGATATTTTTATTGGTTCACCCATTTGGCTTAACTTTTTTCCAATAAATCTAGAGAAAAAACGAAGTAAGATTTTAGTTTGGTAAGATGTGTGTTTACTCAGCAAACACAGTGACTGATATTGTTGTAAGGACTACATCATAAGTGTAATTGTCTTAACATGCATAGGAAGTAGATCCTACTGTTATACCTGCTACATAAATGAAAATTTTGAACACAGGGATACATGTTTCTGAGTCAGTTAGAGAATAAGTAGTCGAGAAACCAGTCAACCTAGTGGGTGTACATGGTGGTACGAAACGGTATCTCCAAATGACTGATGAAAAATTCACCGTAAGATGTGTGTGTGTGTGTGTGTGTGTGTGTGTGTGTGTGTGTGTGTGTGAACAGACCGATAACATAGTAAAACAAGAATTAGAAAACTGCCGGGCTCGGTGGCTCAGCCTGTAATCCCGCGCCTTTGGGAGGCTGAGGTGAGTGGATTGCCTGAGCCCGCGGGTTCGAGACCCGCCTGGGCAGCGAGACCTCATCTCTACTAAATCAAGAAGTCAGGCGGGCGTGGTAGCGCATGCCGGTAATTCCAGCTACTTGGAAGGCTGAGGCGGAAGGATCGCTGGAGCCCAGCAGGTGGAGGCTGCGGTGGCCAGGAGCAGCTACTGCACTCCAGGCTGGGCGACAGAGTGAGACTCCAACTGAAAAAAAAAAAAAGAAAAGAAAAACCAATACACATCTTTGCTTAAATATTATCTATAGTGTATTGGGATGGGGAGAACTAGAAACAATTTTAGTTGATTTCTGGGCATGACCAATATGTTCAATAAGTGTTGAGTCCTTACTGTGCCAAAGGTCTTATTACATTTCTTTAGTCCTTGCATTGTTCTTTGCCCCTAGATATTATCTACTTCACACTTATTCTCTCCTCAGTCAATAAAATTTCTTTCTGCTGATGAATTTGCTCTTTCATTTGGCAGGAACAATAAAAGTAACTAGAGAACTTCCCTATGTACCACTACCACAACCATCAGCTGTGTTAGTATCAGTATGCCTTGTTGTCTCTTGCTATTTATATTAATGGACTATCTTATTTTCTATGTAGGCCAATTCTAATGTACTATCCGCCTTCCCCCTCACTTTCTCAACTATACGACATCAGACGTTATCAACTCTGCATCAGCTAACAATAATATTGAACTATTGCCTCATTTTTGTCTCATGATCTAATTTTCCAGCTACTTCCTCCTCTGCAATACAATCACAGCCAAAGACTGCCAGTGATAGAACTGTGGTTCAACAATACCAAGTTTAATTGCTTCTTTGTGACAATAGAGAACATACAACATAGACTTTTTGGACATTTCAATAAGAAGATGTTCAAAAAGACATTATCAGAGCTTGTGTTAAATAACATGGAGAAAGAGTCAAAAAAAAGCATGGGTTTTCACTGAATTAGATGCAGTAGGGAAGTGAGGATAATTCTCTGGTGGAATATCTTAACATATTGTATAAGGAAGAGAAATAAAAGGAAGATAAAGCCATTGAGTTCATTTTACACACTGATAATTTAAGTATTAAGAGATAATCTAAACTTCTTCAGTGAAAGGTATTTGAATATATTAATAATATTGATTTCTAATAAAATTATATCTTATCTTTTGCCACCCTTTAAAGAATATAAAATAGGCCTCTCATTTTATTTTATTTTGTTGGAGTGTATTTTGTCATTTTTACCCTTTGCTTACATATAATAACTTAAATTTCCTAAAAGTATTTTACTATGCAAAATGCTTCCCTAATACAGTCTGATGCTATCAGTTAGAAGACTTTTTGACTGCAAATTATTAAATGCTCTCTTAGCAATGACTCAGCTTAAACTCTTTGAATTTTCCTAATAAGTACAATGAATGATAATACACCACTTAAAAATCCTTTATGATATTTGTTATAGCAGTCATGGTTTCATAGTTAATAATTTTTAAAGAAAATGTCTCATTTTAAATTAATACATAGATTTTCAGTAGACAAATTTATAACAAGCCAATGAGATAGTCTATGTCATTCACATAATAGGAAAAGGAAAAAGTGATTTATGACAATCTTTATAGACTTTTATTTTTTTAAAAAAATTGGCTTAAAGAAAAAGTAACTCTTTTCCACTCATTCCATTATTGAATGTATACACACATATATAACATATATATATGTACATACTTTATAAATCTTCTCATTATTTTGCAACAAAAAATACTGTCCTATGGAAAAAGGAAATAATGATCAGCAGCTCTTTGGTAATCACCATAGAAACACAATTGTACTTCCAAGCACTGTGTGCATCAGTGCCGCCATGTGCAAGTCGCTTACAGTATTTTATTGTCTAATCTATTTTTATTTATCTTGGGGACTAAGATAATGCTGTCTCTAGTATTCTATTTCTAGTGTAGTAAAATATTCCACTTGACATTTATTAAATACAACAATAAATATGTGGCTTTGCTTTCGGGTTCTAGTTTCCTAAAAGCATTTGAAAAAAAATGCCTTCTAATTATGGAAATACTTACATTGCATTTATATTGCTATATCTCTTATTTTTCTTTAATCTGGAATATTTCCTATTTTTTCTTTTTATTTCCTGACCCTTATATTTTTGAAAATTACAGGTCCCTTATTTTGTATAACATTCCTCTTTTGTGGTCTTTATTATGTGTCCTCATGATGAAAACCAGGTTGTACCTATCTGTCAGGAATAACCCAAAAGTAATGTGTGTCCTCAGTGCATCATACCAAGAAGCATTTAAAAACAGTTTTTCCTAATTAATTGAATAAAGCAGTGTCTGCACGATTTCTGCACTATAAATTATTATTTTCCCTCTCTAATTAACTTATTATGAAAAGAAACTGAGTGTTGTTCAAATAATATGTTCATATGTTCATTACAAAATATTACATATCCGTTTTAATATTTTTGATGGCTTTCTAGCTTCATCATCCCTTCGATACTTATTGGTTGGCATTCTGATGACTGCAAGAAAGTCGTTTTATTAACCCCTAATTTACTGATTTACATCAGCATAAACTTATTATGAATTTCATTTTATTGTCAGTATATAATTCATGATCTTAGTATTTGTTTTGATAGTCAAATTGCAAATGACAATTTGAAGAATCTCAAAATCATTGATAATTATAAAATTTTTCATACCCATTATAGAGGAGGGTTGGGTCCCTGGATACTTTCAGCATTTACATATAAAGAATTTTATTTGCTGATCTCCATGGTGGAGAATCTGACAAAGGCAGCTCTTGTCATATTTCTATGGTAGATGTTGGTGATCAGGAAAAGAAAATGCACTCATAGATAAAGCTATCCATTCCCAGAAATTCTAATTCAGCATACAGTATGAAGTCTGCAGAAATGTGCTTTTTAAAAAGAATGCCTTTTTTTTTTTTTTTTTTTTTTGAGTTGGAGTCTCACTCTGTCTCCCAGATTGGAGTGCAGTGGCCGCTCCCGGCCACCGCAGCCTCGACCTGCTGGGCTCCGGCGATCCTTCCGCCTCAGCCTTCCCAGTAGCCGGAATTACAGGTGTGCGCTACCACGCCCGGCCGATTTTTTGATTTATTGTAGAGATGAGGTCTCGCTGCCCAGGCGGGTCTCGAACCCCTCGGGCTCAGGCAATTCACTCACCTCAGCCTCCCAAAGGCGCGGGATTACAGGCTGCGCCACCGAGCCCGGCAAGAGTGCCATTTTTAATAAGAATTGCTATGATTTAGGCAATCCAGGAACCGAATTCAGAGAAAACTGTCCAGTAGGTGTGTGGTAATAACGTATTTCTAACTCATCATACTGTGGCTGGTCTGTAGCCTATAAAAGATAGTTAATAAAACCTAAAATTAATGAGTTAAAGGTAGAATTAGGGGAAGTAGAATTGAAGAGGGAAAAGAATTCTGACAAATTATATCCAATATAAATAATTTTCTATGAATACTCTGCTTTCGACCATCATTTTCTGAACCTCTCACTAACAGTCTGAATGAGTTTGAGCCCTGTAGACATCTTTTGTGCTTGTATATTAATAGTTGTCAAGAGAATTTTAACTGTAAACATACATGTTATGGCAATTATCATAACAAAACAAACCATCTTTTGCCTGTTTCTGGTAGGTGCATTTATTTTTCAGTAAATGTGTTCAATTCTGAGTATTCATGTTTAAATCATAACTTCTCCTTCTAGCTCTTATCCATAATTGTCCTTTTCTCCATTCTTAAACTTTACAATTGTCCTCATTGTTTATCATGATTTTTTTTGGCATTACTGTTTGATTTGTATATACACCAATGTGGTGGTATGAAGGAGAACTAATGTTTAAAACTTAACAAGGACTTGCCTGCATAAACGTGACCACAAATTCACTTCACACATGTTCTCACCTAGACATATCAGAGTTTAAAAGATTGTTTTTAAGGACTTTTTTCTCTCTGACTGTATTGATCTGGAGGAAGAACAGTAAGCTTTAATTATAATTTATACTTAGCAACCTATGTGATGGTCAATACATACACATTTATCAGGTGAAATTATAGCATTAAATGTTAAGCTTCTAATTATAGGTGATCACAATAGCATTAAGACAGAGTAGACAGCCTGATTCAAGGTCCTCCTTATCACCTGATGCCTATGGATCATTGGCCAACTCATTGAACCTCTTTGAGTTTCACTTTCCTCATAGGTTGAAATGCTGGTAATAATAATACATGTCCTCAGAAAATAGATGTGCAATAATGGTAAAATATATTTTATATAAATACTTTTTTAAAATTTCAGTTGACTATATTATTTTAAGCTTCTCCTGATACAATTAGACATAATAAAAGCAATAATGCATATTAAAAATCATTTAAATTATTTTTATATATTAGTTCTCTTATTATCTTTATTTTGGAGGCTAGATATTAGACTAAGCTTTCAGACTGAGGAAAGTGAAACATGAACATTTGAAAGCTTATATATGAAGCTTTAAAAGTGAGGTTTTTCTTTGCTCCCTTCCACATGCTCATGGACATTCTACTTGACACCCAACAGCTATGAGACTAAGATTTATAATTTCCTTTGATGAGAGAAGCGAATGCTTTTTTTTTTTTTTTTTTTTTTTTTTTTTGAGTCGGAGTCTCACTCTGCCGCCCAGACTGGAGGGCAGTGGCCGCTCCCGGCCACCGCAGCCTCGACCTGCTGGGCTCCGGCGATCCTTCCGCCTCAGCCTTCCCAGTAGCCGGAATTACAGGCATGCACTACCACGCCCGGCTGATTTTTTGATTTATTGTAGAGATGAGGTCTCGCCTGCCCAGGCGGGTCTCGAACCCGCGGGCACAGGCAATCCACTCACCTCAGCCTCCCAAAGGCGCAGGAATACAGGCTGAGCCACCGAGCCCGGCTGCGAGTGCTTTTACATACAAAGTACCTGTGCTTGTCATACAGCCCTGGCCTTGTTAACATCTGATGAAAACAAGTCTTAGTGACTCCATGCTCACCTGTGACCCTCCTTTGACACTCAGAAGGAAAAATAAAATGACATGATAATCTGTATCTTAAACTAGAACTGAGAGAATTCTCTTTAATCAAACTGGAAAACGGCAAAGCACAGCTCAGTCATTTTTTAGCTTTATAAGCCAAGGACCACCCAGAGGTGGTACAGATCAGAATTAGTGACTGATACATATATCTCCCAGGGGTTAAAGAGTTGACCCAGGCTTTGACTGGCTATATTTTCTAGCTATAGAATATATTGATGAAAGGACTTGGGGGGCTGAGGAGGTAGAATGACTTGAAAGAGAAGAAAGCACATCTTGATTTATGTCACTTATACCCTGATTATATTGTATCTTTTCTGTCCTACCTAAATAAACCCCCTTCTATTAGAGAAAAAAAAAATTAAGACTTCACTTTGATTTTGAATGACCACAGATAAAATAATGCAAAATCCCCTACAGAGAAAAGATAAATTAAAATACAGAACCCGTATTATTTTATTTTAATTCAAATCACATGGGCTTCCTGATCACTTTTCATAGGTATGCTGCACATTTTGATGAATGCACACAATTTGTTTTTGCTAGAATTAAAGCTTCATAACTTTATTTATTTATTTATTTATTTATTTATTTATTTATTTTATTTTTTGAGTTGGAGTCTCACTCTGTCGCCCAGACTGGAGTGCAGTGGCCGCTCCCGGCCACCGCAGCCTCGGCCTGCTGGGCTCCGGCAATCCTTCCGCCTCAGCCTTCCAAGTAGCCGGAATTACAGGCATGAGCCACCACGCCCAGCTGATTTTTTGATTTATTGTAGAGATGAGGTCTCGCTGCCCAGGCGGGTCTCGAACCCGCGGGCTCAGGCAATTCACTCACCTCAGCCTCCCAAAGGCGCGGGATTACAGGCTGAGCCACCGAGCCCGGCCAGAAGCTCCATAACTTTATAATAATATTGGTTAAATGGATCATTAAGCTGAATAAATTAAACTATATAGTACAGAGTGGGTACATCTTTTATAGTCAGTGGCATAGGAGGCCTCAGGCAAAGTTAACTTACCATTCAAAAATGGGAGTCAAATAAGGCAATGAAATATTCTACTGAAATTCTGACTAATAGGGATCATAATTGCAAAAGGCATGTTAGAACTCCACATTTTGTTTCTGTCCTTATATTCTTGTAGATTATCTTTTTGTCTCTATGTGGCAACCTAGGTAAGTTTTTGCAAACTATATTTTAGCTAACAAACTCTTTTGTACAGTGTCTGACAGTATATATACTCTCCATTGTATTTTTAACTTTAAAGATGTCTTTTTTTTTTAATTTTGAAGATGTGAGGTACAGCTCAGGGTTAGGTATATATGTGGTTATCATACAGGTAAAATGTGGGTACCCTTATTGATGTTATGTGTCCCCCCTCCCCAGTAGTGTCCCCCTACTGCCAATCCCTTTCTTATAATATTATGATAAATGTTCAGGGTCCACTTATAAGTGAATAATTAACTCTGCTAATATGTCAAAGATCTTTTATTTTTAAATGCACTATTTGATTATTTTGCAGGTATACACTATTATTGCTAATCTTATTTTTCCTCATGCTTTGTATTTTTTTAAAACGTCTTATGCATAGCTTTTCATTTTTTTTCTGAGGACAATATCTCAACATTTTATGGATTTCTGTGAGCTGTCTCCTTTATGATGGCTCATATTCTGTGTTTGCTGATTTTTTTCTATTCATTCATATATCATCTAAAATGATCTATACGAGGTAGGGGTAAAACTATCCTCAAGTAACATAACCTTCATGGATTTGGGCTTAATTCTTGCTGAACTCCACAGACCCAGAACTATGTTGACAGCTTCCCCCAAGGTAATTTCAGTGGCCCTGTTTGTTGACAGCTCAATTTCATAAAATTTAGCTTTTTAAATTTACTCCTGTTTTTTTTTCTTTGAAAAGAGGGAGCATTTGTTGAGATTTTCCTTACACCCCAGGAGCTCACAATCAGTCAAAAGTTTATGAATCTGCAGAGAGAGTAACCCTCACAAAACCCAGTCTGACATATTTCCGTGGTATTGTCCATTCTTACAACAATGTACCATCACAAAGAGATAATAGGGATGGATTGGGATATAGTGATGAAATGTCATCTTACGACACAAATATTTCTAGTTTCTCATTACATTAAAACATAATGTCATTTCCCAATTAGAATTTTAAAAAAAGAATAAAAAAGTTTCATACTTTTGGGAAAGGAAATTAACGTTAAATGAAAATTAGACAGTAAGATTTTGAAAAGAGTTTTAGCTCTCTTCTTATTGTCCTAAACCAGACCATAGTTTTCTTTAAGGTCTATGATAATAGAAAAGATAATGGGCAAAATGTCCTAAGGTTTTAATTTTTTTTCTTTTTTCTCTCTATCTCTGCCATTTACTTCACATATTTCCTTGGATAAGTTACAATTATTTTGAGCTTCAATTTTTCTCCTTTAAAAAAGGCACAAGAATGCTTAACTTGGGTGATTCACAGGCTTGTAAGAAAACTGAAATCACATATTCCATTAGAATGTTCTGAAACTTAAGGTTACATATATGTAGGACATTTTATTATAATAATGTTATACCAAAATCAATCACTTAGAAGAAAACATCAAACTTTAATTACAATAATACTTATTTTCTGTACCAATTCGTCAGGAGGTATAAATTGGAAATCAAGTTGGCATCACCAATCACAGCTGGGAATGATGACGATAGTAGTCACTGCAGTATCTCAGGTCTTTTGATTTATGAGGAATTGGGGAAATTATTTTCTTCTGTATATCTCAATCTGTGACAGTTTCTCTCATTTATTAAAACATAGCAAAACACACATCAAGAGTACACAGCAATAAACCGAGCTCTCACATTAGCACCACTTGCTTTTCTATACTTGATCCATATTCATGGTACACTTGGTATACAACCATATATTTGTCTTGTTCTGAAATAGTACTTTATTACCTATATTTGCTTTAGATATCTCAAATACTTAATACCGTAGGAGACTATTTGCCTGAAAGATAGTGCTTGAGCTGAACTAAAATAATCTATGCAGGTTCTGACATACATTCCAACCCCAGGTTTAGGCTTCATATCTCATTTACTAGGCTAAGTGAACTGGATTTTCAGGATTGATTCTGTGGTCAAATGAATTAGCATTTTTAAGACTCTTTTACATCTATCTATCAAGTGACTCTTGTATAAGCAAAAGCATTGTAAAAAGTGAATTTAATTCTTTTTAATGCACTTATAATTAAGTCTCATAAATAGAGAAATTAGAGTTTCATTGAAAGTTATGCTGTGTATTTGACTTATATGAATTGTTCATTCCTCTAAATTTGAATAATTAATTCTAAAATCTGTAGTAAAGAGCAGCTTTACAAATGTGCAATATTTTTGCTAGTATGTCCACAAAATTTAATTATAGAGGATCTCAAAATTACCTGAAAAACTAAAAACAAAATATTAAAAGGCATTTGCTTTATTTGAACATTTGACCTTATTAGGTAAGTGCACATTCATGTGTGCATATATGCTTTTTCTCTCTCTCTCTTTCTATAGCACATATAATTTGAAGATTCATATATAATATATTGCATATATTATATATAGAAATGTGTAGTGAATTATGTTTCATTATCTTATTTTTGTCTTTAAAATGACTGCATGTAAAATGCAATTGCTATATAGTTATCTGCTCAATTGTTTTAAAAAAATTAATTGTTTTAAAAGTGCTGGTCATATACAATATACAAGATATTCCAGATCTTGATATACAAAAGCAAAGTGTTTATGCTTGCAAAAATACAACATGAAGCAGTAGGATAGTGAATTATATACTATTTTCTTCTTATAAAAATATAAACAATTAGCATAATTATATTCATTAATTAAATATAAATTCAAAAGTCAAAGTTTGAATGAGAATATGCTGTACTTCTCAACATTCTCATTAGTGACATAGTTATTCATGTATTTGTTTATGATGACTGTTCACATGGTTATCAAATAAACAGATAACTAATAGCAAAAGTTGAGAAGAGGGTTTATTAACATCCATCTCATGAGTAGAGCATCACTGCATAGTATTTCTTGGAGTTTCTCCATTTATAAGAGGCTACAATGAACTACTGTACGATTCTAAAAGTGATTCTGAGTACCAAAACAATAGCATTCAGCATGATTTTCATGTTGTCAACATCATCGTATTTTCATTTTTCGAGTGTATAAATTATTAATGACACATAGCTACTGTGAAAAAAATATTCAATTTTCTAGAATCTCACTTTCTTTATCTACTCTAGGTGTGCGAAAGATCATCAAACTTGTACTCATTGATGTCTTTGAAGTGTTCTTTATTCCAGTGTATCTTTGTTCTGTAATGAAGGCTGGGATCATCTAATGGCCTTAACTTCCATGAGGTCTTCATCCTGAATAGTAAAGGCTTGTTCTTTATTTATAATCCCATGCCCATGTTGATAGCCTTAATTCTTGGAATATGGTTGGGATGGACTACAATATTTAAAGATTTTATGACTGCTTTTGAATGATTTCAATGAATTATACCAACTGCCTCTTTGAATATTTTTTTCCCAATTTAGGATACTGCTGAGTGCATTTACTTTTCCTCAATGCATATTTCCTAAAATTATCTGTGTTTATCATATAACAATAAATATAATCAATCTTTTAAACATAATTTTATACCTTTCCATAATAAAGATTTACATTTTTATAGTACTTTATAGTTTACACATTATTTTCACTTAATCATCTCAAAAGCTTCTGAAACAGACAGCATAGTGGTTAACTCAATTTTAATCATGAAGATACAAAAGTTCAGAGAATCAGAATGGTATCTAGGGCACAGCAAAAATGTGGTAGAACTGATCTTCTGACCTTGATTTTATAACACAGATCAGGGGTAATTCCTAGTGTATCACACTGATATCAAAGCCCGATCACATTCCATAATAAACAATTCACATTCTATATTCTGTGTTAACAATGAGACTGCATCTATACAATAAAAATAAAATGTATTAATTATACAAACAATTCAGCTAAATGTTATCTCCTTAGTCACCAAATCCTTCTGCTAATATAAATCAGAGTGTTACAGCAAATAAAATATTTCTCCTTTCAGTCAATATCCTATTTTCTAGTCTTATTGCCTAACAGTCACTTGACAAATGACTATAATATACTAGCATTAACCAGGTGATATTTGACTCTTTTTGTAGATTGCTTCAGACATACTTCTCATTGCCCTCAATCACACACACAAACACACACAGAGGAACATGTCCTTCTCAGTTAAATTCAGAACCAGTAGAAGTTAGCATAACAATGAAAAAGCATCCAAAAATGCCACGCATACTACCTGACTTGTTTTTGTTTGAAAAATTACCCCTAGAATTATACTTTACAAAGTCTGCTAAATCACAGTCTCAAACATCTATTATTTTTTTCTCAAAGGCTTATCCCATTCTTCTGAAACAATTTCAATGATATTTAAAATGCAAATGTTATTTTTCCTTTCTTGTTTTTTATTACATCTAGTCAACTAACATGATTGTATTAGTTTCATAGCCAACTTTCATACACCATCACATATACATATAACATACATTATTAATAATTTAAAAATAACTGACTGTATATTTAAGATAAAATAAACATAGACTAACAGAAAATAAATTGATTTGTCTATTAATCATCGCATATATGCATATACATATACACATATTCCACCTGCTTCCAGTCATCCCTGACCATAAAGAATCAAAGGAATAAGTTGAAAATTTCATCAACTTTAATTAGATAAACTGTAAATAAACCTTTAAGTGACTACTTAAAAATACTTAAGGTTGTTATTAAGACAGTTGGTATGTTTATATAAGTCAAATGGAAATTTTGAAGATTAATATTTTTATAGCTAGTCCTTAACAGCTTTAAAATATTTAAACTAAACAATTTTGCTTCTTGCAGCATACTTAACTTCGTTTATTTTAAGCTCCTTTAGATTTATAATTCAATGTAAATGCTAAGACTATTTGCATTTGCATTTCTTTGGACATAGGGGTCATATCACAAATGTCACTCATACCTTGTATAACTATACCATTTACATAAAAATGATTGCCTATATCTGCTTACCATCCAATGTAGTAAATGTAATTGTGCATGAAGATAAAATAATTTAAAATATTCTCAGAGGGAAGAGTGAGAAAAGCAGCTATAATCATTTAAACACCATTCTTGTACGTATCTTATAGACATCTACCCTCAGCCGTAGTCAATCTCACTGGAGTTTCATGGCAGGGAAAAAGTTTGCTAGGTTCATTTAGTGATTCTTTGTAGAAAGAACTACTTACTACCTCCATATTATGACCTAACTTTTTCTTGATGTCTCCTTCCTAATTTTGGCTTGTATCTAATCTTGGAATATTACTTTAACATAGAAACTAATCTGTAAGTCGAAATTGATAATTTAGGCTTAATCTCCAAAAGTTCACTTTCTTTTTAAGATTTGGTTTTCATACTTCTATGCCGGTTTTAAGTAATAAATAATAACAATTCAGAAGAGGGCCTTGGGTGTATTTCATTGACATATAAAGTCACACATATAGCGCAAACAATTTTTCAAGAAATTAAATTGTTCAAAATGGACATTACCTTGCATGCCCTGAGTTTTTATTGGTGCTCCTATATGGGCAATGAACAATGGTTAAATTTGCTGACTTCCTGAACTATTATCTTTAGTTGAAATTAAGCCTTTGCTTTCCATAATGCAATAGATCCTCTCCTCTACACATAGCTCCAAGGATTTGATACCAGGAAATCACTACCACATGCATCTATATTCAGTCGTAAAAATAGTATAAATTCCTTTCATAAAATTATTGTAATTCTATTCATTCATATGATATTTACAATTATGAGACTTCCTTTTATAAAATAACTTAAGAACTAGAGTGCTCGTAAACATTTAATTTGCTCTCCAGAAAAAAAGGGTAGTGTTTGCTGATACCTTCAGTCTAAATATTCCCACCATGGCAGACGTCAGCCTATCAGAATGTTATCCCTATATGTGGAATTGGAAATATTTGTGAATAATTAGTTCTTGGGAGCTGATTCTAGTTGGTTCCAGTGCAATACCGAACTTAAAAAACTAGACAATAGATATTTATTTAAATGTTGTTTGTAGAATCTCTCAACTAGCTTTAAGACTGATTTTTAGCAATCAAGTATTTCAGACTTTGTTTTTAAAACAAAGCCTATCTCTCAAGCATTACGTCAGATAATCATATATAAACATTAGATTTCAGAAGAAAAAGAAAACTAAAACAACAAATCCACTACCATTGCAATTAAGCTTAAAGTACTTCATATAAATTCAACCTATATCAGGAACATGTTTCCAGTCATCTCAAGCAATTTTTAAAAATACCACATTATCAAGTTTAATACTGTACTGACTTTCTCTTCCACACACAAATAACAATCAAGTGTATGCAAGAATTTTAAATCATTATTTATATTTGACCCTTTCCTTCTCCAATCTATTACTGGCAAATATAAAAATTAAATAAAATATAAAATATGTACATTGTAAAAGGAAAGAACGCAAAGCAAGGGATGTGATGTCTCTTTTCCAAAATACATACACACCTTCATTTAGTGATATGTGCAATAATCAGCAGTTTTGCCAACATAACCCAAATGTAGTAAACTATTTTGTCCTCTTGCAGACAACAAGGGATTATTCCAAACTATTTCCTAAGCATCTTGCTGATTTAACATATGTATAATTTCTGCAACACACTCTGATTTTATTGAACTGGGTAAATGTAGCATATTTATTATTTTTTTAAACCTGCATGTGTGACTAAAACTCATGAACAGTATATTTTACTGTTTTATAAAATTGTATATATGTATATTAATACAGCAAGCAGCATATCTATCTAGTCATAAAACAATGTCTACAAAACTGTATTTAAATTAAAGTACTGTTTGTAGATAATCAAATGTATTGAATTATGTATTTCAATGAAGCTGAAGGCCACTTTTACATACTTCATTTCTAAAGTTGGACTGCAAGTTTACAGAATCCTACATAGTGACTGCTTTTGTAATCAACTTATGAATATTTCAATTCCAGTGTCTGTCTTTCAGAAAGAAGCATTTTTAGAAGACAATTTTCTACACGGTGTTCAGTATCTGCAGATTGATCAAGAACCCAACAATGAATTATTTTTAAAAGGAAAAAGAAAGAAAAAACAAAATCCATTTTTACCTGAATTTATGCACATTAGACTAGTATTAATCTAGGAAAAAAATAGGTAGAAATATTATTTTGGTAATGAAAGTCTGAGTCTAAGAATCTCATCTCAAACTAAAGCACATCTGATTACTTGCAATCACCCTCTTCACTTTGGCACATCTAAACCATGTGGAAAATATATCTTTCTTGGTTAATTCTTGAGGGACATGTTTGCATCAAAATTTAAAGATGGGTTTTGAAATTTATGACATTATATTGTTTCAGATGTCCAACAATTTAATCTTTTACTCAATATGTTTACAGAAAAAAAGGTTGGGAAACAGATTCTTGGAAGTCTTTGGAGCATGTAAAACTCATGACCTTGGAAAATAAATCTTGCATCAAAGAAAATTTCCATTTTCTCTGAAGTCTTTCTAAAATACAAATATTTTATTCCAATGTTTTGACATCCTAATGGCTCTGAAGAACAATTTATATGTCCTTGTAGCTGCGCTCTTCTTTGAGATGTGAACTGCAACAGGGCTCAATTGCTTTACCATTATTTCTCCATTTCCATGCTTCATTTCCTTCATGTAGCTGAGGCTGGAGAAAAATCAGCATGTTCTGATGAGTTTAATACTGAGGCAGCAAGATGGACCTGAATTTAGCAGAGATTGGAGTTCCAAAATAAATATAACACCATGTGTCAAAATAAAAAAAGAAAGATATTCTCCTGTACAAATCAGAAGAGATAATAAAAATCAATGAATAGACAGCAACTTTTATCATACCTACGCAAGCATCTCAAAATTATTGCAAACTTTAAGAATTATTTACTTTTTTCTTATTTGGAATACTTCATAATTTATTGGGTTAACAATGGTTTATGTTGCCTTAAACCAAATTTTACTAGCTTTTATTGAAGGGTTTTCATTTGGGGAAGATTTTCTGAGGATTTATATATTGTTAAATAAATTATTTTTGCTAACCAACAGCAACAAAATTCTGCTGGATTCTATAATATAGCAAGCTAAAAGCATCACTCTAAATTAAATTTGTCCCAAGTTTTGATACATAAGAAGTTCCAGGATTTTCTAATAGCACATCATATTCTATTGCTCTCAATGACAATACCATGAAGGTAAGCCCAGGACGTCTTTGCCTCACTGACTATATAGGGCACTACTTAGTCACAGAGGTTAGGTGCCTTTGCAGGTATATGAGAGTTGCTATCTGTTCACAAACCACTGGGCATTTCTTTTTATCAAAACAACTTCAAATGCTCAGAGTCTGTGGTTAGTGCAGCCCCTTGGATATTTTATTCCAATGTTTAACGAAGATATGCTTCACCAAGGCAGAAACCTAAACAATTAAAAATGAAGAAATATTTACAACCATTTATCTCCAGCAAGTGGAGTTCTTGTTTTCAGTGTGTAGTGTTTTTTGCTGTTATTTTTTCATAAGTACATTTCAAATTAAGGTTCCAAGGCTATGAGTATAAACTCTCTTGGCCAGTCCCATACATGTCTGCAAGTCGTTTAAAACGAGGTCCCCAGTCACTCAGGTAGTCATAATTCTGGTCAGAGTTTGAGCTGATGGAATCTAAAGAGCTGAGTGATTCAGCAACTGAGCCATTTCCTTCAAATGCATATGTCTGCAAAGAATCATAAGGGGGGGCACCAGGATCGACATCAGCTTCTTTCAGTCTTTCCCAGATAAATTCCCTAAAAATGACATTATCTGGGATGCTTTTAAAAGTCGGTCGACTCAAGAACTGAATTTCTGGAGTCACATCCCTCCGGGTCTTGGTATCTCGCATGACATTAAGGTTTCTCAGTGCAGCCATGTCAAAAGCTTCTGTGTCTTCCTCTCCCCCGCCCTCGTCATCATATCTAACAATATTTTCTCTGATATCTCTCTCTTCGTCAAAAATGAGGGGCTCTTTTTTCCGTCTTCGCATCGTGACAATAAGGAGGATCAATACTGAAACAAGAAGACAACAAAGGAAAAGTTTCGGTTAACTCAGCAACTGACCCTCATCATGGTGAAATTAGGCCTGTGATGTTGACTTAGAGTGTCTCCCCTTTAAAAAGAAATGAATTGGTCACCTACTTACATGAGAATTCACAGCAGCAGATGTGCTAAAATTGCTAAAATGACTTTAAAATAGAACACTTTTATACATCAAGGAACCCTTTTCCACACCTGTTCGGAATTGATGTCTTCCTCTTTAACGTAACCTCCAAAGCATTTGATAGAACAAATTGAAGTTCCAATTCAGAATAAATATAATAATTTCAAAGCCAGGGTACACAAAGGGATTTTTTGAACTCCTTAATTGCTGAAAAGGCGAAGTGATGTTCATAAATGTTTTGTGTCTAATTTAACAACTGCAATTTCAGAAGGAAATGGATTACAGCATTCAGTCAGGTTCTTTGAAGAAATGCCTAGTCTTTGTCTATGAAACTCCACTGTTAAATAAAATCTAGCATGTCAGGCCATTTGCAAAGATTAAAAGCTTCTCTATAAGAAATTGAGTCCCACTTTCATGTATAAAATACTGAACTTGGTCTTTATCCATTATACCTAGAGACAGAATACAGGTGGTGAGGTTTTCAGCATCAGCCAATGATAGATTTAAGAAATAAATCACCCTGTAATCTTAGGAATTTATTTTCCTATATCAAAACTAATAATTAATCTTAAAGTGTGGAGTTGCATTGGACAGTAAAGGACAACTACTACAGTGGCTGGTTTTGGTCTAAACAAACAATAATTCTGTATATTTTTCACAAGTATATACTAATAAGGAGACTGCTCTAGCTTCTGAGTGCTCTCTGAACTAGGAACACATTCAATTTCATGGCACCTTGAATTAATTTACAATGAAGTAAAACAGGTGTTCTTAAATTTTGTAATTAAAAATATACAAATAATGAATTATCTTTATGTGTTTACAAATAAAATATATTTAAACAATTTTTGTGACATCAACTTCAGTATTTAACAAGCTTTAATAAGCCCAAAATATCTATTAAATAGATTATTGTTCAGGGAACAACACTCTCATGAAAATTTCAAAATAGGGCTTGATGGGCTTTCCCTTTCCTCCCTCCCCCCACAAGACTAAGGTTGCCAATGATCTTCACATTTCAACATGCAATGAGCACTTTTGGGTCCTTTGATTATATGGCATGTTTGTCCTATTTGACACAGAACTTCACAGGACACTCTATGTAGGTTGCTGTCCTGAACTTATTCAACAAAATACAATGAGGTTTGTTACAGCCAGTTTAAAAGAAAAAGTTTTGCCCTCTTTGAAATCATTGTAGTTACTCTTTTCTAAGAAGTACTCGTAAGGAATCTTCCTCAAGTTCTGTATTTGGCTTCTTTTTCACCCCATATTCGTCCAGGTGAACCTGGTGAAACCCATGATTCAACTGTCTCTGTATGGCAAACACTGATGTCCTTGACATCTCCTTTTTATGAATTTTATTTATTTGTTTGTTTGTTTATGAATCAGGGTCTCCCTTTGTTGCCCAGGCTGGAGCGCAGTGACAAGATCATGGTTCACTGCAGTCTTGATCCCTTGTGCTCAGGAGATCCTATCCTTCTGCCTCAGCCTGTTGAGTAGCTGGGACTATAGGAGTGCACCACCACACCTGGATAATATGGACCAAATGTTTAATGACTACTTATATTTTTGATAATAGAAAATATAAACTTGGCATAATATAATAAATGTTCATAAATGGTAATTATTATTTGTATTATTTGCTACTACCACTTCTTTTAGTAATACAACTTTCTGTCCAGATGATTCTAATATAACATTCAAGCTGTGTAGGTTTAAAATAATTATCTTTCCTCTGATTTGTTTCATATCTTGTGCTCTTTGTTCAAGGAAGGGTATACCCAAATCAGAAATTCCCAAGTTATCTTTAACTCCAAGTTCTTCATTTCCTCTTCAACTTTAACTCTTGCTCGTCCTATATTCCAGCCAACCAATTCTTATACATTGTAACCCAGGAGAGGTGTCCCAAGTCCCTTCCCTAAAAGCACCACCCCTGCCTATGTAAGACCCTCATTATCTTGGAATTCCTGTAATTCCATTTCCTGGACATGTGGACTTAGGCAAAATATTTTGCCTCCCTTTGCCTCGGTTTCCTACTCTCCAAAATGAAAATAATAATGGTATTTACCTCTTAGAAACCATCTTATAACAATTTTATAAAAGTGAGTTATTATTTGTAAAGTGCTTAAATAGTGCTACACATAAGTACTATCTGTCTTTGTTCAGTAATACATTGTGAACTTCTACAGTAAAGTCTTATATATTTCAATTCCAACTCTTTGGGGTCTTACCGAAATGTGACTCATGTAACCGGTGCAGAGAGAAGTGTAAATTTTACCATGTACTCACTTGAGATTATGATGACCTCCTACTAATTCTTTTATTTGATAGCTACTCTATTCTATCTATAGGATGGTAGAATAATGAATAATAGATATACTGGGCTTATTTTTGAGAAGATTAACGTATGTGGGAAAGTTTGTAAAATTTACACTAGGCTACAATAAGTGATATGCATGAACTAATTAAATACATTTGGTCTATATGTGCCTATGACAGACCCAAAGAATATTGGTTATAAAGAGGGGAGAAAAGGAGATAAAAATCACAATTCCCAGGGTGCTTTATATTTGAGGAAAGCAAACATATATGTTGACAAATTGTGAAAAGTACCACAATAGAAATAAATATGATGATAGAGAATAATTGGAGCAAAGGATGCCTAATTTAAACATGGTGGTGAGGATAGTCCTCTCAAGGAGATAACACTGAAACTGGGGTATAAAAGATAATCTAAACCTGACAGGCAAAGGGACGCAGGGAGAATGTTTCAGGAAAAGGGTGGAACTTTTAAAAATAATAGGAAGAAAGGCACTGTGGCTCTTCCTCCTGGGTAAATGAAGTATCAGACAGCCTGATACCTTAGAGAGGTGAGCAGGGGGCAGAACACGCTTTGCTTTTTGATCCATGAGAAACATCCGAGTTTAATGTAAGTACATCTGATGCTTCTGAAATGTTTCCAACAAAGAAGAAAAATAATTTGTTTTAAAAAGTAAAATGATGGAAAAATACAGTCGTACCAGCACAGTCAGGTTGTGATCAGAAAAGAATGTCATCAAAAGTGACATTTAAGCAGAGATGTGAAGAATAAGTAGAAATCAGCTTGTCATTTTGTCTGGATATATGTGCTACAGAATCAGAGACACATGCAGATCCCTAGTAACAAAAGGCCAAAATTTTAACTTACGCTTACGGAACCACTCTATTACTTATTTGTACAAATGATAAATAAAAATTTATAATTGATATAATCCAAGTGAGTGACTGAGATAAATTAAATATCAACCATAACATTTTAATCGAATTTTAAACTGATAACAGAGTATTTTTGACATCTTTACTGTAATATTTTCTCTATCTACCCTCAAACATAAATATTGATTTTTTTTCCTTGAGTCCTTAAATAGTTCCATGGCTATTAACATGAAAATATAATTTAAATACTTTTAATCTCTGCCATATCAATTTTCCTGAAAAAATTAAAGAGACAGACCAAATCTCAGAAAAGTGACCTACAAATGTAGAATCTTGGAAAATGGAAACATCAGGTTCCCATAGAGATACTCCTGTGGATAATAACAATTATCAAGTCAAGTATTAGTTCCACAAATGAATATATTCAAATCATTTATGCTTCATTCAGCATGCATGTATGGAATGCCTTGGATATGTCAGATCAGTATTTTATGAGAAAATAATACTCCCTCTCTGCCTTCAAAAGCAGATATCTACTGAAGGAGACAAACTAATGCAGCAGACAAGTCAGCCATGATGGCTGCTCTAAGACTGGTAAACACAAGGTGTCATAGAGACTTCAGAGAGGCCCCACTCCGGACTCAGAAGATAAGAATGTGAGTCTTGAATACAAAAAATAAAAATAAAAAAAAGAGCCACTTGTGAATTCTGGGAAGAGATAACTCAGGCAGGAGGAGCAAGGGAGGTTAGAAAACATGAGACAAGACAGAATGAGTCTGAGAAAAAGAAATTCATGCAATTTGTTTTAAGGATGCCACATGAATAGAGAAATAAGTTTAAACTAGGAGTTAGTGGTCTAGTCATGGAGTTCCTGTAATTTTAGTCTGTAGGCAGTGGGGAGTCATGGGAATACGATTTTCAGCTGGGGTGTGTCAAACTTCCATTTGCTTTTAGAAAGCTTACTCTGCAGTACTGATGAATTGACTCTGACCGAAAATGGGACACTTGCCACCATTCAGGAGGAAAAAATAGACCCTGGGCAAAATCACGAACAACAACAAAGAAAAGAAACAAATTGATTCAAGATCCAGCAAAGTATAAATAACAGTACTTGGGTACTACTTGACTACTGGGGATGAAACAAAGAAGGAGGAAGGCTGCTTGATTCCACTCAGAAAAGCATATAAATAAATAGGGATTAAATCAGGAAGAGAGACAGAAGCGGAGAAAAGTTGTTGGGGATTAGATATTCCTACTGAGACTTCTAGTTTCAGCTCTCCAACAGAACAAGGAGCATGCATAGTTAGACTTTTTATAAAAGATCTGAACCAAAGATTTGAAAATTATATGCTTAAATAAGATAATTATTTCCATGTCTCAAGAGAGGAAAAGTTTATCTACAACTAAAATAAATCTTTTCTTTCCCCCAAACAAGTATCACAGAGTCCTTTTCCTTTAAATATGAAGTGAGAATGATTTCACTTTCGTCTTAGTTAGGGTAGGGATAATTTTTCCCAGGTGCAAAGAGTGTTTTATGTGTAAAGATAATATGTGTATTATTTTTGGGTTATACTGATATATAAGTTTACATTTAACATACACAATTCTAATGTGTTCTCTTACATTTGGAAGTAATTGGAAGATACTACAAATTAGACAGTAAGAATTTATATATATATATATATATACATATATATATATATGTATATATATATTGCCACTATGTAAAACAGAGCAAAAATACTGCTGCCTCTAACTTGTCAGTCCCCAGGCTGTCATACTCTCACATACTCTCAAGTCTATAGATGTTCTTCAGAAACACCAGGGTCTTTCATCTTATAAAACACTTATGGAAAAATACCTTATAAAAAACATCCAGATGTCAGTCTTGCCTGTGTTTGGGTCCTGACTCTGACATTCCTTCACCCTAAACTTTATGCGTATTTCCTCTAAGTTGTTGTTTTTGTTTTTAAGATAAAAATGGGTATAATAATAATTCTTGCCTAGGAAATTTGTTCTGAGCATTAAATTAGATAATGCTTGGAAAGCAATTAGGCTAATGTCTAGCACATAGTATGAACTTATACAACGTGGTTCATTTTTTATTATACTTATGCTTGTTTGAAAGAGGAACACATTTACTATCATAAAGTAGCCAGCCGCAGTCTGCCCATTCTTATCTCCAGGGCTGTTATGTCAATTGCATTCTATCATTATAGATTATGATGGGGATCCATTTTTCACAAAGCGCTATCATCTTTTTCTCAGTAATTTAATATATCTTTTACTTCACTAATGCTTACAATTGCTTACAAAATTAGGAAAGCGTTTTCCTGTTGAACAAAATCATGAGCAGTCATAGTAACAGGAGGCCAAATATAGTTTAGTACTTGGTAAACCAAGGAAGAAAAGTGAAAAGATGCATGACAGCTAAACGTCAAGCTGGCCATCCCAGACACACTGGAAAAGCTTGAATCCCATGAAGTGAACAGTGAGTTTCTACAAACACCTTATTAAACCTGAGTTTATGAAGCTGAGTCAGTTTAACTAATCCCAGTTGTGTCAGAAAGAGCAAAGAACTGGAAGGAATGCCACAGGACTTCAATTACTTGGACCTCAAAGTCCAAGTACAAAAATCCCAAACTTAATATATTAAATTCATTGGCAGCTCTAGTGTGCAAGAAACAGTTTCTTTGTATAAAAGAAAGGAAAGAATATAGCTGTAATATTTTCAGAATTCATGTGCAATATTTAATATTAAAGCCATATTTTAGAACAAAACAGCAGAAATCCTTGGTCTTTATTTTTGAAACATTCACTGAAAAACAATTTGATGTGTCAGTTATTCATACAATTTTTGTCTTTATAGAGTGATAGCCTGTGGGAAATAACTGTATAAATCAACAAAAATGAGTTTAACAATGATAAAAATGCATAATTAAATTAATATTGGCATTACTGATGCATTGCAATTTTTACTCATGCTTTAGACTGCTAGAGCATCTTGCCATATATTGACAAAATCTTCTGCATGAAAAGTAATTAAGGAACCTGATTATTTTATCATGAAATTTGAGTATGATAATAATACATCCCAATCAAGTTGTAGTCAGTGTAAATAAAGAAACCCCATGTGCTAATCATTGAATCATCTCTTTCTTCTAGAGAATTCAGGTGCAAATAAATGAAAGAGATGTGAAGGCAAGAACAAGTATGAGAGAGAATTCAGAAAGCAGTTCACCCATAAGTTAGAAGAATGCAGATACAGAAGACTGCCAAATTCAGTAACAGATATCTTGAATTTCAAACATGAAACACAATAACATGAATTTCATGATTATATGGGAGCAACCATTTTTATATTCTAAAAATATATTTCCATTTTAATTTAATCCCAAAACAGTGATTGATAATAAGGAGACATTGATTATACCATCCTATCCTTGAACTTGCTATATGAACTCCTGCAAGTTCTTGAACCTACCTGTACCTCAATTTTCCCCTCTGGAAATTGAAGAAGTTTAGGCTAGAATAGATTGCTGTGATGCCTGCTGGCATCAAACTTCTGGGAACTTCAGTGTATTTCCTTCTGTTGTGTTACAAGGAACTTTAATTTGTCACAACACTTGAACACAAACTTAACATGTAGTAAATACGCTTTAAACAAACAAACATAAAGCATCTAAACCCAGGTGTTTCTATTGTTTCATTCTTAATTGAACTTGATTCTCAAGTTCTCCTTTCCCATTCCCACCTCCTCACCTTGTTTATTGCCAGCAATATTTGTTCAGAAGTCTGAAAAGGTTTGAGTTACAAATCCCAATACCTAGTGTCTAGAAACAAGATTCACACTACTTTCTGATGTGTTGTAAAGAATGAGTCATTTGTGCACTAGAAATCAAGTTCCATGTCAGCCTGTGTATTCCATCCGCACCCCCTGTGAATACTCAATATCATTGGCTTCAGCACCTATTGTGTGAAAACCCAGAGTCTATAATAGTGGCAACAGGACCAAAAGAGTATAAAAACTTTCTGATTATCTGCATCTAAAGACTTAGGAAATAAGACACAAAGAGATCACATTTCTGAGCTAAAATGCTAGCACTTGAAGATACTGATTATTGTGCAGTCACTAAAGAATGAAAACTGCAGACAGAAGCCTCTGATTCCAAACTGTATTTCAGTACAATAGACTCTGTTTTGACTTATGTTTTTGGACACTTGCAGAAACTTTATTTTTAAAAGAATAAAATATAGGACATAAGAACCTGATCCTTAGAAGTGGAAGAGGCATTTCAAATTTGGTGTCTACTCAAGCAATACGTTCAAATTTAACAAAAAAAAATCATATCTTCTTAAATTTTGACAAAAATATCTCTAAATTTTATGAGCATATGCACACTCACACACATGCTCATAAATAGTATAACCAAGGATATAATATAAGAAAACTCTGATCCAGTTACTTTCAGCAATAACCAGCTGATGTGTCTTAACTAATTCGAATCATGAAGCAACCTAAATTGCAAGAAACTCCAAAGTCAAAGGTGAAAGTATTTATTAAAAGGGAAATGAGAT
The DNA here is from genome assembly GCA_027257055.1 of Cephalopachus bancanus. Taxonomy (NCBI): domain Eukaryota; kingdom Metazoa; phylum Chordata; class Mammalia; order Primates; family Tarsiidae; genus Cephalopachus; species Cephalopachus bancanus. The sequence goes on from JAPVLO010000074.1 coordinate 2,988,135, forward strand.
TCATCAGACAGATAGCCTATCAAAAATCGAAGGTCAATTCACTATTAAGCATAATTAAAATCTGGAAATTCAATTGTATTTTATATGTTTGCAGTGGATTATAGTCTAAATTGTTTTTAATAAACTGATCGAGTTAAGCTTAAAGTCTTCTATACACCCTCTACCTATCCTCTCATTATTTTGATGACTCTCTGTTTTCAAGCTAAGGACATTTTAAATATAAAATAATTTTGTATAGTCTTACATAAATTACTGCTACTATAAAATAAAGATACAATTTACATCTTTATCAGTATGCTTTGAAACGCAGGAGAACAATAAGTAGTTTGTAGTAGTACTACCTTCTTCAAACTTTACTTTAATCCCTTATAGTCTAATTAGACTTTAACTGGGAGTTGCTTGCAATGTCTAATGAATTTCTGAAAGTTTATGCATCTATGTAAAGTTCTATGGAAATATGTAGTTTCATTAGTTGCTTCTAGATTTACTTGGCTAACTAAAGTTATTGAAGATAATAACTTCCATTTAATGAGCCCATTTACAATCTATTAGTAACTAGTTCTTAGTTTAGATTTTTTGCTTCATCAAAATGTATGGAATGTTCACTGTATGGTGGACACTGTTCTTTACATGAATTATCTCATTTAATTCTCATACAAATCTTATGAGGCTAGTTCTGTTATTTTTCCATTTTAGATTAATAAACAAGCTATTGAGGGATTAACATTTCCCCTCAGGAAAAATAAACAATCTATACTGAAGGCAGAAGTAAAAGTTTGGTTCACCTAGCTCCACAAATCTTGTTTTTGAACAGTATACAATGCTGACTCCCATTGTAAATCCTGCTTTTATACAAATATGTCATAGATGGATTTACTAACTCTATTAAACCTTCCAAAACATGTAGTACAGTCTCAGGTAAAATATGAAGTGCTTGTTGTCCTTTTTATAGAAAGTTACACCATAAAGGAAAATATTGTTGTTGAATAAACCTATTCCCAGCATCCACATAGGATGTTTCCCAATTTTGAAAAGGATACTTTATAATCTCTTATAAAACTACAATTCTAATATGAGTTATAAATCTAATTGAAACAAATAATAAAGTAGTCATTGAGAAATACAATTAAATTTGTTAATATTGATTTGTTAATATTGAGTTCTTAGGAAACTAAAACATTTTCATTGCTAAAGTAGTGATATTTTAAAATTTGCAAATAAGCCGGGCTCGGTGGCTCAGCCTGTAATCCCGCGCCTTTGGGAGGCTGAGGTGAGTGGATTGCCTGAGCCCGCGGGTTCGAGACCCGCCTGGGCAGCGAGACCTCATCTCTACAATAAATCAAAAAATCAGCCGGGCGTGGTAGCGCATGCCTGTAATTCCGGCTACTCGGAAGGCGGAGGCGGAAGGATCGCCGGAGCCCAGCAGGAGAGGCTGCGGTGGCCGGAAGCGGCCACTGCACTCCAGTCTGGGCGACAGAGTGAGACTCCAACTCAAAAAAAAAAAAAAAAAAAAAAAAAAATTTGCAAATAATCCAAGAAAGTCATCTGAAATATTTGCCTAAAAATATAAATTATAAAACCATAATTTTAAAGATAAGCATATTATCAAAACAAAATAGAAAATGTTCTCTCTGTAGGGTATTCTAAAGCAAAGAGCTAGGATAAGGTTTTTATTTTTTTAAAACTTGAAAAATATCCATTTTAAGCATAAACCACTTATTCTCACTGTTGTTTTGAAAAGGAAATTGATGTTATTTTTTTCTTGTTATAGTTTACAATAAAACTAAGCATAAAGTGGTTGAAGGATATTATCTTGAGTACGTTCCTATACACTTAACAATACATTTTCTAAAAGATTATTATAATCAAATATGCCACTGGAAAGTGTGACCCACAATTAGGTTACTTAGTGAGTAAAACAGTATCCAGCAAAATATTTGCGCAATACTACAAACAAATCAAGAAGAAAGTAGGCAAGCCGTGATACATGGTTATTGTTGTGAAGGCTTTTCCAGAGCAATCCATGGAAATAGTACCTACCCAATAATGTTAAGACACAGGCGAGAATTGCTATCAAGGCTCCTGTACTAAGTCCGGCAGGTAAGACATAGGCTTCTGCATTGCAGGTCTGGGCTATGCCATCAGCATCACAGTCGCACACACGAATGGTGAGGGTGTTGGTGCTGCTAAGTGAAGGGGATCCGCTGTCCACAATGAAAATTGGCAGATAGTAAACCGATTGTTCCTGTCTCCGGAAGCCATTTCTCCTGGTTAGTATTGAGGCTGTGTTGTCTAGAATATGAGAAAGCAAATGTATAAAACAAGATTTCAGATGGAATCAGACTTTAAGTCACTGTGTTTGCTCTTACTAGTTAATTCAGGAAAGTTCTGGAGTTACAGACCTTCTTTTTCCCCCAACAATTGTCTTTGAGTTCATTTGGATAGTGGAACTTTGTAAAAGCTGCATATAGTACATCTTTTACTTATTATAAATTTCAAACCATGAACGTACACTGAGTATAGCAAAAATTAACAGATTAACTATTTTTGCTGCAGCATCATATACACAGATAAAAATTTTTAATCTACTGTTTCTCTGACAAGTTCCAAGTCCAATTTTTTAAAAGTAAAATAAACTACTTGAGTTTTATTTAAATTGAGTATACATAGATATTGAGAAGAGGAATTATTATAAGGTTTTAAAAATTCTGTATTAATACTTACAGTTACTGCATACATATAAACATTTTGTCAGTGATAAAATGGGTCATTTGTGTTTAATTTATATTCAATATTCTATTTCACCTAAACAATTATAATAATTAGGAAATATATGAGTGATCAATAAGTCCATATAACATAACTGTGATTTCTATATCAGAAATATATTTTTAAATCTGTTAGCAATTTTTCCAGCTAGCTTGTCTTAATTGAATAATTAAGGAATTTATGGGATTCTTCAAATTAATATCTATCAGCTCAGATGCTATATGTATTTATGATTTTGATATAAAAAGTTTTACAAAGTTATTAATTTTTAATCTAACCTGACTGATATCAAAATACACACACACACACACACACACACACACACACACACACAGTGAATTGTGGAGTACAATCTGAAATGCCCAACATGTGAGAAGGGTTCAGAAAAGAAATCATAAAATTAATAATGTTCTATATTTGCTATCTCAGGTGGAAGATAACATAAGAACTCCCTTCCTATTTATATGTATTCCTTCAAGACACAGTCCAGGGAACTCTGAACCTGATACAGAAAATTTCAATTGTGTGACAATGTGGATATCCTGTAAAAACAGATGTCTTTGTGCACATGCTGTACAGTAATCATGGTGGTACAGGATGATGACACATGAGGGATATATTCCCATTCTCCTTGTGAAGATCATAACTCCCCTTTCTGCATTTGCACTGATGAATTCAAGTGCTGAGAATCATCCTTTCCAGCTATGATGAAGTCAGAGTCTAGGGTTACCCACATAGAGAATACTCTTCTTTTTACATCACTAAAGAGAATAAGATAGTGTTCTCATAAAGTGGAGAAATGAGACTGGGAAAAAAAATATCATTTTCAGAATGAATTTCTGAGGCCAATATTCGTATTTATACACTAAAGAAAATGGTGGCCTCAGGCAAAAATCCTTATAACATCTACCTTTTGAACTCAAGTAATCAAGTTTTTCAGATAAGCCAGTACTTGACTAGCAAATCTATTTCTATTTCCCCCCCCGAGACCAGATTTATATAAGCAACCTAAAAATAATAATTATTATATGTTCATATTGTTGAGGAATATTGTTCTCCCTTTATATCCATTTCAAATGTTCTTTCGCTAAAATAAATATCTCTAATAAAAACACATTCTAGTATATCAATTCAAAATTACACAATAGATAGGTTATTATGCTTTATTTAAAAATCCTTCTAATTGTCAATATACGGTATTAAGCAAAACCAGAATCTACTTATAGGAATTCTGTAAAAATGTTTCCATGACAGCACTTAGAAAACTATAGAGTGTTTACCTTGATAGCGGAAAATATGATTAAGCATGAGATGAAGTGCTTTTGTGATTTTTTTATTTTCTATTTTTTAGCATCATGAATGCATCATTATTTTATTATTACTACTTGCATGAATCACCTTTATGCTTATGTAAAATAAAGTCATTATAAATGTGATTATTAAAAATATTAAGTCAAAGCTGATCTAGGTTAAAATGTGTAATGTCCAATTATTTTTCTATTGTCTCAAGTTGTATCTATATAGCACTATAATTATTAGGCATCGAGCTTCCCCTCCAACATATTGAATTATCTGGATGATGAACTTGGTATACAAAAAATGAAGCAAGTGTCTAGAAGAAAAGAATGAGAAAGATAGATCCAACTTTCCTATTTGGCTTTAGGCCTAAAATGATTTAAATAGCAGCTTCTCCTTCATGACAGCAAATCCATAGATAAAAATTACTTGAGGGGCTCATTGCCCTTTAATTAATGTCCTTCGTTAAAGAAATCCATAATCAGCATTCCTGAGGGAGAAAAAATACTTGCTTAGAGAGTCTGTATCTGCTGCCTCCACCGGTGACAATAGCAACACCTTACCTTTGTTATCTTTCAATGAAAAGTTGTGGTTATTTGTTGCATCTGTTGTCAAGCTGAAGTAAAACTGGTGTCCATTGGATGGCTCGTCTTTATCAACAGCACTAATTTTCTGAATCACCTAGGAGTAGAAAACATAAAACACAAAAGCATATTGGTGTGGTATGCTACATTTTCTGAGGCAGGACAGAGACAGTTTACATCTTACAATAAATACCATCTCCCTGAATGAGCTGAGGGAAAAAGATCAGATGTATTAATATCAACCCAATCTAATAAACGGCTCTGAAAAACAAATTGTGTCCTTTTCAAAGTTCATGTTTGAATTTACTTTCGTGAACCTCAGAAATAAGCTGTACCAATTGATTAGACATCCCAGCACACATCAGAAGACACTAAACAATGGATGAATAAACCAAACTGAGATTGAACTGTACTTAACTCTTGGAGCTTCAAGATACTTAAACCCTGCTGTGTAATGTGGGAAACAGCCCAATCAAGCTTAATATGCTATATTTCTCCTTAAAGGAGTCTAAGCCCTGAGCCGTTTAACAGGCTTTTACAATGTTTACCTTTCTTCCTGGGGAATTTTCATCACCCTAATTAAACCAGAATTTGAAAGTTCCTTTAATATTAGTTCTTGCTACACATCAAAGTGTTAGTTTTGCTGAAACAAGCTGATTATGTTTTATCTTAAAGCTGGAAGAATTTCAAAGGCGACTGCTGCTGGATATTTTTAGAGAAATCACAAACTAGAAGCAAAGTATTCTGAAGACTCACCTGCCCTGACTGGGCATTTTCACAAACCGTGGTCTCATAGTCCATGGCAAATTCAGGGGCGTTGTCATTAATGTCAAGTATAGTGATGGCCACATAGCCTCTTCCTACTTGAGATGGATTCTCTAATAAACAAGATAAAGTCTTATCATCTACTCTGATAGCAAAGCAGTTATTTTGTTTCCATTTTACCCAGGAAACTCTTATTTTAAAAAATTAGAAAAAACCAAATACGTTTGCCTCTCTTAAGCATTTTAATAAACAATTTTAATGATAAAATAACTAAGCTACGAATTAAATCTAGAGTCATAATGCTGTATTTTTTTCAAGGGAGCTATAGATAATCTAACTACACATATAAACATATGTATAGTTATATATTTGTGTATATATACATGTATATATGTAATATACCTATGTGTGTATCTTTTTATTCTGGATAAAATATTGTTGAAAATAAATTAAGAGTAAACTATGTTTTAATATTCTTTGATGCTAGAGCTCATGTTTGTTTGAATATACATTCATATTATTAACACATGCATTATATATGCATAGATATTAAAATATTTAATACATAATATGCATATGTGCATATCATTATACATTATTTTTTCAAAAGTCTTAATTTTAGGGACTAAAATTAGTTCAATATCAGAATATTCAAATCTGAATGGCTTAGTTAGAGATAAATTTACTAATTATTGTAAGCTATGTCACCAACTCTACATCAGTATAAATGCAATATGCATATTGTGACCAGAAAGCAATAAACCCTCTGGAGGTATTTCAGGCCCATTAATTTTTAGTTATCTGTTTTCATTAATTTTATAAATATTAGCATATAAAGCCAGTGAGTATATTTCACAGCTTAGAAGCTTGAAATTGTCAAGTTTTTGTTCTATTTAAATAAGCAACTATTATAATTCAAATTGAATTTACAACCTCATAACAACCTGTTCTGCACTCTCACTATCTTCTATTCTAATTTAGTTTTAAACCTTACAACTTACGACTCTCCATTGCAAGGACTGTGATATTATGAACAGCATTTGTCTCTCGATCCAAGGACTTGGCAGTTGTAATAACTCCACTGTTGGCATCGATATTGAAGTATCTCTCCAAGTCTGTGTTTCTGTCAATTGAATACCTAATTGAACATTTAAAATAAAAAACAAAAAAAACTTTCACATGTAGGTTAGCTTTTAATTTGCTAAAATTATTTCATTAATTGTGCAACCAGTCACCAAATCCTGTTGACTCTATGATCTATCATGTCAGTAACATAAATACATGAATCGTTTCAAAGTTTACCCAGGAAATAGATGATTTATAGCCTGTGTGTCACTAATCCATTTGTTTTTCTGTCAGACAGTACAAAATGAAGACCATAGTAATCTTCACAGTGACTTCAAACGTGTTCTTTTAACTTCAAATTCATTATTATTACTATTAGTAGTATTTTCATTGTTATTATTGTTATTATTTCAGCTCCTGAAATCCATTTACAATAAATTTAGTAGCCCTGGTCATGGTCACAGGTCCCTCTAAACTGAAACATACATAGACAACTTACCTCTTGCATATACTTAGTAACATATTTTGTTTTGATAGCATCAATCTGTTATTAACCTTCTGCTTTTTTAATGTACCTCTTACTCAGTGATCTTGACCAGGGTTCTAAAGAAGTATTTCAAAGTAGAATCTCTAAAATTGCATGAATATTTTGACACGTAAAAGCCTTTCAAAAAAAAAAATCTGTAATCCAAATATTATTCTCCTGTCAATAATGACCACCTTCAAGTTTCATTATCAGATTTTCTAACTGAGTGCAATAAAGGCTCTAATTTAAAAACAGCTAATTAAACAAACAAACATGAACAGACGAATGAACAGTAAAAAAAAAAAATACCCACTTTAGGCATGATGATCAGTAACTGATTCAATGATATCTATGATTCATCAAATATATTGGCCTTCCACTTTCTTGGTCTCCATGATTCCAATGATCTGTTTCTTTGCTCCAATTTAGTCATAGATTCTTATGAACACACCCTTGGTTTGTCAACTCTAATATAACCACTACTGTTGAAAAGTACTTCAAGCATCTTACTCCCTGTCTACCACCTCCCACTCCAGCAATTTTTCATCCTGATAGAGACCTACAATGCATTCATGCTAGCGACATCTTCTTAGTATTCAGTTTGCCTTGATTTCCTCACACATCCCTTACCAATGTACATATCATGGGACCTCAATATTATCAGTTCCGTGTTTATGCCTTTTGCATTGCAACACCTCAAACTTAGTGGCTTAAAACAATAATAATCATTTAATATATCTTATGGTTTTTGTGTTTTTTTTAAGTCAGGAATTTGGGACCATATTTGTAGCGCAGTTTTTGCTCCTGATTTCTCAGGAGGTTGCAATAAAATGTTGGCTGCGTCTATTGTCATTTGATGACTCGAATGGGATAGGAAGATCCAGTTCCAATAGCATCTTATTCACATAGATTTCATATGCACAGTGTGGATGATGAATGGGTGCTGCTTAGTTGGCTTTTCTGCAAGACACTGCTTGGAAAAGTAAGAAATTCAAAACAACCAGACGAAGATGGAAACTCCAACATCTTTATGACCTAGCTTTGGAAGTAATACACCATCACTTCCATCATATTTTAATCATCATACAAGCTACTGTGAGCCATCTGGGGATCTAGATAGCACAAAACTAGTAGGCGTCAAAAAAAATTATGCTTCACAAAGGGATGATATATATATATATAGTAGCTACAATGTAATTTATCAACAAAGAAGAAATGATGAATGCAAACTCAATTAATTTCATGAGGCCATTGTACCACTTCTAAAACTAAGGTCTCAATACAACAAGAACACCCATTAAAGACTCTTTCCAATGTTCATTCATGATCCAGAGCTTAAAGTTAGAATATCTAACATAGTGGATTTATATATCAAAAACAATTCTCAGAAAGATAATTCATAATCTTTAAATGTTATTTTATTGTCAATGTTAAAATATCAGGAAAATTGATTTTTGGTGTACAGTTCTATGAATTGCAACATGTGAGTGGATCATGCAACCACTACTGAAAGCAGGATAAGGAACTGTTGCATCACCACAAAACTCAATTGTGCTATCTCTACGTAGTAACAACCTTCCCCATCACCAAACCCTGTCAAACATTGATCAACTTTCTATCACTATAATTAATCTTTTTGAAAATGTCATCTAAAGGAAATCATACAGAATTTTACCTTTTGGGACTAACTTTTTTCACTCAGTCTAATGACTGAGATTTATCTCACTTGTGTGCTCATGTCTTTTTAATGCTCAATAGTATTCCATAATATAGATATATGCCAATATGTTTATCTGTTTAAATATATTTGGGTTGTTTTCAGTTTTGACACACAGAGCTACTATAAGCATTCATGTGTATATTCTGTCTCAACACATTTTCTCTTCTTTAGGGCATGGGATCACTAGGTTACATGGTAAATAAATGTTTATAAGAAGCTACAAAATTGTTTTTCAGCATAGCTGTCCCACACTACATTTCCATCAGAAATATATGAGAGTTCCAGTTACTCTATACCCCCTCCACCGATTGTGCTTTTAATTAGCATTTTCCTAATGGTAAGTTATGTCGATCATATTTTCTTGTGATTATCTGACATTTTTGGTAAAATATCGGTTCAAGAAAGTTGCCCATTTTTAAGTTGGGCTATTTGTTTCCATCAGGTAAAATTTTGAAAGAGCTGTATTCATATTTGATACAGGCCTTGCTGGATATTTTCTCCAGTCTACAGATGATTTTTTAAAAAATTTCCTTAAGAGTGCCTTTTGAAGAGAACACATTTCTAATCTTCGTGAAATCCAATAAATCATTTTTAAAGACTGTTTTATTGGTGTCATGTTTAAGAATTTTTTTGCCGAACCCAAGGTAATTAGCATTTTCTGCTATGTTTTCTTCCAAAATTCCAATAGTTTTGCAATTCATATTTAGGCATGACCCATTTTGATAAAAGATTTGTAAAGATGCAAAGTTTAGATCAGGATTTTTTTTCTTCACACGCTTGCCCAATTTTTATGCAACTTGGAAAATTCATCCTTTTCCATCAAATTGGCTTTGCACCATTGTTAAAAACAAATTAAACATGTGTATGTAGATCCTTTCCTTGAGTAGCTATTCTATTCCATTGATTTATGTGTATTCCACCCCATTCTGTCAATACCACAGTGTCTTGATTACTGTAGCTATATAATAAATCTTGAAATGATAGACCGATTTCTTCAACTTTATGCTCCCTTTCAGAATTGTTTGGCTATACCAAATTATTTGTATTTTCATATAAAGTTAGCATCACCTTGTTTATACCTCTAAAAATAACTGCTAGGATTTTTATAGAAATTTCATTAAATCTATAGACTAAATTGAGAAGAGCTGATAGGTTTAATATACTGAGTCTCCTAAATCATGAATGTAGCATTTTTCTCTGCTATGCTTTCTTTTATCAATGTTTCACAATTTTCACTATACAGGTCTTTCACAGATTCTGTTAGAGCTATACCTAAGTATTTTGTATTTTGGAGTTGTTATAAACTGTATGTTTACATAGTTAGTCTCTAATTTTCCAATCCTAATATATAAAAATACAATTTGTTTTTGTTGACTCTGTATCCTATCTATGGAATCACTTATTTATCTAGAGTTCTTTTTTTTTAATTAGGGGGAATCTTCTATGTAGACAATTATGCCTTCTGTGAATGAGAAAAATTTTACCTTTTCTTTTCTAATCTGTATAACCTATTTCTTTTTCTTGCCTTATTGCACTGGCAAGGACTTTCAATATGATGCTGAGCTGAATTGATTAAATTGACTTTTTTTTAACTGGAGGAAAGGGAAGTATTGAATCTTTACTATGATTACAATGTTAGATACATTGTTTTTTAGATGCCCTTTATCAGCAAGAAGCAGTTCCATTTTGTTACCCATTTGCTAAGATTTTTTTTTTTTTAAATCAGGAATGAATGTTAAATTAGGCCTAACATTTTTCTGTATCAATTGATATGATCATGTGGATTTTCTTCTTTAATCTCTTAACATGGTGAATTAAGCTATTTTAAAAGTATTAAACCAATCCTATGCTTCTGAGATAAATTTTACTTAATATATATGAATTATCATCTAGTATTTTGTAGAAAATATTTGCATGAGGGCTTTTGACTAAAGTTTTATTGTCTTATACTGTTTACTTGGTTTTGTAGGAAGGATAATGTTGGAATTATGAAAAAGTTACAATGCATTCCCTCTTCTTATATTTTCTGAAAAATACTATGTAGAATTGGTGATGATTTTTCTTTAAATGTTCAATAAAATTTACCAGTGGCACTATCTGCATATTTCTTTTTCAGAAAGTTTTCAACTACAAATATAATTTATTTACTAGTTACAGGATTATTCATATTATCTACTTAATGTTGAATGAGTTTGGAAAGCTCATACTTTTTGAAGAATTGATCCAGTTTATCTAAGTTGCCAAATGTTATTTAAATTATAAAATATATGAAGGAAAAGTTGTTCATAGTATTCTTTTATCCTCTTTTTTTTTATATTTGCAGAGTCTGTAATGATGTATCCTCTTTTATTCCTATTATTTAACGTTTATCTTCTCTTTTTTAATCTTTCAGTGTTGATACAGGTTTAGAAATCTTTTGGTTCATTCAAAGAACAAGATTCTGATTTTATTAATTTCTGTATGATTATCTGTTTTCAAATGTATTGACGTATGTTCTTATAAATATATTAATATATATATTACACATATATATTAATTTCATCAGCTTGCTTTGGATTTATTCTGCTAATGTTTTTATAATTTCTACTTCAAACCAGTGGATGGTAGATAAAAATAATACTGTTTTCCACAGATTTAGAGATACTTTTAATAGTGTTCTTCTTCCCCAAACAACCCGTTATCGTTTACTTTTCAGAATCTTGAATGGCTGAATTTTATCCAGACTTTTTAAATGCATTTAGAGTGAGAGACAGTGGTGTGTACTTACCTAGAACAGGATTATGTATGTATGTATACGTATGTATATATACATGAATTTACATGTACATATATACTACACACACATATATGTAACCAATATACATATATATACATGTTTATATGTTATCCAATGGCAATAGAAAAATTGATATTAATATTTTATAAGAGGACTATAACTTAATATCTATGTACTCATGCATCAATTAAGCCAATATTAAAGCCCTGAATTTGTCAAATCTCTAAGTTAATAACTGAGATGTTTGAATATTTATGATAAAATAGACTTCTGGATTCTTAAAAGCAAAAGGCCTTGAACTTGACATACATCTCTCTAAATGATTTCATGTAATTCCCTGAAGGGCTAAAGTCAATGACTAAAACACTTGCTTCTATTATCAATGGTCTCAAGGATCCTCGCATTACAATAAAGAACATTAAGGTTAAGAATTCATTTAATATGTTAAATGTCTCCAACTGCTTTTAACCTCATAGAAAAATCACTAATAATTTAAGGGATCTAGTTATAACCTATGTCTCTATACATTTTGAAGAAGCATGAATAACCAAACTTTCTATCATTCAAATATTTTTCATGCCTGGTGCAGAGGCTCAAGCCTGTAATTCCAGCACTTTGGGAGGCTGAGGTGAGAGGACTGAATGAGCCCACGGGTTTGAGAACAGCCTGGGCAATTTGGTCAGACTTCAACTATACAATAAAAATTTTTTAAAAATTAGCCAGGTATGGTAACGCCCATTTATATTTCCCACTACTTGGAAGACTGAGGCGGAAGGATTGCCTGAGCAAAGCATGTTGATGCTGGAATGGCCATGAGTGTGCCATTGCACTCCAGCCTGGGCAATGGAGTGAGACTCCAAATCACAAAATATATATATATTTTTCATTTCTAAAATATAATCTCTGCACCTTCCACATATATCTGTTAATAGCTGTAATTCCCATTTTCCCATTTAGATCCCAAAAAATAACACAGATTCTACTATGTGTGTGTATGTATGTATATTTTAGTAATTTGTGACTTATTATAATTTCCTTTTCTTGTGTTTTCCTTTCATTCATGTATACATTCATTGAGCACCTGCAAGCAACACTCTAGTTCAGGAAATACAAATATAAACAAATAATTTTTTTTAAATAGCAACATAAATAATAAATATTTAGAAAGAAACTAACAAGCTACTATGGAGGAAGTCAGGGTAGCATGGGAAAAGAGGTACTGGCTTGAGAGGACGTGGGAGACTAGCAAGTCCAAGGAGTAGACAGACCCTTCAGAACAGTCTTGGTGGCTATTATGTTTCTTAATGACAAGGACTTGGGATAACTTAGAATTAAAGGGTTTTCCTATTTTCACCAACCCCTCTGGACATGCAAAAAACTCAAGTTGTTGTATGAAGCATTAGCTAATGTATCTGAGAAAAAAAAAAGTCCTTAGATTAGAGAAATAAAGAAAATACAGATGCTATTTAGAATGAGAAGTGTAAAATACCTCTGACTTAGGACGTGGGAGGACTGAATGAGCCAAAAAAGAAAAGTGTAGAAGCTTGGAGAAGCATATTATTTGAAGTTCTGGATCAACATGCAGTTGTCTGAGTTAATTGGAGGCTGAACTGCAAGTGTGAGGATAGCTGATTTCCTAATCATATACTACGGTTAACTGTATTGCAAATTCTGATGACATTAGTGGTATGTAGACTCACAACACCCTCTCTACCTTCAGCACATGACATCCTAAAACACTGAACCTCCTTTAGTGCACGCTGGAGTGACCAATTAGAGAGATCACTTTCAGATTTTTGCAGCAATAGTAGTTCTATCCACTTATGCTGTCAGCTCTACATCTCATTTCCAGCCTAAACCAGTTCCTGAAATTTTGTAAACCAGTCTATGGATGCCTATGCCATCTTCAATATATCTTTAAAAGAAAAGATCAACATTTTTCCAAAACTACTCTATCTTTTGAACTTTTCAATTTTCACAATGTATTGTTTAAAACATAGTTCACCTTTTTTTTCCTAATTCTCAAACAAATATGTAAGGTCATGTGTGGCAGAGACTTCCATTTGCATGCCTAATAACCTGTTTCTCCTAATTCTCATTAAGAGAACTCTGCTTTTGTTTATTGGCAACCATGTGTCTTGCTGAAAAACCACATTTGCTATCCTCCCTTGTAGATTTGGTGTCTTTGTATATAAGTTTTAGAAAATGAGGGGCAAAAATAAGTTTGTTGAGTAGAGTCTAATAGAAAAGCTCCTTAAATAAGGAGAGAGAGTTGCTGATTTGCTTGGCATTTGATTTTTGCCCTTCTCCTTCCTCTTATATGGGATGTAAACACAATGGAAAGAGATTCAGAAGACATCTCATAAATATGTGGTGACAAGGCTTGAAAAAAGAAGCCAAGGCCCTTGATGTATTATACTGCCAAATTATCAGTCCTCAAGCACATAGCTTCAGAATTCCCATTAGAAAGTCATTAGTGTTAAGCTTTGTGCTACTAGCCAAGCACAATTTCTAACTAATGCAAGTAAGTATTGTTATTGCTGTATTTTAGTACTGGAGTCTTGAATCTCACGGTTGGCAGTTGGTGGACCCAACGTTGAGAACCATGACTATCTGAGTCACCTTTTCAGTACAGCACACTGCCTATAAGTGAACTTTTGGATTGTGCCCCTATGATTCAGCTTCTTTTTAGTTTTTCTCTCTTCTATCTAAGCTCCTGACTGGTCAAATGCCAGAACGGTCATCATCCTCACTCCCTAACGGCAGTTAGGGTTACTACTCCAAAGGGGGTAATGAGATAGGAGAAAGCTAGAGAAAGCCTAGGCAGACAGACAGGCGGGTACTCTGGTCACAAAGTAGTAAACTCCTTGCAAGCCTCTCAGGCTCAGCATTGGTAAATAAGCTCCCTGCAAGCTCTCAAGTTAGAGCTTAAGTACTCACTTTTGGGATCGAAAAGCAACCAATCAGCTAACTATTAGGCCCCTACCTCCTGCTGATTGGTCCTTAACACTGACCAGTGAGAACAGCTACAACTCACAGCCAGTGCTAACCATCGGCTTGGACTTAGGGCTACATAAGCACCAGGTTTTTGGCCAGATGGGCAATCCCTCCGGGCTTCTTCCCACTGTGGGAGCTTCTCTGTCCTCTCAATAAATCATGCTTTTGCACTTAAAAAAACAAAACGTATGTATTAATTGATGAATGAAAACATCATGCCTATTTCCATTTCTGTGCCTTTCCTCACATGGGTCATTCTGTATTCCTTTCTAATTATTTTAGTTCTGGTATTTTTTGAAGATGAAACACAAGCACTAAAGCAGCACACCATTCCAATTACACCGGAAGTCATGCCTTTTGAAGAAGGCCTGCAGTATGAGTGATTTGTGGAGTTTACCAAATGCTCCTTGTGCTGCTATATCACCAGGAACGAAAGACTGGGAATTAAGACAATATTTCTAGCTACGACCCTGCCACTAACCTACTGTACTAATTGGGGCTTTTCATTCACCACTTGTACTTTTCTGTATCTTCATTTGTAAAATGAAAAAGTTTCACAAGGTGATTTCTCATCTCCAGATTCAAAAATGGATTTTTTTTTAAAAATAAGTTTTCATATAAGATCTCTTCTACAACAAGATAACAAGAGGGCTGGGACTACATCTTATTCAGCTGTGAGTCTTCAGTGTTCTCTGCACACTGTAACAAAACGAGTAAGTGCTAGTTACTGTCATTGTTGCTATTTGGTAAGCTAGAGAGATCAATTTCATTCTTATCACCAGGTATCAACTTGCATGTCAATGTTCACAAACAGAATGTGTAGGTGGGTGTGCTAGATTAACACAGATATATCAACTATACTCCCAAAACAGTGAAAGATAATATAATGAATAATCATGGATAAATTTAAACAATAGAAATAGCTCAATCATTTGAATTGAAGTTTTAATCTATTATAAAGTGTGTGTAAAGTTTGTGTATGTATATGTTTTTGTGTGTGTACTGCTATAAGAATCACACAGGTTTGATATAGACTTCCCTAAAATCCTGGAACCACATATGCTAACTGTGTGGCCAGGCACATGTTAATTTATGATATAGAAACAATAACACTTGCCTTACAGGGATTTAATGAGAAGTAAATTACTTTAAAATAAACTATTGAGTTCCATACGTAATGACAGCAGATACCCCATTTGTATCCTCATAATCAAAATGCCCAGAACGTCTTGGGTAAGAGATATTCACATGTAGCCAGACAGACCAAAAAGCTCTTCAGGAAATGTAAACCTTAACCAGAGAGGGTTGGAATTGATTCTGTCCAGTTTCTACATTGTGAAGAGACTGCTCATTCTTGCTACTCATATTTCTAGAGGAATCTTATTGCTCTCTTTTCTGAAGATTGGCTATTCAATTTTTCTTTTGATTCTGTGTACTATACCCAATTGTTTAATAAAATATTTTTTCAGTTAACTGTGGCCATTTTATGTTGAATGCAATCAAAGAATGCTAACAGACCAGTGCAAGATAAATATTAGCACACTAATCTTTTAACCCCATGTATAACTCTCTATGATTTATACCAAGAAGGTTGTGATTTTTTTTTATTCCTCTATTAATCTGACTCTTCAACAAGTATTAGATATGAAAAATACTGTGAGGAACAAATTAAGAAAAATGTCATTGTCAATAAACTCATTCTACCTGGCGTCTTTTAAAAAGCTAACTCGGAAGTTCTTTGCTAAGAGCAGAGTTCTAATTCTAGAGCAACGTAATAAAATATGGGAAAATGGCTCAATAAAATAAGGCATTTCTTACTTAACTCTATGAAAATTATCTCTGGGCAGTAATTACACTTGTCTAACAAGAACATGTTTTATGTTTTCACCATACCTGAACTCATATTTTCTTTTTTTTTTTCATTTGTAATGGTAGTTATGTTGAAATGAGTAGCATTTTGAAATTGAGCCCAGTGCATATTCTCATGGAATTGATATCTGTTACTTTTTCTTTTTTTTGAGTTGGAGTCTCACTTCGTCGCCCAGACTGGAGTGCAGTGGCCGCTCCCGGCCACCGCAGCCTCGACCTGCTGGGCTCTGGCGATCCTTCCGCCTCAGCCTTCCAAGTAGCTGGAACTACAGGCGCGCGCTACCATGACAGGCTAGTTTTTGATTTATTGTAGAGATGAGGTCTCGCCAAGTTGTCCAGGCACGCCTCCCAAAGTCCAGGCTGAGCCATCGAGCCCGGCAATATCTGCTACTTTTAAAACAGATAATTTTACTGCTAGTATTATTTTTCTGTATGTTACGAGCTTGCTAACTTTCTTATAAAACTCAGCTATTCACAAATATTTTAGATTTAATATATACAAAAACAAGCATGCATACAAGCTACTTAAAAAATATACACAATTATTCAAATGCCAGAAATGTGTTCATACTAGTCATTCTATACAATGTCATTTCTGATACTATTTTATCTGAGAATATACAATACCAGGAATGCTGAAAATGCCCTTAGGTAAATATTATCCAAGCATCTTTGAACATAAATATAAACACATTTCTAACATTAAATTGTTAGAAATGCTGAAAATGATGACTATTGCTTTTTATTTGCCTGTCTTTTCATTTGATCTTATTTGCAATAATATCATGTTTCAACTTATTGGCTATTTTTAGCATAGGGACTTTGGGCTTGCTGTGCTGTCTACAAAAATGAATTTGCTGATTTCATAATTTAGCACTACACTCTTAGGATACAACTGAATAAAACATAAACATATTTTGCATGATGTTTTCTTGGTTTCTCCAAATCCTGCCATCTCTCAAAGCTCTGCTTTCACAATCATTCCTTCAAATGAAGTCTCATGGCCAGTTAACTTTGAGTGATTATTATTTATCTCACAATTTGCCATGTTACAGTGCTGGCATTTTTTCCCCTCATATTGTTTAACTTTTATAGGATCTTATTACTTCGTCCAGATTGTAAGTTCCTTGAGGTTAGAGGAAATGTTTTATTTATCTTTGTTTTCCTATCAGCATTCTCCCTAGTGTTTTACACAAAGCAGGTTCTTAATAAATGCATGTTGAGTCATTGATCACTCTGCCAATGCTGACATGAGAGATGAGTCTAGAATTCTCTAGGCTCAATGCTGTTTTTCAGTTTTTACCATCTTAGATGAGAAACATGGAAGTGAAGTTTCTATTACTCAGAAACATGATCAGAATCAGGAGACCACAATCTGCCTTCCAAGTTCAATAGATAAAGTTTGATGTTTAGTATTCAAGGTCAAAATTTACATGAAAGGGTAAAAAACTACTTAAAAAAATAAGAAACCAGAAATGTGCTTTCCCTCAACTACTCATTTTTTTCTTACGAAAACAAAGTTTTACAGTTTTAGATTCTATAGGATTTAATTTCTAAAGAAGGTGATGATCTAGGTTAGCTATCTGGGGAGTAGACCAAGTATTAAAAAGATAGTAGCATTCATAATAGTGTTATATTCTGGTCAATTACTGGACTTAAAGATTTTTAATTTTTTTCTACCTATGATACCCATACTTGTAAAAGGTGCAAGATTTATATAATCTGAAGAGAAACCAAAGTGTGCTGACTACTGTACTTATTAACACCAAAATGACAGGGCTCTGATAGTGGTATAAGTGTCCCAGTCTCATTTGAAGGAAAGGGTAGATGCATAGAGAGGAATTATGCATAGTCTTTGTTGGTGCTTCGGTAGAGCGGTTAAAAATCTAAAAAATGTTGAGGAAGAAAGGATCATATCAAAAGAGAATCGCAATGTTGCCTTGTTGGAGGGAAGTAAATTTTTTTCTTCTAATTTTAATATCTTGCATCATATATCAGAAAATATTACAGATATAAATGGCATATGCTATATTGCAGTATTATATGACAGAGAATGTTAATAAATTCAAAACTAATTATCCAATTGTCCACACTGTTTTACATGTCAAACACTATTGGCCTAATTTTAGACCATTACAATTAAACAAATACTACTCTTTCATTCTTCAAAGAACTATAGTATTTCTAAAGGTATAGAAGCACAAAGCTCACAATTATTAAGACTCAAGTTCCAACTCAACCTGGAGACTCATCTGTCCTAGACTTCAAATGACTGTTATTTACCCACCCACTAGTATATGTTGAAGGGAAATTTACATTTTGGTAGTCACGTGAGTGCTCAACGCAAACACATTTATATTTTTAAAAACTATGTAACTTTATCTATTACTAAATATGTGAGTACAAAACTATTTGCAAGATAGATTGCCAGTATGGTTGCATACAAAACACTACATCTCTTTTACTGACTTTATTGACCTCAAAATAAAAATGGCATGAAAGCACCATCATCTCCAATAAGAGCAGAGTGGAATGATAATTCTTGGCAATATTTAAGTCATCATTCACAGTTTAAAAGCATCATTTACTTTCCCGTTCTTATTTAATCATCAGAAATTTTACTTTTGTCCTGGCTCAAACAAAAACTTATAAAGTTAAGTGACATCTCCTGGGCCATTCAAAATAGCAGTGCTGAGAAAAGAACTAATCTTCCAGAAGATGCACAAAAGTAAACATATACTCATCAAACTGTAAAATGAGGCAAATGTCCTTTTAAAGGATATTATAAATGGATAGGAAAAGATAAATAGGTGAGAGACAAATTTCTAAAAAATATAAGCTATGAAAATAATTGTGCTGACCTTCTGAAAATAGTGTAAAATAAATGTTTCAAGTATGCTAATATTAAACATAAGTCAAGAAATGAATTCTAAAAACAACAAAAGAAATATGCACACCAACAAAATAACATTTTAGTTCACTTGGAACAAAGTCTGTCTATTTCTCCATTTGTAAGATAATGATGTAAGCTAGTACTAACCTGAAATTTAAGGTCAGCTTCATTACTTTTAAGACACTGAAAATGAGGTAAAAATAAGGTTCTGGTCAACTAGTCTTTCACTGATGAATGCCACAGAGATCTTGACCTCCAAAATCAACAGAGTTCAGCCTTTGACAAGTTCTACTTCTGTGCTTCAGAGAACAGACCTAGAACTTATCTCTCTCTACTCACTTCCCACTCACTCTCTCAAGTCATAACCCATTTAAACCTATTCTTTCTTATTGTTCCTCAAATTATATAATACTATTGGTATTGTTTTCAAACAAAATATTATAAAAAGTGAAATATTTTCTCTGAAAGGTTTCAACAGAATGACAACAAAGGAGAGAGTAAAGAAAAAAATTAAAACAAGATAAAAATACCAATGCAATCATTAAAAATGTTCCCCAAATCCTTTCTTTTATGTATTGTATTTGTTTTTAGAAATGAGGTCTTGCTATGTTGCCCAGGTTGGAGTGCAATGGCTATTCAAAGGTGCTATTATTGTACACTTGCAGTCTTAAACCCCTGTCTCAAGCAATCGTCCCACCACTGCTTTCCAAGTAGCTGAGACTACCATACCAGACTCCCTCATTCATCTTAGTACTAAATTATGATATATATTAATGTGTCTCTGTCTTTCTTAATATCCCCACCTTCATTAAAGCAGATGTCTCTCCATCCAATTAAATGATTTTAACAACATTCAAACTATCCTAAGTAGCTAGTCTATGTCTACAATTGTGGTGTGGTTGATAGCTCCTGAGGACAGGATAGGAGATTTAAGCATTTTACAAAGAGAGGGAATGCCATAACAAAACTCAAATTCAAGTTTGTGAAAGACAGTATGACTTGGTAGGTAGAGCTGAACTGAAATCAGCAACCTTTTTTTGAAAATGAAGGGTGGACTATTACAGGAAAGGCTTATTATATTTGGTATATTTGTGAATCACCGATATCCTAGTCCACAGAAGTATATATATACATATGCATATATATATACTTTTTTTAAAATTTGGGATGGATTTGGAGTCACTCATACTCAGTGATTTATCACAGAAACATAGAAGATTATATTTTTACAACTGGTTTATGATCATCACTTTAAAAGTGTATACCCATCTATATATGCTGAACTTGTTGTATAGGTACAAAAATAAAAAGTGTGATTTCATTTTTTTGATAACTAGTGCCCTACACCAATTCTTTATTAGGTCTATTAATGTCAGGCAAAAGGAAAGAAAAGGAGGGCACTAACTATATGTATCATTTAAATCCAAAATTCTACAGATAGTTTATAAGCTGAACATATCTGAATTTAAAACAATCATGGATTCTTTCTTTTTTTTTTACATTATAATCTTTGTAATCAAAGTAAAACCTTTACGGTGAAAAGTAGACTTACTTACAAACACAAATTAAGACATATAATACAATTCACATTCTCTCTTAAGTGTAGTGTATGCATAATATTAACTAAAAAAATTAGGACCACACACACAGACTCGTGCACACACAGAAACACACATGTAGATCTCAGATTATAAATTACAGGTAAAAAGGACAAAACAAAATGTTGACATACTTTGAAATGCTTACATATCATCTTTTTGTTAGTCCTAACAAGATTAACTGGCTATAACGATGTGTCTGGTCTAGATATAAGACTATTTGTAATAGTCCTTATGTATAGATAAGGTATTATTTTATTTTATGAGTGGAAAAATAAATTAATAGACATGTACTGTTCAAGTAGACCAACATAAAAAATGATTGGTTTAAAAATTAATGCCCAATTTAAGTTGTTGATACAATTATTTTTATTTGTAACATATCCACTTATCCTACAACTAAAACATGCCTTATTTCCTGTTTGAACACAATTTGCTTTGAAAGAGATTCAGGATAATTTGTTGTAGGAGCATCAGCTATGGCTTGTGAATAATAATGAATGCCTAAAATTATGGCTACATAATTTAGCAGGTGACATTGTATGTATAATCAGGTGACATTGTTAAATTAATAAAATGTGTTCTTATCTTGTTTCTCTCCTGCTGCTGTGACTTGAGACATATACAAAACAAGTTTCTATTTGTTATGAAAAAATAAACCATAATTTAAAAACATGAGTTGTGAAAAGAAGTACATTGAGGCAACATCGTACAGATGATGAGTAATGAGCCTTTACCTCACAGGGCTATTAGAAGAATCTGGGTCATGAGCTGCCACAGTGCCAATGATATTTCCAACTTGCGTAGCTTCCGATACCTCCATGGGGTACAATGGTGAAGAAAACACAGGCGGCTCATCGACATCTTCCACAATTATCTTCACGGTGGTCGTGTCGCTGAATGGCCCCAAGCTTACAAAACGAGGGTCGGCATCTTTATTTGCAGCTTCTATCCGTAGCGTGTAACTTGTTTTGGCTTCAAAATCCAGTTCCTGTAAAGAAAGTTATTAGAAAAATTAAATTACCAATTAAACAGTCAGCAAAGCAGAGTCTTTTCATTTATGAATGTCAATAAGCATAGAAAGGACTCTGCCATGAAAATGCACCATCAGCATTCAAATATAATAAATAATTATGCCAATCAGAATCCTTGCTGCTTTTCTGGCTCATAAAAAATGGTAAGTGCTTTTGAACCAACTTAATCCACTCAGCATGGACAGATGCAAGTCTTTAGAATATTATTTGAAAGAAAACTGGTCAGACTGAAAAATCTGCTCCAATAGGGACATCAATGTAATATTCTTCAGCCATGTAATTTAACTGCACGATTCAGGGGTACACATTAAACGGAAGAAAAACATAAGTTTTCATTGAATTTCTCAATTAAAATGTCACTGGTTTGGGGGACTACATAAGAATTCTGGCCCAGCTCGGTGGCTCAGCCTGTAATCCCGCACTTTGGGAGGCTGAGGTGAGTGAATTGCCTGAGTCTGTGGGTTTGAGACGTGCCTGGGCAACTTGGTGAGTCCTCATCTCTACAAAAAATCAAAAATTAGCCGAGCGTGGTAGCGCACGTCTGTAGTTCCAGCTACTTGGAAGACTGAGGCAGAAGGATCGCTGGAGCCCAGCAGGTCAAGGCTGTGGTGGCCAGCCAGGAGCATGCCACTGCCATCTAGCCTGGGTGACAGAGTGAGACTCCAACTCAAAAAAAGAAAAAAAAAGAATTCTGAGCTTTCGGATACTCAAAATACGTTTTCGGTGGCAGCCACACCATACTGAGGTTGTTCAATCTGAAAACATAGCCAATTTTTGATGACGTGCCTATCATTTCTGCCTTCAGTATTTCTTCATCAAAATACATGATAAGTCTCTTTATTTTGAAAGGTTAACAGTTATATTTAGAATCTTTATTCTGTATCTCATTTCCAAGTGGATTAACATGCTAAAATTTTCTACAAAGATTTGACCAAGTCAAATCTCATAGGAGCTTAAACAAGTTTTGAGGTCAATTAAATATTGCATTTGTGAAACAAAAGAATCAAGAATCTGTGAAATAAAAGAATCAAGAATCATATACAAACACGTAGAGGTTGCTTGTGATAATAACATGCTTCTTATGCTTCAACGAATACAGAGAGTAACAGTGTTTTATGACTTTCAATTTTAATTCCAACTCCAAAATTTGTCCCCAAATATTCCTTACATTTAACTATATAAAAGAGAAAGAATTAAAAATAGTAAAGACTAAAATAATTTCAAATATAACACATACTGTACTTAGTGGTCAGTATTTAACAAAATAAAATTTTTAAAATGAGTTAATACATAATATTGAGGATCATATTTCAAATCACTCACTATATATGTGGTATATGTGTGTGCACATGTGTAGGTGTATATATTCCAAACCATCTCAAAAAAGTTGCTGCTGATCAAAATACATAGAAAAATGTGGCTGTATAAATATAAAATAAGATATATATACATGCTGTACTATATATAATGTATAGCATACTGTACATAGTGCATATATACTATTTATTTTACATAAAATATAGCACACATATATACATATGCACATTATATTTTAACTCTATTATACAGACACTATATGTGTGTGTGTCTGTGCATAATAAAATAAAAAGTGACCCATGGCTCATCCCTTAATACAAGGAAAAAATATATAAATCAGTACTTAAAATAGGTTAACAATATCTAGGCAAGAGATCACTTATTGAAATGTTCATTTTATATCTGTCTAGTTTATTAGATTGTAAGTCCAGACTATTTTGTTCATCACTATTATTTTCAGTACCTATTATATTTTTGGCACATAGAAGAATACTGATACATTCTTAAGCTTCTTTTTCTTGAATCAGAACAAGAAAAACAAAAACAACAACAAAATAAAAACTGGAACACAGATACTAAGGTTTCAAGAGCCGTAAAACTGAACTATACTTTTGACTCAAAGAATCTTGATGGCCAAAGGGAGAGATGGAAGAAGAAACATAACCAGATATATTGTTTTCCTTGACTATAAAAAAAAAAAAAAATTCACAGAATTGCTTCAGGGGAAAAAAAAAAGAGTATTAATTCTTACTTGAGGTTTCATATGAAAATGTTGGAGTTCAAGTAAACAGTGCCATAGCATCACCTTAACAAATTCTGTGATATTTCCATAAGGCTACTGTTTTTGTTTTTTATCTAACTGGGTTTAGTCAAATGGTGGTCAACCAAAGGTGAGAATCAGAACCAGCTGGGAACTTTCTGAATTATGCCTGACCCTTTCCAAGAGGATGTTGATCCAGCAGGTGCGGAATGAGGCAAAAGTATATGCATTTTTTGGAAGGCTCTAATGTGAATCCTCTTTTTAAGATACCTGACCTAGTCATTAAAATTTTCTTGGGCCTATCTATGAAATCCGATATTATTCTGGAAACTTCTGAAAACAAATCAAAAGTGTTCTTATTTACCTAAAAGCATTTACTGAGAAACCGAAACACGCTTGTAAGTAGTTTGGATAATAGCCTTCTCAGTTTGTTCTCATATTCTTTATAGAAACGACTAACTACATGAGAAATATTATGAGTCTATGTGTAATAGAACATGCTTAAAAATCTCACTTGTCATCTCCATTCAAATCAATGCAAAACCACAACAACCTTTAAGATATTCATTCAGGTTTACACATTAGCAGAAGGGATACCAAGTACCTCCATATTCAAGTAAAAGTTTGTCTCACTTATGAAAGAATAACTTAAGATTTACTACAGAAATGAGTGCAATTATTTTTGTAGCAACTTGTTTCATTAAATGTGTCTGAAAGGCAGAAACATGAGGTACGGACATCTGGATGCTATGAAGTCATGAAGAAACACAAAATTATGCATGATGATTGGTTGCCTAAAAGCTATTATGAAAATAAAGCAATAAAAGAATTCATATGAAAGGCTATGAATCAAGATCACAGACAAAAGGAATTGTTATACAAAATTATTTTCAAAGCATATCAGAATAAGCCAGAGATCTAGTCTTCAAAAAGGGGAGTCCTGTGATGAACAGGACATTTTAAGAAAATGTTTTTCAATAAAATTTTAATTTTCATTTGTCTTTCCCATTACTAACTACTCTGCAATTAATACAGGCCATTATTATTAGATGTGATTATTAGGATTATAATTAAAGGAATGGAAAATAACAACTGAGGAAAGACACAGAAGAAGAAAAAGGAAAAATAAAAGTTATGTCTAAATAGATTCTTTTCAGTGTTCGAAATTAAATATAAGTGGAGAACGCATATAACTAGAAATTTAACCAAAAACTATTCACACTGTAGCCCACAATATGAAGTAGTAAGAAAGAATACTAATACCCTGAAATCAAATTTGGGTCATACAGACCCAAATTAGTGAAGTCATAGAGTCATTCTGAGACCTCGAGGACATGCTTTTTCATTGGTCAAGTGACATCTGTCAGAGACATGAAAATAAAGAAGTACCTTGATTGGTATTTTTGTCCCCAAGGTATTAAAAGGGTTCTCTAAATTTTTGGTCATCAAGTATGATGGAAGGAAAAGAATTACAACAAAGGCAAGGGTCAACACACTTTTTCTGTAAAGTGCCAGAAAGTAAATATTAGACCTTGCAGGACATATGTTCTCTGCCTTGTGTAAATGAATGATCATGGTTGCTTGTAAATAACAATTCATTTACAGGCATTGAGTTTTAAAATTCATGTATTTTTCATCATTTAAAAATATAAAACCATCCTTAGCCCATGGACTGAACTAAAATAGACAGGCGGTTGTTTGGGAGCCAAAATGGTAAGTCTGAAATTCCAGACCTTTCATGATCAGCATCCAGAACACTTAATCTTTTCTAGTATGGATTACTTGCAGCTCCTTCTTTTTGCATATAACTTTGTCATTCCTCTTAGTGAAATCTTTTAGAGACCATCACTTTCTTTATAAATGTTTCCATGATCCTCTTACCTAAGTAATAATGAAACTATACTGAGAGGTAACTCCAACCAAAAAGTTGTACACACTACAAACGAAAAGTATACATACATCTTTAATATACCTTGTAAAAAAATGCAAGATTATATTTGTCTTGAACTGAATATTTGTGCCCCTCCCCCCAAAAAACAAATGTGTATGTGTATGTTGAAATCCTAACTGCCAGCTGATGGTATGAGGAAGTGGAGCAGGTGAGTTGTGATTAAGTTTTCGGTGTCCTCAGAGAGCTTCCGCACCCTTTCTGCCATGTGAGTACACAGTGAGAATATGGTCCTCTATGGACGAGAAAAAGGGTCCTCACCAGAAGTTAGATCTGCCTTGAATTGAGACTCCCCAGCCTCCAGAATTGTGAGAAATAAAAGTTTGGGGCCAGGCATGGTGGTTCATGCCTGTAATCTCAGCACTTTGGGAGGCTGAGGCAGGAGGATTGCCTGAGCCTAGGAGTTTGAGACAAGCCTAGGCAACATAGCAAGATCTTATCTCTACAACAAATGTTTTAAAAATAGCTGGATGTGGTGGTCAACTCCTGTAGTTCCAGAGACTCGGTAGGCTGAGGCAGCAGTATAGCCAGAGCCCAAGAGTTCAAGGTGAACTGTGATCTTGCCACTGTACAGCAGCTTGCTCTACAGAGTTGGACCCTGACTCAATTTAAAAAAAAAAAGTCTTTTCGTTAAAAAACAACTACTGAATGATATTTTTTGTCACATAGCCCCAAACAGACTAAAGAGTGTTATTAATTGATGTGAAAACCAAATAGTACAGAGTTCTAGTGAAAGTTCAAAAAGTCCATGTTTAAGGGGCAAAGACATTATGTGACTTCATGGTCATATATGTCCGCCACCTGTTCTCTTTCTGCCCCAACAAGCAGGCATTCTTCAAGCTTCAAGAGCAACTAGAGACTTATACTATCTGACATTATCATGTCTAGAAACTTACCTCCCTCATCAACCACATAGGGTTGTTTAAATTATTCAGAAACATATATAGCAACTAGAAGAGTGACTGACACAGTAATTACTGTATAAATATTTGCTTATTACTAGTATACTATTATCAGTAGTATCATTATTTACAGAGCAAATGAAAAGTAAAAACTATGTCTTTCTTATCTGTGTTTCCTCTCTGGCCCCTTAGACTTTGTCTTCAGCAAAGCCAGGTTATAATATTTATTGTTGAATTTTTAAAATAAAATGACTGTCACAAATTCTGGAGTCTTAAGAGTTCCCTCTGCCATTTTTAGCTTTTTCAATATTAAAACTTAAGTTAAAATGTAGTCATGAATTCATTTCATAAAATCATTACACTGCATTTTCTCTTTAAATATAGCTTCATTTCTGGTCTATAGCCAAATAAACGCTCATTAAGCTTAATGACCTCCTTTCAGATCTTGTACCTTTGGCCAGTGCTGTTGTTGATGTTTCAGGAACTGATCCAAGTTAAATCCTTCTGAGGTTCTCAGTTCTGTTCTCTTTAACCATAGCATGGTACCATCAGGGCTGGCTAGCGTATGTATGCATGTGCATCTCTACGTATTTAATGCCTTATGTTTAATGTTGATTTTGTTCAAAAGCTCTATGACTGTTTGTCATTTTTAAAAGCATTTTTTCCCCTAGAGATTCCAGCTGTTTTATAGATCAAAGTATATTCTGGTGCTTTCAATATCCTCTCTACTTCTTGATCAAATAAATATAAATCTTTTTTTTTCTAGGCAAATGGGCTTAAATGAGACCATACCTATGGAAAAAAATCCTTAATTGCAACTTTTTAATAACTTTACTCTAAATAAAATAGACACATAGAACTTTAAAAGTGATCTACAACTTCGGATGAATAATTAAACAAAATGATAAGAGTTCCAAAGTTATTCCCTAAGTACTTTCCAAAAGCAAAATACATTCTCTTTATTATGCACAACTGCATTACTGTCATTATTTTCTTATTTTCCTGGGTCGTGACCAAGAGGGACTTAACATTCTCCAGCTTGAGTAAATTTAAAGAGGTTTTTCCAACTCTAGGCTCCTGACCTCTCTTTTCTTAGAGCATTTACTTTAGAAATCTTGTAATTGTAAATTCTTTCTCTGTCCCTTTGAGATGTAAATCTTTTTTAAAAGCTTCTTGCCACATTTAAAACTCAGGATGTCTTCTTCAAGGCCCCTGGAGCCATCTCTTTGAAATGTACCCATCAAGGAAGATAGAAATTTAGCTCCCAGTTTTTGTGGGAGGACAAGAGCCTTCAGTTGGAGCTGGCTCCAAGACATAAAACTATCTCCTGACATGAGGGTACTAAGAAATTTACTTTTCCATTGGTTAAAACCAATTATCAAACACAGAGGGTCAATGATGTCCCTCCCCTAATCCCAGCGTTAATAAACTCTCCAATCCTCTGCTTTTGCTGAGTTGAGTTTAGAAGAGTCTGTTTTTATCCCCCCTACTGCAATAGCCTTGAACATAGTATTCCTTTTTTGTTCAACTTTGTTGACACATTTTTTTGTGTTGACAGTGGCAAGTGATTTCAGTGGTGGTGAACTCCTGTAGTTCCAGCTGCTCAGTCGGCTGAGGCAGCAGTATAGCCTGAGCCCAGGAGGTCAAGGTGAACTGTGATCTTGCCACTGTACTGCAGCTTAGACTACAGAGTTGGACCCTGACTCAAAAAAAATTTTTTTTGGTTAAAAAACACTTACTGTATGATATTCTTGTTACATAGCCCAAACATATTAAACAGTGTTATTAATTGATGTGAAAACCATATAGTAAAGAGTTCTGGTGAAAGTCCAAAAAGTTCATGTTTAAGGTGGTGAACTGTCTTGAAATTGTTGTGAATCAGGAAGCCTGTATTCACCTTTTGGCAAGAATTTTTTTTTTCTTTTTTACAGAAAAGAAGATAAGGGAAAGATAATGTATGAAGCATAAATCATATGTTCTATTTGGATATATCCTGTTGTTGCATTCAAAGAGGTCTACGGGTTAAGGGGAAGAAGAGCTCTAAGGGTTTGGCCAGCTCCCTATGCCCCCTGTGGGTGTACTGACCCTTTCACATCTGTTTAGCTGCACTAGACTTTGAGATTCTTATAACAGGAGCCCAAATTTATTAATCTTACATACCTACAATCGGTAACAACTATCTTGGATACAGCAGAAATTAACTGATTTCTGAACAGAGGAAGAAAAAAAATTTAAGGCTAAACAAATCATCTGAAAAATAGCAAAATAAGTATAAGCAAATTTAGAATAAAAAACATCAAAAAGGTTACTGGGTGTATACCTGTTCATTTTATAATTCTATGATAGTAATTTTAATTTTTGTAAAATTATACTTTAACACGGCTGACTGTCAAGACAGTCCAGGAGTAAATAGACTATCGCCAGTACATAGAAAGTCCCTAGTGCTCTAGAGGCAAATTGGAACTAAGATACTATGAATAATTACAAAAATAATTTTAACCTAAAACATCAACTATGCCTATTAGAAATAAAAATAAGAATATAAATATCAAGTCATTATTTTCATCATCAAGCTTCACAAGTTTCCTCTGACCTTGTAGATACTTAAATTACACTTTATCCTAGACATAATGAACCCTGAATATTAAAAAGAATAATAAAAACAATTTTAAGTGGCTATCCTAACATGTTGTCTCCATCTTGCAACTTTTTTATATCCATTACCCCAACTAAATGCATGACATTTCAGATACTTGGTTGAACTCACCCTACAAAGAAGCAGTGTCATAAACTTCTAAATATATTTCTCATTAACAGTACATATTTGTAGCCAGGCTCGGTGGCTCAGCCTGTAATCCCGTGCCTTTGGGAGACTGAGGTGAGTGGATTGTCTGAGCCCGCGGGTTCGAGACCTGCCTGGGCAACTTGGCGAGACCTTATCTCTACAATAAATCAAAAATTACACGGGCATGATAGTGCGTGCCTGTAGTTCCGGCTACTTGGAATGCTGAGGCGGAAGAATCACCGGAGCCCAGCAGGTCTAGGCTGCAGTGGCCGGGAGTGGCCACTGCACTACAGTCTGGGCGACAGAGTGAGACTCCAACTCAAAAACATAAAAACAGTACATATTTGTATAGTACTCACCATACACAGGTTTTGTTCTACAAGTTTTACAATATTAACTCATTACTTTTTGGCAGAGTTTTTGAGTAGATCTGACAATGGAGTAAGGAAAAGCTTGAGTTTCTTACTCACAATAACACAGGTAGTAACCTTGGTACTGTGATTGCAGTATCTGTGTTCCTACAGATTAATTTTAAAAATCAGAATAAATTGATGCATTAAGCCAATAATCTAAAACAAAAAAAAAGTAGAAGGCAATGACAGGATGATGGCAAAGGAAGAACATGGACTAGTCTCTTAAAACTGATGTAGAAAACAAGCTGTCTATATTAGTGAGCTCTAGAGAGAGACTCTACAATATTACCACTGCAGTGTCTACTGCCATTATACATTATTTTAAATTGAGTACAGAATTTCTGAACCAGTCTATTCAGATTCTTTTAAAAATTTATTTTATTTTAAAGATGTGGGGTACAATTCAGGATTAGGTATACAAGTTGGGCACCACTTCACCTGGTTTGAGATTGGGTACCCTTATCGATGTTATGTGTCCCTCCCCCAACTCCCCTGCAGTTTCTGACTCTTGCCAATCCCTTTCTTACAGTATTATGGTAAATTTTCAGCCTATCCAGATTCTTATTCATACATAATTAATGAATATCTTTCTTTCCCCCGTCTGTTCTCTTGGCTGAATCAGCTTTTGCTCCCGAGGAAATGCTCCACTTTGACTTCTGTATTAATTTTCTACTTCTTTGGTAACAAATTATCAGAGCAAAGGTATCCTGACATTTACATTAGTATTTATAAAACCCTAAATTCACCTCTAACCTTGACTATTTAAGCACAAGTAAGTTTACACTTTATTAAGCAGATAATAAGTCTGCATGCATAAATGCACATGCATAATTATCAAAATAAGGTAAGAATATACTTATATAAACACAATAACAATGGCTTGAATAAAGTGGAAAATATACCCTGAAATTTAGACGTTTATCAAATCACAGTAAGAGTATGAATCTTATACCTCAGCCTTTAAAAGTAAAATAATCAAACTCTATGCCTTTTCACAGTCAAATTAAAGCAACATTTTTGCTCCATTTTAAGAAATGTTGCAAGATTGCAAGTTCATATTCTTCTTTGGTCATAGTAGAAAATAAATTTACTCTTTTATTGTGTTGGAGGTCAGAAGTCTACAGTCAAGGTGTTGGCAGGACTGCATTCTTTCTGGAGGCTTCAGGGGAGATTCATTCCAGTTTCTGGAGATAGCATGTGTTCTTGTCTCATAGTTATTTCTTCCAACTTCAAAGAGTGTAACTCCAACCTCTGGTTCTGTTAACAGTATCTCCTTTATCTAACTTGGACTCATCCTGCATTTCTCTTATAAGGATCCTTGTGATTATACTGAGCCCAAAGGTATAAAAGACTCTAACTTAATTAATTACAATCTGCAACATTTGCTTTACCAAGTAAGGCAAAACATAAGCAGACTCTATAGGTATCTTTGTGAGAAAGGAGCACTATTGTGTCTACCACAGTCTCCTATTGTGATTTTAGGTGACTTGTTTTGATTTTATAAGCACAAAGTGGAAAACAAGGCTTGCAAGTAGCTGCATTTCTGCCCATCATCTAAAACCTGGTTTTGACACGGTAGCTCAGACCAATTCCTTTACTATTCTGACGCCAATTTCCCAGCATGCACTGGAAGTTCCCCAATTACTTCCACAGAGGGTCTTGTATATTGTCTGGGAAGCGGAATCTAGGTGATGACCCAAAGACAATTAAGCTTTTTTTTTCTCCCGGAAATCATCAACAGTGGCAAATTTTAAATGATCTTGATCATTATAATTACTTTATGAGTTAGATTAATAGAGGCAATGGAATGATGATAGAAGTTAATAGACCTAAGATTCAGTATTGCCTTTGCCATCTCATAAGTGTAACCTAAAAGCTATTTAGTGTCTCTGAAACAGAACTAGGATTCAACATAATTTTTCTACTTTTTCTGTGTTCACAATACTTCATTGCTTCTCTCTTTTCATGGATTTTTCCTCTCACCCACTTAATCTGAGCTGTTCTGTGCCTTGCTTTGATCAATATTTATTTATTTATTTATTTATTTTGAGTTGGAGTCTCACTCTGTCACCGAGACTGGAGTGACCTCGCCTCAACCTGCTGGGCTCCGGCGATCCTTCCGCCTCAGCCTTCCAGTAGCTGGAAATACAGGCCTGCGCTACCACGCCCGGCTAATTTTTGATTTATTGTAGAGATAAGGTCTCGCCAAGTTGCCCAGGCAGGTCTCGATCCCGCGGGCTCAGGCAATTCACTCACCTCAGCCTCCCAAAGCGCAGGATTACAGGCTGAGCCACCGAGACCGGCTCGCTTTGATCAATATAATATGGTAGAAATGATGTTGTACCAATTATGGACATCAGTCTCAAGAGTCCATACAACTTCTGTTCTTGCCATACTTGGAGCAAGCCCAGGTTAGCCCCAAGATGATGAGAGGCACATGGCCAGTCTCCCTTGTTGTCTCAGCTGATAGTCACTTCTCTTGAGGCAGAGCTACCAAGCTGACCACTGATTCATGTTTGAACCCAATTGAAACCAGCAGAAAAATCACCCTGATAAACCCAGACCAAATTGCCGACTCACAAAATTATGAGTTAATTTTTTAAAAATTATTATTTTAAAGCACTAGGTTTTGGGATAACTTATTAAGCAGCAGTAGAGAGTTGATACAACTATGGAGAAGAAGAGAATGAGAGTTTGCGACTCCAGTTGTTGCCAGGTGACGGCAGCATATCCAGGGGAAATTAACCAAAACAGACTTGAAATTACCAAATATTTGGCCATCTGGGGGGAGATGTCAAATCTGGACATGAAAATTTCTTTGAACTTGGCAAGAGCTCTAGTTCTTTGACTATTCTAATATTTTCCTTATCTGTTATTACTTGTCTTTACTATCTAACATATATTCAGGATCCATCAATTCCATTCTACCAATCCTTCTATTGATAATATATATAATTTATTTTACTTATCTAAATATGAAAATTTGTTTATTAGCTTTGTTGACCAGTTGATTTTTAAGCCTCCTTAAAATATCTTAATTCCAGAAGGACAAAACAAATTTTCTTCTCTGAGTTTTTCTTTGCTATCCTAACTTAAATTTTTCAGTTTCACCAACAAATGTCAGTCTTCTTCCCATCACTTTATATACATATGCTTCATGGCTGTTCTCAATAGTCCCTTTATTTTTTTTCTCTGTGGGAGTGTTTGTGATTTCTAAACCTAAGTTTATACACTAGTCTTTATATACATATGCTTTATATACATATGTTTCATGGCTGTTCTCAATAGTCCCTTTATTTTTTGTCTCTGTGGGAGTGTTTGTGATTTCTAAACCTAAGTTTATACACTAGGCCTTTTTCTTGAGCTACAGATCTTTATTCATGAATTCCTAGACATAGTTACCTGGTTATTAGAGGTGCATTAAATATAACATGTTCCAAGACATACTAATCATTTCCACACTCTCATTCTCAAGGGGCAACACAACTGTTCAGCTAGTTACTCAAACTAGAGACAATAGTCTTGTCTTTGCATTCTCCCTCTGACCTTCCTTTTACAATCACTAAATTCTCTCATATTATTACTGAAACATCTCTTTCATGGAACTCTACCCATTGAAATGGATCTAGAAATCAACACACTTTAAAAAAAGACAGAAGTAAAGAAAATGTTACATGATCTGTGACTTGTACTCAGTAAAATAAACTTTATGATGACGTTAGTTGAAAACATTGTTGACATACACATTCTGAGAACACTGCTGTGATAACTATTATAATCATCAAAAGCTGAAATACTTTTAACTGAACAGAGTCTTAGTTATTTTTTTATTAGAACAAAGGTATGTTGACATTTACATTAGTATTGATTTTCTTCAAACAATGTTGATCTCTTATTTTTTAAAATAAAGCCTGAAATTCATCTCTAACCTTGACTATTTAAACACAGGTAAGTTTACCCCTTAATAAGCAGATAATAAGCCTATATACATAAATGTACATGCATAATTATTAAAATGATGTGAGACTATACTTATATAAACACAATAACAATGGCTTGAATAAAGTGGAAAATATACCCTGAAATTTAGAAGTTTATCAAATTACAGTAAGAGTATTAATCTTATACCTTGGCCTTTAAAAGTAAAATAATAAAAATCTATGCCTTTTCACAGACAAATTAAAGCAACAGCTTTTGCTCCATTTTAAGAAATGTTGCAAGATTACAAGTCCATATCCTTCTTTGGCAATAATAATAATACATATTAACAAACACTTTCTATATAAGACAGCAGTAGGATTAATTGAATGCAATCTTTGAAAAAAATTAATGAGAAGAAGAAAAAGAAATTAGAGTTGTCATTGGTTTGATTTTTTTCCACAACACATCAGCAACATTTATGAAAAACATACTTGACTGTGGGAATTAGCCTGCGATTATTGGCAAAGGAGACATTTCAATATAAGATAGTAAACCTCAGATATTTCAAGTCTGAGCTGCTCAGTGTAAGGTTGAAAGGACACCGTGCTATCTAAAGGACACTGTGCTATCTAACTCTTCAATACTCAAGTGAATGTGGCAGGCAACGCTATCAACACCCCCATACAATGCTTTATTACTTTGACTTCATTCAGCCCTTTTTAGGGTATGGATATGAGGATATTATAAAGATAGCAGAGGAAATTAGTCTTAAAAAGCTAGAACATGTTATCTTAATAGTGTGGCAATGTGAACCACAAAAGAAGCAATCTACTTGCCAGAAACTATATGCGTGGTTATCTGTCGTAGAAAATGTATTCTTAAAATGCTCATTATTTGTACTGTACCGTAACTTCATAGTAATGCATTTTATAGAAGAAAAATTCTATACTTAATTTCATCTAAGGACTTACGTTGAAAACTGAGGTACAAGAGAGTAAAGATTTCCATATCTCAAAGAAAAAAAGCAAAACAAAACAAAAACTAAAGTTCCTAATTATAAGTTAGGGTACTAAAATGTAAAAAGAAAGAATTTTGGGTGAACCAAAAATATAGTTTTCACTTACAAGGGATAATCTTTGTCTACACTCTGTAAATTTTGAAATCCTATGTAACTGTTTACAAAGGTGATCGTAGAAGCATGCTATCTTCATCATAACACATAAAATATAAATGTGTTCAGTAAAAATTGCTCAAATGTGTATTAAAATTTTAAAAATATGAACAGAATGATTTCAGATGAATCTTTGAAATGTTTGAGCAGTAATGTACCTTATTGTATTCTTTTTATTTTAGACGACAAAACAAAACGTTTTACCAACAGTTGGCCTATTCTAGTTATTAAAACTTTTGTACATAGATTGTCACCAGCTGAGCTATAACACCAGCTGTCCACTGGAAATAATTGCAGAAATGTTTTGCCCACTGGCTCAAAATCAAACATGTGTTTTGTCTATAGCAACTAAAATATAACTTTATTGACATATGTTAATTATTGAAGAATGTTAATTACAGAGTTATACACCTGGATTGCTAGACTGGCAAAAAAAAAAGTATCTTTGGGGGTAGGAACTTTGACATATTTTTAATGCTTCAAATATTTGATATCATAAGGTTATATTTTGGGATAACAATTTTGGGCTTATTATTTTTTGATTGAATATTTGTCAAATGTAATGTCTATACAATGAAAAGAAGATAAAGACTAATTTTTCTTCATAACTATGAGTGACAGCTAATGTAAATATATTATGGCAAATAACCTTTAGTTTGGATTGTACTGACTTTTTATCTCTGCTGCACTTTTATTTAGCAATTATAATAGGCTTTACAACATTCCATGCTCTTTTTGTATGAAACCTTCAAGTCCTTCCAGTATTATACATCTTAGAAAGGAATAATTGGTATTGTAGCAAGTCTTCAACATTTTGCTCCTACTTCCAGTTATATATATACTATTTTCACATATGCAGAAAACAATAGTGTCCATCTAGTTTTCATAGAAAGGTTTTTGGTTGGTTTTAGAGTTGCCTTAGTGGAATAGTCAAGGAAGAAACATCTTCTCCACATAGGTCTTTCAAACAGCACATTTGCCAGTGTGCTATATTGTTATAGTGTAGAATAAAGGCTGCAGGTTTCTTAGAGAATAGATTTGGTGGGTGTTACTTCAAATGTCATTCAAGGTTCCCAAAAATTTTGACACCAAAAAATAAATACATAGTTTATCTTACTAAAATTAAAATGGCAATGGTCGTATATGACCATCTAGTGCATTCTTCCATTCAGCAGATACGACTTCTCAGTAATTTATGATGTTATCCTCAGAGGAAAAAAAGAAAACTTTACCTTTTGTATAGTAATGATTCCTTCCTGTGTATCTTTGTCAACAGAAATCTTGAAAATCCCTAATCCATCACCATCCACGATTTTGTATTCCATTTCAGCATTAGCTCCGATATCTGCATCAGCAGCTTTAATTCTGGCTACAACAGAGGCTACAGGCAATGATTCTGGGACGTTATATTGGTAAGACCCTGTGAAATTTAAAACAAGAATTGAACATTACTTAAAATAAGATAATCCAAAAATTTTTAACTCTTCGATGTTTTGCATCATCTTTGCTTAATTTGTTTTTATTTTTTTAAATAAAAGACATGC
The DNA here is from genome assembly GCA_027257055.1 of Cephalopachus bancanus. NCBI lineage: Eukaryota > Metazoa > Chordata > Mammalia > Primates > Tarsiidae > Cephalopachus > Cephalopachus bancanus. The sequence goes on from JAPVLO010000074.1 coordinate 3,024,788, forward strand.
TAAGGCAATGTAAAACAAAGATGATTTTCATATGGCCTTAAGAAATTTGATGAGAATGATTAACTCATGGTCACCATGTGATAGCAGAAACAAATAATCTGAGGAAAGTCAAGAGAAGATTCTATATTTCTAGTATCTCTAGTGGTGAGAAATATCTTATCCTTGATAGTAAAAGTAAATTAAAAAAATATAAAAACATAGAATTATTGAATATAACCAATCAAATATAATAGTATAACACATACAAATATTAAGAAATAAAAATATATTGGTTTTCATATGGGCAAATACAAGCCTAAATGGTTCTGATAATTTATGAGGGAATTTGCTAACTTTTACTAAGAAAATTTCAGAAAACTGGCTAAGAAAGTCTGTGAAAGACAATATTAGTCTTCTTTTACCTGATAAACTGACCAAGGAGAAGAATTATTTTTTGTGGGTTATATGTAGAACTGATTTGGGACACAATGATATAAGAGCACAAACAATATAATTTGAACAGGAAAAAAATGAAACAAAAATGGAATAATAACGTTTTAAAACTTTGTTTAATTTTTGTAAAAACTTCTCTTCACCATTCCTCACCTTAAAAAAAAAAAAAAAAGTTTGGGGAAGAATTCATGAACCATCACTCAGAAACTAGGAAATGCCTCAGCACACTATGTTCCTTCCCCATTTTTCTCTAATCATTTACTTTGCCCTGTCGTCTGCGCCTTCTTCCATTTCCTTTTGGTTGTTAAATTGCTGTACGTTTTTACTTTCTTAGGAAGAGAGAAAAAAGGATTCTCTTTGAGAGAAATATAGAAAGGAAAATGTATCCATACAAAGGGACTATGTTTTAGGTTGAGACTGTTGGAAATTTTCTAAAGTTTGTGAATAGTTACCGTTTTTTTTAAAAAGTGATGATAGCATATGCTTATCATTTTTGAGTGACCTCTTTCATGTGTCCAGAGGTATTCTCAGTAAAATTCAAACTGCTCAAGGTTAGAACAGTAATTAAATGGTAAAGAAAATCTCAGCAAAAATGAAAAACTTAATAATATATCCTTGGCTTTCTTCACTTTAATAAGTAGGAGAATATCTATAATAACCTAAAAACCCTGTGTTCTTTCTTATCAAAGCATGACAACTGAAACTACTCAAATTCAAAGTATCAATTCTTATCATTACAGGCTTAAAGAAAAAAGCAGCAGTTAATTTTATAATGAGTCAAAGATAATTATATCTTTTTTTAATTCTAGAAGTCTGTCCTTCTCCATGATAAGTCATAGAGTTCACAATTGAGAATTGGCCCATTTTTTTTAAAAATGCTAAACTTGTGGTCACTTTTTTATGTACCCAGGAGCTACTGAGATGTTTATTGTATAATAATATAAATACTAACAAAATACATAAAATAAAAAATAAAAATTCTAAAGAAGCAGTATTGGAAGAAAAAATAATGACATATTTGCTAAGTTTTCTTATTTGATATAATTAACTTCTAAGTTCTGTTGGTAGGGCATTTAATAGCCCATTTCTACTGGACAAGCATTTTAGAGACACTACAGATGCTGTAGTCTATACAATCTATTTTCTTGAGCATGCTGAAGACATAACACATAACACATACACTTAGAAAAATAAAGTCACCAAAAAGAGAGTGAGATGAAATGCTTTTTACAACAGGACACCTCATCCTGGAAAATTTTTTTTTTTCCTTTTTCCTAATTAAGTCAAAACCCACTTTGATCCAAAAACCTGTCGTTTTAAGCTTTACAGCTACAGTAATATTTTTATTGTATAGAATTGACAAAGTGTATTTGAGTATTAATTATTGGCCATCTTATAATTTTATAATTTACAATTGTACAAAAAAATAAGTCTTACAAAAGAAGAACAATATATAAGCCCAATCAATAATTGTCTGGTATTCAAAATGTGAATAAACATATTATATTTAAGATAGAAGTAATATAAATATATGATAGCTTCTAGTCTTCTTAATATCCTTCTATCTGTATTATTTAATGAAAATCATGCCCCTGATAAAATCCATTTTTGGGGAAGTTCAGTAAGAGAATGATTTGCCTTAGAAGTATTTGAAAAAATGTATTTTAAAGATACTTTTTATAGACTGTCAGGGAAAGTTAGAGCACTTGTATCATTTAACAAAATGGCTTACTTCGAGGAAAGCGAGGTGGGTTATCGTTGACATCAGTTAGGGTCACAGTGACTGATGTAGTTCCTGACAGTCCTCCATTTTGACCAACCATATCCTTTGCCTGAATAACAAGCAAATACTGGTCTTTAGCCTCTCTATCCATGTTTGGAAGGGCAGTCTTGATGACTCCTGTAAAATTTCAAATCTCAGTAAACGCACCATGAATCACTGCATTTATACTAACAAAGAACACTGACATAAGTAGCAGGTAGCTCTTGAGTTATTGCCTTTTGTTGTTTTGTTTGTTTATTTTAAGTAATTTTAATGTGTAGCAAAGACCAGAAGTATATGATCATTTTATACAACACCGCAAAACAGAGAAAACATTGTAATCTGGTCTTCTAAATATTAGATATAGAGGACTATCTTAGGTTTCATGGAAGCATGGATAAAGAAATAAAAATTTATAAATAAATAAAATGTCCCTATATCTAACATAATGGGCAGCCACCAGTATATGTAGCAATTAACTTTTCCTTTTCTTTGCTTTCATTCTAACATCAATTTATTATCTATTTCCAAGTTAAATAACACCCACACTATCTTTAGCAACCATATTTGTGCTTGAGCACACTGAGTCTTAAACAGGAACACACAACACACACACACACACACATCAGCAACACATCTATATTTTTAAACATATAAATTACACTTATTTGATTAAGTCTTTTTTAACATTACTCACTTGTTCTAATACACTAACTGCAGTTGGTTGCTCTTGTCACAACAATTCAGGATCACTTTAAGTAACACTTTCATTGAATGCTTTTAGTTATCTCTACATGCTTTATAATTAATTTTTGAAATATCACAACGAAATAAAAAATAGTCAAGTACTCATCAGGTATACTTGAAAGATTCTGATACAAGAATATTCTTTTTAGAGTCATAATGATTTTATGAAATGTTCATGTTTGCCCTTCAATACTTCTATTAACTCTAATTTATAACAAAACAAATACAACCTCCTGAAGACTGACTGCCACCAAACATAAACAATCTTTGTCTAAGAGTTCTGGAACTTTACATATCTCCACCTTTTTTTTTTTCTGGTTTATTATTATTTATTGCTGTTGTTTATTTTTTTTTTGCTGTCAATCATATTTTTCTTTTTGGAACCTCTTTTTAAAAATTGAACATTTAAAATTGAGTATACACTTGACCATAAAGGCATTTCATTCATCTATGAATAAATGTTAATTAAATAAGTTATTTTTAGAAAGCGTTTCTACTTCTCAAGTTTTAATGTTTAAATGTATATGCATCTCTCATTTTTCTTCCAATATCAATATCTGTGAGTTATCATCAGTGTATGTTTATTATAAAGGAGAGAAGTCCACAAACACCTCAACTAATCAGCCAAAGATGCATTGCAGTCTCATTCTCTCATGGTTTTGCTTAGTGGTATTATTTTTGAAAGGAAATATAGCATCATTAAGGTAGAAGTCTGGTCATCAAAGTTCCTCCCTTATTTTTCACACATCTAATTGTCCCTTTATATGCAATCCTATAAATAACAATTTTTCAAAGCAGAAATCATCACAAGGTTTGCAAATTAATGCAGGTGGGAAAGATAATTTCCAAATGTGTCAACTATTAAGCATATTTTTGACAAGAATAAAATAACTGGGAAAAAATGAATTTTAGTAAGGACACTAAATAAGAATGTATTTCTAGTTGTATGAATTTTGCTAACTTTTGCTTTCAAGTAAAAACTGTCTACATTTAGAAAAGAATTCTCATCCATTTGATTTGATTTGCATTGTGTCACTTATTATATAACTATATATATATATATACACACACACACACACACACACACAGAGCAAATTGTTAACACCCACATCACCGAAGTGGTGAATTCTAGTCTTGTCTAATTAGATACCTACAATTCTGTGAGATTTTCATGGAAAGTAACAATATTATCGAATTTCAACAATTAATAATTTTAACTTACTTATGATGAAAAAAATCTACCCATTATCTCTTTAAACAAAATACTAGTTCAGACATTATGTTTTCTGAGTAAGAATTTTTCTGTACGTATATCGTCTGACTTAGTAACTCAGTTTTTTAAAATTTATTTATAGTCCTTGTTCACAAAAAAGCATTGTGCATATAAAACATAAACATGTATTGCTAATGTTCAAAAATTGTATTTAAGTCCAGAAAAAATATTCTGATGATTCTTTAATGTCCAATTGGCCACAGAAGTTTTTTAAAAGCATATCCAGTTATCCTGAAATCTTCTTAAAAATTTGGTTTGTGTACCACATGTAACAGATAAGAACCATTTCTGAAATCTATTACAGTTTAAGGAATCCAACAATTGCTGGAGTATCGGTGGTGTATGTTCAGGTTTTGAATTAGTTGCAGGAGTCTAGGTAACCACATGAACCCAAGTAACAGGCTGTGGGTATCAGTGTAGTGAGGGTTAAACCCACTGAGATTTTTCTCACTAAACTACGTCAATGTTTTTGGATGTTACTTTGAGTGAGCTAACATACCAAAAGGAATTTCAATATTGAAAAACCAACTTTCTCAGGGATCTTATTAGCTGTGGAAATACTTTCTTATGATAACTGGGACCTGGGATATCTGCATTTACCAAGTACCCAGGCCTTGTCTGCTCTTCATGCTCTTTATTACAACCTTTATTTTCTACAGCTACTCCAAGATTTCTAAGACCATAGAAATTGAGATTAAAGGCATTCGCTTTCTCATGGCTTGCATTTACTTATAATGAGAGGGGGATCCCTCTCATTATAACTGGAATTATTTTCTGAGGGTAGGCCCCTTGTAGTACAGGCTTTCCCTGCTTGGTAAGTGTTCTACAAATCCATTGGCGTCAGTGTGCAAGCTAGCACTGTGAGAGGTGGCACTCGACTTCAGTGAATTTTTGCTTGGAGATTTTTTTCAACATGTTTGTCCGTTTCATGACGGGTGATCTACACCATGCTTGTTCACAACTGACTGTTTACTCAGTAGTTTCTTGACCAAAAAACAGCATGACCCTCATGTTCCGCCTTCCCTATTCACCTTCTCTCTCCTAGAATGACTTTTCTTCTGTTTCCCTGGATGAAAAAAGTCCTCTAGGGAAATGTTTTGCAGATATGCAAGAGGCAAAACAAAAAACAGCAGAAGCACTAAAAAGCATCAAAATTGTTGAGTTCAAAACCTGTTTTGAACAGTGTAAAAAGTATTTTGAAAGGTGTATCACATCAAACGGAGAGTACACTGATGGTGACTGAAGTTTAAACATGTAAAAGTAAATACACAATTTTTAATAAATAAATTATGTTTTGTGGGGTCCTCTTTGTATATGTCAGAGACTAAGGACCATGAATGAACTAAAGTCATTTGGTATGGCCATCACCAGAAGGGAGAAGTCAACTGAGAGAACACCACTGAGACAGGGATGGTAGAATCTGTGCACAAGTATAAAATAGTTTAAAGTCCACATAGTCTGTTTGTTTGCTTTGCTTTTGTTTTAACAAAACTAACTGGACATTTAGCTCTCTTCATAGCTAATTTAAAATTGCTAATTTTTGTGAGACTATGCACCTGTGAATGAGAATAGTAGTTATATCTGGTGATGAGCTGAATATGTATTTATGTATTCATTTTCTGTCAGTATGCATTATTAACATTTTAAAATATCTTAGCGATGCTTATTATCAATATTAGCCTTCAGTTTACCTTATGAGTATTATGTTACAGGACATTTTGAAATATAGTGCATATTCAGAAAAAATTCCAATATAATCTTTTGTTAGTAAAGATACAATTGTATATTTTATGCAATGCAGTCAGCTATTATAGGTGAATAGTAAGTATTATCCTATATACCATTCGGTTGAATAACAATGGGCCACTTTTATAAATTTATTCAGCGTCCTACATGCTACCCCTTTTTTTCCTGGGAAAACTCAACTCCTGGTTGAGTAGTTCACCAAGCATAGTAAACTCAACAACTCACTTTGTAATGTAACACTGAAATTTAAAAAAGAAAAACCCAAACCTCTTACTGTAAAAGGTTTATTAAAAGTAAATTAGAGAGCAATTGGAGAATGGATGGGCAAACAGTCTTAGGTATGTACACCTTTAAGATTTAAGTTGCACTGGGAAAAAATATACTGGTTTATATTTTAAAAACCCAATTGTGTGTCTAATACATTGTGAAGTATTGTATTATTCAAACAACACTCTTTCTTATAAATATAGACACTGAGGCATGAGGAAATAGATTCTGGACACAGCAGTTCAACTTTTAAGAAAAATAAATATTCATGATGCTTGAAAGTTAAATTTCAAAGGAACTTAGGGACTGTAATGAGCACATGTTTAAGATCTGCTTTCTGCTTTAAAAAAAATCTTTGGATGATAATAGTTTAAACATTGGAATATGAATTGTAAGTGGTTTTAATAAAATAGGCAATAAAAACAAGTTTGATACTTTTATTGCTGACATTTATCAGTAGTTAATCAAATATGAAAGAAATGCATAGCCCTGACTATGAAAGAACGAAGTTGCTGATTAATTGAGAAAAAAATAGAAGGAAAAAAAAAAACACTATTCATAAAACTAAGATCATAAAAATGTTAGGATGTCCATTTTATTTTACATATACAATATAAATCTCTTGCAATGTTTATATTTCTTTCTAAATTTGGAGTCTGGGTTTTGTAAGTGTAGCATACAAAAGAATTGTTAAAGGCCAAGAGTCAAAAGTAGTAAATTTGGAAGCATCTGAAACATCAAAGGATTCTAGCAGGGGCAGTAAATGAAAAGTCACTGAGGAAGGGACTCATCTTGCAATCTATGAGGGATGTTCTCAGCAAGCTTTGACAGGAGCCAAGGCCCTTCCTTAACTTGAGCCACATGACTGAATGGAACATGTGAAGGGCATATTTTGGAAGGCAGATTTGTTATGATGTTACTCACATAAAACTGTGATGCAACAAATATACATGAAATATATAATCACATAGTCACATGTCTCTTTTTTTTTTGAGTTGGAGTCTCACTCTATCGCCCAGTCTGGAGGGCAGTGGCACACTCACAGCCACCCCGGCTTCGACCTGCTGGGATCTGACGATCCTTCCACCTCAGTCTTCCAAGTAGCCAAAACTATGGGTGCGTGCGATCCAGCTAATTTATTATTATTATCATTATTATTATTGTAGAGATGAGGTCTCACCAAGTTGCCCAGGCTGGTCTCGAACCTGCAGGCTCAAGCTATCCACTCACTTCGGCCTCCCAAAGTGCTGGGATTACAGGATGAGCCACTGAGCCTGGCCCATCCCATTTCTTATGTCTCCTAAATGACAAGTGATGTTCAACATTCAATTTATTTTCCTGGGCTCCTTTCATGGCCATGTGACTTGTATTGTCATTCTGAAGCCATGCTTGGCTTAAGGCTCTGTTGATGATGTCTTGAAATCCTTAGAACAAGAGGCCCACACTTTCCTTTTGAACTGCAAATGATGTAGCCAGTCCTGTCACATGCCAAACAGATCTCCAAGTGGGATCTATCTGCTTACAGGTTACAGAATAGATAAGGTTACCTTAGAATAATCTTGTCTCCCAGTATGTTTGTAGACATTATGAAAACAGGGGATGAGAAACATCTCAGTTCTTTTAATGCTGCTTTATCCCGTTTTTAGTGCCATGCTATTTGCTTGTTGAGGTACATTGTTCACATTGGGTTTTGCAACTATTCACAATTAAGATTTGGAAAAAGAAATTTAGGTAGAAAAAACAGCTATCTTCTAGCCACTTGGCCTGTTAATAGGGCTAGAGACAGAATTTATGCTTGGAGATTTTAACCAAGCTACTTTCTTAAAAGTTAAACAAATGTATAGAAATGTAACTAGTAGCAATAGCCTGGGTAAATTTTTACATTATCTCTATTCAATATATTTTCAACATTTTTTTCTGTCAAAATTTTACTTTCTTCCCTCAAAACGTAAGATTTGAAGTGAAAATAATGTTATTGCTCACACAGGTAAGAATCAGACAGACACTAAGTAAGGAAGACTAACTGAAACCTTACAGCATTTCATGCCCTTCAAAACTGAAACAATCTCATTTTTGGTCAGAAAAATGTAATTTATTTTTCCTTGCAAAAAAGTATTCTGCATGGTAAGAATTAACAGGGAGGACAAAATTGCTCAGAGTATCTCTGCACTAAAGGCTGTAGAAAGTGAAGTCCCAATGATTACCATAATTAGAGAATTAACAAAATTAAACTAAACTTTCATCTTCTGTAATACACGATCCTTTCAATTCTGAAATTAAGTCTGAAGTACTAATAATGTAATCCTGTGACAGATACCATTGTCCAGTATTGAGGTTTTACTCTACAGGGTTATGTGAAAATCCTGTTATCCTGCAGCAAAGCTAAAACCACAAGCCAATCATTAGTAGCAGCAAATATTTAATCCTTTGGATTAATACAAACTATTTTGGGGCAGGTTATATAAGGTAGAAGTGTATAAGTTGTGAGAAAAATGTCAGAAATGTGTCAAAGTCTTTTTCAGTTGCAAAGAGCAGACATATAAGGGAAGGGGTGAGTGTTTGAATTTGGGTTTCTCAGATCTATCATTAAATCAAACATGAGCACCTTCTATATTCACATGACTCATATTACAAATCAAAGACTTCCATTTATTTCTTATTCAGTACTTGCTTCATCACGACTGCCTCCTCTCTATCAGACTTTCCAGGTGGTTTCCAAGCTCCACGACTACATTTGAATAAAATACACATTACAGTCTCCATGAAAGTTTGAATGAATTGAGCTGGAATCATATTTGCTTCTCTGTGCATGTGCATTACAACTGTCATTCCCAAAAGACATTTAAAATATTTATCTCCATGGTGATTTGAGAATGGATGAATATTGCCATTTTTGTAATAATATAGGGTCAATGGCATTAAATTATTCATATAAAATCATAGGTAGCATCAAATATTCATAATTATAAGTTTATATTTTGAAAGAATAAAGGCAAAACAACTTTTAGAAAGAGAAATCTTAGAGCTTTATGGTGATGAAAAAAAATCAATGGTACACACCCAACAATAATCTCCATTCACCCAGCCCTCCCTACACACACATAGCCAGAGAAAACACATAGATTAAAATATCATTTTATAACCAAAATAAAAATACTCCATGTTATAGTTTCAATGTAAACTATTTCCATTTTAAAGCAAAATAAAAGCAACCAACCACACAAATATTCACAAATACAACCTGACAACTCATAGTTAAAAAATATTCCCCTAAAATTAAAATAAAGAAATTCTGATTTAGTTTTTATCAGGTAATCATCATAATTGTTATATTTAAACTACACTCTCTGAGAAAACCAACATCTGGAAGAATAAACTGAACCTACTACCTATTCTACTATGTGGTAGAGAAGTTTCTGCTTGGGATTTAAATTCTACCATGTATAATTTTCTATGCAAATTTCTAAAGAAAGCAAATCACAGATAAAACATAAAGATAAATAATCAAAATTTTCTTAAGCAGTCAGGAGGCAGAAGCTGAAATTTTTAAAAAATATATACTATTCTTTTAAATCTTATTAGGATACTAATTAATACAAAATTACTTTCAGGGTAATAATGCCTCTAAATAATAGGCTGCTTATTATCAAAGTAAATATAATAAAAGAAGCACAATAAAAATAGTGTCTGTTATTAGTGCCAACTATATTTAATAAAAATAACTAACTTTACTTTTAAGTAAACATATAAATGATGCCTTTACAGGACTGTTACATTTCAATGCTTACCTGTCTTTGGTTCCACTGAGAAGTATGGCTGTCCTTGCAGAATACTGTAGACCACTCTGGCGCTGTTGCCATATGTAGGATCGTCAGCATCTGTTGCTGTTACTTGTACTACTGAGGTCCCTAGATGCCAATCCCAAAACGACTGAATTAAAAACTTCCAAATGCCACAATACAAAGGAACTCACAAAATGTTGCAGATTCCACATTAGACTCATTTCCAATTTTTCATTTATCTTCTTTCAAGGTACATAAAAATTGATACAGTATAGTTTATAAGTAAACCCCAAAGAGATGATAAAACCCTGGAAATGTTTAAGAGATATGAAAATATTTTGACAAAAAAAAAAAAAAACATGATGATGCATGTTAGACTGGGTTATACTCAGAATTGAATGAGACTAAATTTGAGGTGTCTCATCTTTCGGGCTCAGAAAACAAGTTTTAATCAAAAGCAGTCCTTAGAAGATTCAGTCACTGACCAGAAGGCAGCATGAAGATAACATCCTGGATGCTAACATCATTGCAGACATCTCTCTGTTGTTGTTAAGAAGAGCGGAACAGAAACTGAAATTTCATTAGTTTATTGTACAAAGAATATTTGATCCATCCAACTGGATGTTAGTTGGCTACCCTACCTCTTTGAGAATTTTCTTTTTTTTTTTTTTTGCTTCTACTAATTGATTAAAAAACAGAAAATAAAAATGTAAACCAAGCCCTCCCAAAGAAGAAATTTCATGTCAACTTTTAAAATTGCATTACTAGTTGTTTTTCAATACCACACACAAAATGTCAAATAATTTCTTTATTTTACTATGTATTTATGTATTAAACATGGAAAGCATTTAGTCTGATCTGATCTTTTTGTTTCCATTTGACAAGTAATTTTCAAAATATTTTTTGTTATAGATTATTATATAATTCATGTCCTATCTGATGGATATGAGACAATCCCCTTTCTTCATGCATTTTTTTTTTCTTGAGTTGGGGCCTTACTATCACCTAGGCTGGAGAGTAGTGACATGAGCATGGCTCACTGCAATCTCCAACTCCTTGGCTCAGGCAATTTTTCTGCCACAGCTTCCTGAATAGCTGGAAATGTAGCCACATGCTACCATGTTTGACTAATTAATTTTTTTTTTGTAGAGACAAGATCACCCTATGTTACCCAAGCTGATCTCAAACTCTTGAGCTAAAGTAATTCTCCCAATCTAGGCCTCCCAAAGGGCTGGGATTACAGGTATGAGCCAGCGTGCTCAGTCTCTTTATGTATTCTTTAAAGTCCTAGTTTTATTTTTTTTATTTTTTTGAGTTGGAGTCTCACTCTGTCACCCAGACTGGACTACAATGGCGGCTCCTGGCCACTGCAGCCTTGACCTGCTGGGCTCCGGCGCTCCTTCCACCTCAGCCTTCCAAGTAGCTGGAACTACAGGCGCATGCTACCACGCCCGGCTAAGGTCCTAGTTTATTTATAATAATTTCCTGAATGCGGCATTTTAAATCTAACATATATTTTGTATGTATTCCTACTTCCTATTTCTCTTTCTAAATGCCTTAAACAACATGTTGATGTCCATTTTGCTACAAATCTATTCCATTTTTCATACTGATTTCCTTTACCGATTCCATTTTCTTTAAAATTGGGTAGAAATTATGAAGTTACATTCATGGCACCATTTAAAAATATATATTTAAGTTTTTTTTTTATATGCTTAGGAATTGTGCCTTGTGAATGGCTGATAAGACTAAGATGGTGAATTAGGCATATTTTAAAATATTTTTAAGAATTAATTTTTTTGCAGAGTCTTACTCTGTCACTCAGGCTGGAGTGCAGTGGCACAGTCATGGCTTATTGCTGCCTTGACCTGCTGCACTCAGGCAATACTTCTACCTTAGTCCTCCAAGTAGCTGGAATTATAGATGAGCGCCACCAAGCTCGGCTAATTTTTTTATTTATTGTAGAGATGAGGTCTCATGATGTTGCCCAGGCTGGTCTCAAACTAATTGGTTCAGGGAATTTTCTCTCCTCAGCCTCCCAAAGTGATGAGATTACAGACATGAACCACTACACCTGGCCAAATTTTGAATATTTTTAAATGTTCTAATAAATTACATGTACTGTCTCTAGTTTCTCTAAGCAATATTCATTAGATGATATGTTTAAGTACTATTTTCTACTTCATTTTACATGAAAACATATAATTTTAAACAAGAATTTGTTTTGTACAGTACTTTTTTTCTGAAGTGTTCACTGATTTAACAATACATTAGTAGAGACACAGACATTCACAAATAAATTTAAATTTTCCATGCATATGTATGCTCTTCTGGCAATGAATAAACTATCCTAAGGACTTACTAGCGTATTTAAAATTCAACCATTACTTAACATCCAATGGAAATAAAGATCCTTGAATATTAAACACTGAAAGCATGTATTATATATTCCATACTATATAGCAACTATTACTTTTGATTAGATTTAAACACTTTGATAAATTATAGTGTTCTGATATGCACTATATATCCACATAACTTTTTTAAATGTAGTGTAGATATACATGGTTCCACACTCACATGTATATATTGACTCAGAGGTCTGACTTAACATCAAGTAAATACTGAAGACATTTGAAATAGTCTTCTAAAAAAGTTCTGAACCTATTTGAATTGGCCAAGTAACTTACATGTGTGCATAACAATCATGCTATTTGATATTAGAGTAGCATCAAAATAGACTACCATGCATGAGTTAGCTTCTAAAACACATATTTCCACTTGCATAGTGACCTACTGTGTAGGAAAGGAAAACACTAGGAAATCAATGAATATTCCAAAATGGCCATGAGAAGTAGAAGCAGTGGGTTGAAGTGAATTCCTGTTTTGCTAAACATTAGTAATTTGGGGAGAGAAATATGTTCTCTCTTTTCTTTAAAACCAACAAAATCTTATTATAGTAACTGATTTTGTTGTTATTGTTGTTAAGCCACGAAGCACTTTGCAAGTGTAGGTAGTACTGAGCAAGTAAAATTAGTTTGTTTGGTCATAGAAATGCTTGCAATATGTGCTAACGATAGTAAGATTCTATTACTGTGGCTAAGAGTTCTCTACAAACCCTAGCATTGATCTTCTGTCTCATTGTCAGTTTGTATTCCCTTAGACACCTGGAGCCATTGTGCCCCAAATAATTTTCCCTCTCTCATCTTATAGGAACAGAAATTTAGGGCCACTAAATTATAATCCCTTCAAGGGCACACACAATATACATCTTCACATCTCCATGCTTCAGTGTAGTAAATGTGGTGACTGAATGATTGAATGAATAAAATATCCTTTATCTAAAATAAATCTATTGACTAAAGTGCCCAGATGTTAAAATACAAGTTTTGTCATTATTTTAAGCAAACTTCCTACTTCGATATTAAAAACAAATAAATATATAAGTCGAATTGTCTCTTGTTCAGTCGCATTTTAAAAAATATTTTGTAAGATTGTCCACATTTAAATTGCATACTTGTTGTAAGTTCTTTTAGAAATTCTTCAACAAATTACATTTAAGAGAGCATATATGTTAGTTAATAGAAATAAAGTACACACTAGAAGTGTCCTATTTGCCATTTTTTCTAGTAACGGAGCAATGCCAAGGGGTCTTCCAGTAAAAAAAGCTTTCATTATTTGTTTTTAGTTTAGATTAGAAAATATAGTTTATTTAGAAAGTAAATTAGAGAGCGAAGGGATTTACCTCCCCAAGGTAGGGGAGGGGGCCAAAACTTAGGAAAACTTGGAGGCGACCATAGCTCAAAGAGCACATGTCCACACCAGAGTTAGGAAAGCAATGGCCTATTTTTTTTATATCTCTCCAAATGGGTATCACTTTACTATTGTTATAAATGTACTATGAAGTCTCTGGAGAAATTACAAAAAGACTAGTGGTGACATTTGGATACACACTTGTGGATTTAAGCACATTTAATACAAACAAATAGACCATCTGATCCAGATGTTAGCTTGGCTACCTACTGATACTGCTGACCTTGATAAATCAATGCTTAGAACAGTGAACTGTTATCCTAATATCTTTATAAAAAAAGAATAAGATCTTTGTTGCCTTTAATCTAGAAGCATTTCGTTTTTTTTTTTTTACCTACTTAGGCATCTTTGTAATCATTTAAAAACATAAATGAATATTAGGTTGAAAGAAAATGTACGAGCTAAGTAATTTCTAAAAGAAACAGATAGTTATATGAAAGAAAAAGTTTCCTAATTTTCTGTGTAAGCAAAATAATGTCTGAAGTTAATAGGAAGTAGTTTCTAACATATTTCAAAATTTCCCTTCACTCTTACTGACAATTACTGTATGCATGCTAATATGCTTAGTTTTTTTTTCTTTTCCCTCAGTACTTCATGACAATTTAATTTTAAATACAAACCTCCTAAAGTCAGACACGAACCACAAAAGCAGTGCATTCTTTACTTACCCACAGGAGACATTTCGGGAACTCCTGCCGTGTATGGGCCATCCAAAAATTTGGGTTCATTGTCGTTGATATCCTGAATTTTGATGACAAACTCCGACTCGGGCTCCACGGGTTTGTTGGTGACTCTGTCCAGCGCTTGAGCTCGGAGCGTATAGTAGGCCTGCTCCTCACGATCCAGTCTCTTGGTAGCATGAATATCCCCAGTGTTCTCATCAATAATGAAAATGGAACTTGCCCCTTCGCCTGACAAGATGTATTTGATGGAACCATCTCCTTTATCAACATCAGAGTGAAGCTGGTGAAAAAATTCATGTGAGATGAGATTAACTTACAAGAGAGTCAGCGATATGGAGATATGTAAAAATAATTCTTATGTCAGGCAGCAGTACATGAAATTTTATTGTTCTTGGAAAGATAAGCTGAACACTCATTGTGCACAGCAGAAAGGCTATTAGAATGTGTCAGCTTGTACTTGTGAGCAAGACAATTTCATTTCTTCCTGTAAACAGTCTCATTTCCAAAGGGATTTTCTATCATCCCCAAAGTTAGGAATTTGTTGTAGTGTTATTTTTGGTTTGGTCTATCCTTGCCAGTGTTAATCATCTTCTTTGAACAGAGTAGGCATTCAGTAAACATGTATAATTAGTTGAATTGATATTATTTCAAGCAAAGTATCTTTCTATAGAGCATGTGTCAATTTTGTTCTAATATATTATTTAAATTGCCTAGAAACCCCCACATTCTTTAAGGGTACCCTTGTCTTACTCCTCCCCACCCTGACCCCCAACTCACACTGCTTTCCATGATTAACAAGTATAGATGGATGTCCAGTCACCAAATCTGTCTTCAGATCCTGTTCTGTATTTTAAAATTTGAAGCTGAAAAAAAATGGCACTGCTCTCTAAAATCAATACGTGTATGGGACTTCAACTAAAATACCAAGAACTGCATTAGATTTGCATGATTAACCCCAGACTCGGCAGCAGGGCCAGCACCTACTGATTTGCATTTCATATCTGGAACTGTCCCTGCTGTATGTCAGAACATTATGTTGAACAGAGGAACCTTAGGAAACTCAGACATAATTACACATTTTCCTGAACTTCATAACCTGAGAAACACACTACTCAATCTGTCATTTCAACAATCTTTCACTACCAACAACTGCTATCATGCTGGACTTTGGACTAGTGCTAATGTTAAAGCCTAATTTACCAAATAACAAGGATTTCCACCGCCCTACAGAACTATGTTTGCATTTATTAAAATGTAACATGATAAAAATACAAAATATTTTTTAAAATGTAGGAAGGTGTGGGCACAGTGGTTTTTCTTCCTTCTGTGGTAGCTGTGAAGGATACAGATTTGTGTGCCGTGGATTTCTGTACATGATCCTTCCACTACATTGTAACATTTGTGTTTATACCCTACCTCCGGGTCCTTAAGTACTTGATTTATCCTTTGGTTTCTACAGCTTTCTGTCAGGATTAAGTAATAAAAAAATAAATTTCTGGCATAAGTTATAATTTAATTTTTTTTCAGTATGGAATTATCTAGTAGGTCGCTGTGCCATATGTTTACCCAACATATAGGGGAAGGTGTGTTCTTGAACTACTGTGAATTATTTAATTTTCTTAAGTCTTTCACAAGGTTACTATTTATATATGTATCTCCCTCTAATTTAAGAAGGGTGAAATATGAGAATATTATCAATTGGATTATTTAGAACCTCCCAGGTACCAGTCACTATGTTTAATATTCTCTACACAGTAACTCAATTCATATTCACAACTGCCCTTATAATCCTATGAACAGATTAGGAAACTAAGGTAGGATAAGGCTAAGTACCTTACCCGAAGTTGCCCAGCTAACTAACCCTCTGGCAGCACCAGGATTATGAAAACTGGCAGGCTGGTGTAAAGCCCACGTCACCACTCCCCACTCTGTACAATGAGAACCTGTCTCCTTAATAGGAGCTGCTGTCCTGTGTGGTTGGGACTTCAAGAGTTGCTGCAAAGAAGAATTTAGAGAAAGAAAGCTACATGCAACTAATCCCTATCACATGTCTGCCCAGATTTTAAACTAGTTTATTTAGTGCTTTGGAGGTTTCCGTCAATGCATTTTATGGCTTATCAGAAGAGTCTCATTTTGCCATTATGTTATGATAAACTACCACATTCAACAACACATAGCATGAACACAAGTCCTGAGATGAGTGCAGATGATGGATGGAAATAAGTTGTTTTAAAGCTTCCAGTCCCTTGTGCCAAGTTCAATGTCATTCTCCTAATGCTCCCTTACCCTTATTTGTGCTCCCATAGGGCAGTATCTTGTGACAACTTGTCCACATGCTACTGCTGATGATGGTGTGAAATGTTAGAGTAACATCCAGCTGACCCTAAGAAATATCAGCAGTACATGGGTCACGTCTTTAATCAAAATCTTTCTTCTTTGTTAAATCACACTAAGGACTACCATTTAAAGAACCAGCTCTTAGGATTCATTTTTACTAACTCCTGTCAACTGATTGCTATTTCCATGGAATGGTGATACAGTATCTCTGTGATATTCCAGGTACAGGAAAGAGGATAAACGTCTTTTCTAAATAAAACACACATTAAACCCAGACCATGAACTTCAACCTGAATTCTGATGTTGATCCTTTCAAATTCTCCAAAACAAATAATTCTCGTTACAGAAATCATGGCTAAAATATGTCAAAATATAGGATATTTAGTTTATTCTACTAATATGACCCTAAAACTGTCCAGAGAAAACAATAGATAAAGCTTGCTAAGAATTTATGCTCAATAATTTAAAAGAAAATAATAGTAAATAGAATCTAGGAATAGATTATACATTATGGTGTTATTGATTGTTCCCTATTACTAACAGCATAAGAACTTAAAAGAAAAAAGGTTCCTATTGCTTGTTTTTCTAATCATTCAACAATCAGAGGCATTCTCTTCCACTACCTCTCCTGGCAACACACATGCATTCGCACGCACTATACACACACTCACACACATTCATACATACTGTTTCAGGATCCCTAAACTTTACCAAATTCTCCCTATCACTGACAATTTCCTCCCAGCTGGGATCATCACGAGGTTTGTAATTGCTGCCAAAATTCACAAGCAGAAAATTGCTTTAAAGTCTAAACTCAGTGTCCTTGCAAGTTTAGTGTAAGGATCTGTGCTTAAAAGTAGATGGTCAACTTTGTATAGTTAAGATAGGTACATAATGATTGGATATATTCAGACATTTAATCCGTGAGACTATGTGTACAAGGTCTGACAATTAAGTTTGCGAATCTTCTACTGCACACTATATTGGCAGCACTGTACAAACAACTCAGTAAGGTTTCATAAGCTGGTATATCAGTCTCTCTCAGCTGTGTTTGTGTTGACATGTGGCAGTGTCTTGCTGACTGGCGTTCATTATTGTTATTGCATGTTTTTGTGTGCTGTCACAAGACTGTTGGAGCTTGAATTGGAGCAATGAACACACATTTAATTTCTTGTTAAACTTGGCAAGAGTGGAAGTGAAATCAGGAACATTTTAGTCCAGGTTTATGGAGATAAGGCCATGAAGAAAACAACATTGTACAAATGGATTAAGTGTTTTTCGGAGGGGAGAGAAGACATCACTGATGAAGAAAGATCAGGATGGCCAGTCACAAGCAGAACTGACTGAAAACATTGCAAAAATTCATTGAATTGTGTGTCAAACTCATCAGCTGACTATGAGAAGCATAGCAGACCAAATAAACATCAATAGACAAAGAGGAAAATCCTAATTGAAAATCTTGGCATGAGAAAGGTGTGTAACAAAAATGATCCCAAAGCAGCTCTTGTATCACAATGTGCCAGCTCACACAACACTGTCTGTGAGGGAGTTTTTAGCCAGTAAACAAATAACCAATTGGAACATCCTCCCTACTCACCTGATCTGGCCCCAAATGACCTTTTTATTTACCCAAATATAAAGAAAATATTGAAAGAATGGCATTTTGATGACACTCAGGACATCAAGGGTAATATGACAACAGCTCTGATGGTCATTCCAGAAAAGAGTTCCAAAACTGCTTTGACAGGTGCTGGCATTGGTGCATAGCTTCCCAAGGGTAATACTTTTAAAGTGACCTAATGATATTCAGCAATGAGGCATGTAGCATTTTTTTCTAGGATGAGTTTGTGAACTAAATTGTCAGACCTCATGTTATACTAATCTTAGTAGGTGGAGTAAAACTCATGCTGTTAGTGAAAAACTATTCTCTCCCTGCTGAAAAAAAGATGCTCAGCAGAGAAAAAGAATGTTGCAAGTGTAGAAATAGCAAATTACATTCCTAAGGTGACATGTGTGTCTATGTAGGTGCATGTAAACACACATACATACATACCTATTTGTGAATAACTAACAGTTGCAAACAGAACTGAGAAGTGTTACTCTCCACAGAAAAAAACCTATGACCAGAAACAAACAAAAAACCCTAAAACTACAGTCCCAGAATATAGTAAATGAATACATAAAGAAATTTAAAACTACAACAACAACAAAAAAGCATTTGCACTCTTCTTAGGGAAGATCAGAACTCACCTAAGTCTATGTTACTTGTAAATACCCTTACAATTATGATCCTGAGATTAGTATAAACAATAACAACAACAACAATTTTAATTTATTAATCAGCCAACAAACTCCCATCTACTACCTGGGTTCCTAAATCCTTTACAAAGTATTGGTTGTGACTTCAAAGTAAATATTTACAGGGAAGATTTTTTTTTCAAATGAACACAACAAGTAGCACAGAATTCTTAGTTGAGTCTAGCTCATAGTAAGACAAAAGATAATCAGAAGGGGAGATACAATTGTGATGTGAATTCTACACGTTGCTACGTTAGCATCATACATGGTAAAATGTAAGAAATATCAAACTGAGTTGGACTCTTATAATCTACACAGGCCATGAATGCCGATCACACTTTATGTGTATCCCAGAGTGTATTTCTTAATCATCCATTGTGGTTCCATCATAGCCAATTTGATAGAACACCCCCCCCATTATGTCTATTATATCCAAGGTTCTTTTCATTCTCTCTTAACTATAACCTTAGTTCAGATTCTCCAAATCTTTCTCTCTCTTTATTTCAATAGCTTTAGGGGGTCCAAATAGTTTTTGGTCACATGGATGCATTGAATACTTGCTCAGAAGTCTGAAATTTAAGTGTATTTGGCACCCCCACCTGTGCATATAGTATCCAATAGGTGCTCCAAAACTTTCACTTGGGCTATTACAAAATTTTTCAATTAATCTCTACCTTTAAAAAATCTCATAGTTTAAGCTGTCATAAATTTGTCAAACATTATTTCCCCCCATAATTCATTAAATTATATCATACCTCCTCATTAAATATGTTTTCTGCATATCTAGAGTATCTTTATTGATGGGTGCTCAAACGCAATATTGACAAATAATAGTATCTCACATTTGCACAGCAATGTTGGCTCCGAAGGACTTTCATGATGGAACACACATGGGCATGGCATGGGACTGCCCAGTGGTCCAGTCAATTGTGGGTGACTTTTTCAGGGAGCATCTGTTGCTGTGGTTATGTTCCTGGTAGGACCTGTGAAAAGCACACCTTTGCTGAGAATTCAGCTCTTTAGAAGTCATTTCAAAGTGAAAGGAACAATTACTTGACGGACTCTTGATTCTCCTTCTTTGGCCTTTTCAGCATGCTCATCAAAAATGTTTAATTGCTTCCCATGGTCTATGGGTTTAACCCTGAATTCTAGGCGCAGCGCCCAATCTTGTGTGTTATCTCCCCAGCCTTTCTTTTCCATCACATCTCACTGTGAATTCTATGTTGCAAGCATGTTGGATTAGTCCCTGCTGCCTGAGCACAGCAAGCATTTCCATCCTTTTCAACACGTCCTTCATTGTTTTACCCACCAACTGGCATCCAATTCAGCTTAATGCAAGTTCCCTTTTATTGAAGATTTACAATTGTCCTCTTTTTCTTTGCCAAAGCATCTTGTTTAAATTAGTAAGAAAAAATTCATTTAACTCAGCTTTATATGGAAAATCGACTTTAGTTGCTTTTATATCCAACATGGTTAATTTTAAAACTCCTTAGAAACTAGCTTATTTTGGCTGGACACGGTGGCTCATGCCTGTAATTTGAACACTTTGGGAAGCTGAGGCAAGAGGATTGCTTGATCCCAGGAGTTCAAGACCAGTGCAACATAACAAGATTTTGCCTCTCCCAAAATAAAAAATAAAAAAAAGCCAAGTGTGAGGCATGGTGGTGGTGTGCCTGTAGTCCCAGCTACTCCAGAAGCTGAGGTGGGAGGATTGCTTGAGCCCAGGAGTTTGAAGCTGCAGTGAGCCACGACTGTGCCACTGCACTCTGGTCTGGGGAAGAGTGAGACTCCAACACACACACACACACACCACACACACACACACACACACACAACTAGCCTGTTTTTATCATCATATTCTACTTAATAAACAATTCGTATTTAATTTGGTAAATGTATAATCTACTTTGTAAAATAGTAGTATTAGTAGTATTGTTTAATTTCAATTTCTATTCTATTAAGTTTTAATAACATTAAGCCAAAAAGAAAAATAAATAAAAAATATCCTGTAGCTCCGATTTATTTCTCCTAATTCTCTGAACCACTCAGATGAAGTTCAGACACCTTGCTTTGTTGCTCATGGTAACACTTGGCATGTTATTTTGTACTTTCACATTTACATGTTTGTGTTCCCCAGGAGACAGTGTCCTCATGGAGACAGACATACTTTCTTATTCTTGTTTCCCTGTAGTCACCTCTCTCTCTCTCACTCTCACTCTCGCTCTAACACACACACACACACACACACACACACACACACACACACACACACAGAAGGTTGAAAGTTCCTTGGATGTGTGTTCTTGGATGCCAGATTCTCCATGACTTCATTAAATTGTTTATCTATCTTATTTTTAAATGTAAGATTGCAGAGATCAAAACTAAAAACAGAACAATGCATTGCTTTGATGATACTCTTATATCTTTTTTTTTTTTTTTTTTTTGAGTTGGAGTCTCACTCTGTCGCCCAGACTGAAGTGCAGTGGCCGCTCCCAGCCACCGCAGCCTCGATCTGCTGTGCTCTGGTGATCCTTCCACCTCAGCCTTCCAAGTAGCTGGAACTACAGGCACGCACTTCCATGCCCGGCTAATTTTTTATTTATTGTAGAGATGAGGTCTCGCCAAGTTGCCCAGGCGGGTCTCGAACCCGCAGGCTCAGGCAATCCACTCACCTCAGCCTCCCAAAGTGCTGGGATTACAGGCTGAGCCACCGAGCCAAGCGTATTATATCTTATTAACCAGACTAGGCCTGATAGGAACTACTTGATCTAGCACTTTCAATTCATCCACTTAAAGAAAAATCTGAAAATGGGAAATATTCCTAAATTCAGCAGACTGGGGATTAAAAAAATCAATTCAATATATTGACCAGCTTTCGTTTCCTCTATGTACTTCTAAAACCATGCTTGTTATTTGATCTTCCTGATGATCTAGTCTTTACTGTGACTCTTCTTAGCCCACTCTTCTGTAAAACACAGAAAAATATATCTGCACTTGGACTTCACTGAACAATTTTGACCACTACTTGAGATAATATGGTGAAATGTAATTCATAAAGGTAAATTAAAATAACATTATAATTGCATGCTTTAATGTTTTTTGGCCTTTGGAAAACATACTAAATTTTCATGTCACAAAAAAAGAGCAGATATAGACGTAAAATGAAACTATTGGGAAAAATAATATATTTATTGTGAAAGCTTTGACATTATTAAAATAAAATAAATTAAATCCTCTGTGATGTTCAATGACCTATTTACAATGAAGATGGCGATAATCATAGTTTTGTATTCAATTTTCCATTTCATAGACATTGGAGTAAGAAAAAATGAATTGTTTCATAAATAAACATTTATACTGCTCTTGTGTTTGTGTAAAAACTGAAATAATGACGGCAGAGTAAAAAATGTACTCCTTTAGGTAGCAAGTTAATTAATCTGAGAGTGACATATTAAATATTAGCAAAATATCTAAAATGAATGTTCACCTATTGATTTACATATTATAGATTTCTGACTTTTAAAGTTTCAAAATATATTCCAAATTGTTGAAATCCATGCAGGGTATTTTTATTAAACTTTTACAAGATTAAAGTTGTAAACAGAGAAGGTAGATTTAAGTAATAATTGCCAGAAATAATACTACTCGATACACACATTGCATACAAGTTTTTGTTTCTCCTTATGCCTTTTAATAAATATTTTCCACATGCCACTGGATACGTTGTAATTATCAAGCTGTTGAAGAAATACTACAGATGAAAACAAGTGTATGAGTTATTTCTTTCTGGTTGAAGTATTCCTAATTTATAATTATTGTGGTCCAGGGTAGTGGAATGCAATTTACTTATATAGCATCTTTGATGAAGATGCAGGGTTTTAAAACTATAGATATTAGTTATTATCTATCTATCTATATATATATATATATATATATATATGGCAATAAAGAAAAAAACACATGATTCAACAAGTGCATAGGTAATGTCAAAGTTTCCAAGAAAATATCATTTCTTTTTTTTTTTAACGAATAATAAATAAAAAGAAAGAACTATTCAGATTGTTTTCATTCCCAGAAGAAGTTCACAGTAATTCAGTTGTGACAAACATTCATTCTGGGGTCTGAGCTCATTTACATAGCAGGAGGCTGATACAACTGCAACTTCAATGCTGAAGAGCCTCAGATATGGCTACTGATTCTCCTCTCAGCTCCATGTTGCGCTGCCGTGACCACTCTTAAATCCCCATTTATTCATTTATTATAGATAAGTATCTGTAAATGTACACTTGGTCTTGAATAGTGAAGTGAGGAGAAAATGAAGTAATGCATTTGCAAGTATTTTTGCAAAATGAATTTTTATATAATTTGTAAGTTTCCACATAGTGAGAAAATAAAATCGTCGGCATTCCTTAGAAAAAAATAAATTTATTATCATGTGAAAAGGTCATAGGTCTATGCCCATGATGTGGTTGCTCAGACCTTCACGCTCACAGCCACAGCTTTTTTCCTCAAGAACAAAGTGATAGCATCTCAGAAAAGCATTTTCTGTTTTACACAGCTACATTCACCTTCCTAAAGACAACCCCATAGCATTGATCTCATTCTGTCTCCAATTGCTGTCTCTAGGCCAGATCCTTAACTTTCACACAACTGAAGAAATCTGCCTAAAGTCAAATTCTTAATGATCAAAATTGAAGGTGAAATTTCATCTTAGTATAATTGTGAACACTTCATGTTTTATACTTCAGGGCTTGCTAGAATAGTCCCTTGCTAGATATAAACTCCCAGAAATAGGCCAGAAGAATTTAAAAGCACACATCTACGGAGACTAAGCTTTTTTTCTCAAAATCATAACTTTTAATTTTGCTTTTTAAATGAGGCTGGTTGAATAGAAAATATATACATACCTGAGGCTAAAGCAGCATCATTCAAAATGCAGTTTTGAGGACTATGTCTAGGTATTTTTCCAGGTCAAGATAAGTACAAAAGTTGAGAAGAAAGGCTTAGCAACTGTTACAGTAATTTTGTACAAAAACATAATATCTGTTGAATCTCAAAATAATAATGAAAATAATGGGTACTTATTTTTTATTTAAGTAATCTATTTTTTATTACACTTTACAAGATTAGAGGGAAGTCACAACAGAGTGTGACTTTTTAAAAAACAAATAAGCAAACACAAAAACACCCACTTCCAATAAAACCTCTGCTTTTCATCACAATATGTTGAGAAGTATGGGGCGGTGAATAAAACCCTACATGAAAACTCTTAAATGCGTCTAGGCAGTAATCCATCTAACATCTTTCCCCATCCTAACAGCAGAGAAGATTGGATAATACTCTCAAAATGAAGGTAGAGGACAACCTATAGATATCATTCTAAGATTTGCACGGATATTTCCTACTTGGCATTTTGTAGAAGGAATTCACATATGTATGCGTTGCAATGGCAGTAATAGGAAAGGTTTGCAAAACATTTCCTGGAGTTTTTGCATTGCATTTCCTTGTCCATTAGAAATAGCAACAATAAAAGCAAAGCAATGGCAACATAATTTTGAAGTTTTTATTTGGGGAGAGAAGAAAATTTCAGTGCTTGTATAATCTGAAGAGAGAATTTTCTAGAGTGTAACATCATTTCTTTTTTTTTTTTTTTTTTTTTTGAGTTGGAGTCTCATTCTGTCGCCCAGACTGGAGTGCAGTGGCCGCTCCCGGCCACAGCAGCCTCGACCTGCTGGGCTCCAGCGATCCTTCTTCCTCAGCCTTCCAAGAAGCTGGAACTACAGGCGCGCGCTACCACGCCCAGCTAATTTTTTAAAATTTATTGTAGAGATGAGGTCTCGCCTGCCCAGGCGGGTCTCGAACCCGCCGGTTCAGGCAATCCACTCACCTCAGCCTCCCAAAGGCGCGGGATCACAGGTTGAGCCACCGAGCCCGGCAACATCATTTCTAATGTAAGGATATGTGTCCAGTGTGGCCTAAAGGTCAATGTGGGGACAAAGATACGTACAAACACAGGATGTCAGAAATAACACAGAACTAGAAGGGCACATAGAGAAAAAAAGCTAGCCAAGAGAACAGACAGTGATTTAGTCATCCCACACTTAAAGTTGCTAATCAGATCTTGGTAAGGAGTCTCTGACAGTTAACTCTGAATCCATACTAAGTATGCACATGCATTTCTGATTTGGTGATATCTATTCAGCAAAGTTCATCTCAGGTATTCCATATTGGGTATTTAGTATTTGTCCAGTTTATCTTTTCTGACATCTTCATAAAACTTGCATGTTAAAAGTATTCCTTTAGCTGTCATTTGAAGTAGCAATCTAGTTTCATCATAAGCTATTACATGGACTAGATGGATACCACTGACATTATCCCACTAAAATGAATCTATCTTGTTTTTTTCTTCATCTACACACTCAACATATACTTATCATCTATCAAAAGTAAGTATGAACTATTCTGACTTGTGGGTGTGTATGGATGAAGACCAGAAGGGGAGGTAGCAAGAGGGAGCCTATGTATTAAACCAAGTAGCCCCTGTCCTCATGTGCTGACAATGTGTTAGGCTGTCAGTGTAATAGGTGGAACGACCAAAATAAAAAAGCATCCAGAAGTCATATGGCTGAAAAACCAAACCAAGCCCAGTTCAGGGAAGTGCTTTTGTAAGAAATGCTATTTAATTTGAGACAAGAATATTTCTAAGAATTAGCCTGACAATAAAGGGTAGAAATTGATTTCCAAGAAGAAATTTGACTAAGTGATAGAATAAATTTCTTTTTATGGATATTCTGACTAACATAGAGCGTCTACTACTTTATAATAAAGAATAATTTTGGCATGTGATACATAATTGAGGACTAAGAATATAAACATATTATAATCTACATTCTATAAACATCTGTCTAAATAATTAAAAATCTTAAAAGATTGCTGAATAGTTTATTAACCTATTGCTTTGCTAATCAAGTTATTATTTTGCAAAGTTTCCTATGTAGATTAAAATGCAAATTCCTGGACTCAGCCTGAATTCTACAGAATTAGTATCTCTTTGAGCTGGGACTAGGAATCTATTTTTAGCCAGCACCCCAAGTAAAAAACTGCTAGTCTAACCATTTGCACCCATATCTCTTTCAGTTAATAATGTTATTATTGAAAATAGTTGACCTTTTAAAATTATATGGTATTTATAATTTCTTCTATATAAAGTTTTAAAATAAAGTTTATACTTATCTTGACTTGTTTACATATTTTCCTCAAAAGGAAAACCCCTCTTCTCTAACTATAAATGGTACGGGAGAAAAAGTGTACAGTGTATGTCTATTTATTTACAAAACAAGTTGATATTTTTTTAAATGGCTACACTCAAATTCTAAACCACTTTAAAATTATTTCAATTTTCCATTGGGGAGGGAGAACACACATAATTTAATTTTTGCCATAGTTCAAATCCAAAAAGAGTAAGAAGCTAATTTGGGGAGTATTAGGTATGAGAATATATAGTAGGTACAAAGTTACAGTATGTTATTGTAAACCATATGTTTTGTATATAACAAGTTCATAGTAGGAAAAGGCAGGGATAATTTTAGGAGGTTAGCATTCCTGTGGGGCCAGAGAGATTAACTAAGAACAGCAAAATACTCTGCTTATAATTTACATGATGTTAATATTAATAAGAGCCAGAAAGGTGGGGAGAATGTTTAAAGTAGTACAAGAACTAAAAGCAACTGAATCATGACACTCTTTGTTGGCATATTATATTTTCCCCCAGAAATCATTTGTGCATGCGCAAAAATTAATATTTTCAATTACTGCATGTTTATGTATTTGAAAGGCTGGAAACTCAGAGCAAACAAAGAATGTGGGAATTTGCTGTACTAAAACTCACTCTTCACTAAAGACAAGTACCTCATCTAAGGTCACACAGCTTTCTCAGGGAGATAGAACATGCAGGACCAAGAGCCAAAGGGTTAGAGTGGAATTATCCCTTTTACCTCACTCCTTTTGACCCACTTGGGACATGTGTGCTTCCTGTCCCTACAGCAGGGTGATTCTACCAGACTTAAAAAGTATGTCTGCGCCATTCACTTTGGACCTCTAGCAACAAGGGACCACCAGACAATGACAGGTGTCACCATCTTGGTAGATGTAATTGACCAAGATCATCAGAAGAAGATGGGCTTCTGATACACAATAAAGTCAAGGAAAATGTATCTAACACCTGAGCACTTACGACTCTTTTAATGCTTCCTTGTCTGTTTTGATAATACATGGACAAGTGAGGAGGACTTGGAGATGAGCGGAAAAATCACAAGTGCCATTTGCAGCCTAGAGACCACTAACTTTCTTGAGAATTCCACCAGGTAAGAGGCCTAAGCCGGGCTTGGTGGCTCAGCCTGTAATCCTGCGCCTTTGTGAGGCTGAGGTGAGTGGATTCCCTGAGCGACCCGCCTGGGCTGGCGAGACCTCATCTCTACAAAAAAAAAAAAAAAAAAAAAAATCAGTCGGGCGTGGTAGCGCATGCCTGTAATTCCGCTACTCGGAAGGCTGAGGCGGAAGGATCACCGGAGCCCAGCAGGTCGAGGCTGCGGTGGCCGGGAGCGGCCACTGCACTCCAGTCTGGGCGACAGAGTGAGACTCCAACTCAAAAAAAAAAAAAAAAAAAAAAAAAAAAAAAAGAGGCCTAACATATTTCTGTAGAAGCTGTATCCTGAAAGTATTACATGAAGAAAATGAGTGTGAGAGGTGCAAGGGGCGGACTCCAGGATATGTCGTGAAAGTCTTCCAGGTTCACTCTCTATCCAACTCAATGAAACAGTGAGGTACTGGCAGCCAGCCAACACCTCCTTCCCCCAAACTGTCCTTGGTTTACGAGAATCACCTTGACTACGTGAATGCATCTTTCTTGGGGGAAGCCCACATCCAGTGACTGGCTGATGTGGGGCTTTAAGCTACTCCTCTGCTCCCTAATTCAGGAAAATTCAGAAGAGCCTTCCCTACTCCAGAACTTCCCCAAAGATCAGCCAAGTCCTAGGTTGACCAGTTCAACTCCTTCTCCTGCCCTATGCTACTTTCTTCTTATCTCCTCACAAGTGTTTATTCCAAGAAAGCAGTCTAACATCTCCTGCCTCAAAGTCTGTATCCTATGGGACCTGACCCTACAGTATGCACACAAGTTACAGAGTAACTGATGAATGGCAGGGCTTGGTTCCCTGTGGACATCTGAACGCAGGCATACCATGCTCCCCTCTTCAGAGGCACGGGTGATTGAGAGGAACATTTATATAATTTGGCGAGAGAGGTATACTTGTAGATCAGAAGTAGTAGCTGCTGAACCAGAGGCTACAGGGTGACAAAATTTAGAAAAGTCTTAACTCCGGGCAGAGTGCTGCTTATTTCTTTCAGCAGACATCTGACATGCTCTTATTTTTCCATGCTTCCAAATGCTTTGATTTATAGAAACTTCACACTATGAATGATCTAATCCCAGGAGAGGGAAGGATTCACTGTGGTGTTTTTCACTGGAGAAGAAAAAGCAGCAAAATTGCCTTAGCTCAGTGAACCCAGGGACCCAATTTGTACACATCTCTCCTCAGTTCTCCACGCCCAAGGGGAGCGTGTTACATTCATTCAAGTGGTATGATGCTCCAACCTCACCAGAGAATAATTCAGTCAGAGTATTCATCCATAGGCCTGGGTTTTATTAGATGTAAAAACTTCCTGGGCTAAACTATTACATAGACAAGGTAAGATACACTAGCCTAAAAGGAAGAAAGAAATACAGGGAAAGTCTGAGGAAAATATGTTTTCCATTGACTAGTATCATCATTTTGAAAGAGTAGAAATGGGTTTATTAACTAGATATGAAAGGGAAAAAATAAGCATGTCGGCAGAACTTTGAAAATAATTTGCTGAGAAACTGCAAATTGTCTAATGCATACCTCAAAAAGTCTCTGGCATAATTTCAATAAACACTAAAGCTTCCTAAATTAAATACAAACCTGGTTCACATAACAAGACCTACCTTGGGACATGTAATTGTGCCTTCTAAAATACAGCAGATATAAAGAATAATAAGACCATATTCTGGCTTAGGTGACCTAGGAAGACCTAAGAGACATTTTCTCCTCTAAGCAAAATATCATTTAGAGATAAATAAGGAAAACAAAGGTTCTCCTGAGCCCTCTCAAAGCACTATCTCTGCAATCACAAAGACTTCAATCACTTGCCTTCCTATACACTACAAATCTTGGTTGCAATGTTTAATGTTTTAAGAATAAAACTTTCCAAAAGGAAATGTTATAAAATTCACAAATCTATAGGTAAAAATGGGGGGAAAAGAGAGTGAGGTGGAAGGAATAGGCAACAACTGTAGGGCAAAGTCAATAATTAAGTTGACAAAGGGTAGGACATTCTCGAATAGCTATTATTCTGTAGACTATGAAAAGGCATCATTCATTTTCCTGGTAGAGATTGACCATGTTTTTGTTTTGTTCTTTGCATGTAGGTTGCACTGGTATTAACAGGAGGACTCCACTAGTACCACCTAGAGAAAGTGGGTCACATCACAGTACTAAGAAACAGACAGGGAAGAATTCATAACACCTCTGCTTGATTGAGTTTTGCAAAATTTGGTTGAGCCGTTCAAATTGTTGAATTTATGTTAGATCCTTAGACTATAATAGGTTCTCTGATTATTTTCCTATCAGCTTCATTTATTTCATAGTATGGCTTCATTGTTATTTAAGTGGGCCTCAAATGTTAGAACTAGATTCTGTTATCCACTAATCTGCAGAACTGAGTTTCAGGATGAATCAGACAACTTCTTCAGCAACATGAGAAGAATTGCTAAATAATATTAAAATGGATTCAAGTTTGTATAAAGCAACATGACATTGGATGAGAGCCAAAGGATCTGGAGTCTTCTGCTCTTGTGCTGCTCTGATGTTGGACAACTTGTGACATCTGATGTTTTCTCTAAACTAAGTAGTCCCAAAGTCCCTTTCTATTCCTGAAATTCTATACATCTCTTCTAAATAAACATATGTAAGCTACAATCATTCATTCAGTCAACAAATATGTGGTAGGTACCTAATATATGAGAGACCTCTAAAAAAGGTGGAATTATATTTGGGAGGACAGGGCCCTTTTAGTACAGGCTTCCCTGGCTAGGTAAATGTTCTAGAAACCCAATGGCATCAGTATACCTGCTAGCATTGTTGTGAGAGGCTATATTATGCTTCAGTTTATTATTATCATTATTATTATTATTATTATTATTATTATTATTTTGGAGATTCTTTCAACGCATTTGTTTATTTCATGATGGGTGATTTATGAGCACATCTGCCCACACTGCATTGAGTGTTCAACAGTTTTTGATCAAAAGGTGCATAATCCCCATGGCCCACCTTCCACATTCGCCCAATCTTGGCCTGAGCAACTTGTTTTTTCCCCAGATGCAAAAAGTCTTCAAAGGGAAACATTTTGTCTATTCAAAGGGGTGAAACAAAAAACAGCAAAAGCAGTAAAAGGCATCATATTGAGAAGTTCTAAAACTGTTTTGCAGTGTAAAAAGTATCTTGATAGATGTATTGCATCAAACAGAGGACACTTTGAAGGTGACTGAAGTTTAAACATGCGGGAATAAATATATAGTTATACATATTTTTATAAATAAACAATAGGGGTTTTTTTTTGGTCCCCCATCATATGTTGTACATGCAGAAACTGTACAAGTACTTGGTCAGTGAGTTCTAGGTGTGTAGTACTGCCTTAGGATCAAATAATTTATAAAATGACATATAGGAATTGTGTCATTATGCCACCTTGGCAAAGTCAGGAGTGTTTTAGAATTTGTCCAAATGATTGTATCCTCAGAAAACTCCAATGACTTATTTTATAAAAATATTTTCTGTAATTTCACAATGTCTGTTTGGTAATGGCTTATGAAAGAAAGACATTAAGCATTTATTTCTAGGCACTTGAGATTGAAGATCTATATATTTGCTTATGTACACCAGGTTGCAATTTGGTTAAGATAAATCTACAGAAAAAAAAAAGTTAGCTTTTGATTTAAAAATGTATGTCAAGAACACACACAAAATATCTTTAAAGGGCATGTCACTGTAATATGTTACCTAAACATGCAACTGTCAAGACAAGTGCACTTCTTTAAAAGAGTCTATTATGAATAGTGCTTACTTATAATTTATCTGATATTTTGTGCACAAATCCAATTAGCATCACTTACAAATATACACACTAATAAAAATCCATTTGCTCTTTCTTTCCCTGAGATTTACAATGTTATACATTTTCTCTGTACTTCATCCTGTCACATTATAGATACATAGTTTAGATGTATTATTCTATTTCAATTTAAACTACCCAAAACTCCTTGCAGCAGTACTGGGATGATAATGATTTCCTGGTAGAAGCTTGCTTTTGAGGGATATTAATACAAGGAAGCTTCCTGGAGGGCATCATTTCGAGTGGGTGTTTCCTCCCTGTTATCAACATTGCTTCCATTAACTAAAACATCCTTTGCTGTGGAGGAAAAAAGTGCCAGTTGAATCACCTTTCTTTTATATTGCTAATGGTTTTAAAAACATATCCTATACCTGAATGGGAACATGTTGCAACATGTCAAAAAAATACATATATATATATGTACACACACACACACACACACACACACACACACACACACACACACACATAATTAGTAACCACTATAACTAGTTAACCCTAGACTGCAATATTATATGAAATAAGAACATTTTTTAAACGATGAAATGACAGAAAATTTCCCTGCATGTTTGATTCATTTTAATGCAAAATCCCATCACTACTGTTTTTCTATTCCTTTCTTGAACCTTAGACTACTTTATTTCACATTTGCAGTCCTGACTTCTATTCACTCTGCTTCACATATTGGTTTGTGGGTCTTTTGTCAAATAGTTAATAATAACAGTTACTGTTTATTGAGTGTAATTATGTGTCAGACAACCTAGTAAAGGGGCCTTTAATTCTTCCAGTAAACTTCTGTGGTAGACATTATTGTCCTAATTTTATGCACAAGAAAACTATGATTAAGAGGACTCATGCTTTTGACCAAGCATACACAGTAATTCACAGACTTGGATCTAAGTCTCTCCAACAACAAAGTCTATTCCCACCCATTATACTGTCCTGGTCATGCTCATTCCTACTCACCCCCAACCTATCTCCTCTCATAATAGATGACTTAGAAGAGATAGGATTCATAGATTTCTCTACATGAAGAATCCAGTCTTTAGTAAAGCAAATTGTGAATTTAAAGCTACTGAAATTTCAGCCTTCTGTGTCTGATGCCACCCAGTTCTTTGATCCCCCCCCAATCAGTTATCAATTCCCAGTGTTCCATTCCATCGTTTGCCTGTGTTCCATTCCATATTTGTCTCCAACCCACACATCACTGCCCTGAGTCAGGATTGTTTTTATTTCTTACATAGATAAACAGCATGGCGATTTATATCTCATAAAAACAACTTGCAGATGCTTCAATGGTCTCCAATTTTTTAACAACTCTAACACACGGTATTACATGATTGCTATGTATATCTTTACATCTTATTAAAACCTTCTCCGATTCAAAAATCAAAGATGGTTCCCTCAACTTTCCACATTAAAGATCAGCTTAATAGTCTGTGGGTTCAATAGTATAAGCTCACTGACGGCAACATACATCATAATCTTATATACTACCATGAAAGAAAATAAAATCCTGTGTATTCGATTTTTAAGATGCTGTTTATAATAACAAGCATCCTGATTTCAGAGGGTAAAATGTAAATTTTTAAAAATTGCATTTTATAATTGATAGCATGTGCTGTTTTTGCTTGTTATCTCCTACTTCCTACTTCTACTCCTCCTTTATTCTCCTATGTTCTCCCCTTTGTCCTGGGAATTTGCCAGGCTTTGCAAAACAACACATTGTCCAGAGCTTACCTACAAGCAAATCCATCAGCTTCCACGTCAAAGTTATCCATAGTTTGCATTTATCTAAAACAAAAATCAAGAACAGCCAAATAATAATATAAAGAGCACATGAAGCAACGAATATTATGTGTTGCTCAAAGAAACATGATGGCAACAACTTTATTAAATGGCAGTGCTTTTTTTAGTACTGAAACTGAATGTGTTTTCTTCACATCATCTTTTAAGATTATCTTATTTTTATTTTCTTTACAAAATCAAGTCTCCATTGCAAGCATACTGAAAGACAGGATGCTTTGGTGATAAGCATAGTATGATGAGATGCTGTAAGTGATTTATAATCACCACCATTAACAACAAATCTTACCTAATTTTTGAGCTCTGATTTACAGACTGGGCTGTAATAATATCGTTTTGCAGGTTTTTGACACATTGAGAAATATTTGTTTTGCCATGAAATGGAAATAAGTGTATTTGCTGGAATGTCTCACGTGTGTATTGATTTAGAAGAAATATTTCATATACTTTGTGGGATGGAGAGTGAGAAACTCATCCCCTCTACACAAATGCTCAATGCATACAGAATAATTGCAAGATCCCTCAAGCCAGTATCTGGATGCTCCATGGAGGACAGAGTAAAGAAAAAAAAAATGAAATGCTCTAAAGCAAGGTATCAGAGGTAAGACAGTCAAGAACAGGATGCCAACTGAGGATTTGTTAAGAGGGATTTTGTACTGCACTTCCCGTCACCTTTCTTATCTTTAATAATGATTTTTTAAATGTTACAAAATGCTTGATGTAATTGGATATTTTTGTGTATGGGAATTGGCAAAAAGCTGAGTTTTGATGCAGGCCAAACAATCAGCCAACTTGGATGAGACGGCTTCTGGAAATTGGGTAACAACGGATATAGTAAAAAGTGTCTCTGTGATTTTTTTTTTCTTGTTGCCTCTCTAGAGAGCACAGTGCTACCACATTAGAACGCAACTCTATAACCATGTTAAAAAAAAAGAAGTTGAAAAGTATTATTCCAGAATACGGTATTATTCATACACGTATTACCTTAGAAAGAAGATACACGTATCCTTCTATTTGCATTGTCCTTTTAAAAAATATAAGGTGAACGAGTTATAAAATGTCTAACACACAGCCCTAGGGTTGAATACTGCCCGTTGTCTCACCTAAAAGCTTCTCTGAGGGGAACCGCAAAGAAGCCCTTTCAAGGTTTAGATGTTTGATTCTTTACACTTGTACTCAACCGACACTGACCTCCTTTTGAGCCCTAGAGGGCTCATCAATTCACTCTTCCGGAATACAGAAATCAGAAGGCCCTTCCTTTCCCTTTTCTTTCTCTGTTTTCCAAATTCTCTAAGATGTCTTCCCCATGTTTTGCCAGACTTGAAAAAAAAAACTGGCTGCAACTGGCCCCATGAAGTATAGTTAGAACTTTTAAGACCCGTTTTTTAATGCATAGCCTGAGGGGAACTAAAGAAAAAAATCTAACTCGCCACTATAAAATAAATAGTTTTTGTAGTTTCCAAATCTTAATATGCAAGTACAGTATAAACAAATTAGCATACTAAGCTAAGAAAGCTTATTTAGTCAAATGCCATTTAATTAAAAGCCAGAGAGACATTTAAAACACAGACCAACGATAAACAAATGAAGGATAAGGTTGATTGGCAAATATATACAACCATTAGAGAAGTAAGAAGTAGAACTAGTCAAGTAGTGTTTGTTTCCCCACTACTTCTGCCATATTCTAAACAGATAATAAACTAGGAACAGGGTTTACTGAGAGTACAGTCTATTTTACCATCCTCTATGACTTTGCAGATCTTTCTTTAGTTTAACTCTCTCTTGTAAGTGAGAACAAGGGATCAGAATCTCAGGGTGAGTATTAAACTACTGTATATATTATGTCACATAACATGGCTCTCAAGAATTCTATAAGGCATTTTCTGTATCTGTAAAGAACAGAAAATAAGTCTTGACATATGTTTGCTACTTTGTAACCTATGTTTGGTACAGTGTAACATTATTGGAGGAGTCAATGCCTAGAGAATCCACAGAATGTCTTATATAAGATTAAACAGGCAATGGCCCATTGTGGAATGAAGAACTTGGTCTGTGATCAGAGGCTTTGAGAAAAATGCTTGGTTCTGCTACTTATTAGTTATATATAAAAGCTTCTCACATGCAGAGTTGAATTAGTGATAATGTCTCCACAAAACTCAAATAATTTTTTTAACACTCAGGTAAAGCAGCATGGCTTGTAAACCACATAACACTAAATAAAAGGCAGTTTTCACTATGTTAGTGCTATTTGATTAAGAATATCACATAGAAAGGACAGGGTTTCAGACTAAACTATTTTACTAATGTGAATGAGTACATGTATGCAGAAATATGATTGATCAGATGTGTAGTACTGAAATATAAATATACAAATATGTGCATATACATGAACACACACACACATATATATACACACACTCATCATATTTTAAATGAAGACAATAAGTGCAGAGACTAAAAGGTAGAAATGTCATTTCTAACATTAAATTACATCTTTCTTAAAATATTTTATAAATTTAGAGAGAAGCTGCTTTATAAGCAAGAATATTAATGAAATATTCAAATTAAATGTGTTTCATGTCTTTGAAAGCTCTTTTGTAAGCAAATATATTTCTTTCTCTTTTAGGTGTCTAAACAATGTATTATTATATACACAGTGACTAATAGTATTTCAAATTTTAGTGGTTCCATTTTAAATTAATCAATTACCTTTTATACATAGTCCATAACAAAGATTTTTTTTACAAAAACTACTAGGACTATTTAATGCAATATCTTCAAAAAATATCTCCAACTACTTGGGTGAACAGAAAAAGAGAATGAATGGGAGGAAGAGAATATAAAAATCAGTGTACTGTAGAGTACTTGTTCTTATCTTTCACTCTCAAGGGTCCCTGTTAATAACCAAGCTTAAAACCAATTCTTCTTCACTGAGAGGCATTAAATGCTAAATGCTTCACCACCAACCAGGTTCAATTAATTGTTTTTCCTATATGCCTTCTATGTTTTTGATTTGAGTATTATATGTATACTCCCCTAAACATACCTGCTCACATTACATGGCATGGCTTGCAGCAATCATCATGAGCTTTACACGCAATGTTAGAAATAGGGTCTCTCTCTGTCTTTCTCTGTCAGAGTTTCAGGTAGTTTTTTGTGTTAAGATGAACAGATTAGATCAAGCACTTTGAGGTCAACTAGTATAGTGATGATGTGAATCTACAAACAGGTACCTCTAAGGCAACTTCAAATTTAATATGGCTAAATTGCAACTTGCAACTTAATCTGATTGTTTATGCCAGAAATATTGAATTTATCATTATTGGATAATGCTCCTACATGGAAGGTACCTTTGTTCATGCTGTAGATGATCGGTGGATAAAAGACAACCTCCCTTCCCTCTTTTATATCCCTCCAAACACACTCAACTCTGTACTTGGCTGTTAAACATCTCATAAATACTCCACTTTCCAAACAATTCTTGTTTATGCTATTATTTTAGCATTATTCCATATACATATTTCAGTCTCTAGCATCTCTTGCCTGGAATATTTAACTATCACCAAGTTGGTTTTCTACCTCTAAAAAATCTTGTTCTTCTCAATATTATACATAGCCTTTAACTCTAACATAATTGACCTTTCTGAAATATAAATGGGCTCAAAACCATTCCCCAAACTTGCCAAAAGACACACAAAAAACAAAACAATACCTTAGCAAGTGTGTTAAATTTTCATGAGGTGGTTGGCTCTTGCTTCCATCTGCCTCTGTTTCTATTTGTTCTATTTGGCCATCTGACTCATTTACAAATCCCTAAACAAACTATTTTCTCATGTCTCTATGCCTTTGCCTAAGCTACTTCTTTGGGACAAAAACATCTTTTCCTCTTGTTCCATTTATTTAGGAGTCACTTTCTCATCCTTTAAGGCTCAGTGAAAACAATTCCTCCTCTTAAAAGACTTGCCCAGTGTCCCCAGGCTGATCTGGGTGCTCTTTCCTTAATTTTCCATTGCACATTTATAAAATTCACTTGAAAACAACACTGAAATTATTTGTAGGTTCTTTGCTATATTGCAATCTACGGAAATAAGAAGAAGCTTTCTCTGCATATTTTAAATCCCCGGTATATATAGTCACATGAATGTATAATCTACAAACTTTACAAATATTTGTTCAAAGAGTAAATGAATGAATGCCCTGAAAAATATTCACGATAACATAACTTTTTACAGGACCACTGCAGACTATGAATTCCTTCAATTTTTTACTTCCTTATGCTATAATTTTGGTTTTCAGTCAAGTGAACAGTGTTAGCAAAGGTAAAAAATCTAAATTTGGGAAGGGCAGAACTATTTAGGATAGATTCTTACTGAAAAATTTTATTCTCGCTATCTAACAGTCTGGGAATTTCCATCTAAATGAAAGCAGATATAACTCTGCTTTGCTTTAAAAAAAAATTAAGGGTATTTTAAAAACAACATTCACTATTCTAACCTTTGGATTACACAGATGTTTGGTGAGTGACATCATCAGAAAGGTCTACCTGGTCAGTGAAGCAGTGACTTCAGAAGGCTGCGAGTCACAGAAAAATTCAAGCAAATGTATTAGTTGAGCAAAGTACCAGATGGCCCCTATGATCTCTGCACCTGAAGTGATTATTTATAAACATACAGGTGCTTACATTACACAGCATGGCTTGCAGCTACCACCATGAACTTTACACACAATGTGCTAAGTTGTCTTTCTTTTTCTTTCTTTTCTCTTCTCTCTCTCTCTCTCTCTCTCTCTCTCTCTCTCTCTCTTTCTGTTTATTTCAATGGCTTTAGGGGATACAGTTTTCAATTACATTGTTGCATTGTATAGTGGCAAAGGACTCTGGGCTTTAAGTGTACCCACACCCCCACCTGTGCACAATGCTCCTGATAGGTGATTTTTCATCTCTCCACCCCTTCCCCCGCTTCTAAATCTCCAGTGTCCATTATCCCATTCTCTATGCCTTTGTTGATCCATAGTTCAGCTCCCACTTATAAATGAGAACACATGGTATTTGGTTTTCTGTTCCTGAGTTACTTCACTTAGAATAATGTTCTCCAATTCCATCTGATGATATCTCTTTCTCACTTTCTCTCGGTCTCTCATTTTTCTTTTCTATCAGAATTTAATTTTTATGTGTGTGTTATTTAAGATGAACATATTAAATAAAGCACTCTGAAGTCAACTATTTTAGTGATAATGACAACTGAAGGCTTATTGTTTTCAAGATTTTTGTCTTTAAACTTCATTGATGATTTTAGACAGTAATGTAGATTTTGCTATGAAGTTTAGTGGAAATGGTGCTAAGGAAAATGTCCACTGGAACTGAAGGTTTTTGAATTCATGTGTGTTGGTGTGTCGAGTCAATGTGTCCATTGTAGCCCATGCTTTAAAACTAACCAGTCTTGTGTCCAAAGTCCAACAGTTTAACTTTATTAAATTGTTCAATTGATCAATCTGAATTAATTCCTGATTATACAAGTTTATATTCAGAGAGTGTCCCTTCCAGTAAAGAACAGAATTCAGTAAAATTATTTAAGAAAACCAAAATCCTAACAGTATTTTTTTCTTGCCTACTATTTTAAGACAAGATTTCCATGCTTTTACTTTACTAATATTTAATCTGCCAAAAAAGTAATGTGATTTACTCTTTTTCATTCTTCATACTAACTGGTTACATGTTTTCTCTTAAATTTCACCAATTTTTTTCTTGCCCATGTATCTACTGAATGCATAATCCTATTAGTCTCAGTGTACTTAGAAACTAGTTTTGTAGGTATATTCATCTGTGTAATATATATTTAAAATGTTTACATCAGTTCAGCTGCTAAGTGCTGAGAACGCAAAAATGAGAGATAGAACCTCCCACATCCAAGAGAAGAGTCAATCTAATAAGTAGGTAATTACAGCTCTGCCTTCTGACACCGTTGTTTCTGCCTTTGTGTATCTGCATATCCCATCCAGTCCTTCATGGCACAGGGTTGAAAACCAAAGAAGTTCTAGTTTTATTCTTTTTCTGTTTGCACCCTGAGTATTTAGACCAAATCTCCTGAAATGTAGATTTCAAATGCCTTAACATATGCTACTTGTATTTGGTAACTACCTTCCAACCTCCTGCTCCGTAGGTAAACTCCTGTTGAACCTTGTAGAATGAGCGGCAAATGTTCAATAAATCCTTGTTAAATTAAATGAACTGATGTCAAAATCACTTTTACCAACAGCAGCAGCAGCAGCTATGGCAGCAAGAAAAACAATAACTCAGAATAGTTGATAACCACCCCCTAATCAAAATTTTAATAATCCTTCTTATGCTGATGAGCACCTAATATACTGCATAATTCAATAAATTTAATACTAATTGAATAAAATGTTTTGCCAGAAAAGCTTTCTTTCACATAAAGTATTTATAATCTACTCTAATTTAAAAAACATAACTTTTGCTTGAAAATGTTCTGTTTTTTGCATGATTTTCTGCCTGCATGTATCAAAAAATGTTGCTAATGATAATGATCCTTAATATCTGTTGGTTAAAACACATAAAAATGTGACAGCACTGTATTAAGAATAATGAATTTCATTGATGGGCATGAAACCCAAAAAAAAAAAAAAAAAAAAAAATGGCCCAATATGGTAGTTTAACCCAGTAATCCCAGTGACTAGGGAGGCTGGGATTAGAACCCAGGAGGAACTGATAGGGCCAGGAGTTCAAAAACAGCCTGGGTAACACAGAGAGACCCTCATGTTTATAGAAAAAAAAAAATCTGGGCACGATGACATACACCTGTAAACCACCCTTCCGGGAGGCTAAGATGAAAGGATTGTTTGAGTCTGGGAATCTGAGGCTGCAACGAGCTATGATTGCACCACTGCACTCCAGCCTTCCAGCCTGGGTGACAGAGGGACAGACTTGGTCTCTTAAAAAAAGAAAAGAAAGAAAGAAGAAAAAGAAACCAAGAAAATTATCTCTGATCCAGAGAGTTATCTACTCTTAAAACTATTCTTTTACATCATCATTTTAAACAGGAACCAAATCCCATCACAGACATTATATTAATATATTCAATTAAACATTATCAGTACAGATTTATGGTTTGCTTTGCAGAGGTAGATTTACTCTGAAGCTAAAGCTGGCTAAGATTTAGAGCCTCACACTTGCACAGGTCATCTCTAAGATCCAAGAAATGGGGGGTAGTTGTAAGCTTAGCAATGTAATGATAATTTTGCAAAATGTCCAAAATAATTTTTACATTATATGAAGCCTTAAAACCCCATATATTTTGTGTCATTCTGAGACCATGCAAATCTCATATCTGTCCCTGGTTATCACTTTAAATATTAGGTATGCTTCTAATGTCTTTTGTCAAGTCAAACCAAAGTATTTAACTTGAAAAGTACTTCTTTATCGATCTTACCGATACAATCAAGTGCATTCACTGCAGAAAAAGAAACTTAAATAGGTGTGAAATATTACAGTGAAAATGTCATCACTACCAATCTATGTTATAACCATATTAAAGGGCAGCTCTATCTCAGATCAACCACTATCATTTATTTATTCCAAGTAATATCTCAGGACCAAGGGAACCAATGACAACAAGTCCAATGCAGAAGAGATATGCAGATGCAATGAACACTGCAAGTATGTACAATATGTTTTAAACAGTTGTCTAGTATCCTTGTATAATATGTTACATAAAAATATATGGCTCCATTTATGATTAAGAATTTTATTTCTTATGTTGAAAAGTTTACTTTTGCTGTAATTTTTGTTTTATTTCTTTGTAGAAATAAACCCTTCTTCTAAATGAAATCTACAATTTTAATTTTCAAGTTCTGTCTTAGAATTAGAATAAAATTCATAAATACTCCCTCCATATTGGACTGTAAAACTAATGCCACTAGGAAAATTAAATAAATTAAATTCCCTGAATACCATCAGATATTGTCTCAAGTCTTGTCATTTAGTTTTCTTTTTTTTTCCTTTTTCAAAGATATTATGTTTTCTCATATATGTATCTATTACAATGAGTGCAGTTGTCTTAAACTACTGGCTAAGAATTAATTGTTAATATACCTTCTACAAATAAATGATCTAAGTTAAAGAATACAGTTGTTAAGTGAACAGAATTTGCCTCAGCAATAATGTAATTAATTTGATACCACTTTAACCAAATATATTTTTACTAAATTGTACTTAGTGCGGTATGTAATCTTTTCTACCACACTGTCAGAATTTTCTAATAAAATCATCCAATTGTCATGCTGTTTCTGTAAAAAATTACATGCTATATTTGTTCCTTTGAGAATTAGCTAAAACAAATACACATATTTTTATATGACAAATATGCTTTTTCTGGACACATCAAGGTTATCTAATAATCAGATGAATAAAAATTGTTAGCTACAACACAGTGGATTTAGTCAAATTGTAGCTTACATGTATTGCTTTACAGTGAATTGATGCAATAAATGAATCAAATTCTAGTTGCCTGACATTCAACCCAAAAACCATTAATAGAACTGCAGTTTTTGAAACTATCATAAAAGAATACAAGTTCAACTTCCTGATTATTTATTTATTCATCTGCATATCTACTAAATACCTTTTTCTAGAAGGGAGTTATGATGGCTTATAAAGATACGAAATACAATGTGATAACATAAATGGACAGCAAGAGTAGCAAACGTGGACACACAGAAAAGGCTTAGTAATAAGAAGGAGTAAAACATGGGATGCAGAACTTTGAGACTCATTTGTTGGACAACAAATCAAGTTCTGAGCTTCCTGGCAAAAAAAAAGAAAAGCCTAGAAATTTAAAGACTCAACATGGAGATTAAGTCCCATGATTCCTGACATGAAGACTATCTAATGACTTTTCTCAAAAAAATTCCTAAAAATAATATGGTAGAATGCAGTTAGCAAGGGTAAGGGCAACAACTCTACAGCAGACCCAAAAATGTGTTTCTAAGACTGCATTTTCTTATAGCATATTTTTACTGCAGCTCAATGCCATCATGTCAAAGAACACTTCACGAACTGGAATTTGATTGTGGGTCAGATCATTCACCAACTTAATGACAAGCTGATTCTCCTTCCCTCTCTGCTTCCATCTGCTACTTACCCAATCCAGGCACACTGATCTTTTAATTTCCTTAAACATCCCAGGCCACTCCTGCCTGAAGGTATGTATTCTTGCTGTTTCTTCTGCCTGGAATTTCCCATGTGTCCACTTTGATTATTTCTTCACTTCCCTCTGGACTTTGTAGAAATATCACTTTAGGTGAGACTGACTACCTGTTTAAAAATGATAACATCTCCACTGACACCCTTTACTTCCATTCCCATGTGTTTCCTCTACAAGATTTATCCATTTCTATTACACTATTTGTTTATATTTCTTTGATTTTTGTCTGCCTCACTCACTAGAATGCAAATTCCATTATACTCTTGGGGTCTTTCTCCACCTTTGTTTTCGCCATGAGGAATGCTCCCTGACTAGCTATAGTCAGGATTGCTATCAAAAAGGCTAGACTGATAAAATATTGTTTCAGATGCTTGTGACTATCTTTTGCAAAGTCTAAACCAACTACCCTCAAGGTGCTTCTTTTCAACCCATCAAGATTCACATAATTTAGTGGTTATACCACTAAATTTCCCATAGAAACTCTTTATATAAAGCTAGTCAGGGTTAATACAAGTACCTGACTAAATTTGGTATTCATATTCTAAAGTTAAGACACAATGATCATTTATAAACTTGACATCAAACTTCTACAAAAAATGTGGTTGCCAAGAAACAGTGCATTAGTTTGCCCATCTCCTAAATAATATATGTGCTTGCAATGAATTGGAAACTCTGCTTTGTTTTGTTTTTGGAAAGGATCCCGCATTATCAGTGATGTTTTGAGCTTTTCAGAATTTTCAACTACTGCTATTTTTTGCTTTATAA
The DNA here is from genome assembly GCA_027257055.1 of Cephalopachus bancanus. Taxonomy (NCBI): domain Eukaryota; kingdom Metazoa; phylum Chordata; class Mammalia; order Primates; family Tarsiidae; genus Cephalopachus; species Cephalopachus bancanus. The sequence continues at coordinate 3,067,969 of JAPVLO010000074.1, forward strand.
TTATCTTACTGTTAATTTATCTTTTTAAATTTTCTCTGGATTGCTTATTTATTTATTTGGGTGAATTAGTTAACTAATAACTGAATGTTAAAATGTTTATGCACTGTGGTCCAAAAATGACTTGTGCTTACCTTCTTTACTAAATAGATACAATTAATATTTACCATTGCAGGATTTCCTATTTGAAAATTCACGTACTTGATAAAATTTACTTGTACATGGTCACCCATGAGTACACACACAGCAGCAGAAAAATTGAATTTTCTGATTCACCCATTTCCAACTAAGGTTGAACAAGTAACACTCTTATCTCTTGATTCTGCTTTCATACTGTAAACAATTATCCTTTTTGCAGTCTGTTTAGTGACATCTTGTTCTTATTTCGTTATTTCTGTTTGTGAATCTGCTATTTAAAATGGCTCCAGGTCTAGTGCTGAAGTGTTGTCTAGTGTTCCTAAGCACAAAATGGCTATGATTTGCCTCAGAAAACAAATATGTGTTAAATAAACTTCTTTCAGGTATGAGTTAAAATGTATTAGCTGTGAGTATAATGTTAATGAATCAGCAACAAATATCAAATGAGGTGTCTTTAAACAGAAAACACACATAAAACAAGGGGACAGGTTGACCAGTTGATGAAAATGTTGGGACTACAGGCTTGCAAGAATCTAACCTTGTATTTCCCCTAAGAATTATAGTTCATGATGCACTAATTCAGTGTTCATGGCATCTTTATAAAAATAACTACTATCAACAAGAGTCAACCATACAAAAATAATCACCTATCCAAGAAAAATTTTGACCTACCTTGACATTTTTGTAAGCCTCAAATTCCACTTCTCCCTCAAGTAGAAGCCAACCAACAGGGTAGTTAGACTGAAAGGTCGTTTGCCCTATTTAAGGTAGTAGATCTCCCTCTTAAGTATTAGACATTTATTAAGATGTAACAGAAGAATGGTAAGAAAAAAAGGGATAGAAAGAAGAGAAAAAGAAGTGGAAAGGTGAAAATAAAAAGAATTTGTATTGCATATATTCTGTTGTATAATCCCTTCTTTCCAATAATATAACCTTTAAAAATGTCTAAAATGTAGTCTCATGAATGCAAAATCATTTTTCTCCCACAAAATAATTCCAAATTTATACCCCAAACCACAATTAAGTATAGAAAATGTTTAGGGTAAAAATAGTTATATATGTTTTTATTTATTTGTATGGAATTTATATGTATAGTCAGATTATTTCATACTATTTAAAACAAAATTTAAGTGTTGTTAACCTGATTTACTATTTAAATCAATATTTCTCTTCTCAATCATCTTGTATCATCTACTAAATGTGAGAGACATAAAATCAAACACATTTGAAACATATAACAAGATGAAAGTTAGAATAGGGTGAATCTAAGTAAAGGGTACTTACTAAGCACTACTATCAAATATATTCCTTCCTGAGGATTTAGTATCAATCTTCTGATAAGCTGGCAACAATGTAGCCATTAAAAAAAGTTTAATTTAAGTTCCACCAGATGTTCCTTCTAAAACACTGAAAGAGACTGGCAATTGTTCCTGCTCAAACACCATTTTAGGAAGTTACTTATTTGCATTTTATTTGACAGCCCAAGAGTGTCAACAAAGACAATTACTGACTAAAGTGAAGACGTGACCATAGCTACTGCTACTGAATCCATGTCAGAGTTGTGGGGAGGAGAATCCTCTTTTTATTTTCTTGGCTAAGAAGCCAGAACTAGAATGAGGCAAGTAAGGCATTAAAGGGTGCAAAATGTAAGGAAGAACTTAATCTCAGTTGTGGGCAAGTGCTAACCATGCCTTTATGTTTTCTTGAGAGTAAAAGCTTTCTTAAGAGTGAGACACAAAATTTAAAGAGGTGTTCACTCAGAGTCATGCAAGTTCTGATAGCAACATAAATAAATAAAATAAATTTTAAAAAATAAAGGATGGTGAACATCCTGGGACTAAAAATAAACCCATTTCCTCTGTGCAGTTTCCCTGTTTTGGTTTTGTGACTTAGCCCATTGTGTTCATATAATTCTGCGTGAATTCGGGGTTATGTGTTTTTGAATCAGTGAGGTACTAGTTCCTGATAAAAATAATGATAATAGACACAGATATACTTAGCATTGTGATGCAAATTGGCAAAAAGTATAGAGAAAAAACCACTGGTTTCCTGAAAAATATAGATCAAAATTACTAAATGGCTGGTGACATTTCTCCATGACAGAGGATCAAAGCTGAGACAAAAGCGAGTCTAGAATTTAGCTTCCCTAAGCAGACACTGCAACAAAACTAAAGAAAGCAGCACTTGTAATTGTCATATCCTTTTTTACACTTTAAAATTTAAAAAAAATTTAATTTAAATTACACTTTGGTGAGTAATAGCTATACTTTGCTGGTGTGTAGGAGAGGAGCATGCATTCTAACTAGAATTTTCACTACATAGATGGCAGGGAGTAAGGAAGAAAGCACATTTCCCCAAGCTAGGTAGTGATGAATTTGTGATGTCAAGATATGTATTCTTTCCATTCAACCACATGGTTCTATTTGGATAGGTAAAATATAAATGTATCCACGTGAATGGATACATTTGCTGCAGGTTTTAAAGAATTTTGTTTTTTACCTATAGGCTAGCCTCACTGCAGAGATCATATGACAGGTCTCCTTTTGAGGGCTTTGAACTTTGGGTTGAGTTTAGCATTCATCTACCTTAAATATTCTCAAGTTCAGACATATGAACTCACCATAAAACTCATGTAGTTAGTTTTCATCTGGATATAGTCAACAGACATTATTATTGTGTATAAAGAAATGTTCATCTTTGCATTTTCTTTGGCTTTATACTATAGAATTACATTTCAGGGAATATTTTAGGGTGATTAATTTCAGCATCATGTTTTACGTTTACTTTATGAAAAAAATGGGGAAAAATAACCTATGGTCTTCATTTTTCCTTTTTGTGTCTAATTATATTCTAGAACACCTGCCTACCTAAACTGATATATTTGCAATGACAGTTCTCAAAGGCCTGGCCACATTTCCCCATATGAACAATCAATGACCCACCCTCTATATGTATTATAGATAAGGCTATCAAAATTATCAGCAAATTATTTGGTTTCTACTTGTTTATCTTTCCAAAGACACCAAGAAAAAAAAATGCCTGTTTATAGAAACATTTAAATGATGTTAGAATATTCAGCATACTTTTTCCCTCAAAATGTCAGAATTTCAGTACTCCCAAAATGTTACGCAATCACTATTAATTCTGAACACATAAGCTGGTAAAGTTTAAATGTCATCATTTGTAGAACTAAAATGAATTTGTCAAGCTCAGATTCTGAATTCAGAACTTCACAGAGTATGGAATTGGTAAACCCTAGTAATAGGTTTGAGCCAAACTTCAGATTAAATGAAGTTTTGACCTAAAGCATGCTCTTAAAAAAAAAAAAAAAAGGAAAGAAAGAAAATTAACTGAGAGTTTAACAAGCAATCCCATTTATCTAGTTCCATTAAACATCACTTTTCTTCAGTAGAATTCTAATGGCACTAGAATCTCTCTCTTGCCTCCTGGGAAACTCTCATAGATTTCATTAGCTTTTAAGATTTAAAAAGTATTTGAGAAGCGAACAATTCTGTGTGTGTGGGTGTGTGGGTGTGTGTGTGCGCGTGCGCGCGTGTGTGTGTGTGTGTGTGTGTGTGTGTGTGTGTGTGTGTGTGTTCGTTCTGCCCTTTCTTCAAATGTGTAATTACAAGAGCTGTCCTATGTAATTTTAATTCTGAATGTGTAAACTATTAAAATGACAGCCAGATCCTGAAGGTGTTTTTGGTATGTGTGAAAGTATAACTTGCTGGCGTGCCTGTCATAGGTATGCCAGCTACTCGAGAGGAGAAGGTGGGAAGGTCATCTGAGCCCAGAAGTTCAAGGCCAGCTTGGGCAAGAGTGAGAGACCATCTCTTACAAAAGTAAAATAAACAAAATAAAATAAAACTCATTACTTAAAAATAATTACTAAAAAACAATGTATGTGTTACAAATTCTGTTCCTATCCTAATATTTTATAAATATAATTTGTATCTGCTCTTCCCATCAAAAATAAGTTTTATTTAACATTTAATACTTTATACATCACAAAGCATTTTGGCAGATGTTATCAGATTCACGTCTGACTCCGATTTTAAAGAGTAAGAAGGTCTGGCACTACAGACCCTTGTGACAGATAAAAGAATAAGGAAAGGCAATTTAAAATACTTGTCTATGGTCACCAAGTGTGCCAATGTGATAATTCTTGCTTGAGTTGGTCTTTGTTTTCCCCTTAGACTTTAGGTTTCTTTTAAATAAAAACATCTGAATCAGATCAATCATAGAAGGTACAACTAAATGCAAGATACATGTATCACTATTAATAACAATACCAACTAATCCTCAATGTATTTTTTGTATATGAAACAAAAGCTCTTTACATATGTGATATTATTTAAGCCTATCAACAACTATTTTAGGTAAACCCTAATAGTAAACCCATTTTATAGAGATTAAGTTGAGAAAGCTGAACCATTTATTTTGGTTCACAGACCTCCTCGTTTATACACTGGAGTGAAAACTATGAGGCTAAACTTTCTCTGCATGCACTGGCATAATTCAACAATTCAGTACTATGTATGCCATCTGTAGTAGGTAATATATCCAAAGATGATCATTTCCAATTCCATCAGAGAAAACAAAACAAAACAAAACAACAAGCTTCTATCTTACTTTTCTAAGTCCTTAATTTTTAGGTCCAACTCCCATTTCAGCACTTTACTTATCAGAAAATGGACTGAAATCTTCCTACTCTATTTTGTTTTGAGAGAGAAGGATGGTCCATACATTGAAAATTCCAGACAGTCGCAAACTACTGAGCTTCCTCTTCCACCTCTTCTCTATTATTTATTTTTTTCTGCTTGGTGTATGGAATATTTTAAAGCAGAGCCAGGACCATCACAGGAATTATATAAATGGGAAAGGTCCATGATCCTGGGTCATCAGGGTAGCATCACCATCATTCAAACCCAGAACTCTTTTTGTCTCCTGAGACTCACATCTTCCCATTAGGTTCGGTCTCCTGGAACCTGGGGCTCCCAACCTGGTCTGAGACACAGGAGTAGCTGTAAATACTCCCAGTGATACTCCTGAGGAAACTCTGCTCACTTGGGCACATTAGATGCTCTAACACATGGCAAAGACTGGATCAGGACCCCACAACTGTGAAGTGCATTACCAGTGCAATAGGCTATCTCTCTGGCTAGAGGAGAGAGCACATGAAAAAGGTTGTTTTAATGTATAAAATCAAAGGAGAATACTGAAAGACCTGAAGCAAAGAATAATCAAAATCAAATAACGGAGGTTTTCAGACTGCTAAAAAAGAAGAGCTACTGGGCTCCTCACTGGACATTTTCTTGGGGGAAACAATTTTTGGAGAGATCGACTCTGGCTTTCACAGTTCATGTTTATTGTTATTATAGCTTGCTTTTAGGATATTCACTAGTTACTTTGGTCATATATATTTAGTCTTAAACCCTAATTTTTCTTACATTGTTTTTTTCAAGAGATAATAATATTAATAACAATCATATTTATTATTCTCATTATTATTTGGAAACAGAGTCTCACTCTCTACCCAGGCTAACATGCAGTGGTATGATTCTAGCTCAACGTAGCCTTGACCTTTTTTTTTTTTTTTTTCGGCCACTGCAGTCTTGACCTGCTGGGCTCCAGCGATCCTTCCGCCTCAGCCTTCCGAGTAGCCGGAATTACAGGCATGTGCTACCACGCCCGGCTGATTTTTTGATTTATTGTAGAGATGAGGTCTTGCTGCCCAGGCGGGTCTCAAACCCGCGGGCTCAGGCAATCCACTCACCTCAGCCTCCCAAAGGCGCGGTGCCTTGACCTTCTGAGCTCAAGTGATCCTCCCATCTCAGTCTCCCAAGTAGCTGAGACTACATGTTCCTACCACCCTGTCTGGCTATTTTTTTTTCTTTGTAGAGACAAAGTCTCACTATGTTGCCAAAGTTGGCATCAAATTCTTGGGCTCAACTGATTCTCTCTCCTTGGCCTCCTAAAGTGCTGGGATTACAGGCAGGAGTCACCGTGTCTGGCAACAATGATAATAATAATTATCACAATCAAAGCTTGTGTAACCAGAGAAATAAAACTTATATCAAAGATCAAGAGAAATAAAATCTTGATTTACATTTTTTTGAACTGACTAATAAGATTATTGAGATTTAATCCTGATCTTCATATCTTAGGACACTGAGAAGCAGGCACTGCTAAATATGAGGACAGTTCTAAAAATCATATCTCCTATGAAATGCTTGAGATGAGAAATTATCTATTCTTTATAAACATTCATGTAAAATTGGGGTGGCTGAAAAAGTGCTGACTTCAAAAATGTTAGAAGCTAAATGTTATTCAACCTCCTAAAAATTAGTGTTTTCCTAAAACTCAATATTCTCTCAAAAAACACTCACTGTGCTCATAATTTCATGAGCTTTCCATGCATTCAATAGACATCTATTGCCAGGCATAGTGACTCACACCTGTAGTCTCAGCACTTCGGGTAGCCAAGGCAGGCAGATTGCTTTATCCCTGGAGTTCATGAAAAACCTTGTATCCACAGAAAAATTAAAAATGTAGCTGGGTGTGGTAGTTTGCACCTGTAGTCCCAGCTACCCCGGATGCTGAGGTGGAAGGACACCCTGAGCCCAGGAGGCTGAGGATGCCATGAGCTGCAATCATTGTGATCTTACCAATGCACTCCAGCCTAGATGATAGAGTACGATTCTGACTCAAAAAAACCCCCCAAAACCCCTCAGGCAATATGGCACTATGCTTGCCTGTATTGGACATAATTCCTTTCCTTATAAAGCTCACTAACTTTTAGAAATGCATATTCTCTCTCTTTTATATTTTATTGAATGCTTTCATACTTTTAAATTCATTTTTATGTGTACAACAGCCTTGTGAGGTTAGCATTATTGTTCCTATTTTGTTAATGATTGAAATGAGGAAACAGGTTATTTGCTTCAAGTCACATCATTTATAAGTGGTGGAGCCAGTATGAAACCCAAATCACATTACTCTGAAATGTGTATTTCTTCAACTCCTGCCCTAAGACATGGACCTCAGGCTCCCTGATTCCCCATCAGGGATACTGTAGAATGAGTGCTAAAGCCCCAAGCAGCTGTAATATTAAAAACACAATAAGAAGAATACATTATGTTGCTTTTTGATGAAAATATTTGCTATTCATTCAATACTTAGATTTACTATAAAAAAAAAACAACAATTATGCAACTTGATAAAAATCATCATGGGTGATTTATGTGTATTTCAGGACCAAAATTACATAATACACTTTATGTTTTTTTCCTAAATTTCGAGAGCACTTCTTTGATTGGAAAAATAAAAAGGGCTGTTGCATTACTGTTTAAGCCTCTAAAGTATCTTAAACTCCCTCCTTAAAGTTTCTATTTCTGGCACATGTTAGCTTTGGCTAGGCAGAAAGTTACAAATGGAGTACTGTGAAAAACTGGACTTTATCAGTGTGGTGAGAATTCACAGATAAATCAAACTTAAACAAACATCAGAAGTCATATACAGTTTGAAGAAAGCAACACAGAAACATATAAGATATTAATCACTTGAATATGGCTTGAGTCATAAATATCCATTGTGAAATCTTAATTGGATCTGAAATAAAATGCGCTTCCTCCTCTGACCCTACCCCTGAATCTTCACTCACTTGTATATATTTTCCATTATCAATTGTACTCAGGTTTCCTACAAATGATCTAATCAATGGAGGAAAAAGCTGCCTTGTTTCAGATCATTACATTTCACAACTGCTCTTCCAAAATCACTGAATACAGCTGTTCTGCCATAGGTAAATGTCTATTTGCAGGTGTCATAACAATCAACCAAAAAGATATCACCCTTTGTATTAAAGCTTATATTTTTAGTTTCAATATCAAGCTTTAAACTATATTGCATCTTTCGATACTCATTTTGTAAAATCATTTTTTCAAAGTTGTGTATGTGTTCTACAGCTCAGAGTTACTTTTATTTTAGAGGCTCTGTATTTCCCCATAAACTCTATATATGACATTAGTTTTACAAATAAGTTCACACTATCTGTTGTAGTGATGTGACAATTCCCATCTATTTCTTTAGCAATTATTTTTAACTGTTGATGCTTTCATTTTCTTAGGTATAATTAAATCAAAATTCCAATGACTTGAGCCCCCTAGTATCTGCTTCTCCTGAGTAAGCAAAACATATCAGTTAACCAACATAAATTCAGCTCGATTATGATTCAGTTGAGAAAATTATGTAAACCTCGTCAGGGATGGAGTGGATGTGAAATATAGAACTGAGTCTCTTAGATATGTTATGGGAAAGAAAATGCCAATTTTTATCTTATTTCTTCTTCATTTCAAAGAACCAAGTGCAGAATGTGTAATCTTTCCTCTCCACACAGATTCCACTCCAACATGGATGGCTAAATGACTCACAAATCAGAAAAATCTAATTTAGGCATGGTTTGACTAATTTCACTAGTGATCATCACAAATCTTTCAAACTCACATCTGTTGAACATTATGTATGTGTTGTCCAAATTTTGATTGTGTGTTTTCAGTTAAATACCTTAAAACATGTCAGCATTTTAACGAAGGAGATAAGCAAATGTTCTAAGGGAAGTATTCTTATCAGATAATTGTGCACTGTTTACACACACAACTTGCTGGAATGATGTTAATCATTTTGGTTCTGGTACTTCAATTATCATTCCGGTAACAGCCCCATCTTGAGAAATTACCCTTCTGCATTTATCTTACAGAAGACAAGTATTCTTCTAGCCTAACTAGAAATGTAGATGGCTTCACCAGACTATCTTGTTTTTTTCTTAACTTTTGTCTCTCTCTTTTTTGTTTGGGCGGTGTCAGGACAGAAGATAATTCTCAGGCCCTTGGTCTGAGACCTACAGCTGACTGAATCAACCATGGGTAAAGTTGTCAAATCCTCAGTGAAACTATTTTTCCAATATGTTTTTGAAATTGCTATGTGAGCTTTTACTTACTAAAATTATATGTTAACTGTTGGCAAGAATAACTTGTCATTCATTTATTTCTTATAAATCAATGTCCTTACTATGGACTGAATGATGAACCCCCAAAATTCAATATGCTTCCAATAGGAGCAAACTTGCAAATAGGGCTTTTATGAGATAATGAAGGTTAAACGAGATCATAAGGTTAGGAACCGAATCCCGTAGCACTGGTAGCCTCATAAGAAGAGAAACAGATCTTTCTCTTCTGCCATGTGAGCACACAGGAAGAAAACTACTACCTGCGTGGTTCATACAAAAATAAACACAATCAATTTTTTCTAAGACATCCTAAATTGCTTGCAAGTCAAGAATAAAAGTTCTCACCAGAAGCTGACCTTGCTGGTACTTTGACCTTGGACTTCCCAGCCTCTGAAACTATGGGGAAAAAAAATCTGATTTCTTAAAGCTCTAGTATCACCTAAACTGATATTTTTATGGAAGCTTAAACAGACCAATATAATACTGAAATTGTATCTTTTCTCAAAATATGATTGGCTGGTTATATGACAGATTAATATTAATTTTAGTTCCAACTGTTCTAATATTTTAGGTCTAAAAATATATAATTATTTGATTTAAACAATTAATATACTTTCTGGCTCTTCTCAGTTATAGCTCTAATGACAACTCCCTCACTCTACTTATTTTAATTACAAATGTACCACTTACTTTATCTCTAATATAAAAGAATACCTCCTTTCTAACTCATAAGGTTCAAAGATTTAATCAGTATTTGCGATAAAATAGAAGTATTGTAAGCTTTAAAAAAAAGAATAATTAGAAGAAATTGTCATTACTAAATGTTTTCAACATTAAGTATGAGGCTGTAAATTGTTTAGATTTCAACTTCTGTGAATATATAAAAATGTAACACATTAGATTATAGTGTCTTATTTTATTTCTGTTGACATATGTTTCTAAATATCTATTATTTTCTGAAAACAATGTTTTGTCTAAAATAATAATGACTGTCAATCCCTCATCATAAGGGCTTGTCAAAAAAAAGAATAAACAATATAATCATAATGAATAAATCGGGGACCCAACTTTATAATGTAAAAGAATTCTTCAGAATTTGTAAGCAATGTCAGAAGAAAAATCTTATTTTTAATTCTAGATGAGTAGAAAACTTTTTGGAATTCTGAACTATAAATAATATTATTACACAATTCCAAAAAAAATAAAAAACAATTTCCTGAAACTTTCCAAATTGGTGTGCTTCAGAGAAATGCAATCAACTACTACATAAAATTATCAACATTATCTAATAATGTTATAGATTTATGTCTGGCCCACATTTCAGACAGACCCATTCCTTATTCTAAACCTAGACAATAGACTTTACTGAATCACCTCTTGCTTATTCTTCAAACCAGCAGTGATATTTAAGCCCTTCTTTAATGACAGTTTAGATAATTGTACAACTCTTTTTAAGATTTCAGAACTTTCAGAGAATGTCTTCTCAGTAGAGAAAACTGGCAGTCACTACCTCAACCAAGTGATCAAATTCAACATCATGAATGAGTCATAGCAACATCCTATACGTCCTGATATGATGCACTGAGGAGGGGAAAGCATCACTTCTATCTTATCCTTTCTACAAAACATACCCTGTAATTTATGCATTAAAAGAAATATAAGACAGATACAGACTGTGAAGGATTCTACCAAATTATTGGTCAAGAATGACAACAAAAGACTAAAGAACTATCCCAGACTAGAAAAGGCTATTAAGACAGAACAAATGAAAACTGTAATATTGAATTGGCTTCTCCCAAAAAAGGACTTAATTCCAACCCCTGGCAAAATTTGAATATATTTTACCATGACAAGTAAGTAGTATTGTAAGAATGTTAATTTCCCGGTTTAAATTATTTCTGTAGCCATGTAAGATATTACTATTTTGAGAAGCTGGATATGGGAATAGTACTTTGCAATATATTTGTAAGTCTGAAATTAGTTCAAAGTAAAAGGTTTTAAATTTTTAACCAGTTTGTTCTCCATTTTACAGATGAGGAAATAGAAATTTATTGTTTCAGACCCTTGTTCAAAATAATGAGAAAATTGCAACTTTAACCTAAGGTTTCTGCTTACTGATCTTTCCACTCTATTACACCTCACCCAATATAGTTTTAGAAGACTGTTTTACTTTCTAAGAAAATACATTTACTTACTTTTTGGGGGCTTTGATTTTAAGATTGTATTGAAAAGATACACAATCACAGAGGTATGCCAGCTATCCCCATGCAAGCGTTTGTTCATGGATCTGTGAGTTAGTTCCTCTGTGGTAACCATCTCCACAGCTGTGGGTTAGCTTTGGAATTTACTGCTTTCCATTGCCATCTGGTTACCTGCTTGCCTTATGAAAGAGTCTGTCTTTTAACTCTTCTATCAAGCACACTGTCTATCACAGGGGAAGATATTGATAAGTATTTGAAGAAGGATGGAAAAACGGAAGGAGAAAAAAGAAAACACAGAGGGCAGGTTTAATAGCAAATAAAAGATAATTTTTGGATTCAATGTTAAGCATACTTATACAAACTAATGTTTCTCTCAGGTAACCAACCTAAGACACACAATCAATACAAATCATGCAAAACCATTAGGATACATTTTCCCCAACATGGTCCTGATATAGACACCTATATACACTCAAGCCAGCAAAGGTTCGGTGACAGTCCTGCTGCCTAGCTAATTCTGTCATGTGTCCTGGTGAGTCACAGAGACTGATACAGATTCTGTGATTCTGTATCAATGAGCAATGCACATAAAGCTTATCCAAACAATTAGAGTGTCCTTTATATAGAAAGACCTAGATCATCATTTTAGTCTGTCTTGTCCTTTGCACTTAAACAGCTCAATATAAATACAGTGTAAAAGCACAGCAAATAAACACTGCATTTTAATCTTTATTTTTGCTGTTTCTATCACCAAATAGGCAGCGATTATAGTATGTATAAACACAAAAATATTTTTTTTATTTAAATTATTTTGATCAACATACATAGGAAATAAGAAGCCCAACCTAAAGCATCTAGCTTGGCTATACTTAGGTATACAACTGAAAGTCTACCTCTTTCTCCAACTTTTAGCTGTATAATTGTACCTGATAAAACCTTAGGTGATTATAGCCTTCATTTCTAACCTAGCTTTTTAAGAGAATTAGCAATATTAAACTGAATTAACAGTGAGTGTCTGCATTTTAGTGGCACAATCTGATATATTTTATTTTCAATATAGTAAAAAGAAAACAAGATAATTTTGAATTGTTGATTGTGTGAAAAAATGCTTGTAATATCTTACAACTACACTGGAGTATTACAGGGGCTAAAAACAAGTGCCAAACAATATTTCTAAAAATCTTAACATATTTGCATCCCACAGAGCTGATTCATGTCCAAATTCCTTTTGAAATCACCAGGAGTTCACACTTCTATCAGCAAACTAAGGAAGGTAAGAACAAGGGCCTTTACAAATTAACTCTGGTTATGAAGATATAATGAAAATGGGTTTTCTAAATATTCCTAGAAAAACTGTCTTTGTTTTCTCCTAAGATCTTATCTGACTTTAGGCATCTACAGGTTCAGAAGATACTTTTCTGTTTTGTTTTGGTTTTTTTTTTTAGCCCACCAAAGTCTATAAAACGTAAATTTTACTATGATGAGTGTACTCTTCCCTAAGTCATTAATACCTGAGATTCATTATTTTCTTTTTGTATCTAATATAACATTTCCCATTTAAGGCAGCTAATTTGTAACTCAATTTTTAAAAACACAACCTATTTTCAAGATGAAAATTTCTTTTCTGAAACACTGAATGAATCTTTTGATATCAGGAGATACAGAACTTCTTGGTGAGAGACTGCTAAGGTATAATTAAATGCATTGAAAATGTTCACCAACAGTTCCAAGTAGCTTAAATTTAAAGCCAAGTGAATTCTGCAAACTGTATTTCTATGTATTTGATTTCTACTGGGGCAGCAGGTATAAATTTTCCCTGAATGAGTAGGGAAGAAAGGGCAGTAGCAAAAAAAGGCAAGACTGATGTTAACATCTAGAGAAGCAACTGTGGAAGAGGCACGAAACACACATTTCAGTGAAAGTAATGGCCTAGAGCACAGCAATTGGCTGTCAGCCCATTACGGTTAGAAAAGATGAAAAACACTTAATACCTGGAACAGAGGCTGGGCAGTTTTGTAGACAGATTTTTTTTTTTTCCCCGATGGTTAGGGGACATTAACTGTGAAATGCCAAGGTGAGAAAAAGACTGGACTGGAAAAATGCAGTGTGATGCAATGAAATGGGTGGGAACTGTGACCCCTCCACCCCACCATTTACTGCAAATAGTCAGGTGAGGGGTGATAGGAAGTCACACGGATAAAAGAAATGATTCTACCCTTTATTCTCTTCGTGTAAGGACCAGAATACAGGCATGATGATTAAGAAATACACTTAGGGAAAAGTGCATTATTATTTTTTAAAACAGAACTCAATCAGAGAAATATCTAAGGACTCCTTTAAGGCTATATATTTAAGGTCAGCAGTTCATCAACTTATTTTCACAAGAAAATGAAGAAAACTAATGATGAAGATTGCACCATCAAAGTCTAGCACAGCTCAGAAGTCTTGTTTGTTTCTGAGTAAGGGTGCTAGAAGCATTTCTGGCCTTATTCAACAGACACTTCAACTTTGGTCTTGGGTTGTCGTAAGTAAAATAAATCCAGTAAATTAGCTAAATTAATAAGGCCAACAGTCATATTGTGGCCTTATTATCCTCAATGTCTTAATTACCAAGTTTTATTCACTGTATAGTCATTTAACTAGTCATGTTGGCCACTAGCCATTAACATGGACTTCTAATTTGAAGATCTAAAACATTCAGAGACACTATTTATCTAATGCTGCAAGTGCCCATGTTTAAAGACTGAATTTTTTCACCCACTAAAGATATTTCTGCCATAGTTTAATCACATATAAATATATAAGGACAAACTGCATTTCTAAGCACACTCAAAACAGACATTCCTGTAATTAATTTGAATAATAATTTAATTGAATAATAATTTAATACTCTTAGGACATAAAATAATTCCTGCTTCCATCCGATCACACATATAACATTTGACACACTATACAATAGATTATCTATAAATCAATTAATATGTAGTGAAGTAGAAAATAGAATATCCAGATTAATTAAAAATATATTCCAAATATGTTGATCTCACTTGTTTGGTAACAGACTTGGATTAGATATATCATTTTTACTATTTTAGAGATGGGAAAACTAAAGCTTAATAATATTAGGCAACTTGCCTCAAGGTTATATAACTAGTAGGAGTGATAGGGCCAGCAGCAAAACTGATGTTAATCAGATACACACGACACCTGTCCATTATATGAGGAAATTAAGCTGTAAGGTTTATCAAAGTCTTCACTTCTGCTTTTCAAATTACCTATATAGCTAGGTTTTATCACAATGCCTCGGAGTATGGCCACCTAACTAGCATAGGTTAAATATATATCTATGGAAAGTAGTGATTTGGCTCTTTCTTCTCTCCATGAGGTTTACCTGCCTAGACATTTCTTCACATCTCTGTCTACAATTTTTAGTTATTTTTGTCCTATAAACGTTTATGGTCATAGCCATCACTGCCCTAAACTAAAACAAAAACAAGCAAACAAAAAAACAAAGAAAATATATCTATTTCATATACATGGGATCAAAATGTGCTGAGATAAAGTTATTCTTATATCTCTACTTATTCAGACCACCAACCTTAAAGGAACCATTTCATCATTTCTAATATAACATCTGTAGTACTCAAATTCTGTGCCACTTTTCCCAAGGAAACATAAAAATTGTTCCCACAAGGTCTTGCATTTTTCTCTCTTGCTTATAAATAAATCCTCTCTCCATCTCAAATGATTTTATTGCCACTTTCTTTGTATTTTAGTCAATTAATAGTTGTCTTTTAATCAATTACATCCTGAGCATTTTACTGCAAAGGACATATTGAACTCCCAAAATGAAGCATGCAAGAGATAAACATAAGCTAACTTTCCTGTCATATAAAATTTAAGTGACCTTATTTGATTAATTGAAAGAGAAGTACAGGATATTTCTTGTTACCTAGTGAAGAAACCACACAATTTGTCTTAGAAAAATAACAGCAGATTTGCCCAGTAACTTCATATACATTTGGAATTTAAGTAATATGGGGACATACACTTTCATTATTTTAAATTGGCTTGTAGCTGTTATTTGGTATATTTCTGAATTATCATGGAAAGTTCATAAAACTAAAAGGAAGGCATTTAATTTTTTTAATTATATTTTTTTTAAATGTCAACTTTGCCCAGGCAACTTCACTTAAAATCAAATTAATGAGAATATTCTTGCCACTTTTAGAAGACTTTACATTGTCACAAAAACATGATTTCACCTAATAACTATGACAGTACTGCCTCTTTATAAGTTAGTTGAATATAATCAATCTGTACAATAAAGAAAACTCAATGAATTTGTTAAATGTCCATTAAAATATGAAGGAAATTAAGAGCTTAGTCAATAGCATTACATTATGATGATTTTTCTTACTTTTATTTTTAATAAGAAAACAAGTGAAAAGAGAGCATGAAAGAAATGTAGCACATATACAGTATATATGATAGTGCTATCAGTAAAATGACAATGGAAAAATAGCCATATGCTTCTTATGCTTCTATGTGTGCTTTCCTGGGGTCAGAAAATGTTATGACTGGGCAAAAAAAAAAAAAAAAAAAAGGAAAAGAAGAAAAATCCTCATCCACATCCCTATAAGCCTTTTACTGATTCCAATCCATTTTTTTTACAATATGTAAATTTGTTGTTTGTAAAATACAGAAACATTAAAAGAAAATCATAAGTATAATAACAATTACCTTGATTTAACAGATGTTCACCAAAAACATAATTTTCATTCTTACTTAAGTTGTTCTCAAAAGAAAAAATGCTCCATGCAATAAATAACCAAGATTCTTTCTCTATCTTTCAAAGTTGAAAAAACTGATTTATAGATAAATCCATTAGTTAGCTATGCTACATTTTATCAGGAATAGAACGCAAAGCCAACAAAAACAAGAAATACAGAAGCATAAATCACTTGCTAATATACCATACTTCCCCAGTACTCAGTACCAACTTGAGAAATTCATGAAACTTTTACAAATAACAAAATAATTGAACCTGAAGCAGACTAGGGCCTGGGAATACAATATGAGGATAGAAGGGAAAAGTCATGATTTTCTGAAGCACCTTCCAGTTTAGGAGGCTCTAATGAAAATCTCCTTCCCAAATATTCAGACATAAAGAAGCTGTAAAAAAAAAATTTTTTTTTTTTTTAATCTGGGTACTACTTAGCCATCAAACAAATCTACCACGTACTGTTCATTATTTGTCTAATATCATTTCTAAATGGCTTCTGTTTACGTCTCTTTTTAATCAAAAGAAAATTTTAAAAGCAACCTTAAAAACCATACAAAGATCTAGACTGCAAAAAAGGGGGTTTGAATTGTTCATAATTTAGAACCATTAGACTCAATGATTTCACTTGCAGTTTCTGCATTCTAAGTATCAGGGAAGGATACACAGGCATAAATTTTAGTGTGGGCAACATTAATAGTATCCAAAAAGAACAAGCAAAAAAGAAACAAATAAACTGGCTATAAGAACCTGCCACTCTGCATTTATTAGTAGATATTCTAATTTTGGTAATAACAGTTCAGCCAATGTGCTACAATTATAATAAGCTAGGTCTCTCTGTAGGATCCTTCTCTCTTTAGAAATGAAGCATCACTCCCTAAGTTAATGGCTTCACTGTACTTAATATATTCCCCTGATTAAATCTTAACAGTGGCTAACACCAAAAACTTCATAAACACTTTTATAGGAATGATGCTTTGTGTCCTCCATACCCACAGTTAAATATTAGCAATTTTCCATCCAACCATAGACATTGACAACAATCATGTGCAACTTCAAAAGGCCGAATGCCCTACCTTTCCTACATAGAGGGGATCTGAACCCATGTACTCCTCCAGCACAAAGAACTGATTCCACACCCAGCTGCGCTTGGTCCGGGACCTCCCTGATTGGAAATAGGGCTTTGATCTGGACCTTGAAAGTTCTGCTTGACTCATCCCAGAAAAACACAGGAGAAGAGCTATTAGCTGCAGAAAATGGCAGAACTCCACTTTGCCCAACTTCATCTTTTTTTTTTCTTTCTTTTTCCTGTGTAAGAAAAAAACCTTGACAAGAGAAAAGGCACAGTTCCAGTTGGCTTAGTAGCTCTTGCCTCCGGCAGGGTGTCAGCTGGGAATCCAGAGATAATAATTTGTAGAGTGTTGAATTGGAAGAGGTCACCACCACTGAACAGCCTTTGCCAAAGAATGGTGTAATGGGTACCTATCAGAACAAAGAGAAGGGCTAGTGTCAGAATGCAAAATACATACTAACACTTAGCTTTCATTTACTAACTTAATATTGATTTTCCCATGATATCGTTATGTTTATAACCATTAAAAGATTAATTATACACTTAGAAAATTACAACTATTGCCATTTCTGTAAATTACATAAATACTGCTGACGCAGAATTATTCTCATTCCATAACACAACCTAAAAATGTCACATTTCTTCCAGGGCATTTTTATTTGAACATATGGTTTATTTTACACAAATGTAGCAGTATCATTTTAATAATCATTTTAATGGTAGCCTTTATTTTTTTCTTTTATATTACAGTCATCTTCATCTGCTAGTATTAGAATGTGAAAGCAAAGCAACTCAAAGCCGAGATGCAACCAAATGGGAAGGTTTAAACCACTTCTGTGAAACTGTAAAGAGAAATAAAGAAGTATGAGGTGATTCAGAACTAGTTGATTGATTCTGAGTCACAGAACACCAGCTGTTTTGATGTGTTCTGATTTTATTGTGATCAGCTGAAAAGCTCAGTAGTTTCCATTTTCCACTATTCAAAGTTATCGTCTCGTATGCTGTGTAGCATGTGAGGTTATGCTATTGCAACAGTAATTTGCTATTCTGCAAAGAAGTATTGAACATCTTCCAACAGGAGTTGTGCATAGTAGGACCTTGCTCCATAAACATTGATAGAATCAAGTAATATTGATCAAAAGAGGGTGGGAAAACTCAACTATATTTGTGAGCCCCACTGATTGTTGGCATGCACCCAGGAAGTGCTTTAGCAGCAGAATGGGGGGGGATCCCTTTTATTTATTCTAATGTCTATTTATTTCAGTTACAGGATTCTGATTAGGCAAGAGATATAAAATCCATTACAAAACAAACTTTCAAACACACCTCCCAAGCACAGAGGAATGAGAATTTATGACAAAGTGCTTACTTAAATCACGATGTTGTACTTTGGTTTATGAATTCATTTACTTCCTATAAATATATCAGCAATAGAATGATTAAGGTCAAGGATTATCACTTGCTTATCCTTATTTTGTTTTATTTGCATGTTTTTTGAGGAAAGGGAGAAAAATACAGTTTAGAACATGAAGCCAAATATTACCTCCCTGTTAATGCAGAAAGTGAACTATTCTTATAATCTTGTCCATCTTTTTACCTGTCTTTCCTGTAATAAGAGTGTCTGTTACTCAATAGAAAAACTTCTGATAGTCAAATTTATTAAGAAAATGCCATATATAGCAGAAGAAATGTGAAAAAATAGACATATATCAATTTATTAAACATGTTAAATAATTCACATGAAGTAACAGGTTGCATTGACTTTGAACTCTATTAAAATGAACATATACATTTTAAAAACATATCTATAAAGTTTTGATATTCCAGAGGGCATTTAAGAATGAATCAGTTGCCGGGCTCGGTGGCTCAGCCTGTAATCTTGTGCCTTTGGGAGGCTGAAGTGAGTGGACTGCCTGAGCCAACGGGTTCGAGACCCGCCTGGGCAACTTGGCAAGACCTCATCTCTACAATAAATCAAAAATGAGCCGGGCGTGGTAGCACATGCTTGTAATGTGGCTACACGGAAGACTGAGGTGGAAGAATTGCCGGAGCCCAGCAGGTCGAGGCTGCGGTGACCGGGAGCGGCCACTGCACTCCAGTCCAGGCGACAGAGTGAGACTCCAACTCAAAAAAAAAAAGAATGAATCAGTGTTCAGCTAATTGATGTATGCTGAGCTGAGAACAACCAAAATGATAACTATTGTTAGAGCATATTCACTGCACCTTGTGAAATGAATTCAATTTCCCAAAATCCAGATCTCCTATCCAAGGATCAGAAATGAATTTACTCCATTTGGAAACCGCCCTGGAGGGCTAGTTTTTCTAGACCCAGAATTATAAAGACTATGTAACTTATCAAGTTTCAGTATTCCAGTGCAGGCCCCTCAATTAAGTTGAATGTTCATTATAGGGAAATTTGACTAATCCACCTGAGAGCCAAGATATCTGGAGGTAAAGGAGGCAAGTAGGTGTTTAATCAAGGAAATACTTCACTAGTGTAGGGATCAGTCCAATCATGAGACAAAAATCATGAAGAGCAGCCTTAAGTAGGAATGGCTGTCAGCATGGGAAGGGGCAAAGCCTGGGGCAAACCAGGCTCCGGGGTATGGGCATGGGTCATTTAGAGTTGTGGTCATAGAACTGAGACTAAGCATGTAAAACCTGCTGCCAAAGGGCAGGACCAGTTTCATCACTCCTTTCTCAAGAGGAAATTAATTATCTTTTATAAACAATAACAAACACTTCGGTCTCTAAGACATATTTTTTTAAAAATTTTGATAGAGCAAAATTATGTTATTTAGGCTATTGCATAAGTTAAGTGAACTTGGGAACATTATTTCAGTGTGACCATATACCCAACTTTTAAGAAACGAAATGTCAGAGGAGCTTTTGGAATTGAAAATCCGGCCGGGCTCGGTGGCTCAGCCTGTAATCCCAGCACTTTGGGAGGCCGAGGCGAGAGGATTTCCTGAGCCCGCAGGTTCAAGACCCGCCCAGGCAACTAGGCGAGACCTTGTCTCTACAATAAATCAAAACAAACAAACAAAAAAAAGAAAAGAAAATTTGGGGAGTTAGTGTAATTATACACTGGCGAAGACTAGGATTGTCTGTATCAAATATAGATCCAAAATCTGGGTCTGTCGTGTCTTAACTGTGTTAGTTAACTTAACTTAACTTGGATAAGTTACAATCCAAGAACTGAAGTTCCAAAGATGAAGCCTCAGGTCTGTCACCCATAAAATGAAAATAATAATTATGGTATCTATGTCATAGGATTAAATAAGTAAATAATTTAATAATGGCTAGCACATCAAAAGGCAATGAAAGTAGTTGGGATTATCTCCTTTTTATTTTTATTTTTTTTAGCTTGAAACCAGCTATGTTAAAATTAAAGTTAGTTTTCAAAGTGATGTTAGTTTTAATTTTAATGTTACCTATGGTAAAACATTTCAGACAACTTTTACACTAAACAAAAGCATTATGGATAGTTCTTGGTGCCAGATAAATATGTGGTCATGAATCAAAAAAGTCAATATTTATACAAACACAGGCACTAAAATGATTAAAAACAACAACAACAACAACAACAACAAAAACAAAACAGAATACTTTGTTTCCTAAAGGCATGCCCTCTGTAATTTTTTAAAAGTCAAACACTGGTATCAGAACTGGAAAAATTTTTTTCATATAAGATCCCTGGTTTCTTTGCCCTACCACTTGTTGTATGACCTTGGATCCCTCTGGGATTTTATTTCCCACATTTGCAACATGAAAAAGCTGATTTAAATTATCCTATAAAGTATGTGTTTTTCCCCCAGATCTTACTTTTCTGCTTTTGACAAGGATATAAAATTAACTTTGTTAGCTATTTTAAAGCTGTGATAAAATACATATTGTTAATAATTAAACATAAAGGATAGAGAAAATTAACAAAGTTATAGGAGTGTAAGAAAAGCATTTGGTCTGCTTAAGAAATGCAGCATTCTCTTTGACAAGAGCTTTTTAACTTACTCTTCCTGCCTCTTAAATATTATTTATCAGCCGGGCTGGGTGGCTCAGCCTGTGATCCCGCGTCTTTGGGAGGCTGAGGTGAGTGGATTGCCCGAGCCCGCGGGTTCGGGACCCGCCTGGGCAGTGAGACCTCACCTCTACAATAAATCAAAAAATCAGCCGGGCGTGGTAGCGCATGCCTGTAATTCCGGCCACTTGGAAGGCTGAGGCGGAAGGATCGCCAGAGCCCAGCAGGTTGAGGCTGCGGTGGCAGGGAGCGGCCACTGCACTCCAGTCTGGGCGACAGAGTGAGACTCCAACTCAAAAAAAAAAAAAAAAAATTTATCTTCTGTATAACAAGATTATGTTTTTTTTTTCCAAATTAGCTAGAATATATAAAGAAAGGAGTTACAGAACATGCTATGGGTGACATTACAGTCATTGCGATAATACTTGTGAAGAAAAGACACTTGATAATTGCACTCTATCTTATTTAAATCAAGAGTTTTTAAAAGCAGCCAGTGCTAACATAAACCTTGATGAACAGGGATATTCACCCTATCTTTGTATCTGTAACTTATAGAACAGAAGTAGGTATATGATTAACATTCAGAAAATATTTACACAATGTTTGTTTTTACTATGATCAACCTCATTTTTAATATGAAAATAACCATTTAATAAGACAATATATAAATTACTTGGTAACTCTATCATATTTACGAATCACAATCACTTTAAAACAATTCCATTATATTTCCCTGCAGAACATGAAGTATTTGCCAAGCTCTTGAGCCAAATTCTCTTTACCTTGCTTCAAGGTCTACAAGAATGCACAAGGATATTTAACTGTCTTTGTGTATGGCATTGGAGGATGAAATTCTCTTTTATGAGAGAGATAAATGCCTCTGTCATACACTTTGTGGATTGTATTTGAAAAGTCGGAAAATGGTTTGTGAACAATTGTGATCTGAACTGAGGATGTTTCCTAATAGTCACCAATATTTTTGGTAGTGACCAACTCTGCCAGGTATATATACACAACATGCCAGGTGTCCCTTTTCTTCATCACTCTTCCCCAGATCCTTTCTTTCCTTTTCAGTCTGATCTACATTTCAAGAGAAAGGCCAGTATAGTAGTTCAACCCACTTCATTCTCTTCTGAGTTGAGTTATCATAAAATAAATAAGGTCCTTGAAGGACCTTGAAGATTTCTTTGTGTTTATCAAACAGAACTAACCAAAACATGAATTGGAGATTTTCTCATATACTGCATAACCTCTCCAAAAAGCTTCCCTCTTCTCACAAATGTCAACATGTCTAAAAGTACCACAACAACATTTTTAACATTTAAATGAACTTGAGCACAGGAAAAGTTACAGTTCTTGACTTTTCACAATGGATGAAATATGTATTGCCTCACAAATCTGTGCCCCAAAGCAAAAACACTGCATACCCCTTTAGACCTCCACATTGTCTTCCATATGTTTCTCCCTTTTTTCTGCCTCCTCTCCTATCTGAATTTCACACACAGGAGTTAACAACAGGATCTCCAAAACAGATATCAGTGACTTCTGCATCCATGCTGTGTGGTGGGAATGGTATCCTGTTTTCCTGGGAAAGCTCAGGAGAGTGAACCCCTGGAGGTTTGGAAACTTGGCCACTTTACTACCACTAGTTTAGAAAAAAAATGTGGGGAACAAAAGATGCGCTGATATATACACAAACAGGGGACTTCTACAGATCTGTGTCAATGTCTGGACAGTTACAAATGTGGAGCATCATAACTCTCAGGAGAAAAACAAGAGGAATAGGTTCTATCCAAGGAGAGAACCAAATAGGAGTCAACCACAGATGTTTGAAATAACAGAGGTGATGGCTACTGGACTAATGATTAATCTGAAATAAATATCTATCTGAGTGACACTTAGAATGTCTTTGATGGAGCTGGTATTTCAGGGCCAAAGCCTATATTTTTAAAAATATTGCAACATTCTTCTACTTTTTTTCTAAATTGAGAATACAGAAAAATCACAAGTAGCACTGTGACCAGCACAACACACCATAATCATTCACCATATAAAATAAAACCTCGAAAAGAATATTTTAAATTAATTGAAACAAAAAGGAAAAAAAAGGAGAGGGGTCAAAATCCCTCAGGCAGCACTTACTAAGTCAATATCACTTATTTGACTTGAAATCACTCTATCATGCTACCATTTTGCCCCAATTATTTTTGTTCAAATAAGTGGCAAAGAATCCGTTCCAAGTAGATTGTTCATTATTCATTTAACCTTAACAGCTAATATTATTTTATCAAAACAAATTCATTATTATAAAATTTTCTTGGAGCTTCTATTCCACTTGGCATCTCTAGGAAACCACTTTTAACAGATCAAGTGAATATTATGCTCCTAATTAATGTTTTGTTCATACTAAAAAAAAAAATGACTAAAGGTCTCTCAATATAAAAAATAATATTTTTGTTCATTAGTATATCAACGACCAATCAGCAAAAGTACAAATCTCCCAGAATCTATTATATTTAAATTAAAGTCAGCATGCTAAAAACCATGACTTGTATATATCATATTCAGCCACTGCACATTAACATATAACCACAAGAGTGGCTTTTAAAACATGCCTAATTGCCAATTAATTTATATGTTCTTGTCTGCTTTTTTTAAAAGCACACAGAGTTATATGCTTTCTAGAAATAATCTGTGCTATAATATGCAAATATTAATTATACTAAAATAAAATATATTATTGTTTTTGTTTTTATGACACGTGAAATTGAACTGGGATATGTTTTTGCTGTCTAAAATAAATTGTCAATGCTTATCTCTATTAAAGACCTTAAGCCACCAATATTTCTCTAAATTCTAGTCAAAAAACTGCTCATACTTTTTGCTGCCTGGAGGCTCCATTGGATGTGTAGGCCTCTTGAAACTGTTTTGAAATATACTTAATATATATCACACTAACACTCAGTTTATTATCAATTGGTAATACTGATTTAAAGAAGTTATGACTTTCTTTTAAAAATGGGTAGAGTTCACAATTAGGTTGAATGTAGCAGTTCAAAAATAGATCAGTAACTTGCATTTTCTAGGAAAACAATTGTAGGAATGACATTTGGGAACTGTCAGTGTACTTAATAGAATAATCCAGGAGCATTAGGAAAATCCATAATGGTTGACTGCCAAACACCTCCAGAATCTGATATTCCCTAAGAAGTTTCGTTGGCTGATCTATAAAACATATTAGTACCAAAAAATCACAGCTGCAACAACAGCAACACAATGGGGGGGAAATATTTGTTGTTGGCCTATTGGGAAGAAACTGTGATTTCCATGACTGCTTTAAAGTTGAACTACGTTTTGGCGGTAAGCATATTTTTAATGAATCCTTATGAAGGGTGAATAATACACGTGTTTAAAAGTGGAAATAACTCGATTCCTCAGCAGTGGTTAGAGGGCACCATGCAAAACATTACCACTGCTTTAAGAGCAACCTGCCAGTTACCAGTTCTTTTGTACAGTCTGGGAAAAGAAGTCTGTTTCTTTTTGGGTATTTATTGACTTTATTTAAATTCAATGAAGAGACTGTCTCTTGATTTATCTTATGTCTTCTTTAAAGACTTCCATTGTGTTCTTGCTTCCCAGGACAGCCACCACCTGTTACCATGGAGGTCTTCCTTGTGATTTATCTCTGTCCACAAAGTTAGAGCAGTCTGCTTTGCCTAAACAACAGTACTTATTAATTGCTGCTTTTGATATTTTAATTATAGAATCACATAATACATTTTGGGGAATACCAAAAGGGAATACGATATAGTCTAATCCCCTCCCATTCATGACAGAGCAGGTGTCAGAATACAACACTAGAGAGAAAGTAGTCTAGAACAGCAACTGTTTTCAAAGTCGAAGCCACACTTTATTTCTAAACACAACATTATAAGCCACGTGATTAAGGATAGTGTCTATGAGATAAAGAGGAAGTCACTTCAATAATGAAGAATATAAAAAATTGCTTCTCATGAGGGCTCATGTTAGAGGAAAAACACAAAGAAATCCTCAAACTCTGCTGCCCCTTATGTTTGAAGATTCCTGATGTGATGGAACCACAGATGAATAACACATGTGAACTGGAACAGACACTAGAAAAAACAATGTAGCCCTTCCTTTTTTTACCAAGAACAAAATTGAAATCTATAGAATCCCACTGAAATGCCCAGGGTCATGCAGCTACTACTGATGGAATTGGGTATTTTTAAGTGTTGGTTAAAAATTGCTCATTCTGATGATAAGTCATTTTATAATGTATGATTTGGGGAATTTAAGAAAAGCAAATTTGGTTATACTCAAATTTTTATCTGACCATGAGTTTTAATTTTCAAAGTAAGAAATCATCATAATTAACACTCAGAAGGGCAGAGAGTGCAGAGTAAGACGAAAAGGGTGGGGTTATCTATTATCTAGGATTTTATGTTTCTGCTACAAAAAATGAAGAGTGAGCAGTATCCAAATTTAAAAGTGCTGTCTTTCTCCTAAACAATCTTGGAATCCAAAAATAACTTCCTACTACATTCTGACACTAAGTAGTTAACAATTTCCACTGCAATTTGAACAACAGTCCATTGAATATTTTAGAAGTAGGGTACCCAACTCAGGAAACTATCTTAGGATATAAAAGTATACATATAGGGCCATTTTATTTGGTAAAATAACTATCATAAAAGTTGTACCTTTTTGTTTGTGCTATAAGTCCTATATTTTGAGATCACTGCTGCCTGTATTCCCATTATAATCATTCTAGATTTAATTTTGCCATCTTCAGCTTTTGGTATAGCAATATACTACCATTAATTTGGTTCATCTGGATACCATTGAAAGTTTAACATTACCTTCAACCATCTTAATACTGATGAAAGAGCCCTTTCTCTTGTACTTAAAAGGTATAATTTTTTACATTTTAATTAGCGAGGCTAGGGACTCTCTGTGATATGTGACTTCTCACGTAAAGAAACTGTGATCAAATCCATTAGCTCCCTGGGCCTGATAACAATACAACCACAGACCACAACCTCCTACTGTTAACTGGCCTAAATATGCAGGCAGGGACCCTGGAAATGAATCACATTGCCTGTAGTGTACATCTGGTTATCAAACATGGAAAGAAAACTTCTCAAAGTGAATTTCAGAGTCAGTTTCAACTAGGCATAACCTCTGCATGGGTGAAAATAATTAAAAAGGGGAGGAAACAATAATTTATAATTAACTAGAAGAAGCCTATGTAAATTTAAAAAGTAAACAAAGTAGCAAAACACAGACCTTCTGAATGATTTGTGTTATAACAAAATGACAAATTATGTTTAAAGGGCTTTTTTTTCTTTCTACTTTATTTTTTACAAGGAATCTTAGCTGTATCAACTTTAATTTTTAAATTTACCCTTGTATTTACCTTATGCTAGGTGTGATTTACGTGACTTCAATAAAAGTCATCATGCTTCAACAAACACTTTGCAAAATAGCAGAAAAGAAATTATACCAGACTAAAAACCTATACCATAATCTGAAATGAATATATGGACAGATGTCTGCATATTCATTTGCACTGGTAATTTTATCTGTGAGGAGACTTGTAGAATGACAAGAGGGAAGTGTTTGCAGGGGTATCTTTCTGCAGAACCAGCAAATCCCCAGAGGAGGCACTCGTGTATTGCTGGTTACAGCTAGATCTGCTTGGCTTGTCAGAGGCTGGGGAGATGGTCACACACAAGACTCTGATCACATGTCTTCGTTCCCTGTCCTCAGCTCCCCTTCATCACCCCACCACGTAGCATCTGATTCCTTCATCCAGGGAAGAAAAAGCTTCCATCTCAGTCCCTTTGCAATCAACTAATGCATGTTAGTTATTTTAGAAGTTCCTGAAGCTCCCAATTTAAGCTAAGGCTTTGAAGCCTTCCAATCAAGTAAGAGACATTTTTGCATGTGTGTGAGGGAGAACTGAGATATGATACAAGCTATTAAAGCAATAAATGTAAAACCTTATAAAATCCAGGAAGATTGGAATCACTCAGCAATAAATTTTCACAGCAGAGAACAATGTATGAGTTTAGTACTTTATAAAGAATTCCTGAAAGATTTGACAAAGTATTTGACTTAACACAAAAATGTATATACTTCCCCATATCAGTAGATATGTTGAGAAGTTTATATCAGCTTTGTCATTAAAAAAAAAAGTAACAACAACAAAACACAAAGTGTTGAATAATAGAGAGACCAGCAACGAAATCATGCCTGAGGAGAGACAGTCATCTGATTTTTTTGACCAAGGAAGGCTGAACGGTAGCCATCTCAGTGTGCTCTCCATCCTCTCTTCTTCATTGGACACTAAAACCTAGAGTCAATTCAAGGGTAAATTGCTGTAATATAGATACTTTACAATCACCCTTTTATAAGAAAAGGGAAAGCTCTGTGCTATTAAATCAATAAAAGTGGACTTAAGAGGAGTTGTGAGTCTGTCAGTTGATTGTTAACACAATTCTAATGACCTATTGCAGCCCTTAATTACAATAATATCTCACGTTGTAAATGCACAATACTCTTTTATTAAAGCTGCAAACCTTAATAGCTTTTAGCAGGGTGATGGTCTGCACTACTGAATATTGTTTCCTTTATTTTTCTTCCCACATACAGATTTTCAGCTAGCTTTCCCAGATAAGACTACTAACATCGGATGTTACCTAATTGCTTCTGCCATCTCACTCCATATTAAACACTTACACATAAGCAAGACTTTCACAAAGTTGCCAGTTCAACTACCTGACTCAATTCTTTAGCATTATAATTCCCACAGTTCCAAATAGCTCTTAAAGTAAAGGATTCTTAATGCATTTCCACTTTACATGTAGTAACAAGAAAAAAGCTTAGGTAAACCAAAGTCTAACTAGTTCTTTAGGAAAAAAATAACGTTTGGTGAGTCACTGAAAGCTTCAAATGCAATTACTTTTTTCCTTAGCTATTTTCTCCCTAACAGTGTGTCATTATAAAGACACTCAAAACTATTTACATGTAGCTGGCAGTGTATCTATTCAAACGTTCCTTTTTAAAAAGGTTGCTACTGCTACTAAACTCTTTAACAGTTTTTTGTGCTGTTAATCTGATTTTAAAAATATGTCCTTGTCATTTTGCAAGGGCCATATATTGGCAAGTCACATTTTTCTAATTTTTTGTCTTATAAAGTTCTGTTTATGTACTCCTATATGAAAAATGATCGGAACGCCTGAATGATTACAGAAATTATACAGGGCAAGCTTTACTTAAAGGTTTTTTCACTTAATAAATGAGTTAATGAAGACTAGATATTTCTCGCACAGTAAAAACTGTTTTAAGTTACATCCATAGTTCAAATTGCTACTCTCCAAAGCCCTGAGACACCCAAGCCTTGATGGTTTCTCAACAGTCTGCCATCTGCCCAGTGCTGGGTGAACTCACTGTCAATCTTTACTCACCTGAACTATGACTTCTAAGAAATCCGTCCAGTTAATGATCTAAAACGGGAAGCGGTACAGAATAATAGGTCTTTTTTTTTTTTTTCATTAATCCACACTGGAAGGTTGAATACCAGCCACTAGCCGTGTACCATGTGCACCCACGAAGAAGTCCACCATACATTCAGAGACGCAGGGCGCCCACTTCCCAGCGCACACCCAGGGCACAGACAGAGGAGGGGAAGCAGGACGCAGATGCACCAGATCAGCAGAATACTGATTACAGGATAAAGCACTCTTAGGTGAGTTCCACCTTCACGAAAGGTACAAGGTATCTGGCGAGGACGGTTCAAAGGACGCCTGCTCTCACCGGCACATAACCCCTTCCAGCCTCAGCCCGCTGCAAAGCCGGGCGGCACAGCCTGCGCGGAGTTGTGCCCCCGCCGGTCCCAGGTCAGGGGAGGGGGCCGCTCGTGTCCCTCTCGGAGGAGCGCGGTCCAGGCTGCCGGTGTTCACCGCGACATATGGAGGGTGCCCGGATTTGCTCTCGCCCTGAACTACTTCTCGTGTCGCACCTGGTGTCTGTCAGCGCCGGCTTTCCGGCCGAGCGCCCCCAGCTCCGTCCACACGCCTGTCCTGCCTTGCAGAGCCACGTCTCACGGCGACACGCAGAAACTTGGGGACGCCGCGGGAAACTCCGCGCGGACCCCCGCCCCCCGCCCGCTCTCCGCTCCCCGATCAGTCCCGCTTCCAAAGGCGCACGGCAAGGGCGCGCCTCCGCCCGGCGGCGCCCTCCCCAGCCCCAAGCAGGCAGGCACACTCACCTGGGGCCTCGCCGGCCTCCCGGCGGCGTCAGACGCCAGGGACCCGGGTGTTCGCATCCGAGAAGACGTGCGCACCGCGGCCGGGCGCCAGCGGGCGCTTGGGGACCCGGTGCGCGCGGCTCGGCGCGCGGGGCGGACTGGAGGCGCCGGCTCTGCGCCCGCTCGGGCCCGCCCGGCACGGGCTCTTCCTCCAATCACAGCCCACTCCGCGGGGCGCCGGGACCCTGCCCCGGCCTCGGGCGTCCCGGGCTCGCCGCCTCGGCCCGCGGCGAGGGGCGCCTGCGGCTCACCGCGGAGGCTCGGTCGCCGGGTCCGGAGCCAGCGGGAGCGCGCGTCCGGCGAGAGGGCGAGGGGGCGAGGGGGCGAGCGGGGAGGAAAGGGGACAGCGCGCGGGAGCCCGGGACCGACAGGGAGCGGAGAGGGCGACGGCGGTCCTCGCGGCCGCCCACCGCCAGCACCATCCGAGGCCGATCCGGGGAGCCGCCGGACTTCTGTACCTCCCGGAGACCCGAGGAGGGCTACTGGCAAAGAAAGCGCAGAGGGACCCGCTCCGCCGACACGCGCGCACACACAGACGCGCGCACACACGCGCGCCCTCCTCCCCCTCCCGCCCGACAGATCCGTGCAGATGGATTCCTTCGCCGGAAAATCAAGAGCAGGGTTGAAAGGAGGGGGGACTGCGGCCCATCCACCTCCCCGCGAGGTATTTGCATCTGAAAGCACCGAGCTGGGCGGGGCGGGGAGTTTAGAGAGTTTTTTTTTTTTTTTTCTTTTTTCAAGCTTCCCCCTTTCCTCCTTCCCACCCTTAGCCTGTCGTGAAAGCCGTGATCCATTGAGCTCCTGAGGCATGGAGGGGAAGTCATAAAACTCATCCGAACTTACAGTTTTCTCGCCTGAGAGTTTTGCCCTTTCAATCTCCTCGGACTGCCCTAGTTCTACTTTCTTGACTTGCAGAAAATTTCCTCCCTGCTGGGCTCTCTAATGCAAAACTTCCGGAGTGTGTGATTTACTCGCCCGGCGGGACGGAGGACCCTCGCAAGGTGGAGAGGGAGGAAGGGAGGGGAAGTGTGTCTGGTCCTTTATTTGGAACGCGCTGCAGCCCGTGGAGCGGAGCGCGCTTTGTTTTCCTCTGCTCTGTGCTCAGTTCAACCTGCTGTTTAACCCGATGGCTAGGTGTTGGGTCCTAGGGATTAGAAGGGCGAATAGATCCTTTCCAAGTGCGTTCGCGTTCATTTTTTCTAATTCTGCCGATGGAACGTATCCTCTTTCTTTCACCCGGTCATCCCTAGCAGTGATTCTTCGGAGACCGGCTCTATGGATATATGTTTGTTCGTGTCGACGTTTCTGATTCCTTGTTCCCTCAGGCACACTTGTTCTGTCCCAATCCAGCCTGCTCTGGCCATTTACTTAGCTTGCAACTCCACCCCCCAGTCTAGTCAGTACTGCTAATAATTATGCTAATAATTCTAACAATTATGCTAATAATTCTAACAGTAAACATATTTTGAACTCCTGGAAGTTCCAGGTACCATCTTAACTACTTAACAGTTTTTCATCTTAAAAGTTATATCTCCAACCGCAAACCTCCCCAGATCCAGGACTGCTCGAAAGACCATTTCGTGGTTCATTTCTACTCAACTGTCAGCGGTCACCCAAACTCAAGACTCTCAGAACGGACCTGCTTATGTCTTCTTAGATATCATCTTGGGTTTTCGCAGTATACACTTCTCTGTCAGGGGCATCATCATTCTCCAGGCACCCAGATATCAAACTTTGTCTTATCTTTGAGCTCTTTGAAGTGTTTTTTTCTATTTCAAAGTCCTTGATTGTTCTGTCTCATATCATAAAATCTAGAACTTTACATTTTTCTGGTGACATTACGTATATTTGTTTAGCCTAATGAACTGGATTCTGAAATGGGACTTTATAAATTGTTCTGGACTAAAAGTCTCAGGTGCGCACGTGTGCACAGAGGGCGAAAAAAATGTATAAAATGCATGTTAAGAAGGAAAAAAATCTATATTAAAATTCTAGTACTTAGCCGGGCTCGGTGGCTCAGCCTGTAATCCCGCGCCTTTGGGAAGCTAAGATGAGTGGATTGCCTGAGCCCGCGGGTTCGAGACCCGCCTGGGCAGCGAGACCTCATCTCTACAATAAATCAAAAAATCAGCCGGCGTGGTAGCGCATGCCTGTAATTCCGGCTACTTGGAAGGTTGAGGAGGAAGGATCGCCGGAGCCCATCAGGTCGAGGCTGCGATGGCCGGGAGCGGCCACTGCACTCCAGTCTGGGCGACAGAGTAAGACTCCCACTCAAAAAAAAATAAAAATAAGCCGGGCTCGGTGGCTCAGCCTGTAATCCCGCGCCTTTGGGAGGCTGAGGTGAGTGGATTGCCTGAGCCCGCGGGTTCGAGACCCGCCTGGGCAGCGAGACCTCATCTCTACAATAAATCAGAAAATCAGCCGGGCGTGGTAGCGCATGCCTGTAATTCCAGCTACTTGGAAGGCTGAGCCGGAAGGATCGCCGGAGCCCAGCAGGTCGATTGCCGGTGGCCGGAAGCGGCCACTGCACTTCAGTTTGGGGGACCGAGTGAGACTCCAACTCAAAAAAAATAAATAAATTAAAATTAAAATTAAAAATTAAAAAAAATTCTAGTACTAAAAAAGATGAATACAAGTCACGTTTGACTTCTGCAATTATAAGAGGTACTTAACTTAAACTGGTTATCCTCAGTGTCCACACACTCCTATTATGGAGAACTTATTTTAAAATGTGTATAAAATTTTTGGTACCCCTCCCCCAGTATATATGTGAGTGATTGTATCCCATCTGACATTTCAGACAACACTGAGCACACCAAGATATATGTTTAATACTCATGGATTGCTGGGACTAATAATATATAGGAAGTGATATTATGATCCCGAATCAGGCACTGCACCATATTCCTTTACTAGCTTGTCTTAATCTTAGGATATCCTGTAGGAAGGAAAATATTTGAAGGCCATTTAATATTTATGTGCATATTTTGTGATACTTTCCCTCTTTGTCCACCATTTTTTTCTTTTCTTATATTGTACTTTTAAAAAATAAAGGTTGATTGCATTTTCAGTCTTTCACACTGAACCAGATATTTCCATTCTACCTGCTTTCTCTTTAAAAATTTCCTTAAACCTTAACCTCTACACAGAGGGAGTAAAATGAGTTCAGTTACCCAAAATAAAAATCCTGGTTCTCACATAGCAGCTGTTCCTCCTAGAGGGCGTTCTAGGTTCTTCTTGACCAAAAGGCACAATCTAGATGGCAAGGATGAGAACTGGGATAATACAGACAATAACTGAGGGTCACCCTTTTCTAGGGAGGTTAAACTGCCATGGATCATATGACTATGAGAATGAGTTGAGTTTGTGCAGATCTGAGGGAAGAATGATCTAGACTAAATAAATGAGGGCAATGCCTGAAGAAGAAGAAAAAATTTGGATGTGTGTGAGTAACAAAGTGCTACTGAAGTGAGGAAAATAGAGATGGATTGTGCTGTTGAAATAGGCCTAGGCTAGAGCGTACAGGGTCCTTTTAGCCCCAGAAAAATGTTTATAGTCTATTAAGTCCAACATTAGAAACAACAAGTTTAAGACGAGTTCCCCAGGTTTATGCTGTGATCAAGTTGAGGGTCAAGACATGTTTTATTAGATTAGTTCTCCTCTTTCTCCTTTTCCCCACAATTTCTGATTTGTTAGAAAGCCTAGTTTTCTGAAAAACATGAAAAACATAAAAAAATACTATAGTGGATGAATGCTAAGATGCTGTCAATTGTTTAGCATCCCATGAATTACAAATGTGAGCCGTAACAGCATACACTTACTTATGAAATTTCAGAATGTTTTCTCATGAATTTCAAATTTATGTTATATTTATGTTAATATAGTGTGTTATATTATATTATATTTTGTTATGTTATATTTCTATTCTTATCCCATTCTTTTTCAAATCCCCTCAGTTGAAACCTTTATATGTTTGGTGCCATATATAACATCATTTGATAGATTTCTCCTTTTCTTCCCTACTTTAAAAAGTCCTCTTTTCAATGTATTTTCAATCTGTTGATTAAATTAAGAACAATCACCTGTATAAGCACTAGATTTTTGAGAAGTGAGCATCAGAAAAGTTAGAAGAATTCGGTCATGGTTACCATTGATGTGGGGATTGTCTCCCTAGGTGTTTTATATCTTAAAGTAGATTCAATGCAAGTAAGAAGTTTCTGATGAGATTGCTAATTAAATTATATTCATATTTATTCTATCCTGACCTTACTCTGAAATGAAAGGTACAGTTCAGGTCATCTGGTAGTTAAAGGAAGAAGAGACCTAATCATTGAGAGTTATGTGATTCTAAGATTTCTGGGAAACTATGGGCAAGAAAACAGAGATATGCCTTTCCATAAGGCAAACATTCAAAAAGGGAAATTATTTATAGTTTCTTGTGAATGTCTCTCCTAATATAAACTGTTAATAATAAAATGCATATTTCTATTAGAGAATGCTTAGCATCTTTCTGAGGGTGTCTGTGTCCTTGGACTTCTAGTTCCTGGCATCATTCACTAATTTGGTCAATATTTATTGAACCCCTAATAAGTAATCCCTTCACTGGGATATGGAAACACAAAGATGAATAAGATGCAGTTCTTATTTTCAGGAGTCTCTCAATCTAGTGAAAATAAAGAGTTGTATACATCTCCACACACCACGTGATGGAGTGGGCACAAAATGTCAAGTGTGGGAGCACAAAAAAATGGGCCACGTGATGAATAGTCTTGAAAGGGAAAAGAATATGTTTGGAATGTTTCATGAGGACAATGGTGTTCTGTTGAGAAATTTTATGAAGGAAAATGATCATGATCTTTGCATCAGAAATAGGAATACCCTAGCAGCCTTATTAAGTCAGTCTTGGACTAGAGGCAAGAGTAATGTTTAGGAAATTGTTGCAGAAATCCAGGTAACACGAATATTGGCCTGCAACAGATACTTGAAAAAATGGTCAGCCTCATTAGTCATCAAAGAAATGCAAATTAAAACCACAATGAGATATCATCTAACTCCAGTCAGGATGGCCATCATTAATAACTCAAGAAACTACAGATGCTGGAGAGGATACTGGGAAAAGGGAACACTTCTACACTGTTGGTGGGAGTGTAAACTAGTACAACCTCTGTGGAAAACAGTTTGGAGATTCCTAAAAGATTTAAAAATCGACCTTCCTTATGACCCTTTGATCCCCCTTCTGAGATTATACCCAGAGGATCTCAAATCACTCTATAAAAATGATACCTGCACACGCAAGTTTATTGCAGCATTATTCACAATTGCAAAAACCTGGAACCAGTCATGTTGCCCATTGAGAGTGGACTGGATTTTTAAAAATATGGTACATATACATGATGGTATATCATGCAGCCATAAAAAAGGACAAAATTATGACCTTCACAGCAACCTGGGTGTATTTGTAGTCTAAAATGCTGAGTGATCTGTCACAGAAACAAAGAACATAGTACCACACGTTCTCACTCATTAGCCAACCTTGAACAATTGTCATAATACTATAAGAAAGGGATTGGCAGTAGTGGGAAACTGCCCGGGGATGGGGACACACCTCATCAACAACCTTTGAATACCTAACTTAGAATTGTACTGCACATCTTTAAAATTAAAAAAAAAAATAAATATTTTAAAACAACTTGTCCTGAACTTTAGTTGTGGCACTGGTAATACACAAAAATCTCTTGGACATAGTCAGAAAATATAGACTATTTTTTTTGACCCAAGCTATCAATAATGGAGCATAGGTGATCACTAAAAGAAGAAATACATGGGTACCTAAGACTGACATCATTAAATCTACCTCAAATAACACCGCTGGTGACTGTGGTGGGCTTTCATTGAATAATAAACTGAAAAAATCTAAAATCTGAGCTAACACAACAATTGTGTTTTTAGGATGTCCTCAAGGGCGACTCTTTCATGCTACAAAAATTCAGTCTTTGCACACAAACATGAATAACTTACTTGGAGAGTATACCATTAGTTAAGGGACCCTAAAAATATCCACAGAATAAAGAGATGCTTAAATGTCACACAAGTATTTAGAATATACAAAGATGTTTGATGAGGTCTAAGGAATTTTTTTCCTCAAAATTCTTCCTGGGTGAGGAGGGGGATAACAGGCCTTTAAAGAGCTTCCATCCATAAGAGCACAGGGCACTATGCATAGTCTAGGATGAGGGAAGTGAAAATCCTTAGGGAAGATCTCTTTGAGGCTTTTGGACTGTGATGCCAAAAATGCTGCTTCAGCTCTGAGTTTGCAAATAACTTACTCCTCCTCTCCTGAACCACTGAGGAAAATTCCTCAGAAAGAAATGGGAGTGAAAGGACACAGTAGGATTGGAAAGCAAAGATTTAAAAAAATCATTTTAGCCCTGTACTCAGCAAAGAAAGTTGTTCCTATTACTATTCCAGTCTTCTACAGATCTTCGGGTTTCTGCTTGGGACTTGAGAATATCTGAGATGGTGTGGGTCACTGGCTAACATTTTTAAGTAGAAGTTTAATTTTCTGCCACCTCATGTTAAATTTCTCAACGTTTTCTTTCTGAAGAGCAAAGTCAAACAGATGAACAAGTTATCTGGATTTGGTATTAAATGCCAAAGCAAGGAAACACTTACTTAAATAGCATGTGATACCACTGATGTGCAATTGTATCTCTGGATTCAGAATGTTGGAACACAAATTACTTTTTAAAAAGCAGCTCAAATCACAATTGTCAGAAATAATACAGCTAGGCCTGTGCTGTCTCTTGAATTATAGTTGTTCTATAAAAGCCTTCTAAAACCTTCAGAGAGAAAAACAATAATGCAAATTTCTGCTAGGCATTGCTCTATCTTTTGCTTTGTAAGAAGCCACAGAATCTTTTGGAAAAAGTGGATTTTCACATCTCAACTCATTTTACAAATATTTATTGAGTATATGCCGTGTAGTAGGTTTAATGCCACAAATTGCAGGAGCTTCAAAGAAGAGTAAGACCAACACCCCAAGGAGGTACAGGCATACATGTAACTATATGAAAGGGAGAGATTAGGTTAAACTCAGTAAGAGAATAGCAAGCAGTGAGGTGTGGGATTTGAAGGAGAAGGATAACATGTGCTGTTGGAGAATCCTAAAAGCATAAACCAATACAACATTTCACTTGGGCTTTGAGACACGAACTGGATATAGACAGGATGAGACAGCAGAAAATCAGGAGAATCTTCAGAGAACTTTAATCTCCCAGGAGCATAAGGGGTTAATAGAATTTTTAAATGAAGTGCAATATTTCCATATAATTCTGCACTCACCTAAATGGAAAGAGCACTCCCTAAGCATGTACTGCACCCCACCCACCCACCCCACCCCCCTGCGTTTCTCTCAGCAGAGCTAACCTGATTGCTCCCTGCATGTCGATCCAGAGAGCTGGCTTGCCCTGGGTTCTGTAGGTTTTATAGCTGGTGCCACTCAATTATATTTAGTGCTCTCCTAACACACATAAAATGTGCATGTAGGAATGACCCTACTTCCAGCTGCTGCACTGAGCCAAGAGTATAGCTCCCTGGTGTATGTGACTTTGGGGCTAAACTCACACTCAAGAAGGAAAATTCAAAAGGGGAAAATACGAGGAAAAAAACTATATAATGCAGAAAGAAAAAATTTGATAAAATGAGCCAATTGATTCGAAGGTGAATTTTTAGGATGATAAGCATGCTTAATAAAATATTGAAATACTACTATCCTAGAAGATACTTACGGTGTAGAAGAGCAGTAATCTTTTTATGAACTTGAACTGCTTCGTGCACAAAGGTGAATTCTGAAGCAGTCATTATCTTTGTGAACTGCAAGTATCTCCAGTTTTCACTTTTAGATTTGAAGGATTAAAAGGGATACAACAAGCATATTCTTTGCTCCATCCTCATCTAGTATAAAAACCCAAAGTTGAGGGAGGGCTTCTTCTTACCAAAGGTCAAATTTAAAAAACCTCAATTTAGATCGATATTATATATTAGGACAAACACAGACAAAGTTGAGGAGGAAGGATCTCCTGAGCCAAGTAGGTCAAGGCTGTGGTGGCTGTGAGTGTATCACTGCACTCCAGCCTGGGCAATAGAGTGAGACACCAACTCAAAACAAAAACAAAAACAAACAAACAAACGAAGATTCTAGATATTCACGCATAATTATTTGATATTGTGTATTCCAAATACAAAGAAGGACCTTGTATACAATTGTTAACTTTCCTGAGCAATTAAATAAGAACTTGACTGTGGTCTTTCTTAGTTTTAATTTAATATTTTTATAGCTTGAACCATAGTCAATTTAAAATTATAAAAGTTGAATCTATTTTCATAAAAAATTCTGAAGACATGGCTGTCTATCATATCTTGACATTTTATAGAAATACTAATGCAAAAAATAATTATTATTCTTAGGGGAATAAATCAGTTGCTTTAGTGTAAAATACATATACTTTAGAGGACATAAAAGTCAAAGGACGAATAGTTCACATCATGAAACTTCAGTCAGCTGTTGTTAGAATTCATTTTGATTCATAATTCATTTTATCTATTATATGAAATATCAAATCCTTTTATTTAAAAAAAATTATTAGGTACTCAAATATTTAAATATTTCCCTGTGAATTAAGACAATTAAAATTTATATTTCTTAACTTCCAAAAGGTAGCTCATTCATTGACCTTGAAATTTGCCTACTTTGAATTTCATGTTTGAGTGAGTACAAGTAAACAAGGTAAGTAATTTTTAAGAGTTTTGCTTTGATTTAATCTGATTATACACAGTCTGCAGAGAAATCTGGCACACAGAGTGCTTTTTGTAAAATGTTTTAAGGGTCGTCTAGCATTTGTCATTGAAAGATTATACATAGAAAACTCTGTTTCTGAATTCTGTTCAACACAGGAAAATCTGGCCGTTATAATATGATATTATAATATATATTTGAACTTTAGGAATGACTGTTCCCTTGAGATGGGCCATGTACACTCAAGTTCACCGTAGTCAACATACACCTTAATTTAGTTGTCAGGCCTTTGTGGACATGTGAACTTAGAATTCCTAATATTGAAGGTTAAAGTACACAAGTAGGCAGACTTCAAAGTCTAAAGGTTTTTTTTTTTTCATTTAATCATTAGGCATAATTAGATCTTATTATTCTTGTGTATGACACTTACCTGCACTGTGTATTTGAAGTGAATGAAACCCTCAGTGCTAGGTCAAATGCATTATTACATACCTGGAATCTTTTAGCAACATTCACTAGAAAGCATCTACCTTATTGTCTGTGTGTTTCACAATGACCTTTGTGATATATAATTTTACTTATACTCTCAAAGTATTTGAGGATTGGAACTTCTTATTAAAAGAGATCTCAGCAGTTAGATAA
Organism: Cephalopachus bancanus; assembly: GCA_027257055.1. Taxonomy (NCBI): domain Eukaryota; kingdom Metazoa; phylum Chordata; class Mammalia; order Primates; family Tarsiidae; genus Cephalopachus; species Cephalopachus bancanus. The sequence goes on from JAPVLO010000074.1 coordinate 3,106,953, forward strand.
GTTCATTAGAAGCAAGAGAAGCAAAATACGAAGTATCTCATTTCATGAAGACTAGTTCTAAATCTCTCTTTAGTAAGTCTAGCCTCTCCTGTCTAAATAAAATGGTCCAGATGTTAATGAATAAAAATTCCTTTCTTTAAAAAATGCAACTATTTCAGTTTTCCCAGCATACTCTTCCATATTTATAGTGCATGATTATATGTGCTATAAGATCTTTTGTGCTCCATTCTACTTCTTAAACTTGTTTTGCTATTTTTATTTTTGGTTGAAAAATAGAAAAACTTGATAATTACTAATAAGAATCATAAGAACAAATACAGTATTGTACTTTATATTTTTAATCATATATATTTGAATAATACCAGAGGTATAATAATGCAGTTATAAAAATAATATTTTTAAAATTTTTGAGGCATTTGCATTTTAATTATGAGACAAAGTACATCTAATAAGTTTAAAATCCATCTTAAATAGTTTTCAAACAGATCATTCATTAATATACTATGTTGATAGAAGAATTTCAGTATCAAAATACCTGTTAGATGTATTTTAAAGACTAATACATAAATTCAGATATTTAGACATATTTATATGTCTTTATTATAATAGCACAAGGGTCGTAACTACTAAGTTTATACAAATCCGTTTCTCTTGAGAAACACTAATTGTATCCTTAGATTTTTCCTTAAATATATTTCCAAAATTATGCAAGAGGTTCCAAAAACCAAAAACATATATATGATTCATAAATTATAGATATTTCAATTCAGTGTTGTCAGTTTGTTTTATATGCTTCTCTTTTTCATTTAATAAACAGAAGACAGCAGGAGATCTACACACATCAGCTTCATCCTCACTTGTGTAAAAGGATACAATGGATGCAGTGAACAAAATTGCTCATAAAAAAATCTTGCAAATAAAAGCAGGTAATTCTATAAATCAAAGTTAATGCTTATTGTAGCCCACCATTAGGTAAGTAGGATAAGATGAATAGATCACATTCAAGGGAAAAAAAAATCAGTGTGAAATATTCATTTTGACAAAATAAAAGAAAGAAAAAAAAATCTAGCAATTTCTTCCAAATTGTCTGAATGTAGTATAAAATTTAACTTAGTAAGAAAGTTCAAAAGTAACAGACATGAAAAATGTAAAGCACAAATTCCTTCACACTTCTGATTAACTTAGCTTAAGATCCAGGCATTGAGAATAAAAACGAGAAGAGGTGAAAAGTAACTTCTTGTAGTTCTTTTAGTCTTTTAAGCACTAATTGGGAAGTTTTTTTTTTTTTTTCTGGCAGATTCATCTGAAAATAGAGGCGAAAAACTTTCTTTATACCCATTCTGACAGAAGGCACAAAAGAACTCAAGTGTGTGTGAGGCAACATGGTCATACTCCCTTCAGTTGAGATCTTTTATTTCATTCCTTTCAACAGGATGTCAGTACCCTTCTGAAAAGTTATTGTCCTCAGCCAAGACCCTTGTGAGAGGCAACAGATGTTGCTAAGATTATACCAGCCAGCACACTATCTTGTTTCATTGAGGGGGGGGGAACAAGCGAACAAGCCTTTCTCTAAATCATTGGACCATTTTGCACTTCAGCAAATCTGTTTGCACATGCTCTGCTGGCCTGGCAGAAAGGGCTGAGCCTCTTACATCCAGTTTGAGGTCAATCCTAATGTGATGTTCAGTGGTCCTCACGCCTTTCATATGAAGCAGCTGCCTCTGATTGCCAGAACAAATTGAGGTGATTCAAGCCACCAGCAGGGCATAAGTATAACTTCCATTCACTGCAAAGGAAGGAAAAAGCTCAGAACAGACCAACTGGGGCTGCCCACAATAAACCATAGGATTAGATTTGATACACTTGATATTAAGACATGGTCATATTGAAAAGTAGGCCATAATGACATAAAAAGAAAAACTACAGGATATGTTATATGAATGACAATTAGAAAAAAACAGACTTGGGTATTTATTAAGATACACCTAATTATCAAATGTCCTATAAACCCTGTGTCTTCCTTGCACCTGAGGAATTCTCTTTTGCAATCAGATGTATAAAAGACTTTTTGGGTGTACATGGCATATACAGAAAGGGTGGCTGAAGATATTTATAAATATCAAAATCCATTTAGCAAGAAATGATTTTAAGCAAAGTGATGGTTAAGTAGCACTTGATAGATTACCTTCCAATTTAAGCACAGAATCAGATGAGCAGTTTAAAAAGAATAAGCTAGATTTATGTCAAAAATAAAATAGTAAAAGAAATGCTCAATGGTAACAGAAATTAATTAAATAAAAGGCAGCATAAATTGATTTTAGATACAGTATTGTTTTTAACCAGGTTAGAAATAGTTAGACAAAGAACTTTTAAATATAAATGCTTCAAAGATCTCATATTTACTTTTAAAATAAATGTTCCTAATCCATTAATTGCAATAACAACATTTGGCAAACATTGTCTAAGAATAGATGAGGTTCTTTTTCTTTGGTGGAATTATAGTCCTTAAATTAATAGCATCAATCCTACATTTTTTTAATTCACTAACATCTAAAGTTCAGAATAATTATTCCATGAAACTCATGCAATTCCAGACTTCCCATTCACAGGCAGTGATGAGATTCTTATATGTAGAATTTTTGCTTAAGAATATTTTTTCCTTTCATCCCTAACTAGAACTACCAGTTATCAAAAATAAGTAACATTCCTTGTCCATGTTAGTAGAGTTTAGCAGAGAATCTTACATAGCATATGCACTCAGTCAATAAATGACTGATGTTTAACTATTAATGTAAATGATCTTAACATACACTAACAATGTAAAAAATATGAAAATGCAAATATATAAAAGATACTCTATGGTTTTCCAGCTGTCATGAAACATATAGCATAGTTTTCAATCAAATTAGTCATCTCCAAAATTACAAGGGGGGAATTACTCTGGCAATGACAACCCATTGGCCTTTGCCTTACTGAGTGAAAGCTGACCTTTAAGTGAATGTCTTGGTCATTTAAATAGGGATTGGCTCCATTATTTCTGAAAGGATGATCTAAATTCTGCATAGTATTTAAAATTGAAATCTTTCTTCCATGTGGCCTCTATAATTTGCTCCTATGCGTAGCTCTTTTCATGATTGGCAATTTAAGTATTTTTCAACTCGCTTGTTTCCTAATATATCTTAAAACTGTTCTATGCCAAGAAATAATATTCCTGCAGTCTAGAATTCACATAGACTTTGGAATTTAGCCACAGATTCTTTTGAGGTGGATTAGATACAAATAAGATTATTTCTTCAAGATATGCACTATTAATAATGACAGGGAATGATATCTCTGTTTTGGAAAATCATTATCCTGCTGATCTGAGTGCTAATAGCTCCATACGAAATATAAATTCAGTGTATTGATCGATTAGAGTAAAGTCCAGAGGGTGTATGGTAACACAATGAAATTTACAGCGAAATTAGCAGCAAGGAAGTTAGTTCATGACTATAAATTGTCAGGGAAAATAAACAAAGGCATTTGACATAGGGAGATGGAACCAATGATAAATCTTGAAAAAAAGTCGTTTATCAATGCACTTCTCGTACTACTGGGGGAAATATAGAATAGTTTTTCAAAAGAAAGTTGACCCGTAGTGGATAAAACAAGACAGAACAATATATTAAGCACATAAGTGTGTGGTTTTTTTTTTTTCAGACTAACACTCAAGGATTAACAATATGTTTAACCTATGTAACTCTAGGCAACAGGATGTTAATAAGATAAAATGATCCCAAAGATAATTAGATATTCGTATGAGGAAGAGTAGCATCTGCAGTTACAGTACACTAGCTAGGATAAAATTACACCAGCTATCAATCTTCATACTTCAGGGCAGAAGCTGCTCACCAGATGGGTCAGGAAGATATTCCCCCCTATGGTATAGTATTGTGAAATTAAGTGTATTATGGGAGATTTATTTCTCTTAGTGAAACAGCTGGCATTGGCCACCAGATGAGGTCTACCCTCTGTCTGTTCCAGAATGGTAACTCTAATATATTTTTTTCTCACCAAAAGATTTTTTATATCAGTTGAAGTCGTATGATCCTTACTTAAATAACATAACTGACTTCAGAGGCCCAAATGGAAGATTATTTGGAAATAGTTTTCAATTGTTACTAAAATTTAATTTGACTTTACTGAATAAATAATAAAAAAAAGATAAAGACAAAATATCCAAAGTGCCTGTGCAACCAAGACCGGCGGCTGTCCATCAATATTGACCTTTGTCTTCTTTATGGGTATTTGAATAGAGTACATGCTTTAGCCTCTCTTGAGCTAGGTGTGATTGTGTCATAGTCTTCCACAATGTAATGTAAATGGAGTAATGTGTGAAACTTCAACTTCCCTTGCTTAAGAGACGTATCTGCCTCCATATCTCTATTCTTCCTCTTTCCCAGTGTCTAAAAGATCATTCCCAGAGCAGCCTTGAACACTACATGGTAAATATGTCAGGGTCACTATTAGCTTAGTTCACTGGATGGTTTCACTGCTGGAACCTGCTTATCTTCTCTGCAACATCATCTGAGAGACAAATAGTCTTCTATCTTTTTTTAGTTCATTGCTTTTTGGTTTTTCTCCATCATCACAGTTTGCCTACCTTAATGCATCAATAATTTTAATTTTCAAATGTCCTTTTTGCTTTATAGAAATTCAGAATTTCTAAATAAGGTAAGCATAGAATGAAGACAATTTATTCATTTGAAAATTTTAATATTTAAAAATGTATTAAATATTTAGAAATGTTTTATATTTAAATGCCTAAAACTTATTTTGTGTCATTCTAGTACTCATGAACACTATTTAATGATCACAGTAAGGCTGATAAACCATAATTAGGTAACCTGGCTCCTAGTGTTATGTATTGGGGGTGCCAAAAAAAATATACACATTTTAAGAGATGTTATGTACGTATTACTTCCAGTTCTCCATAATCAGAAGTGTCTAGACGCTGATGGTAATCATTTTGAGCACCTCTTGTAATTGCAGAAGTCAAACGTGTCTTGTATTCATTTTACTGAGTATTGCAATTTTAATACAGTTTTTTCCTTTCTTAAAATATGTATACATTTATTTTTGACGCCCTCTGTATTTAGTCTCATTCTGAACAGTTAGGACTCTGGAGAGAGATTTCTTGAATTAGAATTCTGTATGAACTGCTACTGGCAGTATGACTTTGAGTAAATCACTTAACCTATGATTTATAAGATGGAAATAATATCTGCCTTATTGTTGGTTTATTGAAACTATTAGATGAGGAAACATACCTAGTATTTAGAAGAGTCTCTACTAAATTGTAAGCACTCAATAAGTGTTAGAAATTTAAGATTAGTATTAAAATATTTTTCTCTTGTAATTCCAAATTAATATTTTCATGTACAAAAATGTCTACCATTTTTTTTCAAATGGCGAATATACTGTAATCAGTCAGAAGACGTTTAAATAAAAGTGTATAGGAGGATACTTGCTAGATTTTCAGGCTACAAGAATTATAATATGCCGGGCTCGGTGGCTCAATCTGCAATCCCAGTGCCTTGGGAGGCCGAGGTGAGCAGATTGCCTAGCCCGCGGGTTCAAGACCCACCCAGGCCAATTGGCGAGACCTCATCTCTACAATAACTCAAAAATTAGCTGGGCGTGATAGCGCACGCCTGTAGTTCTGTCTACTGGGGAGGCTGAGGCGGAAGATTGCCGGAGTCCAGCAGGTCGAGGCTGCGGTGGCCGTGAGCAGGCCACTGCACTCTAGTCTGGGCAGCGGAGTGAGACTCCATCTCAAAAAAAAAAGAACTATAATATGTTTTCCATCTGGCTTTACTGAGAGTGAATTCCACATACCTGAATTTTCTACTACATCTATCATCCACTTGAAATTTAGATATTTATTACTGTTCTCTTACTGATCGTACTATATTTTAATCTAATTTTCCTGAACATATCATATGCAAAGGCATCACATGGCAAATAGTAATTACACCATAGTAACCTAAGTTTTGTCTCCTCCTCGGTTTGCTTTTAGTATTTTCTTTTGAAAGTTCTTCCTCTTCTTAATCACATTACTAAACTGTCTAGGATTGGGCATATGTTGGACATCAATAAATTTGGAACACCCTTTATTTTACAGAAATTATAATATCTGTATCACAGGTCAAGATGTTGTGCATGCAACTTCTTATTTCTTGATTGTGATCTCTGTAATTTGCATTGTTGGACTCACTTATACTAGGACTTTGGACTATGTCTTAATAATATATTTTATGCAACTACTGATATTGTAACTGAAAGCTGACGCAAAAATGGAGTTGATTTTAAGCCACGGGAATTTACTGTTGAGTTTAGAATTGTTTTTCTATATTTATCCACTCACTTGCGTACATTTTAATTTTAAGTAATCTGAAATATACTCTTTAATTTTACATGATTTATAGCAACTGTCTCCTTCCGTAAAGTGTGCTCAGAGGAATCTTTTCCAGCAAATAAAGTCTGCACCCAAATATCTCACTATTCTTACCATGGAGATTTTAACATGACTGTTCTCAGTGGTAAACCTCAAAAAAATATAATCAGAAAAGAAAAAAAATCTAGGAAAGAAATAGTATTTTAGGAACCAGCAACTCTGATGATATAGACCATATTAAATAAAGTATATATTTTCCCCTCTATTAGAACCTGGTGCGTAAGCCCTGGTGAGATTCAAAATTTGAAAATCTCTGCTCTTTTCAGAAGCTCACAGACCATCAAAAAGGGTCTTCATTGCACAATTGCACAAGTCCATAAAAATTTTGGAAAGGGTAAAATGACTTTTTAAAAAACTCTTCCCTTAAAACATAGAATTAATTCAAGAAAATCCAAATAGTACAGAAAATGATAAATAAATAAAAAGATTTCCCTAAGTAAGCCACAGCAAATACAGGCTAACCCAAGCACACATGGTGCTCCCAGGCCTGGATTTCAACTGGAAGTGCTAAGTGTGTGCTATGGCATCACAAGGGTCACACCCTTAGGGAGTTGCCCCATGCAGTTCTGAGAGGAGTCTGTCAAAGAAGCTATATCTTGAGGTACTACTAGTTCATATTAGATTCACAAAAAATTTTTAGGAATGTCTCCATTTCGATCTCAAGATTGGTCTAGTAAATTATAAGTAGGGTAACTATACGCCCTAATTTTCCCAGGACAGTCCTCATTAAACCTTCCTATTTTTACATGTGCTGAGTGCTCCATTTGAAACTTAAATGTAATCTGGTATTGAACTCTGAATTATATGCTCACCCTGATCATATGACAGTCCTGAATCAGGCATGCTACCTTGTATTTTGTTTTATCCTGACCTTCACTCTGCCGATAGTGGCAATTACTGCAATGTAATTTATAAAAGCTGCAATCAATAAGATGTTGGAAGTATTAACAGAAAATATTCTATCCATCTCAAGGAATTTCATAGGGCAACACCCTCAATTTCATCATGGTCCCAGGACTGGCTTTAAGTCTAAGAGGCTTATAAAACTGGTTTATCAATATACCAGAAGTAGGAGTGGTCTCATGTTAACCCAGCTCAAAAAGAATAATGCATACCAGTTTATCAATTTATAATGAGCAATTTAATTGGAGAGGCAACCAGACACTCCGCCTGCAGGCATACCACATGGGAGGCCATGCTATAATCAGGCTGCGACTTGGTGAGCATGAAATCACGAGGATTGTTAGTTATGTGATTGAAAGTGCAAAGCATCAGGCTAAAATTGTCTCATGCGGGTCTACCTGAATAGCTTATTATTTATGAGGTTGCTTCCATTTTTTTTATTAGGTCTCCTTCATATTAGCACTTTCTCTAGATATGTTTATGGCTTTTTTGTTTGTTTTATTACTTCTAGGTAGTGTGTTATCGGGGAGCTATTGTTTTTACCCCTGACTTCATCTGATCTCTGATTCAATCCATCAAGTGGATGTAGGGAGTTCTGTCCAATTCTGAAGATTTTCTTTCTCCACGACCTCCCATCCAAAGCAGTGCCAGAACCCAGAGCAGAATCATGTCCCAGTGATTGTGAGGTTGAGAGATGGTGGATCATATCTTATATAAAAGCCCAATAATTATAGTAACTTGTTTTTGTAGCATATTATCATTAGGCTTGGTGTTTCAGTGAATTGCACACTAAATGTTTTGGTAAAAGAGCAGGGAATTAAAAGAAGACAATGAAGAAGAAAATATTGACATTTAGTAAAAGATTTTATGAAAGATTGTCATCATCCAAGTATATAAGTGCAACTTGTTTGTGAAAATTGATTTGGGGAATTTGTATGCATATGAATGTGTGGTTCTAAATTCAATTTACTCTTCTATGTGGTACCATATCAAGTCATACCCTAACACACAATAAATATGTAGTGTAAACAGCTTTTTTTTTTGTCAGCTGATATACACCATACTTTTTTTTAATCGAAGCATTCATTTAATAACTTTTTTTTGTATCTGCTAATGAAGTTTGCCTACAACATTGATGCTTCTGTGATTCAATGACCTTTTCTTTAAAACATGATAGGACCTCTTTGATGTTTTGAATGACTTTTAAATCAGCAAGTATTGTGTCATGTAAACAACTGATATTCACAAGTTGGTACCGGGTTTTTGGAGGCTGATTTGCTTTTAATGTTGATACCACCTTTAGTGAGAGCAACATTTGTTACACGGATACTAGGCTTGTTCCAAATCATATTCATTATCCTCTCTCTGAACATCTAGTCTGCCAAAATAAGTTCGATCCTTCAATTACTGGTATTAGGAATATGAGGAACCTCTAGGGACTTCTCCCCCTCCTTGAAATTTCTCACTCCATATACCCAATTAGCAAATAGCATTTCCTCCCTTATCTGTCCTCCTTTCCATTCTTGCAATCAGTGCCCAGCCCCAGGCCTGTGTTGTCATTGCATGGCTGGACTATGGAAGAAACTCCTAATTAGTCTCCCTGCCTGTCTATTTTTTTCTCCTTCTTCTTTCTTTTCTGTGCTTATCTTGTAATCTTTTACACTGTTGCCAGTCACTTTCCTAAAATAGTTCAGATTATGCTGGTACCTTCTCCCCAAAACCTACAGTCTCTTTAGTATCTAAGGGGACATATCACAATTCCTTAGGTTGGCATTAAAGACTGTTCAGAGGCTGGCCACGTCTTACCTTTCAACTCTTTCTAAAAGCGGATCTCTGTGTGCATATTGACTACTTATTATTCCCTGAACACAGACAAATTTTAATGCCAATTAACTCTGTTCATACTGTTTGCTCTCTTACTATATCAAAGCACCATTCGACCTTTAAGTCTCTTCGTATGTTATTTCTTTCCTGAACCTTTTCTGAATACTCTTGTAAGAAGTGTTCCTTCTGCAATTCCACAGGATATTGTTTATTTCCTAATACGACAATAATGTTTTTATTCCTTATGTTTTTGTGCCTCTTCCTACCCTGCCAACAATAAGCATAACTTCATTCAGATGATGACCATCTTTCAAGCTGTGTGCACAGCAAACTTTAGATGAGCAGCTATCCTAGGGTTTGGAGGGATAGCAACACCAACCTTAGATTTTTTTCTCCCATGTGCTTTCATTTCACATGGGAATAAATATCAAATAACCTTCCAATCCCAAGTCATTAGGAAGCCGGTTAATTACAGATGTTAAAGGTTAAAAAAACACTAAAGCTTAGGAAAGCATTGTTGTTTATTTAACATGGACAGGTATCTCCTAGTCCATAATGTAAGTTATTTTAGACCAGTGAGCAATATTCCCCTAAGACTCAATGACTCGTTCATAATAAGTACTATATAATAGTCATTTTATATCCTGAAATGGAATGCATAGATACTAATCCCCCCTATACATAGACAATAACCAAAATATATCAGTATAATGTCCCAACAGAAAAATAAATGAGAATATTTAAAAAGTAATCATTGTAAAAATATTGTATATTTCAATATGTTTGGAGCTGGGGCAAAACTGCCCCCTATCAATGCTCAAAATACCCCTGCTGAAAATCACTACTCTAGATGCATTTTGGAAGAGTGAGACATTGTCTTTTAGATATTTAAAAAAACCTGTCTCTGGGTTTCTGTGATGCTTTCAGAAGAAGCAAAGTGACAAATACTTCGGTTAGTCTCAAAAGCAGTGTCCTCTCTTTGTTGTTATATGTAGGAGCACAGAGGTAGCTGACCTTTATTTGAATGGAGAAAATAAAAGTTTCTGGAGTTAGGGTGGCCTGAAAGTGTGGGAAGGAAACCTGGCTCAGTTGCCTCAAATAATATGATGTTATTGGCTTTATTTCTTCACATCTGTGGTCTAGTATTAAAGCTGGCCTGCAGATAAGCCTCTAACTCGGGATTAGAAAATTCAGAGGAATCATTTACTTCCAATTTGTTTTCTTTTTTGGACTCTCTATTTCCTCAGAATCTTTCCTTTTTACACTTGATTTAATTGCAAAGAAGACAAGTACCAACAAATCCACAAGCTAATACTGTTGCTGCCAATTTTGATGTTGAGGGTTAGGTATATGAGGGGAAGCCCCCCACCAAAAACCCATAATTTATTTATTAAAAATTGTGTATTTATTCTTACATGTTTAAGCTTTAGTCGCCTTCAAAGTACTCTCCATTTGATGCAATACACCTACTGAGATGCTTTTTCCACTGCTCAAATCAGTTTTCGAACTCATCAGTTTCGATGTCTTTTAGTACTTCTGCAATTTTTTATTTCACCTCTTCCACATTGGCAAAACATTTCCTTTTGAGAACTTTTGCATCTGGGGAAACAAACAAACAAAAAATTTGCTCAGCAAAATCAGGTGACTAGGGAGGGTGGAACATGGTGGGAGAGTGGCATGCCAATTTTTTGGTCAAAATCTGTTGGACACAGCGCAGTATGGGTAGATATGTTGTCATGGAAGAACCCGTTACCTGTTTGCAACAACTCAGGATGTTTCTTGGGCAAATTGTGATGAAACATTCTCAAAACTTCCAGATAAAAATTTTGGTTGACTGTTAGATCTGAAGAAATAAATTCTGAGTGTAAACTTTTAGAGGTCTGCCCTCCAAAAGATATTCTGGGGTTTTTGTTTTTGTCTTTGTTTTTTGTTTTTGTCTACCCTCCTAGGTGCCAGGATTGCAGGAAGGAGACCTCCTCCTGGGACTTTTCCTTCTTTGGAGACCCCATTAAGGTTTTTTCCTGTATTGGTGATAGCTTCCTAATAAGGCTCAGAACACAATGAGATTCCACGATCATAACTTTTTAGAGTTGGTAAATCCATCACATACCATAAAATTCAATCCTCTCATTTTACAAGTGGGAAGAAATAAGTCCTCCAGAGGTTAGGTGAGTCCAAATTCTTTCAGCTTGTTAGTGTCAGAGTCCGGCCTCGAACCCATATCAGCTGCCTTCAGGCTCACAGCTCTTTTCCACATAACTCACTATCTCCCGTAACTGCTGGCAGATTTAGCTCTTGCAGATCTCTGCCAGCACACTAAGCCTTTGTAAGCCATCTTTATTTCCTCATTGTTCCCCCCATGGAAAAATGCACATTTCTTCTAGTAACCTGTAGAACAAGGATAAATATAAAAAGCTATCAATCCTCATCTGAATTGGCCTCCAGGATGTATATCTTTCTTCTCCCTATATATCTATATTCTTTACTTTCAGTCAGTCCCCAGAGCCAGCTGGTGTGATTTAATGGAGAGAGCACCGAATTAGTTTTCTACTTGAGCCTCTGTGCTTTATTAGGCATATGATTATTGTTATTTTAAATAACCATTAATTCCTCTGTACCACATGGTTAGTAATAATATCTGTATCTCCTAGGGCTCCTGAAAAAAAAAAAATTGAACATTAGTATTAAAGCACTGTGTAAACTGGAGGACATTGAACAAGTAAAACTATGTTTTCTTACTTTCAATTTTATAGTCATAATAAATGCATTCTGGAACCACCTTCAGTCAGTCATTTTCAGGCTAATCTTGGGCAAACTGCATTGTCTCACATGGCTGATTTCTCATCTGCTAAAGGGAATAAGCCCTCTGTTGTGGAATTACAGGGATTGGACTTAAGGAATATGTATCTTTTAGTTCACGACCAGATATGTAGTTCCATAAAAGGGATTTGTACTATTATTAATTATTATTATTACTATCTTTATTGTCATTGCTATGATTGTTATTTCCCCAAAGTCACATTTGTTTTCTGGTTTTCCCTGCCCACCTCTTGATACCCATAGCATTTCCATGATGTATTTGTTTTGTTGTTGTTGTTGTTGTTGTTGTTTTTGAGTTGGAGTCTCACTCTGTCGCCCTGACTGGAGTGCAGTGGCCGCTCCCGGCCACCGCAGCCTCGACCTGCTGGGCTCCGGTGATCCTTCCGCCTCAGCCTTCCAAGTAGCTGGAACTACAGGCGTGCGCTACCATGCCCGGCTGATTTTTTGATTTATTGTAGAGATGAGGTCTCGCCAAGTTGCCCAGGCGCGTCCCGAACCCGCGGGCTCAGGCAATCCACTCACCTCAGCCTCCCAAAGGCACGGGATTACAGGCTGAGCCACCGAGCCCGGCTCCGTGATGTATTTGGATGGGCCATTTGTCAAATTGCCCTATTTTAGAATTGTTCCTGTTTCTGAATTGCAATCATCAGGATTCATAAGAATGTTACTGAACCATTCTCTAACGTCACTCAGTGGCCACAAATGAGGCAAAGGAAGGATCATACTAAGACATTGTTTCATCCATGCAGTCACAACGGAATAGTGGAAACGTTGAATACAGCACGTTTTATAGCTGAATGCAGTTTTCAGCAATTTTTCCAACATTTTTATAATATACGTAAACAAAATGAGATTGTGGAAAAGCCGAATATCTTGTGTACTCACTGTGTATATGTTATGAATAAATCCCTATTCCATAAAAATATACATATAAAAGAAAGCCAGGGATTTTTTTCTAAAATACTTCATCTTAAAGCTGACAATAATAAATGAGAAGAAAATCTCATGGCAATACACAGATTTCTTGGCAATAATTCTTGGCAATAAACAAATGAGAGAAAAACTGAAAAGGAAAAGTACCATTCAATATTGATTTATTTTATTTTTCCATGTTGGATACTCCAATGTCCCTGCACCTCTCTCTTCACTTTTAAAGGAAAGAAGAGTCTTGCTTCTTAGACAAAAAGGAAAACCAAAAATAAAAACAAGTAGACACATCACTAAATGTTTTAATTTGAACTTAATGCTGACTTGTTTGTGATATTATTTTCAGGTAGTATTTCTACATTGTTACAAACATACATGAAAAAGGGAGTCTGTGTTTGATATAAAACACTTTTTAAAACAAATTGTTTACATGGTTCATAAATCATAGAAGTCTGAGGAGAGGGGACTAATTGCACCAGATTTTTATGCATTGAGTCCCTTAAAAGACTGATGCACACTAGTATATATACTAGTATTTTATATATAAAAATATATATATAATAGTATATTCCACCTAACTATAACATTTGTATAACGTACTTATTTAAATTCTTTGTAGATACAAGCATTTTTCCCAATCTAAAGAAAATAAGACTAGGCACAAATTCTGCATGAAATCTGAAGGTAGAAAATGGCTCATCTGTTTTTAAACACTAACGCTCACTCTTTCCTTCTTTAAACACTCCAACTCTGGGCTAATTCCCACTCATTCTCTGTAAGTGATTATAGATAACTAAGGGGCCACAATTATGCTGCTGCATATGAATGTGGTGTTTGATGAATGTAACTACAACAATCACAAAGCAATAGAACGAAGAAGAAAAATGCAATAAACTATCATTTTTTAAATTGTCACACTGAAGCAAAATTATAACATACATACTCAGAAAGACAAATAAATGCTCAGCAGATGAGATCTATTTGAGAGAAAATTTTATTATAAATAACAATAATTTGGTATTTTACTTTCTGTTATACCAATTAATGACTGTGCTTAGTTCTTGCAGTGTGTGTGTGTGTTTGAGAGAGTGATTCTGTTTAACATGTATTTTTTTAAAGTATGTAATTAATAAAAATACTATCAGAGAGATATGCTAGGTAATGAAAATTAGGATTTTTACCTGGAATTTGAGTCTTCCAGTTTGTTTTCAAACATGAATTTAGGGAACACTTTTAATTAATCTTTATTATACTTGTCATTTGGGTCAGTGTCCTCTTACAAAGTATGCACTTTTGCCCCACCCAGTGGCCACCTCATAAATAGTCACTGTTCCCCGGAGGAAGAGACTTCCAAGAGTAGGTTTGGAATTAGAAACACAAGGGCAGAAGTCGTCCCTGTGGCTCACATTCATACACGAGACTGTTGTTTCAACAACGATTCTGCCGTCTGCACTGAGTCATGGAGCAATCTCACAAGAGTATGAGCCATCTCAGGGCAATCACCAAATGCTTCATCATGCAAGCAGATCTACAAAGTCAACTAAGTTTTCGTCCAAAACACCAAAAGAAAGTGGAGACACACATCCATGGTCATAAGATTGGATTCGTGCGAGAAAGAGAAAGAAGGGAAAGTAATGTTATGAAGTAGAATACAGATCTAGAAATTTTCACTTTATGCTGACTCTATGAATTTGGGCAGTTCATTTATATTTTCCTTGCTTATACGTTACTGAAGAAATGTAAATGCGAAAATGTAACTGGGAAATGGGTAAAACTCCACAAAAATCGCAAGAAAATATTTGCTGTCTGTATTCTACAGTCCATATACTATCTTTCTCTGTTTCTAACACAGGTAAGCACACATGCACGTACCCACCCATAAATGTAACCTTACTATCAATACGAAACTATAGCAAATTTAAGAATAAAACAAAATACATTGGCAAAATCACTGCGTCAGAAATTGGGGGGATGTATAATAAGTCTTTCTATGAGATGCCTAGATGTATGGCTAGAAAGAGTGATTTCTTATTGTAAGAGATTGTCTTTCTTATGGCTTCTGCCATTTCTTAATTTAGGAAATTACTGTTAAATAAATTAAATGGTTTTTATTAAAATATTTTTCAGATTCTAAATAGTGATATTAGTATAAAGGCAATGCCTTCATGAAAACCATATCACCAAACTGGGGGAGGGAGAAAGAAACTTGCTGACTGTCTAGGATGCCAGCAGGAGGTCTCTGTGAGATGTAAATTCTTCTCTAGAGTTTCAGTAGCTGGCATGAATGAATATAAGTTTCTCACTTGCTATCCTGCCAAGTGTACTGACCCCATGAACACTTCTATTGTCTCCTAGTGTTCAAGAAAATGTGGTGCTCCCTTTTAAATAGAATTTTTAAATATTTTGCTTTATCCATTCATTTAGCTTATTATGTGTACATCCTTTCAAGTGATTAATTGTACTCTTAACTTGCGACATAGTCCTGAATGTTAGAGAGAAATTTCTCACGACTTCTAAAGGATAGCAGTGCAATGAGACAAACAGTGAGTAAAACTGAGTTTGGTGAGGTAGGGAGAGTTAAACCAAGGTTTTCTGGGAAAATAGATGAGAAGACCCGATCCGGAATAGATATATCTGTGATTGTTTCCTAAAAAAATGTGTCACTCATATGAATCTTGGAAATTGAGAATAACTCTAGCTAGAATCTCTGTCTATTATAAATGATGTCTTGGTAAATTGGTTTCCAGATAGATTTGTGGTTCTCAAACTGTGGCCCAAAGACTCCTGAGGTCTCTGAAATTTGTTCAGGGTCTGCCAGACCATTCCTTTC
Organism: Cephalopachus bancanus; assembly: GCA_027257055.1. Taxonomy (NCBI): domain Eukaryota; kingdom Metazoa; phylum Chordata; class Mammalia; order Primates; family Tarsiidae; genus Cephalopachus; species Cephalopachus bancanus. The sequence goes on from JAPVLO010000074.1 coordinate 3,122,753, forward strand.
GGATTACATACCTGTGTAAAACTGCATTTTCTTCATATTCTTCAAACAAAACAACATATTTTAACAAACTGAATACAGAGGCAAATATGAGACTCCCACTCTGTTATTAAGCCCCTACATTAGATTGTAAAAATATTAAGCAGTGACACATATCACTAAATCTTTGTTTTCAAAGATATTATTTTACATAATATCCATATCTACAGCAGTTTTTAAAAATATGCAATTGTTTCTGTCCTCATGAACCCTTTATTTAAAATAAATTATTTTACTCACTCATGTGACTTTATATTATGAATGTTATTCATGATTTTGAAATTCATATCATAGAAAGTCAAAATTTCATAAGATAATTTTTAATCTCTTTCATTTGGAACATTACATTAGATGACAGAATTTGTTAATTACTTGTTACAGGTATATTCCTACAAGTCAGAGATTTCTAATGTGATTTTATCTAATTTTTGGTTTGCAAGGTTTGTTGTTATTGTTGTTTTGTTGGCCTATTTTGTATTTTTGTGGATGGAGAATTTTGAACAATTGTTATTGGGACAAATATATATACACACTCATATATGTATACATTTATATAAATTGTCATTTCAACCATTTAAAATATATCATTCAGTAGCATTATTTTCATTCACAATATTGCACAACTGTCACCACTATTTCCAAAATTTTATGAACAACCCAAACAGAATCTCTGTAACCATTACATAGTAACTCCCCATTCCTCCCTCCACTAGCACCTCTAACTTACTTTCAGTCCTTATGAATTTGCTTAAATATTTCATATAAATGAAATCGTACAATATTTGTCCTTTTGTATCTGGCTCATTTCACTTAGCTCTACACTTTTTTTTTTTTGAGTTGGAGTCTCACTCTGTTGCCCAGACTGGAGTGCAGTGGCCGCTCCTGGCCACCACAGCCTTGACCTGCTGGGCTCCGGCGATCCTTCCGCCTCAGCCTTCCGAGTAGCCGAACTACAGGCGTGCGCTACCACGCCCGGCTGATTTTTGATTTATTGTAGAGATGAGGTCTCTCTGCCCAGGCGGGTCCCGAACCCGCGGGGTCAGGCGATCCACTCACCTCAGCCTCCCAAAGGCGCAGGATTACGGGCTGAGCCACCGAGCCTGGATAACTCTACATTTTCAAAGCGCATTCATGGTGTAGTATCTGTCAGAATTTCATTCATTTTTAAAGCTGAATAATATTTAATTGTATAGACCTACCACTCTGTTTATCTATTCATCTGTTGTTGGGCACCTAGGTTTTTCTGCCTTTTGGCTATTGTGAGTAATTCTGTAGAGAACATTGTTGTACAAGTAACTGTTGGAGTCCCCGGTTTCTGATTCTTTCAGAGATACACCTAGGAATGACATTGCTAGGTAATTTGGTAATTCTATCTTTAGTTTTTTTGAGAACGATCAAACTAGTTTTTACAACACTTGTATCATTTTCTAATTCTCACCAAAAATGTGAGAGGTTCGATTTCTTCATATCTTTTCCAACTCTTGATCCCTGTCCTTTGTTGTGGCTGTTGTTATAACCATCCCAGAGGAAGTGTGAAGTGAGATCTCCTTGTGGTTTTAATTTGCATTTCCCTAGGGCTTATGGTGTTGAGTATCTTTTTATGTGTTTATTGGCTATTTGTGTGTATATTCTCGGGAGAAAAGTCTATTCAAGTCCTTTGCCCATTTTTTCATTGGATTATATTTCCTTTGTGCTTAAATACTAGGAGTTCTGTGTATAGTCTAGATACAAAAGTGTTACCAGAAAAGTGGCTTGCAAATATTTTCTTCCATTAGGTAGGTTTTCCTTTTACTCTGTTAGTAATATTCCTTGAATCGCAAAAGTTTTAATTTTGATTAAATGTGATTTATCTTTTTGTGTTTCTTTTTGATTTTTGCTCATGCTTTTGGGACATAGCTAAGATTCCGTTGGCAAACTCAATGTCATGAAGATTTGTCCTGTTGTTTTCCTGAAAGAGTAATGACTTTAAGCCTTATATTTAGGCATTGATTAATTTTGAGTTAATTTTTGTACATGATCCAATTTATTTTTCTGCATGTGAAATCCAGTTAACTCAGCCACATTTTAAAAGAGACTTAGTCTTTTTCCTGTTGCTATAACGAAATGCCACTGATCAGATAATTTATAAACATTCGAGGTTTACTTGGCTCACAGTTTTGGATGCTGGGAAGTCCAAGAGCATGGAACTGGCTGGTGATGGCATTCTTGCTTTATTATCCCATGGGGAATGGGCAGGGTGACAGAGAGATAAGATGAGATCTGAACCTATCATTTTATCAGGAACCCACTTCCACATAACTATCCCAATTCATAGATAGCAACATTAATCCATTCATGAAGGAAGAGCCCTCATAATCTAATAACCTTTTAAAGGACTCATATCTTAATATCATCGGCTTGACAATTAAAATTCCATATTAATTTTGGAGGGAGTCTTCACACCATAGTTCTGTTTTTTTCTCTGTGAAATGGACTTTGGACCTTTGCCAAGAGTAAATTGGGCATAGATATAAAGATTTTATTTCATGACTCAATTTTATTCTTTTGGTCTATGTCTCTATTCTTATGCCAATACTATACTGTTCTGATAACTGTAGTTGTAGTAAGTTTTGAAGCTGGGAAATATCGGTTCTATGACTTGCTCTTATTTCACAAGATTGGATTTGCTACTTGACTGTCTTTGAAATCCTGTATTAATTTGTGAATCAATGTTTATATTTTTGCAAAAAGCCTGCTGGGATATTGATAGGTTTGGGGTTAAATCTGTAGGTCACTTTGGGTAGTACTGACATCTTAACAATATTAAATGTTTTATTAATGAATACAGAAAAAGCTTCCTTTTTTAAAGAAAATTTCTTCAATTTCAGCATTTTTTTGGAGTTTTTAGTGTTCATGTCTTTCATCTTTTGGGCTAAATATATTAGACATTTTATTATTATTTAGTATAAATGGCATTGTTTTCTTAATTTCCTTTATGGTTTATTCATTTTTAGCATATAAGTTTAATTTTTTATCAGACTTCTTAGTCTGCAACTTTTCAGTTTTTTAAAACTTTGGTGTAATAGTTATGATTTTCCACATATATAGTAATTATATTTACAAAGACAATTTTCTTTTTTTAATTCAGATGTTATTAATTAATTAATTGATTGACTTCTGCTTTATTGTTTTTTCCACAACTTCCAATACTATGCTAATATAAATGGTGAAGGTGGACATCTCTCATTCTTGTTTTGTTTCTGGAAATCTTTTAGTTTTTGCACATTGAGCATGCTATTGACTCTGTTTTCTTTCCCTTTCTTGTTTTTTCTAATATGATCTTTATCACATTGAAGGATTTTTTTGTTTGTTTTTGTTTGTTTTTTTGTTTTCTTTGTTTTGTTGTTGTTTTTGAGTTGGAGTCTCACTCTGTCACCCAGTCTGGAGTGCAGTGGCCGCTCCTGGCCACCGCAGCCTCGACCTGCTGGGCTCCGGCGATCCTTCTGCTCAGCCTTCCAAGTAGCTGGAACTACAGCCGCGCGCTACCACGCCTGGCTCATTTTGATTTATTGTAGAGATGAGGTCTCACCAAGTTGCCCAGGCGGTCTCGAACCCGCGGGCTCAGGCAATCCACTCACCTCAGCCTCCCAAAGGCGCGGGATTACAGGCTGAGTCACCGAGACCAGCTGAAGGACTTTTTAATCTCGTTTATGAACTATCTTTATCATGAAAGATTGTTCAAATATTTTGTCTGCATCAATTAGGATGATTATGTTTTTTCTTCATTCTATTAATAAAATGTATTTCATTAATTGATTTTTGTTTTTGAAACATTCATGCATTTCTGGGATAAATCTCATCTGGCCATAATGTATAATCCTTTTAATATATTATTTGATTCAATGTGCATATATTTCTCTGAGGTTGTTTGTATCTGCATAAAGGCTATTGTTCTATAGTTTTCTTTCCTTGTGATATCTTTATCTGACTTTGGTATTGGAGTAATACTGGCCTCATAGAATGAGTCAGGAAGTGTCCCTTTTTTAAAATGTTATAAAACTTTGAGAAAAATTGATGATACTTTATGAAATGTTTGTTAGAATTTTCAGGTAAAATCATTGGATCTTTTCTCCATTGTGAATTTTTTTATTACTGTTTCAATCTCTTTACTTGCTACAGGAAGGTCTAGATTTTTTTTTTTTTAAGTCAGCTTAGGAAATTAGTGTGTTTCAAAAAAAAAATTGCCCATTTATTCTAGGGTTTCTAATTTGGTAGTGTAAGATATATTTGTAGCATCATCTTACAATCCTTTTTATTTCTGTAAGGTTTGTAGTATTGTCCACAGTTTCATTTCTTATTTTACTTATTTTGATTAGTCAAGTTAAAGTCTTGTCAATTTTGTTGAAAATTTCAAAGAACCAGTCTCTAGTTTTTTGACTATCTCTTTTATTATTCTTTGTTTTATTTATCTTCTCTCTAATATTTATTTCCTTCTGCTAGCTCTTCTTTATACAATTTCTCAAAATATAAAGTGAAGTTATTGACTTAAAATCTTTCTTTCAACATAGGCATTTATAATTATCAATTTCTAGGGAGAACTGCTTTTACTCAAACCTATGTTTTGATATGCTGTGTTTTAATTTTCATTTGTCTGCATTTTTAAAATTTCTCTTGTAATTTTTCCTTTAACCCATTGGTTATTATTAGTGCATTATTTAATTTCTATTTATTTTTGAATTTCCTAGTTTTCGTTCTGTTATTGATATTTAGCTCTATTCCATTGTAGTCAGAAAAATTAGATTGTATGATGTCAATTTTTAAAATAATATATTTGTCTCTTAGCCTCATAGTGATCTAGCCTACAGAATCTTCCATATTTTCTTGAAAAAAACGGGTATTCTGCTATTGCTGGGTGAAGTGTTTTATGTAGTCCATTAGATCTAGTTGATTCATAGTGTTATACAAATTATCTATCTACCTATCTCTGCATTTTTTTTTTTTTTTGAGTTGGAGTCTCACTCTGTCGCCCAGACTGGAGTGCGGTGGCCGCTCCCGGCCACCGCAGCCTCGACCTGCTGGGCTCCAGCGATCCTTCCGCCTCAGCCTTCCGAGTAGCCGGAATTACAGGCATGCACTACCACGCCCAGCTGATTTTTTTGATTTATTGTGGAGATGAGGTCTCGCTGCCCAGGCGGGTCTCGAATCCGCGGGCTCAGGCAATCCGCTCACCTCAGCCTCCCAAAGGCGCGGGATTACAGGCTGAGCCACCGAGCCCGGCTTCTCTGCATATTTTTATTGATCTTTGTCTAGATGTTCTATCCATTATTGAAAGTGGTGCATTGAAGTTTATAACTATTATTGTAAGATTGTTTTCCCCCTCTATTCTATCAATATTTTCTTCATATATCTTGGGGTCAGTTTTGACTGATGCATGTGCTTTTAACTTCCATATCTTTCTGAAGAGTTGAAACTTTTATCAACATACAATTTCCTTCCTTGTCTCTCGTAACCACTTTTTTCTCATAAGGTCTATTTTGTACGATGTTGGTATAGCCATCCTAGGTCTCTTTTGGCTACCATTTGCATACAATGTCTTTTTCTATTTTTTCACTTTTAATCTATTTGTGTCTTTTAATCTAAAATGAGTCTTTTGGAGAAAGCATATAGATGGATAAGTTTTAAAAAATCTGCTCTAAAATCTCTGGTTTTTTAATTGGAGAGCTTAACTCATTTACATTTAAACAATTTGTTTTCTTTATGTATTATATTTGGTTTTTGTCTTATTTTCCCTCTATTATTGTCTTGTTTTGTGTTTTTTGTAAACTCTTTTGATTAATCTTTCTTTTTTATGTATATTTTTAAAATATTTTATTGTCATTTCCACGGGGATTACATTTATAATCCTAAATTTATAGCATCCTACTTTAAATTGATGCCAATTTAACTTCAATAGCATAGAAAAAAATTTATATACCTGTACAACCCTGCCTTCTCACTCTTTATGTTGTTGTCGTACATTTGTGTACAATAGCATAGATTTATAAATTTTGTATACATTTTTATTTTGAATCCTGTAGGTAATTTTTAGAAAGATATTTCTATTTTTACTGCATGTGAGATGTCATACATTTCTGAAATCTAACTTTTATAACACTACTCTGAAATTTAAGAAGAATCAGAAACACAGGATTTCTTACTGTGAACTAAATCTGTACTGCTAATTGCCTTGCTATTTTTTTATATTATGTGGTCTTAAAACTGAATTGGTCACGAAGTGTTCTTTTCTCAGTTTATTGTCTATTAAATATAATTTCATGTCTATTTTCAATATCAAGTTATATACAAGCAAGTAAACTGAATTATCATGCACAAAGAAAATTTAAGTATTACAAAATAATAATTTTCCATTTTAGAAAAAGTTCTATATTTAATTTATCACAAGTTGTTAAATAGATAAAATATTCACACAAGAATGGTACTATAAGGACACCATTGAAGATTATATCACTACATTTCTGAATAAAGGAGTGTTTAGCTTTAATTTCTGCGATTCAATTCAGCACTTTTTTATAATGACTGTGTACTTAAAAAGGGAATTATATCATCCCTATACTAAGATAATCCCTTCATTCTAAATTATCTGTTATGTATGTTACCTTTTAATAAGATTCAAATATTATTATTGTATTACGATCAATATGAATATGTCATATTTATAAACCAAAAAAGTTAAACCCACTTCATATGTTTTTAGTATATAAAGCATTTATTTCCTAAATCTATCATACTCAGTGATCGATCACAGAAACAAAGAACAGAGTACCATGTGTTCTCACTCATAAACGGACCTTGAAAGGTTATCATAATACTATAAGAAAGGGATTGGCAGTAGTAGGAAACTAACAGGGGAGGGGGGTAGGGTTGGCAGTTAAGGGAAATTGCCAGGGGAGGGAGGGGCACACCTCATTAACAAGGATACCTGCATAATGAACATTTGAATACATAACCCTGGATTGTACCCCACATCTTTAAAATAAAGAAAAAAAATGTTAAAGGCATATTTTAAAAGATTTTAGGGGCTAAGTCTGTATTTCAGTTAGATGGATTTTCATGACTCTTATAAACATAAACCTCATTTCTCTATTAGATAATACCTTAATCTACCAGCTTATTTTTCACAAATCTGCAATTTTCAATCTCATAATTATTTCTTTATTTCTTTATGTTTGTCAGTTAATGTAAGTCCAGACACCCGAAGCCTTCTGATGACATGCAACTCAATTTGGTGAGTGTTTTTAAAGGGAAAGTTCTCTTCTGCTATCCTTTTAGAATTGATTCATTAGTATTAGCTATTTGCGATTTGAACAGCAACATAAGAAGATCCTGACTGAACAATAAAAATATACTATTAACAGTTAATATCTCAGCTTGGTTTCTGGCAATCTAATGGGCATTAGTTCTATTAGATTTCCACTTTTTTATTATTTGTGAAATAAATGCACTCATATCTGCATACTCCTCAAAATAAAACTAATATTATACAACCTTAGCATTTTTCTTTTAAAAAAGGTCTATTTTGTACATGCAAATGTGGTCTTTACAAGTATTGAGCATTTGAAATGTAATTATACTATTAATAATACTATTAAGAAGCATCAGATAGAAAACTTGTCTCTTTAAATAAACTAACAAGCATGATTCTGTAGAAAATATATGTATGCATATGTGGACACCAGTGCTCAGTTCACTACAGAAGTAGAGCCGGCATAAATCCTGTGTCAGTGAATCTTAATGGAAGCAGCTAAGTTCAACTTTAAAATCTCTTCCTGATTTCAACACTCTGTTTAGAAAGTGAAGCTTGCTTGATTCTAGACATTACAGAGTCCACTGCATCAATTTACCTTGTCATTCTGCATTGAATGTTTATCCCAGCACACATTCTGAACTTTATGTGCACTTCTAATTGATCATTTATTTCAATTTCATTTTATAAGCAGATTATTTGAATTAAGCCCAAAGTACCACAACCAAATTCGAAGCATTTTCAAGGGAAATAATTTTGTACTTTAGATGAACTATATTATTAATACTTATAATAATCATAAGGGATTTATAAAAGTCAGAATAAACCTAATAATGTAATAATGTAAAAGCCACAATAAAGAGGTCGATGGTGATTTTTTTTTTTTGAGTCGGAGTCTCACTCGGTCGCCCAGACTGGAGTGCAGCGGTCGCTCCCGGCCACCACAGCCTCGCCTGCTGGGCTCCGGCGATCCTTCCGCCTCAGCCTTCCGAGTAGCCGGAATTACAGGCATGCGCTACCACGCCCGGCTGATTTTTTGATTTATTGTAGAGATGAGGTCTCGCTGCCCGGGCAGGTCTCGAACCCGCGGGCTGAGGCAATCCACTTACCTCAGCCTCCCAAAGGCGCGGGATTACAGGCTGAGCCACCGAGCCCGGCTGATGGTGATTTTATAAGCTTTCTATCTTTTGAAGTTATGGCTAAAAGTAATCAATACTTTTGGATCTCCTATCCAGTCCTCAACTAAGCATATTTAAGTATAGTGTAGTATAAGGGTGTCCAAATTTTTGGTTTCCCTGGACTGCATCGAGTAACCTTCTGGCTTCCCTGGACTGCATCAAGTAAAGAGGAATTGTCTTGGGCTGCATATAAATTATACAATTTAGTTAGCGTATTTGCATAGTACGACTTTTTATTTTTTATATTTTTATTATAAAGTTTAGAAGATGAGAACAATAGAAAACTAATGGGATATTTGGACATGTTTTTGTACAACGAATCTATCAATGTCTAGTTCAATGAAAGTGGTCGCAATTCTTAGTGAATGTTCTAGGTACTCTTAAGAAATGTTTGCTCAAATTTTGCTCTTCATGTGCTTCATAATTGAAAACAGCTGCTCACAAATGTAGGTGCTGCTGAAAAACGATGTCATGAATAAGGGGTAATTGTTAACTTCAGAAATGGAACTACACACGGGGTCATGAAGGAAATATATGCTAAAAACCACAATGTTAAAATATTTTGTGGAATCACATTACTAGATGTCCTGGATGACATGCAGCTCACAGGCCATAGGTTTGACATGCCAGGTTTAGTGTGTTTATCTGTCAGGATGTCCTACTATTGCATTTGAATGCATAACCACTAAATTTTAATTTAATTATCTATAACAGGAATATTTTATCAAATTCATAATGAAGGCATAATTCATAATGTATACATAATGTGTACAGTTTTCTTAATCTTTTCTTTAGCATTGAGAGATATTTAAGCTCCACTTGTAACACTCATATAGTAAGTTTCTATGGAGCACTTAGAAAGTGTGGCATAACTGTCTATCCTCTTTATAGGCATGACTAGGACATATTAAATGGGACAAATTGAGTGCTACATAGTGTATATGGTAGAATAACATGTCAGTACTGATAAATATGGTAGCCACTTACTGCTTCTCAGCAAATGATATGTAGCTAGTTTAAACTGAAATGTTCTCTAGTGTAAAAGGCACCAAATTTTAAGACAATAATACAAACATCAAATATCTCACTGATTTCTTTATGTTGAATTCTTGATGAAAACATAATATTTAAGATACATTGGGCTCAGTGAAATATATTGTTAGACAAATTTTACGTATTTTATTTCTTGTTAATGTGGCTGTTTCAAAAATTAAGATCATGTCTATGGACTACAAATAGTGAGCACATTATTTTATTTTGGATAGCTCTTAAATACAAAATAAAATTTGGTCATATGTCTAGGTATTTGTATGTATAAATAAGAGGATCTTAGTAGATAAGAGAGCATAGAATGAGCTAGAGATTTATTGGACTGAAAAGGTAGAAATGAGTGCTTTTTTGTTTTTACTTTAAATGAGTTACCTTTGTACACTTTTAAACTATTCTTTGCCTTTTATTTAAATAGATATATGTGTAAATGGCTGCATGAATGGATGAGTAAATGAATGGATGCATGAGCAGAGGGACAGGCATGCAGAAATATCGAAAAGCAGAATGAGAGGGAGGGAGGGAGAGGGAGAGAGAGAGAGAATCTCTTCTTTTTGCCTCTGGGAAAAAAAGAATACAAAGACTTAGATAAATTACCAAGGATTATGTGAAGCTACTCCCTTGTTGATATTACCTATATTTGCACCTTGTCTTTAATAATACATTAATTTTAATAAATTGGTTGCTGAAGACAAGCCCCACATCCTTTATCCCAAAACCTCCCTCAGCGCACATCACAGTGCCCAGTCTGTCTGTTGTAATGACTCAGTCCGTGTCTCTTTCGGGGAAAGAAATTCTATCCAGTCATTGTATCTCCATGTTGGTGTCTCTCCTTTCAGTGACCAGATGTTTCTACATTTGTACCCACCGTGGGCCTGATGCTTACATGGCTCCCTTTTTTCAATTAATACATAATAACTTTACGTATTTATTGGGTACATATAATATTTTGAGGCATACATACAACGTGCAGTGATCAAATTAGAGTAACTGGTATATCCATCACCTAAAACATTTATCATTTATTAGTGCTGGAAACATTCCAAATCTTCTCTCCTAGCTATTTTGAAACATAAAATAAATTATTTTTAACTATAGCCACCTTCTGTGCTCTACAACACTGGAACATATTCCTCCTGTTTTTTTTTTTGGTTATGTTTTCTTTTTAACCCGTTAATCAACCTCTCTTTATGCCCCCTTTCCACTACCCTTCCTAACCTCTGATAACCACCATTCTACTCTCTACCTTCATGAGATCTCTACCTTCATTTAGCTCCTGAACATAAGTAACAACATGTAGTATTTGTCTTTCTGTAACTGGCTTATTTCACTTAATATAATGTTCCTCAGGCTCATCCATGTTGCTGCCAATGGCATAATTTTATTGCTTTTATGACAATAAAATTCCTTTGAGTATACATACAACATTTTTTTTTCCATTCATCTGTCCATAGACATTTAGGTTGCTTCCAAATCCTTGTTACTGTGAATATTGCTGCAATAAATATGAATACAGATATCTCTTTATACAAATTTCCTTTATTTTAGATGTATATTCAGCAGTGGAATTACTGGATCATTCGGTAGTGATATTTTTAATATTTTAAGGGACCTCCACATTGTTTTCCATAATGACCTCCATATTGTTTTCCACATTCTGACCACAGGTGTACGAGAAATCTTTTTTCCTCACATGCTTGCCCATGTGTTATTGTTTTTTTGATAATCATCATTTTAACTAAAGTCAGATGATATCACATTATGGTTTTGATGTGTATTTTCCCATTAATTAGTGATGTTGAGCATTTTTTTCAGTTAACTGTTGGCCATTTGTATGTTTTACTTTGAGAAAAATCTATTCAGTTGTTTTTGACCTTTTGTAATTGAATTATTAAGATTTTTGTCATTGAGTTGTTTACGTTTTTTATATCTTCTGATTATTATTCTTTTGTTGGGTAGATAGTTTGCAAATATTTTCTCTCATTTTGAAAGTTGTCTCTTCACTCTGTTTATTGCTTTCTTTGCTGTGCGGAAATTTTTTACATATAAGCCTATTTATCCTTTTGTTTCTCGTGCTTTTCAGATCTTAACCAAAAAGTCTTTACCCAGGCCCGTGTTTGAAGCATTTCTCCAATGTTTTCTTCTAATAGTTTTATAGTTTTAAGTCTCACATTTAATTCTCCCATATATTTTGAGACTATTTTTTATATATGGTGAGAGATAGGGGGTCTAGCTTCATTTTTACTAATTTTAATATCTAGTTTCTATCTCCTGCCAATCCATGTCTATCATTCTGCTGTCAGAATCTCTACATCAATGCCAAGTGCCGGTTAAAGAAGAGAGAATGCTACTTTTACAGAAAATGCAAAACTTGTTGTGACTATTTTTTTTAGAAATTTAATAGAAATTATTTTCCTGGATGTTCAATTTTATTCAACATTATTTAAGGTTCTGCGATATGCTAGGTATTGTGTCATTGGAATAAAAATCTAGCCTTTTTGTTTGTTTTAGAAATGTGTTGCTCCTAATAGTATAAATTTAAAACAGTTAAATTGTTTAAATTATTTCAAACTAATCACTTTTGTCCAGAATTTAGGATTGATATCATAACTGTGTACAATGTGGCAGATTATTAGTATGATTAATTAAAAAATTAATCATCTCCAATGTTTCAATACGAGGCAGTGTCAACTTAGCAAATTATTGACTTTCTCTCCTTTATTTAGCCAATCATGGGCTCTAAGAAAGTCTCAAAATCAAGTAAGACTTTGATCAATTCCTTGAAATTAGGCAAATTAAAAAAGAAACCTGAATGAAATGCCAGACTTTTACACACTACTTTGGTTTTAAAACTACTTTCTTTTAGCATCCATTCATAAAAATCTTTTCTCCTATTAATTAATGTTTTTCTCTTTAAAAGTTTACTTTTTTTGTGGAGGGAATTAAATTTTGTACTGATATGTGAAACTAATCTGTGGCAAATAGGAAGTGTTTATATCAAGTTTATGACATATAGATCAAATGTTTACAGTAAAGCACTCTTTCTTCAGTAGTCTATAAGCAAACTCATCATTTTTTCCTAATCTCATCTTCAAAATGCTTTGGTCTAGTTTGAGAACATTATATTTATCCAGTGTCAAATTTTAGTAACATATATAACCATTTATATATTTTATTTAAATATTATATGAGTGCATTATTATTTTTAAAGTCATATATATTGCAGTTATAGAAAACAATATACATGTTTAAGTCAATTCTAAAAATATGTACTCATTTACTATTTACAATTATAAAGATAATTAGTGTTAATAAAACAACTTTGTTTCCAAAATCATCTGAACATGACATCAGATATGGACTATACATCTTTAAGTAATTTCCACAAAATAGTGTATTTTTTATATACAAAATAATTGAAGTTAATAAAAAACTTATTTTAAAATACTCTAAATTATTACTATTATTAAGATCTAAATATATATTTTAAGAAATCCTACCTTTTAATTGGTTTAGTCAACTTAGACAACTAATTCTCCAACAGCACTCAAAACAGTTAATTCAGTGAAAATACATGATTGAGAAGCAACTCAGACAAAGAGTTTAATTGAGCTAACTGTTGTTTAAATAAGGTTCAGCCTAAACAGATGAACAATTGTGGAAATACACAATGTTTCAGATTCCTTATTGTTGATGTGGACACTATGAATGCATTAAATTTAGCCAACAGTTCTACTAAGCCTGAACTATGTACAATTACTCAGACACTGCATGCAGTCTTCTTTCAATGGCTCTTTCCATTTTGAAACTACTTGACTTTTTGATTATTCTTATATTCTGAAAAGACTTTACCAAAAGAAATGCATTTGCTAAATGAACTAAATAAGAGCATTAAATAAATTCTAAATATATTTTAACAAAAAAACTTAAAATGTGCGATTAAAAAATAAAGCATCAAAGTATTAAAAGAAAATGATCAATACAGAACTTATCTATTGGTAATGGTAACTATAATGTAATGTTAAAAAACAATATTTTAAGAGTATTACATATATACATTTTATATACCTTGGAAGTATTATACACTATACATATATAGTTGGGTACATATAAAATATAATTGCATAGCATTAACATATTTTGAAAATAAATAAATATTTTGGAAACCAAAAATCAAGCTTACAAAGGAAAATAATTATGCATAATGGAATATAGTACAAGTGGCTTATTAACTTAGAGTGATTTCAGGTAATGGTAAGGTATTAAAACAAAAATTGAACAATTTAATCAGCCGTGTTTATATTTGGTCTATTAGAGACCCAACCACTGAAGTTTAAATCATGTTACTTATTCATAGGTTTTATGATGTATAGTTAATTTTATATAGTTATCAACTTATTATAAATGAAAGAAGGTATATTGTTAATTCTGAAGGAAAATAATTTTGATTAAATAATCAGCTTCAGTTCAGTCCAAATATATTTGCACATTTTTGTGTACCAAAAACATCTTTACTTAAGATTAATAGGCAAACTGTAAAAAATCTCTGAGAGTCACAGAATTTTTTACTCTCTTTTAACTAAGAAAGTTCTGCAATAACTAGAGTGAGTATTCAAATTGGTGATCTCTCTTTTAGTGCCATTGTATAATAGACAATTGACATTTCTTTCTTTTAAATTTTGCTATTCTTTCAACGATGCTCCACTTTAATTAAGATCCTGTTAAAAAAATTCAATATTGTATATACCCACACATTTCATTTATGAATATTTATATTTGATTCCATAAATGACATTTACTTTGAGGAGCACAGACATCTTTTGAGAAATTTCTACAAAGCTTACAAACATTGAACTGATTGGTAAAGAGTAATTTTCTCCAAAGCAGATGGTACTCCTACTTCTTACTTCTAAGGCTTCATAGTGGGTGCATTTTTTCCATTTTTTGTCACCACTCAAAACACCCACAGTCAATTCAAAAAACAATTATAAAATAAAATCTGATCTTTATAAGTGTGGAATTTTTGATTTAGTCTTTGTTGTCTCCATTTTGCAAATTTGTTGATATTTAAATTTATGAGTAAATATAAATTTACTTTTTAATAAAAATGTCACAATAGGAATAACCTTATTAGCTTGATAAAATATCAATTGTTTGTCTGTAAATGTTTGATCTCGAGTAATCCTAGTGTTTACATATTTAGTTTAAGAGTTTAAGTATGGCCATTGTTTCTCTTTAATCTCTGGCCAGGCCATGTGTTCACTGAGCCATGACAGTCATTGCTTTTGCTAAGCACTGGTCTGGCCACATGGCTCTTTTTCCCTAAGCTGTGGTTCCCTATCAACCTTGGGGAGGTGAATCTCCTCTTTCTCTCTCTCCAATCTGCTTTCTAACTAAACTATATTTTCCAAACTAAAATACAAAGGAACTTAAGTAAAATAATGATATATATTTATATCATACATATATTTTCATTTTGAAATTAAGCAAAATATATGAAATTAAACTAGAAATATAGGTAAAATATATTCAATTAAACAAAATTATTTAAGTAAAAGAGAAAAATTTACAGTTACTTTATTCCTTGCATTTAAAAATTTTGTCTAGAAAATTCTTTGTCTAGAGAAATTTGATTACCACCTTTTATTTTTTAGATTTTATTTTATTTTTAATTGAAATATAATAATTGTGCACATGATGGGGTACAGGGTGACATTTCAATGCATGTATATAGTATACAATGATCAAATCAGAATAGTTAACACATCCATCATCTTAAACATTTTTCATTTCTTTGTGGTGAATACATCAAAGTATCCCTCTTCTGGGTATCTTGAAATACACAATACAATATTGTTGATATGGTTATACTATTGTGACATAGAACATCACAACTTATTCTTCTTATAACAGTTGATCAATCTCTCTCCTGCTTCTTTTTCCTTCTTAGTCTCCTCAGTCTCTGATTAGCAATATTCCACTCTGTACTTCTATTAGATCAACTTTTTTAGATTTCACCAATGAGTGAGATCATGTGGGTGTTTTTCTGTGCCTGGTTTATTTCAGTTAACATGCCTTCTGAGTTCATCCATCTTGCAGCAAATAGCACCATTTTGTTCTTTTATTGCTGAAAGTATTCCCTTTTGTATATATACCACATTTTTAATAAGTTTATCTCTTGATGTACACATAGGTTGACACGATATCTTAGTTACTGTGAATAGTGCAGATGCAAACATAAGAGTGCAGATATCTCTTTGACAAACTGACTTTCTTTCCTACGGTGCTGGATCATATGGTAGTTATAGTTTTATTTTACTTTATTTTATTTTCCCAATTTTAATTTTTACTTTAAAATTGTGGAGTTCAATTCAGGGTTTTGTATACAAATATTCATTGTGCAGTTACCCTTGTTGATGAGGTGTGCCCTCCTACCCAGGGAGATATAGACTACTGTCAATCCAACCTCGCCATGCCCCCTCCCCCTCACAGTTTCCCACTACTGTCAATCCTTTTCTTATAGTATTACGGTAGTTGTTCAATGTCCACTTATGAGTGAGAACATGTGATACTCAGTTCTTTGTTTGTGTGAGCGATCACTCAGTATTATAAACTCTTAATTCCATCGAGGTTGCTGCGAAGTTCATGATTTTATTCTTTTTATGGTTGCATAATATTCCATCATGTAGATATACCACATTTTTTATCCAGTTCTCTTTCGATGGGCAGCACAATTGGTTCCATGTTCCTGCTATTGTGAACAATGCTGTGATAAACATACATGGGCAGGTATCTTTTTTATAGAGTGATTTGAGTTCTTCCAGGTATATTCCCAGTAGGGGCATTGTGGGATCATATGGAAGGTCGAATTTTAAAACTTTTAGGAATCGCCACACGCTGGTTTCCACAGAGGTTGTACTAGTTTACACTCCCACCAACAGTGTAGAAGTGTTCCCTTTTCACCACATTCTCTCCAACATCTGTTATTTTTTTAGATATTGATGATGACCATCCTGGCTGGAGTTAGGTGGCATCTCAGTGTAGTTTTAATTTGCATCCCCTTGATGACTAGTGAGGTTGAACATTTTATTATGACTCTGTTGGCTGCTCATATGTCTTTTTTTGAGAGGTGTCTATTCATATCTTTTTCCCACTTTGTAATGGTGAAGTTTGGTTTTTCTTTTCAGCACATTTGAGTCCTTTGTAAATTCTTGATGTTAGGCCTTTGTCAGACATGGGGTTGGCAAATATTTTCTCCTAGACTGTGGGCTGTCTCCCTGCTCTCTTGATGGTTTCTTTGACTTTGCAGAAGCTTGTCGGTTTAATGAGGTCCCACTTGTCTATTTTATCTCTTAGGGCCCATGCACTTTGGGTTTTGATCAGGAATTGGTTGCCAGTTCCAACTTCCATAAGAGTGTCTCCTGCATTTTCTTATGTTCTTACTGTTTGAGGTTTTATATTTAGGTCTGTGATCCATTTAGAATTAGCTATTGTTCATGGGGGTAGGTAAGAGTCCTGCTTCAACCTGCTGCATGTGGTCAGCCAGTTTTCCCAGCACCATTTACTGAATAGGTTCTCCTCTCCCCAGTAGAGGATGGTGGAGCCTTTGTCAAAGATGAGTTGGTTGAGAAATTGAGGTTTTACTTCTGGAATCTCAATTCTATTCCATTGGTCTAGAAGCCTGTTCTTGTACCAATACCAGGCTGTTTTGATAATTGTAGTTTTATAATAAAGCTTAAAGTCTGAGAGTGTGATACCTCCTGCTTTGTTTGTTTTTTGCTGAGGTTTGTTTTAGCTATTCTTGGTCATTTATGTGTTCATATGAATTCCTGTATTGTTTTCTCTAGGTCTGAGAATAATGTTCCTAGTAATTTGATGGATATTGTGTCCAATCTGTTGATTGCTTTAGGTAAAATGGACGTCTTAACAATGTTGATTCTTTCAATCCATGAGCATGGGATATTTTTCCACTTGTTTGTGTCATCTTTGATTTCTTTAAGCGGTGTTTTGTAGTTTTCATTGTACAAGTCTTTCACACCTCTGGTTGGGAAGATGACAAGGTATTTCATTTTGGGGGGGGCTATTGTGAAAGGAATTCTGCTTTTTATTTGGGTTTCTGTTTGTTTATTATTGGTGTAAAGACATGCGATTGTCTTTTGCACATTTATTTTATACCCTGAGACTTTGCCAAGTCCTTTATCAGTGCAAGGAGATTTTTGGCAGCTTCTCTTGAGTTTTCAAGGCATACAATCATGTCGTCTGCAAAAAGAGATAACTTGACTACCTCTTTTCCTATTTGGATACCCCTGATCACCTTCTCTTCTTTGATTGTTCTAGTTAGGACTTCCAAAACTCTGTTGAACAGGAGGGGTGAAAGTGGGCATCCTTATCTTGTTCCAGTTTTCAGGGGAAATGGTTCCAATTTTTATCTGTTTAGGAGTATGCTGACTGTGGGTTTCTCATAGATGGCTCTTACTCTTTTGAGGTATATTCCACCTATGCCTAGATGTTCAAGGGTTTTTATCAAGGGATGCTAGATTTTATCAAAAACTTTTCTGGCATCTAATGATATAATCATGTGGTTTTTGTTTTTATGTCTATCGATGTATTTAATTATGTTTATGGTCTTACGATTGTTGAACCAACCTTGCATCCCAGAGATGAAGCCTACTTGGTTGTGATGGGTGATTTTTGAGATATGTTGTTGAATCCGGTTTGCTAGGATCTTGTGAGAATTTTAGCATCTGTGTTCATCAAAGATATTGGCCTGTAATTCTCTTTCTTTGTTGGGTCTTTACCTGGCTTGGGTATCAATATGATGTTAGCTTCATTAAATGATTTGGGGAGAGTTCCATCTTTCTCAATCACCTGGAATACTTTCAATAGGCTTGGTATCAGTTCTCCTTGTATGTTTTATAGAATTTGGCTGGAAAGCCATCTGGTCCAGAGCTTTTTTTGTAGGTAGTTTTCTTAAAGCATAGTGAATTTCTTTAACTGTTATTGTCTATTTATGGTCTCAATTTCTTCTTGTTTCAACCTAAGGAGGTTGTGTGATGTCAGAAAGTCCTCCATTTTCTTTAGGTTTTCAAGTTTGTTTCCATACAGGTGTACATAGTTGTCTCTGATAATCTTTTGTATTTCTTCAGGATCAGTTGTGACTTCATTTTTTTTGTTACTGATTGAGTTTATTTGGGCTTTTTCTCTCTTTTTCTTGATCAGTCTGGTTAGGGGACCATTGATCTTGTTTACTCTTTCAAAGAACCAGCTTTTGTTTTGTTGATTTTTTTTTTATTACATCTTTGTCTTCTATGTCCTGGATTTGAGCTTTTATTTTGGTGATCTGGATTCTTCTGCTGAAGTTAGGGTTTTGGTGGTCTTGCTTTTCCAGCTTCCTTAGGTGACTTGTTAGGCTGTTAACTTGTGATCTTTCCATTTTCTTCATAGGCATTTGTAAAGATATGAATCCCCCCCTTACCACTGTTTTCATGGCATTCCAGAGGTTTTGGTAAGATGTTTCTTCATTTTCATTTGTTTCCAGGTACATTTTGATCTCTGTTTTGATTTCATTGTTGACCCAGGGTAGATTAGCATCATAATGTTTAGTGTCCATGGCTTTGTGGGTTTTGGGGGAACTTTGTTGGTGTTGATATTTTTTTTTCCACTGTGGTCTGAGAAGGTGAATGGCAAAATTTCATTCTTATGAAATTTGTTTATGTTTGATTTATGGCCAATGATATGGTCAATCTTGGAATACATTTCATGTGGTGATGAGTAGAACATATATTCTGTGGTTGTTGGGTGCAGTGTTCTGTAGGTATCAGTTAAGGCCTTTTGTTCAAGAGTCTCATTGAGGATCTGGATATCCTTGCTGATTTTTTGTCTTGAAGATCTGCCTAGGGTTGTGAGTGGGGTATTAAAGTCCCCAGCTATGATAGTGTTAGAGTCAATCTCTTTCTTAAGTTTGTTTAGAAGCTGCTTTATGAATGTTGGTGCTCCTATGTTGGGTGCATATATGTTTAGGATGGATATTTTTGTTGTTGGATTGAAACTTTTATCATTATATAGTGACCATCTTTTTACATTTTTGATAGCTTAAAGGGTAGTTTGTCTGAGATTAAGATTGCAACTCCAGCTCTCTTTTGTGTTCCATTCACCTGAAATTTTGCTTCCCATCCTCTTACTTTGAGGTTGTGAGTGTCCTTTCTGGTGAGATGAGTCTCTTGGAGACAATATATTGTTGCCTCATGATATTTTACCCATTTTGCCATTCTATGTCTTTTCAGTGATGCATTTAGTCCATCACATTCAAGCTAATTATTGAAATTTGAGAGTTTTTCCCTGTCATGAGGTTCTTATAGAGATGTTATTGTTCCTGTTTGTTTATTGTGTTTCTTTTGATTTTGGGGTTGATTCATGTGTGTTGTCAATCTTTTTCCTGCACTCTTGTGAAGAATGTTGTTGCTCGTTTTCCCCTTTCTTTTGTGTTTAATACTTTCTTAAGTGTTTCTTGTAGAACTGATCTAGAGGCAGCGTAAGTTCTTAGGGATTGAATGTCTGGGAAAGATTTTAATTTTCCCTCACTGACGAAACTTAGTTTAACTGGGTAGGCTATTCTTGGTTGTAATTGATTATCTTTGAGAACTTTAAAGATTTGGGCTCCAAGTGTTTCTGTAGATAAATCTGCTACTGTTCTAACTGGTCTTCCCCAGTAGGTAGTTTGACCTTTTTCTCTTGTTGCCTTTAGAAATTTTTCTTTTATACCTATTTTGTTTAGGTGATTAGTATGTCTCTAGGAGTTGGTCTTCTCATCGTTGTCCTGCAGAGGTTCTCTGAATCTCTTGTGTCTGAATGATCGCATCACTGATGAGATGGAGGACGTTTTCTTGAACAATTTCATGGAATGTTTGTTCTAGGGTGGTCTCTGTCTTTGTCTGCCTCAGGAAGTCCAATTACTCTAAGGTTTGTTCTTTTGAAGTAATCACTCATCTCCTGAAGGTTTTGTTCTGCCTTTTTAAGTTTCTTTTCTATGTTTTTGGCAGTTTGAGTTAGTTCTATATTTTGGTCCTCAAGCTCTGAGATTCTTTCTTCTGTTTGGTTAATTTGGTTTCTATGCTTATCAGTTTGTTATTTATTTCATTCACTGTATTCTTTACTTCTATTATCTCAGTTATCAATGCCTTCCTATTTTCCTCTTGTCTCTCCTCAGTTCTTTTAAATCTCTCTTTTAATGTCTTGATATCTGGGTTTGTAGTTTGAGACCAGTTATTCTGGGGGTTCATCATTGTTTGCATTCAAAATCTGTTTTCTCAGTGTCTGACCTTCCAGGTGTCTGTGAGAGACACATATTCTTCTTTTGACTTTTCTTCACTTGTTTAGGTTTTCATCCTCATCCCCCACCTTTTTTTCCCCCTTCATCTTTAATTCTGTTTTTCAGGGATGGCAGGTTGCTTTGACTTCTTTTTGCTCAGTCTCGTATTCTTCCTTATGTGGATCCTCTGGCATTGTTCACTTCTGAAACTGGACTGTGGGTTGGGGCTGTACTTTTTGCAGTTTTGAGATTTAGTTGAGGAGGGATTTGTGATTCAAAATCTATCTGCAGATCCCAGTATCCACCAACAGGTATATGGGCACCTGGAACTAATTTCCCACTGCCTTGAAATCTGTCCATGCAGTGGGGGTTTATGTTTGCTCCCTGGAACAAAGTGAGGTAAGAAAAAGGAAAATAATGAAAGAAGGAGGGGTGAGTCAAAAGGAAGGTGGACTGAGAGAAGAATAAGGGGGAAAACAGACAGATATACCAGCTAACAAGTGAAAAGAGACACAAAGAGAGAAAAGAGAGAGAGAGAGAGAGAGAGAGAAAAGAAAATCCCTAGAGCATACAGGTAATCATACAAACACACAGTCCAACAAAATCCTGCCTATTGATGTACTCTTCCCTTACATAAACAGGGAGTCTAAAGAATAGAAAGAAGAAAGAAAAAAGTCAGCAAAATAACAAAAGCAAAGCAAGTATGAAAATGTTATCAAAACCAGAATGAAAGAGAAAAAAAGAATCCTAAAACAAAAATCAAACAAAAGTGAGCAAAATAAACAGTCAAAAACAGTCAAAAATAAAAATAAAAAATAAAAGCAAGGAATCAGACTGACTCTGAGGTCCTTCCTGTATGAGTCCCTTCACCTCTGATCTCTAGCCCCTCCCCTCTGCTCTCATCCCAGGCAGATAGGGTTGTTTACTGATAGCTTGGGTCAGTTGCCACAGGTCTACTTTGGGAGGGACTGAGTCAGATCTGGGTTCACTAGGTTTGCTGCCTGTCAGGTCTGCCACACAGATCTGAGTTTTCTGTGTCTGATTCAGCCTGCAAGAGAGGCTTCTGCCTCTCCAGTTTTGATGGGATTACCTTAGGCAATAAGTTGGAGACTGTACAGAGCTGGGCGGGGTCATGCAAATCTCTGGCTGGTCCTGAGTCAAAGAAAATGGCTGTGGTGGGCGCTTCTCACTGGGAATGGACTCTTCTCTGGCTTTCCTGATCCTCTCTCTCCATTGATCAGATCCGGGGCTCTAGCTGATCCATTATGACAGGTGATGGTGTGAGCCAGGGGCCAGGCAATGGGAATCAGCTGAATTCAGCAGACATTTCCCAGCTGCGTTGCTTCCATCAGCAGATGATCCTTCACATGATCTTGCCGGTGGCGCTCCAATCTCAGGGCAGTGGGGGCTTGCAGTTACCCTCAGAGGGGGGACCCTCAGACAGGCTTTCATGCTCCCATCAGCACCCGCCCACTCACTCAGAGAGTCTTCATGAACACTTGTCTCCAAGGAGACTCTTACAGACTGTCCTGTTGGTCGCCATCTTAAGCTCCACCAGCTATAGTTTTAATATATGAGAAACTACCATATTGTTTTTGATAATGACTGTACTAATCTACATTCCCACCAACAGTGTATAAATGTTCTCATTTCTCTACATTTATGCCAGCATTTTTTATTTTTTGTAATTTTGATGTTGAACATTTTTCTCATATGTTGGTGACTGCTTGTGTTTGTTCCTTTAAAAGTAGCAATTCAAGTTGGGATGAGATGATATCTTGTTGTTTTGATTTACATTTCCCCAATGATTAATGATGTAAACATTTTTTTTCAAATACCTATTGACCATTATATGTCTTTTCTGAGAAACATCTATTCAGAAACTTTGCCAACTTTTTAATCAGATTATATGGATAATTTTTGTTATTGGATTGTTTGAGTTCCTCATAGATTATGGGTATTAGCTCCTTGTCAGATGCATAGTTTACAAATATTTTCTCCCATTCTGTAGATGGTCTCCTTATTTTGTCGATAGTTTCAACTGTCTATTTTTGGCTTTTGTTACCTAGGGTTTGCAGTTTTTATTTTCAAAAAAAGTCTTGGTCAGACCAATGTCCTGAAACTTTTCACCTGTTTTCTTCTAGTAGTTTTATAATTTGCTGCCTTATATTAAAGTCTTTAATACATTTGGACTTGAATTTTGTATATGTTGAGAGATAGGAGTCTACTTTCTTTTTATGCATGTGAATATTCAGGTTTTTTTACACAATATATTGAAGAGAGTGTCTTTTTCCCAATGTGTATTTTTGGCACCTTTGTCAAAAATCACCTTGCTATATGTGAATCTATTTCTGTGTTCTTTATACTGTTCAATTGGCCTATGGGTTTGTTTTTATGCAAATACCATACTTTTTTGTTTACTATAGCTCTGTTGAAGTTTTTTTGAGGTTAGGTAGTGTGATGCTTCCAATTTAGTTCTTCTGATAGGAATTACATTGATTCAGTAGATTCCTCTTGTAATTATGGTCATTTTAACAATATGAACTATTCCAGTCCATGAACATAGAATCTCTATTTATTTTTATCTTTTATTTCTTTGATCAATGTTCTATAGTTTTCATTGTACAGATCTTTCACTTCCTTGACTAAATTTATTCCTAGGTATATTTATTTTGTAGCTATTGCAAATGCAATTACTTTTTTTATCTCTTTTTTAGAGAGTATCTATAGAAATCGTACTGATTTTTTATGATGATTTTGACCTTGCCACTTTGCTGAATTTACTATTTAATTCTAACAGGTTTTTTTGTGAAGTCTTTTTTCTCTATATAATGCTATATGCCTTTTCAATATGCCTTTTCAATAATCTTTTCTAATTTTGTTATCCTTTATTTATTTTCTTGTCTAATTGTTTTGGCTAAGATTTCCAGTACTTTGTAGAATAAAATAGGCAAAAGTAATCATTTTTTATCCCAGATCTTAAAGAGAAGTTTTAAACGTCTTCCTGTTCAATATGTTAGCTATAAGTTTGTCATATGTGGTCTTTACTATACAGAATTCCTTGTTTTATTTTGATTTACTTTACTGTGTTTTGAAGATATTACATTTTTTTCCAAATTGAATATTTATGACAACCTTGCATCAAGCAAGTCTATGAGCCCCATTTTTAAAAAGATTTTTTTTTAATTTTAGAGTTGGGAGGTACATGTGATAATTTGATACATAAAAATTGTGTGCTGGTGAGATTTGGGCTTCTAGAAAGCTTTCTCTCCCCCTGTAGTGGACATGATACACAATAGGTAGTTGCTATTTTTCCTCCTTCTCTCCCTCCCCCTTTCAACAGAATCTGGTGTCAGCTGTTCGCAGCTTTGCACTCACATGCTGAATGTTTAGAGCTTGCTTATGAGTGAGAATATGGCATATGGAATTCTTTGTGTTTGTGGTAATTCATTTAGAATGATGGTCTCCTGATGCATCAATATTGCTGCAAAGGACATGATTTTGTTTATCTTTATGACTGTATAGTACTTAATCAAGTATATGTACCACATTTTCTTTATCCAGGCCACTTTTGATGAGTGTCTGGATTGGTTCCCTGTGTTTGCTATGGTGAATTGTGAGCACGATTTTTCTAACACATGTGCTCATGTTGTGGCTGTTACATGTTAGTAATATTTGCAACATTTTAAACATGTAATCATTATTAGATCTGTTCTAGGGATTTTTGATCAGTGACCTTTGGAGTTGCTATTGTAATTGCTTTGAGATGCCACAAGCTATGCTTGTATATGACAGAGAACTTAGTCAATAAACATTGCATGTGTTCTGATGGCTCTAATGACCAGCCATTTTCATGTCTCTTCCTCTCCTCAGGACTTCCTATTTCCTGACACATAAGAATAGGGAAATTAGGTCAATTAATAGCACTACAAGTACCTGTAAGTGTTTAAGTGACAAGAAGAGTCACATATTTCACTTTAAATCAAAAGAAAAAGATGTATAAAGTTAATATCAAAACCTAGACAGGCTGAAAGCTAGGCCTCTTATACCAGTTAGCCAGTTGTGAATGCAAATAAAAAGTTTTTAAGAAAAATGAAGTGTTATTCTAATGAACGCATGAAAGATAAGAAAGTGAAATAAACTTATTGTACGAAGTTTCATTGGTTTTAATAGAAGATCAAATCAGAAACGATATTCTTGCTACTATATCATGAATGCTGAGAGAGGTGAGGAAGCTATAGAAGAAATGTTTGACTATAGCTTAGATTGATTTATGTGGTTTAAATGGTCTTCACGGCATAAAAACAGTGAAGCAGTAGGTATTGTTGTAGAAGCTGTAGCAACTTATCCAGAAGACCTAGTTAAATGATTATGGTGGCTACGCTGAACAACACAATTTCAATATAGAGAAAACAGCCTTCTATTGGAAGAAAATGCTATATAGGACTTTTATTGATAGAGAGAAGTCAATGCCAGGTTTCAGAGTTTCAAGGGACATCCTAACTCTTTCATGAGTGGAAAATACAGCTGGTGATTTTAAATTGAAGACTGTGCTCATTTATCATTCTGAAAATCCTAGGGTCCTTAAGTATTAAGCTAAATCTTCTCTGCCTGGTTCCTGTAAGTAGAACAACAAAGCTTGGAACAACATAACTATTTACAACATGGTTTACTAAATATTTTATGCCTACTGTTGAGACCTACTATTCAGAAGAAAAGATTCCTTTTAAAATGTTGCTGCTTACTGACAATGCACCTACCCTTTCATCCAAGCTCTGATGGAAACGTGCGAGGAAATGATTGTTGCTTCTTTCCTGCTAACACAGCATCCATTCTGTCACCCGTGAATCAATAATTATTTTGAATTTCATGTCTTATTATTTATGAAATAAATTTCCTGATGCTATAGATGCCATATATAATAGTTCCTCTGATTGATCTGTGTAAAGTAATTTGGAAACCTTCAGAAGAGGACTCACCATTCTAGATGCCATTGAGAATATTTGTGATTCATGAGAGGAGGCAAAAATATCAACATGAACAAGAGTTTGAAAGATGTTGACTACAACCCTTATGGATGACTTTGAGAGATTCAAGGCTACAGTGATGGCTATAACTATAGATGTGGTGAAAATAGCACTGCAACTAAAATTAAACGGGGAGCCTGAAGTTGTGACCTAATTGCTCATTTTTTTTTTCTTTTCTTTTTTTATTATTTTGAGTTGGAGTCTCACTCTGTCGCCCAGACTGGAGTGCAGTGACTGCTCCTGGCCACCGCAACCTCAACCTGCCGGGCTCCGGCAATCCTTCCGCCTCAGCCTTCTGAGTAGCTGGAACTACAAGCGCGCGCTACCGTGCCCGGCTGATTTTTGATTTATGGTAGAGATGAGGTCTCATCAAGTTGCCCAAGCGGGTCTCGAACCCGTGGGCTCAGGCAATTCACTCACCTCAACCTCCCAAGGCTTGGGATTACAGGCTGAGCCACCGAGCCCTGCTTAATTGCTCAATTTTACAATAACAGTTTAATTAACAAGGGGTTACTACTCATGGATAAGAAAAGAAAGTGTCTGGAATCTTCTACTGGTAAAGATGCTATAAACAACGTTAAATATAAAAACAAATGCTTTAGAATATTACATATACATGATTGATAAAGCAGTGGCAGTGTTTGAGTGGTTTGACTTCAATTTTGTAAAAAATTTCTCCTGTGAGTAAAACGCTATCAAACAGCATCATATATGACAGAGAAGTCATTTGTGAGTCATTAAACAGGGCAAACATCATTGTTGTCTTATCTTAAGAAATTGTCAGAGCCATACCAACCTTTAGCAACCACCATGCTTATCAGTCAGCAGGCATCATCATCATTGAGGGAAGACCTCCCACCAGCACAAAGATTACAAGTCACTGAAGGTTCAGATGATTGTTAGCATTATTTAGCAAAAAATAAAAAGTATTTTAAAATTAAGTTATATACAGTAATTCGGGCAGCATATAGTTGAGTCTTGTATTTTTTTAATTCATTCAGTCACTCTAGAAAATATAATTTATTAACTTAAATGACTAATTTAATTCATTTATCCTCAAAGTAACTCAAAGTAATTATTGATAGATAAGGATTTATTCCTGCCATTCTGTTAATTATTTTCTTGTTAGTTTGTAGAGGTGTTGCCCCTTTCTTCCTCTCTTTTTATCATTATGTTTTGGTGGCTTTGTGTAGTGATACACTTTGTTTCCTATCTCTTTCTCATTTTTGTATATTCTGGACTTTTGTGTATGAGTGTGTGTGAGTGTGTGTGTGTGTGTGTGTGTGTGTGTGTGTGTGTGTGTGTATGAGATTACTTTAGGGCATGGTGTGCACAGTGAAGTAGCATCAGAGCTTCAGGGATAGAGAGAGACAGTGTCTATAGGCCCCTAAGGTGGGGCACACACTAGCAGTGGTCTCAAGATGGTACAAACAGCTTGTATTATGTGTGGAAGGCAGCACAACACAGGCTTCTTCCTTGGAGTAATACAGTTATGTGAACTCCACATAAACCTCCACACTGGGCTCAGGGTGTATGTGGACCGCATAAGACCGAGAAATTCGCTACGTAAAGGAAGACAATAAATTACACCTATATCATTGAGACCAGCCTGGGCAACATGGCAAGACCTTATTACAGAAAAAAAGAAAAAGAAATTAGACAGGCATGGTGCCATGTGACTATAATCCCAGCTACCTGGAAGGCTAAAGAGGTAGGATCACCTGTATCTCGTCCGGGGGTCCTCAAACTACGGCCCGCGGGCCACATGTGGCCAGCCGAGGACATTTATCCGACCCACCGGGTGTTTTTGCCGCCTTAACTTGTTACTACTAGCAGTGACAAATATGGAACCGGACATTGACCATCTCATTAGCCAACAGCAGGCCCATAGATCCCACTGAAATACTGGTAAGTTTGTTGATTTAACTTTACTTGTCCTTTATTTTAAATATTGTATTTGTTCCCGTTTTGTTTTTTCACTTCAAAATAAGATATGTGCAGTGTGCATAGGAATTTGTTCTTAGTTTTTTTTTTAAAACTATAGTCCACCCCTCCAACGGTCTGAGGGACAGTGAACTGGTCCCCTGTTTTAAAAGTTTGAGGACCCCTGGTCTAGTAGGTCAAAGCTGTGGTAGCTGTGATTGTGCCACTGCATTCTAGCTAGGGTGACAACGTGAGACTTTGACTCAAGAAAAATAAAAACAAAAACAAAAAACAGACAAACAAAAAACCTGTGTTAAACTATAATCTTTGCAATTATATGTTTTTCCTCCCTAGTGTGGCACAGTAAACCTAGCATAGGCTTAGACAAGGCAGTTATTGGGTCTTTCCCACTTTAAACTTCTTCCAGATGGTTTCAACTAATGTGGAACAGAATGGGGAGGAAAAGAGAACCTGAGGATATCCACAAGAGTAAAATTAAGGAAGAGATTCTGGAGTTTGCAGGGTAGAAAGTAGCAACAAAAACAAAAAAGAGGTTAAGAGGAATAAAGTAGAGGAATTTAAGGTTCAGAAGTTTCAGAGATATTGAAAATCAGAATAATAATTGTATATAATAATTGAAAGGACCATATGATTATAGAAAATATTTGAATTTATGATATCAAATAACTAAACGGTCATTGGAAGCAAAGTCTTTGAATCTTGAAGCTACTTTTCCTTTTGTTCACTGTTTTTAATTGTCTTTTTTCTATAAGTCTTATATGTATTTTTGTTGCTTATTTTGAAGCAAAGAGTTGTCTAGCCCATTCATTTTCTTTAGAAGACAATTTGTTATGGTGTAACCTGAGTTTTTCCACTGTCCAGCAGCTTCACTTTTCAGCATAAGGAAAAAGAAATCACTACATTGAAGCCTTTTGCTTTCATATTCAAGCAGCAAATTGGCAAGTCTTTGCATGACTTAAAACAATGGAGTAAGGAAGATAATTGTAACATATGCTAGTTGATAGCATTTGCTTACTTTCTAAACAGAAAGCTCAAATACCAGTCTGTGTAATGGGGGAAAAAAAAAGCAAACAAACCTCAGTTTATTGATTTACATACATTAAGTGAATGATAGAGTTTCTAGACCCATTTCCTGGTCTGGAAATTATTTATGTTATGTAATTCCCCTTACTGAGGCATAATAAACTTAAAAAGCCATGACAACTTTCTCTAACACTACGTTAAAAGAAATCAGAAAAAGCTACAACCAACAGCAGATTTGAACAGTGGCATTCCTATTAATGATCTTGCTTACAAAATTTGACATGTTCAGTCAGCATCTTATAGGATATATCGTTTCAGTTCCAGTCTGTCTGTCTTCATTTCATCTTTTAAAATCATTTGTTATGTATTATGAGAAGAACTCAAGAGCAGTATATTAACAGAAAATCAGGTATGCTATAATCTCCTAAAATACTTATATCTGTGTAGTAGGAGGGCAGCTTGCAAGTTTTCTGCTGGCATAGTTTCTGGTCTCTTACCAGAGGGAGGTTGTGGCACAGGACCAAAGTGTGTCTATACCATC
Source organism: Cephalopachus bancanus (assembly GCA_027257055.1). Taxonomy (NCBI): domain Eukaryota; kingdom Metazoa; phylum Chordata; class Mammalia; order Primates; family Tarsiidae; genus Cephalopachus; species Cephalopachus bancanus. Next base: position 3,152,139 of record JAPVLO010000074.1, read on the forward strand.
TGCTCCAATTGGCAAAGCTCATGTCAGCTGCCAATTGTAATTCTCAGTTCAGCCCCACAGGTCTTTTACTTCCTTTCATATTATTGTAATATTTTACAGTTTTCAGTGTTTTGAGATTTGATGTTTCTGCATCATCTCAGATGTTTTTTGAGAAAAAAATTGGTAGAAATTTAGCACATTTGAAATTAAAATTTACAGGTATCAAGATTTCACTTAAAGTGATGTGTTTCCTCCAAAGTTTCTCTTATTGTGTCTTTTTAAATTTATATGCTGATTTCAACAATTTTATTAATCATATTTCTCTCTAATTTTGTTTCTTCTATTGTTTTCGAATTTAAAATTTTTTAAACAAGAACCAGTAAGTATTTATTGCTCATTTACCTTGACTGTTTGCTTGTTTTTAAACTTTTAAGATGGCTTTGTTAAAGATCGAGACATCAGATATCCTTGGCTAAAATTAAGAATTATCAACTTACTGGTTATTTAATCTTGGGGAGGTTGACTTGACCTTTCCAAGTCTATCTACTTAGAATTAAAAAAAACTTGATGCTCCTGAACCCTACCAAGTCCCATAATGACATTTCAATATTTAAATTATTTGACCTATCTGAAATATGTGATAGAATAGAAAACCTTAGCTATTAGAATTTTATTTTTTTCTGATTTGTCCTCCACTAGAATATAACAACTGGAGAGTTTGCTATGTATTTTATTTTCCACATTTTCTTTTTTTTGCCCATGGCTTAAATATTCATGTTCCTTAAGGTCCTCCTCTTGTTTCTCTTCACTCTCTGCTTTCTCTCATGAGTGATCTTTATTGCTTCTATACATTGAATTTATAATAGTTCGCAAATCTACAATCTTGCCTTGAGATTTTCATAAGCATGAAAGCCTCAATATGTCCCAAATTGAATTTATCTAATAAAAATTGCATGCTTTTTTTGCAACTTATTTTTGAAAGGCACTACCGCTGACTTGAGAGTTATGTTTTAATACTTTCCTTCCCACTTACCCAACTAGTCATGAAATCTCTAAACTACTATGTAGTCCATTCTCTTCTTTTGATCTCTAAACTACTATGTAGTCCATTCTCTTCTTTTTACAGGACTTTCTCACTTGTTACCTAAACTACTGTAGTAAATATATGCTTAGGTCTCTAAACCCTCAGATGAGACTGTGCTATTCCATTTTCACATGGCCGAGATCCTGAGAACAAGGTTTAGACATATTACTACACTGATTATTTGTCAAATGGCTCCTGTTCAAGTAAGAATAGCTCCTGGATAGGTTTCCAAAAATTACACAAAAAATAGAAAATAGTTATATGAGTAGGAGATATTGATAGAAAATATTATTTTTATTCTCAGGCTGGGTTTATATAATCTTGAATCATCACTAATGAGAACCAATACCAACAATGAAATTATAAAAGAAAATGAGACAATTATTGATGTACCAATTAAGATTATAAGTACTAATTAATTATAAAAACTAAAAATTATATTAGTTTGTTGGACAGTAGTAAGGATTATATTTATAACATATCACTCACTAAGCAATACTTTGAGATGATGACAAACAGAAAACTCTGAAAATCAATTATAAAATACAAAAATAAATTATTGAGATAAAATAATGAAACAGTCATTTCATATTTTCAATAAAAATAATCAGCAATGAAGTATCAAATTATTTTGAAATAAAGTAATTTGTCAACTTCTGGAAGAATGTGTGATTTTTATATCACAACATTAATAAACAACTACATCTTTTTTGAAATATATATGATGAAAATACACAAGAATAACTGTGATAGGATAATGACCCCATAAAGACATCCATGTTCTAATCCCCAGAATCTGTGCATATTGTTATGTGTCATGGCAAATGGGAATTAGGGCTGCAAGTAGAATTAAATCAATGAGCATTTCTAATATTTAGGTTATGGCCTTGAAACGTGATTTTCCACTGAAAAACTGGAACTTCTTGAATTAGTAACTGAATTTAGATCTGGACCAAAAAAGAAAACGAGTGCTATGGTTTGAATGTTTTTGTTGCCTTGAGAATTCATATGAAACTCAATTTATTCTAAAAGTAAGGGATTGTCAGTATGATAGCATTAAGAGGTGGGACCTTTAAGAGGTGATTACGCTATGAGGACTCTTTTGTCATTAATAGTATTAAAGCCCTTATTAAACAATGTTCTTGCAACATGAGGCAAGCTTGTGAGTTTGCCCTTCTCCCTTTTGCCATGTATAGATGCTGCAAGAAGCCTGCAGACCAGATGCTCACATCTTGCCTTTGGACTTCTCAGCCTTTATAACTGTGAGAAATAAATATATGTTTTTTTAAAATAAATTATCTAGTCTGTGATAGTCTGTTATAGCAGCACAAAACAAATTAAGACAATGAGCTTTGAACATCTTGTCATAGCAGATGGCCAGACTATTATGGTCATATAAAAACCATTTGGGAACTGATTTGAAGAGGCTTCCTACAGCCAAAGATAAAATATTTTGAACTTGAATAAAGGTAAAATGTTGATCAAAACATTTCAAAGATATTTAAATCCATTCGTTCATTATAATACACACTCAAAATAATTGATCAACCACGTAGTAAACTGGGAACCAACTAATCATTTTGAAAACTGGGAAAGAAAAAGAATGAATTAAATATTTATTGGACTAGTATTGTAAAAAAATGTACCAATCGGTAACTAAATAGTAATTTATAGAAATATTATTTCTAATGAATTGAAAGGAGTGATTGAATTCAATATTTCATATATTATATAACAATTTTACAACTGTAATAAATTGACATATCTAGATACACATTAATGACTACTGAGTTTACAAAAAAGATAATATTGTGAGTCTCATAAATATTGTGAGTCTCATAATGGAAGAACAAAGTTATTGTTCAGTTGTTCTGACAAAATATCATACTTGGAACAGAACAAGTCTATGCACTGACCAATTAATAAAAATAAAAGAATAGAGGAAGATGTCTATTTATACCAGAAAGATGTAATTTTAAAAAATTCAAGCTGGAGATCTCTACAGCAGCAGACTGAACATTTTTACTGGTATGTTTACAAATTAAGCACAGAGCTAAAGAGTAAGCATTTATAATACATTTACAGGCTGGATATCCCCAATCAAAAAATATGAAATTCAAAATGTCCCCAAATCTGAAGCTTTTTGAGGGCTGACATGATACTCAGAGGAAATGCTCATTTAAGCATTTTGGATTGTGGGGTTTTTTTTTTGTTTTTGGAACTAAGAATGCTTGACTGTGGCATATAATGCAAATATTTACAAAAAAACGGAAACACTTCTGATTCCTAGCATTTTGAATAAAGGGTATGCACGCTGAAAAAAATTTGATAGAATAATGTTTTCTCTGAGAAAAAATAGAAATGAAAGTACTTATATTTTATACCGTTCCCCCATTTTTATTTTATTTATCTAGAGTGATAAAATTTTTTTGGTTTTTTTTGATTTGGAGTCTCACTCTGTTGCCCAGACTGGAGTGCAGTGGCCGCTCCCAGCCACCGCAGACTCGACCTGCTGGGCTCTGGTGATCCTTCTGCCTCCGCCTTCTGAGTAGCCGGAATTACAGGCACGGGCTACCACGCCCGGCTAATTTTTTGATTTATTGTAGAGATGAGGTCTCGCCTGCCCAGGCGGGTCTCGAACCCGCGGGCTCAGGCAATCCACTCACCTCAGCCTCCCAAAGGTACGGGATTATAGGCTGAGCCACCGAGCCCAGCTGAGTGATAAATGTTTTAAAAGGCCTAAACTTCTTTTTTTTGAGTTGGAGTCTCACTCTGTCACCCAGGCTGAGTGCAGTGGCACACTCATGGCCACTCGAGCATTGACCTGCTCAGCTGTCGATCTTTCCATCTCAGCTTTCCAAGTAGCAAGAACTACAGGTGCATGCTACCATGCCTGGCTAATTTTTTGATTTATTGTACAGATGAGGTCTTGCCAATTTGCCCGGGCTGGTTTCACACCCTCAGGCTCAGGCCATCCACTCACCTCGGCCTCGCAAGGTGCTGGAATTACAGACTGAGCCACCGAGCCCGGTCCTAAAATTATTTTAATGTACAGTGTGACTTTGCAGATCCTTGCATGAAGAAGTCAAAATTTCTTTACTCTATTTTTTGATATGTGGCTTGATTTGGCAATTAAGCACTACCAAGCCTAACAAGGATATCAAAATTTTTGCACATTGAGTTTTGCCCTTTTTTCCTCTCTGGAATCCTGAGACTTTTGTCTAAAGAAGTCTATATGACAGACTACTACACAAGGCACCAATCACTGGGGATGGGTTGAGCCTACCAAGGGAAGAGAATGACTATACACCAAAGGGTCAGGTTTTGGCCCATCTTCCATCAGGAGCTCGGGGAAAATGCGTGGGACTAGATTGTAAAATTTATGAGTCAAGTGGGGCAGAACATAAAGTTTTATAATGAAAAGTTTATTGACATGGGATTTACTACTTGGACAAGGACACTGAGAGATGTTGCTAACACACTGCTCAGATTGTATGTGAAGCTTCGGAAAATTAATGGGCCTCATCCAAGAGTGTAGAAGTGACAAAACTATTGTGGTAGATGAAGAGAGAAGGGACCCAAAGGTTCCAAGGAGTGAGCACACTCCAGTATATATAAACCAGACAACTATCAGAGACTATGTTTCTGATGTTGTATGGTCCAGAATAAAGACTGCCCTGAAGACAGGGGCACCAGCATTTTTGACCTCAGTGTTAGTGGTCAGACTCACAGGACTCTCACATAGAGATATTAAAATAGAACTGAATTCCCTGAGAACACTGATAAGAAACCAAAATATTGGGAGCTAGTTGAAGGTGCTAAATTATCAAATAGAAAATGAGCAAAAGGAGGAGTAAAATCGGTGACAGAGGTCCCAACTTCTGAGCTCTATGGAGATGGCTACAAGAACATGCTACACATAAAACTGAAAGCCAAAAAGGATTGCTTAGTTTATACAATCAAAAGAATAAAGGATTGAGTCTTTCAGCAGCGACTTCACTAAAAAGTTACAATTCATTGTCCAGTTCTGGGTCCGAACTAGATCCCAGACTCAGAATTCAGTAACTGAAAGAAAGGCCACACTTTCCAGGAGGAAGGGCACTGGAAGAAGGCATTGAATGCATTCAGTAGCATCCCATCCCATATTTTCCCAAGAAAATTAAAGCCATTTACCCAGGTTATCATCTGAGATAAGATAGACTTTCAGACTTGTTGAGGATAATTGGGACATGAAACACTATATGATTCTAATTTAGAGTGTTGCTTTATGAGGAAAAGGTAATAAATGGAGTCCTGGCCAAGACTGACAGGAGTGGCAAAATCTTACCCCATGTGTCCACTGGTTCTGTAGATACCCTTCATGATTACTTCCCCAATTTCCTAATATATGATTGAAATGTATGTACTTGGTAACTGGAAAAACAATCATACTGGTTCCTTCGCCTTTGAAATAAGACATATTGTGGTAGGGGAGGCCAAATGTAAGTATCTGGAATTTTATATCCCCCACTCCTGCAGGTCGAAACAATAAATAAAAAAACATACTGCATCCCTGAGAGAATGACTGAGATTAGCAAAAATATAAAGAATATGGTTCTGGTAGTCTTAACCATGTCTCCATTTAATTAATTAATATGACCCCTACATAAACCAGAGGTATAATGACAGGTAGTAGTGATGTGTCACAAATATATGGAATAGTAGCCCAATAGTACTTGCTGTGCCAAATGTAGTATTTTTGATTCATCAGATAATCAATGACTATAACATGTGGCAACCTTTGTTCTGATGAATTAATTTTTTCTCCTCCAGAAAAGAGAATCAAAAACAGTTTTCACTTGTGTTCAACATACAATACACATTTGCAGTCTCCTCAGTGCTACTCTTTGTCCCCTGACACTTTGATACTCTCTGTCCCCGAAGAATGTCAGTGCACAATATTAAGGATGCTATTTCATTCAAACCAATGAGCACAGATGGGAAAGTATAATGGACACTGTACTTGTTCTCCAGAGAGTCTGGGAAAAAGTGTTACAGAAAGTCAAGGAACTGACTGTCCAGTGGTCTTGTGCATCTTGCAATGTATGTTTTATTCTCTAGTAGGACAGTCCTCGTGTAGATTATTAAATTTCTAGATTAAAGTCATGCCATGTACATGAGAGAAATAGCTGTGATTCTAAAAATAGCACAAGGTTTGCTATAAAGCCTGGTAGAAATGGATTATCTGTCCAAGGGAAAAGGGTATCCTTGCATGTGGGACTTCCCATATTGAACTTATCTCTTTTCCAAAAAAATTTTAAAGTTGTGAGGTACAATTCAGAATTAGGTACAAGAGTGGTCATTGTACAGGTAAAGTCTGGGCCTCCCTTTGGTCCCCACTTCACCTGGCTTGAGATCAAGTACCCTTATTGATGTTATGTGCCCCTGCCACTGACCCTGGCAGTTTCCCACTACTGTCAATCCCTTTCTTATAGTATTATGATAAATGTTCAGGGTCTGCTTATGAGTGAGAACATGTGGTACTCAGTTCTTTGTCTCTGTGATAGATTACTGAGTATTATAGACTCTAAATCCATCCGAGTTGCTGCAAAGTCCATAATTGTGTCCTTCTTTATGGTTACATAATATCCCATTGTATATATGCACCCTTTTTTGCAGTCCACTTTTGATGGGCAGCACGATTGGTTCCATGTTTTTGCTATAATGGATAGTGCTGCAATAGACGTGTGTGTGCAGGTATCTTTTCTGTAGAATGATCTGAGTTATATCAGGTATATTCCCAGAAGAAGGATTGCTGGGTCATATGGAAGGTTGACATTCAGATATTTTAGAAATCATCACACTATTTTCCACAGAGGTTGTACTAGTTTACACTCCCACCAGTAGTGTAGAAGCATTCCCTTTTCCCTACATCCTCTCCACTATCTGTTGTTTTTTGATTAACTGTTGAAGGTCACTCTGACTGGATTATTTGGTATCTCAGTGTGGTTTTAATTTGCATTTATTTGATGTAGTGAGGCTGAGCATTTTTTTCATGTATCTGTTGGCTGCTTCTATGTCTTCTTTTAAGAAGTGTCTATTCATATCCTTTGCCCACTTTTTTATATGACTGTTTGTCTTTTTCCTTTTGGCACATTTGAGTTCCTTATAAATCCTGGATTTTAGGTCTTTGTCAGACATATAGTTGGAACATATTTTTTTTCCTATTCTCTGGGCTTTCACTTTACTCTCTTGATGGTTTCTTTTGCTTTGCAGATGCTTTTCAGTTTGATGAGGCCCCACTTGTCTATCCTATCTCTTATGGCACGGGCATTTGGGGTGTTGATCAAGAGTTGGATGCCTATTCCAATTTCCATAAGGGTGTCTCTTGCCTTTTCTCAGATTCTCATAGTTTGAGGTTTTATATTTGGGTCTTTGATCCATTTAGACTTGTTTTTTTGTGTATGATGATAGGAAGGGGTCTTGTTTCAATCTTCTGCATGTTGTTAGCCAGTTTTCCCAGCACTCTTTACTGAATAGGTTCTCTTCTCCCCAGTGGTTCTTGGTGGAGGCTTTGTCGAATATGAGTTAGTTGACAAATAGAGGTTTTGCTTCTGGAATCTCCATCCTGTAGCTTTGGTCTATATGCCCGTTCTTGTACCAAAACCAGGCTGTTTTGATTGATAGACGTATAGCAAAGTTTAAAGTCTGGAAGTGTGATACCCTCTGCTTTGTTTCTCTTGCTAAGGATTGTTTTGCATATTTGTGGTCATTTATGCTTCCATTTGAATTTCTGTATTGTCATATCCAGGTCTGCAAAGAATGATGCTGGTAATTTAATGGGTATTGCATGGAATCTGCAGATTGCCTTTAGTAAGATGAACATTTTTGCAATGTTGATTCTTCCTACCTGTGAGCATCGAATGTTTTTCCATTTGTTTGTATCATTTTTGATTTCTTTGAGCAATGTTTTGTAGTTTTTACTGTAAAGGTCTTTCACTTCTCTGATCAGGAAGATGTTGACATATTTCTTTTCTTTGTAGCTATTGTGAATGGGATTATGCTTTTTGTTTTGGTTCTCTGCCTGCTGTTATTGGTGTATAAGAATGTGATTGTCTTTTACACATTTATTTAGTGCACTGAGACTTTTGGAAAAGATTAATGAAAACCAAGAAAAACAATACAAAAACGTGAAATAATTAATTACAGAGATCGAGTCATAAAAATATGGGAAACAAAATAAATTATAAACTGAGAAGCATGGAAAGAAGAATTAACCAAGAAGAATGAAGAATATCAGAGCTTGAAGATCAAAATACAGAACTAGCCCAGTCTTCTAAAAACCTGGAAAGGAAACTTAAAAACACAGAACAAAGCCTTTAAGACATGTGATTATATTAAGAGGCTGAACTTACACATGAAAAAGCCTTCAAGACATGTGTGATTATATTAAGAGACTGAACTTACACATGATTGGTATCCCTGAAGCAGAAAAGGAGAATGAGAGCACACCGGAATAAACATTCCACGAGGTAATCCAAGAAACCTCTTCATTTCTCATCAGAGACACTACCATTCAAAAACAAGAGATTCAGAGAACTCCTGCAAGGCATCAAATGAAAAGACTAACTCCAAGACACATAGTAATTTGCTTACACAAAGTAGTTATAAAAGAAAAAATGCTAAAGGCAGAGAGAGAGAGAGAGAGAGAGAGAGAGAGAAAGGCCATACTACCTACTGGGGAAGACCAATTAGAATAACTGCAGATGTATCTATAGAAACACTGCAGGTTAGAAGAGATTGGAGTCCAATCTCAAAGTTCTCAAAGATAAACAATTCCAACAAAGAATTTCCTTCCAAGCTAAGCTAAGTTCCATCAGTGATGGAGAATTAAAATCCTTCCTGAACTTATCTCTTCAATGCACCAAGTTAGCTGGGTGGGATGGCTAACAGCAATCCATTAAAGCATGGAAGTAGAAGATTTAGAAATTTAGGAGCTAGACTAGACAGCATGATAAAATATACAATCAAGTAGCTCAAACCTTCATGGTAACCATTACTATTATACCAATCTCTGTTCCTCAGATCACTCATATATAGCACCTAAAGATCTGTTATGTCCAGCTGACAGAGATGAAGAAAGTTGAACAAGGACCATAGTTGACTTGTCTCATGTGTAACAAAAAAAATTGACTACTAATGAACTATTGGTTAGAGATCACACAGTAGTATTTATAGGTAAAGTGATAGAGCATATGCAATTTGATGTCTAAAACTACAGGAAGTCCTAGCACAGTGACTCAAGCCTGTAAACCCAATGCTTTGGGAGACCGAGGTGAGGGGATTGCCTGAACCCATGGGTCCAAGACCAGGCTGGGAAACTTTGTGAGACCTCATTTCTACAATTAAAAAAAAAATTGGCTGGGCATGGTAGCACACACCTATGGTTCCAGCTACTTGGAAGTCTGAGGTGGAAGGATCGCCTGAGCCCAGCGATCGATCCCCGGGTGGCTGTGAGCATGCTACTGCACTCTAACCTGGGCAATGGAGTGACTCCAACATGGAAAAAAAACAAGCTGCTGGAAGATTGCATGCAAGGTACAACTTAGTATTCAAGAATTCCCAAAAATTGAATTAAAAACAAATTTTTAATAATAGAATTTCCCCTCAAAATGACAAAATTCTACACATGGGTAAAAATTGTCTCCAATTCTGCAAGCATTTTTCAAGTTAAAAAAAGTATGAATAAATTATTTAATATAGAAATATGCCAAGCATGTGAATGAAGACTGTAATATAATAATACTGCTTTCTAATTATGCATCAGTAGAGATGCTAGATGGAGAGATAGATAGATAGATGGATAGATAGATAAGGTAGAGATACATACATGCAAGTGTCAGTATACACATTTAAATTTTAATCTTCACTAACAGTATTACATATAAATTAAAGGGAATATGCATTATCCTTCTTACTTGTCAAACTAGTAAGAACTTAAATTGTGCTAAAATGTGATCTCATCTTTTAGCAATTATGTAATCTGTAACAACCTTTCTGGAAGGCACTTGCGAATAAATGCAAACATAAAATTTTATATCTTTTGGCAAAGTAACCTCACTTTTTGAAATATGTCCTACAAAAAAATCAAAGATGTGACAAAATGTTTTTATGAAAATCCTGTATTTTTATGAAAATTAAAGCACTTTAAATATTTAATAATAATAAAATATTTAATTATGAAGCAATTAAATGTTTTATAAAAAATTAAAATGTATATCAACAATGTACTTATTTTAAAGGATACAAATATACTCAAAAACAGAATAATATCAGTCTGTTAAGTAATATACACACAATCAATGGGGAGCTATACAAGAACAATAAGACAAGGTAAAAACCTGCCAATCATTCATCACTCATCCAACCTTCCATCTATCAACTTACCTACTTATGTTGGCTGTAGTTATCTCTGGGCTCCAGTGTTTAAATGATTATATAACACACTTCTGAATTATTTAATTTTATACACACACTTGCATGCATACACAGGCAAAACAAATCTCTTTTAAACTTTCAAAGACAAAATAATGTCAGAGTATATGATTCTTTTTTGGTTATAAAAGCAGTTTGCTAAAATGAAGATAAAAATGTCTGTCAAGGAATCATGAATTTTTGTATTAGGGAAATTCACTTATGTGAACATTAAAATTACCCAGAATAATGGAAGATTCATATGTGTATAGAAAACTTGAGCAATCATGTGCCATATTTATCTATGAATAAAAGGGTTTGGATGAGACAGCAGGGACAATAATAATAATAAAGCTATTGCTAAGTATGACTGAAAATACTTCTAAATAACTTGTGGTATTTTAAAGATCATTTTTGGAAAATTCATATATTAAAAATACAACAATATTATATATTAACAATTCAACTCTTCATATATTTTGGTTATCTTTACTTTCAGTAATGTTTTAAAGTTCTCAGCATAAAAGATTTACTAATTTTTCAACATATAAATATTTGACATTTTTATATAATCGTGAGCAGTTTTTATTCTGTGTTACGTGACAAGGTTAGTTAAATTATAAATTAGGTCTACGTTAGCTTTTAAAATTGCAGAAAGTATCTATAAGGGAGTAAACTAAACACTACATTCAATTTCTGAATAGGAAATTTTTTCTCATTTTCTTTTTAATCTTCTGAACTAATTCTGGATGCTGCTTTAACATGTTCACAACAGCAGAATTTCCAACTTTATGGTTTGCAATGGAACACTTCAATACCATGGATTTTCCTTTTGTCACTTCTTTGCTTTCTCTATCTGCATGATCAGATGGCCCTTTATATGATCTCAAAACTCAGGAACATGATGCTGATTATGATGGTCAATTTTTCAGGAGCCATGTAACCTGCCAAGTAACAGAAGTGAGGTGTGTGTGTGTGTGTGTGTGTGTGTGTGTGTGTGTGTGTAAACAATTTTCCAATATATGTTTGATTATTTTTAAATTGAATTTTAAGTTTCTCAAATCTCTTCACCATGCAACTCTAATTTTAAGTGTAGTTGATGTTTTAGTTTGCTTCCCATTTAATGTGAATAGATTTTATGTTTTTTGCATTTCTTTCCGAGCTGTATGTTTTTCTTTTCTTTTTTTTTTTCTTGTACGTCACTTGTTAAACTGTCTAGTAATGTTTAATAGAAGTAGTGAAAACAGACATGTTCACCTTATTCCAGATACTAGCAGAAGAGCATTCAGTATTTTACTTCAAAGTGTGATATTTGATGTCGGTTTTTTCTAGATGCTTATAATAACAGGCATTTCCTTTCATTTCTAGGTTGGTGAGTTTGTTTTTTGGGTTTTTTTTTTTTTGAGTTGGCGTCTCACTCCGTCTCCCAGACTGGAGGGCAGTGGCCGCTCCCGGCCACCGCAGCCTCGGACTGCTGGGCTCCGGCGATCCTTCCGCCTCAGCCTTCCAAGTAGCTGGAATTACAGGCGCGCGCTACCACACCCGGCTAATTTTTTTTTTTTTTTTTTTTATTGTAGAGATGAGGTCTCACCAAGTTGCCCAAGTGAGTCTCGAACCCGCGGGCTCGGGCAATCCACTCACCTCAGCCTCCCAAGGCGTGGGATTACAGGCTGAGCCACCGAGCCCGGCTGGTGATTTTTTTTAATTGAAAACATGTGTTGTCTTTTATGAACTACCTTTGCTACAACTATTAAAATAATCATGCCATTTTTCTCTTTCAATCTGTTTTTGTCCTGGGTTATATTTATTACTTTCCATATATTAAATCAATCTTGTATACCTGGAGTAAATCTATAAGTTAGCTTGTTTATGGTATATTATCTTTGATACATATTTTTAGAATTAATTTGCTGAAATTTTGTTGACAAATTTCGTATTTACATTCATGGGCAAGGTTAGTGTGAAAGCGCCTTTTCTTCTCATTTTTTTTCATCTGGTTATGGTCTTAGGGTTATAGTAGTCACATAAAATGAGATGGATGGTGCTCATATTTTTTGAAATCATTTTTTTAGGAATGGTGCTATCTATTCTTTAAATGTCTGATAGAATTCACAATGTAGTCACCTGACTCTGGAGTTTTATTGTGAGGAGAATTCTATTCATAAGATCAATTAACTCAATGTATGTAAGGCTATTTAGATTTCTTGCTCTTCTTGAGCTACTTTTGTTCACTTGTGACAGCTATTATATATCTTCTTAACATCTTTGTATACGATAAATTGTTTTGCTATTTCTTTGAAATAGTGTGTTTATATTCACTACCCCTTTTCAAAAGCAGTAGCTAAACCTAGGTACTGTGATTATTTTTGACTATCAATTTTTTTTAATTGAGCCGCTACCCTCAATATTGATTTAAGACTTTCTGTGTAAAATGATCTTAGGGAAAGTTTCTATTAGAAAGGAGATTTTTCTGGCATTTTTTGATGTTTTTTTGCTCAGCAGTGTACATAAGGAAACGTGAGAATACTGATGCTTCCATATGGAGACAGATGCTGGTAGTTGGATGTGGGAACAAAAAATTTTATTCAGGGGAGCCTTTGGGGTAGACCATAATAATTGCTAACAAATAGAATGCAAACAGGCCACTAAAAAGGTGTGAGATGAAACAATAAGGGCTATATACTTGACTTGCTTTCTAAAATAGTATCTCCTGAAAGCTGATGGAAGTCTTAAATGTTATAAAATAGTGAAAACGTTTTATTAAGGACATCAAAAAGGTGATGAAATAGATGTCATTACTTGCCCTCCAATAAAAACAATTAGCCATCCACAAAGATAAATAGCACTGGATTTGTTCAACAGTCCAACTAACGACCTACAACAACAATGTTGAATAAAACAAAATGAATAAAAACTACATATAAATTTTCACTCAGAAAATTGGTTTAGTGGAGACATCGGGAAATAGCTAAAACAAAGAAGCATGGGAACTCTCTATCATTCATGAAGTAGGTGCCATTTGTTCCTCACTGGTCAACTCTGTTGAGTATCCTGACAGCATTTATTTTTTTAGAACTCAAGAGCTCTGATGATAAGTGTGCTCCTCAGAATTCACTGTAGGGAACTCTGTAGTGTTTCTGGAATTACAGGCGGTGACCTGATATATAGTGGCATCACCAGCTTTCACAACTGAGATAACCAAGAGTCATCACAATGATAGACCCTGGAGAGGGAGATGCTACTACATACCCCTCCAGTACAAGCTGTTGTTATAACAATCTGGAAGCATGGCTGCTACAATCCTGTGCCCACCCCAAATCCCAAACTTGCAGCTGCTTTGTGTGTGTCCAGTTCCAGACCTTGGTTCTATGGCTGTTCTGCATGTGACTGTTCTCCATATCTTTTTCTGCAGCTGACAAACACATGCCCATGTTTCTGGCATTAGAGCTACCACCACTGTGAGGCCGCCAGTATTCTAATCCCCAAACATACTGTCACTCTGTGAGGCTTATGTGCCAAATCCCAATATTAATGGCTGTTCCATGGACATTTATACATCAGATACCAGAGATAGCACCATGACAAAGGTGCTAACAATCTGAACCTGGCACAAATAGGAATACTCACAATCTTAATATCCCCCCTAAGGGAGATAAAGAGATCAAGAGGTACTCAGGAGTCTTTGCCACCAAAAACCACAATAGACTTCACTGCTACTGTGGACACCCAGAGTCTTGGCAATTGATGATTTCTATAACCTTCTCTAATGCTGACCTCAGCTGACATAGCTGCATGGAGTCTGTACTAACCAGGTCATTCCCCGAGCTGTAAGTGCCACAATTCATCTAGTCTGTGCCCTCAAACCCATTTGCAAGTAAAGGTCTTTCTTCACAAAGACAGGCTACAATGTCTGAACGAGGTGACTATTCCTTCAAATATGCAGGCATCAATAGAAGACTAACAAAAAAAATGAGCCGGGCTCGGTGGCTCAGCCTGTAATCCCGCGCCTTTGGGAGGCTGAGGTGAGTGGATTGCCTGAGCCCGCGGGTTCGAGACCCGCCTGGGCAGCGAGACCTCATCTCTACAATAAATCAAAAAAATCAGCTGGGCATGGTAGCACGCGCCTGTAATTCCGGCTACTCGGAAGGCTGAGGCGGAAGGATGGCCGGAGCCCAGCAGGTCGAGGCTGCGGTGGCCGGGAGCGGCCACTGCACTCCAGTTTGGGCGACAGAGTGAGACTCCAAACTCAAAAAAAAAATGCTGACGAACCAAAATATCATCAAGAGAATACAATAAGCTTTCAGTAGCCAATTCAAAGAAATGAAGAGCTATGAACTTTAAGTGATTGTTTTAAGGAAATGCAGCAATCCAAAAGAGAACACTGATGACTCAATAATATCAGAACAGCACACAAACAACATGAGAAGTTCAAAATGATATAGAAATTATTATAAAGAAGAAAACATTGTAACGCAGAAGAATACAGTGAATGAAATTTTAAAATGCAAAGGAAAACATCAACAGTAGAATTAATCAAGCAGAGGACAGAATCTACGAGCTTGAAGATTGGTAGTTTGAACTTATCTAAATAGAAAAGAAAAAGAGAAAAAATGAAAAAGAGAGAAGAAAGCCAGTATGAATTATGGGATGTCATTAAGTGAAATAATACTATCATTATGAGAATTCCAGAATAAGTGGAGGGATAAGTGGCAGAAAGCTTATTTAAAGAAAGAATGAAGAAAAACTTCCATTCTCTGCATCCACAGGTGACCATCTAATAATCAGTTTGGGTTTTCAGGTCAGCCCTTGAACCCCTAGACTTTTCCCCTTGTATATGTTTCTTTGCAGAGAGCTGCAATTGCAATTGTGCAATGTCTTCAGTTGACCATCTTGCAGAAATAACCTGTTTTTTGAAAAGATAGACAAGACTGACAAACCGTTATCTAGACTAAAAAAATATATGAGAGAAGATATATAAAATCAGAAATGAAAGAAGAAACATTACAACTGATATAGCAGAAATACAAAGGGTCATAAAGGGATATTATTACCAATTATAGATCAATACATTAAATAATCCCCCCAAATGATAAACTCCTACAAAAATAAATCTCCCAAGAATTAATCATGAAGATATACAAAATCTGAACAAACCAATAATGAGTTAGAAAATTGAGCCAGAAGTTTTAAAAACATATACCAACCAAGAAAACCCAGTTCTAGATTACTTCACTGCCATTTAAATACTCATTTACACCAATCCTTCTCAACATCTTCCAAAAAATTGAAAGGAGAGAACATTTCCAAACTAATTTATCAGTCTCTGATACCAAAGCCAGATAAAAACATTACCAAAAATTTGCAGTCCATTTTCCCTTGTGAGCATAGATTTAAACAATCCTCAACAAAATATTAGCAAACTGAATTGAACATCACATTAAAAGAATCATACACCATGATCAAGTAAAATTTACTCCTAGGATGCAAGGATAATTCAATATATGCAAATAAATAATTATAACAAACAACCTTACCAGAATGTATACTAAAATGCAAATAAAAATCACCATGAGATATCAACTTATACCTTTTAGGATGGCTATTGTCAAAAGATAAAAAGATAGTAAATGTTGGCAAATGTGTGGAGATTGTTGATATGTCCATCACTAGATGTAGGAATAAAATATGTGAGTTAAATATGTATACATAGTATATACATACCATATGTAATATAGTTGTATATGTATATTTTAGTCTTTTAGATCAAAATCTCTTTGTCAGATCTGGTGTTTCCTACTCTACCTAGCTGCTACTCAGATAGTACCACAGAACTACTGAACTACTAAATCTTGTACAGTATTTCTATTGTCAGTGTTAACACCTTGAAGTTTTGCAACGTTTAAGCAAAACTCTGTAGAAGCAAAAACATCTCAGCTCTAACATGACCTCTTCAGGACCTTAAACTTTATTGCTTTAATGAATGTTTGGTTAAATATTCATTCTTTTCATGTTGGTGGCATTTATTTTTTAAATATTATTTTTTTCTCTAAAATTAAGGACTGTGTCTCATCATAATGCTCTTTTTATTCCAGAATTCATTGTATTTATCATTTGTACTTTATAATTTATATTGGAGTTGAGATAACTTTCTTTTGTTCTTAAACATTGCAAGTTTTTCTATATTTAATTTTTTAATTGTTTTGCTACAGTTAATGTAATAAAATTTGTATAATTATTTTATTCCTAAATTCATACATAATTTTTATCTATATATCTTTTTATTATATGGAGAAATAAAGTGTATCACTACTTGTTTTCTTTTCTTAATTCTCTCTTTATCAACCTTATATCTGTCAAAAAAAGTAAGTGTTTTATTTATCTAAGAGAGACTTGTCCTCAGACTTTGACTTTACAAATAAGCACCAGTGATAGGTTATGATAGAAAATGAAGAGAAATGTTTACCTGCAAGTTCTTACATGAAATCTTTGCTTAGACAATATAAGGAAAAGAACTGAATATTCTGTCAAAAGATCCAAAATGATTATTGATGAATGGCGATAGAAATCTATACTAAATTTTTTAATGGGTCTTGTACATATATACATATATATTATTTTCTTAACCTCATTGAAGAATAATTGATTCACAGTGAGCTGTATCTATTTAGATAATATAATGAAATGTGTTTACAGTATATTTCAGTGTCTTGAAACACAATTTGAATATCTGGGTATATATAATATATAAAAATAAGTATTTTATATTATTCCTTCTCATTTAGAAAATATGATAATATTATCTTATTATCATAAAGGAGGGATAAACTTAGGAGCAGTTAAATGTTATAGTTAGTCATTGCCAGAAAAGGAGTACTAATAACTTGGTTTTCACTTACTCACAAAGTGTACTTCTTGCACATCTGTTTAATATTCCCTAAATAGATTAGGAAGTTTGAAACATTTATCAAATTTTACAGCAAATTAATTTTAGATCATTGAAAATTATGTTGTTAGCTAATGGTAAACTAATATTGTTTTGTTCAACGGAACTTTTTGTTATTCAAAATTAAATGCTTCATAACATTTGTATTCCTTATACAATGATGAGTGATGAATATTGAAAACTTTGTTGCGTATATTCAAGAATAAATTAATATTTGCCCTATTTTGAAAGAGTATCGTTGTGGTCAGTATATGTCATTTGTTCAAAGAGATGGATGATAATTAGCTTCTTAGAAAAAGTCCCACATGCTCTGGGTTGTTTTTTTTCAAAATGAAATAGCTATTGATCAAAGCAAAAGATTTAATTGGGCTGAAAAATGTCTGTTATTGAATATTAATATAATCATCTGATAACTTGATAATTTAAGATACGCTCTTTCAACAAAAGCTTTTCCAAATTATTAGTCTTCTACCCTGAGTTTACTGCTATGTTAGCACTTATGATAAACTTTGCTTGAAAACTAAAATATATATAATATAAAATTTATATATATATATACATATATATATATATTCGCTTTCAATTAAAGTTTACTTAGAAAGTAAATTAAAGAGAGAGAGAGAGAGTGGTTGATTCACCTCCCCTAGGTAGGGGAGGAGCCAAAGCTCAAAGATCCACTTGGAGACACCAGAGTTTAACAAAGTAATGGCGTTTTTTTTCTTCAGTCGGAGCCTCACTCTGTCCCCCAGGCTGGAGTGCAGTGGCATGCACATGGTCACCTAAGCGCTGACCTGCTGAGCTCAGGCAATCTTTCCACCTCCGTCTTCCAAGTTGCTGGAACTACAGGCATGTGCCACCACATTCAGTTAATTTTTAAAAAATTTATTGTAGAGATGAGGTCTCATCATATTGCCCAGGCTGATCTCAAACCCGTGGACTCAGGCAATCCTCTCGCCTCATCGTCCCAAAATACTTGGATTACAGTCGTGAGCCACCCTGCCCAGCTGATAGTATATTTAAAATGCCTATTTACTTATGTTGCCTGAGACTGAAAAATCTAAGGGATTTGACATGTGACGTACAGTAAATCCTCACTTAAAATCATCAACAGGTTTTTTGAAACTGCAAAGTGAAGCTAAACGACATATCTCAAAACCAGTTTTACCACAGGCTAATATAAACAAGAGTTAATTTCTATGGTATATTTCTGGTGACCAAAAAAAAAAAAAAAAAAAAAATCACCAAACTTTTAAATAAAGGCAAAAACATGTCAAAAATTAAACATTGAAGTCAATGTGAGTTATACATATATTTAAGAAATATCAGCAATAATAAGTAAGATTTTCATTTACCCAGTTATTCCAGTACAGGGTTGAGGGTAACCAGAGCCTATACTGGCAGTTCAGGGAGCATTGTGGGACCCAACCCTGGAGAGGACACCCTTCCACCCTAGGCTGCCTTCACACACACACCGACACTCAATCACATGAGGACCATGTAGACCCACCAATGAACTTCATGTACACATCCTCAGGACAAGAGAGGAGCCAGAGTATCTGGAGAAAACTCAGGCAGACGTGAGGAGAAAGTGCCAAACTCTACAATGACGGTGGCCTCTGCTGGGAATTGATTTTTTTTTCTCTCATCAATGTTATAATGCAACGATGTCCAACAAAGTGACATTATTTGAGGACCTACTGTACTTATGTTTATATCGCCATGCATAGCACAATGATTAGAACATGATTGGGGTCACCAAATACTCCCTGAAAGAAATATATATGAATATTTGAAAGAAGATAAGAATAAGTGAATCAATAAGTACATGAATAACAATTCCTATAAAGTTTAATTCTTTCTTTCTTTGTTTTATAACTTTCTTCTCTGGTTTTTTTTTTTTTTTTTTTGAGCTGGAGTCTCACTCTGTCGCCCAGACTGGAGTGCAGTGGCCGTTCCCGGCCACCGCAGCCTCGCCTGCTGGGCTCCGGCGATCCTTCCGCCTCAGTCTTCCGAGTAGCTGGAACTACAGGCGCGCGCTACCACGCCCAGCTGATTTTTTGATTTTTTGTAAAGATGAGGTCTCGCTGCCCAGGCGGGTCTCGAACCCGCGGGCTCAGGCAATCCACTCACCTCAGCCTCCCAAAGGCGCGGGATTACAGGCTGAGCCACCGAGCCCGGCTCTTCTCTGTTTTATGACTTTGCACTAACAGTGTTAATACTGTTCTTGTGCTTTTCTTGAAAAATTAATTATTTATTTCAAAATGGCATGTTCTTCCAAATAGACTTGATCAAAATAAAATGTTTATGACTCATGGAAAAGGTGGTTTGTTATCATGAATTGTACTCTTTGATAAATTATTTGCCCAACAAATTTCAATTCAATGTATGATTGTTGAAGCAAAAAAAATTGCATATATGATCAAATTGATGTACGATTATTGAAGCTATTTGGTGAAAGTTAGTAAATGGGTAATCAGGCATGAATAGCACTTTCTTCCAGGATTTTACCTTTCCCAGTAGGTGTTAGTGATCCCTAGCAAAGAAACAAACATTTGCATTTACAGCCACTGAATGTGAAGAGAGTTAAACGATAAATGGGATCACAGTTAAATTGGCCATAATTTCTCAAGGTTTGGTGCCAATAAAGCATCAACTGTGGTTTGCTTGGCATGATAAATACACTTTTGTATTATTTCCTCAATACAATCATTCTGACATTTGAAAAATTAGCATTTACGTGATGTTTGAATTCATTTCAAATGTAAATATTTTTATAATGCAAACGTAGATCTCAATTTTAAAGAAAAAGAAAATCCCATTGCTGATTTGCCCAAGTCAGACAGGTCATTCTCATCTACGTCCTTGATTAACATCAGTTTTTTCCCCAGCAATGGAGGCAGTGCGTCCTAAATGAAATCTCCGTTATTTCACCCACTAGTAAAATGCAGCGTAATTCAGCTTTAAAAAGAGGAAAACTAGCTCACTCTATTTGAATAAGCCCTAGTTTATTAAAGGAAACAAGATGATCAAATAAAAGCCCAGCTGAATCTCAGTTACAGAAGAGATCTATTCATTTATCCGGTGAACTTAAACAAAAGCTGTGTCAGTGTATGATAGTAGTTTAATAATACTAAACTTGATAACCTCTTATATTTTTATAACAACTCTGCTTCTTTCTGCCTGATAGGCTAGTAAATTTGTTAATCTGTGCCAGATTAAAACAAAACAAAACCAAGGCTTCTTTCCAAGAAGATTAATAAATTTGCCCTTGCTAGTTTTGTAATTAAGAAGAAAAATAGCTTGTACTACAAATCAGATAAAAACAAACACTGCTCTAATTCAAGTCTTTATAAACACAATTCTCCCCTCAATTTCATCTAGGGATGCTGACCAGTGTTTTATTTCTATTTGCTGACTTAGACAAAGATATTGGGAAGAAAGAATTAAACTTTTTTCCCTATTGAACTCTATTTATATCACTAAAACAAGCTCAATAATGCACTATTACAAAAATAGATCTCATAAAAATAGACAGTAGATCGGTGCTTACCTAGCCCAGGCAGAGTAGGGCTAGGGGATGGGGTGTGAAGAGAGGTTGATTAATGGGTACAAAAATACAGTTGGATAAAAAATAAAATAAGACCTAGTGTTCTGTAGGTCAGTTGGGTGAATAAAAAATAAATACATACATACATAAAAAGAAAGAAAGAACACAAACAATGAGTATGCTTTCTTTTCTAAATATATTATTTACTCCTTAGCAAATGGTAGTCCAAGTGCTCCCCATTCATCAGAATCTAATCAGTCTCTATAAGTTGTCTAGATAATATATTTGTACTTTATATTACTTTTTTGAGTCAGGTTCTTATTCTATCACCCAGCCTGCAGTGCAGTGGCACCATCAAGGCTCACCATAGCTTTAAACTCCTGAGTCCAAATTGATCCTCCCGCCTCAGTCTTCAGAGGGACTGGGACTACAGACCCACACCACCATGCCTGGCTAACTTTTTGAATTTTTGTGAGCATGAGGTCTCACTATATTGCCCAGGCTGGTCTTAAACTCCTGGGCTGGTCTTAAACTCCTGGGCTCAAACAGTTCTTCTGCCTTGGCCTCCCAAAGTGCTGGGATAACAGGCATGAGAGAGTGGACATTATTACACAAAACGCAAACACAGTAATATAGGAAACCCCCAATCTCCACACGTGATCTTCCAAACATTGTAAAATATCTATGTAAAAACCCACCACAATGTTGTAAAACAGAAACGACCTAATTACTAACCAGTGAATAAAACTTTGGTGGTTATCTTCCTCCAGTTTCTCCTCTCTCCCCCTCCTCCCCTCTCCTTTCCTCCCTTTCTCCCCCCTTCTCCTCCCCTTCGTCTTCCTCTTCTTCCTCCTCCTTCTCTCTCTCTGGCAAAAATTATACGGTACAAATTATAAAGCACACATCTATGTTTTCTGAACTGCAACAAATATACCCTGCAATACAATGACTATATCATTGAAAGATACACGTTGTCAATTTTGAATGTGAATCATGTGCTACTAATAGTTACACCCGGTCAACAGGTATAAACTAGCCCTAATGCTATTAAGAATCAAAATAGCTTGATAAAGATATATAAAAAATTCAAATAACACCAAGCAAAGTTGCTACTGAACCGAAGGAGAGTTGCTGAAATAGATTTTGTGACAAGAGGAGAGAGAAGGAGAGTCACTTCATCTCATGTGTTGTGGGTTAAAGTGACCTCTAGGTAAAAATTCAGGACCACAACAAATTCTAGAGGTTCATCAATTTCTGAATCCAAGAAACTAGTATACTGATACCCGCTCATAACTACCAAAACCTTGATACCATAAGATTGACTTGCCATTAAAGTTTTTTTTAAATGTGATGTGTATACATGATGGTTATGCTCACTAATGAGATATTTTTCATAATCTAAAATTTCAACTAAATTTTTTACATTCAATAGTCATGGCTTCTCATCTTTCTTTAATCAGTGATGCGGATCACAATAAATAAATTAGGATTAAATTCTTTATTGTCACAAAATTAAAGATGTCTTTAATTCTTTGACAGTGGGGTTAGCATACAATTCCTTAACACTTTAGCAATCAGTAAAAAATGAGCAAACCCAGTTTTTTTCCCATTCTCTAGTCTTTGTTGTGATACTTTTCTTTTAAGTCATAGTGCCTTTTTGATCCAAAATTCTTTTGCAAATCCTTCATTGAATCAATGACATCTTTATCAGCACCCTGAATCAGATACTCTGAGGGTTGTGAAGAAAATCTGATTTTAAAAACGACAATAATCATCTACTGGGAATAAAAACACTCACTTCAGTATCATCTCTATAAATCAAGCTGTTCTATAAATAAATAAATTCTTGACATATTGCCTGTTATCAAATATTACTGTTTGTAAAATTTTCTCTCCCATGTTATAAATTTCCTCAAAGTTCAATAATCTCTTTTCTCAGTTGGGCTTTATGATTTGAGCGTATATAACAGGCAGTGAATGCTCCAACATTATTTTCAGGTCCCTAGAGCTTTAGAGTGAACAAAGATTTTACTTGTATCTTTGTATTTCCACTCCAGATCAAGATGAGGCTATCTTTGGGCACTTAAGGTGCCAGGACTTTTTTTTTTTTTTATTGTGAAGTTGTGGGGTACAGTTAAGGGTTAGGTATACAATTGCGTTTCATTCAGGCACCCTGTTGATATGGGATGTTTCCCTGTACCCAGACAGATATTTGCTACTGTTAATCCCATCTCCCTCCCCCCACCATGGTTTCCCAGTACGGTCAGTCATTTTCGTATAGTATTGCATTGGATGTTTAAGGTCCATTATATGAGTGAGAACATGTGATACTCGGATCTTTGTTTCTGTGAGAGGTCACTCAGTATTATAGACTCTAGTTCCATCCAGGTTGCTGCGAAATTCATGATTTTGTTCTTTTTTATGGCTGCGTAGTATTCCATCATGTATATGTACCACATTTTTTAAATCCAGTCTTCTTTTGACGGGCAGCATGGCTGTTTCCAGGTTCTTGCTATTGTGAACAATGCTGCGATAAACATGCGTGTGCAGGTATCTTTTTTATAGAGTGATTTGTGTTCTTCAGGATATATTCCCAGTAGGGGGATTGCGGGGTCATATGGGAGGTTGGTATTTAGAGCTTTTAAGAATCGCCACACTGCTTTCCACAGAGGTTGCACTAGTTTACACTCCCACCAACAGTGTAGAAGTGTTCCCTTTTCACCACACCCTCTCCAGCAGCTGTTATTTTTTGAGTTGTTGATAATTGCCATTCTGACTGGGGTTAGGTGGTATCTCAGTGTGGTTTTGATTTGCATCTCCCTGATGATTAGTGAGGTTGAACATTTCTTCATGTGTTTGTTGGCTGCTCGGATGTTTTCCTTTGTGAAGTGTCTGTTCATATCTTTTGCCCATTTTATAATGGGGTAGGACTTTTTTTTTTTTTGACCTTCAATATACCAGAAAGGATGCCATTTGTTTCCAAAGAGAACTGTTTCTGCAAAATTAGAATTTTTTCTTTTCATTGTAGACAACTTCTGTTACTAGAAGTACTTAGTGCAGTCTTACTTTATGTGAAGATCACCTGTGATCTTCAAATTATATAGCAGTGAGAGATTCTTATGTCTCCCAACCCAACTCAAACTTGCTTTTAAACTTAATACTCCAGACCATCTCTGTTAAATCACTTGTTTTTTTCCAGTTCTCTGAAGAACTGCTTTATCAACGAGATTCTCAATAGTATCCATACAAACTATGACTTCTTGATCTTCTCTGTACCAATGTTTACCTAGTATTTCAGAAATATTAATAATGTTCAAATATAATAGTAAGACCATTCAGAACCAATGAAACTTTCATTAAACTTTGTGCCTGGCTAAGCCTATGTTGTTTAGATATACACCACACTTAATATGTTTTCCTGCCAAATATTCTTCTAATGAATAAGTTTTTCAGAGCTTCTTAGGTTTACCTACTTTCTTCTCAGGATATTACAAATTATATGCCTTTTTTATTTTAAAATGAAAAGTCTATAAAAATGGTAATGTGCAATCACAAATGCAAGATACAATATTATTAAAAGGATATCTGAGAGATGACAGTCCTTCAGTTAAATTTACAAAATTGAAATGTTTTCCCTGCATGAACATGCCAATTTGTTATAGTAGACATTGAGTTTAAGGTAAGTTTCACAAATTATGGCAACTAGCCAGAAAAAGTTAAGATAGTGAGGTGTTCCTGTGTATTTTATTTCAGGGATTTTTAGATGAATTCTGAAATAAAAATAAAAAGCATTTTGGATGAAGTAAATCACACCCTTTCAAAAATCAAACAATCATTGTTTTTTTTGTGTGTGTGTGGCTTATACCATGTCAAACAAAACAAAACAGACACACTTATTGAGAGCTGAATAGTTCATTCTCATTTCAGCCACAAAGAAGCTTGTCATCAACTAGAAGGAAAAGACTAGATGACCTGTATGCATTTTTTTCAATTCTGAGGGCTTTTAATACATTAGCTTTTTGACTTTTGATAAACCATATAATCTGATATCCTAAAAATATACAGAGAATCAGACTCTAAAATCTCTAACATTTTTCCAGTTGTTTCTTTTTCAGTAACCAAGACAGCATAATCATATTCTCACATAAAAACCCCTATGTCTTAACCTCCCCAAAGTAGGAAATTACTTCAGAAATAAGCCTTAGGTTTGTTTAGCAAAAATTCTGCCCACATTTGCAATTTATATTCCTAGAGATTAAGAAAATAATATTTCAAATGCTTTATTTATGTTATTTATTTGCTGTGATTATGTTTGCCTTAATTTTTTACATACTTCTATCTTCCTTCTTGCATAGATTATAAACACTTAAAAATAATAAATTATATAAACTGATTCTATTTTTCATAAATGAAACCCATTGATAAGGAATTAAAACCTCTCCAATGCTTGCTTTTTTCACTTAAAGAAAAAAAGTGTTGGTTAGACTATACAATCTCTAAATTCTCTATATATCTAAATGTCCATAATTCTGTTAATTTTTTGAATCTTTATTTTGACTTTAAAAAGTTTTACAGCAGGACATTTAGTTTCATGTGATATAGACAATAATATATTTATACTAAGGTTGATGATTTGTCTATTTCACAATGACAAAAACAAACTACTATTTTCTGTTCATTTTACATTTGTTAGAGACGTTCTACATATATCTGTTAAAGTGATTCACTTTTAGCAGTTAAAAGGTGTCATTTCATTTTTGTCTTCTATGCAGAGAATGTAATTATTTAAAGGCATTAGGTATTTTTAAAATGCTAAGCAATATGAAATAATGCTAATCATTTGGTAACTGATGATAACATTGAAAAATCTTCACAATTTAGTTCAGATTATTTTTATTCAAACCAATTTCCTGTAGGAAATAATGACAAATAACAATATTATTAAATATGATAGGATTCTTTCCAAGCAAGCCTATTCAAAGACATTGTTTTAATTTTTGAAATTGAATGTAGCAGAAATGTGTTGAATTTTTCTCAATGTTTGTGGTGCAATCGTGTCGCAATAACTTGTTATAGGTCTGCCGTGGCTCTTAAGAAGACATTTTATTTAACAACAAATGTATAATTTATGTTATTCTGTGCATTTTCCATCACCTTAAGCCCTACAAATACAGAAAACTGGAGGAGAGGAAAACTAATTAAATCAACAAGGGAACCTGTATAGTGACCATTTGTATACCTAACCCTGAGTTGTAACCCACATCTTTAAGATTAAAAAAAAAAAATTCAAATTATATAATGCCTTCAACTGGTTTTGTCACCAAAGGTTAAATATTATGATCTTTAATTAACCAGAGAGGCTGTTTTGTCGTTAAATTATTTATGAAATTAGCCTTACTCTTTATATCACACTCTTTTTACATGTTCTTATGAATTATGCCATTCTTCATGATTTAAGGGAAAGAATATGGGCTGATTTGCATCCTTCCAGAAATTCATATATTGAAGTCCTAGTTCCCAGTACCTCAGAATGTGACCTTATTTCGAGAAATGATGTTTAAAGAAGTAGTTAAGTTAAAATGAATTAATTAGACTAGGTCCTAATCTAATGTGATTAGTGTTTCAATAAGAAGAAAGAATTTGGACATAGACACATACAGTGGGAATACCATGTGAAGAAAGGGAGAAGCCAGTCCCTTTGGGTCCCCTCCCACTGTGGGAGCTTTTCTGTTCTCTCAATAAATCCTACTTTAAAAAAAAATAAAGAAAGAAAAGGAGAAAGACGGCCATCTGCAAACCAAGAAGACATAAGGAACCAACACTACTGATACCCTTGACTTGGAAATAAAATAAATTGTTGTTTAAGCCACCGAGTGTGTAGTACTCTGTATGATAGTCTTAGCAAACTAATGTGCAAAGTAAAGTAATGGTAGTAACATTTTAAAAGCTTTTACAATTATTCCATAATGAATAATTAGCAAGTTTATGTGGAAAGATTGATGTCTAAAATATAATTGAAATTGTGGTGTTGTAAGAATAGCCTCTGTGGTTGAGGTTGGACTTCATTCATAGAGGGAAGATGTGAGTTAGTAAATAAGCCAATGGAAAATAGAAAGAAAGGTATGGCCAAGATAGGGGAATCAAAAATAAAAGTGGTGACATAAGTCATTTCATTTTATTAGGAATGCAAAGGTCATAAAATCAATTTAAAATGAATAAAATGTTTACAGTTTCACATGATAATATAATCACACATTGCTGTAGACATTGCAGGCATGGGGTTATGGGCATGACAGTGCAAATTCCTGTGAGAAATAATGACCTGGAAAGTATGAAACAGAGACAAGGTTGGGAAAGGTGCTAAAAGATAGAAAAATGGGTGGGTTTGAAAAATATCAAATCGATTATGCTTAATTTTGAAAGCAATAGGGTGGCCTCAGCAATTTGGACTTTCAACAATGTTGAAATTCCTAGAGCTAGTTGTAAGAAAGATAATTACATTGACAATTTGGACATCAATATAATAAAGGGAATGCAGACTGGAAATATGTCCCAGAATTTCTCTCTTTGGTAATACTGGACGTAAGAAAGCACACCAAGTGGAGTGTTTTTTATTTCATTAGTTTTCTTTTACTGACCTTCTTTTTAGAAATGTGTTAAATGTCAAACATATAAATGGACCCTATTTTGTTATGAGTTCATTGATGTCTTTGCCTGTTCTAGCTAGGGGAAGGAGAGAGGGAACAGATACATGATATTACCCCATGTTCCATTTAGCCTTATATGGAGTGTGGATCCTTTGAATGAAAACTGATGAACACAAAGAAACTGAGGAAGGGATGATGGTGGCTTGGGTTAGGGTAGTAGTTTTTAGTGTGCATGAGAATGTCCTGAGATTTTACTAAGAAAAAAAGAGAAAAAAGAAAACCCACATAACCCTGCAATCCCCCTTCTGCGAATATACCTGGAGGAACTCAGATCACTCTGTGAAAAAGATACCTGCACACACATGTTTATTGCAGCATTATTACAATAGCAAAAACATGGAACCAACTGTGTTGCCTACCGAAAGAGGACTGGATTTTAAAAATGTGCTACATATACATGATGGAATATTACACATCCATAACGAAGGTCAAAATTATTAACTTCACAGCAAGTTGGATGGACTTAAAGTCAATAATAATGCATGCTCTATCACAGAAACAAGATCTGAGTACCACATGGTCTCACTCAGAAGTAGACCTTGAACAATTATCATAACACTATAAGAAAGGGATTGGCAGTAGTAGAAAACTGGAAAGGGAACGGAGGGTACACCTCATCAAGGGTACCCGCATAATGAACATTTGTATACCTAACCCTGAATTGTACTCTATGTCTTCAAAATTAAAAAAAAAAAAGAAAAAGAAAAAGCAGATTTCTGATCCAGATCCTAGAGTTTTTGACTCAGTTGATCTAGAATGAGGATCTTGAGAATTTGCATTTCTAACAGATTCCCAGGTAATGCAGGTGCTATTGGTTCCAGAAAACACTTAGAAAACTACTACGTTAGAGAAAAGGAAGGTGAAGTAGGTAGGAAGGAGCACTTTCTAAAAACAAACAAGCAAACAACAACAACAAAATTCCTGACTGTTTTAGATATGTTTGTGTAATGGATTCTCCACTCACTATTGGTTCAGAAATAACATATTTTTCTTATTTTTCTTGTTAATCAGTCTTTATCCTTTTGTTTTTAACTTCCTTTTAAAAAATAATTTATTCATTTATTATAGACTTGTGGGTGCAAGTGAGGATTTAAGTGGGATGCATGCAGGTGAAGTTTGGGTTTCTAACTGGCTCTCACTCCCCAGGTAATGGACCAAATTATGTAGCCATGTGCTCTCCATTCTCTTTCTTCCCTCCTTCCCCTAGCAGTGACTGACAATCCCACCATTGTGCTAATGTGACTAGCATTCAGAACCCACTTATGAGTGAGAACATGTGGTATTCAGCTCTTTGTTTCAGTGATAGTTTACTTAGTATGATGGTCTCCGACTGCAACCAAGTTACTGTGAAGGCCGTGGTTTTGTTCTTTATGGCTGCGTGATACTCCTTCATGTGTATGTACCATATTTCTTTGTCCAATTCACTTTTGATAAACAACAGGATAGGTTCCATATTATTGTTACTGTGAAATAGTGTACCAATAAACATGCATGTGCAAGTGTCTTTTCTGTAGAGTGATTTATGTAACACCCAGGATCTACAGGGAACTGAAACAAAGTGAAAGGAAAAAACAAACAAGCCCATTAAAATTTGGGCAAAGGATATGAACAGACACTTCTCGAAAGATGACATATGAGCAACCAACAGATACATGAAAAAATGTTCACCCTCACTAATCATCAGAGAAATACAAATCAGAACAATAATGAGATGTCACCTAACTATGGTAATGATGGCTATCATTAGTAAGTCAAAAAGCAGATGCTGGCACAGCTGCAGAGATGGAAATATAAGCTAGCTCAAGCTCTGTGGAAAGCAGTGTGGAGATTTCTAAAAGAACTAAAAATTGATCTTCCATACAATCTTGTTTTTGCTCTCTATTCTTTGGTTTATTTCCCCCTTTTCTTCCTCATAAAAGTTCTTACTTTCAGGTCTCTTTTCCTCTTTATTTTTTTTTTCAAATTTGTAACATTCAAAAGAAAATGCTTCAAAAAATAACTAGTCTTTAACACAAGACATTTTGTGTAAACTCACATTTCTCACTCTGCATTTCAGAAAAAGATGTTTGGTGTTTTATTCACATCTACTTTGAGCTTATAATAATTATATTAGTCAAGCAGGGATAAACTTTTTGATGATGATTTTCATCAACTTAAAAGATGCATACATTTAGATGTGTTTAAAGTAATGGATGTGTAATTAGAAACACTTTATTTCAATCAAGAAAAATTATTCCATCATGTATTAGAATAACAATGCAGATTCAATATATTTAACAGGAATTATTATGTATTGCATTACTCTGTGAGTCCCTAAAAGTTCACTATTTTTATGAACATGTTGAAATATTAGCAGGTAGTCGGAGTGGTCAAATCATGCTTAGGGTATTAGAATTCATGTGAGTTTTTTTTTTTTTTTTTTGAGTTGGAGTTTCACTCTGTCACCCAGACTGGAGTGCAGTGGCCCACTGCAGCCTTGACTTGCTGGGCTCCAGCGATCCTTCTGCCTCAGCCTTTCATGTAGCTGGAACTACAGGCGCGTGCTACCACACGGGGATAATTTTTTGATTTATTGTAGAGATGAGGTCTCGCTGCCCAGGTGGGTCTCGAACCCGCGGGCTCAGGCAATCCACTCACCTCAGCCTCCCAAAGGTGCGGGATTACAGGCTGAGCCACCGAGACCGGCTGTGAGTTTTAAGGAAAACATTACAATATTTGTTGGCAGTTTGAATTACACTTATGTGCTCTATATTTCTGGAAAATTTCTGTCCTAAATCAGCAAAAACAAACAAACAAACAAAAAAACAACTTATCTTGGAAATTGTTTATGTTAGCCATTTATTTAAAAAATACTCTAGTGTTGTACAATTTTACTCCTTTAACTCAAGTGAAACTCTCTTAAAAAAATAAAAAATAGTTGATTAGGTTAACTTAGGGGTTTGGACCCAGAGGGATTTTTCCTGAAAGAGACTTGTTAGACATTTGCAATCCACAAGCTCCTTGACCAAAGGTGGTCGTGTTGTATTATCACTTTTATGGCCCTGGCCTTAACCCACCCATCTACCTGCTGTCCATCACCTGATGTCAGTACCTGAGCTTGCCTGCCCCTTCATGATGATGTGGAGCAGACTACGACCCAATCACCTTAATGATCTTCCCCCATCAAGGGGAATGGTTAAAAGGACTCAACCACAAGCCGCCATTGGCCATTTTAATCCAACTTCTGTGCAATTCTTGGCATCTTCTATGTGGCATTGGGTCACACCCCAGAAGGCCACATATAGGAATTAATCTAGTTTTAAATAAATTTTTTCTTTGTCAAAAAAAAAAAAAAACACCAAACAAACAAATCCAAAGCCCCCCCAAAACAGAAACACACACACACACACACACACACACACACACACACACACATTATTTGAAGCATTGTCAGAATACTTTGGTCACTCTATTGCTTGTTATATATTGCTGCATGATGAAAAGATAATGCCATTTCTGAGAAATGGTGAGACCCTTGCAATTCAATTAAGTTCAATTAGTCATAATGTTCTGTATGTTCTCATAACAAGTAACTAGAAATGGAATCTATCAAAAAAACCTTCATAATTTGTGTTTTTTCTGAAAATACATTTTAGTCAGCAAGAAATTATAGTCATGTGAATTAAACACTCAATTCTTAGGCTATACTTGACTGCAATATTTATACCTGTGTGCTAAATATTTTTCAAAATTATCTTCATTGTCTGACATCAAACGGTGAGAAAGCATACTGTATTATCTTTTCCCTGTATTCATGCCATTACTGCCCCCCTAAAATAAGTCTGGGGACATGAATAAATACAGGAGTATCTGATTTTCAGTTATTATTTCCAAAACCCAACAAGAAGCTTCATTGGTAATTGTGAAATGATATCTGATTAAATTGAAAATACCTGTAGTGAGCTATTGACAAATTGGATAAATCAATGTTTAAGCATTTTTCACAAAGGATGTCGATTTTTAATTGTTGATTTGAGGTTAATCAAATTTAAAACATAAAATCACAACTAGTTTTATTATTGATAATAGATCCAATCAATTCTATTTACTAATAAATTAAATTAATGTTGCTGTTTATAATAGAAAAATATACGCAGAGATTTAACAGAAATTTATAATTACAATAAGACCATTGGTAAAGTGTACTTTTAAACAAACAAACACAAACCTTCTTATAGTAGGAATCCTGATAAGTTATTAAGATTCATATTTCTTTTTTGATTGGAAAATATAGTGTATTTAGAAAGTAAGAGAGAGAGAGAGAGAGACAGAGAGAGGAGATTCATCTCCCAAGGTAGGGCAGAGGGGCCAAATCTAGGAAACATAGTGGCCACAGCTCAAAGCTCAAAGAGCCACGTGGACACAGCGAGCTTAACAAAGCTGTAGCTAAGATTCGTATTTCCAAGCCACATTGATGAAATCTTTCAAAATGACTACAAACTAGTTAGCTACTGAATTGCATAATCATCTTTATAGACACTTATGATTAGTAGCATTTTTTCTTAATTAATCTTCATTTTTGATACAAGATAAGTGAACCATGAAAGTTTTTAAGTGTTTACAAAGTACAAATTTCATGTCTGGAAGTACTGTTTTTATTTCATAGTTTTTGCAGTCGCACCTGACAAATTCTTGCTGTCTGTAGATAAGCAATAATATGTTTCATCAAATTATAGAGCTAGCTTAATACTAATTGTTTTATTTAACTCCATGTTGTCTTTTAATGTAATGACAGTTTACAATTAGAAATAAATCCATTATACTTTCCCATCTGACAGGTTTCTGCCATGCAAAAACTTCAATTTATCTAAGCACTAACGTAGCAGCTAGTAACAATTTTAGAAAGTTTAATGCTAATGCAAAAAAGAAAATACCCTTGCAAAATTTACCACAATTGTTTACTTTCTGAAAATTAGTACTAAACCATTTGCATAACATCTGTACTGCTTGGAGGGCTGAAACAGTAAAGCAATTAGCTCTGTATTCTATAATGTATGTTGCAATACAAGCAATATCGAAGTTGAGCTAACTTAATATTTAGTTAGAAGAGAAAAGTCACTTCATTTGTCCTTTACTTTTAATGCTTCTTTAAACCACCCGATCATGGCAAATGTGTTAGGAATCTTGTTTTGAAGACACTTCCAGGAAACATCATTTGAAGAAAAAAATCTCCAAGGGACATTCACTTACATCTATTTTATGGACTTGAATATTGAAAATTGCATAAGCAGTTATTGTACAGTCTATAAAGCTGTGAGTCTATTATAAGAAATTATAATAATTTATAATAATCATAAGCCAGAATAGCTATATTATTCTTAATTATATATTGACCAATATTTTTAACATTCTAAGCAAATGGCTGTATCCACACTTTAATTTTTAAGAAAATATAAATAGAGGAATCATGTTTGTTGTGTTTTAAAATAGAATTATAAGATATGACAATGGACTGCTTTCTGGTTTTCAAATATATTTAAACTTACAATTCTGTAGGTATTATTTAATCACGTTAAGTTTGGTATTAAAATCACCCTGCTGACATGTACTACATTTTACATCTAGATGCAGTATGTTATCACTATGTAGTTGTGTAAATTCCACAAGATAACCTCGGTACAATTCAAATAAAGTATAAATGAGTATCAAAATATTTTGTTATATTAGAAAGAGTCAGCTCACAGCTGAACAGGGCAACATGAACACTATTCTGTACACTTAAAATGGTAACTAAATATTATACAAATATAATAGAATATGGTTTTTTATGCATAGCTATGTTTATTAAAGCAAAAATCACAAGGTACCAGAAATGAAGAAGTCACTGACAGCAAGAATCGTAGACTCTCAAGTTGATGAGGAGGTAAGCATTCATGGTTTTGGTGGAGAAGGGGCAGGTGATATGGTTGTGATTATCATTTTTCAAAACCAAGCAGGGAAGAGAAAAAAAGAGCAAGTTCCTAGGTTGCTAGTTAAGGAGCTGGAATCAGAATCTCTGCCAAAATCAGAAATCTGGAATCTACACATAACACATATATCTATATCTAGATGTATATCTATATGCACACATATGTACACAAATATATCTATATAATATAAATTAGAGTGTAGATACACACTTGTTTAGAATGTTAAAAATATTGGTCAATATATAGTTAAGAATAATATAGCTATTCTGGCTTATGATTATTATAAATTATTATAATTTCTTATAATAGACTCACAGCTTTATAGACTGTACAATAACTACTTATACAATCTATAATTTTCAAGTCCATAAAATAGATGTAAACAAACACGCATTAGAAAGACTAAATGAATGTCCCTTGGAGATTTTTTTCTTCAAATGATGTTTCCTGGAAGTGCCTTGAAAACAAGATTCTTAACACATTTGCCATGATTGGGTGGCTTAAAGAAGCACTAATAGGAAAGGACAAATGAAGTGCCTTTTCTCTTCTAACTAAATATTAAGTTGGCTCTCTCTCTCTCTTTCTCTCTCTCTATATATAATATATACACACACACATATATATACACACACACACAGAATGAAGAAAAGACTAACACATCTCTCTATCAGATGTATTATATATTATACATATATGTATTATATATTATATATTTTAATATTTCAGATGCATTATATATTATACATATATGTGTATATATAATATAATTATATAATATATATGTGTGTGTATATATATTATATATATACACACACATATATGTATAATATATAATACATCTGTAATATATATAATATATAATACATATATGTATAATATATAATACATCTGATAGATGTGTTAGTCTTTTCTTCATTGTGTGTATGTGTGTATATATATGTGTGTGTGTGTATATATATATATATATATATACACACACAAATGCACTATACACACACACACACACACAATGACACACACACACACACACACAATGAAGAAAAGAAAAGACCAACACATCTCTCTATCAGGGGAGAAGTATGAAAGCTTGACAAAGTAATGGGTCAGTGCCCTAAATAAGTAAAATAAAATAATATTTTCTTGGGAAACTGACAACCACTGTCCCATCTCTGACAGGCTTGAAGTTTGAGTGTATACTTTCCACATGGTGAGAAAAAATTGTACCTCTTGGATGGATGAAGAGAAGGCTGGCCATCCCAAGTCAGGTAGCCTTGTCTGGCTGATGATCAAGCACTTCCTCTGTAAATGAGGATTTCTGGAGCACATTCACATGGGACACATATTATATCAAACTTCTGTGTGCATTGGCATTCCTCTTTCCCGATTCCTTCTTACAAGTAACCTAATCTTAGTCCAAGCTCCCTTACCTCTATCCCAAATCTTTATGCATTGTCCATTTTTTACTCAGTCCATCTCATTTTTCAGACAAAATGAATGACTGGATGAACCACTCAAGGCCAATTCTGAATAAGGCAGTCATTCTGTTACTGTCATCTTGAAACTGATGCTTTCTATAAGATAAGGTCATCTCTAAACTAAGTTCACATGTTTTCTACTTTAGTAAACTAATCACAGGGAATTCCCTTAGAGACCCAGAAATTGACTGTGGAAGGAGTGACATCCAGTATTGACACAGATGAATGTAGGCAGGGAGTTATATTAAAACTCTGTTTAACTTTAGGATTTAGCTAGAATTTATGCCATAGAGACCATTTTTAAAAAATGGAGTGTTGTTCAGCACACTCAAATTTGTACCTAAGTGGATCAAATGACAACCAGTTGATGCTGAGCAGGTTTGGTTCAAAGACACCTGGAGTTCCATGATTTGGTGTTTACTCATTTTGGAAACCCAGTAGGAAAGGAAATGATGTTTTTGAAAAGTGGACTAACTCTTGGAGGAGCAGCCATGGCTTTGCTCCAAAACTCTTATGTGTAGGCATTGTGGTTGAGAGATACGTGTCTGAAAAAAATTCGTTACAACATCCTGTTTGTTGACACACACATCGATCAATTCTATAGACTGGATTATAAAGAAAGAATGTTAGAGGTGTTCACTGTCTAGTCTGAATCACCTGGGAGTTTCTTCCACCCCACTGCCATTGCTCTGTGTTCTAATTAAAAGATAGCATTTTGCACTACTTAAAAATAAAATGTGCAGCATCCTCTATTTTATGGCATTTTTTTCCAAAATCCCAAGAGGCCATACAAGAAATGGATACCTTTTAACATGTAGGTACCATATAGTACAACATGTCTTTTGTGATGTGAAAACAATATCTTCACAAGTTTCATACTATTGGGTAGCTCTCTTCTCCACACAGAAACGACATCAAGGTCCCATATTTTCATCAGATTCGTTTCTGTCTTCTACAACCCTGAGAGTTTCTGTTTTCTACATCCCAACAAAATGGTATCAGATGATTCAACATTGTGTCACTTTAATCAGGAGAAAGATTTAAGCTCCCTTTGGAATAAATTGTGGACAGAGTCATAGACAGATGCAAGCCAATAATAGCACAGTGAACGGTGGTGTACCACAGTGCTTGCCACGTGTAACCTCAAACAACTTCTAGTAGTTTTGGTTACTAATAATGAGTGGAAAAATAAACATTCACCAAATCGCTGAGTGCACATCAGATGCCAAGGGGCTAGTCATTTACTCTAGTAAAAACAGACAGTATCTGGAGCAATAGCTTCACTTGGAGTCACCAGTTAATTAAGCTCAGAAAATCCACTGTCACTCTCTATAATCTCTCCGTCTTCTGCACTCAACCAAAATTGACACTTCAACAGAAATGTTATAGGATATGTGACTACCTCTGAATCATTATAAACCTTGATGGAAATAATAGGGTTTGATGCCCCCCAAGATATGCTATTTCTTTGCTAGAGAGGGGATTTGGGAAACTCAGGAACTGAGGAATATCGCCTAGAACTGGAATCCCACTAAATCCATTGCTAGCTGTATTGGAAAAAAATTATATTTCATTACTGACATCAGTTAGCTTCCATCTGACAGGTGAGTCAAGAGGTTATTTTTGGTCTCAGAAATTCTGTTCTTTTAGATGGACACAATGTCTAATAATTCTAAAATAATTTGTATATTTATCTTTTACTAACTCATAGCTCTCCCAGTGAATGACTGTCAACCCATTGAGAAATGCTAACAGGAAGATTCAGAACACTTGTGACTTTTTATTCATTTTATTTCATTTTTTCATTTTTGAGTCAGAGTCTCACTCACTGTCAACCAGGCTGGAGTGCAGGGGCATGATCACCTTGACCTCCTGGGCTCAAGTAATCCTCTTGCCTCGGCCTCCCAGGGATCTGGGAATACAAGTATGTGCCACTATGCTCAGCTAATTTTTAAATTTTTTGTAGAGAAAATATTTCATTATATTACCTGGTCTTGTCTTGAACCCCTGGGCTCAAACAATCCTTCTGCTACGACCTTCCAAGTTGTTAGGATTACAGGAACGAGCCATAGTATTTGGCTACTTGTGACTATTGAGTGAATTTTCTTCTGCAAGTAGAAGAAACCCATGACTAGAGCACACACACATACTTGGACAGTACATAAACAATCTGTGGTATAGAGTGGCAGAGAAGAAAATCGGTCTCCTCAGAGAAGCTTGTTTCCAAGAAAAAATGAGAGTAAGAGGCTGAACAATACACATGGACAAAAGTTTATGGAATATTAAATAACATATACTGAAAAGCATTAACAAAATGCAAATTTAAGACATAAATATATATATAACAGGGAATATATTAAAATGTATGAAAATATTCAATAAATACCTTTATGTTATAGATATCAAAAGCTTGGGGCAATAGACAATATGTAATAGATGGTTTGCTAATAAAAATACTGTAGCTTATGCAAACTAATTCAGAAATGAATACACAATATAATAGATTTAAATTGAATAAGTCAAATAAATCAGTTAAATTCTATCAACAAACCAAACAGTTGATTTGAGTTTTTACTATCTTGTAAATACTGATCCAATTATTATGAGTATACACACAGACACATACACCAATCTATCTATATCTATATCTATATCTATAAATATATATCTGCAATTTGTCATATCAATCTTGTATAAAACCAAAGACAATAGTAGAAAGAAATAATGTATTTCTCTACTCTATGGTTATATAAAAGAAGAAAGTAATGTATTTTGCAGCAACTTGGGAGAATTGGAGGCCATTATCCTAAGCAAAGTACCTTAGGAATAGAAAACCAGATACCACATGATCTCACTTATAAGTGGAAGTTAAGCTTTGGGTCCCCGAAGATATACAGAATGGTATAATAGACATTGGAGACTCAGAATGAGGTAGGGTGTGAGGGGATGAGGAGTGAAAAATTGCCTGTTGGGCACAATGTACTATTTGGGTGAAGGGTTTGTTAAAAAACTCACACTTCACTACTATACTATTCATTCACGTAACCAAAAATCACTTGTACCCCTAAAGCTATTACAATTTAAAAGAGCGATACTTTATTCCAATCAATAAGGTAAAAAAGTATAAAAACTGTAAATAGAATATCAAGCAATTTTAAGTCAGCAAAACATATTTTTAAAGCCTGATCATATAGGATTCACCAGTTAAAATATGCAAGAACAATTTGACATTAGGAAGTATATATTTTGCTATATCAAAAGAGTAAGTTATCTTGCTTAATGAAACATCATTTGATAAAATAGTATCTATTCATGATAAACATGCTCAGAATATAAAATAGAAGGAAACATCTTAAAACTTATAGAAATCTTATAGAAAACGTATAGAAGCAAAAATTTCATAGGAGAAACAAAGCTATAGTAAACATCCAATTACAGGCTGAAATATTAAAACCACAGTGAACACTGAGCCAAGTTTCTGCCTCATTTCAAAACTCTCACTTGCTCCAATACATGAACATTTGCCATAACAATTATCCTCATGTTATATAATTCCATTTTAGAACTTGAGAGAACTTTAAAAGTATGTACTCTAGCTTCTTTAATTTACTATAAGAAAAGGGATTGGAAAGGGCTTTAGTGATTTGTTGAAAATTACTCAACTAGTGTCAAGAGGAACCTTGACATGAAGCCAGTTTCTGAGAAAGAAAATAAAAATTTAGCTGAAAACATGTCAGTTAATGTCATGCCTCATTGCAACAAAGCAAAACACACAATAATGCACATACAAAAATCTTAATCTTATTTATTTATTGTTCATTATTTATTTAATAATGAGTACTAAGTTCAAAATTAAGCTTAATCACTTTTATTTTAAAACAATACAAGAGGAATATAAATGTATAAGACACATGATTCTGTATATTAATAAAATGATATAATAAACATGCTATGGTAGTAAACATCTTTTGTTATATAGAGAAAACTTAAACAATGAACAATCAATTTAAAGTCCTGTATTGAATCTGAGTAGTCCACAAGGTTATCAGTTCTGTTGACAAATTATAAAACCAAAAAATGTAAAGTGCAAGTTTCCTAGGAAACAGAAACTCAAAATGATTTGTTAGAAACTATTTACAATCTTAACTATTTGGCAGAAATGAATATATTACATGCTCTAATAAGCTTGCAGAATGAATGAAAATAAGTTTGAAGTATATCTTTTAATGTACCTCAAGTTATCGCTAAAAGAAAGTGGTTGTTATTCTACTTTCTTAGTTGATTTTTGTCATGCTAGAATAAATACCAAAGTTAAACTTTTATACAATTTGTTTGAGATGCTAGGAATCCAGAAACTTACATGAAATATCTTCATTTCTAGTACACTGGGCAGGTCAAATAAAATCCATCTTCAGGCCTACTAGCAAATATCTTTTACTTCTCTCAAGTTATGGAATTACTAAATTAACACTCATAACTAATGAGATGGTTTTATTTATACACTATATCTCTTGAAAAATCATGGAAAAAAATTTTCCATTTTTAAACTTTATTTTCTTTTATTTATTCATTTATTTTGGCTCCAAGAGATGAGACTAGTGAGTCATAGTTTTTAGTTTTCTTTTTTTTAAATCAATATTTTTTATTATGATGTTGTGGGGTACAGTTAAGGGTTAGGTATACAAATACGTTTCATTCAGGCACCCTGTTGATAAAGATAAATATCCCCAGACAGATATTTGCTACCGTTAATCCCATCTCCCCCCCAATAGTTTCCCACTACTGTCAGTCATTTTCTTATAGTATTACATTGGATGTTCAAGGTCCATTATATGAGTGAGAACATGTGATACTCGGATCTTTGTTTCTGTGAGAGGTCACTCAGTATTACAGACTCTACTTCCATCCAGGTTGCTGCGAAATTCATGATTTTGTTCTTTTTTTATGGCTGCGTAGTATTCCATCGTGTATATATACCAAATTTTTTTAAATCCCGTCCTCTTTTGATGGGCAGCATGGTTGGTTCCAGGTTCTTGCTATTGTGAACAATGCTGCGATAAACATACGTGTGCAGGTATCTTTTTTATAGAGGGATTTGAGTTCTTCAGGATATATTCCCAGTAGGGGGATTGCGGGGTCATATGGGAGGTTGATATTTAGAGCTTTTAAGAATCGCCACACTGCTTTCCACAGAGGTTGCACTAGTTTACACTCCCACCAACAGTGTAGAATTGATCCCTTTTTGCCACACCCTCTCCAGCAGCTGTTATTTTTTGAGTTGTTGATAATTGCCATTCTGACTTATAGTTTTTATAAGTTCATTTTTTTTCAAATGTATTGAAATAGGCTAAGAGACTAAGCCTGTGTACTTCCTAATTGAACACAATTGGAAGTGATAAAGGAGGAGAAACTGACAATTGATATAATGAAAAATTGCGCTGGATACTTGGTAGAAATGTCAGAAGACTTTAAGACTACTTTCTGCAATAAAAGAGAGTGATTGAATTTAGCCTTGTCAAAACAAAAGGAGGGAGGGTTTTAAATACACAACTGAGTTGATGGAAAAGTCTTGCGGAACATTGAGGGGTGAAAGTGATTAGACCATCTGTGTTTGCTAACTTTTGCTAACTTCCTCCAAGTTGGGCTTTTACCCTCCACAGAGATTGGGAGATAGAGAAATTACCTCTTTAGGTGATGACTACATTTTAAAAGAATGACTTCTAGGTCTTTGAGAAAGCCGTTTCTGGATTGTAGAAGATTTACATCTAAAAGGAACAGATAAATCATTTACAATCTTAAGATTTTAAAAGTAAATGTGTAAGGAATGCTAGCAGGCTGTAGTGATAAAGAACATTGTCTCATGTTTACCATTGTGATAACTGATAATGTGGGCAGTATCAAGATTAAAATTATCTTTGCCCCTAATCCAGAAACTGGGGAAGGCTATTAATGTAAAGACGTCATTCAAAGTGTTCAAGGTACAATTATGTAGAATATATAAGTTCTGGGCATCTCTAATGCACAGCATGGTAAATATAGTTTATAGTAATGTACTGTGTACTTAAAATTTGCTAAGAGGGTTGATCTGAAGTGTTCTCACTACACACAAAAATATTGGCACTACATGAGATGATTGATATGTTAATTAGTTTGGTGTGGTAATCCTTTCTCAATGTGAATTTATATAAAAACACTACACATTATACCTAAATATATACAATTTTTATTTTTCAAGTGTATCTCAATAACAATGGAAAAATAATCTTTGCCAAGTATATTTGAAAAACCAAGTTTAAATTTTCAAGGCAATTTATTTGAACAATAAAGCAGATATTCATAGAGATTCACACATTCTGGTTTACTGAGAAAAATTTAATTTCATAAATTAATACACCAGATTTACTCTTGTTTTTAGGATCTTTGCTGGAAAATAAGAAACTTAAAATGCAATCTGGGGGTAAGGATAGAGACTGGAGTTCTGACAGAGGGAAAGAAAGAAAAAAATTTCTTGAGTTGAATTTTTATATACACTATTACTGAGACTCACATGGATTCTAATTAGAGAAAGCTTCAGGAGTATATGTTTTTGATTTGAGGGTAAATTGTTCAGTCTTTCATTATAGTAGATTGAAAATTTTCTATGGGAAGCTTCAATTGATTCCACTGAAAGTAAGTTGGACTCTCTCCTTCCACAGGGTACAAAATGTATTCTGACACAGATCCAATAGTACTAGACATGCTTTTATAACATTAGATGAGATATCATGAAATACTGACCCCTATTTTCTAGTTTTTGTTATTATTAGACCTAAAATCATAGCTCAATAAAATGATATAACTAGAATCTTATTCAACTAGATTTTCCAAGAACATAAATTCGTCCTAAAGTGTTCGGCACTTTTTTTAAGAACATAAATTTTTTCACAGCACTAGGGAATTATCCATTGCATTGCACAAATGATGTATTCATTTCAAAAGTGTTGATGCACTTTTAAAAAATGCCGTATTTGTTCCGTTGAAGTAAATTGGGTATTGGGAGAATGGAGATGTGTGACTTAGCATTGATGATCTGATTTTAGTGCTGAGCTCTTTCTGATAACTGAGCAACAAAAACATATAGATACTTTAAAAATTCAAATGTGCCTAATGTTGCATGCTTAATCATTTCAGTAACTGTATTCACTTTATATTAATGTGCTGCCACATCTGTTAAATGGTGTACTTTCCAAATGCACAAGATCTTTTGTTAAGATTTTTTTTAGTTATTCTAATGTTTACCTTTCAGCTACTACTAAATATGCAATAGAAACTTGATACAGCATTTTTTGATAAATTGAATTTCAGTGTCATACAATTAAGAAAAAGGATTTATTGTTTTAAAAAACTTCAGCAGAGTATCTTCTGTAGTACTAATGAATTTCTCAGTTTATATTTTATAAAATTTTTACAACTAGACTCAAACGATTTGACCTTATTGTTTCTAAT
This sequence comes from Cephalopachus bancanus, assembly GCA_027257055.1. NCBI lineage: Eukaryota > Metazoa > Chordata > Mammalia > Primates > Tarsiidae > Cephalopachus > Cephalopachus bancanus. Next base: position 3,194,760 of record JAPVLO010000074.1, read on the forward strand.
TCCAAAATAAAATTTATGAATTTATAATATAACATCATATAATATAATGTCGTATAATACAATGTAATTATAATATAATGTCATATATGTGTTGCTCTTGTTATATTACTGCTTAGTTTATGAACATCAAGATCCACAAAAATTGAGTGTTTCATGGATAGAATGAAGCAACTTGAGGGGAGAGACTGCAATACGACTATAGGAATTGAATAGCATGCAACCCATTTTCCAACAAATATATTTAAGGTTTTTTTTTAAATGACTTTTTGTCTTAACCTTCTTTCACTTTACTGTAAAATACTCTTGGAGAACATATCATCTATCTTTACATGCATTTATAGCTCAAACATATATATTTAGGATTTTCTATTAATATTAAGAATAATTTACTATTCTTACTTTGCCTGAAATCACACAGGAGTAATTCTCTACAGGACTACACTTCATTTACTTTTTAAGTGTGTCACTATGGAAATGATTTGAATGTAATGAAAATGCTATTAAATGAATTTTTGTTGAACAGCATAATAAGCCTCACTTTAATAACAAAAATGTAACCCATTCATTCATCTTCTTGGAGAACATTGCATACCTAGTATCAAGGGTAAAAGTATCAAGGGTGAATGTGCCATTTTTCCTTTTTAATGTCTAATCAAAGTCAAGAATAAATTATAAGTTATGACACATACATTGTTTGTTCAAACCAAAGTCACAGAACTATATATTGGATGTGAAAATACTGAATACATAGACGATTGAAAGTGCAAAAGCAGGCGAACCAACAAAAACTTTCCTGATAAGAATAGCATAAAGAATATGCCAAAAATGGTGGAGATTATAAAACATCTTATGGAATTATAGAGAAAAGTACATAAAATTACGGTATGAGAAAATCTGAAGAAAATGTTTTATGTTGTTGAATCTGGCAAAATTCTGATTGAAAGATTGTACTCATTCAGACCTTTTCAAATTACAAAATAGTAATTACTTTTTCTGCTTTTGTTTAATACTTTCACACCGATGTGCATGAGGAGAAACGCTATGCTTTGCAGAATGCTACTGAGATTTGACGATTCAATGGTTAAAGAATATAGGATTCAACACAAGACAAACATACTTTTAAAAATATGATTTGACTATTCCATAATCTGGACTTAATCCCTTCTCAAATAGATCATAATACTATGTAATATTCTCTTAATGTGAATGTCATAACTTTAAAACACTTGCTCACATTAGATATAACGTTTCTTCCTCAGCATTGACAAAGACTGTCTCCTTTGAACAAAACTTTACTCAGGCTCCTCAGTGTTCTGCTCGACTAGATTCAACTTTGGGCTTTTCTCTGTTTCCTTGAAGAATTAGGTTTTAGTAAGGATTCTGCTAAGCCAGTTTATTGAAAATCCCTGACCCTTGGAACAGTATTGGGTAAACCTGAATAGCTTATCACCCTGGCGTGTCTTCAGCAATAATCCCGTTGAGTTAGTGTAGTCAGAAGCTCCTTATCCTTGATGTTTTTCTTTTAGTAATTTTCCATCCACTGACACCCACCCACCTCCTTGGTTGCAATCCTCACTTTTCCTTGTTGGAATCAGGGTTGTGTCTGATCTGGCTTCCCCAGTGTAAGACTGTGGTCCCTATATCTATTGCAATGGTCCCCATTGATTATAGTCTGCCTTACAATTATAACACGTGTAATGAATAATATTTTTCTTTATCTACATCACACGGACTCCAGTTGCTTTCCTTTCAAACACAATATGGTTAATTTTATTACCTAAAAAAACTAGGCTTCTGAAACCACATGGTTTCCTTCAGGTTAAGTCCTCTAGCAACTCACAGCTATTATAAATATGTCATAGGTTATATGTAATTAGCTGCAATTAGATATAGACAACTGAAATCTGTCAAACTTCCAAAGTTTCTCCATTGACCTTCAACTTACTTCCCTCCCTGGATTCCTTATATCTATGAATACTACAGCTCTCACCACCTGTCCAAGCCAGAAGCTGCAGGACCATCTTTGATCCCTCTTACTCTGAAATCTGTAAGATTCTCTTTCCTACTGAGTTGCATTCAGAACACCACAGAATTTGACCTAGATTGCAAGGGGAGGAGTCATAAATTTAAACTCTTTAAAGAGGTCGTGCCTGAGGCATAAGAAGTCATCTTTTAAATTATGACCAGGTTTGGTTTTGCTCAATGCTCTGAGTCTGGGGTGTACAACCTTGCCAGCATGTAGAGGCAAGGCTGTGCATCACTGGGGTGCTTTTAAGAATACTAGTGCCTGAATCCAGAGACTCTGATTTAATTGGTGTGAGGTGTGACCTGAGGAAAATTTACTGAGGTCATTCTAACGTGCAGCCAAGTGTGAGAACTAATTTTGTTAGGTTACAATTGTTTTGCAAAGAGAAATGTAAACATTTGAATTTTGAGAGAGTGTGTATATAAGGGGAAGAGGGAGTCTAGGAAACATTGGGCAGTTATGCTGTAATGATGTGTTGCATGGTTTTCTCTTCTGTATTCTCATACTCAGTAATCTCTATGAGGTTTCAATTATTTGAGGAATGGCAGTATGGTGGATGAGATGATGTTCTATTTCTACCAATCCTCCATCGAAAAGTTGAGAGAACACATAAAATTCCCCCATAGCCTGTTATAATTCCTTAGCTAATTGTCAGCTTCCTGTTTTAATTTAAAGCTCTTTGAGATAGATTCTAACATTCTCATCACTCTATCTTCAGATCCTTGTAGGGTTCCTGACAAATAGGTAAAATTCGGGAAGGGGATAAAAATTAAAATTAAGAAATCACTAAATGTTTGTTGAATAATTATTAAATAATGCCTAACTTTAGCAAATTGTGTAAGATTATTTGTGCAACCAGTTAAGTCTTTATTTGGCAAAATAAAGCATTTCCGCATAAATACTGGCTTTTCCCCTTTTTTAAAGTTTTGAATATCAAAATTTTCTTCTAAATCTCAGATGTGTTATTTTGAGACCCAGGACTAAATTGAGGCTTCTTGTATCCTTTTAAAGAAACTTCTGAAATCAGTAATATAAAAGGTTCCATCAAGAATAATGAGACCTCATCTCTACAATAAATCAAAAAATCAGCCGGGTGTGGTAGCACATGCCTGTAATTCCGGCTACTTGGAAGGCTGAGGTGGAAGGATCGCCGGAGCCCAGCAGGTCAAGGCTACGGTGGCCAGGAGCAGCCACTGCACTCCAGTCTGGGCGACAGAGTGAGACTCCAACTCAAAAAAAAAAAAAAAAAAGATATATATATATATATATATATTTTTTTTTTAATTCTAGGAAGGAGTTGCCTTGATGACACCTCTTAGATTTAAGCAGTTCATCTTGGCTAACTAAGAGCTATTACCTAAATCCCTTGGGAAGAAACATATGATATTAAAAGAAAAAAAATTATTCTTTATAACCAGGCAGGATATTTCCTTGTCGATAGCATAATTGAAGGCTCACCTCTGATTCAACTGGATTTTTCAGCAGGTATGGTTTGCTCTTCTAATCTGGAAAACATGGGCTTACCCTGACTGTTCCAGCTGCCTGTTTTCTATTCTAATATGTTTCCTGCTGTTGCTCTCTGACCTCTTTCTCATCATTCCTTCTCCCTCATATTGATTAATTTTCTTAGTCATCTCTAGAATCCACATTGACAGTTCTGAAAGATTAATCGTTTCACCCTGTGCCAAAGTCTTCTATTTTGGGTGTCGTGAATTCCAGCCGTCACCCCCTGGACTCTAATGCTGTCATTTATTGACCCGAGAGTCACTCACATTCTTTGAGGACTTTGGCAACAGTCTTCTTGTCACAGACGACCTGTCCTATTCCTACCACTGTTCCTACTCAATTAAGGTTTTTGTCCATAACAACTTCTATTGTCATCTAATGCTTCATACCATCTCTGATTAAAAACTTCTTACGTTAAGATGCTACTCTCTCTTAATTCCACTGAATTTGTCCTTTGATATAGTTTAGAACTCTACCCACAATCTACTTCCCTCCCATTATTTATGTTCCTGATACAACTTGCTTCATGTTTTATCACTTCAACAATCATCTTATTTTCACACCCATTTTCCTTCATATAATATTTTTTTCAATCATAACCAAGCCACTTCCAATTCTATATTTATCTAGAGCTATACTGAGATGGTAACTATCAGTTACGTCGTCTACTAAGCACATGAACTTGACTAATCTGACTTGAAATATGTTAGATGTTTGAAAAACACCACAGTTTGATGATTTAAGTTGAAAAAACAATGTAAAGTCTTACTAATAGCATTTTATATTGATTAAATTTTGAAATGATAAGATTTTGCATTATTGACAAATATAAAATAGTTTTAAAATTAACTTTATGCATATTTTCATATGGTAACTAGAGCCTTCAAAATTACATATTGCATATGTGTGCTTTGCATTTGTGGTTTGCATTATATTTCTGTTTGACAATGTTTATTTATATGTCTCAGTCCATGTAAGTTCTCTACTGTCAACTTCTGAGCATTAAACTTGGAGGGGGGAATTATACACATAAGTGTCTTTATTGAAAATGTTTCTAAGTGAATATTTCTAATCCTAACATGTTTGTTTTTAACTTAATATGTCCATTTCTAGCCATATAATAATCACCATTTCTAAGATGACCTTTACTTTTGTCCCCAGTGGGCCTAATCCTCAGTTACTTCTTATAATTTACTCAACAAATGTGCATTAAATGCCTCATATAACAAATCCCAACTTAGGAGTTGAGAATGCAGCAGTGAACAACAGTTTAAAATCCCTACCCTCATAATGGAGTCAGACAAAAAAATGAAGTCAAATTAGGAAACTTATGTTATATAATTCAAGTGTCTAGTATGAATTAAAAACGTGGTTCAGGGAATGAAGATGGAAAATTTCAAGAGAGAAACATTGTGAAATTTTTAGACATGACTATCTGAGAAGTTTTCATTGAATTGTAGCATCTGAAGTAAGTAAAGAAGCTAACTGTGCTTCTTGTGGAAGGATTTTCCAGTTTGAGGGAACATCAAGTAAAAAGTCCTGAGCAATATTGAAGCATGCCTATGGGGCTCAAGAAAGTCCACTGTGGGTGGAACAGGAGGACAGGGAGAAGGAGAAAATGAGTCAGAGAATCTGGGATAGAGCATCAGCATAGGGAGAAAATAAGTTAATCAAAGAGGTCACTATGTATACTTTGACTTTTATGCCAAGACTTTGGAGGGTTTGCTCAGAGAGCTAACATGATCAGACTTATTTTTTTAATTTTTAATTTTTTATAGATTCAAGGGAGACGTGCAAGTTTGTTACATAGGTATATTGAATGATAGTGAGGTTGGGGCTTCTCCTGAGCCTGTCACCCTGTGGTGAGCATGGTACCCAGTGGGTAGCTTTTTAAATTTTAAAGATGTGGGGTACAATTCAGGGTGAGGTATATAAGTGGTCATTGTACAAGTGAAGTTTGGGCCTCCCATTGATCCTCACATACAACCTCTGGGGAAGACAGGGTGGCGATTTCTAAAAGAGCTGAACATCGACCTTCCATACAACCCAGCCATCCCCCTTCTGGGAATATACCTGGAGGAACTCAAATCATTCTACAAAAAAAGATACCTGCACACGCATGTTTATTGCAGGACTATTCACAATACCGATGGGTAGTTTTTCAGTCCTTATCCCTCTCCTCCCACTCACCCCCCTTTAGGATTCCCCAGTATCTGTTGCTCCCATCCTTATGCTCACGAGTATTCAGTGTTTAGCTCCCACTTATAAGTGAGAATGTGTGGTATTCAGTTTTCTGTTTCTGTGATAATTTGCTTAGAATGATGGTCTCCAGCTGCATCTAAGTGAACAAGGGACATGCAACGACACTATACAAATAGCCTGCAAACATGGAAAAATGCTCAGCATTACTAATCATCAGAGTAATGCAAATCAAAACCACAATGAGATACCATCTCATACTGGTCATAATAGCTATTATTAAAAAAATCAAAAGACAACAGATGTTGGTGTGGAAAGACATTTCTTTTTTTATTTCTTTTTTGTAGAGACAAGGTCTCACTGTTGCCCAGGTTGGTCTCAAACTCCTGGACTCAAGCAATCCTCTTCCCTTGGCCTCACAAAGTGCTGAGATTACAGGCATGAGCCACCGTGATGGGACCCATACCTATTTTTAACTTTCCTGTAGCAATGAGGAAATAGTGAGGGGAAATGAAGTTCAAAGCGAGTAGAATGACTTGAGGCAACTGCAATACGCCAGGTGAGAGGTGATGGCGGCTTATACCAGGGAGAAGCCAAAAAAGCCTTTTGGTTGGATTACTTCTCTGGGCTAGATAATTTACTTACATGCCAATGCATTCTTAACCTTTTTAATTGCTTTCAGAAAAAGAGCAGCCCATCTACTATCAAAAGTCACCTCCACCTTCTGTTTGTCACTTTTTTCTATTAATTATACACTTTATTTTTGTAATCGCTAACTTATTTTTTCTATTAGTTCAATAACTACAAGCTTCAGAAAATAAATTCTCCCTCAAATATTCATTGTCTGAGAGTATAATCTATAATTCTCGACTCCAAATTCTCACCTGATGGCTAATTCTTTTAGCCATAGTAAAGTGGTTTTAATCACCATTACTAGGGAAAATCCCACTGACCTTCTGCTTCAGAACTCTGTAGATAATTTTAAATCCTCACTTTATCTGACATCTTTGTGACATTTGATATTATTGATTATTTCTTTCTGGAATTTGAACTTTCTTCTGTTTGTATTTATGTTTCCAATGGCCAGTAAACGATTAGAAATAGTGAACAATAAATACTCACTTTATCTTGTCTTTAAAATGATGCATGCTGTAAAATTTTGTGTACCTGTAACTTTATATGTATAATATTCATATTTATTCAAATATAAAATATGTAATTGTATAGCAATATTCAATCTCAGTGAATATGAAAACAATTCCTTCTGGTTTTTTTTTCATTATTGAAATAATTTGGTTTTCTCAAATGGTCTGTGATGCTGCTATTCCAAAGAGTAATGAAATTGTTTTCCTTTGCTCACAAATAGTTTTTCAAGACAGAGCTCAAAGAAAGAATATGCAAGGATTTTGTTGCAAAAATTTTGGTCTCTAGGCCTTCAAGTTTTTTTGCAAATTAAAAGGAAATTAGCTTTCCCCTCACATCCCCAACTTTTGTATATTGGATTTTAAAATTTTATGTTAAGAGCCATAAGGTATATTTGGAAGGGAGTGGGTCAGGGAGAGATTGCCTAGGAAATTTTGAATTAGTTGGTCAAGAGACTGAGCACTGAGTGAGGGTCTCAGAATATTGAACCTAAGTCTTCTAATCAGCTGGGTCAACTCTAGCCCTCATATGAATAAAATCCTCCCCTACCTACTCTCAGGACCCACGCCATTTATCCCCACAAGTTGTTTCGCAAATGAGACTTGACTTCTGTCTTAATATTCTGCATGGGACATACTGCAATAGTCAGGAAACCTATGTGCCCTAAATTTGAAAGGGGTGGAGAGGTGGCCCTGGGCATCTAGCATGGTGGTTTGTGTGAATGTGGGCATGGACAGGAGAGAAATCTTCCACACTGTAGTTAAGGGCCTGATTGGGAAAGCTTTAGCAGGACCACTGGGTATTCATAACAACATGTAGATGAACCTCTTCTCATCAGCATTGTCCAGATTATTCATAGCTCAATTTTTATCTTTGTTTAACTACAAATTCAAATAGCCAGGTTATCCAAAGCATATGGATAACAAAAACAATTTTAATAAAGAAGGCTTTGTGAAACAAGAAAGTTACCATATTTCTAGTTCTCGGAATGAACTTAATTGATTTTATTAATTTAATATCAATAAAAAAACCAATGTGTCAAACAGTAATGGAGACTTTATTAAGGGAAGATAGAATAGGAAAAAAAAACTAGCAAATGATGTCTGTGGTTTTCACATACTCTAGCTAGAAAGAATTAACATAAGACTTTCAAGTATTTTTGTGCTAGAGAGAACAGTTTTCCATTTAATGGAGATATAAGCATAAGATTGTCTCTGGATTCATCTAATTTAACTTTTTCTGTGACATTTCTCTGATGACCTCTGATTATTTTGTACCCATGTAGCTCTGCCTGCAGGGAAGAAGATGATAATGCCAATATGAATGTTTTGATCCCTGTAAAACCCCCTGAAATTCTACTCATTAAAATTTACTTTTTAAGTAATTATGAACTTGCTTAATGTGACTCAACATCTGAAACAAGAAGATGACTCTGGCATGCTAACAAAATAGAATTTTTAAGTCTGAAAGCTTGGGGGCTTAAAATCATTTCCAAATTGGAAACCTAAACTCTGAATCCAATCTATTATGTTTCAATTCCTCAGTGAGTTTATCTTATTTTTAAGCAAAATTTAGAAATCTAGATATTTCTTTTGAAACCCTAATTTCTTGCTTCTTTTGAAAATTGATCTGACAACATGACAACTTGTATTCCCACATGACAACTGCCTGAAGCTGAATGGAAAGTGCTCACGTGGTAGCTTTAAAATCCATACAGATAGCCTTTCTGTTCCTTGATGACTCCTTAGTAACCATCCACTATCAGAATCAAATTCTGGCTTTAAAAAATATCATGCCTGGACCCTACTCCAAGAGTTTCTCTCTTGGTTTGCCATGGAATCAGAAATATTTTAAACAGGCAATCAAGGCTGATATCCACCCTTGTAGACTATGTTTCTCAGACTTAATGTGCATTTGAATCCTTTGGTGAACTTTCTAAAGGGCAAATTCTGATTCTACCGATAGACCATAGTTATGAAAAGTTCTTCGGTGGTTCAGATGATGCTGGATCCTGGGTGGCATTTTGAATATCAAGATTCAAGCACAATTCATAATAGCAGAACCTTCAGAATCTATGTTTAATGTTCAGATTCCAAGTTCTCAGGATCTACAGAACCTTCCTCTGTTGATCCTAACACCTCTACAAAGAATATTCTATTTCTCTTCCCCTCCCCCAACTTAGATTCCTTAGTTAGTCAACCTAATCAATTCACTGCATCTCTCTTGTAGCATTCCTTCCTATATATATCTTCCTGGTCAAACTCCATCTCTGGTTAGACACAAAGCTCTCCCTGAAACTGAATGACTGAATTTAGTGGAGATAAACATTCAACCATACAGATTGGTTTGAAATTTACACATCTCCAAAGGACAAACGGTATTGCAAATCAATCCTGCTAGTAGTACAAACTCTCTCCCACTTTGAGAGGAAACTTTCATCAAAGAAATACATGCCTCTTAACTGTATTCCACCTTCTCTTTCATTATTATGCAAACCAGAGAAGCAGCAAAAATCAACAGAATGTTTTTGCCTTACAAGTAAGACAATTGCTCTTTTATCTTTTTCTTTCCTATCCTTGCTTCCAATGCCAGAGGAGCTGGGGCTTAAAAAAGGAAGGGAAAGTTGGAATTGAGATCCAGAACCCTCTCCACTAAAAACAGGCCCACGTGTGCACACACAAGCACGTACCCTTGAAACGTCATAGTTTTAGCCTACACTGTAAATAGGAGTAGGTCTTTGATCTAGTTATGAAATTGTCAACTCAAAATCAACGTGATTATGTCGTACATATAGGGATAGGATTATAATTGTAATGCATGTGGCAAAAAAGTCAAGTATTTGGGGAAGGATACTATCAAGGAAATGAGTTGATAAAGCTCAGAAGAGAAGCATAAACATTGGGAAAATATGAAGCAATTTCTTGTTGCAATTTCTCGGCTTACCAGTGACATTAGTAACTTTTCATCTTTCTTTTAGCCATTAATTAGCCTTTTGATAGCATGCTTGTATCAATTACTCTAATTGCCCTGGCCCAGCTCTGCATCTCTTTACTTGCAAAAACCCAACTTTCTACATTACTATCCTTCTTTTATCTGAAATAAATATTTAAATAGAAACGAATCATTGTTGTGTAGACATTATATTTTTCATTGCAATATTTCTTAATCAAAAGTCTATTTATTCCTTTATTCTATCATCTACTTATTCCTTTCCATTAAATATTAAATTTTTAGAGTCTTATTTCATATTTTGAGGTTTATTCATTCATTTATTCATGCATCGATTACAAATATTTACTGAGATCCATATGCAAGCTAGACGCTAAGAATAAGAAATAAATGAAGCAAAAATTACTCAAGGGACTTATCGCCAGCTTTAAAATTTGCCCAGGTTTTCTCAAACTTGGTTTCATTGTTGTTAAAGTTGTGTCCTTTTTAAAATATATCAATTTCAAAGAATATTTTAAGAACATATAGCTACTTTCAAGGAATTACATAGAAGTTTATCACCAATTTTTAAATAAAACAATTACAAGTTTTAAATTAGAGAGCATATGGTTTTTTAAATTGGCTCTTCCTTGACAATTAGCACTGAAAACATACCCCTGTCCATCAAACACATGGACTGAGGGAGATGACAGTCTCATTTTTACCTTTGACCAGAAACTATCAGAGAAATAATGAAGTTAAGCTTCATGGTGTCTTCTTTCCATTGCTATAGGAGAAATTCTATAACTGCACTCACATGGTTGTATATATCTTTCTAATTTTCAAAAATTACATATTTGACCAAGATTAGTTAAGATTACTGGCTCTTTACATTACAATTTTCTTTCACCATACTTCTTATTTGGGATTTAAAAGAATGAACTCTGGTATCATGGGAAGGAAAAAGGAAAATAGGATGGAAAATGTACAATTTTTATGGGAAAAAAGACATTTAAAAAAGTTTCAAGAATACAAACAATAAACTGCAAACACTTGAAGTAAAAGTAAATTTGAATATTAAATTTATTAAAAATGTGATAGAAAATGTAGATAAAATTAATGTAATGCAAAACAAAAGTAATGATACATTGAGATAATTTTGACACAAAGGCTTTAATTGTAATTTTAAAAACTTTAATTCACATCAGAGCAATAATTAATGTAAAAGAAGGGATAAATTTTGAACACAAGTAATTAATAGCCTTTTATATTTTGTGCTAATCTAATTAATGACATTAAGTGAATCATATACACATGTTGGAAAAATATTTAAATTTCTTGCTGATGTGACCTGAAATACTGGTATGGACAAAGATAACAAAAAACTCATAGCACTAAAATCAGGACTTCAGTAAAAATTGAATAATCACTACTGCTAATTTAAAGATCATGAAAGATTAGGTACTGCAGTAGAAAATTTGAAGTGCTCTGAAATCTAAAATCCCTTATGTGAAAGATATTCATAGTAGCTTTCTCAAAATTAAAAAAACCTAAAATATATTGAATTTAAAAATAACGAGTAACTGTCAATATAAAAATTGCTAGGCGAAGTGGAGACCAAAGTGAGACCCAGATTTTATCTGTACAATGACCATTTGTATACCTACCCTGAATTGTACCCTCCACCTTTAAAAAATTAAAAAAGAAAATAAAAACAATAAAAAATTAATAAAAATTGCTTAACTTCCAGAGAAAACTTGAATTACCCTTCTAGTCTCATTATAGAAGATATCACAAAATTGTTGTCAAATAAGGTGACATTCAAAAAATATAAGCCAAAAATTAGGGAGAAAGCTATCATAAAATGTGTCAGTTAAATAATAAAAGTACGTTTTTTAACTTTCTGATATTTTTAATATTTGTTAGTTTCAATTTGTTGCTACATATACATATTTACAATCTAAATAACTATTCACTTTGTGGCAGATCTTACATTTAACATTTTCTATTTTTTTAAAGTCCTCCAACCTCCGAATGAGTATAAGCTTCAGTGCTTATAAAACTGGATCTGCATTTGCTTTTGCCTATTTTTCAGGCTTAGCTGAGCATGTGAAAAACAAGAAGTATGCAGTGAGAATATATAAAATTACAAAAATAATCACTTTCGCTTTAAAATGTGTGAGGCGATTTCAAACAGATTTCACAAGCAATAGTGACTGAGCTTAAAATTGATTTACTAATTGCCATTTAAAATATTTTGTAAGTGATTTTTCTCTGTAAAAAGACTTTTAAAATAATCAATAGTTGTTTTTTTAAAGTACCTTATAAAATATGTGGCAAATCAAAATGTGTTCAAATTTTCTAAAATGCCTACTCTGTGCTCGGAACTTTTGAAAGCCTTTAAACACAATGCTCAAAGATACTTCTTTGATTCCTTCTTGTAGTGCTACTTGGGAAGAAAACTTTAAAAATACATATAGTTATTAATTATCTTAATGAAGGAAATAGGGTCTTGTGATAGAGCATATTGGGGAAAAGGGAATACTGTTTTAGGTATGAAGGCAAGAAAACATCCCTAAGAATGTAAATGAAGCGTTATACCTAAAATAATCAAGAAGAAATAAGCCATTAAAAAAAACTTCTAGGAAGAAATTCATGAGCAGGAAACAGCAAGTATAAAATCCATAATAATATGCAGGTTTTTAAAGTTTTATGCCTGCTTCTTAATATTCTTACCACTTTCTTTTCTGTTTGATTTTAATTAAGCAGATTTTTATAATATTTCCTTTATCCAATATAGTATTCTTCATGAGAGATATGTGTTGAAAAATACCTGGTACACAGATTTGTCTACCGCTGGCACTTCAATTAATAGGCCTCAAAAGACTGTTATAATCCTGTTTAAAATAAGCTTCCATGCAACTTGATATTTGTCTTGAATTAATTATGAAGAAACAACATGTGATGAGACCTGACAACTAACTGTATCACTAGCAAAGGGAGAATTCTTGTTAGGGCTGTGACAAGACTAATTGTGACCTTAGTGCTTTTTGAAGAAATTTTATACTTGACAGCTTGCTGAAACAGCTCTTTGAAAAGTAATGCAGCCATTCATCACCTTCATAATTGATAATATATCCTAGAAAATGATTTCATTTAAAGACAGACAAATAAAGAATACCATTTGGAAGGATGTAATGAATTTGAAAAACCAAGGAAATTTGAAATAGAAAAGCACACTATGAGGATAATAGACTGTACCAAGTCTATTAACATGCAATTTATATTGGTCATTGGGTACAGGGCAAGGTCTCAGAAGGCAGTCTGAGTTAAAATGTTTGCTCTTTCACTTTTTAGCTTTTTAGCCTTCGTTACTACTTAAACTCTCTATGCCTCAGTTTCTCAACAATAAATGAGAATAAGAATGATATTTAACTCACAGGTTTATTGTAGATACATAACATAGAACTTTGCTATTAATAATAACAACTATTATTGTCCTTAATTTTCTGGTTAAAAAATACCAAATTTCCAAGCTTGTTAACTGTTTCAGATAACTCCAGTAAGGACAAGACATCACCTGTTGGTGATCTAGTAAAAAAAGACTGTCCTCAGGCTTCAGGCTATGGCTTTATATCAGTCAGCATTCCGCAAAGAAACAGAACCAATAGGAGGGATATAGGAGGGGAACCCGCGCAGAAACGGCATTTATACATAATTGTGTGTTTATTTTTAATGTTTAAACTTCAGTTATCTTCAAAATACTCTCTGGTTGATGCAAAACACCTATTGAGACACTTTTTCCACTGCTCAAAACAGTTTTTCAACTCACCAATTTTGATGTCTTTAGTGCTTCTGCTGTTTTTTTGTTTCAACTCTTCCACATGGTTAAAATGTTTCTCTTTGAGGATTTTTTTCATCTGAGGAAACAAACAAAAAAAGTCACTTGAGGTGAGATCAGGTGAATAGGTTTGGTGGGGCAGGGGAGTCATGCTATTTTTGTCCAAAAATTGCTAAACACTTAGTGTGATGTGGGTAGGTGTGTTGTCATGGTGGAAGAACCAGACACTTGTTTGCCACAACTCAGGATATTTCTTCTGCAAATCATGATGTAATTTTCTCAAAACTTCCAGATAAAAACCAGTTGTCAGTTGTTGATCTGGAGAAACAAATCCCGAGTGTATTATAAGCAGCCCGCCCTCCGAAAGATAATTCTGTTTTGGGGGTCCCTCCCCATGTAATCACAATGTATAACATATACTTACATATGTACTTACATATAGCAAACAATATATGCATATATTGTACATATTGCACACATACATGTATTATATACACATATATATTTATATATTAATTTGCATATAATGCAAATAGATGTATATAATGTATTGTTGATCTATTTTATATTATATGGTACAAGAAATTTATTATAAAATATTGGCTCATGTGATTATGGAGGCCGAGAGATCCCATGATCTGTCATCTGCAAGCTGGAGACCCTTGTATGCTGTTGGTGGAGTTTGAAAGTCTGAAAGCTGGAGGACCAATAGAATAGATTCTGGTCTGGGCCTGAGAATCAGGAGGACTGAGGGCCAAAGATCGATGTTCAGCTCAAGTAGTCACAAGCAGAGAATGGACACAACTTTTCTCTGCCGTTTTGTTCTTCTCAGGCACAAAAGGGATCGGGTGATGCCACCCATATTGAGAATGACCATCTGCTTTACTCAGTCTAGCCATTTAAGTGCTAATCTCTTCTGGAAACATGCTCACAGATACACCCAGAAATAATGTTTAGTCAATGATTCTGGTGTCTCACAGCCCAGTCAAACACATGTAACCATCACAGGCATTAATTAGCATCCATTTCCTTTCTTTCTCATTTCCTTTGGTTGTCTATAAATGTTTAGAGTATAGTGAAACAAATATAAAATAACAATAAAGCTTATATCTTTCATTAAAAATAAATTTCAGTGAACTGTTTTAACTGAAATTTACCACCTTCTTCTACACTACTCCTTTGGTCATTCTTGATGATGTAAATACGTATGTGTATGATCCATTAAACACCTTGGGGCCTGTCAAGAGTCTAACCTCCTCTGCTTTTAGGAACTTATTCTCCACAACACTACCTCTCAATCCTAAATCATAGTTTAGATTTCATGCTTATCAATAACTACAGCCCATCCAGAATTCACTGTGAAGCATCTCTTTAAACACCATCAGATTATATTCCTAAATTTTTGTCTAGTTTTAATTACTAATGAACCCTCAGATCCTAGCACAATTTAGGATTAATAGACTTGCTCTCTCACTCCCTTCATTTTCTCCCTTCCTTGCAGAGTTTAAAGCTCAATTTTTATAAGGATTTCCTTGCATTCAGTCTCACCTCTCTCACCCCTCTTTAGCGTGATCTTTGTTTGGCTAACCTTAGCTCTGATTAAGCTCACTCTACCCTTACTCTGTACCTGTGCCTAAAAACATGCAGCTGAACATGGTGACACAAAGAAACACGCAATTAGCTGGCTGCTCTTACTAAACTCGGGATCCTCCTGATTGTTAATTAAACCTTTAGGTTTCCAGGCCATTGCGCAATGTTTTACTCATTCATTCACACTCTCTGATACCTAGAAGACTGCTCCCTGATGTCTCCTCTCCTTTTAAATCTCTATTACCTCTTCTCACATGTATTTTTCTCTGCTGATAACTTAGCTTTCTCTTTTATTGAGAAAATGGAGCAGACTACAACTAAGCCCCATCACAAAAACATTATCTACTCACTTGTCCGTAATTGTGTTAATCCAATCAAATGTTTATTCCTGATCATATGATGCACTTTCTGTGCTGCTAGCGAAGACCAACAACCCAACCTGGTACTTGATTCTATTCCCTTTTAATTACTCGATGACTTGACTCCAGCCACTTTTTCTCTTTCAGAAATCAATTCTCCCGTCCTCACCCCTTTACTGGCTCTTTCTCATTAAGCTATACATTTAACTGCATTTCTATCATCTTAAAAATCTATTGACTTCATTATTACCTTCAGTTACCATCAATTCCCTTTTGTCCAGTTTAAAAAAACATAAAAGGTACACGTCTAGTAACTGTGTATTCTTTTCTCATTTTCTCTTTAAAAACTCTGATTTGGTTTTCACACCCACCAAACAGCTCTTGTCGTGACAGCCAATCTCCTCTACTTTGCTGCATCTGATGTTCAGCTTCTTCTCTCCCTTGACTTATCAGTCGTTGACAATCCTATATCGCCTATACCATTCTTAGATGGCTATTGGACATGGAAACCTTGAGTTTTCTCCCACTTCTTTATTTAGCTGGTGTCTGGGTCTCCTTTTTCTATTCTCCTTTCCTTCTGTATCTCCTCATTTTCCTGACCTTTTTGCATTGCACATATACATAGCACCTCATCTTTACACATCTTATTTTAATATGCACATATCGAAATATATAGTCAATCTCATTCTGACTAGTGGCATAATATACTATGCAGACAAAAGTGGTTCGGGATTTTGTGCCTATAGACTCATTTGTCCAATTTCTCCCTCAATATCTCCATTGAGTTAAGTAACAAGTATTTTAAGCATAAAGTAATTTTTCCCCCAGACATTCTTTTCTTGAAATCTTCATCTTCAGTTAGAAGCCATTTTATCTTTTCAGGTAGTCAAATTCTAGATTTTCTCTTTCTCTCTCACACAATATCTATGCCACCATCAAATTTATTAGCTCTATCCTCAAAATATATTTAAAGTACATCAACTGTTACCACGTTGGTGAAAGACCATTATCATCTCTCCACAGACATTTTAAAATTTTTGTATGTTAAGGATAGTTAAAATAAAGTCTGGGCTTCAGAAACAAACTCCAAAATATGAGTTCCTTGTAAGTCTATTTTTATGATGTTGTTTTCTCTCTCTGTTGTTCTCTTTTTTTATGCTGTCTTGTGCCCTCGTATGACTAAGTAATTTTGATTAAATGCTGGAAATTACATATGCAAAACATTTAAAATAATTTAAGGCCCAACTATCACTGCCAGACAGAATTTTTATTTTTATTTAGAAAACAGCTAAGAGCAATAGAATTCTAAAATCATCTTACCCCAGAGATTAAGGTGTTTTGAAACTGAGATTTAGTTTCTGCAGGAATAAGCTCTCTGTCATATCACTTTTACTTTTAAAGTGTGCACCTTTGGAGTCTCAACCCAAAGGATAAATGGTAGTTGTAACGAAAATTCCCCTTTGATGCCTGGTCCCTTTTTCAGAAACCCACTACACCATAAGATTTTCAAATATGCTGCTAATCCTCTCAGACTCACTGATGCCTCTTATAGAATAAGCAAACAGGAGAATAATATCTCCACATGATTGAATTACTTTTGTAAGTTTCTTTATATTTTTCTTTGTGCTTGTTTTTGGATTCATAATTGTTCACAATCTTATAAGGTCTCTAATGATATTAGGCAGATTTTTTTTTCCAGATTGGAAAATATAGTCTATTTAGGAAGTAAATTAGAGAGAGACAGAGAGAGAGAAAGAGGAGTTCACCTTCCCAAGGTAAGGAGGGGGGAAACATGGCGATGGCCATAGCTCAAAGAATACATGGCTAGTACACAGATTTTTTTAAAAAAATGTAATCAACTTCTTTTTAAGGGCTCAGCAGAAATGTTGGTTCTAATTATTCTTTATATATTTTTCTGTCATTTCTTTATCTCTAACTTTCTCTTTCCTTCTCATTTTCAGCATAGCCTCCCCAAGTCTCACACACAAATATTTTTTTTTACATATAATAAAAATATAAATGAGGTTAGGCAGAAAAACTTGGAGTTCTTATCACTTTGAAGAGAGTAATGATTAATATATCTCTAAATTGAAATAGTATAATGTTAAGAATTAATAACTGAAGAAATAAAAGTAAAATTGAAAAATTTAACTAGAATCTTTTTTAGGCCTATAAATAATGTAGGGGTTTTCTACTTTTTATTTTGGCTTTCTCCAACATTCTTTATTTGTTAGAAAATAATTGCAAATTTTACACATAAAAGACAATAATCTAAAGCATTATAGATTTCCATAACTACACTTTTGACACAAGATCCAGGAAAGGTATACCAGAAGTTTAATAGGCCTATGCACATGACTGTATGCCCAAATCTATATCAAAATACAAGTATAAACAAGAACTTTTTCTATTGGTCTTATGCTCACTACGATTCCATTTTCTTCTTCCTTAATGAGTAGCCTGTGTGTTATAGTCCCTTTAATTTGAATAGAGACCGAACATCATTATTTATGGCTTATTTTCCAAGATCTGGGTAGGTTAAAGTCCAAGTAAGATGAGTATTACGTGACCATGAGTGGGGATAGAGACAGGTTTGGGGAATTTAGTCAAGTAATTTAGGACCAAATCTAATAAGGTAACGTTTACCAAAGAGAATAGTGTGGGCTATTGTCCTCATCATTATGGAAAAAAAAATTAAATTTATATGAGGTAAATGATCTGTTTTGAAAAACTGCTTACTTTTCAGGTTTATCATTTATTCAAGAAATGTGTATTGACAGCGTTTCTGACTGACAGTAAAGAGAAACATAACTTCCAAAAGCAAAAATAGAATTAAAAAAGGAAGACAAGCAGTCTAAAAAAACTTTGTTAAAAATCAGCATACCTATTTCCTGGAATCTCTTTTTGTGATGCACTGTCAAACCAAGACGAAGGTAATTCTTAAGGGTGAATCTTCACTGCTTTCAGTAATAGAAAGAGCAGAGACCTAGCTATATGATAATAACAATGAATACTGTCAACTGAGGCTCATGCACCTGAAAAATTAGCATCATAGACTGAAATTGTATGTACTTTGGTCTTTCTTTGAGGAAAAAAATATCACCATCTGCTTCTGTTTGCTCTTGTATATTTCTTATAAATAAGGAAAATATAGGAGTAGAGCTCCAAAATTCTCTGGACCTTGTTTGGCTGCATTTAATAGAAAAATTGGGTGAAGAAGATAGGAATGTGACAGAAAACTAATGGATATCACTATGTATTTTGTACTCAAATGGCATGTGTGTACATGTGTACGTCTTTAATGCACATTGCTCCATAAAGGGTATCATATATGCAACATTGATCTTTACAATGCTTCTTTAAAATCCTCTGTCATGTGAAAAATGGATTTCTTAACAAACCTGAAAAAAAATTATCTGCCTTGAAAATAGAATTAGGTTTTCTGACACTTATTTGAAGAGCAGTAACATATTAACAAAGAGAAACTATCAGAGCCATAACAATCTCTTCACAGCTTCTACTTACTGTGACAATAAAACCAAATTCAAAACATTCTTGGGCCTCACAGCTCCTTATTTTATATACCTGTTTTTCAAATTATGACCTCCATCCATTTTGTTTTTTCATTTTCTGAAAATTTTTTAAATTTATAAATATAATTAATACGTATTTATATAATATAATTAATGTAACAAGTGTTTAATATAATTAAAAATTAAATAATAAGTCTCTAAACAGTTGACTTTTAATCAGTGAGATTATTCTGGATGTGTCTCACGTATTTAGTTAGGAGACTTTAAAGGCAATTTGGACTTGAGAAGGGGAGAGAGAGAGAGAGAGAGAGAGGGAAAGAGACAGACAGAGAGAGGGACAAAGGGAGATAGAGACGTTACATTTCACCTCTGGATGGTATCTTTTGTTCATGCCTGTGGGGTTATAGTAAGTTCATTATCTTCCTTCCCTGTCTACTTTGTGGACCACAAGGATTTGGACCTGCCTAGACAGCCTCCATAATTGTGTCAAACAATTTTTAAAATTTTGTTTCTGTCCTTGTCTCTCTCTTTCCTCTGCTGGTTCTGCTTTTCTGGTTGAACCATGACTGACAATTTGTGTAATGCTTTAACAAAAATTGTTTGTATGAACACAGAATAAAACAACAATAAAAAAAATCCTGGACCATAGCTTAAAGTTTAAGCTTCTTTAAAGAGTTTTTAACAGAAGTTTCATAAAGAGAAAGGCACTTTTGTTTGTTTGTTTGTTTGTTTTTTGCTTCTTAGATTGGTCCTGGTCAAGATTCATTATAGTGATTTTTTAAAAGGATGTAAGGGAAGAAAATTATGTTCATATTTCTCTCAGGTCTGCTTTCTCATAATGCAGTCAACTTTATTTCTCTTCCAGATCATACTGAAAGAGATAAAATTAGGAAACAAAGTAAAAGTTATTCAATAAATAATTTTCCCTCTGTTACAGAAAATATAATTAAATACTTTGTTCCATTCTGTATATTTTTTAAAAACTGTACTAATTTTTAGAAGTTTACATTGTCCCATTCCAACATATATTTGTAACTCATAGTTTATGGATTAAGATATTCTAGCGAATTTACTGTAAATTGTAGGTAAATAGATAATATTTATATTTCATGCAATATCAATGTAACTTATTCATGGAATAAGATTGCATTTAAAAGTTTTGGGAAATAGATTGATATGACAGTGAGTTTCTGAAATGCAGCATAATGTTACACAGAAGTCAATTTTAGCTGCTGAGATTTTATCACCTTACCAATTCCAGTTCCCAATGCATCAAGTTTTGGCCTCAAAATCTTTTCTGTCGCTCAGTCTTGTACTCTTGTGGACCACAGGAATATGTCACATGCATAATGAATATTTTAATGAATCTCTGATTCCAATCTTAGAAAATTGATTTCCTTTTCCTGTTTCATAATAGTATATATTGCCTAAAGGAATTTAACTCTGTTCTTGTTTCAAAATTCTCTAAAATTGAGTGTTATGGCTTTATAAAGTAAATTAGGTTACTTCTTCATAAGTATAGCAAGTTCAAATAGTAATATATAAAGTTTTTGAAACAATGAGTATCTATATTCTATAGCACACAGGGTACCTGGACAATGGATAATTTTGAATATAATATTTT
The DNA here is from genome assembly GCA_027257055.1 of Cephalopachus bancanus. Classification (NCBI taxonomy): domain Eukaryota; kingdom Metazoa; phylum Chordata; class Mammalia; order Primates; family Tarsiidae; genus Cephalopachus; species Cephalopachus bancanus. The sequence goes on from JAPVLO010000074.1 coordinate 3,215,509, forward strand.
ATTAATTGTCACACAGTAGTTTTATTTTATGTTACTACACATGTTAAGAAAACAAAACGTATTTCTTTGAATAAAAATGAATCACATTGCCAATAATTCATTTTCCTGAACCTCTAAAACTAATATGAACTTTTAGCAGGATCACCTATGAGTAAGAGTATATGTCTTTCTATGAATTAGTTATATAAAATTTCAAGATCATAATACTTTGTGACAGTTCCATTTCCATTTAAAACAATATACCTATGTTATATCGCAATATTTTAAGGAGGCTTGGCATGCTGGCTCATACCGATAATACCTAAACTTTGGGGGACTGAGAGGATCACTTGAGGCCAGGAGTTCAACACCAGCCTGGGCAATAAAGTGAGTCTCCATTTCTACAAAAAATGAAAAAGTAAAAAAGATACATCCATGTGTCATGGTGCTCACCTGTAATCCCAGCTACTGAGCCTGAGGGAGGAGGACCCTTTAAACTGAAGAGTTTAAGACTGTGGGGAACCATGGTCTGTTACTACACTTCAGCCTGGGTGACAGAGGGAGACACTATCTCTAAAAAATAAAAAAAGAAAACGATAAATTTGTCTCTATATAACAGGAAACCCAAGAAAAGAGAGTCTTAAATAAATGGAAATTTATTTGTTTGATATAATACATCAAAAGATGGGAGTCCAGGGCTGGTGTAGCTATTTATTTATACTCTCAGTATTCAGACGTTTTCTGCTTTTCTGTCCGCCATCCACAGTGGCTAGACTTCTATCACTATACTTGTCAAATCATGGAAATAAGAGTTCTGCTAGTCATGTGCATGTTTCTGGAAGAAAGAATAAAGGCTTTTTTTAACTTTTAATTTTTTCTTTTAAAGATGTGGGGTACATTTCAGGGTTAGGTATACAAATGCTCATTATGCAGGCGCCCTTGTTGATGAGGTATGCTCCCCCTTCCCCAGTCAGACTTCCATTAGTGCCAATTCCACTTCCCCGACCCCCTCCCAGCAATAAAGACTTTTAAGGAGCAATATGTTTCTACATCTCAAGACTTTATTGTTATTATTTTTATTTGGGAAAATACCTTATATTCAGGAACTTTACCAATATCTCATGGGACATTTTATGCTTCGTGAACCCCCTTGCTAAAAGGAATGTTATTGGATGGAGTATTTACTATTCCCTGCCTTAAGAAAAAGCAAGTGAGAACAAAGTTGGTTATAAGTATTGAATGAATTAACATTGTAAAATCTTTTGTTCTGGTTTTTATTTTACTACTACATAATAAATTACCTTAGAACCTAGTGTTTCAAAACAACAATTTTGTTTGATTTTTACATGTGAGGAAAAACTTGGAAAGAAGCCAACTGTTTGTTTTGTCGCTGATCCTCAAAGTAGTAGCTAAGATGGCTGGAAATGTGTCAAAATATTATTGATTAGAGTAGATAAGCCATTAAAGTTCTGGAATTCGCACAAGATTGAAGAGACAAAATTTTGGGTTTGGGGATTTCAAGGAGTCCCAAACTCAGACGTCTCAAATTCCACAGAGAATAGAAGTATAAAGAAATAAATCTGACATTCCAGTTTTCCCCTGGATACACATGCTGATTTCTTAAGCAGCATAGCATAGAGATAAAAAGAAAGTTAAGAACAAAGACTCTAAAAAGTAGAGGAGAGTTTTTATGAGTCTTACAGCAATAAAGGGACTAAAGTGAATACACATCTGCCAAGAAAACCCCCCAAAACCAAAAAGAATAAAGTATATCCAGGTGTGGATGGATAGTTCTGATAGAAAAAAATGTAAGCATAGGGATTAATCAGGAGAGTCCTACAAAAATTATACTTAACCTTAAGTCAACTCAGTTCCTTCCCATATGTCTAGAAAATAATAAACTCACTCTAGAGGAATACAACATTATTAAAAATCTAAAAAATGCCTCATACACAATATCCAGCTATAGTGGGTTGAATTGTGGCCCCCTCTCCATAAAACAGGTTAAGTCCTAAGCATGCTACTTGTGAATGTGACTCTATTTAAACATAAAGTCTTTGCAGATATTATCAAGGTAAAATTAGGTCATACTAGTTTACATGAGGTAAATCAAATGATCGATAAGAAGAGGGAATGACACAGGGAAACATACACATAAGGAAAAAGCCTGTGCAGTAATGGAATCAGATTGGCATAAAGCAGCTATAAGTCAAGGAGCGCTAAAGATTGCCGGTTGACACCAGAAACTGGAAGAGAAAGGAAAGGATTCTTTCCCAGAGCCTTAAGAGGAAACATAGCTCTCAGACATCTTGATTTTAGACTTCTAGCTTCCAGAACTGTGAGAGAATAATTTTATGTTGATTTAAACTATCCAGTTTGTTTTACTTTGTCATAGCAGCCTTAGGAAATGAATATACCAGCTTTTAATTATATATTACTAGAAATATTAGGAACTAGACACAGGGAAATATCAACCATAGAATTATATCAACAAATAACACAGTTATAATAACCAGAATAACTATAAAATATGTCCAAAAAATGTAATAGAATTAAAATTGATAAATAGGACAGACAGAAGGGCTAGAAAATTATATAGATGTATATATATATCACACAAAATACATATATTTTGTATCCAGAATACAAACACACATACATACGTGGGTTATTATTCAAATATATAATTTTAGTAGCATATTGTAATCTACTGAGGAGAAAATTAGTGTAACATAGAAATATCAGCAGAAAACATTCAATCTGAACAATGCTATATTGAAAGAATGGGAATATTTTTTAAAAAGAAAGAAAACTTAAGAGCTAGATGAGAAATAATGAGAAGTTCTAACAGTTATATGATTGGAGTTTCACAAAGTTAGGACACAGAGAATAAAGCAGAAAGAAAATATTTGAAAATATAATGTTAAATAATTTTCTAAAATCAATATAGCAATCCAGATTTCCCAGAAAGTTTTTAATATTAAGTTCAATAAAGGTAAAACTAGGAGTTTCTATATTAATTTCTACATCATCAAAGAATTCTAATTTAATATAGAAATTATTCTAGTTTAATAATTACTCTAATACTTATCAAATAATAATTACTAATCAAGTTAATTATTATAAAACTAATTTTTAAACTAATTATTAAACTAATAATTGTTAATTATTCTAATGACTATTCTAATTTAATATAGAAATTAACTTTATATTTCTCTATTAATTTCTTATTAATTTCTAGATTAAATTATTCTAACATTTATTTCTATATTAAAAACTAGTTTTAATATAGAAAAATAATTAAACATTTATAACAAAAATAATAAAATAATTCAGAAATCTCATTTTTTAAAAAATAGAACAAAAATAAACAAGGTTAACTTTTTAATGAAAATAATAGAAGAATACACATACTGAAATTCACAACTCAAATACATATACCGAAAAAGATCTGTCAAATGACAGATGTATATATCTAATAAACATATAAAGAACCCATAAAAATAGCAGATTATCAAAAAGAAAGTAAAAGAAAGGCAATGATAATGGTAAAAGCAGAAATGAATAGAAGATAACAAATATACAACAGAGATAACCAAACCAAAATTTTTTTGAAGAAAAGGGGAAAGAATAATGAAATTGATAAACTAAAAATTATTCAAGAAAGGCAAAAAAATGAAGAAATTTTTAAAAGAGAATACAGCACCAATTCTATATATTGTGAATAGTTACGGCCACTAAATACAAAATGCTCTGGAAGATGAAATAGCAAACCTCATTGACATTGGAAGAGGCAAAGATTATTTTTATACTGGTGTAGTGTAAAAGATAACAGATCAATCAGACTATGTTAAAACTGATAATTTCTTTTTATTAAAAAGCACACCATTACAATTATAAAAACAAGTCACAGAGGAGAACGCTTACAAAATTTATATCTGATAAAAAAGTATTCAGAATAGAAAATTTCTACAAATCGATAGTAATAAGACAGAAAATTTAAAATTAGCAAAAACCTTGAATAGCTACTTACAAGGAGGACATACATATGGACTGTAAATATATGTAAAAGCTAGCCTGGCTCGGTGGCTCAGTCTGTAATCCCGCGCCTTTGGGAGGCTGAGGTGAGTGGATTGCCTGAGCCCGCGGGTTCGAGACCCGCCTGGGCAGCGAGACCTCATCTCTACGATAACTCAAAAAATCGTGGTAGCGCGCGCCTGTGATTCCGGTTACTCGGAAGGCTGAGGCGGAAGGATCGTCGGAGCCCAGCAGGTCGAGGCTGCAGTGGCCGGGAGCGGCCACTGCACTCCAGTCTGGGCGACAGAGTGAGACTCCAACTTTAAAAGAAAAGAAAAGAAAAATATATGTAAAAGCTGCTCAACCTTACTTGTATTAAGAAAATACAAATCAATATAACAATGTGTTACTACCAATGCAATGACCGCTATAAATAGTGAAATGACAAAGACTGATAAACAAGACTGAGCAAGTGTTAAGGAAATGGAGGTATTGGAATGCTCTAACAGTGCTCATTATTCTTGTTCATACTGTTTTGGAAATATCTGTCCTATACTCTGATGCACCAAGTTCCATTGTTAGGCAAAAACCCGTCAGAATTTTTTACCAAAAGATACGTACAGGGATGTTCATAGTGGTGTTATTCATAATAAATAAAAACTGCAGCCAAATGTCCATAAACATTAGAATATAGACATACACTGTATTACAACAAAACACCATATAGCTATGAAAATGAATCGACAATTGCTGCACTCACAAGTTTGAATCTCACAAACAGTGTTGAATGGAAGAAGACAGGCACACATATACACTGAATAACTCCTTTTATTTAAAAAATTACAAAACTCAAAGAGAAGCAACAAATCTGTAGTGTTAAAATTAACAAAATTTTTTTTTTTGTATAGCTTAATTACTAGGAGAGGGAAGAACTCGAATTTCTGAGTTACTAAACATTTTTATTTGTTATTCTGGGTGCCCATTACACATTTGCTTTCATGTTAAGAGTTATCATTTATGTATCTTTCTGCATGTGTATATATGTGTGTTTCTCCATAGAATGTTTATTTAAAAATAATATAAAAGTAGCTGCAACGGTCAAGACATTATGAGGCAGGTGATTGAGAACAAATCATTTGAACTTTAGGAGTCAAATAAAGACAGACTTTTTAGAGTCAGCTTGTGGTTGAATCATAGCAGTATAATTTCTGTGACCTTAGAAAAAATTGCTCAACATTTCTGAGTAAGCAATTCAGTTATATTTTTTAAAAGAGAAATAATAATATTTGTTTGTTGCGTAAATTTTATTCCATTTCTCTTTCTTCTATAATAATAATGTGTTTGTATTTTAAAACAAGCAATGAAGATTGTTTTTCATTGTGTATCACTTAAAACAATTTTTAAAATTTATTGTTTATGGCCAGTGCCAGTAACTATGTTAAATTCTGAGATACCAAATTGAATAATTCATGACTATTTCTTGTAAAGAATTCACAACTTCTTAGGGGAAACACAAGAAAAACTCTGTCTCATTTAAAAATGTAAGCTCCATGACAACAGATATCAAGCTTATCTTGTTCTTTCTTTTAGTCTCTAATGGTCTAGCATGAAAATGTTTATTGTACTAAGTCACAGTCAATAAATATTTGTGGAGTGAGTCAGTGAACAGATGCAAGGATGAAAAGTGCCGTGACAGAAGACCTCACATGTTATAGTGGGAGAATGAAGGAAATTGTATGCACCTACATCAAAGCGGTCTAGAAGACCCTCTACTCAGGAGGTAAAAATTTAGCCTAAAACTTAAAAGATAAGGAGGTGTTCATCAGTCTGGCTTGGTGGGAGAGAAAAATTGGGAAAAGTATAGCAAAGAAGAAGGCATTCTAAGCAAAGGAAACATCACAAACAAAGTGCTGAGTTCTTTTTCACCTGCTAAACAGAAAAGAAAATAAAAGAAAACTGAAAGTAAGAATAATAAAAAACAGTGTTTCTTTGGCACTCTAAATTATCCTTAAATCATCCCTAATATCAAGAGGCATTGGTTTGCCAGCTTTGATGAATACACTGGTCTACTATGCTGGGTAAACTTACAAGAGCAGTTACCCTCCAGATTTCAATGATAGTTTACCAATGATTCTACTTCCTCCTTTGTAGTCTTTTATAAAACTAAATTTTATTTTATGCTAGAAATGTGGGGTACAAGTAAGGATTAACTGGACAAGTAGGCTGCAGATTGAAGTTTGGACCTCCAGCTGGCCCTCACGTCCCCTGGTAAAGGACCACCTACTCTGTTGCTATGTGTCCTATCTCCCCCACAGCAGTGATCAGTGAATGCCCATCCCTCCCTTGTGCTAATGTGTCTAATGTTCAGGTCCCACTTAAAAGTGAGAACATGTGGTATTCAGTTCTTTGTTCCCGTGATAGATCACGAAGTATGATGGTCTCCAGCTGCGTAAAATTTGCTGCAAAGTCCATGATTTTGTTCTTTTTTATGACTGCTCAATACTTCATTGTATGCATGCACCACATTTTCTTTATTCAGTCCACTTTTGATGGGCAGAAAGGTTGTTTCCATGATTTTGCTATTGTGAATAGTGTGGCTATAAACATGAGTGTGCAGGTGTCTTTTTTGTAGAATGATTTATGTTTGTTTGGATATATTCCCAAGAGAGGGATTGCTGGATTATTTGGAAGGTCGATTTTTAATTCTTTTAAGAATCACCACATTGCCTCCATAGAGGTTGAACTAGCTAGCACTCCCTCCAACAGTGTAAAAGCAGTCCCTTTTCTCCATACCCATGCACCCATGCCAGCATCTTTTCCTTTTTTTAAAATTTATTAAGGATGGCCATCCTTACTGGAGTTAAATGGTATCTCATTTTAATTTTGATTTGCATTTCTCTGATGATTAGTGAGGCTGAGCATTTTTTCATGAATCTGTTGGCTGCATGTATGTCTTCTTTTGAAAAGTGTCTATTCATGTCCTTTGCCCATTTTTTTATAGGCTTTTTTTTTTCCTTTTACTTCATTTGAGTTCCCTGTAGATACTGGAGTTAGGTCTTTTTCAGATACACAATTAGCAAATATTTTCCCCATTCTCCCACTCGATGGGTTATTTGGATGGGCAAAAGCTTTTCAGTTTGATGAGGTCCCACTTGTCTATCTTAGCTTTTGTAGCATTGAAGTGCATAAAAGTGTTTTCTGCATTTTTTTCTTGGACTTTTAATTTGAGGTCTTATATTTAGTTCTTTGATTCATTTAATGTTGACTTTTGTATGCAGTGATGGGTAGGGGTTCAGTTTCATTCTTCTGCATTTGGCCAGCCAGTTTTGCTAAATATGGTTTCCTTTCCTCATTGTTCTTCATTGGTGACTTTGGCAAAAATGAGTTGGTTGAGAGACTGAGCTTTTGCTTCCAGAATCCCTGTCCTGTTTCATTCTTGTACTAATAGTAGGTGTCTATTCTTGTACTAATACTAGGCTGTTTTGTTTACTATATCTGTATAGTAAAGTTTAAAGTCTAGAAGTATTATACCTTTCACTTTGTTTCTTATACTGTGGATTGTTTTGACTATTCATGTCTTTTTGTTTCTATATGAATTTCTGTATTTTTGTTTCCAGGTCTGAGAAAAATGATGTTGATAATTTGATGGGTATCACATTGACACTATAGATTGCCTTGGTTAAGATGGACATCTTAACAATATTGATTCTTCCAGTTCATGAGCATGGAATGTTTTTCCACTTGTTTGTGTCATCCTTGATTTCATTGAGAAGCATTTTATAGTTCTTTTTGTAAAGATCTTTCACTTCTCTGCAAAGGTATTTGATTTTTGTATTTGTGTGTGTGGCTATTGTAAATGGGATTGTTTTTATCTGGCTATCTGTCTGCTTATTGTTGGTGTTTAAAAATGCAACTATTGTTCACACATTGATTTTGTATCCCAAGACTTTACCAAATTTGATTATCAGTGTGAGGAGGCTTTTGACAGACTTCCTAGGGTTTTCAAGATATTGAATCATATCGTCTGCAAAGAAGAATAGTTTAACTCCTCTTTTCCTATTTGGATACTCCTGATTTCCTTCTCTTGCCGTGATTGCCCTGGCTAGGAATTCCAAAACTGTTGAACAGGAGAAATAAGAGTGGGCAACTTTATCTTGTTCTCATGCTTAGGTGGAATGCTTCCAACTTCTCCCCTTTGAGAAAGTGATGACTGTAGCTATATCACAGATGGTTCTTACTATTTTGAAGAATGTTCATTCTATGCCTAGGTGCTCAAGAGTTTTTAACAAGAAGAGATGCTGGTTTTTGTCAAATATTTCTTTTTGCATCTAATAATATAATCACATGGTTCTTGGTTTTACACCTTTTGATGTGCTGAATTACATTTATGATCTTGTGAATGTTGAACAAGCCCTGCATGCCAGGAATGAAGCCCTTCTGATCATGGTGGATGATCCTTGAGATAGATGTATCATTGGATTTCATTTGCTAGAATCTTGTTTAGCAGGGAGATACTAAGGTTGAAATAAGAAGAAATTGAAATACTAAACAGACCAATAAAAATCCAGAAAATCAACTTAGTTGTAAGAATTTGCTTACTCCCCCAAAAAAGGTCTCAGAGCATATGGCTTCCCAGGAGATTCTACAAAGCATACAAGGAGGAGCTGATGCCAATATTATTGAAAGTATTTCAGACAACTAAGAAATAGGAAATTTTCCCCAAGAAAAATGTTCCATTTTCTTAAGGTTTTCGAGGATTTACAGGTTTTTATAAAAATCTCTGGTAATCTTTTGAATTTCTTCAGGGTTAGTTGTGACTTCACCTTATTTTCCCCCTTTGTTCAACACCTTCTTAAGCATCTCCTGGAGGGCTGGTCTGGAGGTGGCATATTATTTTAGGAATTGTATATATGGGAATGATTTTAGATCCCTTTCACTGTTGAAACTTAGCTTGACATGGCAGAAAATTCTCGACTGGATTTTTTTGTCTTTAAAAATGCTAACAATTGGATTCCAGTTTCTTCTGGCTTGTAGTGTTTCTGCAGATAAGTCTGGAATGACTCTGATGGATTTTCCCATAATTAGTCTGACTTTTGTCTCTTGCCATTTTTAGGATTTTTACTTTCATGCTTATTTTGTGAAGGTGGATTACTATGTGCCTTGGGAATGGTCTTTTCATATGATACCTAATGGGGGTTCTCTGAATCTCTTGTGCTTGGACAGTCATCTCTCTGGCTACATATGGGAAGTTTTCTTGAATGACCTCATGGAATGCTTATTCCATGGTGTTTTCCATTTCCCTTTCTGCTTTAGAGATAAAAGTCATGTGTAGATTTAGCTTCTTTACATAGTCTCACATTTCCTGGAGGCTTTGCTCCTTCTTTTAAAGCTTTTTGACAGGCTGGGTTAATTCTATATTTTGATCTTCAAGCTCTGAGATGCTTGCCTCTGCCAAGTTGACCCTGCTACCTATGCTTGTTAGTGTGTTATTATTTTCAGTATGAAATTTTTCATTTCCATTATTTCAGAGTAGAATTTTTTTAAATTGGTCCTCTGTTTTCACTTCCTGTATGACTTTAGTGCAATTCAGTTCTAGCTTCTCTTGGTTCCTGTTGACTTTTGCCATTCATCCTCTGATCCCTTTTGTTGTCATCTGCGCTAGGTTATTTAGGAAGGTTTCCATTCTTTGTCCTCTGCTAGCTGCTTTTTGGATATCATCTCTTTAGGACGCTGATGATTGCCTATATATTTTTTTGTGTGTTGTTGTTGATTTTTTTCTCATTTGTGACAGGCCTTTCTTTGCTCTCTATATTTTCTATTTTGATTTAAAGCTGTGAAGCTATTCAATTACCCTCTGTTCTAGTGTCCTTTCTTTGGTTTGATATATGTCAATCAGTGAGAGAGTTAAGGATATTCACATCTGCTTCTGCTCCAGCTTGTGGCAGGATTCTATCATTACAGAGCTTCCCAACTGCTGCTAAACTTATTGGGCCAGCTTTCAACACCCACTGCTAGTGCTCTGTGGGTGGTGAGCATAAGCATGCAATGAGTGGGTCTCCTGTCCACTGACTGCAGACTTACAACCCAGGTTCCTTTTCACTGAAAGAACCCTTGGGTCTGTCATGTCACTCCCTTCCTGCTGTGGTCCACACTCTGCTCTTGAATTTTCTGTCACTGATGAACACCACATTGTTGGGGCATAGAGCTTAAATGGGTTCTTCCTATTCTGACTGGGGTGGATGGCCACCAGACACTAGTGGTGCATATCTGCTGAGTTCACTCTGTAGATGTGCACTCCCTTGCCTGTGAATTATCATTCTGGAAGAAAGCTGCATTCATAACAACTCTGTTGGGTTCACTCTGTAAGTAGGCCCTCCCCCAGCCTCCATGAGTCACAAGTCCAGCAGAAAGCTGCACTTACAGCTGCTGCCTCAGAATAGGTCTATCTCCTATTCTGCTTGGTCAGTGCTTGCTCAAAGTCCTGTGCCTTACTTAAGGCTATTCCTGCATAGGAATGAAAACCTGCATGCTTCTGGGAGGGGAATGGACTATCCCAAATCATCTTTGACTCACTCACCCACTTCACTTTCATCAGCAGGTAAGGGTTCAGTTCTAGTTGTTAGCTTGGGGCATGGTGAGGGATGGGATGTCCAGATTTCCACATCCGCCATGGCTTTCTGATCTCCGTGTGTTAAAAGAGACTCTTACTGGGTGCAGAATGTATCATCCTTCCAAATATGTTTAAGGTGTTTCTGTTTACTGGCAGTTGAGTTTCTACTTTCTGTTTTGCTTGGTGAGAGTGGCACCAGCTTACTGCTCCACAGTGGCCATCTTGGATCTTAGAACCCCTCTCTGTAGTCTTTATGCCCAACAGTGCTCTAACCAATCAGAAGTCAACCAATAGAAATCTTATAGTTTATGTGAGATTAACTCTTCCTTCCACTGCTAGTGTGAGTCTGATAGACATAATACATAAAATACAATCTAGGATGGAGATACAAGATGGTAACATAACAGGTTGGAGTGTGAGAGTCTCCTCAAAAGTGAGTGTCCATAAAGACTCTCTGCATGAGTGGGTGTGTACTGGTGGGTGAGAGAGAGGCCACATGAAGGGAGACATGGGTTCATACACCCTAGGGCTCTCCTCCTGAGTTGACTGCAATCCACTACCACCCTGAGATTAGAGCCTCCAGCATGCAGGAAAATCTGCCATTCTCAGGACTCTCTTGAAAGGAGGCAGCAGAGAGCAACTGTTCCTCACCCCATGGCACCTGGCCCACACCATCCCCTGTGGCAGTAGACCAGGCAGAGATTCAGGAACCATGGAGAAAACAGGGCATGGAAATCTGGAAAGGAGACCCATCACAGGTGAGAAGACACCAAACAGAGCCATCTTCTCTGATCTGGACCCCAGCAGAGACCTGCATTGCCCCACTCAGCTCTGTCCAGCCTCAAACCTGGGACCCAGAAGCTATCCCCTCATTGGACCCAGAGAGACAGATGCCCCTCCCCCACAATGGTATGGGTACAGACACATCATATCTGAGTGGGAGACTTGACAGCAGTAACAGCAGCAACACAGGAGTCAGGTGAGTCCGGATCAGATCCATCCTCCTCCTACAGTCATCCAAGAGGCATCTGACCCACATTGAGAGCAACCCTATCACCCTGCGCTGAGTGGAGGGGACAGGATGGAGACTGGAGCTGCTCTTTAACATGGCAGCAGCAGTTGAAAGGTACCTGGAGTTACAGAAACAGCACAGAGCAAGTTTGTTTTTTGTTTGAGTTATTGTGTTTTTTTCTTCTTTCTGTTTTTGTTTACATTTTCATACTTGCTTTGTGTTTCTTATATTGATTTTGTTTTTTTAGATTTTTCTGTTTGTGTATGAGTATTTTTGAAGGTGAGTACATCAACTGGTGGATTTTTTGTTTGTTTGTATGATTTTCTGTATGTTTTTGTTTTTCTGTCTTTGTTTGTTTCTCTGTTTATTTGTTAGTGGGTATGCCTGTCTGTTTCCCCTTCTTCTCTCTCTCTCCACCTTCCTTTTGTCTTCCTCCTTCCTTTTTCCATTCTTTTCCTTTTTTAAAATCTCATTTTGATTTCTGAGGGCAAAAATACACCCTCATTGTGTGGACAGATTGTAATGCAGGGGGAAGTAGGTTCCAGGGGGCCCACACACCTGTCTGCAGATAATGGCATCTGCCTATAGCATCTGAATCACAGTTCCCCCTTTAATGAAATCTCAAAATTGCAAAAAGCACAGTCCACCACCACAGTCCAGCATCAAAATTTAGCAAACCAGAGGATCTACATAAGGAAGAGTAGGAGATTGAGCAAACAGAAGTAAAAGATATCCCCCCATCACTGAATAACAGAATTAAAGAAGAGGTAAAATTAAAAGAGAGGGGAAGAAAAACCTAAAAGATGAAGAAAAACCAAAGGAAGAATATGGTTCTCATACCAAGGACAACAACTGAGAATACAGATTCAGAATTCAAAGAAGAGTTTCCAGGATGATTGGTTCCAAACCACAAGCCCAGGTGTCAAGATACTAATGAGAGAATAAATAGATACAAGGAGAGACAAGAGGACAGAATGAAGGAGTTGATAACTGAGATAATAGCAATAAAGAATACAGTGCATAACATAAATAACAAATCAAAAAGCATGTAAAGCAGAATTAACCAAGCAGAAGAAAGAATCTCTGTGCTTGGAACTAACCAAAACTCTAAAAAACATAGAAAAGAAACTTTAAAAGGCAGAAACAAGCCTTCAAGAGGTGAACAGCTATATTGAAAGACTGAAACTAAGATTAAATGGAATTCTTGAGGTAGAGAGACAGAGACCACCCTAGAATGACCATTCCATGAAATTATCCAAGGAAACTGTCCTTGTTTCATCAGAGATGTGACCATTCAAACACAAGAGACTCAGAACCCAAGAAAGATAACAAATGAGAAAATCAATTCCTAGACACATAGTATTTCATAGTGTTTTGCTTACACAAAGTAGGTATAAAAGAAAAAATCTTATAGGCAGCAAGAGAGAAATATCAGACTACCTACAGGGGAAGACCAATTAAAATAACAGTCGATTTATGTACAGAAACACTTCAGGCTAGCAGAGATTTGAGTTCAATCTTCAAAGTTCTCAAACATAAACAATTTCAACCAAGAAGTATCTACCCAGCTAAGCTAAGTTTCATCAGCGATGGAGAATTAAAATTCTTTCTAGATATTCAATCCCTAAAAATTTACACTACTTCCAGATGAGCTCTATAAGAAACACTTAAGAAAGTATTAAACAGAAGAAAGAAAGGAAAAAAAGGAACAACCACACCCTTCCCAAGAATGCAGGAAAAGAATTGAAAGCTCACATAAATCAATCCCCAAATCAAAAGAAAGACAACAAAAAATAAACAAACAACAGCAGCAACAACAAACTATATGAATCTCATGACAGGGATAAACTCTCACATTTCACTAATTAACCTGAATGTTAATGGACCAAATGCACCACTGTAAAGACATAGAATGGCAAATTGGATAAAATATCGGGATGTAACAATATATTGTCTCCAAAAGACTCATCTCACCAGAAAGGACACTCACAGACTCAGAGTAAGAGTATGAAAAACAAATTTTCAGGCAAGTGGAACACAAAAGAAAGCAGGAGTTGCAATCTTAATATCAGACAAAATACACTTTAAGCTATCAAAATTTTAAAAAAATGAATGGCCACTACATAATGATAAAAGTTTCAATCTATCAACAAGAAATATCATATATTTACCCTAAACATATATGTACCCAACATAGGAGAACCAGCTTTCATAAAGCAGTTACTAGGTAAACTAAAAAAAGATATTGACTCTAGCACTATGATACCTGGGGTCTTAAATATCCCACTAGTAACCCTAAAGAGATCATCAAGACAAAAAAATTAACAAGGAAATCTGAAACCTCAATATGATGCTTGACTAAATGTTCTTAATTGATACCAAAAGAACACTCCATACAACAACCACAGAATATACATTCTATTCATCACCACCAGGAACATACTCTAAGATCGACCACATCCTTGTCCATAAATCAAGCATAAACAAATTTCATAATATTGAAATATTGCCATGCACCTTCTCAGACCACAGTGGAATAAAAATAAATATTAACACCAACAAAGTTCCCCCAAAACTCACAAAGACGTGGACACCAAACAGCATGATGCTGAACAACTCCTGGGTCAACATGGAAATTAAAGCAGAAATTAAAAGATTCCTGGAAACAAATGAACATGAAGAAACATCTTACCAAAATCTCTGGGATGCCATGAAAGCTGTAGTAGAGGGGAATTCATATCTCTATGAACACACATGAAGAAAATGGAAAGATCACAAGTTAACAGCTAACAAGTCACCTAAGGAAGCTGGAAAAGCAAGACCACAAAAACCCTAACTTCAGCAGAAGAATTCAAATCACCAAAATTAAAGTCCAAATTTGGGACATAGAAGACAAAAATATAATACAAAAAATTTAACAAAACAAAACAAAAAAACTTTCTTTGAAAGGATAAACAAGATTGGTAGACCCCTAGCTAGACTGACCAAGAAAGAGAGGAAAATTCCAAATAAACACAATAAGTAATACAAAAGATCAAATCACAACTGACCCCAAAGGAACACAAAAGATTATCAGAGATTATTATGTACACTTGTATGGAAACAAAGTTGAAAACCTAATGAAATGAAGGACTTTCTGACATCACAGTCTCCCCGTGTTGAAACAAACAAACAAAAAAAGAAATCAAGACCCTAAATAGACCAATAACAACCCAGGAAATTGACTACGTTATAAGGAAATGATCTGAAAAAAAAAAAAAAAAAAAAGCCCCGGACCAGATTGCTTTCCAGCAGTATTCTACAAAACATACAAGGAGGAGCTGATAGCAATCATATTGAAAGTATTCCAGGCAATTGAGAAAGATGGAAGTCTCTCCAAATCATTTTATGAAGCTAACATCACATTGATACCCAAACTGGGTAAAGATTCAACAAAGAAAGAGAACTACAAGTAAATATCCTTGATGAACATAAATGCCAACATTCTCAACAAGTTTCTAGCAAACTGGATGCAACAACACATTTCAAAAATCATCCACCGTGACCAAGTAGGCTTCATCTCCAGGATTCAGGACTGGTTCAACATCTGCAAGACCATAAGCGTAATTAAATATATCAACAGATATTTTAAAAAACCCCACATGTTTAAATCATTAGATGCTGAGAAAGCTTTCAACAAAATCCAGCATCCCTTCTTGAAAAAACCTCGCATATCTAGGCATGGATAAAACATACCCCAAAATAGCAAAAACCATCTAAGAGAAACTCACAGCCAACGTACTGCTAAACAGACAGAAATTTGAACCATTTCCCCTGAAAACCGGAACAAGATGAGGATGCCTATTCTCACCACCCCTCCACTGCAACATAGTATTGGAAGTCCTAGCTAAAGCAATCAGACAAGAGAAGGAAATCAGGGGTAAACTAACATGCAATCATGTCTGTTTGCAGACGACATGATTCTATACCTCAAAAACCCAAGAGAATCTGTCAAAAACCTTCTTGCACTGATAAAGGACTTTGGCAAAGTTTCAGGTATAAAATAAATGTGCAAATGTCACATTCCTAAGCACCAACAATAAATAAAAAGAAACCCAAATAAAAAGCACAATCTCTATCACAATAGCCATGAAAACAGAAATACCTTATCATCTTCCTAACCAGAGAAATAAAAAACCTTTACAATAAAAACTACAAAACATTGTTCAAAAAATGAAAGATGACACAAACATTTGGAAAAACAGTCCATGCTCATGGATTGGAAGAATCAATATTGTTAAGATGTCCATTCTACCCAAGGTAGTCTACAGATTTAACACAATACTCATTAAATTATCAGCAGCATTCTTCTTTCTTCTCAGACCTGGAAATGACAATACAAGAATTCATATGGAAACATAAATGAACATGAATAGTCAAAACAATCCCCAGCAAAAAAAAAAAAAAAAAGCAAAACAAAACAAAACAAAAACAAAGTGAAAAGTTTCACACTCCCAGACTTAAAAATCTTATTATAAAGCTACAATAATCAAAACAGCTTGGTATTGGTACAAGAGCAGGCATTTAGACCAGTGGAACCGGATAGATCTTCCAGAAGCAAAATGTCAATTTCTCAACCAACTCATCCTTGACAAAGCCTCCACCATCATGAAAGGAGACTATTCAGTCAATGTTTTTGGGAAAACTGACTCACCACAAGCAGAAGATCAAACCAAGACCCCTACCTATCACCAGAACACACAAATCAATTCTAAATGGAACAAAGATCTCTAAATGTAAAACCTCAAACTAGAAGAACCTTAAAAAACTCAGGAGATAACCTTATGTAAATTGGAAGTGTCAACCAATTCTTAATCAAAATACCAAGTGCCCATGCCATAAGAGATAAGAAAGACTAGTGGAACCTCATCAAACTGATAAGCTTCTACAAAGCCAAAGATACCATCAGGAAAGTGAGAAAACAGCCCACAGACTGGAAAAAAATATTTGCCAACTGTATATCTGACAAAGGCCTAACATCTAGGATCTACAATAACTCAAATGTACTAAAAAGAAAGAAAGAAAGAAAAAAAGTCCAATTACAAAGTGGGCAAAATATATGAATAGGCACTTCTCAAAAGAAGACATATGAGCAGCCAACAGATACTCAACTTCACTGCTCATCATAGAAACGCTCAACTTCACTACTCATCAAAGAAATGCAAATTAAAACTACACTGAGATACCACCTAACTCCAGTCAGGTGGCCATCATCAATAACTCAAAAAACAACAGATGCTGGAGAGAATGAAGGCAAAAGGGAATACTTCTATGCTGCTGGTGGAAGTGTTAACTAGTATAATCTCTGTGGAAAACAGTTTGATGATTCATAAAAGATCTACCTACCATATAACCCCATAATCTTCCTGCTGGAAATATACCCAGAGGAACTCAAATCACTCTATGAAGAAGATACCTGCACACACATATTTATTGCAGCATTTTTCACAATAGCAAAAACATGGAACCAACTGTGCTGCCCATCAAAAGAGGACTAGATTAAAAAAAAAAGTGGTACATATACACAACATAATATTATGCAGCTATGAAGAAGAACAGAATTATGAACTTTGCAGCAACGTGAATAGACTTAGAGTCTATATAATACTGAGTGATCTGTTACAGAAACAAAGAACTGAGTACCACAAGTTCTCACTCATAAGTGGACTTTAAACAATTATCATTATACAATAAGAAAGGGATTGGCAGTAGTGGAAAACTTCCAGGGAAGGGGTGGGGATGGCACACCTCTCAACAAGGGTACCTGCATAATGAACATTTGTATACCTAACCCTGAATTATACCCCACATCTTTAAAATAAAACATAAACAAAACACAATCTCACTCTTTTTATCCAGCAAATAGCTTTATGGAGAAGAAACCTAAGAAACACATCAGATCGTGACAATTATCTGGTCACAGTTATGGGTTTATATCATAGTAGCAAAATCAGAGAATTAAAGCACTTATTGACAGAAATATAGCTTTATTTCTGCCATCACTAAGATGGTTTGTTAAACACATTTATAATACAATAGAATTTATTCTGTAATAAGTCGTTTGAAGTTTAATGAAAGTCATCTGCCATTTTAAAAAGGGAATGTGAATTACTCTTCTGCACACAATATTATTCATTCTTACTGGAAGTGATGTTGTCCTCCTGTAGTAAAATTAGTCCTTATGAAAAGTTAGAAAAACTTAGATATTGTAACAGCATGTGGGCATCCAAAGGACATTACATATACTCTATTATCTATGACAACTAAATTTAATGGGGAAAGGGCAATTAGGAGAAAAATATTAAAAAGCTACTTTGGATAATAATAGTGAAAAAGTGAGAAACACACCCATATACCATATGTAGCAAAATGAAAATTCTCTACAAGAATGTTTGTATGTCTTTTCTTTATTTCCTAACCCTACTTTTCATTTTTAGATGGTATATGCAAGCTAGTTTTACTAATAGTTCAAACACTATTCTAACTGGGGAATCAGATCTACAGAAAATAAGTGGGAAACATGCATTGTATCTTCAGGGAGTTTTGTGCATCTCTGAGGTCATTCTCAATTTTGTGTTGGGTGTGGCAGCCAGGAAGGTGATCTCTGAAGCGAGTTGGTATAAGTAATACAGAACTAACTAAACTTAAGCCTTTGGTTGTCTGGCTCTGCAGAAACAAGAGGGAAGAATATCTATATCACCACCTCACTTGAGTGGTATAAGTCACTGCAAGAAATGTCAGAGCAAGAAGTAAGCAGAAAAGATAAATCTGATCCTTTTCTCCGTGAGAGGAACCGTTATCAGCTGGACAGAAGTACCTCGATCCCTTCATGACACTTCCATCATGATTTTAGCCTCTATGTTTCTCTTGATTTTTTCCCCTAGGTTTCCATCTTTAACACCATCGCTTCTCTAGTTCAAATTCATTTTTCATCTTGGCTACTATGATTGCCTCTGTCTGTGTATCTGTATTCATTCTTGCAATGCCCCGTTCTCCATCTGTTTTTACACTGCAGCTAAAGCTTTAACAAAAATCATGAATTGCTTACTGATAGGCCTAAAAATTACTCTTTAGCTTCTCACTTCTATTAGTATAAGTTTCAGCTCCTCTGTATTAGGAGCTGAATACAGCTGATGTTGTGGTTGTTTGGGGGTCAGGAACTCATTCTATTTCCCATGCTAGGTTTCAATGGCTCAACCACAACTCACCACAGCCTTGAAGTCTTTGACACTAATGATCCTTCAGTTTCAGCTGCCCAAGTAGCTGAGGCTACAGGCATGCACCACCACACCTTACTAATTTTTTTTATTTGTATATTTTTGTAGAGACAGGGTCTTGCTATGTTGCTCAGGAAAATATCAAAATCCTGGGTTCAAGCAATCCTCCCACTTCAGACACATGCTGAGATTACAGATTTGAGCCACCTCACCCAGACTTGTCTATTTTAGTGTGACCAATTACTTCAACATTCTGAAACAAAACAGCACACTTTCCCCCCATATTTAGTTTAGATTCAGAGAGTACTCATGAATGTCTGTTACATAGCCATACTGTGCAGTGGTGGGGCTCCAGTGACCCATTACCCAGACGGTGAAAATTGTGCCCAATAGGTCATTTCTGAGCCCTAACTCCCTTGCCCACCTCCCCCCTTATTGGTGCTCCCAGTATCTATTATTTCTATCTTTGTGACCTTTTAACTTCCACATGTAAGTGAGAACATACTTATTTTTCTGTTCCTGAGTCAGTTCACTTAGGATGATTATTTTCAGCTCCATTCATGTTGTTGTAAAGGACATTATTTTATTCTTTGTTATAGCTGCATAGTATTCCATAGTTTATTGACCTCACACTTTCTCCATTTTCACCCATCATTTCTGTGGGTCAGAAGTGTGACTTAGGGTTTCTAATGGCTCTCAGTGTTTTGGTTAGTATTCATTCTTCTCAATGGAGGAGATAGAGGAATAGTTGCTTTCCAGCCCAAGTATGACTATTGGCAGGGTTTACATTTTTACTGCCTTTGAACAATTCTTTGCTACATGGTAGCTGGCTTGAGAGAAAGCGACAGTGATAAGGAGAGAGTAAAATGGAAATCACAGTCTTTGTAACCTAATCTTTGAAGTGACTTGATATCGCTCTTAAAATTGAAGTATTAGTCCAAACTGAGTGGCATGAATACCAGGAGGCAGGGATGATTGGTAGCTCTTTTAGAGGCTGTCTGTTATGTCCACCATTATGAAATGGCAAGTCAGGCTCCAACTCGTCTCTCTGCACTCATCTTAAAACAAACTACCTCCCTCAAAGTCTTCATACCTGCTTTAGACCCTCTTTTAATTCTTTCTATTTTCGAAGCTTTTACCACAGTGTCATTATTTATATTTTCACTTTTTCCTGGAAAGCCCTTCTCTAATTTTTGTTTACTTAATTCTTTTTTTTTTTTTTTTGAGTTGGAGTCTCACTTGGTCGCCCAGACTGGAGTGCAGTGGCTGCTCCCAGCCACCGCAGCCTCGACCTGCTGGGCTCCGGCGATCCTTCCGCCTCAGCCTTCCAAGTAGCCGGAATTACAGGCATGCGCTACCACGCCCGGCTGATTTTTTGATTTATTGTAGAGATGAGGTCTCGCTGCCCAGGCGGGTCTCGAACCCGCGGGCTCAGGCAATCCACTCACCTCAGCCTCCAAAGGCGCGGGATTACAGGCTGAGCCACCGAGCCCGGCTGTTTACTTAATTCTTAATCATCGTTTAAATTTTACATTTCTTTCATTGTTTCCTAGTTTCCTCTATTCTACCTTAAATATTATGAGTAGGGTTGCTGAACAAATATAGGATGTCTAGTTACATTTGAACTTCAGATAACTAATGAATAATCATTTCATTATAAATATGTCCCAAATATTGCAGGAGACATACTTACACTAAAAATTATTCACTCTTTATCTGGAATTTAATTGCACATCCTGTATTTTTCTTTGCTAAATATGGCAATCCTACTTCTGAAGAACATAATACATTTCCCAGTTTCTAGGTCAGTGTCTAGCCTATTGGAAACAGTCCATAATATTTATTGAATCAATACGTGATATTAATTTTTATTTTTTGTAGTTTTTTTTAAGGAATGAATTATGTAACAGGAATAAAATATTTCTTAGTTCCTTATTAACTCAGGATCATTTAGAAAGATTCCTTTTCTATACTATAAGGCAGGTTTTGCTTTTCAATGAGCTAGCTTAGACTATTAATGGTGAAATTGTAATTTATTCCCAATTTCTCTTCATCCAGCAAATTATAGCATTATCTTTCACTACGTACTAAAGAAAGCAAACTTCTTTTAAAATTATTTGGGAGACAAAACTGTAGATAGGAAGGTTTGCAATTTTGAGCTAGTAACATAAACACTTTGAGTCTCAGTGATTTTTTTCATCAAAATGACAGAAGAGGGTTATTATGAGGATCAAATAGGTCAAACAAAAAGTACTAAGAAGTACACTTGGCATATAAGAGGCACTTAGTGGATCTCCCTGTAAGCCCTTCTTAGCTCCTTATTACATATATATTTCAAATTAGCTGGGACAAAATATATTGATGACAGTGAAAATAGGAAGCCCCTAAAAATTGCAGAAGACCTCAAAACCAAAGAGCACATATTCTTTTATATTTCTAACTCATCTAGGGGGTAGCCAAACTACTAAAAATAGAGGTAATTAATACTACTTTAATTCGTTGATTTGTTTTGTTTCATTTAAAAAAATTAAAACTAAAGTTTACAAAATAATTTTGCTTGAGAATAACGTGGACGTATAGAGTATAAAGAAAAGTCCTATGGAGTGATTTAAATCTTTAGCCCTTTCAAGAAACAATAATGAGTTTAAACAATGTCAGATTAGGACATGAAGTACCAGAAGGATCACTGAACAAGAGCAGGCACGTTTTCAGTGCACTCTGTCCCATACAAGCTGCATCGTTTAATTACTGGTTCAATGTAAGGTTAATAATTACTATCAACTTTCACATTCACTTAAAGTTTTTCTGAGAAGATATTAACAATACACTGACATTTAGAGCTTGGGATTTCTATCAAGTATGTGTGCTGGAGAAGGAAGTTTATGGGAGAGACTCCATTATACAGAATACAGGCAATAGCAGATTTACTCCACCAGTGTAGCCAGTATAAATAATGTTTAACACCTAAAAAAAATCTGTAATTTATCATTCTTTATGTTTCTTAATAGACTTTTTGGGGGAAATAAATACAGGTTGGGAAGACTGTCAGTCAAGATAGCCAATATGTATCATCTTTGAAGATTAGATTTAGGTGAATATGTTTGTATACATAATTTAAAATTATTTTTTATAGTAATCTGAATTATTATTCTGAAATGCATTAGCCAATGTTTGTTAACATGCTAAAGGGAATTTTCTTTTTCTAGAATATATCTATAATATAATCAACCCAAAATGAAGTGCCTTGTTTGACAGAAAGAGGTAATCTTGATTGTATAAATTTCAAGCTGGTTAAATAATTGGAGACATGACATCTGTTGAAAAATTTTTTCTTTTGATGTCGGAGAAAGTCTCAGCCCTTTTCTTCACATACTCAGTATAATTTAAGCATCTCATAACGTTTTTACTAGAGTTTTTTTTAAACATAATATTCCATTTGCAAAACTAATGCTATAAAATGTTAGCCGATCACTAGTCAAACTTATTTTTCTTTCTAGTTAAAATTTTAGTTTATTTTAAAAATACATTTTTGTCTCTTTTTATTTTAATTTTTACATGCACTTTACATAAGAGGTTAGAGTTAGCTTCCTCCTACCAAGAGATTAAAAAAACAATGATATTAACATTTTACAATTAATAACTTTATCTTCTTGTATAATTTATTTTCCCAATTGCCCATAATTGTTTTGAACACCACCTTACTGCTTTTTTCTCTGCCCTAACTTCCTTCTGTATGTTGTCAAGCTCAAGAACCAATGACACGATCTCTCATTGATCACAGACAAGTATAAAGGACTTTTTTTTTTGAGTTGGAGTCTCACTCTGTCGCCCAGACTGTAGTGCAGTGGCCGCTCCCGGCCACCACAGCCTCGACCTGCTGGGCTCCGGTGATCCTTCCGCCTCAGCCTTCCGAGTAGCCGGAACTACAGGCATGCACTACCACGCCCGGCTGATTTTTTTATTTATTGTAGAGATGAGGTCTCGCTGCCCAGGCGGGTCTCGAACCCGCGGGCTCAGACAATCTACTCACCTCAGCCTCCCAAAGGCGCGGGATTACAGGCTGAGCCACCGAGTCCGGCTATAAAGGACTTTCTACTCGACCTATCACTTGCATGTCAAATACGTATTTCACATCTATTATGTCCAAAACTATACTTGTGATCCCTAACTCTCCTGCACAAAAAAAATTTCCTGTGTCCCAAAACTTAAGTCTTGCGATTGTTTTTACTTTTTGAGTTATGAGACTAAGCATCATTTAGTTTTTTGTTTTTTTTTCATTTCACATTCTGTTTTCAAAAATCTTGTCATATTTACCTCTAAACTATAACCCGATCAGGCCACAGCTCTCCATGTCAGGTGCTAATATTCTGGCATAAGTCTTTAATATCTGATACTTGCTTGAACTGTTTCCTAAATGGGTTGTATACCTGTATATTTTTTGCCATTCCTTCAGTCTGTTCTCCATTGAGCAATCAGAATGATCTTTTATAAATAGATTAGAACATGCAACTTCCAGGAAACAAAAAATGGTTTCTCATGTCATATAGAGTAGAAGGCAGGTATTTAAGTGGCCAGCAAGATGCTCTGAGACCTGTCCTCCATAACCTGTAGGTCTTGCACCTCTCACACTGCTCTTCCCTCAGCTAATTTTTGTCACGCTGCATTTATGTTCTCTAAAACATACCAAGTCCATTCTTGCCTCAGGGAATACTTGCTTTCTTTTCTGCCTTGAATATACTTCCTGATATTTTATAATGGCTTAGCTCTTCACATTATTCATGTCTCTTCTCAAATGTCACCTCCCCAGAAAGGTTTTCCTGAAACAATTTGAAACAATATGATCATTTGCCAAGCAAAAATTACACCAGACAAAGTTAAGTGGGCTAGAAAGACGTCATTTAAGCTTATTGAAAAAGGAGAAAGAGACCACAACCCGAATCTGAACTCAACTCCCCTGAAGCAAAAGAAGTAGAATTTTTAAGAGCTGGAGTAAGAAGGAGCTCATAGGCCATCTGTGTTTGCTAATTGACTTTACCAAAAGAAAGAGTAAACTTTCTCCCATCTTCATGATAGTAGGTCATTTGATAACTTGGAGCAAGGTGCTCACCTTAGTTAGGCTCTTACCATTTCATAAAGTCTGGAAGGTAAGGCTTCCATCATTCTTGATAGTTACATTTCACAGAGTTGGCTCTAAGGTAATCAAGAAAGGTGTTTAGAGATCTAAAACTGGTACGAGGACTTTTAAAGTGATTTACATCTAAAAGAAGCAGATAAAGAGTATACAACTATAAGCTTTCTAAAGCAAATGTTCTAAGAAAAGGGAGAGATCGGGTGTGTAATGAGTCACAAACAATGCTGTCTAAAGTCTAGATAAACTGAAAACATTAAGACTATTTTGCTAACACTTTCCCCTCTCATTTTATTCCCTTACTCAACTTTATTTTATTTTTTTCTTTTGACTTGATTATAACTATTTTTTTCCCAATAGACCGTAAGCTTTATAATGGCAGCAATTTTATCAATAGGATTCCAAATCACAGTCTTAAAATCTAGATCTATTCCTAGCACACAGTAAGTAAATATTTAATAATTTTTAAAATGAATGATCATGACACTGAACAATCAACTTAGTACAAAGCACAATGAGTTGGAAAAATGTGAATCATTAAGGTTTTACAAAATGTATGTCAAGAAAGGTGTTTAGAGATCTAAAACTGGTACGAGGACTTTTAAAGTGATTTACATCTAAATTAAAGTTAAATGTTAATTGACAAGTTTGAGGATAAGAAAATTAACAGAGATGTTTCATTATGATATTCCCACTATGTATATTTACAGTAAAATACATGAAGTAACACCAGCATTGCAAAATAAACTGCTTCTTTGTTGCAAAATCTCTAAAGCTCAAATGTGGGGTTTCAAAAAATGTGATGATAATACCAGTCTTTGACCAGATCTTTGGAAAAACGGATTGAGAAAAATAACTGCTATGACTCAGGGTTCTTCAAACTGGCCTGAAGCAAAAACTCTTGAATTAGTTAACTCTGTTGTGAAATGTACTCCCAGGGAAGAAAAAGAAGAGTGCTTTGTGATGAGTTAATTGCTTAGTCTCATTAGCTGTCTTCCTTGAGGCTTTAGGACAGGTTTGTATCTCTGCATCACATCTTTGGGGAAAGGAAGGAAGATGAGTTTATCTACCAAGCTTACATAGTGTGATAGACTTGAGGCCCGGTTAGGTCATGCCCATGAGCTACCTGAGGGACCAGCAGAAGCTTCCTTGGTAGCCCCTAGATTTCTAGAACAGCAAAAGTGGAAACAAAAGTATATGGGCAGCGTACATTGTTTCTAGAAAATGCCAAAATTGAAATAAAAATAATTTTATAGTTCTGTATATTGGGAATAGTCTACCCTTTGGGCCACTCGTGGTTGTTGTTGAACTGTTTATGGCAATCATCTGTCACAGAAGCACCAAAATATATCTCAGTGAATCGACTTGATCTCAGACATACTTCTCTTTATTTCTGTGCGGCAAAAAAGAAGCTCATGGCAACCAGAATTGACTATCCCTGCCAGATTTCAACTTTTTAGTTGCCTTTGATTTACTGACAAGAAGATACTAAAGTAATCAGATAAAACTCATAGCTTTCATTTCAATGGAACCTTACAGAAGCTTTCTCTGCATGGAAACTAGAACCGCTAACTCATATAATTAAAGATAGTGGAATGAGAAATCAAATTCCATAATTGGGTACCCAAAAATGGTGGTAATAAGACCCAGATCTACTGACATCTTTAGGTTCCTGACCTATATATTCTAGATATTGGGAATATAATGCTTTATATCAGTCATTGGATTGTTGCAGACGACCTCATGATAGCATATTTGTCTGTTCAGGCTGCCATGACTTAATGTCATAGACTCAGTGGCTTAAATAACAAAAATTTATTTCTCACAATTCTGTAACTAGGAAGTCTAAGATGAAGTCATCATGATAGCTAATTCTGTTTCCAGTGAGGGCTTTCTTTCTGGCTTGCAGATGGTCACTTTCTGGCTGTGTCCTCATGTGATAGTAAGAGAGAGAATGAGCTCCCTAGTATCTTTACTTATAAGGATACCAATCCTATCAAATTATAGCCCTATCATTATAACCTCATTTAACCTTAATTATTTCTTTAAAGGCTATTTTTCAAATATAGTCACATTAATGTGTTAGGGCTTTAAAATATCACTTTTGAACGTACCCCATTAAGGTCATAAAAAATAGTAGCCTCAATCTAGAAGACATTTTCTATTCAGACTGTGTGCTTGTAGCTAATGGAACACATGGTAAGACCAGCGAATTCCATGGACATTTGCCAAAAAGCAGTATCACTGCTTTTTACCAGATCACCACTAACCTGTACTTTATCACAATTAATCATAAGTGAAACTTTAGTAATTATGAAGTTTAAGACAATGACAATATTGTTTTCAGATTTCTTGGTAAACTCCAAAAGTCCATCCTGATTTTATGCTTTCCCAGCTAGCTTTTGCTACTAAACCTCTTAACCTGAGAACCTTAGAAAATAGGGCTACCAGGGCTCAGTGGCCCAGCCTGTAATCCCAGTGTTTTGGAAGGCTGAGGTGAGTGGATTGCCTGAGCCCACGGGTTCGAGACCCGCCTGGGCAAGTTGGTGAGACCTCATCTCTACCATAAATCAAAAATCAGCTGGGCATGGTAGCGCGCGCCTGTAGTTCCATCTACTTGGAAGGTTGAGGCAGAAGGATCCCCGGAGCCCAGCAGGTCGAGGCTGCGGTGACCGGGAGCAGCCACTGCACTCCAGTCTGGGTAACAGAGTGAGACTCCAACTAAAAAAAAAACAAAACAGGGCTGGGTGTTATAGCTTATGAGCCAATATTCTTGGGGAGTGCAACCCCAAGGGGAAAAATCTGAGACAATTAAGGAGGAAAAATATATACAGGAACGTGTATTACCAAGTTTCATTAAAAATTGATTATTTCAGCCTAAATAAATGTCTTCAGAGAGCCCGTATAAACCTATTGTATCTGAACCATGCCTTGTGGGCAGACTAGGAGGGCAGAAGAAGCAATCCAACATCTCTTCTTGCTTCTGGTATAAATTCACTGAATGAGGACAGTGGCAGTTTAGTGTCTTGGCAGAAACAGGGGACCCCAACTTGATGGTGAGGTATGGGTGTGGAGCAGTGACAGAGGCACACCAGCAACACCTCCAGTTTTTGCCAGGGCTGCTCCAACCAGAAAACATAGCAAATGCATGAGTTATGATATGCATAAGCTAGAACTCATGCAGGTGCATTTATGATTTTTCTTATGTTTTATATAAATTAAGGTCTTATGAGCAATATTGCACACCTATTATGCATATGAATTT
This sequence comes from Cephalopachus bancanus, assembly GCA_027257055.1. Classification (NCBI taxonomy): domain Eukaryota; kingdom Metazoa; phylum Chordata; class Mammalia; order Primates; family Tarsiidae; genus Cephalopachus; species Cephalopachus bancanus. The sequence continues at coordinate 3,242,776 of JAPVLO010000074.1, forward strand.
AGTACCCAATGTCCATCAAAGATTAGGAGGCAACTTCAAGATGAGAGACAGAGGTGAGCAGAATGACAACAGCAAGAAAATAAGTAAAGGTTATGTGGGGTTAACAAAATCATAGCAGAAAGCAAAATGAATGGAGAGCCTAGAACATATGTAGGTAAGAACTAGGGTAGAAAAAATTTAATCTGTCTGTGTTTATACTAATACCCAGTAAGATCCATCATTTGTATATCACAGATGGCTAAGAGTGCTCCTTCAGTCACTATTTGGAGTGAAACTTGCATCATTTTTATAATTATTTCAAGCAATAGAATATGTAAAATAACAACATAAAATATGTCATAATAATTAAAATAAATTATCTGCAGCATATTGTTTTAGTTTTCAGTCTTAGAGACTTTAAATAATATAAAAATAGTGAGTATAGTCACTATCAGGTAACACTTTCCTGCTTGATAGAACCATAGTATGCACTAAGCAGAATATATAAATAAGAATAATATTTTTATTCTAGAATAGCAATCAAGTTGTTAATTAGTAATGTTTAATGATCACACATTGCATGTGATTTTGTGTAAAGAGAAAGCCTTAAAAAGATGAAGGGGAAGGTTTGTAAGTAATCCACGCATAGAAACTACTTGAAAGCTCATGCCATATGCCAGTGAGTAAAAATGATATGGTATTTCTAATCTTAGCAACTGCAATCAGACCCCAATTTAACAAAATGAAAATGTTCATGGATAAAACACAAATGGCTCTTATAATTTTGAATACAAAACCATGATATCAGTTCTAACAACAACATATTTCTTCCCAGGTCTTACAGCAACTTATAGTTGAAAACACAATTCAGGTCCTTCTAACATTTCAAATAATAAACACGCTTGACTTGGGTTTAAGGCATACGCACTTTATAGGATACAAATTCTGTCCTTGAGACTTAATTTGCTTATCTTCGTGTATATGTTTTGAGTATAACGGAGAAGATGAGAATTTACATCTAACTTTTTAACTGGAACTTTTCTCCCTAGCTTTAAGACAATATCTATCAATCACATGCCAAAAGCACTTTATAAAGAGACTAAAGAAAAGGAACTAGTTTCTGAATTATTTAGTCCTTGTCACTCTACACCTGACAGTATCTTTATATTACCCTTCTTTGTATAATTTGTGCATATAGAAGTTACTTTGTCCTCAGATGTTAGAAGACAATAGGACAGAAAGAATATACGCTTCCCACACAACTGTGTTGGGAAATTAAGCAAAAGAACAGGAAAAAAAATGTGTTTTTATTCTCATTTCTGGAGTTTTACTTGGATGTGTTTCACTCTCTGTCAAGCACTCCAATCCTACCTTAAAACGCCCCATAAAAATGTGTTCATAGAACAGACATTTGACAAAAAAGAGTGGCCAGGCTGCCATCCCGTGATAAATTTCTGTTAGGCTTTACAATACCAAGAGCATCATGTGTTGCATTCCTCTGAAACAACCCAAATGGCAGCCTGTAGCGGGGCAGTCTGACTTCCAGGCATTCTTGCTGAGTCTGGGCATTCACCAAGTTGTCTCGCTCCACAGGAAGCTTGATTGATGGTGACTTCGCTTGTCTCCAGCAGAGAAATCCACATTTTACTAGTCTATGGAGGACCATTCAGACATGTAATTGTCCATTCAATATTTCAAGTAATGTTTTACTGTAAGTTTTGACTTATTATTAACTCCTTCAGTTTCATTAAGGTAGAAAATAAGATAATTAAAAGGTCCTTTGGAAGAAAGATCTGTTGCTTTTACATCAGCAAATACTTTGAGCCCTCTACAATTGGATATTCCTAAATATATTGCTGTTTCATTTCAGAATGTTAATCTAGAACCAAATACCTCTTATGATCTCTATCTTAGTAAGAAAACATATGTATTATTGAGTCAGTAAATGAATCTTTATAATGCCAATGATGGAATAAAACATTTTTCTGCAAAAAAAAATGTGCATGGGCTCAACTTTATATTCTTTAATCTTCTCATTAAGCTCAACCATAAGAGAGCTATTTGCTCATAAATTCTCATGTTATATTGTTGAGGATACTTCTTTCTCTTTCACAAGCTGTCTGAGGTAGTGGTGTTGTCAACAACAGACTCCTTTTCCACTCTGGCATTGTTTATAGTCAATAAGGAGCTACCACGTTCCATAATTTATCAAAATAAAAAAAAATGAAGCTTAAAAAGAAACCTCAAATTCTCTGTTCAGAAAAGTAGGGACCCAAATATATCAGCATTCATAAATTTCCTATCCCTTTTAGCTTACCCTGGCTCTCCTGCAGAAGAAAATCTGATAACACATCTGGAAACATTACTAGAAAATTATAAAAGCGGTGAAATATATTTTAATGCTACTTTTTCTTAACCATTAATAAAGCATCTTATTAAATGGGAGTAAGAAGGTGGAGTTATTAATTTTCATTTTGGCAACTACTTAAAATATTCCACCTATTTCAGAAGAGTAAATAAGAAGGAAATAGAGCTAGGATTTTCTTTTCTTTTTTTTTTTTTTCTTTTTGATCTAGCATATATGAGAAAAATATATACAGAGAAACCTGGAAAGATTTCCTTCACCTCTAAAATGGCTATGCAATAAGACTAACTGCCATTTACAGAAACAAAAAAGCATAAATTCCCTTAAGCATGCAGAAAAGGTACAAAAATCCACAGGTTTTTTTGTTTTTTTTTGGTTTGGGTCATTTTCAGCTTGCAGTCTTGCTCTAAATAACAAACACAGTGTGTGTTTCACAGTGCTAACATTTTAAACTGCACGCTTCCAAATCAGATTAGAGTTGCAAATGGTAAAATGGCTTTAGCACTTGGAAAGTTCTTTGATTTGAAATTTTGTCTAGCACTGAACATGCTGGTGAACAAAATAAATATTAAACCTTCATCAGTAAAGGAACAGAAATGCCAAATTAGCACTTGGATAATTTTAATCAAGCAAAATATGATTACCTTAATTAGATAAAACTGCCATTTCAGCCAAACTTTATTCCTAATATTTTGTAAAGATTTTGCCAATACAATTTTGGAAAGACTAATACATCAACTTCCTATTCTATTTTCACTTTACTTTTTTTGCAATGCAACATTTAACCCAGTAAATATCCTAGTAAGAATTTACTTTTATTTAGTTTATGAAACAATACAAAATAGTATGCAAACACAAATTATAGAGTGAAAATATATGTCCATCTATTCCTATGTGTCTCAAGAGACTAAGCGGGGAATGATTTGATCAAATCAGTTTTGTAGCAGCAGATCTTATTTAGCTTCTAAAAATGTTTGTAACATTTTATAGTACATGCCTAAATTATTAAATAAAAATAGACAAACCTTTCAGAGTAAAGTTGTTAGCCTCTAATAAACATTTTTGAGTTGTATGTCAAAATTTGAGTTTCACAGTGTGTCTAAATTCAAACTGTGAATAAAAATAATACACTCTCAATGTTTTGGCAAATGTACTGCACTCCACATCAGACAGTGGTTCATGACAATCCACTCTCACAGATTTATGTAGCTTGAAAGTTTCTTTCCAAATGCAAATAACCATGTGGCTAAATTTAACAGTAAAATGATCTTCCTCATTATCATGGAGAGGGGAAAAAAAAACAAGTTTAATATTTAAATTATTTGAATCAGTGATATCAGTATTATCAAACATCTCTATGGCAAATATGTATTAAATGTGGACTCTGCAGAGGCAAGGGATTGCAGAGGAATTTTTTGTTTGTTTTTGTTTTAAAATAATTTATTTATTTATCTACTCCTGCTGAATTACAAACATTTTTGGGCAGGGGGTGTTTGCCTCCACATCTTTGAATCACCTGTTTCTAGCACAATGTCTGCCACACCCCCAAAATACAGAATATATGTTTTCCCGATCAGTGCATGGAGCATTTTCCAATATAAACCACATGTTAGCCACAAAACAAGTGTCAATAAATTCACAATAACATAAATCATATCAAGTATCTTCTCAGAGCACAGTTGAATAAAACTAGAAATCAACTCCAAAAAACCCCTCCTAACTCAACAAACACATGAAAATGAAACAATCTGTTTCTGAAAGACCTTTGAGTTAACAATGAAATCAAGATGGAAGTTAAAGAAAATGTGAAATGCATGAAATTACAAAAGTTACCAAAGACTCTGGGATAAAGCAAAAAGTGTTATAAAATAAATAGTGCTGGGAAAATTGGATGACCATGTGCTATCCAATGAAACTGAATTCCAATCTCTCACCATATACAAAAATTAACTCAAGATATATTTAAAGACTTAAATACAAGATCTGAAGCCATAAAAGTTCTAGAAGAAAACGTAAGAAAATATGTTCTAGCTATTGGCTGAGGCAAAGAAATTATGTCTATACCCCCAAAAGCAAATGTAATAAAAACAAATTAAGTGGCTCTTAATTAAACTAAAAAGCTTCTATACAGAAAAAGAAATAATCAACAGAATAAACAGGCAACCTATAGAATGGGAGAAAAATATTCACAAAGTATATATCCAACAGGGGTCTAATATACAGAATCTACAAAGAACTAAAAAATATCAGCAAAAAAATCAAACAGAAATAAACACAAATAACTCCGTTGAAAAGTAAGCAAATAATATAGCAAACATTTCTTAAAATAAGATAAACAAATGACCAAAAAAATATTTCAAAATGCTCAACATCACTAATCATCAGAAAAAGGAAAATAAAGCCACAATGAGATGCCACCTTACACCAGTCAATTGGTCATTATTTAAAATACAAAAAAACCTCTACTGCTTCCGGTAACACAGAAGTCAAGTGCCATTTTTTAAAATCAGCAAAGCCCTTCCCAGGAGGAAGCTGCCAGGAAGGACTGCAGACTCCAGGCTCTGCCTTACCACTGCAGTATTTGGCCATACTTAACAGAAGGGATGTGCTCCAGGTTGCCCACCATGAAGTGATGGACTAGATCTCCCTGACCTGTGGGCTAGCTAGGGACTGATCATGACCCAGAGGGAATATCCCCAAAGCATAAACTTCAGAGGGACAGGACAGTACTGGGAATCATTTGCCTTACCCTATACCTGGATTCAGCTATGGGACAAAGGGTATGACCAGAAAAGGATGAGGAAGACCCCTAAAGAGATCAGCAGTGAGTTTGGGACTGATCCAATCCCCTCCTCCCCAGCAATTCTCTGACTATCAGACTCATGCTGCTGGGGCATGACTGAGAGGGATGAACTCAGGTGGAGCCTGAATGTCAGTCACTATAGGTAGACTGTACTCCAGGATAAGCCTGAATGACCCCTCTGCTCCAGTATCTGGGGAGGAGACAACCCCGCACCTATCCATCTGAGGAGATCTCCCTGACCACACTAGCATGGAAAAGAAACACTGAAACCTCACCTTCCCCCAGCACCCCTTCCTCCTTCCCTGGGCCAGACACTGGAGAGATTGTGAATGAGGCCACAACTCCACAGAAGACAGCAAAGAGGCTTATCTGTGAACAGCTGGGAACATGAGAACGATTACAGAATTTATCACAAGAGGGTGCTGAGTGCCCAGAATAATTTAATTTTTTTTCTTTTGTTCTTTTGGTGTATTTGAATGTGCATGTGATGGTTGAATTGGTGTTCCCCTCCTTTTTTGTCTCTTTTTCTATCTTTTTTTCTCCATTTTTTTGTTTTCTGTTTATGTGTGTACCTGAATGATTGAATGCTCAACTTTTAGTTTCATTTTGTTGTTGTTGTTATTCTGTTTTTTTAGTTTAATGTATGTGGGAATGTGTGTGTGAGGGTTCAATTTGCATTCCCTCCCTTTTTTTCCTCTTTCTTTTTTGTGTTGAGTGTGTGTGTGTGTTTGTTTTCCTGTATTTTGGGGTTTTTTTGGGGGGGAAGGGAGTCTTGTTTTTTTCTCCCTGCTTTAATTTGTGTGTGTGTGTGTGTGTGTGTGTTTGCTTTGATTTCCGCTTTTGCTTTTCTGTGTTGTTTTTTTTTGTCCTTCCTATTTCATTTGATTTTTCTCTGTTCTCTTCTTTACTGTTACTTTATCTTGGACTCAGGGGTACACACATTTACCTGTTGCATCATCATATAGAAAGGTGGTGGGTCTCATGGAACCCATACCACAGTCAGTGAACATTGTGAATTGCAAGTAGTTTCTAAATCCTAGCTCCCCATCTTCTACTTATTTGATCTCAGAACTACAAGAGACAGCAAAGCTTCCCACCCCAGCCCTGTTTTAAAATAGAACAAATTCAGAGCACTGATAAGGGAAGAATAGAGGACCAAGCAAGCCTCAGAAGTTAAAGCCCCTCCCACTGCCACTGAATAATATAACTGAGGAGAAAAGAAAGAGATTCATCACAAATAAGGAAAAATCAATGGAAGAACACAGGTAATCCCCAGTGTACTAAAGAGACAACACCTGAAAAATCAGACCTAAGAGCCTAAACAATGGAGGTTAACAAGTGACCCCAGAATACAACAGGGATTAGGAAATGGATGGAAAGAGTGAATAAGACTCAAGAAAGACAACGTACAACACTGAAAGAACTTATAACAGAGATATTGGCCATAAAACCTTCACCCAGGAAACAAATAGATGATGAGTATGAAAAGCAGAATTAATCAAGCAGAAGCAAGAATCTCAGAGTTTGAAGATCCAAACATGGAATTAACCTGATTGCTAAAAACATAGAAAGAAAACTCAGAAAGAAAGAACAAAGCCACCAAGAGATGTGCGATTATATCAAGAGGCCAAACCAATACCTAATTGGTATCCCTGAAGAAGAAAGGGAAATGTAAAACACCTTGAAGCAAATATTCCAGGATATTATCCAAGAAAACTTGCCCCATTTCATCAGAGATGTGACCATCCAAATATAAGAGATAAAAAGAACCTCAGCAAGACATCAAACAAGACCAACCACTATACACATAGTAATTCACCTACATATAGTAGGCATACAAGAAAAAAATTATAAAGGTATCTAGAGAGAAAATTCAGACTAACTACTGGGGAATCAGTATAATCAGTGTAATCAGAATAGCAATCAGACCTATCGGCAGAAACACTACAAGCTAGACCAATCAGACCTATCAACAGAAACACTACAAGCTAGAAGGAACTGAAGTCCAATTTTTAAAGTTCTCAAAGATAAATAATTTCAACCAATAATTTCCTACACATGCTCAGCTTCATCAGCATTGGAGAATTAAAAATCTTCCCAGACATCCAATCCCTAAGAGATCAGACAGTTTCCAGGCCAATTCTACAGGAGATGTTTAAAAAGGTATTAGGCACAGAAAAAAGAAAAACCATGCAATCCCCCCCCAAAAAAATCAGGAGTACACGGAATCAACAGAGAGTACATCATGACTGCAAATGTGAAAACACACATATACATCAACACAAAAGTTAAATGAAAACAGGTAAAAAGGAAAAAAAACTTTATAGATACCTCATGATGGGAATAACACTCACATCTCAATATTCAACATGAATGTGAATGGATTAAATGCACCACTGAAAAGACATAGAATGACAAACTAACTTTAAAAAAAAGACACAATAATTTGTTGCATCTAAGAAACTCATCTTACCATAAGGGATGCACACAGACTCAAAGTTATAGGATAGGAAATGAAGTTCCAGGTGAACTTCACAAAAGAAGGCAGGAGTCATGATCTTAATATCAGACAAAATAACCTTTAAGCAATCAAAAATTAAAACAAGATGTGAAAGGACAGTACATAATAATAAAAGGCTTAATCCATCAATAAGAAATATCCATTCTAAGCATATATGCACCTAACACAAGAGGACCAGCATTTATAAAGTAATAATTAAATAAACTAAAAAAGGATATTGACTCTACCACTATTATAGGTGGGGACTTAAATATCCTACTAACAACCGTAGATAGACCACTGAGGCAAAAAATCAACAAAGTGATCTGGAATCTCAACTTGACACTTGACCAAATGGACTTAATAGATACCTACAGACTATTCTACCCAACAACCACAGAATATACATTCTACTCATCATCACATAGAATGTACTCCATGATCGATCACATCCTTGGTCATAAATCAAGCATAAACATATTTCATAAGATCAAAATACTGCCATGCACCTTCTCAGACCACAGTGGAATAAAAATAAATATCAACACCAACAAAATTCCCCCAAAACCCACAAAGACATGGACACTAAACAGTATGTTGTTGAACAATTCCTGGGTCAACACAGAAATCAAAACAGAAATTAAAAGATTCATGTAAACAAATTAAAATGAAGAAACTTTTTAATACATCATACCAAAACCTCTGGTATACCATGAAAACAGTTCTAAGAGGGGAATTTGTATCTCTATGAACACATATCAAGAAAATGGAAAGATCACAAGTTAACAGTCTAACAAATAAACTAAGGGAGTTGGAAAAGAAAGAACACCAAAACCCTAACTTCAGCAAAAGAATCCAGATCACCAAAATAAAAACCCAAATATGGGACATAGAAGACAAAAATATCATAGAAAATATCAACAAAACAAAACGCTTATTCTTTGAAAGGATAAACAAGATTGATGGACCTTTAGGCAGAAGGACAAGAAAAAAAGAGAAAAATCCAGATTAGGCACTATCAGAAATGCAAAAGAGCAAATCACAACTGACCCCAAAGAAATACAAAAGAGTATCAAAGATTACTATGCACTCCTGTATGGAAAAAATATTGATGACCTAAATAAAATGGAGGACTTTCTGATGTCACACAACCTCTCAAGGTTGAAACAAGAAGACACTGAGACACTAAATTGATTCAATAACACCCCAGGAAATTGACTCTGTCATAAGAAAACTACCTATAAAAAAAGGCCCTGGACCAGATGGCTTTCCAACAGAATGCTACAAAACATACAAGAAGGAGCAGTCAATCTTATTTAAAGTATTCCAACCAATTGAGAAACATGGAATTCTCCCCAATTCATTTTACAAAGCTAATATCATACTGATACCCAAAGCGGGTAAAGATCCAGCAAAAAAAGAGAACTATAGGCCAATATAGTTGATGAACATAGATGCAAAAATTCTCAACAAGATTCTAGCAAATCATATCCAACAACACATTTCAAAAATTTTCTACCATGACCAAGTAGGCTTTATCCCTGGGATGCAGGGATGGTTCAACATCTGCAAGAACATAAATGTAGTTAAATACATCAACAGATGTCATAACAAGAACCACATTATTATATCATTAGTTAGATAGCTTTTGATGAAATCAAGCATCCCCTCTTTATAAAAACCCTTGGAAACCTAGGCATAAAAGGAACATACCTCAAAACAAAAAGTACCAATTATGAAAAACTTACAGCCAGAATATTGCTAAATGGACAGAAATGGGAAGCATTTCCCCTGAAAACCAGAAAGCCACAAGACTGCCCACTCTCACTCCTCCTGTTCAACATTGTGTTGGAAGTCCAGCTAGGGCAATTAGACAAGAAAAGGAAGTTAGGGGTAGCCAAATAGAAAAAGGGAAGCTGAGTCACCCATCTTTGCTGATGATATGGTCCTATACCTTGAAAATCCAAGAGAATGTGTCAGAAATCTCCTTGCACTGATAAAGGACTTTGGTATTCTCAGAGTACAACATAAATGTGCAAAAGACAGTTGCATACTTATACAACAACAAAAAGGCAGATAACCAAATAAAAAGCACAATTCCATTCACAATATTAAAAAATAATAATAAAACTAAATACCTCAACATCTTCGTAACCAGAGAAATGAAAGACCTATACAATGAAAGCTACAAAACACTGTTCTAAGAAATCCAAGAAGACACATACAAATGGAAAAATGTTCCATGATCACGGACAGGAAGAATAAACATTGTTAAGATGACCATTCTACCACAGGCAATTTATAGATTCAATGCAATATCTATTAAATTACAGCATCATTTTTCTCAGATCTGGAAACGACAATAAAGAAATTCATATGGAAACATAAACAAACATGGATATCCAAAACAATTCTCAGCAAAATAAACAAAAATTGAGAGGTATCATTTCCAGACTTTAAATTTACTATAAGGCTACAATAATCAAAACAGGCGGGTATAGGTGCAAGAACAGGCATTGAGACCAATAGAACAAGATAGAGAGCCTGGAAGCAAAACTTCAATTTCTCAACCAACTCATCTTCAACAAAGCCTCTACCAACAACCACTGGGGAAAGGATTACCTATTCAGTAAATGGTGTGGGAAGACTGACTGACCACACATGGAAGAGTGAAACAGGACCCCTACCTATAATCATACACAAAAGTCAACTTTAAATGCATCAAGACCTAAACATAAAATCTCAAATATTAAGAATCTCAGAAAACTCAGAAGATACTCTTAAGGAAGTTGGAGTAGGCAATCAATTCCTGATCAAAATCCCAGATGTCCAAGCCATAAGATATATGATAGACAAGTGGGACCTCATTAAACTGAAAGGCTTCTGCAAAACAAATGAAAACATCAAGAGAATGGGAAGACAACCACCAGAATAGGAAAAAAATATTTACCAGCTGTATATTTGACAAAGCCCTAACATCCAGGATCTGCAAGGAACTCAAACATGCCAAAAGGAAAAAAAAAAAAAAACTGCTTTGTCAAATATACAGCTGGTAAATATTTTTTTCCTATTCTGTTGGTTGTTTTCCCATTCTCTTGATGTTTTCGTTTGTTTTGCAGAAGCCTTTCAGTTTAATGAGGTCCCACTTGTCTATCATAGGCAAAAGATATAGACACTTCTCAAAAGAAAACATGTGGACAGCCAACAGACACATAAAAAAGTGCTCAACCTCACTAATCATCATATGTGCAAATCAAAACCACATTGAGATACCACCAACCCCAGTAAGAATGGTCTTCTTTAATAAAATAGAAAACAACTGATGCTGGTAAGGATGTGGAGAAAAGGGAACGCTTCTACACTGTTGATGAGAATGCAAACTAGTTCAACCTCTATGGAAAATAGTGTGGTGATTTCTAAAAGAACTAGAAAGTGACCATCCATTTGATCCAGCAATTTCCCCTATTGGGAATATACCTGAAGGAACTTAAATCTAACTACCAAAAAGACACCTGTACATGTATGCTTATTGCAGCACTATTCATAGTAGTAAAAACATGGAACCAACCCTGCTGACCTTCAAAAATGGACTGGAAAAAAATGTGGTATATATACATGTTAGAAAAGTATGCAGTGATAAAGGACAAAATTATGGATGCCACAGCAACTTGGATGAACTTAGAGTCTATAATACTCAGTGATCCACAGAAGCAACGAACTGAATACTACATGTTCTTACTCATAAGCTAACCCTGAATAGTTACCATAATATTGTAAGAAAGGGATTGGCAGTAGCATGACACTACCTGGAGAGGGAGGGGGCACACATAACATCAAAAACGGTACCTGATCTTAAGTCAGGCAATGTGGGGATCAGAGGGAAGCCCAAACTTTACCTGTACAATGACCACTTAAATACCTAATCTTGGTTTTACACCATCTCTTTAAAAAAAAAAAAGAAAGAAATTAACAAACAAGATAGTATATCGAAATGAAAGTGAAAAATAGCCAGAAAAAAGAAAAGAAAATATCAAAAAACAATAGATGTTGGTATGGATGCAGTAAAATGAAAATGCTTATACACTTTGGAGAGAATATAAATTAGTATAGTCTCTATGAAAAGCAGTATGGTGATTTCTCAAAGAAGTAAAAATAGATCTACCATTTGATCTAGCAATCCCACTATTTTGCATCCACTCAAAGGTCATTATACAAAGAAGACACCTGTACTCGTATGTTTATGACAGCACAATTCACAGTTGTCAAGACATGGAATTAATTTAAATGATTAGTGGGTAAAGAAAATGTGTGTGTGTGTGTGTGTGTGTGTGTTGTGTGTGTGTGTGTGTGTGTGTGTGTATCTCCAAAAGCATATATAATGGTATAATGGACATTGGAGTTTGAGTGAGGAAAAGAGGGAGAGTAAGGGATGAAAAATTGCCTTGAGTGCAATGTGCACAGATGGAGCTATACCTGTAGCTCAGTCTTCTTCACCACTGTACAACACATCTATGTAATCAAATACCAATTGTATTCCTAAAGTTATTTGAAATAAAAACTTAAAAAATAATAGTAATGAGTTAGTATTATACCAAATTGCTTTGAACACAGAAGAAATTATATACTGTATGTATACTCACAATGCAATAAACTACATTACATGGAAGGACACAAGCATAGTAAATAGTATGCATTTGTCTCAGTTTTTAGTCATATGCTTCTGGGTTCAATTTAATTTTATAGACTCCCTACTGTGTCTATTTACAAAATTGTTGTATCAGCATAATATTTTTGTTACAAGACATCTTCTATATATATCCATAAAAGACTGTTTAAATAACTGCTTTAGTAGTCTATAATAAAAAATAATTCAATGTGAAGTGTTGCTTATTATGTTGTCAGACTTACCTCACTGTAGAATGCTAATTGCTTGTGAATGAACAAGGTGAGTTCTCTGTTTCTGTGATATGTGAAACATGAACATAATGCTATTCATCATTATTTTGGCCATAAAAAAGGTTTAAACTGTGACATGTAAGAGCTTGGCATTTGTCACTTTTAGCCTTCCGACATGAAATAAGAAAACAAAATCAAGAACTCTTCTTGAACCCATCAGAGCACTGAGGTCACAAGGAAAACGCATCAAGCAAAATAAAAACAAACAAACCAAAAAAGACGCTTGGGTATAACATATCCAAATTACAGAAACCAATCATAAGACAATATCGTGAACAGAGCCAGAGGGATAAAATACTTTTACCTGTTAAAGAGCAGGGTCACATGAGAATTACACTGAGCCGGGCTCCGTGGCTCAGCCTGTAATCTCGCCCCTTTGGGAGGCTGAGGTGAGTGGATTGCCTGAGCCCGCGGGTTTGAAACCCGCCTGGGCAGCGAGACCTCATCTCTACAATAAATCAAAAAATGAGCCGGGCGTGGTAGCACGCGCCTGTAGTTCCAGCTACTTGGAAGGTTGAGGGGGAAGGAACGCTGGAGCCCATCAGGTCGATGCTGCAGTGGCCGGGAGTGGCCACTGCACTCCAGTCTGGGCGACAGAGTGGGACTCCAACTCAAAAAAAAAAAAAAAGAGAGAGAGAGAGAGAATTACACTGGATTTCCCATCACAGACCTTGCAAATGAGAAAGGAGTGAAGTGAATATTTAATATATTGAATGAGAGAACAACCAAAATGAAATTGTAGAATCAGAAAAATTATTCTTAAAATGTGAAGGAGAAATAAAGACTCTTAGACAAGTAAAAACTGAGTGTATTCTTCTCAGTTTTACTGCCCTCAGAGATACGTTAAAAGTTCTTCACTGAGAAGTAAAGTGATATAGGTGAAAAACTTGGGGTCCATAATAAAAGAGCCTTGGAGAAAGAATAAATCAAACTAAAATAAAATATTTTATTTTTCCTATTTCTTTTTTGAATATGTGGGGTTCATTTCAGGGTTAGGTATATAAAGATTCATTATGCTGGTACCCTTGTTGATGAGGTGTGCTCCCCCTCCCCTGGCAGTTTCCCACTGCTGCCAATACTTTTCTTACAGTATTGTGATAGTTGTTCAAGGTCTGCTTATGAGTGAGAACATATGATACTCCATTCTTTGTGTCTGTGAGAGATCACTCAGTATTATAAGCTGCAAAGTTCATAATTTTGTCCTTCATTGTAGCTGCATAATATTCCATTGCATATATGTACCACATTTTTTATCCAGTCCTCTTTCAATGGGCACCACAATTGGTTCCATATTTTTGCTATTGTGAATAATGCTGCGATAAACATGCGTGTGCAGGTATCATTTTCATAAAGTGATTTAAGTTCCTCTGAGACTATCCCAGTAGAGGGACTGATGAGTCATATGGAAGGTCGATTTTTAGATCTTTTAGGAATCGCCAAACTGTTTTCCACAGTGGTTGTACTAGTTTACACTCCTGCCAACAATGTAGAAGTGTTCCCTTTTCCCCACGTCCTCTCCAGCATCTGTTGCCTTTTGAGTTATTGCTGATGGGCATCCCAACTGGAGTTAGGTAGTAACACAGTGTGGTTTTAAATTGTATTTCTTTGATGACTAGTGAAACTGAAGATTTTTTCATGTATCTGAGCTGTCTGCCTGATCTCTCGATGGTTTCTTTGACTTTGCAGAAACTTGTCAATTTGATGAGGTCCCACTTGTCTATCTTCTCTCTTAAGGCATGGGCACTTGGGATTTTGACCAGGAATTGGTTGACAGTTCCAATTTCCATGAGGGTGTCTCCTGCATTTTCTAAGGTTCTTATAGTTTGAGTTTCTATGTTTAGGTTTTTGATCCATATAGTGTTGATTTTTGTGTAGGTGATAGGTAGGGGTCTTATTTTAATCTTCTGCATATGGTCAGCTAGTTTTCCCAGCATCATTTACTAAATAAGTTCTCCTCTCCCCAGTGGTTGGTGGTGGAGGTTTTGTCAAAGATGAGTTGGTTGAGAAACTAAAGTTTTGCTTCTGGAATCTCTATCCTGTTCCATTGGTGTATATGCCTGTTCTTGTACCAATACCAGACTTCCTCTATTTTTAATTGACCTAAAAGTTAGTTGTTTATTGAAAGCAATAATATTACCAATGCTATATCATTGGATTATTTTAGCACATGAATAACAGAAATGTTGTAAGGAATGGGAGAGAGAAATTGAGAATACTTGGTTACAAGCTACTTGCACTGCAAACAAGGTGTTTTAGAATTTGAAGTCAGATAAGTCTAAAATGTGTATTGTAAACTCTAGTGTCTCTGTGAAAGATTTTTCAAAAATAAAATTGATATGCTAAAAAAGGGATTAAAAAGGATTCCTGTGAAATGCTCAGTTAAGACAAGAAATAATCAGAAACAAGGAAAAAATAGAACAAAACAACTGCAATAAATAAAAAAGCAAATATGGCAGATATTAATTTAGCTATATCAATAATCACTGTAAGTGTGGAGGGTCTATATACAGTTAAAAGGGATTACCAGAGTGAATTCATATAAAATAAAATTCAACTACATGTTCTTTATAATACATCTAATTTAAATTCAAGTATTTAGATACATTAAAAAATGGAGAAATATAAACCATTCTGGATTCATTTGCTCAGGATGCTATAATCATATACTATAGACTAGTGGGCTTAAACAACATAAATTTATTTTCTCACAGTTCTGGAGACTGGGAAGTCCAAGATCAATGTACCAACATATAGGTCTTGGTGAGAGTGCTGTTCCTGTCATACAGATAACCGCATGCTCAGATAGCCTTTCCTTGCTGTGCTTTCCTGACCAAATAGAGCTCTTGCTTTCTTTTTGTTCATGTAAGGGCACTAATCTCTCCATGAAAGTCTCACCCTCATGACCAAATCTAAGCCCAATTACCTTCCAAAGACACGATCTCCAAATATTATAACATCAGGAGTTAGAATTTTCAACATGCACATTAGCGGGGACAAAAATATCCAACCTAATTTAATATATGCTTACATTAATCAAAATAAAGCTTGGTTAGTTTTCTTGGATAATTTTAGGCAAAGTAGACTTCAGAATAAGGTAGATTATTAGAGATAAATAGGGACATACATAATAATAAGGAATTGATTATCCAGAAAGATCCTTAACATATATGCATGCAACAAGAGTGCAACAAAATCTGTGCAGCCAAAACTAAATGACAGTGAAAAATACAAGCAGAGAGATAAACAACAAGGAAGTGAGTGATATACAAACTTAAATAAAATATTTCAGAATAAGCCTTACAGGAAAGAGGCAGTTTAGGAAACAAAAGAGTTGATGATGGCTTAAGCTCTATGGACATCTGGGGAAAAATATTGCAGGCAGAAGAAACAGCTGGTTCAAAGGTTTTGTATAAATTCACCTGATTTTTCTTCTCTCATAAACTGTATCTTCTTCATAGTGGCTGCTATTTTTTGAATGCTTATTATATGCTGCATAAAAAAGTCAGCCACTTTATACTTATTATAATTTTTAACCACAGCAATAACCTTAATAACCTTGAACAGATGACATTCTTTTTCTTGCTAAACAAACAAACAAACAAACAAAAACCCAGCAAATCTCAAGGCATCTAAAAATCTCGTATTACTTTAGTCTACATGGCTGATAATGGAAGGTATTAGAGTCTAATTCAGTTTTCTGCTGAAGGACTCAAGCATATTCTATTTTTATCTCTGTGACATTCCTTTCTTAAATGGGATCAAAAAATTATTACTATACGTACTCATTAATTCATCCAAGTGCTCCTAAAATTTATAACATATCACATGATTTGGTATAAAGCAAATTATTTAATAAAACACAGATAAAGGCACTTTACAAAATGGGCCTAAAAAAATTGATTTGAATTCTAAAAACTTGATGAGACATGAGACAATGGAAACAAGTAGCCATGACTCACCTTCCTTTTCTTCTACCTAATCTCAAACTTTGAGAATATAGTTATATGGTACTTCAGCTTATCATAAAATATTGGATCAGAGGTTTGTTGCCTTTGACCAAATGTCATTTATTAGACTACTTATTTAACACAAAATAGTTTCGATTTGAACTTTCATATAAATCATAAAGATTATAACAATGAAGGTTGAGTCTATACTATAATTACCATTTGAAAAGGTCCTTGTACAGTTGCCAGTGCGAATCCATAACTCACTTTTCTGCACCCTTTACAAGGAGTAGTGAGAGTAAAGAAATTGTAAGACAATTAAAAATGATGGATATTTATATTTCAAATAAGCAAGCGTAAACTCTATTGAATCCATGATTTATCACCTGTACTATAAGAAAATCAATCAATATGCTTACATTTTTTTAACCAAATTAACAATATGCAATTTTAAAATGTAATAAACATTGTAGAATGATCACCAATAAAGTAACTTTATTGAAAAATCTTATTATCTTAATTATTTGCAAAGTGCCTATTTCTAGTGAAAGTTTCAAATAAAAATTGGCTAAGAACCACTGTCATTGACTTTTTTTCAGGGTTGTAATTTACCTCTTTTATGGATACTATTTGTAATTATTCACAGCAACAAGTCTGCTAAATTAAATAAAAAATTAATATGATTTGACAGATGTATGGATGAACTCCTGAAACTGTATTGATTTTCTGGCCATTAAACCACATGTAGCTGGATAGAATATAATCTTTCACGGGTGCAAACATATTTTTGAGATTTTTTTTCTCCATTTTAAGTAGATAGTCTCTACTTTGGAGACTATCTATATATATATATTTTTTCAACTTGGCAAAATTAAACTTAGCTAAGGCCTAAAATCATAGATACACTGATCCCAGGTAATTTAATATTCAACATGTTCAATATTCTTGTAAAATAAGGTATCTGACTACTCTAGGGGTAGGATTTAATCTTGTTGAATATGTGGATATTATTATTTTTATATCATATGTGATTCTTATTGATTTACTTTTTTATTTGTATAAATTTATAAGCTGCATGTGAAGTTTTGTTACATGTATTAAATGCATAGTCAGGGTATTTAGGGTGTCCATCATCCAAGCACTATATTTATTTTTTTCTTAATTTTTAAAATTTATTATAGAGCTATGAGGTACAAGTGAGGATTTACTACATAAGTAGGCTGCATGCAGGCGAAGTTTGGGCTTCTAGGTGGCCGTCAATCTCCCGATACGGGCCAGGTAACTTTGTGTTGTCACATGGTTCCCACCCTCCTGAATCCCCCCTTCCCCTTCTTTAGCTGTGCCCAGCAACTGCCAATCACCCTTGTGCTAATGCGACTGGTGGTCAGGGCCCACTTTTGAGTGACAACATGTAGAATTTACTTATATCTTTCTGTGATGGTTCACTTAGAATGAAGGTCTCCTGCTGCATTTAAGTTGCTGAGAAGACTGATTTTGTTCTTCTTTATGACTGTGTAATATTCCATTGTGTATATGTACCACATTTTCTTTAACCAATCCACTTTTGAATGCAGCAGGGTTGGTTCCATGTTTTTGCTATTGGGAATATTGCAGTGATAAACATGCATGTCCAAGTGTCTTTTGGGTATAGTGATTTATGTTCCTCTGGGTATATTACCAGAAGAGGGATTGCTGGATTGTATGGAAGATCAATTCTTCATCATTTTAGGACTCATCATACTGCTTTCTATAGAGGTTGGACTTCTTACATTCAGACCGACATGTAGAAGTGTCCCTCTTTCTCTATGATCATACCAGTATCTCTTTGTTTTTCGGGTTTTCTTGTTTGTTTTTTCTTTTGCCTTATTAATGATAGCCATCCTTACTGGAATTAGGTGGTATCTCATTGTAGCTTTTTTACATTTCTCTAATTAGTGAAGTTGAGCATTCACTAATGTAATGTCTGTTCATATTCTTTGCCCTCTTTTTCATGGGTTGTTTTTTTTCCAGTTTGTTTGAGTTCCTTGTAGATCCTGGATGTTAGGCCTTTGCTAGATCCTGGATATTATGTCTTTGTTAGGCCTTTGTTAGACTTCTGTTTGATGCATATTTTGCAAATATTTTTTCCCACTCTGTGGATTTGTCTCTTTACTCTCTTGATAGTTTCTTTTACTATGCAAAAACTTTTCAGTTTCATGAGGTCCCACCTGCCTATCTTAACTTTTGTAGTATTCACTTTGGGGGACTTGGTCATAGATTTATTGCCTACTGCAATGTCCAGAAGGGTGTTTCCTATGTTTTTTCCCCAGGATTCTTAGAGGTTTAAGTTTTACATTGAGATCCTTTATCCATTTAGAATTGATTTCTTTTATATGGTGATAGTTAGGGGTCCAGTTTCATTATTCTGCAAGTGGTCAGTCAGTTTTCCCAGTCCCATTTGTGGAATATGGTGTCCTCTCTTCAGTGATTGTTACTGAAGGCTTTGTCAAAAATGAGTTGAGACTGTGTTTTTACTTCAGGCATTTCCATCTTGTTCCTTTGGTCTGTGTGCCTATTCCTGTACCTATACCATCTTGGTTACTGTAGCCTTGTAATAAAGTTTAAAGTCTGAAAGTGTGATACCCACTTTGTTTCTTTTGCTGAGGATTGTTTTGGCTATTCCTGCTCTTTTTTGTTTCCATATGAATTTCCGTATTGTGTTCAGGTCTGTGAAAAATGATTTTGGGAATTTGATGGGTATTGCATTGAATCTGTAAATTGCCTTGGGTAGGGTGGACATCTTGACAACATTGATTCTTCTGACCCATGAGCATAAAATGTTTTTTTCTATTTATTTGTGTCAACCTTGATTTATTTCAGCAGTGTTTTATAGTTCTCATTGTAAAGATCTTTCACTTCTCTGGTTAGATGGAAGCCAAGGTATTTCTTTGGTATGTGTGGGTGTGCCTACTGTGAATGAGATTGTGTTATTTGGTTTTCTGCCTACTTGTTGCAGGTGTATAAAAAGCAACGGTCTTTACACGATTTTATAATCTGAGACTTTACCAAAGTTGTTTATCTGTGTGAAGAGGTTTATGCCAGACTTTTTAGGATTTTCAAGGTATAGAATCATATTAACAACAAAAAGGAATAGTTTAACTTCATCTTTTTCTATTTGGATACCCCCGATTTTCTTCTCTTGACTGATTACTCTGGCTAGGACTTCTGGCACTATGTTTAATAGGAGGGATGAGAGTGGCCATCCTTGTCTTCTTCGAGTTCTTAGGGAAAATGCTTCCAGCTTATGCTCAGTGAGTAAATGTCTGTTAGTTTATTACAGATAGCTCATGTTGTTTTGAGGTATGTTTCTCCTATGCCTAGGTGTTTGAGAGTTTTTACCAAGAAGGGATGCTGGATTTTGTTGAAAGCTTTTTATGCATCTAGTGAGATAATTACATGGTTCTTGGCTTTACATAAGTTAATATGCTGAATTACATTTGCAGTCCTGTGAATGTTGAACCAGCCCTGCATCCCAGGAATGAAGTCTACCTGGTCTGGTGGATGATCTTTGATATGTATTGTTGGATCCAATTTGCAAGAATCTTGTTGAAAGTTTTTGGATCTATGTTCATCAAGAAGATTGGCTTATAATTCCTTTTCCTTGTTGAATCTCTTCCAGATTTGTATAATAGTATAATAGCTTCATAAAATGCGTTAGGGAGAATTCCATCATTCTCAGTTGCCTGGAATATTTTCAATAACTATGGTATCAACTCCACCTTATATGTCTTGTGGAATTCAGTTGGGAAGCCATCTGGTCTAGGACTTTTTTTGGTGGAGAGGTTTCTTATGATTGATTTGATTTTTTGGATTCATATTAAACTGTTTATAGTGTCAATTTCTTCTTGTTTCAACACTGGGAGGTTGTGTAATACTAAAAAATCCTCCATATCTTTTAGATTTTCTAGTTTATTTGCATACAGTTGTTCATAGTAATCTCTAATAATCTTTTGAATTTCTTCAGGATCAGTTGAGAAAAAAAATAAACTTTTTTGTTTCTAATTGCATTTATATTCTCCCTTTTTGTAGTCAGTCTGTCCAGGGTTCCCTCAATCTTATTTATCCTTTCAAAGAGCCAGCTTTTTGTCTTGTTGTCCTTGCTATGATTTTTTTGTGTTCTATATACTGCATTTGTGACTTTGTCTTAGTGACCTGGATTTTTCTACTGATCTTTATATTTTCTTGGTGTGTGAATGCAATGCTATGAATTTCCTCATAACACTGCTTTCATGGCATCCCAGGGATTCTGATAAGATGTGTCTTTGTTTTCATTTTCCTCCAGGAATCTTTTTATTTCTATCTCGTTTCTTTGTTAACTCAGAAGTCATTCAGTGGTCTGTTGTTTAGTGTACATGTCTTTGTGTGTTTTGGAGGTATCTTGTTGGTGGAAATATTTATTATTATTCCACTGTAACCTGAGAAGATGCATGCTATTATTTTAACTTTCTGAAATTTGTACACATTTGATTTATATGCAAGAATGTGATCAATCTTGGAATATGCTCCATGTGCTGATGAGTAGAATATATTTTCTATAGTTGTTGGGTTGAGAGTTCTGCAGATATCTATTAAATCCATTTAACCAAGTGTTCAGTTTAGTTCCAGATCTCTTTGTTGATTTTTTTGCCTGGATGATCTGTCTAGGGTTGTTAGTAGGGTTTTTTTGGTTTCCAACTATGGTTGTGTCAGAATCAATGTCCTCTCTTAGTTTACTTAGTAGCTGTTTTATAAAATCTGGTGCTCCTGTTTTTGGTGCATATATGTTTAAGGTATCTATTTCTTGCTAGTAAATTGAGGTATTTACGTTGTGTAGTGTACTTCTATGTCCTTTTTAACTTTTGATGGTTTGAAATCTGCTTTTTCTGAAATCAGAATAGTTTCCTCTGCTCTTTTCTGCTTTCCATTAGCCTGAAAGTTCACTTTCCAGTCTTTAACTTTGAACCTGTGGGTGTCGTTTACAGTGAGATGAGTTTCTTGGAAGAAGCAGAATGTTAGATCATGCTTCTTTATCCAGTTTGTCATTCTAGACTACTTCAGTGGCACATCCAATCCTTTCACACTCAAATTAATTGCAGAAATGTGAGAGATTATCCCTGTTATAGGGTTCTTAGGGAGTTGCTTTAATTCCTCTTTACTTTTGTATTTATATATGTGTATTTTTATTTTTGTGAATGATTTGTATGCTCTGTTAATTCTGTGCTTGTCTGTGGTTTTGTGATGGGTATGAATGCTCTTTCGTTTCTGTGTTCAACATGTTCTTTAGCATCTTCTGAAGGACTGGTCTGGAGGCAGCATATTATCTTATGGATTGGATGTTTGGGCAGGATTTTAATCCTTCCTCATGGATGAAGGTTAACTTGGCAGGGTAGGAAATTCTTGACTTGGATTGCTTATTTTGAGAATGTTAAAAACGGGACTCCAGTTCTTGTGGTTTGTAGTATTTCTGTTGAGAATTTTGGTGTACTTCTGACAGGTCTTCTCTGGTAAGTGTTCTGACCTTTCTCTCTTGCTACCTGTAGGATTTTTTTTCATGCTTACTTTATGGATGCAGATTTCTGTGTGTCTTGAGGATGATCATCTCATGTGATACCTTATGGGGTTCTCTGAATCTTTTTCTTCAATGGCTGCCTCACTAGTGAGATGTGGAAGTTTTCTTGGTTGACCTCATAAAATGCTTGTTCCATGGTGTTCTCAGTTTCCCCTTCTGCTTCAGAGATACCAGTCAGGCATAGATTTGGCTTCTTGACATAATCCCACATCTCTCAGAGTCTTTGCCTATTCTTTCTGAGCCTTTTCTCTATGTTTTTGACAGACTGAGTTAGTTCCATATTTTATTCTTCAAACTCTGAGATTCTCTCCTCTGCTTAATTTCCAGTTTTTCATTTCCAGTATTCAGAATGGGCCTTTCTGAAATTGGCCATCTCTCCTTTTCCTTGCTGTAAGACTGGTGAGTTTCACTCTTAGTTTCTCATGGTTCTCTTTATTTATTTTACCCATCCAGTCTCTGAGTTCTGTGATTGTGTCATTTTGGGAAAGTCATTCTGTGGAGCTTCCATTGTTTTCAAACTTATATTTGCCCTTTCTGGCACTGTCTCTTTAAGACTCTTTAAGATACCCTGGACTCCTTCATTAATTCTTCCTCGTTTATTGGCTCTTCCCTCCTTATTTTTCTTCTTTGGTTTTGTTGTTTTGAAGCTAGTTCAAGTCTTTCTGTTCTAGAGCCCTTTTTGTCATTCAACATAGATCACGGTGTGAGAGAGAGGGTATTCACTTCTGCTCCATAGTCCATGTGAAAAAATGCTTTCTGTTGAGCGTTTTCTCCATGGTTAGGCAGTCAGGCTGATTTTCAGTCCCCTCTTGCAAGTACTTTGTGGGAAATAAGTGGAGAGATAGACTCCCTGCCCATTGTTCGCAGTTTGCAACCCAGAATCCCTTCTGCTGGGAAAGATTCAGGCATCTTTTACGCTTATTGCTCCCTGTTCAAGTCTACACTCAGCACTTGAAAGAGGGTGAGCTCCTGGTGCACAGGACTGGCAGGAAATCCTTCCTTATGGTGGGATTTGGCTGCCATATGTTGGCAGCAGGCACCAGTCAAGTGTAATCTGTAGGTGAGATCTTTCCCGGCCTGGGAGCCAGTCGTTGGGCTCTGCTGGTGGAACGTGCACACTTGGGAACCGTCAGAGCACAGGCTTTTTCCCCATTCTATTTGGGCTCTGGTCACCCACTGCCATGCCCTGGCCTGGACTCCTTCTGCATGGAGCGTGGGAGAAACTGATCTAGAGCCTGTCAGGATCACTCAGCCCCTCCTGTACACAGGACAGTGCTTCAGTTCCTATGTGAGCCTTGTACCTGGTGGTGGGGGACGGGAGGCACGGGAACGAGGAGGCGAAGATGGAGCATCCAGATTCTAGACTCTTACGTGGTGAAACTCGGCTTTCTGATCTTTATGTGTTCAAAGAGACCTCTGTTGGCCTCATCCAAATTTGTTCAGGGTGCCTGTGTCTATCAGTGGCTGAGTCTCTACACTCTTCCTCACTGGTCTGCTTCTCAATGGTGGCCATCTTGGATACAGATCAGATCATGTATTAATCTTATATTTTGGAAAAAGTCAAATCTGTGTGACTGTTAATTTTCTTGCATATAAAGATATAAAATACACAATTTCACTTATAAAAAATTTAAAGCTGATTTATGGGCAAGCAGAAGCAGAAATTTGATGTGTTATTTAGCCCTCTAATTAATTTGAAATGATTACAAACACACAAGCACAGTGTAGGTAATTTATAAATATAAGTCTATACTTCCTACATATATAGAACATTGTAGCACTCTTTTAAATGTTTCACAAGAAATCAGTATGACATACGCATGCATCTGTTGTGATTGGTATCTATAACTTTGTGAAAGCTTATTATTAACTTGTGTGAAAGTGACAGTGACATGATACAGAGTTAACTGATCTGCTACCAGAGCCTGCTCCAATCCACAAATTGAAGAGAAAAAAGTTTGATCAAGGTCACACCAGGATTAACTTTATCTCTGTAAAGAGTGCCAGGGGATGCTTAATATCCACACACAGCAGACAAGACCTTGGTTTTATGGTCTCACCTGAAAGAACCTCACATACTCTACTCTATAATTAATTTACCTCAGAAAGGATGAAGGTTAATACAGCTGGGATTTTAAAGGAAATTTGAAATTCTTCCATTGTACACTTAGGAGAACTAAGTATGTTGTACTCTAGATTCATTTTTAATTCATAATTCTTAACCCAATAAAAGTAATTACAGGTTTAATTTGTCTCTTTTCTTTCATTTTTTTCATTGCCTTCTCTTCCTGCCTTATTCTTTTTGTTTTTCCTTTCTTGCCTCTCTCCCTCCCTCCCTCCCTTCCTTTCTGTTAGACTTCACTGACAATAATGAGCTAACATTTTCTGGAATAAAAGATATCCCTTACAATCTAAGTTAGAAGGACGTATTAACCCTAGATACATCTTAAACTCAGCTCCCAGAAATGGGGTTGAACATAATAATAATACAAAATTATTAGCTAATAAGTTAAACACATATATCTATTTTTTATGAGCAAAGGCACTAAAGTTAAAACAAGAAGAAAGTGTCCCAAGGCTCACTTTGAATTTTGGTCCTCCTATAATCTGTTCTAATAAATTGATACATATTCAAAAACATAATGAATAAAGACATGACACTTGTTCTTTATGCCTCATTCTAGGTTATTTTGTTTACTTTGGCATAATACTCTTTCATATCTGTAAGTATGTTTTAGGAGAAAATGCTTAAGTGTTCTTTTAAATTCTATTTTTAGGACTTTTATATACTTTACTCAAGTAATACTTACTGTACCTCCTTTTTCACTTTCCAACTCCTATGCCAAATACATCCAACAAGCAGAACTGTAAAGTAGAAATATCATCATTATGGGGGGATTTTTATCATGGAAAATACGTTATGAAATATGAAATAATACTCTCACAGATCCACCATCAAAACACAAACATTGAAACTTTTTTCTGTAGATGCTGTGATTCATATTCAATATTAACTTTAGATTTTATAGATTCTATTTTTATATAAGACTATGCTACACAACTCTAAAAATTATAGTCAATTGACAAAATGTAGTCATTTTCTAAGTGTTAGAATTATATGAAAATGATTATTCAGATATTCATCATATATCTAATACCATGTAGTTTCTGCATAGTTGAAAATCTATGAATATTGATATCAGAGTTAAGTTTTGCCAGAATACTGTCACACAATTAGATTATTTTAAATATTTATTACAAATAACACTATATGACTATTCTTAGACATATGATCTAGTGTGAGAGATAATTTTGAAGGACTTTGGCAAATTGCTAAGATCTGTAAAATTTAGATGTTTGTTCTCTG
This sequence comes from Cephalopachus bancanus, assembly GCA_027257055.1. Classification (NCBI taxonomy): domain Eukaryota; kingdom Metazoa; phylum Chordata; class Mammalia; order Primates; family Tarsiidae; genus Cephalopachus; species Cephalopachus bancanus. Next base: position 3,268,280 of record JAPVLO010000074.1, read on the forward strand.
GAAATGTGTGTATTGACTTCTATAAGCATGTAAATACAGCATGTCTGACTCCCAGGTTACTTCAGTCAATACCATTTAGTCCACATGGAGTTGTTCTTGAGATTACTTATGTCTGCATTGAACATATTCCATGAGAGTTTGCCATGTGTATATCTCTCTGCTAGATGTTGGAGGAATGACTGATTTGATCCTGACATTCATGGATCTCATAATCTAGAAGTCACAGCATCCATTAATATGCAACTCTGACATGTTACACAGGAGACATTATACAATGGAGTCATAAACAAGGAAACATAATTCCTCTGGGAAGAAATGCTTCTTAGAGAAATGATATTTATGATGAAATCTGAAGTATAAGTGGACGTTAGCTTGGTGACAATGTGCTAAAGGGACAAGTGTTCAAGGCAGTGATAAATCCATGTGCAATCTTGCTGGAGTAGGAAACAGCATGAGTCATTGGAAATGTGTACAAGATAAATGATATGACTGGAACACAGAGAGTGAAGGAAAAAATGGCTTAAGATGTGACTGTTTGAGGAAGAAAAGTCTTGTTATGCATGGCCTTGTAGGTCAGGACAAAACTTCAGGACTTTATCCAAAGAAACACTGGAAGCCACAGTCAAGTTCAGTCATGGTAGGGGTGTGATCAAGCATGCTTTTGGGTAGAAAATTGCATTTGGAAACAAAATCTACAAACTCAGAAAACCTCGCCACAAAATAGAAAACTTTTTTTGTTTTCCCTCATAGGCAATCTGTTAAGAGATAACAAAGATAAAAATCTCATCCTTTTATATAGGCAAGCGGACATAACCTATTACATACCTGTTGTCATGATAAATAATAATTAGTCTTCAAACAGGAGGACTTGACAGCACTCTTTGCCCCTGATAGTCTTTCCTAAATTCACTCATTAGTTAGGGACTACTGTGTTATTTAATTGATTGATTAATCTAAAGGAAAAATAGACATATTTTTATGACAGGAAGTAGTCTTGGAGCAAAGTGCCAGTCCAAATTAGGCTCTGATTCTACTATTTAACCAGAGATAGGGACAGTATCTCCAATGAGGGGTGTTCTTCCTTTCAAAAAGGTAGTCTCCACATCTTTAAGAAATACATTCATGAGTAACTCAGTTGAGTGGAGTTGGAGGATTATTTACCTTCTAAAAAGATTTACATACATGTCAAAGAGACATAGAAATAACTTATGAAGACAAGTTTTCTAAAATAAATGATCTAAAAATGGAAATGGGGAGAAGTCCCTTATTTTCAGCAGAGAGAATTAAGCTTCATTATTAATTTGCATTTGTCCTTACAGCTGGTTTTTTTCCCCCTATTTTTAAATTGCCTTTCTGCTTTTTATTGAAATACAAATCACACTGATTTATCTGTCTATTTTTAGATCAGTATTAGAGTCTCTGGATTTTTTTGCATTTTGAGAAAGTCTTTTTTTTTTTTTTTTCTTTTGAGTTGGAATCTCACTCTGTCGCTCAGACTGGAGTGCAGTGGCACGGTCACCACAGCCTCGACCTGCTGGGTTCCAGCGATCCTTCTGCCTCAGCCTTCTAATCAGCCGGAACTACAGGTACACGCTACCACACCTAGCTAATTTTTGATTTATTGTAGAGACGAGGTCTCACCAAGTTGTCCGCGTGGGTCTCGAACCTCCAGGCTCAGGCAATCCACTCACTTCGACCTCCCCAAGTGCTGGGACTACAGCCTGAGCCATCAAGCCCAGCCTTGAGAAAGTCTTAAATCCAAGTGATATATTTCTTCATATTAGCTCATTTTTAAATATTTTTCTTTCTTTTTCTCTCTTTTTCTCAGATCAATATTTCTTCACATTTGCCCATTTTTTCTTTTCTTTTTCCTTCTCTTTTTCTTTTCTTTCTCTCTTTCTTCCCTGTCTCTCTCTTTCTTTCTTCCTTTCTTCTGGATCAAGGGTCTTTCTATGTTGCCTGTGCTAGTTTTGAACTCCTGGCCTCAAGTTATTTTTCTGCCACAGCCTCCCAAGTAGCTGAGACAACAGGCATATAGATGACTTCAAATTTGCTTATCTTTTTGAAGATTGTTTTTATGTTTCTAGGTTTTTTCACTTCCCTATTAACTTTTGAATATGCTTACTGGTTTCTTTTTTAAAATGCCTGCTGGGATTTTGATTAAAATTGCATTGAAACAAATTAATTTGGAATGTATAGTTAACCTAGCAACACTGTCATCCAATAATAGGGTGATATATTTTCATTTATTTGTTGTCTTTAATTTATTTCACCAATGTTTTTAGTCTTCTATGTATCTACCACATACTATGTTACACATTTTATATTTTTGAGGCTAGCATAACTAATATATTTATTGTATTTTCCATTTGCTTATTGCTGTTGGATAGAGCATAATCAATTATTTTGTGAACTATGCAATCAACATTATTACTAATTTTTTGGTTTCTAATACTTTTTCAGGATCTCCACAAGAGTTTACTCTTCCTTTCCAATCTTTGTGACTTTTTGTTGTTGTTGTTCTTGCTTCCTTGCAGGAGTCGGGATTTCCAGCATCAAATTGAATAGAACCATTTAAAGTGGGTGAAGAATGCAAGGTGCCTGGAATTTCACAATTTAAGGAAGCGCTTGATATCCTTGGGTACAGAATCTTTGCTTAAAAGATCCTGACAGTTAGTGCCCTCTTAGGAGGGCTCATTGTTTAATCATGAGAAGATCGTTTTTTAGAATATTTTTCATTTACCATAAGTGCAATTATCCCTCTAATTGAATATTAATTCTATCTGCTGTTTAAAAGAAAGAATAAAAACTTTCCACGTTTTAATTGTAATTATTACTGCAGTCATTTGCATTAGGTCTGAATGAAATCGTTATTATGTCAAATTTTCTGACAAAGTCCTAATATTTCTTTTCTAAATTTATTTATGATACATAAGAGAGGATCATGATATCATCTCATGTCTAATGTATAGCTCAAATTCTCATGTGTTAGAATTGGAAAAAAAATCTTGAGTCATATGAAAATACTGAACACTCAATTAACATTGCTAAATATATACAATAATTTTATGTTCAATTCAGTTGTATTTTTACTGTTTCCTATGTTTGTTGATATTGGTAACTACCTAATAATATATTATATGTATATATAATTGCCATACCTTGAAATTGTATTTGAAGTGTATCAATTTATTTGCAATAAGACAAGGCATTAGGAAAGGTTCAGACCTATTTTATTCAGACCTGCCTATTTTATCAGGTCATTTGAGAACTGTGATGGGTTGCCAATCAGTGAACCTTAAGATGAGGCAAAAGTTCAAGTTATACAACTTGAACCATGATAAAGGAATTAAGTGTCACATTAGGTGAGCATGTTGTCAGGGTATGAATCATACTCATAATGAAAGACCATTAGCACATTAAATTGTCCACAGACAACAGATTATGAAGAAAGGTTTCATACTCAAAAAAGGGAAACTAGTAAAACTTAAGTCAGATTCTAAAAATAGAGACGAGAGAAATCTCTAGTATAAACAACAATAGATCTATGTACAAGTATAGAAAAAGGGCTGTATCCTGGGGAACAAAACTGAAACAAATAAGCAATAGTTTCTATGTCCTGGTTAAATCTAACAGATACAGTAGGCACACTTTCTTAAGTGAAGTTATTGATAAAGTACAGCATGTGTTAAGTCAAGATAAATCTTTCAACTGGGAGAAGACTGAGTCTACAGAATTGGAACTTACTGGGTTTACTGAAAATAACTGAGTATTGTCAGAAATAATCTTAGTTAGGACAGCTATTCAGAGAGTATATTTTATGTGTAGCCTGGGGAAATCCAAGTTGTTCCTAGACTTGATTTAGTGTCTCTGAGCTCTACTGAAATATGTAGTATACAAAATATATGTGCCACAGTTCTCAGGGAGCTTACAGCCTTGTGTGGGAGATAGACATTAATAAAAAAAACAGCATCATAATTATGAATGCACTACATAAAACTTACAATCTGAGATAAGTGCTCAGCAACAGACTCGTCAAAGTGTGTAGCAAACCTCATGACCTATACTAGGGCGTCAAGGAAGCTTTCCCAAAAACAGAAGTTGAGTTAATATTGAAGGTATAGGTGATCAGATTTCTCATGGATACATATGAAGTTAAAGAGAAAATAAACATAGAATATATCCTTGAGGAATGTTATCATTTTCCTCAGTCAGCAAAGAATAAGCAGATAGACAAGCAAGTAGCGAATAGGAGAAAACCCATCACTGGAAGTCAAGAAAGGTGATATTTTCTAAAAAAATCTGCTCCTGTGAGTTGTGCCTTGGAGTAGTTGTTCTCAATATGGAAATAGATTGGTGATGGAGGTAATTTTATCATCCTGGTAAGTTTAGCAATATCTTGAAACATTTTTGGGCATTATAACTAGGAAGAGTGCTACTGGCATCTGGTGAGGCGAGGCCAGGAATGCTGAGAAACATCCTACCATGCACAGGAAAGCCTTTCACGACAGATAATCATCCACCGAAATGTCAGTGGCACAAAGGTTGCAACCAGGCCTTAGTGTGAATGCAATGAGGATAAAGTAGCCACAGTCAGCAAAGTGAGAGAAATCCCAGAGATTCTATGAGCATTATCTGAGTACTCTTGGGAATTATTGTTATCAAGAGCTGCTTATAAAAGTTTTGATAAGAGAAAGTAAGCAGAAGTTAGAATAAGAGCTGCCACTGATGACAGCAGTCATAGGAGCCACTAGTAGCAATGAAAACAGAGACATAAGACTTTAGGGGATTTCTGGAAAGGACAAAGATACAGTACTGTTAAGAAATTCAGGAACCATGATCCATTTTTTGAAGTTGAATGAGAAAAGTCTGCTGCTGGACTTAGAACCCATGGTTCCTAATTCCATCCTTTGCTTTGTTGGCATTTTAGTAAATGTTGGAAATGATTTAATCTGTTTATTTTCTCCTAATTGTGGTTATTAAATTTAGAAATTACAAAGGATAAATTGGTGTGAAAGGCCTTGAAATTCTAGAACAAAATTTTGATTTGATCCTAAAAAAGGGAATATTCAAAAATAACATTCCATCAATTTATTTATTCATTAAATACTAATTGCGTGCATCATATGTATTAGGTATTTTAGGTGTGGGGGTTTCAACAAGTAGTAATTTGACAATGGCCTTCTTCTCTTGAATTATGTATTTCAGTTGGGAAGTAGAGATGGAAAAGGTCAACTAATAAGCAAAATAATTTTTGAAAGTTACAAGTTCCACGAAACCAATGAAATTAGGAGGTGGGATAGAGGTAGTCATTGATAATACCTTTGCTTGTATAACTTCCCTCTCCCTTTCTAAATATTTACCTGATTTCATTGGCATTTGAATTAAGCTTGGAGTGCTGAGAATGATCCAGTTACAGGACTCTCTACTAACCGAGCACTTAAATCTACCACTAGAATAAGAGACAGAAAGAAAACCAAAGATGCTGGATTGTATCTGGGGGATGGAAATAAGGTTGTAGTAAGAGAGACCAGGTCATGGAAAGTTTATAATACTGAGAAATCTTTCACAGAAACAAAGAACTGAGTAACACATTTTCTCACTCGTAAGCGGACCTTGAACAATTATCATAATATTATAAGAAAAGTATTGGCAGTAGCAGGAAACTTCCAGGAGGGGAGCAGAGATGAGGAATTGCCAGTAGTGGGAATCCGCCTGGGGGGAAGGGGGGAGCATACCTCATCAGCAAGGGTACCTGCATAATGAATATTTGTGTACCTAACCCTGAATTGTACCCCACATTTTTAAAATTAAAAAAAAACTTAAAGGAATAAAGAAAAAAGCCATGGTAAGGAGAATAGATTTAATTCTGAATGCTTAAGATATCATCAGAGCGTTTTATGCCATGGAGTGATATCATCTAAAGTAAACTTTGGAAAACCATTTTTCTGCAATGTAAGAACTGTGCAAGTTGAATGACAGAACTGAGTTGGTGATAGTGGAGATAAAGAAAAATAGAAAACATTTTTTGTATCCAGTCCTCTTTTTTTAAAAAAAAAATTATTTATTTAAATCATGAACTTTACAGCAACCTGAATGGACTTAAAATCTATAATACTGAGTGATCTTTCACAGAAACAAAGAAATGAGTATCACATGTTCTCACTCATAAGCGGACTTTGAATAGCTATTGTAATACTATAAGAAAAGGACTAGCCGGGCTCCGTGGCTCAGCCTGTAATCCCGTGCCTTTGGGAAGCTGAGGTGAGTGGATTGCCTGAGCCTGCAGGTTCAAGACCCGCCTGGCAACTTGGCAAGACCTCATCTCTACAATAAATGAATAGCCAGGAGTGGTAGCGCACGCCTGTAGTTCCAGCTACTTGGAAGGCTGAGGCGGAAGGATCGCCGGAGCCCAGCAGGTCGAGGCTGCGGTGGCCGGGAGTGGCCACTGCCCTCCAGTCTGGGCAACAGAGTGAGACTCCAACTCAAAAAAAGAAAAGAAAAGAAAAGGACTGACAGTAGTGGGGAAACTGCGGGGGAAGGGGGAGAGCTGGGAGGTGGGATAGGCAGTAGTGGCAATCTGCCTGGGGAAGGGCTGGGCACACCTCATCCACAAGGGTACCTGCACAATGACTATTTGTATACCTAACCCTGAATTGTACCCCACAATTTTAAAACAAAAAATTTAAAAGTTAAAGGAAAAAAAAGAAAATTAAAAAACAGTCACAAACCTTGCTGTGAAGTATCAAGAAAACAGATATACATAAGAATTGTGCTTAGGTGTCACTGTTGTTTTATAAACTTTTTTAACTAGTTAATTTTAGTATCTTTACTAAGTTTACTGATTTGAAAAAAACTGGAGAGAAAAAGTTTTGAGGAAAAATGTAAGAGTCATTTATATTTTGGTATGCTAGGTTGTAGCTGCTTACAAAACATCCAGGAAAGTTATCAAGTAACTATTGCATCATATAATCAGAATAATATATAATTTTAGGTGCCAAGCTGTTAATTGGTAGTGAATGGTCTACAGTATCGGGGGATTAAATAAGATCTCCAAGGGAGACTGCTTTTAGAGCGATTACATGTAGATTGAGAGTGAAGTCAAAATCTGAGCCCTGGAGTATTTCAGCATTTAATAGTCAAAACATAAAGCAACTAGTAAGGGAGACCTGGAAGAATCAGATATTTAAGTAGGAGGAGAATCACAAGAGTTTATCATAGAAAAACCAAAAGAAGAAAGTGTACCCAGGCAGGAGAGTTAACAGACAGGAGTGCTATTGCAGTGCTTGACTTCCCCAAGACAGGGAAGTGGAAGTAGGATTTTGAAAGAGGCAGATCACATACTTTTTAAAGACAAGACTGATGACTGTGGACTCATGGAGACTGCTCCAATCCTACATAGATTAAAGAGACCAAAGAAAGTAAAGAAGTGTGATCTGCAAATGTACGCACCCCATGTGGAATTTTGCTATAAAGGAAATAAAAGAAAATGAATGACATTGAAAGTAAAATACAAAACTGAGAAAAGTGTTTTAAATAATATTAATATTAAGACAATATGTGTGTGTGTTAGTGAGTGTGTGTGTGTTTACACACATGTAGACTACTTGAGTGGATTGCCTGAGCCCGCGGGTTCAAGACCTGCCTGGGCAACTTGGCGAGACCTCATCTCTACAATAAATCAAAAATTAGCCGGGCGTGGTAGCGTGCACCTGTAGTTCCGGCTACTTGGAAGGCTGAGGCGGAAGGATCGCTGGAGCCCAGCAGGTCGAGGCTGCGGTGGCCGGGAGTGGCCACTGCACTCCAGTCTGGGCGACAAAGTGAGACTCCAACTCAAAAAAAAAAAAACATTAAGACAATATGTGTGTGTGTGTTGTGTGAGTGAGTGTGTGTGTGTTTACACACATGTAGACTACAATGTACTACGTTGGTTACTTGGTATCTTTATGTGGATATTTGATTAGCTGCAAAAACCTAGCATGCCAAAAGTTGACTGGTTCATTTTCCTCCCCAAATATATTTCTCCCAATCTTTTACATATCTTCACAAGTCAGTAACCTTAGTAAAAGAATGGCCATTCACTAGCTTTTATGTTTTTAAAATTGTGTTAGCGTGTGTTTTATGATTTTGTCTTTATGTTCTTTTACCCTCCCTTTCTCCTTCCCTCTAGTTCTCTCTATATACATAATTTTATTAACTCCACATATAATTGTATACTATGTAAAAATTTTATTGTATATAAAATTATATATCATATGATATATTCATATCTCATAGCAATTTAAAAGTATATATTTTCTTACCTTGGCTTTGTCATTTAGTTGAAACTTTTATGGAAGAATGGTAAGATCAATGTATTGGCAAACTTTTCTGGAGTTCTAAGATGGTGAGGTAAGAGAGATTGAGTTGATGAACTAGAAAAATAGGTTATATGTTTGAATTTGGAATGAAGGTATTGGTAATGCAAAAATCTAGGTGAAACTTATAAGAGTAAGTAATTGGAGGAAGTAGACAAAAATTATTTTAGGGGTGTGGATAAAAAGAAGCTACATGATATGTTGAATGATTATTCATGTTTGTTAAAGTTATCAAGAATGACCACAGAAGTGGCAGAAAGTAATCCAGTCATTCAATAAGTGAAAGGAAGTAATCAGCTGATTCATAGCTAAAAGTAATGAAAGCAAGTAGCCGATGGCACAATTGAGGTCATGAACTTCAAAAATATATATCATGTTTGGAGACTGGAGGAGGATGCAGGTTTAAGAGATATATATTATTTTATATTTAATACTTCTGTGCATTGCTTAATTTGCTATCCTCAATGTAGCATTGCATTCTCATTTATGACCACATTTTAATGAATTAAAAAAAAATATTGACTAAAGAATTTTAAGAGCGATATTGCCAAAAGAAACGAAGTTAGAAGTTTTTGAAAAAAGTAGAAGAGTTTATTTTAAATTTTTCATAAAATATTACCTATTAGCTCATCCTGCCCCCATAAGACCATAGAATTCTTGCTACAATACAAATGCTTTCATCATTTTTGGAGCAAATGAATTGACATATTACTGAGTTTTGAACTATCTGGAATTGTTCTGTAAATTTACCTCTAAGGCTAAATAGTATGACACCATAATTACTGAGTTTAGATGAAGGGAAGGCAGCAAGGACACCCTTGAATAAATGAAATGTCAAAGCAGAGTTGAAGGCAATAGCCATGCCTAGCATGGAGGAAATCCTTAATAACGCTTTTTTACAGAGTTCAAAAAAAATCATTGCAATTCCCTTTAACTGACATGAATAAGAGTAATCTGTCAGCAAGAACACTTAAGGCTAGCCAACTAAATTGGTTTGAGGCATCCTGAAGGAAACCAAATCTCATATAATCAATAATACTGACACACCAAAGAGATGTACGTAGGAACAATTTTAAAAACAAAGAATAATACAAATTTTAAAATGCATCAGTACTTTTTTCATTTTTAAGTTTCTGTAAACCAAAACTTAAAATAGTATTTATGCAGTTAATGTTCTCTTCAGTTAAAGCAAATAAATTATGTGCTGTTGTTTTCTTTTTCTTTCTTTCTTTTTTTTTTTTTTTGAGTTGGGATCTCACTCTGTCGCCCAGACTGGAGTGCAGTGGCCGCTCCGGGCCACTGCAGCCTTGACCTGCTGGGCTCCAGAGATCCTTCGGCCTCAGCCGTGCTGTTGTTTTCAATTGAAGGATAAATGGCTCAACATTTAATTTTTTATATGTGTTTCTAAATATATGTATGCTTATTTCTCAACAAATATATATGTGTATATATGTACTATAGGACAGTGCATATATTATTATATGCAATGATGCCTGTTATATGTATTATTGTAACATACAGTTTTTCCTTGCTAAACAAGAATATTATTCTATTATGATCTTTTTCCCCTTAAAATATGTTTGTTGGGTTTTTTTTGTTTGTTTTTGTTTGTTTGTTTGTTTTGGTTTTTAGTTTTGGTTTAATCCTAACTGAAGACATCGTTTAATCATGACTTCAGTAATTACTAAGCATGACAATTTTCTATCTTTTACTGACTTAGCTGCTTTCAGCAACCTTACTTCAGACTTACATATGTCTTTAATTGGGCTATTTGCCCAACATTTTCACATTTCAATTTTATGATTGTCCTTGAAGAAATTGTTCTGGGATTCCACCAATACTAGTAATTACAGCTCCATTATGCCTCTTTCTTAACTCAGGAGGTATTTAGACTTTGATCAATGTATTCATTATTACACTTATTGATTGATAATTACAATGCATTTCTTGCCGACTTTCTTGCTTCCCTCATTAATTGTCTTGCCACCTTCCAGAAATATAGTTACTAGACACTTGACAGGCATTTGCCAGAGCATATCACTTTCCTTTTATACTTACTTGATGCTTAATTGTTCACTTCTACTGTTAGATCCTTAGCTCAGTATTTATTGCAGTTTTCAGGTTATACTCTTATGGATTCAAGCAGCTTTCACCATTCTTAGGTCTCCCTGCCTGACTCTTAAGTGTGCTCTTGTAAACTTTCCATTTTCAGAATGTTCTAAAAGATACTGAGATATTTTATTTTTAATTACTCTAGGATTTATGAAGAGTCTATTTTTAGATTTTATTTTTAAAGTGTTAACTGAAACTTTAAATATATTGAAGTACGTGAACATTATTATCTTTATTTAAATCAAGGACGTTGAAATACACCACCCTCTCTTAATAATGTATTAATTCAATTTGAGGAAGTGGGTAGAATTTAAAATGTTCATCAGTGTACACATATGTTTAAGTTACACATTTGGCCAAGTAACACATGATTTGGGTTTAATCCTTTTACTTCATTATTTAAACTACCTTATACTGTTGTCTATGCCAAGACAGAGCAACGTTTATTTATTTGTAAGTCAAAATATTTATAGCAGTGCTTGGAATTTCTTGAGAATCGTTTGTATATGTTAATTAATATACATATATATTAATGGAAAAGTAAAAAGCTGACTAAATTTATACTCTTACCTTATAAATTTCATATGCATAAAAGGAATGATAGATCAAGAGTTGAGGAAGAGTTATAGCCATATGAAATGTGAACAAGGGCAATTATAACTATTATTTGGTGAAAAGAATTATTTAACCCATCTACAAGACATCATTATTAATTTTTGTTTTATCTCATTACATAATTTTAATATTTTTCTTAATTGTAGTCAGTCATTCAAATATTTAATCACATTGCTGCCTAAGAAAGTCAATTTTTCTACTCTACATATGTTTTCTATATTTTTTCCTCACAGTTTCTTCAAATGAGTTCTCAACAGCACCTTCTTAGCAAGAGTGTTGGATTTTCTTATTGCCAACCTTTTAATTGGAGTTTTAAAATAAGAAAGGATTTAGTTGGTAGACAAAAATTGAGTGAGGCAAATTTTACAGTTAAAAAAAGAATACTGCATGACTGAAATAAATTTCATGTTTCCTTTTTGTGATTTTTATCTATTTTTACCTATGCTTACAATAAAAAAATAAGGATAAAGAACATTTTACAAATACAAACAAAACAATTATGTTATTTAGAAAAGAAAGTGATACAATCTAGAAATATTATTTTAAATTAAAATACTAACAGTGTATAATATATTAAATCCTAATATTAAAATAAAAATGTGAAAAAACTAGTATTTAGCCTGTTTTGCTATACTAGTTTAAAACAGCTCCAAATAATTTTCTATTTTGAAGATTTTTAGATTAATATCTGGTTTTTCATAGTATCTTCCATTTGTTATTAATAGCTATCAAGACTAATATTTTTAAAAATTTAAGAAAGATGACTGGCAAAAATAAATCAGTATTTCTGCAAACCATGTGTCAGAATAACTTTTATCTAATGTAAGTAGCTGCACAATTTTAAAATCTGCATCATGATGGTAAGCTTAGAATGAAAATCATTTGTACCTATTCACAGACAACTTTAAAAATGTTATGTATCTCCCATTCTCAGTAAATGTGCTGAATTAATGTATGATTGCATTTTTGGCATTAACACTGGAATAATGTCTTCTAGAAATTTGGTGTGCTGCCTCACCTACATAATCAAATTATGTATTAGATTTACTAGATGATCCCAACAGATAATTTATTATTACCCCAATAAAGTAAAAAATCATATCCAGTAAACTTTTTTAAGTTAAGGAAAAAATTCAAACATCAGTAATATAGTTATAAATTTATACTTTATTACTAATAAAAAATTTAGTTGCATTTTTAACCTTTAAATTTTATGCTAGTCTTTTTAAAACTTAACACTATAAATGATAAAAGATTAAGGAATGCTTATAAATAGAAAAATACTGCGTTGTATAAATCTATGGTTTTGAGGAGTCATAGCAGCAAGAGAAAACTATTCTGCTTCATGGAGCTAACTAATACATGAAGGATTTGTACATAGTATGTTTCTGTCATGTAACTGACACCTCAATGCTATTTCCCTTAAGTCTATTTCCACTATAGCTTCTCTAGTTGAACGGGCAGAAGAGAAACTGTGGTAAGATATTATATTAGAAAAAAAAAGATATTATATTAGATATACTAAAACATCAGACTGGAAATGTCATGTGGGCTGGGGTAAAGATAAACAGAACTAAAATAATTTGTGTATCTAGGAGGTTTTCTGTAGTCTCAGCATGTGCACAAGATTGTCTCCTAGTTAATAGAAAATATTTTTTGATAAGATCATTTGGGAATGTTTAAGAGGCAACAACACTGGATTTGCTTGTGCAGTAGAATATCCAGAATATAGAAAGAAAAAAAATAACTACTTCAAGATTTCTTTTTTTAAAAAATTTTTATTTTAAAGATGTGGGGTACAATTCAGGGTTAGGCATACAAATGTTCACTATGCAGATACCCTGTAGATGAGGTGTGCCCTACCTCCTGTGGCAGATTCCCGTTATTGGCAATTCCGCCTCCCCATACTCCTGACAGTATCCCACTATTGCCAATCCTTTTCTTGTAGTATTACGATAATTGTTTGAGGTCCACTTATGAATGAGAGCATGTGATCTTAGTTCTTTGTTTCTGCGATCGATCACTCAGTATTATAGACTCTAAGTCCATCCAAGTTGCTGTGAAATTCATAATTTTGTCCTTCTTTATGACTGCATAATATTCCGTCATGTATATGTACCACATTTTTGGGGAGTCCAATCCTCTTTCGATGGGCAGCGTGGTTGGTTCCATGTTTTTACTTCAAGATTTCTAGTCCAGGCCACTGAGAAGAAAAGATACAATTAAAATAAAAAAATCTTTAATAAGGCAATAATTGGACAAAAGAGGGAATATATAAAATTTATTTTTTTTATGTCTTCATTAAGATTTTTTTGTTATGGGTAACAGAAACAACAACTCAGTCTTCACAATAACTAAATTGACCACCTCATAATAACACACACCTTATAAAACTACTATAGTGTTGGTAGATTGAACATTTTAATAATGTTACCCAGAACACAGATTTGAAGGTTAACCTAAATACATATGCTAATTAAGTTGATTTAGTCATTCCACAATACCTGCATATTTTAAAACATTACATGTACAAACTAAATACATGCAATTTTTATTTGTTAATTTAAGAAGAAATACAATACAATGGAATAAAAAGAAATATACCAGAAAAGCAGAGATTGTATGGTTCTACTTGTATGAGGCACCATAATAGACATTTATAGAGAGATGGAAAGCAAAATAGAACTTACCAGAGACTACTAAGAGGGAAGGAGAAGATTATTGTTTAATGGGTTGAATTTATGCCTGGGATAATGAAAACGATTACAGTGGTAATGAGTACACAGCATGTGAATGTGTTTAATACCACTGAATTATTACACTTACAAATGGTTAGAAGGATAACATTATGCATATTTGATCTTTTAAAAATCTTTTAAAAAGTGACATAAAACACAAGGTGGAAATGTGACTCTTTACAACATTTTTAAGAAATGTCATAAAATACTCAGTGCTGCAGAGAAGCAATGCAAGATGAGAATTGATACAAGATAAATGAATTTGATGAATTAAAAACTCAATAATGATGTTAGATATAGTGTTTTTCAAAGAGTTTTTTTCCTAACAAATTGTGGAAATGTAAGCTAGAATGAAAGAAGAGGGTAGTGAGGTAACACAAACTACATGACCTGGCTGCTCCCTCAAGATATTCAGAGTTGACAGGAGAGAGAGGTGTGTGAAAGAATAGTAGGGTCATCAGAACGCATTGTTGCTGTATTTCATTTATTTTCATTTAAAGAAGAAAGTATTATGAATTTAGGCCTTAGATGATAAGAGGGTCGGTTTATATAAAAAAGTAAACGGTTAACCCTGGAGGGTTATAATTCAGACTAACAGCCTGGATAGCAGAACTTAACCTATCATTTGTACATAGCAGGTGATCAATACCCATAAACATGCTTTTCTCCCAGTAGAACTAAAGCCACAAATTTGCTTTAGCTATAACTGAAGAAAATACTTCATAAAAAAAGAGTAGGTGGTGAGTACATATACCTGGCAATTTATTACAGAAACTAGGGAAGATGAGTACGTTCATATTGACTGATATCCATTTTCCAGGAAAGTACAAGTCAGCTGCGAGTGAAGAGACAGGTTAAGACTTCTATGAAGACTTCAATATTTTCTGCTTATTTTAGTATGCACCAATGATTTATAGATAATTTATGCATCTTACTTGATGAGAGATATGATAACTTGGGCAGGTATAATTGCATATATCTGTAATCCCAGTTACTCAAAAAGTTGAGGCATGAGGATGCTTGAGCCGAGGGTGACAGACCCCATCTCTTAATAAAAACAACAACAAAACAAATACACACACACACACACACACACACACACACACACACACACCACACACACACACACACACACACACACACACACAACAATATATATGTATATATGAACATAGTACTAATTCCAATACAACCTAATATAATCACATAACATTCCTTTCTGGCTTTAGTTTACCCAGATTCTTTGATTATTTCTTTCTTTCTTTTTTGTAGCGCTTATTCTTCCCAGGAAAATATTGATGATACATTGAAGATGGAAGAGTTTGGAGGCAATGAAGACTCTTGAAGAGATCAGTCCAGGTGATGATCCTGTGGACTAAACTAAGAGATTGACAATAAGATCTGGCTTCTACATATTATGAAGAACACAGTTTTTACCAAACTGGAAGTACAAATAAGACAGCAAACTTCTGGGTTACAGTCTTGAAAACAGTGTGTTACAATATTAATTGAAATTGTTGGAGGAGAAGAATGAGGTTAAGAGGTCATCCGATGTTGTCACTTTGGGACACATTGAATCAAATATGTCTGCAGAAGGTACAAGTTAAAATAGTAATTTATTTAGAATCAATGCAAATCTGAAGTTTGAGAAAAAATCTCTGCAGCTGGACATCATTCCTTATTAGAGTTTTGAAGACATAGAACAAGTTGGCCTTGAATAAGAAGGACAGATATTACTTTTTAAAAAGTGAAAGAGAAGATACCTAGTGAGAAAGAAAGAGAAAGATCAACCAGTAAAAGAGACAAAGGAACAACTGTCTTCGGTGTTGGATTATTATTAGCATTTTAGGTAATAAACTATTTACATAAATTTTAGTTTTACTTGTTCTCATCATAATGCTTTTGGGATGCTAGTAATATCTACATTGTACAAAACAACATTAGACTTCAGAGAGACTAAGTGATTTGTACAAGGTTATTAGTACACTACCCGGCTGTGGTAGAAACCTGGGTTTGTCTGGATCCCAAGCTATTTCTTTTTTGACAACATCATTCTGCATCTAGGTGATAACTTCAGACAAAAACAAACCTTCAGGCCATTAATAAACAGCAACTTGGAGAGTTCAAGTAACTGGGTACGAAAGAATTTTTGAGTGAATTTTCTGCTAGTTTTCATCCATTCAGTCTCCTAAGTCTGTTAGGGAGATGGTTATCCTTTTTGCTTTCCTGGTTTTCCTAATCATCTAGAAAGTCTTTGCTCTATTTCCTTTTAGTCTTTGTTATAAGACTTTTTCTGTTTCTTTCTCTCTCCAGGCAGAAGCAGAAAGAAAAAAGATCTCCATTATGTTATGTGTCTGCTCATCTGCAGAACAAATTCCCATGGCTCTCTGTTTCTAATCAGAAGGAAGTAATTTTCACTTCTCACCTGACTGGTTCTGCAACTTGGCTCTTGAGGCTGACTGCTCTCCAACCCCTCCCTCCAGGTATTCAGTTGCAATTTCCAGTTAGTGCTAAGGTTCACTCATTAAACACGTTACCACTGGCTCTTTAAGTTATTTCTACTCATCTTCCAACTCACTAAAAGTCATGCAACAAGTTTAACCAAATTTGAGTTAAAAATCAAGTTAACAAATATTTAAACAACTATTATATAATTTTAAGATTCATCTTATACTTCTTTGAGTAGATATGACGTGCATGCTGACATGCACATAAAAATTATCACCATCATTGTCTTCATCACCACTACCATTTATTGAATATTTGCTATGTGCTAAACACCGTGCTATATATACTTACCAGGCATTGTTTCACTTATTTGGGAGTACTTAAAACCTCTCTCTCACAAACACATGACTTTATATATAATTTATACTATATTTATATATGATACAATATATTATATATTATAATTTATTAAATTATGTAATAATACATAATATGTATTTCTGTATATATACACATTTATAATTTTTATATATGTATATATATAGTTTAGTTAAGAAAATTCTATGTAAGGTTTACACATGTCAGTTTTGTTTAACAATTTGTTGTGAGCTAGGTGTTATCATCAAACTACTGATAAGGAAATACGGTTTCAAAGTCTATACAGTCTTTCCAGAACAGAACCAGTTTTTAAAAAGTTTACATATTTTAGATTCTAAGGATACATAGAAAGCTAAGTTTCAGGTGAACTTGAACGATCGGAAATATCCAATATACTTATATTTAGATTCATTTATCAGCTAAGAATGTTCATACATGTATACATAGAAAACATACATAAATGTATAAAGTAATAGCAAGTTTCAGTTCTCTAAAAAAGTAAAGCAAAAATGAAATACTTCTGAGGAATTATATTTCTGTTTAAATAATATGGCTCAAATCACATCATTTTCTATGCTGTTATTTTATGAGTTCTCTAATTCATTTGGACTTGAATCTCAATTCGTGTATTATAATAAAATATAACTTATCTTTCCAAATGAATGTTCACCTTGTAAAGGCAGTTACAAGAGAAGGAATAGTCTAGAGGCTACAACTCAGTAACGATGGAGACATATTTTGTTTAAAGTAAGCATCTGATACTAAAAATGTGCTTTTGAACAGTTGCTGAAAGTGAGTCAGCACAACAGATCACCTTGTCAGTGCTCTGACAGGAAAGCTGACTTTTAAAGGTGAGTTCCAACTGTTTCCTTAATTTATAGTGTAAGAATTCTGCAGCCACCTGTCTAAGGGAAGCAACCATGCAAGGTTTATTGGTCTCCAAGCACTTTTGTCACCCGTCTTGTTAGACCTCTTGTACCAATCAGCATTTTTAGTAGACTCTAATCTGTTTTAATCACCTGCTTTTTCTTTTCCCAATCTTTACCTCAAATAATTTTACAAAAATCTAAATGGAGAAACAAACAGCAACAATTCCAATAATTAAAAAAAGATAATATATCTGTTTGGCTAATGTTCCAGCTATTACTCTATGGCAAAAACATAAAACAAGAAACAAAAAACAAACCTTGCCCTCTCAGGTTTTTAAAGACTTTCATCAGAAATAAGTTTTTGTATGTTTTATATAACATTCCTACTGACTCAGCAACCATATTGTGTGTCATTAATAATTAGATCCCGACCGTAACTTCATTCTCTTTTCATCACATAGTATTTTTCAGACTCCTCTCCTCTTGATGCACCTTGCAATGTTTTACCAGTTACAAGCAATGTCAACAAAGTCTAATAATACTCAGCCCAGCTAAAGCTCAGATTTAAGCACTAGGAAAATAGGCCCAGTTATACTCCACAGAGTTACTTGAGAAAATTAAATCTAAATAAACATAAAACCTTATAGTCAAGTGTCTGAATATGATTAAGTGCCAGAAAATGTTATTTTGTTTTGTCTCTCTGTCTTTACTTTGCCAATCATTCACTTCTAAATAATGTAATAACACTCAAGGGGAACTAACAAGAGCTAAACAATTTAGACTCATCCATTCATTGACTTGTGAGTTGCAAGCTGATCAGTTGTCACTTTAATCATTTGCTCTCTAGTAGTGCGAGAGATTACTACTTTTAGCTTTTAGAGTCTCAGAGTTAGGTATAATGCCGTCGTGTTTTTAAAGAACATATGCTATACTACCTTAGATACATTTTATTATTTTTCTCTTTATTCTATTGTTTATCTTGTTTTGGAAAAAAAAAACATTTATCTTGTTTTTGAAAAAAAATTGTTGCAAAGTAAAAAAAGCATCACAGAAAAGAAATGCTGAGTTTTGTAATCTGGGAAGTATAGGGAAAAATATATTTCAGTGTGTCTGAGTTATTGGAGATAACCTTTTTGCTCATCTAAAACATTCTTAACTTATATGGCATACACTTTCATCTTCTAATAGTTAAAGTGTTCATGGTAAGATTAGATGGAAGAGAGATGGAGAGAGTCATCAATCATACTTCTCTTTAAGACTGAACCTTTAATCTACTCCATTTTACACTTTCAAAACATAAAAGGAATCGTTTTTTATAAAGTCAAGGGGGACACGTTTGTACGAAGTCTTCAAAATAGTAAAAAGAAATACACACACACACATATATGTTGCTAAATATGCTCCATTCATATGACTCTCAATGCAGCTCAATGCTGTCTACTTAACATTTTTTTAAGCAATACTCATGGATGGGTTAACTAAAGTCAAAGGCATTAAACACACTGTTTAAAAAAAAGTGGAGATAAGTTCTCTGGTGATATTTGGTAGCATTGTTATGTTACTGCTTGGACCAGTGCCTACCAAGTATTAGAGAAGTGAGCTAAGTGGAATGGATAACATAAATAACTTTCATGTAGCTTGATTGATTGATTGAGTTTTGTACTTAGCTCACGTAACCTTGGTTTCTCCATCTACAAATTGAAACAAATTATGCCTGTCTATCAAAAACAATCGTTCAGAAGATCAAGTTTATTTTTACTGATGTAGAATACTTGGAGATTTTTAAATTATTTTAAAAATTTCTCCTGTCAATAACAAATCGTAATATTCTAGCAGTGAAAAAGTTAAATTTGCCTCCTAAAGTACACTAGTAAGAGAATAATATCGGAACAAATTCTAATTTGCTTCTGGAAGAACTATACTATTTTTTTTAACAGATTACTTCTAAGAGTTCAGATTCCTGTCAGACACTTACAAACATGATAATATAATAGCATGGTAACTGCTACAACAAATATGTTTAATAAATATGCATTAAAATACCTAAGATAAAAATCTTAAAGAAATATATTTAAAGCCACAGGTTCCTATGGTTAGGAAACTGAAAATTAGAAAGAGAATAGAAAAGGGAAAGGAGGGAAGAAAACGATATTTAATTAATTATAAGCCAATTTCTAGGAACTACGCATATGCTGTGCATTCCACATATTTTAATACAATTTAGCTGTTTAACTATTTTACATATTTTATCTCATTTAGCTATAGAACCATTTGAGAAATTAAAGTTTATCTAATTTAAGTAGTTGTTAAAGAATCCACAGTTCAAGAATGGGAAAAAAATACTTGCTGATTATGTATCTGACAAAGGCCTAACATCCAGAACCTACAAGCAACTCAAATGAGCTGAAAGGAAAAAACCAATCAACAACCAACTAAAAAATGGGCAAAAGACATGACTAAACATTTTTATTTTATTATTATTACTTTTTCAATTTTAAAGATGTGGGTACAATTAGGTACATAAGTGGTCATTGTATCATTGTACTGGTAAAGTTTGGGTACCTTTATTGATGTTATGTTCCCCCCATCCACCTGGCAGTGTTGCACTATTGCCAATCCCTTTCTTGTAGTATATGATAAATGTCAAAGTCTGCTTATGAGTGAGTATATGTAGTACCCAGATTTTTGTTTCTGTGATAAATCACTGAATGTTACAGATTCTAAATACATCCAAGTTGCCACAAAGTCCAAATTTTGTTTTTTTGTTTTTGTTTTTTATATGGTTGCATAATATTTCATTGTGTATATGTACCGCATTTTTTTTACCCAGTCCACTTTCGATGGGCAGCACGGTTGGCTCCATGGTTTTGCTATTGTGAACAATGTTGCAATCAACATGTGTGTGATTTGATTTCCTCCAGGTACATTCCCAGAAGGGGGATTACTGGATCATAGGAAGAGTTGATTTTTATATCTTATAGAAATTGCCACATTGTTTTCCACAGAGACTGTACTAGTTTACACTTCCATCAGTAGTATAGAGGTGTTTTTCCCACATCCTATGCAGCATCTGTTGTTTTTGGAGTTATTGATGATGGCCACCCTGACCAGAGTTAGGTGGTATCTCAGTGTGGTTTTAATCAGCATTTCTTTGATGATTAGTGAGGCTGAGCATTTTCCCATATATCGGTTGGCTGCTTGTATGTCAAAAGAAGATATACAAGCAGCCAACAACAAACACATGAAAAAATGTTCAACCTCACTAATCATTAGAGTAATGCAAATCAAAACTACAATGGGATAACACTTGACTAAAGAAAGGATGGTCATCATTAATAAATCAAAAAACAGCAGTTGCCGGCATGGGTGCAGAGAAAAGGGAATGCTTCTACATTGTTGGTGGGAGTGCAAGCTAGTTCAATGTCTAAGGATAGCAGTATGGAGATTCCCAAAAGAACTAAAAATTGACTTTCTATACCATCCAGCAATCCCTTTCCTGAGAATGTACTCAAAGGGACACAAATGATTCTATAAAAAAGATACTTGCACACATCTGTTTACAGCCACACTATTCACAATAGCAAAGACATGGAACCAACCCTACTGCCCGTCCAAAGTATGGTACATATACATGAAAGAGTATTTTGCAGCCACGTAGAAGAACAAAATCGTGGACTTCACAGCAAATTGGATGGAGTTGGAGACCATCATACTTAGTGATCTATCACAGAAACAAAGAACTGAATACGATCTGCTCTCACTCATAAGTAGGACCTGAACATTAATCACACTAGCACAAGGGAGGGATCCGCAGTTGCTGGGTACTGTCAAAAGAAGAAGGGAGACATGTAACAACTCAAAGGGTACCTGGTCCCTTACCAGTGGAAGTGAGAGTCAGTTGGAGGCCCAAACTTCATATACATGCTGCTTACTTGTGCAGTTAATCCTTGCTTGTACCCCACATCTGTATATTAAAAAAAAACACAGTCGCCTGACAGGGTTGAGAATGTAAGCTGTTGCTCATAAATTCTGCACAGTATTCTTAGTTTCATTTTGTGTTATCTAAAACTCTCAGAAGGGTCTTCACTAGTCCTTCACTTTTCTTTTTTCTGGCAATGTAGTTAAATCAATTCACTACCAGTACATATTTAATGAAGTACCTAGCTTGTGCTTGTGAGTGTTGTGTGACATCAACGAACAAAGCAGACACAGACTTTCTACCTGCATTGTAATGAAGAGAGACAGAAATTAGTAATAAACTTATTAAGTGAGAAAATTATATATTAGAAAATAAGGTGATGAGTGGTAAGTAAATACATAAAATAGAGTTAAAATGATCAAAAGTTCAATGGGTGGGCTGTAATTTTAACAGCATGTTCTAGGTAGGTACACCTCACTGTTAAGATGACTTTAGGGCAAGGACCATGTAGGAAGCCTAGATAATCAACAGAAAACAAACACTCTAGCCAGAGGGAGTAGCCAATACAAAAACACACATTGGCAGGAGTTTTTCTCTAAGCTGTTGTAAGTACATACACTGAATTCACTGGGAAACCACTGCAAAGATTTAAGAGTAGTAGTGACATAACCCATCTTTTAAGAGGGGATTACTTTTACTCTTCCAAGATAGACTATAGGGAGGGAATGATATAATCTGAGAAACTGATAACAAACCTGGGTTAAAAGTAATGGTGTCTTAGAACAGGGTAGTAGTAGAGACTGAAAAGTGGTAGATTGTAAATACATTTTGGGGTTCAAGCTAACAGGATTTTTGATGAGACGGGAATAGTCTGAGAAGCAAAGACAACTCAAGAATGAGTCCACATTTTCTCGTCTGTTATGCTAGAAAGAAGTAATTTATGGGGAAAGGTTAGAAGTTTGATTTTGAAATGTTAAATCTGAGAGGTAAACTAAACCATTAAGAGGAGAAGTCAAATAAGTGTCTAGATACATGTGAGTCTGGGGTAAAGATTCTTCTTTTGGTTTTGTCAAGATTTGGGTGGAATTTAAAGCCACAATCCTAAGATTGCCAAGAGCAAAGAGAACCTAAATCAGGGGCTGAGTCTTGGAGGAAAGAAAGAACACGCATGTGAGACCAAGAAAAAGTTAGTAGGACAATAGGTAGAAAACCAAAGGAAATGGTGTTCTGGAAGACTAGAGAAGAAAGTATGTTGAGGAGGTGGGAATGACTGACTCAAATGTGGTTACTAGAACAATTAAGCTGAGCTCTGAGATTGACCATTGGATTATTTTTGACCATTGGATATATTTTAATTACGATACAAAAAGTAGATAGAACAGTGTTTGGATGGGTGGGTGTGGGATAGGGTGGGAACCAGTGGATTTTGAAACATGGAAGAGGGCATTATTCTTGCAAAGAGAAGTTTTGGTGAAGTTGGTAGTGCAGAGGCAAGAGTCTTTATTGGGGTATGTATTTAGAGAACAGGAAGAGGGGATCCCAAAAGAACATTTCGAGGAATTCTTTTGAAAATCAGAGTAAATAGAAAAATGTGATGAAAGATAAATTCTATTCTAGATTACATATAACCTTAATGAAAATTTTAACATTAATAGCTTGAATGCATTTTTGTCTTGAATGTCCGAGTTCATGTATAAATTCTATATCACTAGAAATCTCACGTATACATAGAAGTTTCTTTTAGCTTATTATTTTAACAAATCATATGGTAACAGACTCATTCACTGAAATGCATTCTTGTTTTGATTTAATGATTATAAAATATTTCAAATTATAGGCACAATTAGTATGCAAAAGCAATACATTATATAAATATCTATGTTGTATATGCCATAAAATATGTCAATAAATATGGCTTTACTACTTCAATAGACATATTTCTCTACTACTCTTGGGTTTATATTTGCTGAAATTTACATCCAATACTATATTAAATGTAATGATTGAATCAAGTGTTAAAATATCCCTATAGGCATAATAAAAGAAAGTACATTAACTTTAAAAAATTATAGGAGTGAGTTATAAAACACATCAACCCAAAAGGAAGAAAAAAATTCCAGCTTCGTGAAATATAACTATTAAAAGCATCTAGCTTTTTACATGATCAATGTGAGTAAGTGATCAACTAGAAGATGGTGCTCAGCTCTTGAAGGTGACTTTTGGCCACAGCACGTGGTCGTCATGTAGACAAGACATATTAAAAACTAATAAATCCTGAGATATTTTCTGAAAAAAAAATCACCAAACTGATCCTTAGAAACTAAAAAGCAAGACCCCTATGTAGCAAGGTTTATAAAACTATTTTTATTTAATCACAAGCTCTTATTTCTACTGGCCAGAAATTTTTAAATGTTTGCTAGAAAATACTTCTATGAGGAATAGACTTTAAAACTGGGAAGTTTCATATTAAACAAATATGATTCTGTGATTCTTAAGTGAGATAAAATTAATGCTCATAATCCCTTGTGGGAGTAGCAATCAGCTACTTAGAGAAGGCACACCCCTCTCTCACAACTGAATATCTGCTGAGTACAAAGGAGGCGCTTAAAGTTTTCCAAACACCTGCAGGAACACAAGTCATGATTATTTGGGAAGAAGTTTTTGCCAATATTCCAGAGTATTCCTATGAGTATGAACATCATATACTTATACCTATTTGACAATAAATAATACAAGATGTGTATTTTAATCTTTCTTCTGGTCAGAGGATAATCGGCTGAAACAGAGGATATCTATTGAATACTCAGATATTACAAAAATAAGATAACAGAAAAGCTTCAGAATTAAAAGATTTGATATAGATAATTCACACATAACTCACATTGTAAGAGGCAATGATTTCTGCATTTTGTTAAATACAAAGCAATCTATCATGCTGACCACTGTATTGATTTTGTTTTCATTTTATACCACTTACAATGTGACATATATTTTTTTAAATGGTACTAGCCATTATTAGGTGTTTTTAAAAAATTGTCATTGCTTGCAAAGAGAAAATACTTTGTTTTATTTTCCTGTTTCTGTTCCAGATAAGTGCAATCTTAAAATATTTATCTCAACATGAATTCAGAAAAAAGGATAATACAGTGACAAAATGAATGCATAAGAATATAAATTTGCTATTGAAATAAAAACTACTACTACATTCATTTACATATTAGAATGAATATTTACAGTGTATTGAAATTCAGATGGCATATGAGATAAAGAGATATGATGCCATCCAACAACCAATGAGCCACCAGAGCTTAGCTCTGCTTGGAGAATCAGGACCTCTGAAGTGGATTATTCTTTCTTCTTTAGGGCTACATCATTATCTGGACTCCCTGTAGCTTTTCCACTACAGATGTAGGAAACATTTCAATCTCAATATTGTGCCTTCATAGCTTTCCTTTGTAAAAGAAAAGCTAATGCTTAGTGCCCTTTATTTCTTAATATTTAACTGTAAAGCAATAAAATTGCTAAGGGCTGCCTTTGCCTTGACCTTCATCAAGTCTACGTCTTGAATCAGGAAGGATTTAAAGCACCTACTAGGAGAACAAACACAGAAGTTGCTGTGTTTTCATAATGTCTTTCATTAGAGTTGTCACATAAACTTATGTCAAATGGAAGATAGTTATATTCTTCACTGTTAAATATAACACAGGAGAACATTTATAGAATAAGGTAATTTCATAGTTTATTTGTTACAAGTGTTTTTAATCATTTTAATGGAGTTGAACAGGAAATGGCTATAGACAAATGTGGAAGTCATGTTCTTAGCAAATAGAGTAATAAAGTGTTTTTTTCCTCCAGAAAATATGACTGCTACATTTTTTGAGGATGATGCCTACTAATAAAAAAAGGAATTGCAAAATCTCTCTGATCTTACATGTGTATTGAGAGACAGAATGAGGATATATTTATTTGTATTTCTCTATGTTCCATACTAGGGAAAAACAAGACAAAAGAGATTCTGTTGAAGTATTGATTTTCAAGAGAATTCTTTCTGCCATCTTATTTATTCAAATTTTAAAAAATTTGGTTATTTTTCACTGTTTTGAATTTTCCCACCTTCAAACTTATAATATGTTGCACAAATTATAAATAGAACAAAGAAACTTGAATGGAAATATATTAATCAATTACTTACAAATACACTCTGATTTTACAGTGAAACTCAGTACAATTTAAATTCTTAAAGTACAATGGAGGTATAGTTAATACACAGTAAACAATATATATTTAAAGTATATGATCTGAAAATGTTGACACATGTATACCCATCAATAAAACCATGATGATAAACATATTCATCACCTCCCTAAAAGTTTCCCATAACTCTTTTGAACTCTCCCTCCCATTTCTTCTCATATCTTTACTTCATGCCAAACAATTGCAAATCTAATTTCCATAACAACAAATTAGTTTGCATTTTTTTTCTAGAATTTTATATTAACAGAACCATACATTAAGAGTTTTGTTTGTTTGCTTGTTTGGCATTTTTCACTCAGGAGAGTTATTTTGAGTTTCATCCATGTTGCTGGGTGCATCAAAAGTTTATTCCTTTTTGTAACTAAATAGATTTCCATTGTGGGGAGATACACTATATCAGCTCATATGCATTCATGTGCTTATGGACATTGAGTTGTTACCAGCTATTGGTTATCACAAATAAAGTTCTTATGAAATTTATAAGTCAGTCTTTGTATAGAAATGTGTGTTAATTTGTCTTGGAAAAAATCACCAACTATAATTTTATATTTTTTTCCAACTTTTTGCAGTTCTATCATGTTTTCTCTGTTGTATATTGAAACTCTATTATGAAAGATTAAACCATTAGGATTTTTATATGTGATTGCCAATTACTTATTATAAATAAACTTCCATATTTCTTATAATATCTTTGCTCTAAAAAATATTTTGGCAGATGTTGAATTAATTTTCTAAGGCTACATAATAATTAGCACACATTTAGTGATGTCAGACATTATCAATTTATTATCTCACAGTTGTTTTGTGTAGGAATTTGAATATGGCTTAATTAGGTCTTTTGAGTAGGATCTCATAGAGCTATAATCAAGGTAATGGCTAAGATTATTATTATCTGAAGAATGATGATGAACAGGGGAAGAATACACTCTCAAAGTCATTAAGGTTACTGTTCATTGGTCAGCTGAAGGCCACTCATTGTCAGTTGGACGCTGTCTAAGGGTCCTAGGGGTTGTATGAAGTTTCTAGGGACTGCCTATACTTCCTGTCATGCAAGCATTTCCAACATGACCACTTATTTCATCAAACTCTCAAGGATAGTCTCCTCAGGTAGGACTTACCTCATTTACTTTAACCCACCTAAAAGGATAATCCTTTTGATTACCTCAGAATCAACTGATTATGTATTATTGATAAATCACATCTAAAATGTTATTGATCTTTGTCTTCTGTATTTGCTGAAGCAAGTCAGTCATAGGTTCTGCCCACACTCAAGAGAAAGAAATTATAGGCTGTAAATTCCAGGGAGTGAGGATTATTGGGGTGACCATAAATGTGAATCAGTCATATATAATAACAATTGCTTCAGTTTTCCTTAGATTAGTGTTACTTCATGTATTGGCTTCCATTATTTTAGGTTTAACCTATTACTGTCCTTATATTTAAATATTTGTTTTTATGATTGTTATTGATTAAGGTACCATATAGTTGGGTCTTCATTTTTTTATATGCTCTGATAATCTTTGATTTTTAATTGGGTATTTTGTCCATTTACATTTAATCTGAGCATTGATAAAGATGGATTTTAATCTATTATCTTGCTATTTTTAATTTATTGAGCTGTCTTGGTTATTTTTTTCTCTACCTTCTTTGTGATTAATTTAATGTTTTACTATTCTATTTTATCTCTTTTGTTTTGATTAATTATCTATTACTCTTTTTTGTTTTCGCCTTGGAATCTTCATATAATTTAGCATGGTCTACCTTCAGGTCATATATACACTTCACATATGTCATATAAACCTTACAATATTATATTTTCACTTTATCTCCTCTAGTCTTTTGCACAACTTTAATATATTTTACCCCTACATATTGTATAAACTTTATGACTTCTGGTATATTTTTCTTGTACATAAGAGACTGTCTTTAGTATTTTCTGTAGAGCAAGGTTCCCCGGGCCCTGGGTTATATACTGGTACTGGTCTATGGCCTGTTAGGAAATGGGCTGCACAGCAGGAGGTAAGCAGCTGGCAAGTGAGGCTATGCCTTCTGTTAGATCAGCAGAAGCATTAGATTCTCATAGGAGTGCAAACCCAATTGTAAATTGCACATGCAAGGGATCTAGGTTGTGCACTACTTGTAAAAATCTAATGCTTAATGATGTCCCCACCATTTCCCCATCTGTGGAAAATTGTCTCCCACAGAACTAATCCCTGATGCCAAAACGTTTGGGACTGCTTTTGTAAAACATGTCACTGATTCTCATTTTTAAAATCTTTTTATGTCTGATAAGCCTTTAATTTACCTTTTTTATTTTTTATTTTGAACATGTGGGGTAAAATTCAGATAAGGTATACAAGTGATCATCATACATGTAAAATTTGGGCCTCCCTTTGGTCCCCACTTCACCTGGTTTGAGATCAGGTACCCTTATTGATGTTAGGTGCCCTACTGCCAGTCCCTTTCCTATATTATTATGGTAAACGTTCAGAGCACACTTGTGAGTGAGAACATGTGGTACTTACTTCTTTGTTTCTGTGATACATCACTGAGTATTGTAGACTCTAAATCCTTCCAAGTTGCTGCAAAGTCCATGATTTTGTTCTTCTTTATGGCTATGTAATAATCAATCTTGTATATGTACCACTTTTGAAAAATACAGTCTAGTGTTGGTAGGCAGCATGGTTTGTTCCATGTTTTTGCTATTGTAAATAGTGCTGCAATAAACATGTGTGTGCAGGTATCTTTTTCTTTTTTGCTTGGTGTAGCATACTAGGTTAAAAGGTGTGCTCTTTTAGTACTTTAATTTTGATTAAGTATCTTTATTTCATTATATTCTTTGGTTAGAGATTATTAAGCATATTATATTTCTTAGGTTTTGTTGTGCAAGTGACACTTGTTGGTTACCACCAAAAGCAACAGTCTTGGGATGTCTATCTATTTTGCAGACATTAAGATCACCAAGAAAGACACAACTCACATGGTCACTAGAGGAAACATTGATTTACTCATACAGAGAAAAGTTATAGTGAGATCAGTTTCATGAATGACTGTTATTCTCCAGTGGCCAGTAGGTCTTGTCTTGCAGTCAAGATAGGACAGGGGTCTGCACATACCCTTTTGAGCTGCAGGTGAGGGACCCTATTTCCTCCCAACCAGGAATAAATATAATAGTGAAGTTTGCCAAGTTCCATGTGACACACACATTTCTGAGCAGAAGAAAGTACACATCAAGTCCCAAACAGAGAAATATATTCCCAAAAGAGACAATCAGCCCAGCAGTCTGTGACATTCTCTATATCCATGTAAGAAAAGTTCCAACCCAAGACACACTCTTTGATAGCCATCAACAACCAAGCGAGCTGCATAGGACTGCCTTTTTCAAAAGGTTTTAGTTTTCATTAAATAAACAAAAAATTCATTATTTCTTCAAATATTTTTGTGCCTCACTTTTCAGAGACACCATTTATATATAAAATAGCTCTCCTGAAGTTTTCCTACAGAATACCAATATTTTGTATATTTTTATTTCTGTGATTTTTTTTTTTTGATTTTTTTTTTTTTTTAATTTGAGTTAGAGTATCACTCTATCACCCAGACTGTAGTGCAGTGGCCGCTCCCGGCCACCGCAGCCTCGGCCTGCTGTGCTCCAGTGATCCTTCCACCTCAGCCTTCCAAGTAGCTGGAACTACAGGCGTGCGCTACCACGTCCAGCTAATTTTTTTGATCTATTGTAGAGATGATATTTTAAGTTTTTAAATCCTATGTCAGATTATTTTATCTTGTTATGGTGCTAGAGATTTGATACTTTTTATTTTTTATTTATTTATTTTATTTTTTTCATAATCAATATTTTTATTATGGTTTTGTGGGGTACAGTTAAGGGTTAGGTGTACAATTACGTTTCATTCAGGCACCCTGTTGATAAGAGGTGTTTCCCCATCCCCAGACAGATATTTGCTACTGCTAATCCCATCTCCCTCCCCCCCATAGTTTCCCAGTACCGTCAGTCATTTTCTTATAGTATTACATTGGATGTTCAAGGTCCATTATATGAGTGAGAACATGTGATACTCGGATCTTTGTTTCTGTGAGAGGTCACTCAGTATTATAGACTCTAGTTCCATCCAGGTTGCTGTGAAATTCATGATTTTGTTCTTTTTTATGGCTGTGTAGTATTCCATCGTGTATATGTACCACATTTTTTTAATCCAGTCCTCTTTTGATGGGCAGCATGGTTGTTCCCAGGTTCTTGCTATTGTGAACAATGCTGTGATAAACATACGTGTGCAGGTATCTTTTTTATAGAGTGATTTGAGTCCTTCAGGGTATATTCCCAGTAGGGGGATTGCAGGGTCATATGGGAGGTTGGTATTTAGAGCTTTGAGGAATTGCCACACTGCTTTCCACAGAGGTTGCACTAGTTTACACTCCCACCAACAGTGTAGAAGTGTTCCCTTTTCGCCACACCCTCTCCAGCAGCTGTTATTTTTTGAGTTGTTGAAAATTGCCATTCTGACTGGAGTTAGGTGGTATCTCAGTGTGCTTTTGATTTGCATTAGTGAGGTTGAACATTTCTTCATGTGTCTGTTGGCTGCCCAGATGTCCTCTTTTGTGAAGTGTCTGTTCATATCTTTGGCCCATTTTATAATGGGGTTGTTTGTTTTTTTCTTTTCAGCACATTTGAGTTCCTTGTAGATCCAGTATATTAAGCCTTTGTCAGAACTGGTGTTGGCAAATACTTTTTCCCAGTCTGTAGGCTGTCTCCCTGCTCTCTTGATGGTTTCTTTGGCCTTGCAGAAGCTTATCAGTTTAATAAGGTCCCACTTGTCTATCTTCTCTCTTGTGACATATGGGTTTCGGGTTTTGTTCAGGAATTGGATGCCAGTTCCGATTTCCATGAGGGTATTTCCTTCATTTTCTAAGGTTCTTATGGTTTGAGGTTTTACATTTAGGTCTCTGATCCATTTGGAGTCAACCTTTGTGCATGGGGATAGAGAGGGGTCCTGTTTCAATCTTCTGCATGTGGTCAGCCAGTTTTCCCAGCACCATTTACTGAATAGGTTCTCCTCTCCCCAGTGGTAGGTGGTGGAGGCCTTGTCGAAGATGAGTTGGTTGAGAAATTGAGGTTTTGCTTCTGGAATCTTAATTCTATTCCATTGATCTATATGCCTATTACTATACTAATACCAAGCTGTTTTGATGATTGTAGCTTTATAGTAAAGTTTGAAGTCTGGTAATGTGATACCACCTGCTTTGTTTTTTTTGCTGAGGATTGTTCTGGCTATTCTTGGACGTTTGTGTTTCCATATGAATTCCTGTGTTGCCTTTTCTAGGTCTGAGAAGAATGTTGCTGGTAATTTGATGGGTATTGCATTGAATTTGCAGATTGTCTTAGGTAAGATGGACATCTTCACAATGTTGATTCTTCCAATCCATGAGCATGGGATATTTTTCCACTTGTTTGTGTCAACTTTGATTTCTTTGAGCAGTGTTTTATAGTTTTCATTGTAAAGATCTTTCACATCTCTGGTTAGGAAGATGCCAAGGTATTTCATTTATTTTTTGGCTATTGTGAATGGAATTGTGTTTTTTATTTGGGTTTCTGTTTATTTATTATTGATGTAGAGAAATGTGATTGTCTTTTGTACATTTATTTTGTATCCTGAGACTTTGCCAAAGTCCTTTATCAGTGTAAGGAGGTTTTTGACAGATTCTCTTGGGTTTTCAAGGTACACAATCATATCATCTGCAAAGAGAGATAACTTGACTTCCTCTTTGCCTATTTGGATACCCCTGATTGCCTCCTTTTCTCTGATTGCTCGAGCCAGGATTTCCAATACTATGTTGAACAGGAGGGGTGAGAGTGGGCATCCTTGTCTTGTTCCAGTTTTCAGGGGAAATGGTTCCAATTTTTGTCCATTTAGGAGTATGCTGGCTGTGGGTTTCTCGTAGATGGCTTTTACTATTTTGAGGTAAGTTCCCCGTATGCCTAGATGTTCAAGGGTTTTTATCAAGAAGGGGTGCTAGATTTTATCAAAAGCTTTTTCTGCATCTAATGATATAATCATGTGGTTTTTGTTTTGACATCTGTTGATGTATTTAATTACATTTATGGTTTTACGAATGTTGAACCAGGCTTGCATCCCAGGAATGAAGTCTACTTGGTCATGATGGATGATTTTTGAGATGTATTGCTGAATTTGGTTTGCTAGGATCTTGCTGAGAATTTTAGTGTCTATGCTCATCAAAGATATTGGCCTGTAGTTCTCTTTCTTTGTTGGATCTCTACCTGGCTTGGGTATCAATGTGATGTTGGCTTCGTAAAATCATTTGGGGAGAGTTCCATCTTTTTCAATCACCTGGAATTCCTTCAGTAGGATTGGTATCAGCTCCTCCTTAAATGTCTTGTAGAATTCTGCTGGAAAGCCATCTGGACCAGGCCTTTTTTTTGTAGGAAGTTTTCTTATTACGTAGTCAATTTCCTTGATTGTTATTGGTCTATTTAGGGTCTCAATTTCTTCTTGTTCCAATCTAGGTAGGTTGTGTGATGTCAGAAAGTCCTCCATTTCCTTAAGGTTTTCAAGGTTGTCTCCATACAAGTGTACGTAGTAGTCTCTAATGATCTTTTGTATTTTTTCAGGGTCAGATGTGACTTCATCTTTTGTGTTTCTGATTGTGCTCATTTGTTTTTTTTTTTTCATTTTTTCTTGGTCAGTCTAGCTAGGGGACCATCGATCTTGTTATCCGTTCGAAGAACCAGCTTTTTGTTTCATTGATTTTTTGTATATCTTTTTGTCTTCTATGTCCTGGATTTGGGCTTTTATTTTGGTGATCTGGATTCTTCTGCTGAAATTAGGGTTTTTGTGGTCTTGCTTTTCCAGCTTCTTTAGGTGGCTTGGGAGGTTGTTAATTTGTGTTCCTTCCATTTTCTTCATGTGTGTTTGTAGGGATATAAATTTCCCTCTTACTACAGCTTTCAAGGTGTCCCAGATATTTTGGTAAGATGCTTCTTCATTGTCATTTGTTTCCAGGTATCTTTTGATTTCTGTTTTGATTTCATCATTGACCCAGGAGTTGTTTAGCATCATGCTGTTTTGTGTCCATGTCTTTGTGGGTTTTGGGGGGACTTTGTTGGTGTCAATGTTTATTTTTATTCCTCTGTTGTCCGAGAAGGTGCATGGTAGAATTTCAGTCCTTTTAAATTTGCTTATGCTTGATTTATGGCCAATTACGTGGTCGATCTTAGAATGTGTTCCATATGGTGATGAGTAGAATGTATATTCTGTGGTCTTTGGATGGAGTGTTCTGTAGATATCAATTAAGTTCATTTGGTCCAAAGTCACATTGAGGTTCCGGATCTCCTTGCTGATTTTTTTGTCCTGATGATCTGTCTAGGGTTGTGAGTGGGGTATTAAAGTCCCCAGTTATGATGGTGTTAGAGTCAATATCTTTCTTTAGTTTTCTTAGAAGTTGCTTTATGAAAGTTGGTGCACCTATGTTGGGTGCATATATGTTTAGGATAGATATTTCTTGTTGATGGATTGAGCCTTTTATCATTATGTAGTGGCCTTCTGTATCTTTTTGATTTTTAATAGCTTGAAGGGTATTTTGTCTGAAATTATGATCGCTACTCCTCCTTCTTTTGTATTCCATTCACCTGAAAGTTTGTTTCCCATCTGCTTACTTTGAGTCTGTGAGTGTGCTTTCTAGTGAGGTGAGTCTCTTGAAGGCAATAGATTGTTGCCTGATGATATTTTATCCATTTTGCCATTCTATGTCTTTTCAGTGGTGCATTTAGTCCATTCACATTTAGGCTAATAATTGAAATGCAAGAGTTGATCCCTGTCATAAAGTTCTTACATCGTTGTTCCTGTTTGTTTGTTGTCTTTCTTTGGGTTTTGGAGTTGGCTCATGTGTGTTTTTAATCTTTTGCTTGTACTCTTGTGAAGAAGGTTGTTGTTCTTTTTTTCTTTTTCTTCTGTGTTCAGTACTTTCTTAAGTGTTTCTTGCAGAGGTGGTTTGGTGGCAGCGTAAGTTCTTAGGGATTGGATATCTGGAAAAGATTTCAATTCTCCCTCACTAATGAAGCTTAGTTTGACTGGGTAGGTTATTCTTGGTTGAAATTGTTTCTCTTTTAGAACTTTGAAGATAGGGCTCCAGGCTCTCCTGGCCTGAAGGGTTTCTGTGGATAAATCTGATGCTATTCTAATTGGTCTTCCCTGGTAGGTAGTCTGGCCTTTTTCTCTTGCTGCCTTTAGGATTTTTTTCTTTTATAGCTACTTTGTTTAGGTGAATTATTATGTGTCTGGGAGTTGGTCTTCTCATTTGTTGTCTTGCAGGGGTTCTCTGAATCTCGTGTTTGAATTTTTTCACCCTTGATGAGATGAGGGAAGTGTTCTTGAATGATTTCATGTTATGTTTGTTCCAGTGTGGCTTCTGTTTCTCTCTCTGCCTCAGGAAGGCCCATTACTCTTAGGTTCGGTCTCTTGAAGTGATCATTCATCTCTTGCAGGTTTTGTTCTGTCTTTTTGAGCTTCTTTTCTATTTTTTTGACAGTTTGGGTTAGTTCTGTGTTTTGGTCTTTGAGCTCTGAGATTATTTCTTCTGCTTGGCTAATTCTGCTTTCCATGTTTATTAGTCTGTTATTCATTTCCATCACAGTATTCTTTACTGCTGTTATTTCTGACATCAACTCCTTCCTATTCCTCTTGTCTCTCCTCAATTTTTTTAATTCTCTCCATTAATGTCTTGATATCTGGGTTTGTTGCATGTGACTAGTCATTCTGAGGGCTCTTCATTGTTTGTGTTCCAGAATCTGTTTTCTCAGTGTCTGATCTCCCAGGGGTTTGTGTGAGACCTATATTCTTCTTTTGGTTTTTCTTCATTTGTTTGGTTTTCCCCCTCCCTACTTTTTCCTTCCCTCCATGTCACTGTCTTCTTTAATTCTGTTATTCAGGGGTAAAGATATTGGTTTTACTTCTGTTTGTTCAATCTCCTATTCTTTATGTATGCCCTCTTACTTTGTTCAATTCTGGAGTTGCACTGTAGGTTGGGGGTGGTCCTTTTTGCAGTTTGAGATTTATTTAAGGGGGGAGCTGTGATTCAAAACCTATCTGCAGGTCCTGGTATTCGCTGACAGGTGTGTGGATAATCTGGAACCCACTTCCCACTGCCTTGGAATCTGTCCATGCAGTGGGGCTGTAGGTTTACTCCCTGAAATAAAATGTGGGTAGCAGAGGGAAAAGAATGGAGCAGCAGTGGGTTGAAGAGGGTGGTGGAGAGATAAAGGAGTAAGGGGGTAAACAAACATGTGCCAACAAATGGAGAGAGAGACCTATACTGAAACACATAAAAACAATAGACTACAGCTATGATGAACCACTCCATACAAAATAAATAATAAAACATATAGTGATGCTAACATACAAGCTAACCAACCACCTTATTGGTGTGCTGTTCCTCTATACAAAGATATGGCTTACAGAGAGAAGAAAAGAGAAGAAAAGGAAGAGGAAAAAAAAGGAACAATACAGTAGGAATAGAATTAAGTCATTAAACTAACAGAATCAATGAAGCACACTCTGAGACTTTTCGTTTAAGTCCAATGTCCTTTCAGTTCTGATTTCTAGCCTTCTTTTCAAGCTGATAAATTAGTTTGCAGTTGGGGTCAGTTGCCCCTGGTCTGCTGTGAAGGACCATTCAGATCACCCTCTGTTCACCACTTGGCCTATGTCTTTTTCAAGCTTGTTTCTCCCATTTTGGTGTTGTTACCTTAAATCGCCAGCAGGTGGTGCTATCTCAGCTGCTCGCCCCAGCGGGGGTGGGCTAGACAGGAACCAGCAGAGACTGGAGATGGATGCTTGCCTCAGGGCTTAGGCAGGAGAATCACGGCGGGCAGGACGTCTCGGTTGCAGGAGAGGTGGCAGCGATCCCAGCAGATCTTCCCTGAAGGGGCTTCAAGGACTGAAGTCGTGGATTGCCTCCGGCCCGGTGGTGCGATGTGCTACCAGCAGTGGTGGTGGGGCGGCATCTGCGCTGCAGTGGCTGTCCAGTCCACTGTGATGCCCCAGCAGTGGCAATGGCCAAGCTGCGTATGAAGAGCAGGCTGCGATGTTGGGGTCCGCAGCCCCCGGGGTGAGAGCCAGAGACTCACTGTAGTTCTCCTTTGCAGAGGGTTTCACAGTCCAGGTTGCCCAATCGCCGTCTTGCCAGAAGTCCTCTGTGATTTTTTGCATTTTGTCTTGAGTAGGTGTTCATTTAATGTGTACATACATATACATATATGCAAGGTCTGTTTTCTAGTATACTCTAGTGTATTTTTTTAATCTCACACATTGTATTTTTAACCTTTAGATGTTTAATTTTTAAATATATCTTACAGCCAGGCTCGGTGGCTCAGCCTGTAATCCCGTGCCTTGGGAGGCTAAGGTGAGTGGAATGCCTGATCCCATGGGTTTGAGACCCACCTGGGCAACTTGGTGAGACCTCATCTTTACAATAAATCAAAAATTACTCGGGCGTGGTAGCGCGCACCTGTAGTTCCAGCTACTTGGAAGGCTGAGGTGGGAAGATCGCCGGAGCCCAGCAGGTCGAGGCTGTGGTGACCGGGAGTGGCCACTGCACTCCAGTCTGGGCAACAGAGTGAGACTCCAACTCCAAAAAATAAATAAATAAAAAAATAAATAAATAAATAAATAAATAAATAATAAATATATCCTACATCACTACTTAGCATGTTCTCTCCTTTCTCTACTTTTTAAAATATATAGAAGAGAGTAATGATAACTGATTTTATGTCATTGTTTATAGTTTTTATCATTGGTGTAATTTATTAACTGTTTTAATTCATCAGGTTTTTTTCTGTCTATTGTGTGTTATATTTTTGCCTTTATACATGCTGGGTAAGTTTGGATGGATGCCAAACACCATGAATTTTGCTGTTTCTGGGTGGTTGATATCATATATTCCTATAAGCATTCTTTAATTTGTTCTGGTACAAAGCTAGCTTGCTTGAAAACAGTGGACTCTTTTCTGTATTGTTTTTAGGGTTGGTTGAGGAAACAGCAACTTTTAGTCTAGGGTTATTTTGACCCTCTGCTGAGACAGCATCTTTCTAAGAACTCTTCAGGATGTCCTGTGAATTATATTTTCCACTTTGACTCTTGGGAACATGAACTTTTCCTGACCCTGTTGATCCTTGGAAATGTTCTCTCTACTTTCTGTTATCTGTTTTATGATTTCAATGTCTCCTTACATTCCTTTGTTAATTAATAGTGAGATGAAAACTGAAGACAGACTTGACCTTTTCAAGATGTTTATTGAAAATCTCTCTATGCTTCTCTCTTCTTTTTAGTACTCTATTCTGTGGAATATATTTTCTTGACCTTTCAAGATTTCCTATTTTCTCTCTTCAAATCAGGTAGTGTTGTGATTGGCTTGGGTTCTCCTTCTATGTCAGCCTCCTAATTCTATCCAGGCCATAAGCTTGAGAATTGTATGGCTTAACTTATTCGCCCTTTATCAGGATCATTGTTCCGTCTTATCTGAAGTCTAACATAAGAAAATCATTGTTAGAGATATTTTCTGCATAATTTTTATTTGTTTTATATTAGAGGATAAATATGATTCCTGTTGCACTATAGTGGCTTAAAGAAGTTTAAAATTCTTATTTAAAAGTTGCTTTTTATTTTCTTTGAAATCTAGAAATAGGTTAAAATGCAAGTCTCGTGATGTTTTAAAATCTCATGACAATTTTAGATATTATTTACAGATTTACTAATTTTTTGCTTCAAATCATTTTATAAATTCTAATAAACTATATGAAAACTTGACATAAAACTAAGTTTTAGCTTTATTTTATTTATCTGTAGTCAAATATATGCAAAGTTTGTACTAATGCAAACTTTAGTTGAAATTAGTTTACATTTTTTAACAGAAAACATTCCTAAATATTCTATAGAAACTAACTTTTAAAAAAGTTTATATAGATAGATAGATATAGGCAGCTTTGAGAAAGTGGAAGAAAAATACACTTTTAAAGTCATACATTTTTGGGGATAAAATTTTCACATTTTGAATAATTATGCATATCATGATGGTAAACATGTAATAAATTTGAGTTTGTTTTTAGTTATAATCATTTTCATAGTATATACATTGAATATGTATATATTAAGCACAATATTCTCAGTTTAACTGACTCATTCTCTCTCTCTCTCAATGATCTTTTAAGTTTTTTTATAGTGTGCCAGAATTTGTTTATTTGTGCTACGTAGAGGTTGAAATTTGGGCATTGTTAAAAGTTTACATTATGACACTGTGACTGATAAGAACTAGCAGGCCAGATGCCTGGTGACATGCTAACTCAATGTCAACACTCTAATGACCCCAATAGAGGAGACAAATGAAACAAAAGATCATCATATAGGGCATAGGAACCAAATTATAATGGATATCACATGATCAGTAATGACTGTGGGGAATACTAAACAAGAAAAAATTAACAAAATGACTGATATCTGTGATGACAGGTATCAACAATGTTTGCTTGCCTGTGGCATAATAAGAATGAGAATCAGAAGAATTATTTCTATAGCTCTGATCACTTATCAGCTACCACATCTACCTTTTAGTTAAATTATCAATAAATTGTTTAACCTATATCATGGTAAACAAAGAAAATTTAATATCATAATTTTTACTTGCAAAGAGATAACTATATAAAAATGAATTACATGATTTAGGATTTTTTAATAGATTGAATAATAAAATTTCTTATATAATCATTATCCAAAACTTCTATTGGATATAAATGTTAATATATATAATAAGTTGTCTAAATTTTGACTTTAACATTTAGTACTTTTCTATGTAGTTTATTTTTTAATGAAAATTATTTAGTAATGAAAACTGCTGGAATTTTCACATGTATTGAATAGAGATGAAGCAAATGAATTTATCTATTGGATTTCTCTTATTTATCTACATAAAGAAATCTAAAAAAATATGAAATATCCATCATTTCTCCTGTCTCTCAAACTTTTACGCAGTTTAAAAGGCAGATGGATACATAAAATTTTGATCGCAGCATCAGACTGTCTTTTTTTTCAAATTCTTGTTCCATCACTATCTTATTCTACTTTGTGTTACTACAACAAAATTTCTGAGGTTGGATAATTTATTAGCAAACAGAAATTTTGTTTTCACTTTTTCTGGACGCTAAGAAGTAGAAGACCAAGACAATGGTATGTTCAGTTGTCTGGTGACGGCTCTGGAGGGCAGGAAGTTTATGTCTTCAAAAGAGTAAGAGAGTTGAATGCTGCCTGAAACCTCTTTAACAAGAGCTTTAATCCCATTCACTAAGGAGAAGCCCTCAGACCCAATCACCTGTTAATATTATCATACCTCCCCTCTTAATACTATCACCTAATTTTGGAGGTAACACATTCAAATCATAGCAAACATTTTCTAGTTGTGTGAACTTGGACCAATTACTTAACCTTTGTATGGTTGAATTTCTCTGTTTTTAAAATTGGGTTCAAAACTATATCTACTTTAAGAAGTGTTAAGAACTGAATTAGTTAATACAAGCAAAGATCTTAGAGCAATATCTGGTATATTAGATACTTCCTTTTTTTATTGTAAAGATGTGGAGTTCAATTCAGGGTTAGGTATACAAACGTTGATTATGCAGGTACCCTTGTTGATGAGGTATGCCCCTCCCTCCCCTAGCAGTTTCCCTCAACTGCCAATCCCACCCCCCTCCCCTGACAGTTTCCCACTACTTTCAATCCCTTTCTCATAATATTATAATTGTTCAAGGTCTGCTTATGTGAGAGGACATATGGTACTCTGTTCTTTGTTTCTGTGATAGATCACTGAGTATAATCGACTCTAAATCCATCCAAGTTGCTGCAAAGTCCATATGTTTGTCCCTCTTTATGGCTGCACCACATGCAGAAGATTGAAACAGGACCCCTACCTATCACCATACACAAAAATTAACTCTAAATGGATGCTTTTAATAGACATAAGATAAGCGTATTGATATTTCCAGATATATTATGTAGGTCAATTATTCACAATTACTCCAAAAACATGAATATCCTTCCCTGTGTTGCCTCACCTTAATTATCTCAGACTTTAGGCCTTATGCAAAATTTCACATAATCATTTGTGAGGAAAATAAAAAAATTGCTCTTGTCTTAAATAGTATCTCATAATATATTGACATAAGGATTATATGTACTGCTTTGCTGTTATAATTTCAAAAACAAAAAGATATGACCAACAATAGAGTAGAACAGTTCTAGTTAGAAGAATTTCAGCCAGAAATATTTTTATTACTTTTTCCTATTAAGAATCGTTTGACCATTCCTTATTACCTCCTAACTTGCTATGGACACATTAAGCATTTTCAGATTTTTTGGATTTCTGGCTAATAAAAACCAATTATAGTTATGCTGTTGTTTTTGTTTTTGGTTTTTGAGTCAGTCTCACTCTGTTGCCTAGGCTGGAGTGCAATGGCACACTCATGGTCACCACAGCCTCGACCTGCTGGGCTCAGGCCAACCTTCCACATCAGCCTTCCAAGTAGCTGGAACTACAGGCACGCACCACCCCACTCGGCTTATTTTTTTATTTTTTATTTTAGAGATGAGGTTTCACCAGTTGCCCAAACTGGTCTCACACACCTGAGCTCTAGCAATCCCTTTGCCTTGGTCTCCCAAAGTGATGCTTTTGCTTTAGCCTTATAGAAGTAGAAAGCCCTGTATTGTTTTAAGTCTACAACCTTTTGGATTGTGTAGTAAGTAGACAGGTTCAGCACAACCAAATGGGAGAATATATACAATCCTGTGTGTGTGTGTGTGTGTGTGTGTGTGTGTGTGTGTGTGTGTATTCTTTAAAATTTGAATGAAAACAATATCATTGTGACTTTTTCTTATGGCAAGAAGGTGTAAGATATCATTGGAATAACAGGATGCTCTACATAATTTAGACTACTACAATTCAATACATTCACTGAGGGATTGCAGGAATTTATGGCTTTTTCTCTGGCATAAAGTGTCTTACCAATCCATCTAGAGTAGCTGTTGGCAAATTTCTTTTTATAAAGTGATACTAAATGTTTTTGACTTTGTGGGGGGCCATGTCACAGCTATTTGTCTTTGTCATTAATGCATGAACTTAGTCATATATAATATGTAAGTTAATCAGCATGAATGTGTTCCAATAAAACTTTATTTACAAGTGAACTGGATGTGTTTCACAAGCCTTTATTTTTTCTCATCCCCTGCGGGAATTCACTGTATCCTACTCTTCAAGTTTATTGGCCTGATGTTATCAATATAGGATAGCAAACTTGAGACCCTCCTAGCGTAATGAGGAAGCTCATGGTCCCTGTGGATTTAACTTTGACATAACTAGAGAAGGATATACTCAGCCTGTATGGTGATGAAGTACTTTGCCCCATAAAAGCAAACCATTTCTAGTGTTTTCCATATAATAGCACAGAGGCAATAAAGCATTCCCTAGAAAGAAGATGCATACAAAAATAAACTTTCCTCAAATATTTGCAAGTATGAAAGAGATAGCACAGCATCTACTCCTCAGCTATCTGATTATTTTCAAGTGCCTAAAATGTTGTTACAAATCAATAAAGAAACCTTTGTAACAAATCTCTAATGTTGGGTCACTTCTTATCATTTTCATCTGGCACACTTCTTAACTCCTTGGAGAATTGGTGCCTCTTTGTAAAGATGGGTTAATAATATATATTCTCTTGCTGAGCTGCATTGTTGGATCATGCACAATAATGACTTTAAATTGCTTTGTAAACTGTAAACAATTTAACTGGACAATCTAAAAGTATTTTAATAACAATAAATATGTCATGGTCTTAAAAAAAAATAAACTGAACTAATTTGCTCTAGTGGAACCATCTGACATAGCAACTGAAATTTGAATGACCAT
The DNA here is from genome assembly GCA_027257055.1 of Cephalopachus bancanus. NCBI lineage: Eukaryota > Metazoa > Chordata > Mammalia > Primates > Tarsiidae > Cephalopachus > Cephalopachus bancanus. The sequence continues at coordinate 3,309,945 of JAPVLO010000074.1, forward strand.
GAGCTTAAACTTATCATCTATTGATGAAATTGAAATTTGTCTCTCTCTCTCTCTCTCTCTCTCTCTCTCTATGGTTTTTGTGCATTAAAAAAAGTGAATAAGTTTGTTTACATAAAATCACATTAAAAAAATCTTTCAAAAAATTATTTGTCTTTCTCCTATTTGTTCCTTCTTGTGATAATAAGGGCCCAAATTTTGTCTGTTATATACCAGTATGAGTAGTCTGCTAATTTTTAGGAATTATTTTAATTATGCAATGAGGAACTGGTGATAATTCCAAGTATTCTCACTGGGCTATCTGAAGGCACCCTAGGAACAAACCTTTACTAATCATTTGATTTTCAAAAGGCCTCCTCTATCTGTTAGATATCAGTAGGAATTTGAGTGTTCAGGAATTAATGTTATTTCACAGTTAAGGTCAAATATTGCAAATAAAAAAATACGTATTTTATAATGTATCTGTATTTCTTTGGCTATATTTCACCAATAAATTATGGCAACTCAACTATTTTTATTGTGAAACACTCTTGAATTCAAAGTTTTATAAACATAATGCACAAACTCTTAGAACCATGGCTATCCAATCAAAGCAATACAATAAGTCTTAAAACTTCAGAAAACACACACATGTACAAATGCAGTAAAATATAAAATTATGATCCCTTCTCTTCTTGCCAAATATCCTCACAATTTACTCCAGCATAGATTTTGAGGATATAAATTATAAAGCTCTACAATTTTTTAAAGTATGCCTTTCTTTGTATTTTGCTTTGTATTTGAGTTCTAACATTTGCTGAGATTGAAAGTTATTTGTAGACTTGAGGAAAACTAAAAATGTAAGGAAAGTAGAGGCAGAGGGAGTGGCTTCAAAAGGGGTAACAACCTTAACAGACATGGAAGGAATAATTGAATTATTAATAAGAATGCTTGGGAGAATTGAAGGCTTGAGGAGCTCATAGTTCTTTAAAACTCTCTTCACATGTCTCTAACTCTAATTTTGGGTACCCCACATCTCAAGGAATGGCAGGACTTTCATAAAACAGATGAACATGACTGTGGCTTAAATCAACATTGCCATTTTGGACACCCGACACTGTGTACAATTTTGAGCTTTGGTTTTGGCTTCATCACTCTTGTGCCAACAAAAAATAAAATATTCAACAATGTTTCCAAGATTCATTTTCTTTTTTTTTTTTTTTTTTTGAGTTGGAGTCTCACTTGGTCGCCCAGACTGGAGTGCAGTGGCCACTCCCGGTCAACGCAGCCTCGCCTGCTGGGCTCCAGCGATCCTTCCACCTCAGCCTTCCGAGTAGCCAGAATTACAGGCATGCGCTACCACGCCCGGCTGATTTTTTGATTTATTGTAGAGATGAGGTCTCGCTGCCCAGGCGGGTCTCGAACCTGCGGACTCAAGCAATCCACTCACCTCAGCCTCCCAAAGGCACGGGATTACAGGCTGAGTCACTGAGCCCAGCTCAAAATTCATTTTCGACCTATGCTTTGGTTTGAAAAATGTATGAATTTAGGATTACTTTGCTCTTTCTTAAAGCCTTCCTGTACTACAAAAGCAATTAGCAACCAAGAATCCTTGGGCATGAGGACTGGGGAGAAAGAAGTAGGGATGAATGAATTATTCATGTATATATTTTTATGAAACTTTGATTTTTAATCATTTATGATTTTATATATTAACAGTTTGGACTGAGCATGGTGGCTCATGCCTTTAATACCAACACTTTGGGAAGCCAAGGCAGGAGGAATGCTTAAGGCCTGGACCACATAGTGAGACTCTATCTCTACAAAAGAGTTAAAAAATAGCCGGGCTTGGTGGTTCAGCCTGTAATCCCACGCCTTTGGGAGGCTGAGGTGAGTGGATTGCCTGAGCCCGCGGGTTTAAACCCACCTGGGCAGCGAGACCTCATCTCTACAATAAAGCAACAAATCAGCCGGGCGTGGTAGCGCATGCCTGTAATTCCGGTTACTTGGAAGGCTGAGGCGGAAGGATCGCTGGAGCCCAGCAGGTAGATACGGCTGCGGTGGCCAGGAGCGGCCACTGCACTCCAATCTGGGCGGCAGAGTGAGACTCCAACTCAAAAAACAAGCAAACAAACGAACAAACAAAAGAGTTAAAAAGTAAACTAAGTGAGCTATCCATGAGGCACATGCCCAGTTACTATGACGACTAAGGAGAGTGAACTACTTGAACCCAGAAGTTCAAGATCACAGTGAGCTATCATCACACACTACACTCCAACCTGGGCTACAGAGTTATTCTCTGCCTCTAACAAAACGGAATTTAAAGGTCATACAACCATGAATAGACACTTCTCAAAAGAAGATATACAGGCAGCCAACAGACACTTGAAAAAGCGCTCAGCCTCATTCATCATCAGAGAAATACAAATCAAAATCACATTGAGAAGCCACCTAACCCCAGTAAGAATGGCCATCATTGATAAAACAAAAAACAACAGATGACGGTGAGGAAGCAGAGAAAAAGGAACACTTCTACACTGCTGGTGGGAATGCAAACCAGTGCAACCTCTTTGGAAGACAATGTGGTGGTTTCTGAAAGAACTAGAAATTGACCTTCCATATGACCCAGCAATTCCCCTATTGGGAATATACCCAGAGGAACCCAAATCATTCTACAAAAAGATACCTGCACACACATGTTTATTGCGGTACTATTCACAGTAGCAAAAACATGGAACAAGCCATGCTGCCATCAAAACTGGACAGGATTTAAAAAAATGTGATACATATACGCAATGGAATATTATGCAGCCATGCCAGGAGAATGGGGGCACAACCTCACCAACATGGAGGGTACCTGGATAATGAATATTTGTATATCTAACCCTGATTTGTATTCCACATCTTTAAAAGAAAAAGAAAAAAGTCATACGTTAAGAAAATAATATTACAATATTATTGTATATTGCATTTTCTTGTTATACATAATAGTATAACAAATATGTACACAAAAACACATACAGGTGCATGCAAAATCAAATAGAACAAATTGCATTTGAACTTAGGACTCTGATCATTTATAACCACATTAGAAGAATATATTCTAGGAATAAAGAGTAACCAAAAAAACCTGAAAGTTTACTCAGAAGTATTACTGTTTGAACTACTGTTCACATTAATAATTTTGAATCAATTTTATATTACTTGTTGAATTAGGTGAATTAATAAATGCATTATTATTGTTTCATCCTTGGGAGGCTGTGTGATGTCAGAAAGTGCTCTCTTTCCTTTACATTTTCTAGTTTATTAACATACAGGTTTTTATATCAATCGGTGATAATGTTATGAATTTGCTCAGGGTCAGTTGTGATGTCTCTTTTGTGTTTCTAATTGTATTTATTTGGGTTTTCTCCCTCTTTCTCTCTTATTTTTAAGTCAGTCTGGCCAGGGTACCCTCAATCTTATTTATCCTTACAAAGAACCAGTTTTTGGTCTTGTTGATCCTTGCTATAATATTTGTCTTCAATGTCCTGCACCTATGCTTTTATCTTGGTGAGCTGGATTCTTCTGTTGAAGATAGGATTTAGGTGAACTTGCCTTTCCATCTCTTTAGGTATGACATTAGGCTGACTAATTGTGATCTTTCTGTTTTCTTGATTCATGTGTGCAATGCTATGAATTTTTCTCTTAACACTACTATAGGAATCCCAGAGATTCTTATAAGATTTGTTTTTGTTTTCACTTGTCTCCAGAAATATTTTTATTTCTTTCTTGATTTCTGTGTGTGTTTTACTTTACTTTATTTTATTATAAAGATGTGGGATACAAGTCAGGATTAGGTACACAAGTATGTGCAGGTGAAGTTTGGACCTCCAGCTGGTTCTCACTTCTCCTGATTTGTAATCAGACACCTTTGTGTTGTTACGTGTCTACCCTCCAACCCCCACACCCCTGGCAGTGTCCCAGGACTGCCAATTCCTGTTTTTGTGATTTTTGTGTTTTTGTGATTAGTGTTCTGGTCCCACTTATGAGAGACAACTTGTGGTATTCAGTTCTTTGTTTCTGTGATAGATTGCTAAGAATGATTGTCTCCAATTCAGTCCAATTTGCTGAGAAGTCCATGAGTTTGTTCTTCTTTATGGATGCGGAGCATTCCATCATGCATATGTACCCCACATTTTCTTTATACAGTTTACTTTTGATGGGCAGTAAGGTTGGATCCATGTATTTGCTATCGTGAATAGTATGGCAATAAATATGCATGGGCAGGTGTCTTTTTTTGTAGAACAATTTGTGTTCCTTCAGGCATATTCCCAGAAGGGGGATTGCTGGATGGTGTGGAAGGTAAATTTCTAGTTCCTTTAAATTTAGAAGGTAAATTTCTAGCTCCTTTGCCATGCTATTTTCCATAAAGGTTGGGGTAGTTTGCATTCCCACCAACAGTATAGATGTTTTCCTTTTTTTCCACATCTGCAGCAACATCTATTGTTTTTTGATTTATTAATAATGGCCATACTTACTGGGGTAAGGGGCCTCAGTGTGGTTATAATTTGCATTTCTTTGATGATTAGTGAGGCTGGGCATTTTTATGTGTATCTGTTGGCTGCTTATTTGCCTTCTTTTGAGAAGTGTCTATTCATGTCTTTGCCCAAGTCATTTAGGATGTTGTTTAGTGTCTATGTCTGAGTGTTTTGAGGGAATCCTGTTTGTGGCAATATTTATTTTTAGTCCACTGTAATCTGAGATGATTCATGGTATTATTTTTATCTTTGGAAATTTGCTCATGCTTGGTTTATGTCCAAGAATGTGATTGATCTTGGAGTATGTTCCATGTGCTTATGAGTAGAAAGTATACTCTATAGTTGTTTGGTGAAATTTTCCGTAAATGTCTATTAAGTCCATTTGATAGAGTATTGAGTTGACGTTCCAGATCTCCTTGTTGATTTTTTGCCATGATGATTGATGTAAAGATGTTAGTAGGGTATTTAGGACTCCAACTACTATTTTTTAAGAGTCAATGTACTTTTTTAGTTTGCTGTTAAATATGCATCTGACAAACACCTAACATCCAGAACCTACAAGAAACTCAAATGAACTAAAAGGAAAAAACAAACAAACAAACAACCCTATTAAAAAGTGGGCAAAAGACATGAACAGATACTTTTCAAAAGAAGATGTACAAGCAGCCAACAGATAATTTTTAAAGTGCTTGACCTTACTAATCATCAGAGAAATGCAAATTGAAACTACAAAGGGATACACTCTAAGTCCAGTAAGAATGGCTATCATGAATACATCAAAAAACAACAGATACTGGCATGGGTGTGGAGAAAAGGAAATATTTCTACGCTTTTGTTGTGAGTGCAAACTAGTTCAACTTCTATGGAAAGTAGTGTAGCGTTTCCTAAAACAAGTAAAAGTTGATTTTCTATATGATCCAGCAATCCCTCTCCTGGGAATATTCCCAGAGGAACTTAAATAATTCTATTAAAAAGACACCTGCACACACACGTTTATAACTGCACTATTCACAATAGCAAAAACAAGAATCCAATCTTATTGAACATCAAAAGTGGACGAGATAAAGAAAATATGGTACATGTGCATGATGCAATATTACATAGCCTTAAGGAAGAACAAAATCAGGGACTCAGCAAATTGGGTGAAGACCATCATACTTAGTAATTTTTCCCAGAATCAAATAACTGTATATTGCATGCTGTTACTCGTAAGTGGGACCTGATCATCAATCACATCAGCACAAGTGATGGATGGACAATCACTGTGCACTGCCAGGGAACAGAGGAAGGGAGGAGAGTCACAAAGCAACACAAAAGGCAACACAAAAGGTACCTGGTCCCAAATTAGGGGAAGTGAGAGCCACTTGCAAGCCCCAAACTCACCTTCATGCAGCATACTTGTGTAGTTAACCTTTACTTTTACTCCACACCTCTACAACAAAATAAATTAAAAAAAAAAAGTATGACAAAAGCTAAAATACAAGGTACCACTGAATCATAACAATATTTATAATATAGAGAATAAAAAACAAGCTGCTTCTTTTGAGTTGGCTCTATTTTATGAACAAATATAGTTGAGGTAATAAGTTTCTACCCATTAACACTTTTGGGTGTTCAATTTTTTTTCGTGATCAAGAATTTTGTCTGATTCTATGATTTCTAGAGCACTTTGCTATCTCTAACAAATAAATATGAGGTAAACAATAATAAATAAATACATGCATACCTTATTATAAAAGCAAAAGAGATAAGTTTATAAAACAAAAAATTTTAAAAATTGTTATATGATTTTGATTACAATAGCATATATCATGTACATGCTTATGTATTATATATATGTATGCTTTATATATATTTTCTAGCAATGTCCCCAAAAGAGTATAGAAAATATAATAGTAGTTTAGTTAAATAAGGAAGCCTGGTAACCACTGTATGGTTACAGTTACTCACTAAAAGTTTGTAGTTTCAGTTACCCACTATAAGTTTGGACTCCTGCTCTAGGGTGGTTCTGTAAAAAGTGAATCTGCAAAACCAAGTATTAGAAGTCTAGCAATTTCAGAGATGTCTGGAAATATGTTGAAATTGCATAGTAGACAGCTTGAAAAGGTTTCCATGAGCCAAAATTGTGTCAAATTGAATATGAAAAGAAATATGTTTGGAGTTGAGTGAAACATTAAAAAAAATATCTGTGTATCCAAAGTGATATCAATATAAGCAGGAAAAGGGTAGGATGAGGAAAGGTGAAGTGCCTCATTTGTTACCAATGGAAGTGAGGATTACAGTATCTTGTTCTGTAAAATGGTGATTAATGGGAAAGAAGTATGCATTTACCCTTGATTTTCAAGGTATGCTGTGTCAATTATAGTTGAGGAGGAAAAGCTCTTTTTAAAGAGGAATGGTTATCAGCTAATGAATGCTGATGGAATGAAAGAATTTAAAAATTACTTTTCTGTAACTACAGTGGAATAATTGATTAGGCAAGGATCTTTAATAAGTGCCATATTCTTGGGTAAAATTTGTTGATAATCATGATGTTTACACAGTTTCAAAATATCAACCTAAAGTTTATTTGCTAATTGCAAAGGGAAAAACATGTCTCAGTAGTTAATAGGTCTGGTGGTGACCTGACCTAGTTTTCAAATTTAGCATTAAGAAAATGAGACAATTTGACATTACTTGCTAACTGACTAAGGCAATATAAAGTAATAGCAGCAATGAAATATATTGATCTATGTATACATTTCAGAAAGATTTAATTAAGCTCATTGTCATATCTGTTACCTCACCAAATTACCATATTTTTATGTGTAATGTAAATATTAAAAAACTACTTTTAAACAATTGAAAAATGTACAATTCATTATGATTATCTGTGGTCACTATGTGGTGCAATAGATTACCAAAACATATTCCTCCAGTCTAGCTACAACTTAACTTTTTAGTGAACATCTTCTGTTTCCCCACCCTTCTCATCCCCTCAGCCTCTAGTAACTACCTCTCTACTCTGTTTCTAAGTGATTGACTTTTTTAAAAAAAAAGATTCCACAAGTATTATTTGTCAATTTAAAATAAGTTAATTTTTATTTCAAAAGAAATAAATAATAACACTTGCCAAAATATTTTATGCTATTCTAAACAAGCTCTGACACTTAACATCTAGTTTATAGACAATAAAGAGGAAAGGAAACTATATGTCTCCATAAGGGAAACCATTAGATAAATTCATAAATATGGAACTTTCCCTGTTAGAAACACTGGAGTACTGATAAAATGTGGTTACCTCTAGAGGGCATAGCTAACTCCCTAAAAGAGGAAAGAAGGGGGTTGTACTTTTAATTTCCTGAACCATATGTAAGGGTGACATTTATAATAACTTCAAACTAATTAAAAAAAAAACACTTGAAAATGATCAATGTTTTAACTAGATGCAAATGACTTGAAGGGAATACAAGTTGTAAGTGTTCCGTAGCTCTACCAAAGGAATATTATGCATTGTTTATTTTTTTACGACTTGGAGAAATATGTCTATCAATTCATGATTCTGTTTTGTTTGATTCCATTACTCTGAATGTCAAACTACAGATAATGATTTTCCTGTAAAATATTCTCTTACCTGAAGCATGTGTAAAAGAATGCATGTACCAGTAGGTTATTAAAAGTTGTTCAGAATGTGTTAGTTCCTCAAGGATTTTCTCAAATAGAAACATAATAAAAACATGTTTTTTAGCTGTGTTTCACAAAAGGAAAAAAAGTGGAAACCTTTTGCATAATGAATATGCTCCCATCCTAAGCAGAGTATTCCAGCTTCTTCTCACACAGGAACAAGAGAAGATAAAATATCTTCAAGAACCCTTCAAAGGAGACTCAAATCTGACTCAGTGAATCTCCTGCCATGTTATATTGGAAAAAATGACTGACATTGCATATTCACGGAATGGGAAATAGATTCTTGTCGAGAGGAAATTCAGTCTCATTTCAAGGGACATAAATCAGGTGGTGGGGAATATTTTTTAAGTCAGTCAGCCATACCATAAAAAAATTAATCTAGGCTAATAATAAAGAATATACAGAGTACAATATTGAAGCTGAATTCAATTTTCCTAAAGTATTTTGTTCTAGATATAATTGCATACATTTAGACGTCCTGCTTAAAAAGAGAGAACATTAAGTTTTTGAAATTTCTAATATTTTTGATACTGAAAAAGGAAAACCAACATTATATATAGCTTCCATCATTGAAAAGTGTCCCTTATTTTTCTTCTTTCATATTAATGGCAAAGTGACAGAGAGAGAAGGGTAGTGTTGGTTTTACAGAAGGTGTTTATAAAAATAACACAAAATCGCCGGGCTCGGTGACTCAGTCTGTAATCCCGCGCCTTTGGGAGGCTGAGGTGAGTGGATTGCCTGAGCCCACGGGTTCGAGACCTGCCTGGGCAGCGAGACCTCATCTCTACAATAAATCAAAAAATTAGCCGGGCGTGGTAGTGCGCACCTGTAATTCTGGCTACTTGGAAGGCTGAGGCGGAAGGATCGCTGAAGTCCAGCAGGTTGAGGCTGCGGTGGCCGGGAGCGGCCACTGCACTCCAGTCTGGGCGGCAGAGTGAGACTCCAACTCAAAAAACAAACAAACAAACAAACAACAACAAAAAAAAAGCACAAAACCGAATTCAAAGAATAGGATATCTAATGTTTCATTTTATTCTTGATAATATTTAAATCTGTCAAATATTTTCTCACATTTTCAGTTGTGACTCTTTGCTCAAAGTTTCTTACTAATCATGTCCACTTTTGAAAATTTAGTTCTCTAGAATGAGCTTGTTATTTTCATTATTTACAATCATTGGTAAATATTGACCCTTCCTCATTTGTTACCAAGCAGATATCTCTATTATGGTTTTCTTAGTACTTTGATTACTAAGTTCTTTCTCATTCTCTTAAACTCTTAAGTCTACAATATTTAATCTTTTATTTTGGTTCAAATGCTAAATGTTCATATAAGGAATGAATTGGGATATTTTTTACAGATGCAATCTTTTAATATAATAACTAGTATCAAAATTACTTCAAAAGGATACAATGATGTTAGCATAATTTTTACATTAGATGAAATATAGAGAGAGATATAGATATATTGATTACTATGAAACCTTAAATTATAGAAAAGAAATAAAATAATACATTTTTTACTGGATAAAAATTACAACTCAAAAATAAACTCTGTGACATAAAAATCAAATGTAAGTCAGATTATATAATTCTTAAATACAGCATACACATATACACATATCCAAATTCAGGTCACATTTTTGATGCAGGTAAACAAAACATGTACAACTATTTCTAATACTTTACATTTTTCAAAATTAATTTATGATTAGAAGAGCCATCATTATCAGTACTTGATGACATCATTGGGAAAAGTAATATTATCTTTCATTTCCTTCTTCCCATTCTCATTTGATGAACACTATAATTTTAGAAAGGATTTGAATGAATATATTTCAGTGGCTTCCAATAGTTTACTCTCAAGGAGAAAAGTAATCTGATAGTTAATGATCAATGTACAAGTTTTTTGTAAAATTCTTGAAATCCTTTTGTTGTTTATAAATGAGTAGGATTATAAAAAATAGTAAAACTGCCGGGCTCGGTGGCTCAGCCTGTAATCCCGCGCCTTTGGGAGGCTGAGGTGAGTGGATTGCCTGAGCCCGCGGGTTCGAGACCCGCCTGGGCAGCGAGACCTCATCTCTACAATAAATCAAAAAATCAGCCAGGCATGGTAGCACATGTCTGTAATTCCGGCTACTCGGAAGGCTGAGGTGGAAGGATCGCCGGAGCCCAGCAGGTCGAGGTTGCGGTGGCCGGGAGCGGCCACTGCACTCCGGTCTGGGTGACAGAGTGAGACTCCAACTCAAAAAAAAAAAAATAGTAAAACTAACATATACATACATGTTTATCATACTTTAGGATAAAACATTAGAAACATAGATTAAATAAAGTAGTTATAGCTTTGTAAAAATATTATGAGTAGTTGGAACAGTGCTTGAACTCTTCTCATTATATAACTGGAATACAAAGTGAGGCAAACTGCCTCTTTCTTCTAAATTTGTGTCAGATTCCAACATTTTATCCCTTGCACTTTCAATGTCATAAAATATCTCAGAATTCCTTTAACGTGCAGTTGTCACTTTCCCTTGGACATTTACATTTTTTTATTCCAAATATTTTCTTCATTATGTTTACTTGTTTCTGCATTTTCATATAATTCTAAAGGTTTCTCTATGTGTTAGGAACTATGAAGATGCTGATGTTCTGAGTAAGAAAACTGAAGTATAGAGATATTAAATAACTTTCCATTTCAGCTAGCCTAAAATAGAATCTGGATTTAAACTCCACCAGTGTAAGGTAGAGCAGCTCCACCTGGCCACAAGCCAAATAATTCAGACGATTAAAAAGCCTGGGGCAACCCCTTCTGGTCACCCTCCCACTGTGGGAGCTTTTCTGCCCTCTCAATAAATCCAGTTTTCTCAAAAAACAAACAAACAAAAAGACTGAGTTACCATTCACTTACCATGATGGCCTCCAGCTGCATCCATGTTTCTGCAAATGACATAATATTGTTCTTCATTGTAGCTATGCGGTATTCCACAATGTATATGTACCAGTTTTTCTTCATCCAGTCCACTATTGATGGGCAAATAGGTTGGTTCCATATTGTTGCTATTCCTTTAAGGAACATCAATCAGTCTGCAAAAAACAAAAAAACAAACAAAAAAACCCCTGCATACATGTGTTTATTGCATCACTATTCACAATAGCAAATATATGGAACCAACCTATTTGCCTATCAATGGTGGACTGGATAAAGAAAACCTGGCACATATACATTATGGAATACCTCATAGCTATAATGAAGAACAATATTATGCGCTTTGCAGAAACATGGATGCAGCTGGAGGCCATCATTGTAAGTGAATTATCACAGAAACAAAAATCTGAAGACTGCATGTTCTCACTCATAAGTGGGTACTTAACTTTGGCCACTCACAGGCACAGAATGGGAACAACAGACACTGGGCACTGCTGAAAAAGGAAGCGAAGGAGTGGGGGAAGGATAAAGGATACAAAACCACCCATGGGGTACCATACTTACTACTGGGAGTAGGAACAACTCAGAAGACCAAACCTCACCTTTGTGCAATATACTTAAGTGACGAATCCTAACATGTACCCCATGTTTCTAAAATTTAAAAAGTCAACACTCAACAGGTAATTTCTGAACTTGGATCTACCTCCCATCCTTATTTGCATCCTAGAGTCTATTATTTCCATCTTTGTGGCCACTTAGCTCCCACATATGGATGAGAACATTCAATGTTTAGTTTTCTGTTTCTGAGTTAGTTCACTTAGGATGATGTTCTCAGCTCCATGCATGTTTTTGCAAAGGACATGTTTTCATTCGTAGAAAATCGGCCATCTGAGAACCAATCCCTGCTACTATACAATATGTCCATGTAACAGAAATGTATTTGTATGCCCTGATCCTAAAAGAAAAAAAATAAAAAAAGTCAACACCTTGGCCCTGCCCTAGACCAATTTTTGGAAGTGGGGCCCTGGCATTGGTATGTTTTAGAAGCTTCTCAGATGGAAAAGTCATGATAGATATTTTTGTTTGTTTGTTTGTTTGTTTTGAATGGGAGTCTCATTCTGTGGCCCAGGCTGGAGTGCAGTGACATGCTCACGGCCACCACAGACTCCATCTGCGGTACTCACGAGATCCTTCAGTCTCAGCCTTTCGAAGTAGCTGGAACTACAACTTTATGCCACCACGCCCAGCTAATTTTGTTGATTTATTGTAGAGATGGAGGTCTCGCCATGCTGTCCTGCCTGGTCTCGAACCCATGGGCTCAGGCAATCCTCTTGATTCAGCCTCCCAGATTGCTGGGATTACAGGCGTGAACCACCGCATACAGCTTGTGATAGATAATGACTGCTTTTGAGAGTACATACGTGACCAATATGCATTAGCTGCACTGAAAACCTGAAGGGGAAAACACTCTTCAGTAACTAGTATTAAGATAATTGGAAATAAATAAGATGGATTCTCTACCTCACACAATTCCCTTGCAAAATTCCTGAATTGTTGCTATATAATTTCAATATAAGAAATCACAGAATAGATATATATTCATGTTTAGTATAGAGACGAGACAAAAGCAGTCAAAGACTAGGAAAAATAAAGTAAGCAAACTACAACAGTAAAAATTAGGGGAGGGAGGACCTCATCAACAAGCGTACCTGCTTAACGGACATTTATATACCTAAGGCTGAATTGTACCCCACATCTTTAAAAGAGATAAAAAAATTTAAATGCCCTAAACATAGAAAATTAAACTCAAATTATCAAACACACACTTTTTTATTGCTTATTATCACTAAATGCATTTATTTTTCAAACTCTGTCTTTTGGAATTAATGTGATAAAAAATTCTCTAGATAGAATAGTTGTACAATACAGGCTCCTTTGGGATTGGTTTCAGCTAGACCATGTAAATGCTGCATTATATTGGGTCAGGTAGTATTTTAACACATTAGGAATGTTTTGGATACATTTTTTATTATTTAAATTCTGCAATTTGGCAGTCGATTTTTAAGAAAACAGTTTTTCTTCATTCTAACAAGCCTCTAATGGCATCAATAAGGTCTTTTTAGTGTTTTGAGTAGAAAAGCATTATGTTCTGTACTATTCATCGAATGATTGCAGATTTTTATGTTTTTTTATTTTATTTATTTATTTATTTATTTATTTATTTATTTATTTATTTATTTATTTATTTATTTTTTGAGTTGGAGTCTCACTCTGTCGCCCAGACTGGAGTGCAGTGGCCGCTCCCGGCCACCGCAGCCTCAACCTGCTGGGCTCCGGCGATCCTTCCGCCTCAGCCTTCCGAGTAGCCGGAATTACAGGCGTGCGCTACCATGCCCAGCTGATTTTTTGATTTATTGTAGAGATGAGGTCTTGCCTCCCAGGCGGGTCTCGAACCCACAGGCTCAGGTAATCCACTCACCTCAGCCTCCCAAAGGCGCGGGATTACAGGCTGAGCCACCGAGCCCGGCTGTTTTTTTATTTTTTTAATATTTCTTTTTGACAAACCAGTGCTCATGCCAGGATCTCTAGAAAAATATCAGTATGAATAATAAAGATATGTTCACTGCAGTTGCTATAGTAAAGGAAAAGCTGGGATTTTGTTTAGTAGAACAATTTATCAGTAATTAATCAGTCAGTTATACATATTTGATATGAACATATTGCTCATAACAATATGTTCATATCAAATATCACAAAAATATATAACTTGGTTTTAAATCTGTACAATACACTGTGGAATATAACTATACTATATATTTAAATAACCGCATTGAAAAAATCCTTTCTTTTTAGGAGTTTTGTTCTCAATTCCAAACAATACTTTGAGGGAAAAGTGCTCCCTGTAATCTCTACTCTATAACTATTAATAAAGCAAATCTTTGGCTTAAAAATTATTTTAAGAACTACCAAGTTGAATATAAAAGCAGTATTTTACTTTGATACAATAACATTTTGATGAACTACTCTCTGAAAAGCACCATGTTACCATTTTATTGTGTGGTAAGGAAACAGTTTGAGACCTAGTATCTTAAAGCATTTTAGTGTATAATACCGTAATATTGACTATAGGTACTGTGTTGTACAGTCGTTCTCTAGAACTTATTCATCTTGCATGATTTAAGCTTTATGCCCATCGAACAATTCACCATTTCTTCCTCTCCTCAGGCCCTGGTTACCACCATTGTACTCTCTGCTTCTATAAATTTTACTATTTTAGATACTCATATAAGTGGAATAATGCAATATTTTTCTTTCTATGTCTGGCTAATATCACCTAGCATAATGTCTTATAGCTTCACTTATATTGTCACAAATGGCAATATTTCCTTTTTAAAAGCAAATAATGCTACATATCCATATATACCATGTTTTCTTTATTCATTATTCTTTCAACAGATAGGTGGTTTATATATCTTGGCTACTGTGAATAATGCTGCAATGAACATGGGAGAGCAGATATCGCTTCAAGGTTATGGTTTTATTGCTTTTGAATATAAACCCAGAAGTTGGATTACTGGATCATATGAGTGCTCCATTTTAAATTTTCTGAGGAATATCCACATTGTTTTCAATAATGGCAACACCATTTTGTATTCCCATCAACAGTGAACAAGTGTTCCCTTTTCCCCACATCCTCACCAACACTTTTTCCTTATAATATCCATTCTAACAGATACGAAGTGGTATCTCAATGTGTATAAATTTGCATTTCCCAGATAATAAACGATGTTTGACACTGTTTCATATTCCTGTTGGTCATGTGTATGTCTGTTTTGAAGAAATGTCTATTCAAGTTATTTGCCCTTTTTTTTTTGAGTTGAAGTCTCACTCTGTCACCCACACTAGAGTGCAGTGGCCGCTCCTGACTGCTGCAGCCTCTACCTGCTGGGCTCTGGCGATCCTTCCGCCTCAGCCTACCAAGTAGCTGGAACTACAGGCGCGCGCTACCACACCCAGCTAATTTTTGATTTATTGTAGAGATGAGGTCTCGCCAAATTGCCCAGGCCAGTCTCAAACCCGCGGGTTCAGGCAATCCACTCACCTCAGCCTCCCAAGGCGCGGGATTACAGGCTGAGCCACCAAGCCTGTTGACCATTTTTTAATTAGACAAACTTTTAAAAGTGATAAATATACTTATTACCTTGATTTTGATGATGGTTTTACAAGTGTGTGAACATGTTCAAAAGTAACAAATTGTATACTTTTAATATTTGCAGTTTTTTGGTATATTAAGTACTCCTTGGTAAAGTTAAAAAAACATAAACAAAAGTGAATGTGTATCTAACTTAAGCAATGGTTCAAAATATTTTTGTCCATATCAACATACCCGCTAGATGATATTTGGATGTATGACATATATAGAAAAAATAAGAGTTGTTTTTGATGACCACAGAAAAGATAAACCAAACTTTGGAGACAGGTGCCAAACATTTTTTGGCAAATAAAATTCAATTTTGTATTCTTCCTCTGAGATTAAGAACTACATTTTTAGGACAGAGAAGAGTGAGTAAGATGGATAACCTGTGCTCAAGGAACATGTAAAATATTTCACAGTGCATCCCAGGCGATGGCTGGATGTACTGATCCTTGAAAAATGTCCTATAGTCCAAAACTTCCATTGGAAAGTCCTAATGCTAAGGAGATTTATAAACTGAGATGTTTATCAACTTGAAGAAGAAATGAGTGCACTGGGGATGCAAAATACACATAAAATCAGTTATCAATTGACTATAGACATACAGAGCATCATCAATGTCCATTACTAACTCCTCCCATTCTTAGTTGTTTTATAAATAAGAAAACCAGAGAATAGAGAGATCAGTTTATTTGTCTGAGGACAGATGGGTACATAGTTGCAGTGATAGGACACCTATCAGTCACTTCCATAAAACCTGTTATTAAAATTTTCTAATTCACAGCTACACTCTGAGCTCACTATCTATAACATTTGTTATGCTATCTTAGTATTAGCAAACAAGAACAAAATGCAGCGGTGAAAAGTAAGTTGTAGCTCTGTAGATCCTGACCACTGCTAAAGGTTTCTACTTGGGAAAAAAATTAAAAAAAGAAAGGCCATTAATATAACTGGATACACTATTATATCAGAATTACTAAGATCAACTAGTTGTCATGTGTTTATCTTATGCCAGGTTATAACTAACAATTTATTGAACATTAGATATAATCAAAGCATATTAAAATTAGTCATAATTACTAGTAATAACTTTAAGAATAAACATACAAAAACTATGAAAGAAAAACTGAACATTATAAAGAAAGGAAATTTTCCTAAATTAATCTATAGGATTAGTGAAATAAAATACTAATTAAAATCCCTCAAATCTAAAAGTTACAGAAAACACAGATAAAAATAGAGAAAACATATTTTAAATTAAGTGTTTATTATGAAATTATTATAGGTCTACATGCAGTTTTAATAAAGAACACATTAAGATCCCTGGACACTTTACTCAGTTTATCCCAATAGCAATCTCTTGCAAAGCTACAGTAAAACAACATAATCATGATACTGACATTGATACAGTCAAGGTACAGAACTTTACCATTACTGCAGGATCTCTCACGTAATTTTTTCTAACTGAAGTATGATGACAAATAAGAATTATATATATTGAAGAAACACGATGTGATGTTTTGATATACATATACCCTATGAAATGATTACCACAATCAAACTAATTAACATATCCATCACCTCACATAATGACTCCACTTCTTTGTGCTTGGCAAAAACATCTGTGTATACTTAGCTATAGTCATCAGTTACCTATAGTCATCATGGTGCACATTAGATCTCCAGAAATCATTTCATCTTATAAGTGAAATTGTGTAACCATGGACCAACATCTAATTTCTGCACCCTTCAGTGCCTGGTAATTATCATTCTACTCTCTAGGAATTTGATGCTTTTAGATTCCTCATATAAGTAATACATGCAGTATTTGTTTCTCTGTGTCTGACTTTTTTTTCATTTAGCATAATGCCTTCCAGGTTTACCCATGTTGTCACAAATGGTAGAATTTCCTTTTTTTTTAAGTCTGAATAATATTATATATATTTAGATATTGTAATATATACATATTATAATTTTTTATCCACTCCTCTGTCAACAGACCCATAAGTGGTTTCCATATCTTGGTTATTGTGAATAATGCTGCAAAGACCACTGAGATTGTAGATATCTATTTGCCGTATTGATTTTATTTCTTTTGGATATATACCCAGAAGTGGGATTGCTGGAACATATGGTAGTTCTACTTTTAATTTTTTGAGGAACTTCCATACTGCTTTCCATAATGACGGTATCAATTTACATTCCCACCAACAGTTTCTAAGAATTCCCTTTTCTCAATATCCTTGCCAATACTTGCTATCTTTTAACTTTTTGATATCAATCCCAACAGGTGTGAGGTAATATCTCACTGTGATTTTGATTTCACTCAAAATTGGTGATGTAGAACACCTTTTCATATAACTTTTGGTTATTTGTATGTCTTCCTGTGAAACATATCTATTGGCTTTTTTGCCCATTTTTAATTGTTATATTTTATTGATATTTTTAAGAGTTTCTCATAAATTTAGAATATTGACCCATTTTTAAATATATGGTTTGAAAATATTTACTCCAAATTTGTATGTTTCATTTTCATTTTGTTTTCTTTGCTGTGCACAAACTTTTAGAGGCAATGTCATTGTTTATTTTTGCTTTAGATGCCTCTGATTTGGTGCCTTATAACAGCATAAGTTTGAAAATGTCCTCCACTCCTCAATTTTTTGGAAGCATTTGAGATAGACTGACACTAATTCTTCTTTAAATATTTGGCAAAATTCATCAATAAGTTCGTCTGGTCATGAGTTATTCTTTGTTGGATGATTTTTGGTTACTAACTCAAAATCTTTCTTATTATTGGTCTGTTCAGATTTTCTGTTTCTTCGTGATTTAGTCTTGGTAGGTTGTATGTTTCTAGTATTTATCCATTTATTCTAAGTTATCCAATTTGTTGGCATATAATTATTCATAGTAGTCTCTTATGCTCCTTTGTGTATTTGTAGTATTAGTTGTAATGTCTCTTCTTTCACTTCTGATTTTGTCTTCTATTTTTTTTGTAATCTAGTAATGGTTTGTCAATTTTGTTTTTTTTTTTTTTAAACAATTAACTAGTTTTTTGGTCAATTCTAATTTTTTAAAATCTTTTATTTCATTTAATTCCACTCTGATCTAGTCTGATGGACTAGTCTGATCTAGTCTGATGGACTAGTGTAGGGGATTTATAGACAAGGTGTTCCATGTGACTTTCGGGCTGGCTCCCTAATGAACTCCAGAGAGCACATTGTAGATTTGGTTATTTCCTTTTGACTAACTTTAGGGTTTAAAATTTTTTTTCTTCCTCTTTCCAGCTTTTTGACATATATACATTTTGGTTGTTTATTGGAGATACTTGTTTTATTTTAATGTCAGTGGTTATTGCTGTACAGTTTCTACATGTAATTTCTATTGCTGTTCCACATATATTTTGGTATGTTGTGCTGCCTAGAAGTATGGTGCTTAATTTCCACATATCTCTGAATTTTCTAGTTCTCTTCTTATTTTTAATTTTTAGTTTAGTACCATTGTATTCTGAAAAAAACACTTGATATAAATTCAACCTTTTAAAATTTGTTAACTCTTGTTTTGTGGCTTAACATATAGTTATACTGGAAAATCTTCCATGTGTTTATGAGTAGAGTATGTATTCTGCTACAGTTCCATGGAAGGTTCTGTATATGTCTGTTAGGTCCAGTTGGTCTAAAGCCAAGCTCAAATCCAATGTTTCCTTATGAATTTTCTGTTTGGATAACCTATCCTTTGTTGGAAGCAGGTTATCGATGCCCCTTACTATCACTTTGTTGCTATCCATTTTTGTTTCCTCAGATCTGTTAATATCTGCTTTATACATTAGGTGTTCTGATGTTGGTGCATATATATTTACAATTGTCAAATCACTTAATGAATCAAACTCTTTATCATTATATAATAGTCTTATTTGCTTATTGTGACAAATTTTGACTTAAAATCTATTACCTCTCTTTTAATTATCACTGTACTCTTTGGGTTTTCACTTGCATGAAATATCTTTTTCCTTACCTTTGCTTTCAGTCTATGTGAGTCCTTAAAACTGAGGTGAGTCTCCTAATGGCTGCATGTAGTGGACCCTTTTTTTTTTTTATTCAGTCTTTTTGTCTTTTACTTGGAGAATTTAATCAATTCACAATTAATTATTCATCAAAAATAGACTTACTATTCCCCGTTTGTTAAGTGTTTTCTGACTGTTTTGCAGTCTCATTGTTTCTTTTTTCCTTTCCTGCTGTCTTCCTTTGTGATTTGATGATTTTCTGAATTGGTGAGCTTTGATTATTTCTCTTTACCCTTTATGTATCTGTTAAAGATTTTCACTGCGTAGTGAACATGAGGCTCACATAAAATATCTTATAGAAATAATGGTATATTTTAAGCCAACAACAATTTAAATTTAATTGCACACACAAACTCTACACTATTGTTTCCCCATCTATATTTTATTTTTGATGTCACACTTTAAATGTATGTATATTATGTATCCATTAGCAGGTTATATTAGGTGCAGTTACATTTAACAATTCATCTTTAAATCTTTATACTAAGCTAAAAGTGACTAACATGCCACCATTATAGCATGAGTATTCTGAATTTGACAAAATACTTACTTTTAACAGCGAGTTTTATAGTTTCTTATGTTTCTTTTTCATTTCTAAAGGACAACTTTGCTCAGTAATTGGGGGTGCCCATGGACTAGTGTAGGGGATTTATAGACAAGGTGTTCCATGTGACTTTCGGGCTGGCTCCCTAATGAACTCCAGAGAGCACATTGTAGATTTGGTAGCCCTTTTCTGACTTCCCTGGTTTCTGTGAGCTTTTGTCTATTTTTCCTGTTCCCAAACACTTCCACCCAACCACCAAGAACCACCAGTATTCCAAGTGAGTTGAAAAAGAAGTGGGTCTTTTAGGCTGCATCCCACACAACTGGGGAGAGGCTAGGTGCTCAATCACTATGTCCTCACTTTTCTATGTGGTAGAAGTAATGGGCTGAAAATGTGCTCCTTTGGGCAGGGGTAACTTGAGGAAAGTGAATCTTTTTACCCTCTTCAGTTTTCTATTCTCAGATTTTAAGCTCTTATGGTATGCCTGAAGTTCTTCACAGGACTCCAGGACTTCCAAAAAGTTACCTCATCCTTAAATGCTTGTCAAAATCAATGTTTCTGTGAAAGATGATAGTAGACAACTCTTATTCTGCCATCTTCCTGACATCCAATTCCTCTTGTTGAATTTTTACCTCCATTTTCTTATTAACCACTGTCAATGACTAATCTATTTTCTATCTCTATGATTTTTATCATTTCAAGAAGTTTATATAAGTAGAATCATATAGAATGTAACCTCTTGAGATTGGCTTTCTTTTTTTAATTCTGCAAAATTCTTTGAGATTCATCCATTCATCCAGTGTGCATCAGCAGTTTATTTCTTGTTGTTGCAGAGTAGTAATCCATAGCATAGATATACCACAGTTTATTTAGCCATTCACATGTTGAAGTTCAATTGGATGTATTCCAGTTTTTGGCTATTATGAAAAAGGATGATCTATATACTTTAATTAATATACATTCTGTCAATGTAAATCATTTCTTTGTAATAAATGTCCAAAGAAGAAATTGCTGTGTCATATGATAGTTGTATGCTTAGTTTTCTCTTTTTAAATAAACTGACAAATTGCTTTCTAGAGTGGTGTACCATTTTACATTCCCATCAGCAATATATGAATGATCCGGTTTCCTGACATCTTTACTGGTATTTGATGTTATTACAAATTTTTGTTTTAGCTGTTTTCTATAACTGTATGGTAGTGATATCTAATTGCAGATATAATTTGTATTTTTTTAATGGCCAATGGTGTTGAACATAATCCTATGTCATCTGTATATCTCTGATAAAATCTCTACATACATTTTGCTTATAATTTATTTTTTTAAATGTATGTATTATTCAGCTTTGAGAGTTTTTAATTTATCTAAATAATAGTTCTTTGTAAGGTGTGTGATTTGCAACTATTTCTCCCAGTTTGTTGTTTGTTCTTTTCTCAATCTCTTCATCAAATCTTTTTCACAGCAAAAAATGTATTTATTGAAGTCTAATGTACTCAGTTTCCCCTTTAAGATGAGAGTATTGTCAAATTTCAGAACTCTTTGTCTACATCTATATTTTGAAGATTTTTTCTGGGTTTTTTTCCCTAAAAGTTTTATAGTTCTATAAATTCATTTAAGCCCACAAACCATTTTGAGCTACTTTTTGTATAATTTGTGAGACTGTTTGCATATCATGTTCTCACCATCCTTCATGGATGTCCAATTTCTCCAGCACTACCATCTACTGAAAGAGCTATCGTATTTCCATTTAACTACTTTCTCACCTTTGTCAAAATTCAGTTGGGCATATTTGTGTGGGTCTATTTCTGGGTTCTCTATCCTGTTCTATTGATTTTTGTGCCTGTGTCCTCATTAGTACCACACAGTTTGTATTACTGTACCACATAGAACAAATTTTGAAATAGGGTAGTCTGATTATATCCACATTCTTTTTCTTTATATACTTTTTAGATATTATATCTCTTTTATCTTTCCACATAATTTTACAGTAATCTTTCTCATACTAAAAAAAAAATCTTTCTGAGATTTTGATAGAAATTGCACTAGAACAGTATATTAATGAATGGAAAATTGATAAAGTTACTATGTTGTATCTTCCAATCAATAAACATGATATTTCTTTTCTTTGTAAATTCTTCAGTTTTAAAATCTCTGTTGTGTAATTTTCAGCATACAAGATAATACATATTTTGTTAGATTTATACCTACTTTTTTTCTTAATAACTTTACAAATTTTTGGTGCCTATTGGTGGTAGTAGAATTAGAAGTGCCCCCATTAAGCCTCTGTTAACACTCAAAGGAATGTGACTTCCCAGCAATAGCTGAGAGGATATGAGAGCTTTAGCTCCTCCTTAAGTATCCATTGATGAATTTCTGACAAGGGTAAGAGTGCCTCATTATTTTTTCCATGTTGTCTCCTTTGACACCATGCAAGGAGGGGATTCTTATTACTACCTGGTGGAAATACAAGTCTTGCCTCCCGATTTAGCATCCTCTGACACCACCCCAGTATGGGGTAGAATTTGAGGAATCTTGTTAAAATGTGGTAGGGTAGAAGTCAAGATCTCCCACTTGTTTTTTGTGGTCATGGCTAGAAGTAAGGCTACTGTTCAATATTTTTCTCTCTTTTTAGGCTACTCCTCTCTTTGTCTTATGGTTAGTACGACAAACCATGTTTCTAGACATTTGGAGGTCTATTTTGTCAGTGTCCCATGGTCTTTTGGTTGCCAGGTTCTTCAATTCTACATATGACATAAGTGACAAAAAGAAAATCTGAAAACCACAACACCATGCCATTTCTTAAATCCTGAGACTCCTGATCATTCTGACTTCTCCTTTCAATCTTCAGACTCTTCTTATTCTTGTTTTATGTATATTGTCTAGAATTTTCTGTAGAAAGACTGGTGAAAGTATTTCCCAGAAGTAGAAGACCAGCAAAACAATTTTTAAAGTATAATGCAGTGATGATTTCATATTCAAATTAAGAGCATGCTCTAATCTGTATGAACAGAAACCATGTTGATAGAACAATATATGTAATAAATAGCTAAATAAAGATTTATGCATGAAAATAAAATAATTTGAAAAAATAGATACTTAAAAAGCAGTATTTAGATTATAGGGCAATAAAACATAGTATGTTGTTAGGTTATAAATTTAAACTACCATTAATAATTATAACTCTGAAGATTCTTTAATGAAATAAAAATTATATAAGCTGTAATGTTAAGTGAAAAGTCTTGTTATTAAATTTTACTCTATAAACTGCATATTAGAAAAAAATCGTAAAACTACTGTATATTAATAATTTTGAAAAAGAAAATAACTTTCTAAATATTAATAAGAAATATTATATTTAGATTTTATTAGGGTTATATAAAGGGTATGCCTTATATTATTCATTTTTGAAATTTAAATTTAAATTTTTAAAAGCAAAGTTTTGTTCTGTCTCCCAGGTTGGAGTGCAGTGGCACCATCATAGCTCACTGTAACCGTAAACTCTTGGATTCAACCTGTCTCAACCTCTCAAGTAGCTAGGATTATAGTAACACACCACTATGCCTGGCTATTTTATTGTATTTTGTTTAAAGACAGGGTCTCACTATGTTTCCTAGATTTATTCTATATTATTTAACTTTTTAAAAATTATAGTTTTATAAAAATATTAATAATACTAATCTTATATTTGTGTAGATCAAATACTACCTTTAAAACTCATTCATAATGTGACTAATAAAACACAGCCATAAATATCTTCAATGCCACTTATGTTATCTGACAATGTTTTTTGTAATATTAAGGTATTGAGGAAAGTTTAACATCAATGAATAAAAAACATAAAACAGTTATTTCTCAAAGCAACACTAGGAGAAAAACCATAAATACTAGAATAGCTTCTATAATTACACTACAATTATACTTATTTAATTATACTTACATTATAAAATTATATACGTATATTATTTAATTATATTTAATTAATTATATACTTATACTATTTAATTATACTTATGCTTGCTTTCAGAGAATATTTCTTATATGCCTACTATTAGCCAGTCCTATTGCCAATCACATTATTTTTCTTAACTCTTTCTAAATATCAACAAGGTCATTTTCTTATTTTATGTTACATATCAGAAAATTAAAATCTAAAGATTTCAATAAATTTTTGTGAAATTACCCAGATTGTTAAAAGTAAATCAGCTTTTATGGCTAGATCATTTGACTCCAAACTCAGCGACTTTTTTTTTTTTTTAACTAAAGTAAAGGCAAAGATTTAAAGATATTTGTGAAGAATTTATTATGAGTGATGTAATTTTCATATAAAACTTTTAACTTTTAATTTAAAATTCATCTTTTGGTCATAATTTTGTGTGCTGAATGAGAATTAAATGGGGTAGATATTTTTCATGTCAAAAAGTATTTCTTTTGTGATGATAGAATGTACATTCTACTGAAACTCATATTTTAATTCATATATTTTTTGGTTACTGTTGTGGTCAGTGTGACTACTTTTACACTAAAAAATTATTGTACAGAACCCATTAAAAAACACATTATTTTCTGTTATTACTACCTGTATGGATTGTTTCCACTGTTTTTTTTTTTTTTTTCCTTATACTTGTAATGAAAACTGAAATCATACTTTGCCAGTTTCACAGGGTTAAGGATTTCTGGAAAAAAGATAATTATACTTGATAATAGAGATGTTATCAGTTTTTTCTAGCACTTTCATTAGAAACTTTTAAGAAGCTGTGACGGCATGTTAACGTCAATCTTCAATGATTTGTACATGGATATCCTTTCACCCCTCTAGGATGATTATAGTGGTAAAGTTTTCTGTTTAAAGGTTTTGACATTCATTTTTGCAGTACTGTGACTACTGCATTATACACATGATTAATGAATCCAATACAGGTTGTATATCAACCTCATTTATAGCTATATCCCTGCTGAAATATACTTTAAAAGAACTGGTTAATTTTAAATAAAATTGTTAAGAACATCAGAATATATTCTCCTTTCTTTAAAATAATGCTTAATATTATTTTAATAATTTGTTTTAATTAACAGAAAATAATGATATTTTAGCAATATTATAAAATAGTGTTATTTTAAATAATTAAATAATGACATTTTTAATGCTCATATTCTTGTAATATTACTAAACTTGATCAATATATAGTTAACAGAACAAGTTTAGTTGATAAAATATGAGTTCCTCATTAACCATACAGAGCCATGTTATTAGTATTTTTCCACAAAGTGTGCTCTTAAGTAATTCAATATACCTGTAATAGTTTTATAATTATAATAATATTGCAATCTAATTTTTATAGGCTGATCTTTGATGTGTGTGCGTGTTTTATAAGATTGTTAAGATTCCAATTAATAGATACTAAATAAATATTAGGTTTAATTTAAATCCTTCCTAGCTTTATTGTTAATATATGAGTAAAACTAAATAACTGACAATATTATCATTTCACTTTCTAAAAGACTAGTAAGGTTTATCACTAGGAAGCTTCTTAATGGTGATATATCAAGGTAATCAGCATTGAAATCATGCAAATAGGTAGACATCTAGCAATCAGTCAACAGGTTATCTCTTTGTGGGAAGAGTTTTGGCTCTAAAGTCATATGGCCTGGTTATGGAATTCAATCTGACTACATGTTAACAGTGTGACTTATCAGTCAAACTCCCTGTGTCTCAGTTTCCTCATCTATAAAATAAGCTCATAATAATGGCTTTCTCAGGAAGTTGCTAAGTAATTTTAATACAAGGGAAATGGACCCTACATAGAAAATATTCAATTAGTATTTATAGTTGTTATTATTATAATACACACATGATTGAAAATATTTTATTTTATGAATTCATGTTGGATTGGGAATGTTTAAATCGTTTCATACTTGTGTTTGAGATTTGTCTGGTTATAATATTCCTATTTGGGGGAGGATATTAAAACCACTGCTTTACTTTTGAAATATGCAATATGACCTACAGAAAGAAAGTTCTGGAGCTTTTTCTTTTACATGTCTGTAAGATAAAAAAACTTCCATATAATTAGAGGCTTACTGGGTATTTCCCCTCTGTAACTAAAACAATTATCTAAACTTGTAAAACACTCCTTGGTCATGTCTGGCAAGAACTGTCCCCAAAGAACATGTACTGAATTAATAATATTTTTATTTCCTTCTAAAGTAGTTAGACTTTTTTTGCCTTAGAATTTCTTCTTAAGGAGAATAAAAGTCTACATTTAATTAAAAATGGCCTTTAAGGCATTTTTCAGAAATATGTATAAACGTGGGGCACTGTTCTGAAGAGAACCCTTTGTTGTAATTACATTCTCCACAAGTGCTGATTGAACTAATTAAAAATTGCCAGTCCTATCAAGATTATTTATTGAAATCTATTGGCAGCTTCTATTACTTAACATAGCTCAGTGGTTTATTCTTTTATACTCATTTGAGAAGAGTAGCAGTGATTTAAGTAAAGAATAAAATTTGAGAAATGTTTGATAAACAGATAAGATCATTTCTGATTCTTTGTACCTCAGAAAGTGACTCAATGGTTAAATCCACAGAGTATAAAATAGCCTTTTAAATCACCAAGTAATTTAATTTTATTTTTCTTTTATCTTCTGAAAAAATATATTAGGTAACAACTATTCATATCCCTATTCTAATTTGTTCTTATCAGTTAAGTCTGAAGGCAGAAAATCCAAAGTTAATTTTTGGTGTATTAGTGGTGGTTAGGAGCGATCCATTAGGGAACTCATACTGAAATTCTAGAAATAATTGTATTAAAACCAGCCCCTACATTGGTAGGATATGAATAAGTGCTTTATATTTTTTCCTCAGCCAGGTGCCTTCTAAGATTTCTCTTGTGTCACTGTTATCTCAAGGCATAGAAAATCATCCAGGGAAATGTGATCAGAAAACTGCAAAGTGAAGAAAATATGGAGTGAATCAGAATGGGATAGGGATTTCTGCTTTGCTATTTACAAGTTCTGTGAACTTGAGTAAGGGAATCAGTATTTCTGAATGTCAGCATCTAATTTGCAAAATAGAGTAATAAAACACATCTTGAAAAATTGTAGGAATAATACATATTAAGTGTACAGAAGTGTTCCTGGGAAGAAAAAACTCAAAGTATTTTCAAAGGAGATCTTAACAAGTGAAATTGTCAAAAAAAATGAATAAAATAAAATGGACTTCCTTATATGCATATCCACTTACTAGGGATATTGTAAAAAGAATCATGCTTTTTGTAGAGGGCTGGCTTTGGTTAGCTTCGGGGATCTTCTAGCCCTGATATTCATTTATGGCCAGTGTGAAACATGAAATTGACTGAACTATTTATATTTGTGATAAGAATGTGGGAAAGCGTCATATATTGTTGTTTTGAATATTTATTTTTGTACTTCTGCTGACAAAACTAACCAGAAGATTAGACACTCTCCCTTTCCATTGATGTAATAGTGCCATTTTTATTCTCATGGAAACATGTAAAAATATGATTCTAGAGGATATAATTGACAAATCAAGGCACAGATGGTGAATTACTCATACAGTGAGTCACAACGTAAAATAGGAAGTAGATATTCTGCGTTCATTCCACAATATTTGTAAATAGTTTTCAAAAAGCATGGCAACTGCATAAAATCAATTGTTTTGAAATTTGTATTGACCTTACCTGCAGGTCACCAATGTCACTCCATCTACTGATTAAATATGCCCACCTTTTCTTTCCCTGAGTACCTGCCAAGTGAAAAACAAAACAAAACAAAACAAAACTGAATTATCAAAGAGTCTCATAAAAATCAAATCAAAAGTGATAAAACAGATTTGGTAATGTCTCAAATTTTGTGTTCAAGCTGCTTTCACAATGCTAAAGATGCACCTAGAACCTTACCCTAGAGGCTTTTCAAACAACTTACATACGTAGATCCCTCAACAAATGAAACACTTAAGAGCAAGAAGCTTATTTCCAAGGAGAAAACAAGCAGTTCAAGATAGATTTCTGAATTTGAATAAAATAAACCAGTGGGAAGATGTTAAAGCTATTATCATTAACTTATACTGCACTAAATGAGTGGAAAGGAAAATTTGGACTGTTATCTCTTGGCTATCAAATTTCTGAAGAAAATATTTCTTAATAAAACTGGTAAAATTCAAAATTTTTTTGTGAGAAAAGTAGTTTATTGATAAATGCAATTCTATTAGATTCAAAGTAAAAGTGTTTTTTAAACACTCACCTGAAATATTTTCTTTTAATGCTAATTCAATATCTACTTCCTCCAACCCTACACACAACCCTCAAGTCACAGCTTTTTGTGCTTAAGTATAGGCCAAGTGGCTGAAATTTATTGTCTAAGGAAAGGTGCAGGGCGAATGACGCTTAGAGCAAATAATTACTTAGTGTCGATTATCAAAGTAGACATTTCTCTTAAATTCACTGTTGAAAAAATTAATGAGGAAAAATAATTTATGCAGTCTAACATGCTAGTGCTCAAAACACTAATTTAAAAGCAAATGATAAAGTAAATGGTCTAAACTGACAGAAAAACTATCTGAAGCAAACTTAGTTATATGATAGACTCAACAATCCTTCTTAGGAAAAGATTTCAATAATTTCTGAAAGACTCCTTGAGATTTGGAAACCTGAATTTCAATCTTGTGAGAAGTCTAATGACCTTTATCCAGACATTCTCTGTCTTATATCTCATCAAAATGTTATCCATACACTTTTTTCCTTTAAAAATGACCCAATTTAAGGAAACATTTGAATTTAATTGTGTGGAAGTCTTCTTTCTTGCAGAAAGCTTTCCCTCAACTCCAATGAAACCATTTTTTTAAGCAGGAAGTGGAGAGACCCAGGCGATGCGAGATCCAGGTTAAAGTACTAATTGGCTCTTAAGAAGAAACTCAAGACAGAAGGAGGTGAATGCTAGGAATTTCCGACAGGTTGAGGGGGAAGGAGAAAGCAGGAGCTGGAACTGTACAACCAGTTTGGAACTCTGAGAGAATGTCCATGCACAGTGCTCTGTGCTAACACTGAAGCAGTAGTGCAATAGGCAAGGTATTGCAGAAATCTGCAAAAATGACTCAAAGAGAAAACGCCAGAAAAAATTTATACAGTGCTTGCTTTGGCAAGAGTCAGCCATCAGCATTTTCTTTTTACAGAGATTCCATAGCAGGCAGGATCCTTCATATGAATGGAATCATGCCGTAATTGTCTTTTTGTGAGTGACTTATTTCACTTAGACGAATGTCCTAAGGTTTCATGCATGTTGTTGTGTATTGCAGAACCTCCCTTTTTAAGGCTGAGTAGTATTCCATTGTCTGTCTATGCTACATATTATTTATCCAGTCACCAACTGATGAACATTTAAGTTGTTTCCACTTGGCTATTGTGAACAGTCAAATTCATAAATCAAAGAGTGGAATGATGGTTACCAGGGCCTGGGGGAAGAAGAGATGGAGAGTTACTGATTATGAGCATAAAGTTTTGGTTAAACTAGATGACCAAGCTTTAAAGATCTGCTGTAGAACACTGTACTTATAGACATTAATCATGTGTGGTACACCAAAATATTTGTAAATAAGGGATAATTTATATAGTGTTCATACCATGATAGCATAAAATGCAATTTTTAAAAGACAGAGCAGTGGGAAAGCTTTATCGTTGAAAGAGAATGCGCCAGATATGCTCTGCTTAGATGTCATTGTGGGGAAGAAACTAGGCATAGTCCACGTTTTTTTCTTTTTGCATTCCTGAGTCATAGTTTTGAATAACAAACTACCTTCCTGTACACATTGTTTGAGATAAAATTAAGTTATATGTGTTGTTTATATGTGTTCACATAAGCAATAAGCTACACCGTATCAGAAATTGACATAGTGGAGAAAGCTCATACAATTTTCTGCTTCTATTAGACCCACAAAAAATAAACATGGAGTAAATTAAAATTTTAACATATGTGGCTGACAATCTGCACAATTCGCAAAAATTCCGTTCTTGCATATAAGAAATTTATTTCTAAGGATTAAAAGCAGGCATGGGATGGAAAAAAGTAAATTTGAGAAAATCATTCCTTAACATGCTACACTGCTGAAGAGACAGAAACTTGGAAAGCTAGAGGATCCCTCTTACTTCAGAGAGAACTTTGCTACTTTCAAATGAGCATCTTCTCCAGAAGTTGCATGCCCCACATTTTTCTGTGACATGCGTAGGAAATACATGTACATTATATTAATATACTAAAGTAATAGAATAGTGAAGAGTAAATGTTCTATATTATGAGGTATTTCAGCCCAATAACGTCTATTTAGCTAAGATGTGATTGTTACTTTTATTTGAACATTTATAATTGTGTGGCTGACCCAGTGTTTCCAGATCATTTCATTTTGAAAAAGAAATTTAAAATTTGGATTTTTAAATTAGAGTTCTCTATTTTTATGTTACTCCTTTCCTTTAATTTTATGGTAACCCCCCCAAAAAAATACAACACAGAAACAAAACCATATCTGCATGACATCACTAAGGTACTAGTTTGTCACCTTATTAGAAAAATATTTGTGATATTATGGACAGTACGCAAAATATTTAAACTTATTATTGTTTTAACAATGGAAGTAAAATATTTCCTTATTTAAATTTTGAGGTTTCTAAGTCAATATCTGACATCTGTGGAAAGTCAATTTCTATCTTACAAATAAAACAACTTAGAGTTTTATCTAATTGTAGGATTATCGGAAATTTCTTTTTGTTGAACACATACCATTAATGCCAGAACATACCACTGACTTAACAGATGAGACTTTTTAAAAAATTAAAACTCACTTAAAAATGCTTTTACATTACAATTTTATACTCTAGTCATTTTTAAACATTTCCTTTATTTCCTAATGCAAAAATACCTTTCTAATTAAAAAAACCTCCAGAATTGTAATCATTCATTACAAAAGCATGCACTATATGTTACGTTTTCTTAAAAACGTATCTATAATATTTTACTATCAATAAATATTGAATTGCTCTACTTTATGCAAAATATAAAATGTAAATAACTGATTTAACAGAAAACTTTGAGATAATTTTTAAATTCTGTTTTGTCTTATATTGAACTCAGTGCATCAAAAAATAATGAACATATAAGTATACAAAAAGAGCCTGGGTCTTGTCACGCTGATAGTCAATATTGTAAATGTTTCACATCTGTACTAATTCAATACAACTCCAATTAAAATTTTTAAGATGTTTTTAAAAAGTTACCTGATTACCTAAGGCATTGTTTTCTTGATTCAAGTTTGTCAGTTTGGTGGTTTTTATTGGAAAAAGTTGCAACAAATATCTTGAGAGTTTCTTTTTTTATCAGTCATAAATGCTTAACAGTAATTTTTTTAAAATTTTACTAGTAGATTCTACAATGTATCTGGAAAGTAATTGCATAGAAAGAGATAAGAATATTCTGAAAAAGAAGAATAAACTTTAGGTAGCATGTTACCTAAAATGTCATGTTAAATACTATTATAAACATATATGAATTAAAATATTACAAACAGCCAGGCTCGGTGGCTCATCCTATAATCCGCGCTTTGGGAAGCTGAGCCTATAATCCCATGCTTTGGGAAGCTTTGGATTGCCTGAGCCCGCATGTTCAAGACCCGCCTGGGCAACTTGGAGAGACCTCATCTCTACAATAAATAAAAAAAATCAACCGGGTGTGGTAGCGCATGCCTGCAATTCCGGCTACTCGGAAGGCTGAGGCGAAAGGATCGCTGGAGGCAGCAGGTCGAGGCTGCGGTGACTGGGAGCGCCCACTGCACTCCAGTCTGGGCGACAGAGTGAGACTCCAACTCAAATATATATATATATATTATATGAAATATAAAATAGCCTGATGCTGACAAGATTTGGAGAAATAGAATGCTAGAGCAGAAAGGGCCCAGAAACAGAGTAATCTGTATACAGGTATTTGGAAAAAGAAAAAAATGTGGAACTGACTATTCATTAAATAATAGTCCTATGTATATATATATATTTGGGTAACAATTTAGAAAATTAGCACCCCCACCAAAACAAATAAGCATCAACAAAACATAAAAGGATTACCATCTGATAATGAGACAGGAGCTAGTTAGAGAAAGTCTAGGCAGGCAGACAGGTGAGTCCTCTGGTAACAATGTAGTGAACTCCTGGCAGGCCTCTCAGGCTCAGCATTCGTAAACAAGCTCACTGCAAGCCTCTCAAGCTAGAGCTTAGGTACTCACTGCTGAGATTGAAAAGCAGCCAATCAGAACAGCAGCAGCTCACAGCTAGTGCTAGCCAATCGGCTTGGACTTAGGGCTATATACGCACCAGGCTTTTGATCCCAGATGGGCAAACCCTTTGGGCTCCCTCCTGCTGTGGGAGCTTTTCTGTCCTCAATAAATTCTGCTTTCTCACTCTTAGGCTATCCATGTTCCTCATTCTTTCTGGGCTTGAGACAAGAACCTTGACCCTGAAAAGCTGCAACCTGAAGAGCTGCAGAAGACCATTGGAGTTAAAAATCCATGCACCCCAGAAGCAGGCTTGCCAGCTAACAGAGTCAGGTGAACCAGAAGAGCTCCCGGAGGAAGGTGAGACTCCAAAGTTGAGACACCCAGGGGGCTAGGCTTGCCAGCCTACCCAACCAACAACACTCTCAGGACTTGGTTTGCCAGCCCGTTAGAGCCAACACCCTGGGGGCTAGGCTTGCCAATGGCCCCTTCCGCCCCCCATTACCACACTCATGTCTTGGCTTGCCAGCCCATTAAAGTTGACACTTGTGGGGCTAGGCTTACCAGCCCCTCCACGACCCTCTCTGGGGCTTGGCTGGCTGACTCATTGAGCTGACATTCTCGAAGCCCAGACTGAGTTGAAAAATCCGCAACAATAACATGCACAGAAATTAATACTGAAAGAAAATATAAATCCATAACACAATAATAAAGAAATATTTGTGTTCAAAGACAATTTTTTAAAAGACAGTATGACTGTCATATAGACATAAAAATATACATGTTTATAATATAATATTTAATTAACTTAGTGAAGGAACTAGGCAGAGGTTAAAAAAGATTAAGACAGAATTCAAAAAAAAATCTTATTTATGCAGAGTTTACAGGTAGCTCAAAGAATGTTAAAAGTTCTAGAACTGAGTAATCAAAAAAATTGGTTATATGTGGACAATAGTTATAAGGTAGTTTACAGATACCAATGACCTGGTATGCCCTGGACAATGCAGAGTATTCTATAGAAATTCATTATTTTTTCTAAGCTTCTTCCTTCATATTATCAAAGAAAGATTATTCTTGATCACAAAGTTTTTCTTGTTAGATATGATTATGTACAAAGCTTTCACAAAAATAAACTAACCATATGATCTTTTTAAACTTTGCTTTGCTAGAGGTTTTCATAAGGACTCTCAGATAAGGATTTTTAAATCATCTTAATATACTCTCTTGACTCTAAGAATTCAAGTTAAGACACTCTCCCCTTCAAGTTTTACCTGAAGTAACTATATATTTAGGTGAATTCTCAGAGCCTCTAAATTATTCAAAGTTCCCTGGGCTTGTCAGGAATCGACCTTCCTCGGTCATCTGGAAGGCTGAGAGCCGTGCAGGCCAGTTTCAGTCCAGTTTTCTCAAGAGGGCTTTGTGAATATTGCTCTGCAAAATTCAACCTTGGTTCCTTAAGAGTTGTTGGTCATATATGATTAAATGACCAGCAAGTCCTTGATTGACATTCCAGGCAAGTCCTTGATTGAAAAAAATTTTTTGTAATTATGTTCTAGGAAAAAAAAAGAGAGAACATCTTCTCATAAACCTTACAAATAGCTATATTGCTATGAAAAGAAAGACTCAAGAGTTTCTGAATTCTGGGAGAAGAGGGCCAGGAAAGAAGAATAAAATATCATTTTAAAGTGTTTTGTTTCATGTTACAGAAACAGAATTTACTAAATTGTTTTGAGTTATGGATAGCTTTAGAAAAAAAGAGAAAGTTATCCCTAAGAGATCCAGAAAACAGGCTATTCAAATTGCAGTAAAAAAAAAAACAACAACAAAAACAAAAAACTGCAAACATTCCTTAATAGTTCATTCAATTCCATGCAATTAATCCTTGTTTCATTGAATCCTGGGTTAGACATTTTAGCAAAATTTTAATACAGTTTATCACTCCTTTTTTTTACTCACTATTTGCATATACTAAAATTCAAAGCATATAATCCTTTTTCTACAAACCTACAACTTTCTATATACACTCAGGTTTTGTTCTTCACTCTCCTCCCTCATTCTGAAATGACTGATCACATATTTTACTACAGGACAAAACTACATGTCTTTCTCTTAATAAACTACAGTGTATCTCATTATCTTGTACACAAACTTGTATGCCTCTGCCATTTTTGCTTCTAGTAGCCTCATTTATATACACTAATTATAACTTTTAAAAAAACTAATTATAACTTTTAATCAAAGTAACTTCTACTTCACAAAGAAAGTGTAAGATTAGTAATTGTAAACTATCTAACACACATCAGCATTTTAACAACCAACAAAGCTCATGAATACATATAACACAAGTATCCATAGCTACAGCTATCTTTTAAAAACTTCTTGAAGAAACAAAAAATGAATATGGGAGTGCAGTATTTTCATTTCCTTTGGACTTACATCAAGAAGAGGGATTACTGAATCATATAGTAGTTCAATTTTAAATCTCTTTAGGAGCTTCCATACTGTTTTCTACAGTGGTTGCATCAATCTATATCCCATTAATAATTTCCAAGGGTTTCCTTTTCTCTTTACTCTTGCTGACACTTATTTCTTGCCTTTTTAATAAAACCCATCTTAACAGGTGTGAGATGACATCTCATTGCAGTTTTGATTTGCATTTATCTTTTGGTTAGTGATGTTGAACACTTTTGCATATTCTTGGGCAACTAATATTATGTTAAATATTCTTATCTGATATATTTATACAATATGATTTAATTTTAAAAGTTATATAATAAGATTTTATCTGACCGTGCTCCTTTTTTTTTCTATATTTAGATGGATATTGAAGAGGTAGCCAAGACATCTTAAAAAACAAACAGCAAATGCTACTGCTGAGATGTATGAATATCTGAAAAACACACCCTAAAGCTTTTCTCTGTTTTCTAAGAATTTAAGAAAAATAACTGTAGGACACCTATTCATGATAAACCATTCACTTACTTTATTAAGTATGCCAAGAAAAATGTACTGTTTTTCTTTGTACAATTGTGTTTTTCATCCTTCACAGTCTTTTTCAGCGAAAACATTTAATTAGCCACAATGGTATAGTGACGAGATAGTGACGGAGAGAGAGTTTCAAGAAGCTCAGCTTTGAAGGTGAGGACTAGGACAGAAGAGTACATCTAGGATGGTAGTATCTATAGAGATGCCAAGTTTACTCAGCTACTGAACCCCTTCCCAATGTTCACTGAATCTCAAAAACAAAACAAAACAAAACAAAACAAAAAACTGATGAAGATCTGGCATTCCACTCAGTGACTAATGAAGAAAGGGTAAGGATCAAGGATAAAATAAACTGGTCAAGGGATAGAAATATACAGTTAGATAAAAAAAAAAATAAGGGCCTAAATCAATAGGGTAACTATAGCTAACTTTATCCGGTGTACGTTTCAAAATTGCTAGAAGAAAATAATTCAAAATTTCTTAGAAATAAAAAAGATAAATATTTAAGGTGACAGTTATCCCAATTATCCTAATTTGATCTTTATATTTATAAATGTGTCAAATTATCACATCCTCCCAAATATAACTGTTATGCATAAGTAAAATAAAAGAGCTGAGAAAAGTAAAATAAACTGGTTAAGTGACTCTTTAGAAGCAAAGATTTGGTAAACTCTGCTTCCATCAAATGTATTCTTTCACATATCAATTCATGCCTTGTACGTTAAAAGGCGTTTGTGTTCAGATAAAATATTAGATAATATTAGATTAGATAGTATTAGATAAAATTCATTTATTTTTTACTACTCCTAAATAACCTGACTTTTTTGTTTTTTTGAGGATGTGAAACAAAGCCACCTTTACTGAGACTTCCAACCACAGCATAAAGGAAACATCCCTAAGAAAAACTCTTTGATTTCAATAGAAGTCTACCATTAGAAATGCCACCCTTTTTTTTTTTTTTTGCAATAAGCTGTTGACAGCAGCTAAAATGATTTTGAAATGGCATTCAGGGAAAGGGCTGTTTGAGCTTAATATAGATATTCTTTAGTAAGATTATCAGAAATCTTAAAACAGTGATACTACAACTTAAAGTTCTAATTAAGTGGAAAGAAAAAAAATCAAAACCCAGGTCATCTGTTCAAGTAGTGCTGGCAAAGAGTAACATTTCTCATTTGACACAGTGATGGATATTCTCAGAAAAAAAAAAAGAAAAGAAAAATAGGGCAGAATATTTAGTAGGTAAAAGGAGAGTTCTTCCAAAGGGAATAAATATGGAAGATATTTGAAAGTCATCCACTGCAAGTAATTCTTATCCTTTAAGATGGAACATTTCTGTAAGAAGAGATGTCAGTTTAATTTAACATCTCTCAAACACTATTATAACTTAAATTTCTTCTCCTATATGAGGAAATTTCCCCAATATAAAAGCAAAAAACAAAAATTAAAACACGGGCTTTACATAATTAAGCAATTTTACAACCTGGCTAACAAAAATGAACTCTCCAGCTGAAACTGCCTGATATGTTCCCTTCCTGACTTGCTCTTTTTCTTGCTTTTACTCTGTTTGGAATCAATTATCTTTACTCATCTTGCATATTATACCTACTATGTTTTTTGAAATCTCTTTTATTTTCAGTAAGTAAGTCTGATTCAGAAATCAAAAGGTCAATATCTTGAACAAACTTTTCTGTATTTTTCCCCCAATACATCTTGACAATTTTATTATCTTTCTTCATCTCCAATAATAAAGTATGTCTTTCATAACTGCTGTTGTGAAGGGTACAGCTGCTTGGTGACTTGTGCCTGATGAAAATGATTTTCAAGGATCAATCCAAGTAAATGAATATCACATCACTCATTCAGGATATAAAACAGGGATGAGGTAGTCAATAACATTCTTCTATTTGAACAGTTAATAACCATATCATAGTATTTTCTTCCATTAGCGTTGTGTTTTGTTTAGTAGATCAAACCAACTCATATTTTCAAACAAACTAGTAATCAATATGGTTTGAAGAAGGTAATAAGGAACAAGCAAATGGCATAAATAGCCTATATGCTTTTATGTATGTTTATGTTTATTTTTCAGGTGATGGTAATTAAATAAAATTTATATACATGGTTTCTCAAAAATACTTCTGTCTATATACAAATACAAATTAGGCCAAGCACAGTGGCTCAAGCCTATAATCCCAGCACTTTGGGAGGCCAAGGCTAGAGGATTGCCTAAATTCAGGGGCTTGAGATCAGCCTGGGCAACTTGGTGAGACCTTGTTTCTACAATAAATCAAAAAATAAGCTGGGCATGGTAGCGCGTGCCTATAGTTCCAGTTACTTGGAAGGCTGAGGCAGAAGGATCGCCTGAGCCCAGTAGGTAGAGGCTGCGGTGGCCATGAGCATGCCACTGCACTCCAGCCTGGGTGACAGAGTGAGACTCTGACTGAAAAAAAAGAAAAAACAAAACCATATAAATTGTTATTTCTATATTTTCATGTCTCCCTTTTAGCTAATTTCAACTATCCTGTATTGGAAATGGTATTTGCAACTTGCCCCAAATTTCTTGACTTTCTTGCATGTAGCTGTGGCCATGTGACTGTTCAGGACAATAGACTGCAAAGATAAGCATCTTGTGTCATTTTCAGATATTTGCATTTATGATTTCTGTGCACCTTTCCCGTTCTCTCCTGCTCTGCTTATGTGACAGTGAAATTCCTCTCTTCCAGATTATACAGCGAGAGCAAAGTGACCATCAGCGTGGGTCCTGATTGATGACAGCGCAACCACCTGTATTGTACATGGAACATGAGCACAAAATACAAACCCAATTATAGGCTTGATTTTTTTAAATACCACGTTTCAACCCATTCAGACTAGCATGTCTTTTAAAGTAAATACTTTAAGGAAATTTATATTTAAAATAACTCTTTTTTTCTTTCTTTTTAAATAAATTTTTGTTATAAAGATGCAGGGTGCGTGTCAGGGTTATGTATACAAATGTTGACCATGACGTACCCTTGTTGATGAGGTATGTCCTTCTCTCCCTTAGCAGTTTCCCTCAATTGTCAATCCCACCCCCCCGACAGTTTCCCACTGCTACCAATCGCTTTCTTATAGCATTATAATTGTTCAAGTTCTGTTTATGAGTGAGAACATATGGAACTCTGTTCTTTGTTTCTGTGATAAATCACCGAGTATGATTGAGTCCAACTCCATCCGAGTTGCTGCAAAATCCATATATTTGTCCTTCTTTATGGCTGTATAATATTCCATTGTGTATATGTACCACAGTGTTTTTATCCAGTCCAGCTTTGATGGGCAACATGGTTGGTTCCATGTTTTTGACGTTGTGAATAGAGCTGCAACAAACATACATGTGCAGGTGTCTTTTTGGTAGAATGATTTGAGTTCCTCCAGGTATATTCCCAATAGGGGAATTGCTGGGTCATATGAAAGGTCAATTTCTAGTTCTTTCAGGAGGCTGTCTTCCAAAGAGGCTGCACCAGTTTGCATTCCCACCATCAGTGTAGAAGTGTTCCTTTTTCTCCACATACTTGTCAGCATCTGTTGTTTGTTTTTTTAATGATGGTCATTCTTACATGGGTTAGGTGGTCTCTCAGTGTGGTTTTGATTTGCATTTCTCTGATGATGAATGAGGCTGAGCACTTTTTCATGTGTCTGTTGGCTGCCCATATATCTTCTTTTGAGAAGTGTCTATTCATGTCTTTTGCCCACTTTTTAAAGGGATTCTTTGTTTTTTTTCCCTTCGACACATTTGAGTTCCTTATAGATCCTAGATGTTAGGCCTTTGTCAGATAAAGAATTGGCAAATATATTTTCTCATTCTGTGGGCTGTCTCCCTGCTCCCTTGATGGTTTCTTTTGCTTTGCAGAAGCTTAATAATTTAATGAGATCCCACTTGTCTATTTTATTTCTTAAGGTGTTGGCCTTCAGGGTTCTGAATAGGAATTGGTTCCCAGTTCCAATTTTCATAAGGGTGTCTACTATGTTTTCTAAGATTCTTATAGTTTGAGGTTTTACATTCAGGTCTTTGATCCATTTAGAGGTAATTTTTGTGTATGTTGATATGTAGGGGTCCTGTTTCAATCTTCTGCATATGGTCAGCCAGTTTTCCCAGCATCATTTACTGAATAGGTTCTCCTCTCCCTAGTGGTTGTTGGAGACTTTGTCAAAGATGAGTTGGTTGAGGAATTGAGGCTTTTCTTCTGGAATCTCTATCCTGTTCCATTGGTCTATGTGTCTGTTCTCGTACCAATACCAGGCTGTTTTGATTACTGTATCCTTATAGTAAAGTTTGAAGTCTGGAAATGTAATACCTCCTGTTCTTTTCTTTTGCTAAGGATTATTTTAGCTATTCATGGTCATTTATGTTTTCATGTGAGTTTGTGTATTGTCATTTCCAGGTCTGAGAAGAATGATCTTGGTAGCTTAATGGGTATTGCATTGAATCTGCAGATTGCTTTTGGGAGGATGGACATCTTAACAATGTTGATTCTTCCTATCCATGAGAATGGAATATTTTTCCATGTGTTTGTGTTTTGGGTTTCTTTAAGCAGTGTTTTGTATTTCATTGTAAAGGTCTTTCACTTCTCTGGCTAGGAAGATGCCGAGATATTTCATTTTTTCTATGGCTACTGCGAGTGGGATTGTGCTTTTTATTTGGATCTCTGCTTGCTTGTTGTTGCTGTAAAGGAATGCAACTGTCTTTTGCACATTTATTTTGTTCCCTGAGATTTTCCCAAAGTCCTTTATCAGCGCAAGCAGGTTTTTGACAGATTCTCTTGGGTTTTCAAGATATAGGATCATTATCATCAGCAAAGAGGGATAACTTGACTTCCTCTTTTCCTATTTGGATACCCCTGATTTCCTTCTCTTGTCTAATTGCCCAAGTTAGGACTTCCCGAACACAATATTGAACAAGAGAGGTGAGCATGGACAGCCTTGTCTTGTTCCAGTTTTGAGGGGAAATGATTCTAGTTTCTGACCATTTAGCAATATGTAAGCTGTAAGCTGCCATAGATGGCACTTACTATTTTTGAGGTATGTTCCTTCTATACTTAGGTGTTTGAGGGTTTTTATCAAGAAGGATGCTGGATTTTATCAAAAGCTTCTTCTGCATCTAATGAGATAATCATGTGGTTCTTGCTTTTATATCTGTTGATATATTTAATGACATTTATGGTCTTGTGTATGTTGAACCAGCCCTGCATCCTGGGAATGAAGCCTTCTTGGTCATGGTGGATGATATTTGAGATGTGTTTTTGGATCTGATTTGCTAGAATCTTGTTGAGGATTTTTGCATCTATGTTCATAAGGGATATTAGCCTGTAGTTCTTTTTCTTTTTTGGATCTTTACCCAGTTTGGGTATCAGTGTAATGTTAGCTTTGTAAAATGATTTGGGGAGAATTGCATCTTTCTCAATTGCCTGGAGTACTTTCAATAGAATTGGTATCAGCTCCTCCTTGTACATTTTGCAGAATTCTGCTGGAAAGCCATCTGTTCCAGGGCTTTTTTTGGTAAGTAGTTTTCATATGACAGAGTAAATTTCCTGGGTTGTTATTGGTGTATTTAGTGTCTTAATGTCTTCTTGTTTAACTTGGGAAGGTTGTGTGATGTTAGAAAGTCTTCCATTCCATCTAGGTTATCAAGTTTGTTTCCATAGAGGTGTACATAGTAATCTCTGATAATCTTTTGTACTTCTTTGGGGTCAGTTGTGATTTGATTTTTTGTATTTCTGGTTGTGTTTATTTGGGCATTTTCTCTTTTTTTCTTGTTCATTCTGGCTAGGGGCCCATCAATCTTGTCAATTCTTTCAAAGAACCAGCTTTTTGTTTTGTTGTTTTCTATGATATTTTTGTCCTCTGTATCCCATATTTTGCTCTTATTTTGGTAATTTGGATTCTTCTGCTAAAGTTGGGATTTTGGTGGTTTTCTCTTTCTAGCTCCCTTAAATGATTTGTTAGGCTCTCCACTTGTGATCTTTCCATTTTTTTGATGTGTGCTTATAGAGTTATAAATTCACCTCTTAAAACTGATTTCATGACATCCCAGAGGTTTTGATAGGATGTTTCTTCATTTTAATTTGTTTCCAGGAATATTTCAGTTTCTTCTTTGATTTCAGTGTTGACCCGGTCATTGTTCAGCATCATGCTGTTTAGTGTCCATGTCTTTGTGGGCTTTGAGGAAACGTTGTTGGTTTTGATATTTATTTTTATTCCACTGTGGTCTGAGAATGTGCATAAGAAGATTTCAACCTTATGGAATTTGTTTATGCTTGATTTATGGCCAAGAATCTTATCGATCTTGGCGTATGTTCTATGTGGTGATTAGTAGAATGTATATTCTATGGTTGTTGGGTGGAATAATCTGTAGGTGTCCACTAAGTCCATTTGGTCAAGTGTCAAGTGTAGGTTCTAGTTCTCTTTCCTGATATTTTGCCTTGATGATCTATCTAGGGCTGTCAGTGGAGTATTTAAGTCCCCTGCCATAATAGTGTTAGAATCAATATTTTTTTTAGTTTCTTTAGTAGTTGTTTTATAAATGCTGGTGCTCCTATGCTGGGTGCATATATGTTTAGGATGGATATTTCTT
This sequence comes from Cephalopachus bancanus, assembly GCA_027257055.1. NCBI lineage: Eukaryota > Metazoa > Chordata > Mammalia > Primates > Tarsiidae > Cephalopachus > Cephalopachus bancanus. The sequence goes on from JAPVLO010000074.1 coordinate 3,351,688, forward strand.
GTTGATGGATTGAGCCTTTTATCATTATTTAGTGTCCTTTTTAATCTTTTTACATTTTTGATATTAAAAGTTGTTTTTTCTGATATTAAGATTGCAACTCCTGCCTTCTTTTGTGATCCATTTGCCTAGAAACTCATTTTCCATCCTTTAACTTTGAATCTGTGTGTATCCCTTATAGTGAGATGATTCTCCTGGATGCAGGAAATAATGGATCCATGGTTTTTTATCCAGTCCACCATTCTGTGTCTTCTCAGTGGTGTATTTAGTCCGTTCACATTTAGGCTAATTATTGAAATGTGGGGGTTTATCCCTGTTATGAGATTCTTAGAGTTGTCCTTGTTCCTGTTTATTTGTTATCTTTCCTTTGGTTTTTGGGTTGAATCATGTGTTTTCCAGCTTTTCACTGTACTCTTGTGAAGAACATTGCTGTTCTTTTCTCCTTTACTTTTGAGTTTAATACTTTCTTAAGTGTTTCTTTTAGATGTGGTATGGAGGCAGCATAAGTTCTTAGGGATTGGATGTCTGGGAAAGATTTTAATTTAAGATGAAGCTTGGCTTGGCTGGGTAGGTTATTCTTGGTTGAAATTGTTTATCTTTGAGAACTTTGAAGATTGGGCTCCAAGCCCTCCTAGCCTGAAGGTTTCTGTAGCTAAATCTGCTGCTATTCTAATTGGTCTTCCCTGGTAATTAGTCTGATCTTTTTCTCTTGCTGTCTTTAGGGTTTTTTCTTTTACACCTACTTTATTTAGGCAAATTATTATGTGTCTGGGAGTTAGTCTTCTCATGTATTTTCTTGCAAGAGTTCTCTGAATTTCTTGTGTTTGAATTTTCACATCACTGATGAGACGAGGGAAGTTTTCTTGAATAATTTTTTGGAATGTTTGTTCCAGGGTAGTCTCTCTCTCTTTCTGCCTCAGAAAGTCCAATTACTCTTAGGTTCAGTCGCTTGAAGTAATTGTTCATCTCTTGAAGGCTTTGTTCTGTCTTTTAATGCTTCTTTTCTTTGTTTTTGACAGTTTGGGTTAGTTCTGTATTTTGGTCTTCAAACTTTGTGATTTTTTATTCAACTTAGCTAATTCTGCTTTCCATGTTTACTAGTTTGTTATTTGTTTCAATCACAGTATTCTTTACTGCTGTTATTTCAGTTATCAGCTCCTTCCTATTTTCCTCTTGTCTCTCCTCAGTTCTTTTTATTCTCTCTATTAATGTCTTGGTGTCTGGGTTTGTCATTTGCGACCACTTATTCTGGGGGCTCTTCATTGTTTGCATTCTGATGTCTATTTTCTCAGTGTCTGATCTCCCAGTGGTCTGTGTGAGACCTATATTCTTCTTCTGTTTTTCTTCATTTGTGTAGATTTTCCTCCCCACTTTTTCCTTCCTTCCTCCTCCATCTTCTTTAATTCTGGTGTTCAAGGGTGGAGAGGTTGTTTTTACTTCTGTTTGTTCAATCTTCTATTCTTCCTTCTGTTTATTCTCTGGCTTTGTTCAATTCTGTAAGTTGGGGGCGATCCTTTTGGCAGTTTTGAGATTTAATTGAGGGGGGAGCTGTGATTCAAAATTTATCTGCAGATTCTAGTATCTACCGACAGGTATATCGATAATCTGAAACCCACTTCCCACTGCCTAGCCATCTGTCCATGCAGTGGGGTTATAGGTTTACTCCCTGAAAGCAAAATAAGATTTAAAAAAAGGAAAACAATGAAACAGGGAATGGGGAGAAGAGGGAGGTGGAGAGAGAGATGAGTAAGAGGAAAAACAGACAATCGTACTGACTAACAAATGAAAAGAGACACAAAGACAGATGTGAGTAAGAAGAAAAACAACAACAACAAACAAACCAACAAACATGTGAACAATCTAAAACGTACAATCATACAGACATATAATCTAATCAAACTCCTTATCGGTGTACTTTTTGCCTATACAAACTTGAGGTCTAAAGGGGAAAAAAATAGAATACAATAAAGTCAGTAAACTAACAGAACCAAAGCAAGTATGAAACATTATAGATAACAGTAAGAAGAGAGAGAAAAGGGAAAAAAGATGTGTAAGACAAAAACAAATAATTTTTAAAAAATTAAAACAAGGAAACCAAGTACACTCTGAGACTTTTCCTTAAGTCCAATGTCCTTTCAGCCCTGATTTCTAACTCTCATTGCAGACTTGTAGAGTTGTTCACAGTTAGGGTCAATTGTCCCTGGCCCGCTGTGGAGGGTGGTTCAGATCTAGGCTAACTGCCTAATCTGCCACTCAGATCTGACCTGTGTCTATCTAGCATGAGTAAGGGGCTTTTCTCCCTCCCATTTGGATTTTGTTACTTTGGATCCCAAGCTGGGAGATGGACCGAGGTGGATGGAGCTGGTCTCATGGCTCCACCTGATCTCTTTTTCCACTGTAGCCAGAGACAGCTGGACAATGCAGGCCAGCTTAGCACTGGGCTACTCGGGCTGGACTGGGTGGAAGTTGGAGGCCGCCCAGGGTGGCAGGGAGCAGGCAATGGTGGAAGTGGTAGCAGCTTCCACTTAAGAGGTGCATGGGAGGAGCTCCACGAGCCTGGATCCGGGTGAAAGATGGAGCGTGGCAGTGGCAGCAGTGGTGGCAGTTTCAGTAGTGCGGTGCTTGGGGAGGCTTCACAGGTCCAGGAGTCGTGGTTCACCTCAGGCAAGGGCGGGCGATGGAGCCAGTGGCAGAGATGGCGACAGAGGTGGCAGCCGAGCAGCGTGTGAAGAGTTGGCTGGCAACAATGAGAGCCACTGCCCACAGGGGAGAGCAAGAGTCTTTATGGGTGTTCTCTTTCATGGAGGGTCTCATGGACCAAACTACCCTGTTGCCACCTTGCCAGAAGTCCCATAAGATTACTCTTTAATAACCAAAACCCCATGCTTGTGTGTTTTTGCCTAAGAAAACTTCTTGTGTGAGGAATCTTCTTGTTTTATCTTTATATAGAAATCTTGCTTGTTACCACTTCTTATAACCTTTTATTTTATCTTATATTATAAACTTCTGACTAATTGCTCAATTATTTGAGGACAATGCATTTTCATTCACTATACTTTCTTCCATTCTGTTCATAAACAACTTTTTTTTGTAGGTTAAACATAAAACTCCTCTAATGGAAAAGTTGAATAAATTTTTGTTTTTGCATTTAAAGTGTGGGGTACAATTCAGGGTTAGGTATACAAATGGTCACTGTACAGATAAAGTTTGGGCCTCACTTTGGTCCCATGTTATCTGGTTTGATTAGGTACCCTAACTGATAAAGTGTGACCACCACCCCAGTTCCCCCGGCTCCCTTTCCTGGCAGTTTCCCACTACTGCCAATCCCTTTCTTATAGTATTATGATAATTCTTCAGGATCTGCTTATGAGTAAGAACATGTGGTACTCAGGTCTTTGTTTCTGTGATAGATCATTCACTATTAAAGATTCTAAATCTACCCAAGTTTCTGCAAAGTTCATAATTTCGGCTTTCTTTATGAGGACATAGTATTCCATCATGTATATGCACCACATTTTTAAAATCCAGTCTACTTTTGATGGGCAGCATGGTTGGCTCCATGTTTTTGCTATTGTAAATAGTGCTGGAAAAAAAGTGTGTGCAGATATATTTTTGTAGAATGATTTGAGTTCCTCCGGGTATATCCCCATAAGGGGGATTGCTGGGTCATATGGTAAGCTGATTTTTAGATCTTTTAGGAATTGCCACACTGTTTTTCACAAAGATTATACTAGTTTACACTTCCACTCACAGTGTAGAAGTGTTCCCTTTTCCCTGCTTACTCTCCAGCATCTGTTTTTTGAGTTATAAGCAGCTTCATTAGAACCCAACAAGATGGTCTTTTGTCTCCTTAACCTCCTTACTGCTAAAGATTTTAATCTGCTTTCCACTCTAGATTCTTACTATCTTGAATATTGAAACTTGACATCACCTGAAACATCTTTACCTCCAAAACCTTATTATGTCTGCTGTACTTTTATGTCCTCTACATTTTTCACTTATCTTATCTTTTTATTGTCTCTACAATAGATCTTTAAAAATATTGGCCAGGCTTGGTGACTCAGCCTGTAATCCCTGCACTTTGAGAGGCTGAGGCAAGTGGATTGCCTGAACCTGCAGGTTTGAGACCAGCCCGGGCAACTTGGCGAGACCTTGTCTTTACAATAAATAAAAAATTAGCTGAGCATGGTAGCTCGCGCCTATAGTTCTGGCTACTTGGAAGGCTGAGGCAGAATGATTACTGGAGCCCAGCAGTTTGACGCTGGGTTGGCTGTGAGTGTGCCACTGCACTCCAGACTGGGTCACAATGTGAGACACCAACTTAAAAAAAAAAAAAGAATATTATCACAGAATGTCAATTCTATCACTTCCTTCTATTAGAAAGAGATTCCTTCTTTTCTTCATTTTCTACTTGTCTAAGTTACCATAGACAATGGCCTCAAATAATTTTTTGCTGATATTCTCAACATGTTTACCTAATAGTCCTGCCCGTACAACTGTACATACATGCATGGACGTACACACACACACACATATAGACACATACATATAGTGAAGGCTCAACCATGGATTAGTCTGTTTTAACTCCTATATTTTTAAAATCAGATTGCTATTGTCCCAGAAGGAAATCCATAAAATTCTGTAAACAGTGTTACTAGAACTTCACGTTACTCAAATTTACCTAAGAAACTCTGCTTCTTATTTTCTTCAGTGGTTATTGATGAACTTTTCCACTGTCCTTCAAGATAATAGAACACTACCATTCACATAACTTATTTTGTTAGAAGATTAACTTTCTTCTTCAACTGGAGGGTAGGAGCTGTTATGTAAAATAGTTAAACTTTGCTTTCTCAAGTGATTATTTTACTCACTTCCAAGTCTAATTATTTAGACCCTTGCCTTGATTCTTCTTCATCACAATGAATGCAGTTACAATCCATCCTGCCTAAAGGAAACCAATTCCCCACATTTATGTTTGAATCCCGCACTTTCATTCTCTTTTTCAACTTTTCTATATTGATTGTCTTCCTTCACCTCTATCTTCATATTTTCCATTTTTATTCATATCTTTCATTTCACTATTAAGCATACTGAAAATCAAAATGTCTTAATAAAAATGTATTTGAGGATAAGTATTATTTTTGTTTCCTCTTGATACTAAGTTTTTAAAAAATCTATATAGATTTTTCTCTTTTGAGACAGTATTTCTAACTAATAGTCTCAGAATTATTGGTTGTTAATTCATATCTATGAAAAAAAACTAAGTTGATTACGATCAATGATGACCGAATCTCTTCTGCAGTTTTATATGTTCAGTTTTATCACACGTCTCTCCATGAATGAGGAGAATGAATATAAGCTACGAATACCAAAGTAAAGATTCGTTTCAACATTTGCATTCTCTTAATAGCTACATAGTTTAGCCTTGCATCCAAAAAGACCCCGAGCTATCGCTGTGTTGTTAAAACAAAACAAATCAAAATAGGTCTTTAGTCTAGGTCCCATGTTGTTCCTGTTAAATCACTTTTGCAAACAAGGGCTTGAGTATGAGGACACAGGCAGTATTCTGTCCTAGCCTTTTGTGTGCATTTTGAACCCATTTATGAAAACCAGAAAGTCCAACCCAGGAAAATGAGAGCTCGATACTGGCACCTTAGACCACTAGACCATCCTGACACTTGTGTGCATTTCTAATTATTGTGACTTATGTCCCACAGTCAATCAAGCATTCCAGACTTTGCACTTCCAGTTCAGTTTCCATATGAGGCTTCCCCAGAAAGAATACATGCTGCCTTGTCTTCAGGTTTCTCTGCATTCTCATCTTTGCAGCTTCCTCCTTTCTGCCTTAACATTCATTTGCTTCTGTATCTTCCCGTTTTACATTGCATTTTAGAAAATTGATCTAAAGACTTTGGTTCCAATACCACACTGAAATTACAAACACATACTAGCATTGCCTTACATATAGTAAAATAGTTCTGGAGTACATTGGTAAGCTTAGAATGAAGAAAAGAAACCAACAAATGTGACAGATGAGGAAGAAACCCAACATCAGTGCAGTGAGTGGAAGCTGAAGTTTAAGGCCTTCCTTATTCTTTCCAAATGGAGACAATTTCTAACATAGAAACACAGGGTCTTCCATCTTCACACAGGAAATTCATTTCAGACTTAAGAGATGGTGTTCAAAAGGAACTAGACACTATTACTACAAGGGATCCAAGGTCTGTACCTGAGCTTGGGAATCATCATCCCTGCAGGTGACCCAGCAATAGAGTTTACCATCAGCCAAATACTGTGCTCTGGATAGAGGAAAGCAACAGCCTCAATTAGAATCTGCGAGAATTCTAAACTGCTTGTTAGTGTGAAATTCAAGTTTTCGTGGTTCCAAAAGGTGCAGGGTTCATTAATCTAATAATCAACATAATAAAACATGGGAACTGGCAACACTGAGTGAATGCAAACAGAAGCCCATCTCTAGTTTAACACTAAGATGGTTTAACAACATGATATTCAGTTTTCCACAAAAAAACCAAGCTCGGAGACGGGGCAAGATGGCGATGGCATAGGTGAACTGGTGAGATTCTCTGAATGGACCAAGGCTGCATACTGCTGAATAGACAGACTGTAAAGCAGAGGGAAAAGTGAACAAAACCAGAAGACCCTCATAAGGAAGAACAGGTCATTGCAGAAGAGAAATAAAAGCAACCTCACCTTCCCTCAAAAACAGAATTGAAGAGAGGGAGGGAAAGGGGGAGAGGGAGAAAAATCTACAGAAATGAAGAAAAACCAAAAGAAGAGTATGGGTCTCTCCCAGACGCCTGGGAGAGCAGACATTGAGAAAACTGACTTTGGAATGCAAACAATGAAAAGTCCCCAGAATGAAGGGTCTCAAAATGTAAATGTAGATATCAAAACAATAATGGAGAGATTAAAAAGAATTGAGGAGACACAAGAAGAAACTAGGAAGGAGTTGATATCTGAGATAACAGTAATAAAGAATACTGTGAATGAAATAAATAACAAATTGATAAGCATGGAAAGCAGAATTACTCAAGCAGAAGAAAGAATCTCAGAACTTGAGGACCAAAATATAGAAATAAACCAAACTCTTAAAAACACAGAAAATAAGCTCAAAAAGATAGAACAAAACCTTCAAGAGATGAGTGACTACCTTAAGAGGCCTAACCTAAGAATAATTGGACTCCCTGAGGCAGAAAGAGAAACAGAGACCACATTGGAACAAACTTTCCATGAGATCATTCAAGAAAACTCTCCTTATCTAATCAGCGATGCAAAAATTCAAACACAAGAGATTCAGAGAACCCCCACAAGACAACAAATGAGAAGACCAACTCCTAGACACATAATAATTTGCCTAAATAAAGTAGGCACAAAAGAAAAAATCCTAAAGGCAGCAAGAGAAAAAGGCCAGATCACCTATCATGGAAGACCAATCAGAATAGCAGCAGATTTATCTGCAGAAACCCTGCAGGCTAGGAGAGCTTGGAGCCCTATCTTCAAAGTCCTAAAAGATAAACAATTTCAACCAAGAATAACCTACCCGGCCAAGCTAAGCTTCATCAGTGAGGGAAAATTAAAATATTTCCCAGATATCCAATCCCTAAGAACTTATGCTGCCACCAAACCATCTCTACATGAAACACTTAAGAAAGTACTAAACACAGAAGAAAAGGAAAAAAGAACAATATTCTTCACAAGAGTACAGGAAAAAGAATAAAATATACATGAACCAACCCCAAGACCAAAAGAAAGATAAAAAAAAAAAAAGAAAAAAGGAAAAACCAAGTGGAAGAACAACAACTCAATAAGAACTCCATGATAGGGACGAACTCTCACATTTCAATAATTAGTCTGAATGTGGATGGACTAAATGCACCACTGAAAAGACATAGAATGACAAAATGGATAAAATATCACCAGGCAACAATATACTGCCTTCAAGAGACCCATCTCACTAGAAAGGACATACACAGACTCAAAGTAAGAGGATGGGAAACAAATTTTCAGGTGAATGGAACACAAAAAAAGGAGGAGTCGCGATCCTAATTTCAGACAAAATACCATTTAAGCTATCAAAAATTTAAAAAGATACAGAGGGCCACTACATAATGATAAAAGGTTCACTCCATCAACAAGAAATATCTATCCTAAACATATATGCACCCAACATAGGTGCGCCAACATTCATAAAGCAACTTCTAGGAAAACTAAAGAAAGACATTGATTCTAACACCATAATAACCGGGGACTTTAATACACCACTCACAACTTTAGACAGATCATCAGGACAAAAAATCAGCAAGGAGATCCGGAACCTCAATGAGACTCTGGACCAAATGGACTTAATTGATACCTATAGAACACTCCATCCAAAGACCACAGAATACACATTCTACTCATCACCACATGGAACATATTCTAAGGTCGACCACATAATTGGACACAAATCAAGTATAAGCAAATTTTAAAGGACTGAAATTCTACCATGTACCTTCTCAGACCACAGTGGAATAAAAATAAACATTGACACCAACAAAGTCCCTCCAAAACCCACAAAGACATGGACACTAAACAGCATGATGCTAAATAACTCCTGGGTCAATGATGACATCAAAACAGAGATCAAAAGATACCTGGAAACAAATGAAAATGAAGAAACATCTTACCAAAATCACTGGGATGCCTTGAAAACTGTAATAAGAGGGGAATTTATATCCCTACAAACACACATGAGGAAAATGGAAGGAACAGAAATTAATAACCTAATAACCACCTAATGAAGCTGGAAAAGCAAGACCACAAAAACCCTAATTTCAGCAGAAGAATCCAGATCATCAAAATAAAAGCCCAAATCCAGGACATAGAAGACAAAAAGATAACAGAAAAAAATCAATGAAACAAAAAGCCGGTTCTTTGAAAGAATAAACAAGATCAATGGTCCCCTAGCTAGACTGACCAAGAAAAAACGAGAAAAAAACCAAATAAGCACAATCAGAAACACAAAAGATGAAGTCGCATCTGACCCTGAAGAAATACAAAAGATCATTAGAGACTACTACGTACACTTGTATGGAAACAAAGTTGAAAACCTTAAGGAAATGGAGGACTTTCTGACATCACACAACCTACCTAAGTTGGAACAAGAAGAGATTGAGACCCTAAATAAACCAGTAACAATCAAGGAAATCTATTATGTAATAAGAGAACTTCCTACAAAAAAAAGCCCTGGACCAGATGGCTTTCCAGTAGAATTTTACAAGACATTTAAGGAGGAGCTGATACCAATCCTACTGAAGGTATTCCAGGTGATTGAAAAAGATGGAACACTCCCCAAATCATTTTACGAAGCCAACATCACATTGATACCCAAGCCAGGTAAAGATCCAGCAAAGAAAGAGAACTACAGGCCAATATCTTTGATGAATATAGATGCTAAAATTCTCAACAAGATCCTAGCAAACCAGATTCAGCAATACATCTCAAAAATCATCCATCATGACCAAGTAGGCTTCATTCCTGGGATGCAAGGCTGGTTCAACATTCGTAAAACCATAAATGTTATTAAATACATTAACAGATGTCAAAACAAAAGCCACATGATTATATCATTAGATGCAGAAAAAGCTTTTGATAAAATCCAGCACCCTTCTTGATAAAAACCCTTGAACATCTAGGCATACAGGGAGCATACCTCAAAATAGTAAAAGCCATCTACCAGAAACCCACAGCAAGCATACTCCTAAATGGACAAAAATTAGAACCATTTCCCCTGAAAACTGGAACAAGACAAGGATGCCCACTCTCACCCCTCCTGTTCAACATAGTATTGGAAGTCCTGGCTCTAGCAATCAGAGAAGAGAAGGCAATCAGGGGTATCCAAATAGGAAAAGAGGAAGTCAAGTTATCTCTCTTTGCAGACGACATGATTGTATACCTGGAAAACCCAAGAGAATCTGTCAAAAACCTCCTTACACTGATAAAGACCTTTGGCAAAGTCTCAGGATACAAAATAAATGTACAAAAGACAATCGCATTTCTCTACACCAATAATAAACAAACAGAAACTCAAATAAAAAACACAATTCCATTCACAATAGCCGCAAAAAAAATGAAATACCTTGGCATCTTCCTAACCAGAGACGTGAAAGACCTTTACAAGGAAAACTACAAAACACTGCTCAAAGAAATCAAAGTTGACACAAACAAGTGGAAAAATATCCCATGCTCATGGATCGTAAGAATCAACATTGTGAAGATATCCATCTTACCTAAGGCAATCTACAAATTCAATGCAATACCCATCAAATTACCAGCAACATTCTTCTCAGACCTAGAAAAAACAATGCAGGAATTCATATGGAAACACAAACATCCAAGAATAGCCAGAACAATCCTCAGCAAAAAAAACAAAGCAGGTGGTATCACACTGCCAGCCTTCAAACTTTACTATAAAGCTACAATCATCAAAACAGCTTGGTATTGGTATAGGAACAGGCATATAGATCAATGGAATAGAACTGAGATTCCAGAAGCAAAACCTCAATTTCTCAACCAACTCATCTTTGACAAAGCCTCCACCACTTACCACTGGGGAGAGGAGAACCTATTCAGTAAATGGTGCTGGGAAAACTGACTGACCACATGCAGAAGATTGAAACAGGACCCCTATCTATCCCCATGCACAAAGGTTAATTCCAAATGGATCAGAGACCTAAATGTAAAACCTCAAACCATAAGAACCTTAGAAAATGAAGGAAAAACCCTCATGGAAATCAGAACTGGCATCCAATTCCTGAACAAAACCCAAAACCCACATCTCATAAGAGAGAAAATAGACAAATGGGACCTTATTAAACTGACAAGCTTCTGCAAAGCCAAAGAAACCATCAAGAGAGAAGGGAGACAGCCTACAGACTTGGAAAAGTATTTGCCAACTCCAGGTCCAATAAAGGCTTAACATCCTGGATCTACAAGGAACTCAAGCGTGCTGAAAAGAAAAAAACAAACAACCCCATTATAAAATGGGCAAAAGATATGAACAGACACTTCACAAAGGAAAACATACGAGCAGCCAACAAACACATGAAGAAATGTTCAACCTCACTAATCATCAGGGAGATGCAAATCAAAACCACACTGAGATACCACCTAACCCCAGTCAGAATGGCAATTATCAACAACTCAAAAAATAACAGCTGCCGGAGAGGGTGTGGTGAAAAGGGAACACTTCTACACTGTTGGTGGGAGTGTAAACTAGTGCAACCTCTGTGGAAAGCAGTGTGGTGATTCTTAAAAGCTCTAAATACCAACCTCACATATGACCCCGCAATCCCCCTACTGGGAATATACCCTGAAGAACACAAATCACTCTATAAAAAAGTTACCTGCACACGCATGTTTATCGCAGCATTGTTCACAATAGCAAGAACCTGGAAACAGCCATGCTGCCTGTCAAAAGAGGACTGGATTAAAAAATGTGGTACATATACACGATGGAATACTACGCAGCCATAAAAAAGAACAAAATCATGAATTTCGCAGCAACCTGGATGGAACGAGAGTCTATAATACTGAGTGACCTCTCACAGAAACAAAGATCCGAGTATCACATGTTCTCACTCATATAATGGACCTTAAACATCCAATGCAATATTATACAAAAATGACTGACCATACTGGGAAACTATGGTGGGGGGAGGGAAATGGGATTAACAGTAGCAAATATCTGTCTGGGTACGGGGAAACATCCTATATCAATAGGGTGCCTGAATGAAACACAATTGTATACCTAACCCTTAACTGTACCCACAACTTCACAATAAAAAAAAACAAGCTCCTGAAAATGTGCTCATGACAAATATGTAAATATCATGCAAGAAAGCATCAACAAATTAAATGAGCAAATGAGGAGAGCTGCATATACTAAGAAGATTTAACAAATTGAATAAAACAAAATATATTTTACAATATATGGTGACTAGAATATACAAATAGTTAAAAAAAATGGAATGCAAACTAAAACACCAGAATAGGACACCGTGTAAAAAAAGCATCATTTAAAAGGAATCAAATATAAACTCTATAAGTGAGAAATAAAAACGAAATAAAGTCAACCCAATGAAAAAGTTGAACAGTTGATTAGACAAACAAAAAAAGGTAATTAGTGAATTGCAAGTAATTTTCTTCTTTCCTTTAAACACATTTTGACCAGGTACTGTGTGTCAGGACTGGTAAGACCCCACCATTGTGCTGTTTACACTCCAGTGGTAGAATAAAACAGGAAGTAAATAAGTAGATCAATCTATTAGAAATAATATACTGACAAGTAGTAATAAGAGATTTGAAGGAAAATAACTAAGGTACTAAGAAAGAGAGTACTACGAATAGATAGAGATATTCAAGTTAGGGTTGTCTTGGGAAATCTCTCCTAGAAAGTAACATATAGATAGAGACATAAATGATGGAATAAAAAAAAAAAGTAATGCAAAGGTCTCGGGAAAGAATATTCCTAGGAAATTGAATGAGAGGTAATAAAAATAGAAGAGTTGAAGCATCAATAAATATGGCATGTTAGAGGAACAAGAAAGCCAGGGAAAGTTGGTAAAGAAAAGGGTGGTATAAAATTACTTTAAAAATTTAGAGATTAGTTTTATTTTCAAATTAAAAAAAATCAATCTTACCTCTTTTCCTATGAAAATATTGTTTACCTAATTACTCATTGATTAATATTCTTTTTGTTTGCTCACAAAGTGAAACAACCCTTTTAAGGCTCCAGATGCATCTAGTAGGTTCTCCCCTACCCTATGCTTCCAATTCTTCTTGAACTTACCCAGAGGACTCCCTATACAACCACTCTTGAAGGTCCCTTGATGATATCCTAGTGACTATCTAAAAAGGGCTCATGCTGCCAGAACGTTGCTAATTTCTGCACAAAAAAACAGGCTATTTTTTTAAATTCAGAATTTGTTGAGAGGACAGAAAAACTCCCGCAGTCGCTGTCTGGGACCCAAAGGGATTGCCCGAAAACAGACCTCTTATCAACATTCCAACATTCCAAGCTACATTTTGTTATTCAGGCCCTGAATCAGTGCTAAAGCAGAAAACCTCATCTTCTTCATCTTCACTACTCTAGCTAATAACTCATACCATTCAAGCACCAGTAGCAAAACAATACACACATTCTTATCCCTCAAAGCAGATGACAGTATTTCTGCACAGTATCATCTTTATTTCTACAAGACTAAGAAAAATGTAAATTGTACCCTGGAAAACCAAACCAAATAGAGTTTTTCAATTTTACACAAATAGCACAGACAAACCAGTCCAAAAATATGTGATTAAATTTTAACAAAAGACTGATGTCTTGTAATTTATTTTTTAAAAAGTTACAATAGACTACCCAAAGGTGAATTGATGTGTCTACTACTGGTACTAGAAAGGCACCTGTAGCAAAATTCAAATGATAACCACTCTCTCATCTCTCATACCTTTAGGCATTAAGATTAGAAAAAAATGTGGATCCCAAACTATACCAAGACAATTTCAATGAATTTATCCTGTTCCTGCATGTGTGTTTGTGTGTATATGTATGCATAACTTTACAGCGCTTAGCTCAGCACAATGAAAGTATTCAGTAAGTAAATGTTAATTCATTCAATAAGAAGGAAAAAATACTGAATATAATTTGCTTTTTTATTTTATTATGAATATTATTATTAGATGGAACTTCTAAGTTTTTATATCACCAAATAAGCATATTAGCCTAACATCTTCAGTGAGTTTCTTCTTCAAAGATTTTCACTTTTAATCTTGCAATGATGCTTTGATAGAAATTTGTTATTTATCAACATTAGCAGAGTGATTTAAAGTGAAGGTAGATGACAGCTTTCTTCTAGAGATGAGATTTTCCAGGTCAAATGCACTTGCTCTGGAATCATTCCAATTGTAAAAGTGTCATGCAAAAATATTAAGTATACTACACTGAATTTTTTTAAAATCTAAGTTTAAATGTTTTTAAAATTTTTCATTTTAGAGCTTTTATAATTTTTGCCTTCTTTTCATATTTGAGAATGGGTAGAGTCAATTTGAAATATCCTAATGAAAATAAAATGGACACATACAGATATCGGGGGACCCCCAAAACAGAAATTATTTATAAAATTTGTATATTTATTCTTATATGTCTAAACTTCAGTCACCTTCAAAATATTCTCCATTTGATGCAATACACCTGTCGAGATGCTTTTTCCACTGCTCAAAACAGGTTTTGGACTCATCAGTTTTGATGCCTTTTAGTGCTTTTGCCTTTTTTGTTTCACCTCTTCCACATCTACACTAACTTTCCCTTTGAGGAACTTTTTTCATTCAGGGAAACAAAAAAAGTTGCTGAGGGCAAAATTGGGTGAATAGTGAGTCTGGGGCATGGGGGTCATGCCATTTTTTTGTCAAAATCTTCTGAAGATTCAGTGCAATGTGGACAAGTGCACTCATAAATCACCCATCATGAAATGGACGATTGCGTTGAAAGTGTCTAAAAAAATCCACTGAAACTGAATGAAAACTCTCTCAACGATGTTAGCTGGTAAACCGATACTCATGGGTACCTAGAACACTTACCTCGTTGGGGGAGTCTGTACTACAAGAGATCCGTCCTCTAAAAAAGAATTCTAGTTTGTTTGTGTCCCCCCTCGTATATTGCATATATATACACACAGATATATATATACACACATACATAATATACATATATACATATAAACATATATACATAGTATGAATATATATATATGTACACATCTGAGAGTAATAATCAGTATTATTTTTGCTCCTCTTGATACTTTTTAAATTTTAATTTTTTATTTAGAGTCTTCTACTTTGAGTCATTATTCTGCGATAGCTGTCTTAGTTACCCATTTGTATAAAGTAAGTCCTTAAGGTCATTGGTAGGTTTTTGGAAACCATTGACATTAAATAAAATGACATATAGTGAAAATAATTGTATCTTTAGATTAATTGATATAAACAAGAGTTAAGGTCCTAAGGCATCTTTCTGGTCACAAAAACATCACCAGCAAATATCTAAATAAAGACCAAAACACTTTTAGTATTAAACAAGGAAATAAATGTGAGCTATACACACTAAGAAAGATGAATAGTAAGTAAAATAATTATTTATCCAATTATTCTAGTTCAGTGTCGTGGGTGACAGGAGCCTTTTCTGGTAGCTCAGGCACCAGGTCCACTCACACATCCACTTGCACTCTCTCATACAGGGAGCATTTTGGATATGCCAGCAAACCTAATACGCACAGCTTTGAGATGTGAGTAGAGATCAGAGTACCTATAGCAAATCCAAGCAGATTTGGGAAGAGTGTGCATACTCCACAGACAGTAGCCCTGGCTGAGAATTATTACTATTATTTTCTTATTAATGTGATAAGGAAATAATGTTGACCAGAGCAACATTACTTGAGGGCCTATTGTATATGAATACAAGACTAGATTGATCTCATCATTCGTTTTCGCCACACATCCAAAACATTTTTAAAACCGCTCTCATGCTTAATTGAATGGAATCAGATGTAAAGTCTTTTTTTAAAATCATCTTGTACTTCTTCCTCTATGCATATCTATCTCAATGTGCAACAATACTTGTTTTAGTGCAAATCATCAGAAGACTCTTAAAGCCAATATTCCATTTTTAGTCAGTTTCTTCAACTGCAGAAGACCAAAGTCTACTTTGAAATATTATATCTGAATTCTGTTTTCAAATGAGAAGTTTAAAATATGATAAAACTATTATTGAACTAAAACATAGTTACGTATGAATGCCAAAAACTGTTTATCCAACTTATTTTTACTTCTTTGAAGTCCTGTGTACAGAATAATCTTTTCAGACTTACTTTTTTCCAAACACTATGCATAGATGTGCATGAAACTCAGATGTCTCTTTTTTCTCTCCACTGTATTTAAGTGGAAAAAAATTCAACAAAAAATTGAAAACTTTTGTTCTAAAGTTGTATTGATTGCATTTTATAGTATGTTTAATTTATCTTTTCCTTGTTAGTTCACTGCCACCTGCCATTTTATCTAATTGCAAATCCAGGACCTGAATGTTTTTCTGTTCTCCAACATCCTGAAGGGTATTGTGTCAGAGGTAAGACCCTAAATGGGGCATGCACCTAATTCTCTCTTATCAGTGGTCTCCACTTATATTTTCACATGCTGCATCATATTAAAGCTGTTTCATGACATGTAGATATTTTCTATTAGCAGAGGAACTCAAGATTGGAAACGTTAATTGTTTCATCTTTGCTTTTCCCACAGAATCCATCTTCTAGATAATTAGTACCCATTAACTGCTGTAGATTTGAATCTTCCTTCTTATGTCTCTTGACTCCAAGTGACTTCTGAGTCATCAAGAGTTGTCACTGGGGTGTTCAGCAAGACAGAAAAAGGCTAATACTCTTTTGAGTATCTGCATTTATAGATTTCAGCTACAGAAATCTAAGCACTATCAAAAATAGAAGTTGGAAAAGAATTTAGAGAACATTCAATAATAATTTTTAAAAGCAGCTAAAATACACTGAGCAAATATTTACTTTGTATAAGGCACTGGTCTAAACCTATTATTTACTAGCTTATTTAATGTTAAGAATAAATCTATAATGAGTGATACTATTATTACTTCTACTTTATTTTATTTTTATTTATTTGTTTGTTACTATTATTGTTGTTGTTATTATTTTGTACTATCTTTTTGTCTTCTATGTCTTGGATTTGGGCTTTTATTTTGGTGATCTGGATTCTTCTGCTGAAGTTAGGGTTTTAGTGGTCTTGCTTTTCCAGCTTCCTTATGTGACTTGTTAGGTTGTTAACTTATGATTCTTCCATTTTCTTCATGTGTGTTTGTAGAGATATGAATTCCCCTCTTACTACAGCTTTCATGGCATCCAAGAGATTTTGGAGCTGTTTCTTCATTTTCATTTGTTTACAGGTATCTTTTAATCTCTGTTTTGATTTCTGTGTTGACCCAGGAGTTGTTTAACATCATGCTGTTTAGTGTCCATGTCTTTGTGGGTTTTAGGGGAATCTTTTGGTGTTGATATTTATTTTTATTCTACTGTGGTCCAAGAAGTTGCATGGAAAATTTCAATCTTTTGAAATTTGTTTATGCTTGATGTATGACCAAGAATGTGGTCGATCTTAGAGTACATTCCATGTGATTATGAGTAGAATGTCTATTCTGTGGTTGTTGAGTGGAATGTTCTGTAGGTATCAGTTAAGTCCATTTGGTCAAGAGTCACATTGAGTTTCTGGATCCCATTGCTGATTTTTTTGTCCTGATGATGTGTCTAAGATTGTGAGTGGGGTATTAATGTTCCCAGCTATGATAGTGTTAGAATCGACATCTTTTTTGAGTTTACCTAGAAGCTGCTTTATGGTTGCTTTATGGTTGGTTCTCCTATATTGGGTGCATATATGTTTAGGATGGATATTTCTTGTTGATGGATTCAACCTTTTATCATTATATAGTGGCCTTCCGCATCTTTTTAAACTTTTGATATCTTAGAGGGTATTTTGTCTGAGATGAAGATTGCAATACCTCCTTTCTTTTGTGTTCTGTTCGCCTGAAATTGTGCTTCCCATTCTCTTACTTTGAGTCTGTGTGTGTCCTTTCTAGTGAGATGAGTCTCTTGGAGGCAATATATTGTTCCCTGGTGATAGTTTATCCTTTTTGCCATTCTGTGTCTTTTCGAGGTACATTTAGTTCATTCATATTCAGGCTAATTGTTGAAATGCGTGAGTTGATCACTATCATGAGGTTCTTATGGAGTTTTTGTTGCTCTGTTTGCTGTCTTTCTTTGGTTTTTTGGTTGGTTCATGTGTGTTTTTAATCTTTTTCCTGTACTCTTGTGAAGAACGTTATTGCTCTTTTTTCCTTTTCTTCTGTGTTTAATACTTTCATAAGTGTTTCTTGTGCAGGTGGTCTGGCGGCAGCATAAGTACTTAGGGATTGGATTCTGCAAAAGATTTTAATTCTCCCTCACTGATGAAGCTAAGCTTGGCTGGGTAGGTTTTGGATAAAATTGTTTATCTTTTAGAACTTTGAAGATAGGGTTCCAAGCTCTCCTAGCCTGAAGGGTTTCTGTAGATAAATCTGCTGCTATTCTAATTGGTCTTCCATGGTAGGAAGTCTGACCTTTTTCTCTTCTGCCTTTAGGATTTTTTCTTTTATATCTACTTTGTTAGGTGAGGTATTATGTGTCTGGGAGTTGGTCTTCTCATTTGTTGTCTTGTAGGGGTTCTCTGAATCTCTTGTGTTTGATGAAATGAGGGAATTTTCTGGAATATTTTCATGGAATGTTTGTTCCAGGGTGGTCTCTGTCTCTCTTTCTGCCTCAGGAAGGCCAATTACTCTTAGGTTTGGTTTCTTAAAGTAATCACTCATCTCTCGAAGGTTTTGTTCTGTCTTTTAATGCTTCTTTTCTATGTTTTTCACAATGTGGGTTAGTTCTATATTTTGGTCCTCAAGCTCTGAGATTCTTTCTTCTGCTTAGCTAATTCTGCTTTCCATGCTTATCAGTTTGTTATTTATTTCATTCACAGTATTCTTTACTACTGTTATCTCAGTTATCAATTCCTTCCTATTTTCCTCTTATCTCTCTTCAGTTCTTTTTAAATCTCTCTATTATTGTCTTGATATCTGGGTTTGTTGTTGAAGACCAGTCATTCTGGGGACTCTTCATTGCTCGTATTCCAAAGTCTGCTTTCTCAGTGTCTGACCTCCCAGAGGTCTGTGAGAGACCAATATTCTTCTTTTGGTTTTTCTTCATTTCTTCATTTTGTAGATTTTTCTCTCCCCCTTTCCCTCCCATTCTTTAATTCTGTTTTTCAGGGAAGGTTGTGTCGCCTTTACTTCTTTTTGTTCAATTACCTGTTCTCTCTTATTATGATCCTCTGGCTTTGTTCACTTCTGAGGCTGGACTGTGGATTGGGGGCTGTACTTTTCACAGTTTTGAGATTTAATTGAGGGGGAAGCTATGATTCAGAATCTATCTGGAGATCCCAGTATCCACCGACATGTGTATGGGCACCCTGGAACCCACTCCCCACTGCCTAACAATCTGTCCATGCATTGGGGATTTAGGTTTGCTCCCTAGAACAAAAGGAGGTAAGAAAAAGGAAAATAATGGAAGAAGAGGGGGTCAAGAGGAAGTTGGAGAGAGAGAGTAGAGTGAGAGGGAAAACAGACATACATACCAACTAATGAATGAAAAGAGACACAAAGCCAGAAAAGAGTAAAAAACAAACAAAATTCCCTAATGCATACAGGTAATCACTCAAAGACAGTCCAATAAAATCATGCCTTTTGATGTATTCTCCAGCACAAACAGGTAGTCTAAATCAAAAAGCAACCAAAAGTGAACACAACAAACAGCCAAAACAATAAAATAAAAAATCAAAATAAGAAACCAGACTAGCTCTGAGGTCTTTCCTGAATGTCTAAAGTCTCTTCAGCTCTGATCTCTAGCCCCTCCCCTCTGCTCTCACTGCAGGCAGATAGGGTTACTCATAGCTTGGGTAAGTTGCCTTGGCTTGCTGCCTGAAAGGTCTACCACACAGCACTGAGTTGTCTGTGTCTGATTCAGCACAGGGGAGGGGCTTCTGTTTCCTGGTTTGGCGAGGTTGCCTTATGCCACAAGGTAGAGACTGCCAGGAGCTGGGTGGGGCAATGCAAATCTCTGCCTGAAAAATAGCTGTGGTGGGCGACTCCTCACCAGGCATGGACTCTTGACTTTCCCTGATCTTCTCTCTCCACATGTCCTGGCCCCAATTGATCCACTGTGAAGGGCAATGAAGGTGTGTGTCCGTCATCCAGCAATGGGAACCAGTGAGATAGCTGGGCACTGCAGTTTGGCATGCCATGCCACAGGCGGCTTGGGGGGGGAACCAGGAATTCCCTGGGCCAGAGCTGAGAGCTGCAGCTCAGCACCTGGTAGCAACCACAGCAGTATTCCCTTGGGGAGGCCGTAATGCTTTGGCAGCAGTTTGTTGCTGCATGGGGCTGATTATATCAGCCACTCCCTGTGGTGGGGGCGGCTGCAGGGGCACATGGAACTGCCTTCAGGAGCCACCTTTTGTGGAGATCTTCACAGTTTGACTTGTCTCATTGCCATCTTGCCGAGCATCCCACTTCTATTTTATAGAAGAGTGAACTGAGACTAAGCCTTACCTCATGTCAACAGTTGTCAGCAATCTAGTCTGCATGTAAATACTGGCCATGTGACTCCAGGGAAGCTCATACTCAGTCTTACCTAAGGTTGTGTCCTGTACTTCTAGGAAATTTGGTCCAGAGAGATTATATTCATTACTGGGATGGTTTTAAAATGCATATTTTTGTGTAATTTTTCTTTGCGTATATATATCTAAATAATATTTACTTTTTTAAAAAAAAGTAAATCAAGTGTTAATACTACATGAAGAATTCAGTATTAATGTGGAAATTGAATGTATAAGTAAAGGCATGATCTTCTGAAAATGCTACTGGAAGGTAACCTTATGCCCTGTATTAGCTCTAAACAGAGAGTATTTGAAAATACTTCTGACATTTTTTAAAACATGGACCTCAGTCAGGTGCAGTGGCTCAAGCTTGTAATCCCAGCACTGCAGCTCCCTGGGTCCCACAGACTGACCACTTTGTCAGACTCTCCCAGTTGGAGCCTGGGAAGTTGGCAGGGTAAAATGGATGAATGAATGGGTCAAGTCATTCTTATGTACGAACTCTTGCCATGAATCCTTTCTTTCCCCATTACCTAAATTATAAAATCAGAAATGCCTCATTTTCTACCCACATGTTGCACCTTTTCTTCCTGGTTTCATAAAACATCTGACTGTTTTTCTGCTTCTTTCCTAGTACTGAGTCCTTATTCGAAAATTGACATAATTTCTAGCTATTTCTTCTTCATTTATTGTGCCTAACTATTTTAGTTTTTAAACTGAGGTTGGACTTTGTATTTTCTTTTTTTTTTTGAGACTAGATCTCACAGTTTTTGAGATAGGTCAAGCTGAAATGCAGAGAAATTATCATAGATCCCTGCAGTGTAGATCTCCTGGGCTCAAGTGTTCCTTCTGTCTTGGTATTTCAAGTAGCTGAGATGACAGACTCACACCACCATGCCTGGCTAATGAAGTTGGACATTTTGATATTTTCTTCTTTGTAAGTTGATCTTCTAGTCTTTTCCTCTTCTAATCTCTGAATATACCTATTTGTATATTCTCAAGCTAGCAATGACATCAGACAGTAAGAAGATAATGCTGTCATCCTTACCTGTAAGGTCTCATGCCAGTGTGTATGATGAGGTACAATATGAAAATCAGTTCAACTTCACTTTCATAACATGCTCTGCAATTTAATTACTGGCTATTTAATCTTAGTCAAGTCATTCAATGTCATTGAACTTCCACAATCTCATTCATCCGTGTTATTGTCGTGAACCTAAAGCTATACTATGCTTAGATTACATGAGTCAAACCTTGTGCAAGTGTTTGACAAAGTGCTTTTATACAATTTCATACAAAAGTTTTCTTACTTTAGGGTTATTCTTGCTTTTCTTATAGTCTACTCACATTAATAAATACGGACCAAGAATAATTTATACTTTTCATAACAAATAAAGTTAAACAATTATAAAGCAGTACATTCATTATTGTAGTTTATCTGTAAATATGGAAGTACTTATGGAGATTCAACTTTAAATGCACACAGAGAGGGAACTAGACTTTTCTGAATGTCTTATTTTGCTAGGTATTTAATATACATGAATCTAATTTATTCAGAAGCATTATTATTAGAGTTAAACAAATGTGAATATCAAGGGACAGTAACTTTCCCATTGGTGACAGTAGGATATGCTGAAACTCGAACTTGAGGACTTGAATAAAGGGAGAGCATCAATTTGGCCAGGGCAGATTTATTATCTGAAATTGTCTGCTGTAAAAACCACAGCTGGTTTCTACCACACAGGTTTCCAAGTTGCTGAAGTTTTTTGCTTCCAGGTTTAATGTGGATTTTTGTGTGCGTATGTTTCTTTCATTGTTGATGTTTCTAAAATCAATATTACTTTAGACTACAAGCAAAATGTAGAGGTCAAGGATTATGTCTCCTTCCATTGTTTTGCTTTTTCCAGTCCTCTGAATACTGAGATTTATGTTCAATCATATTTTCTGATTCAGGTGATCCCTGTGGATAAATGGGTCACATCTTATGCAAAATGTATCCACCTGCCTCAGGTATTTCTTCTTACAAATTAGGTAGTAAATAATGCAAAGCATATTGAATTACTATCTTTTGAAAGTCATCAGCTTATGTATTAAAATTATTTTCTAAAAAGAAATTTTAATAATGATATCACATATTATATACATTTACATAAGTAATATGAGCATTGACTTTTGAATGCTGCAAATAAATATTTTTAAATGGTCATTTTTACGGTACATATGAATAAATAACAACAGTCAACAAATATTTATTTAGAGTCTTTAACAAAAATCTCTGAATTATAATGATAAAGATTATAAAAATAATTATAAAGAAACCACTTTAAGTGTATTTAATTTTTCTAAGTTATTAGTTCAGGAACTTATCTCTCCACTCCAAAAACATAAAAACTGCTGTCATGTTTACAGTTAAATAAGTGTTCTATTTTTATCTTCTGATATCACAGATATTAAACAGTTTTAGAAAATTACAAGGCATTTAGGAGAAATAAATCATGTATGTCCTGTGGTGTGTTCCTAGGAGATAACATGTCTCTAGGGGCACTGATGCCAAATCTTGCAGTTCCTGGCTATAAGATGATCCACAGTCATTAAATATTAAAAGCCTAGTGCTCTCAATATATCTTAATGAAAATAAGACATGACTTATTCTAGGGTAGTGTGGTACTTAAAAGACAACTTTTCTCTCTAACGATTGAAGGTACATTTGAGCAAAATGTTTAATTTTGTATTTCTGCCAATGTTATATAGGCAGCATTGTAATAAACCACATGACTGGATTTTTGCCAAAGATCATAAAATGACAAGTTTAAAACCTATAGGCACCACTACTTGTGATAAATTATTTTCCGTTTTAAGAAAGATACCAAGTGAGTAATTTTATGGCCTTCTGAGTTTAAATTTGGCATGATTGAATGAATTGTTCCCATTGATCAAAGAACCATAATTTCACTCTATAGCTCAGGTGGCTACATAGTGAATCAATTTGAAAATCCAAGAAAATACTGAGTATGCTCTGTGACATGCATTACATGTCCTGGACTACCTTTGTATTCTTCATAGTGACTCATTTTCACTGCAAAGTAAATGCTTCTCGAAAATTTAATCTCAACAATTACTTTCTTCAAATGTGTGGTATGATAGGAAAGAACATGATTTTAGGAGTCAAGATAAAATCCTCAGCTTGCCACTTAGTAGTGATATAGCTTTGTGTAATTCACTTAATTTCTGTTAGTAAATGAGAACAAAATTTAATTTACAAGATTTATGATAAAAATAATAATACATAAAAATCACCTAGCATAATGCTTTTCAAAATCTAGTTTCTAAGTAAATAGCACCTGTTGAATCACTTGCATTGTCTTTTCTATCACATTTATTATTTTTCAATTCTCTTGATCTCAACTTAATAAATTATAGTTAAATATGATCAATGTAGTAAAAATGAATATTAGTTTTCTCTATTTTTTTCTCTAAATTTTATTGTTAAAAATTTTTAAAGTACGGAAATGTTAAGGAATAGCAAAATGAATACCATCTACCCTCCACTTGGACTTAACTACTGTTAATACTCTGACAAATTAGTTTTCTCTCCCTCTCTTTTTCTTCTACTGGACAAATATGAATCATTTTATTTACCAAAGAAAGATGACAACTCATTTTGAAGTATTAAATGATAAAAGTCCATGTGCTCATAGTGATACACTCATGTAGACACATAGTGATACACTCATGTAGACACATTTATTTTTTCTACAGAACAATGATGCCAGGTAATAAATAGAGAAGAAATGACAGAATTACAAGTTCAACTTGCAGCAAATGAAATGATTATTTGGGAAAGAATCCCAATTGGTTCCAGAACTACTAACTGAAATGGGTATGCTAATATTCTCAAGATTCACATGTTGCCTACTAACCGCAAAGGAAGAAGCATTATCCCTTTACAGAGAGCTGCCAACCACCACTTTCACCAAGGACTTAACCTTGGCAACATGAATAGTGGGATAACTTGACATTATATATCTGCTGCTATTAAGAAATAGGAAATACATGATATTACCTCTGAAAGGCTCTTGTCATTTAACCTTCTAATCAGCTGTCTAGTTCTCAGTTTAGCTTTCAAAAGAAAAGACAGAGAAATATGCTTAAGAAAAGACAAGAAAAACAAATAAGACAAATTTAGAATGTTTACAATCTACTGACAACTAATTTAACCTCTTTGAAAAAAATGTCATGAAGGGGAAATGAATGCCAAAGTGTTAGAGACAAGCAAGAGTGTTTTTCTATATGAAGGTTACAAAGGCAATTGAAAGCATGATGCGAATTTGCAAGTAGTAATGTCTTTGGTTTTTATACTGATTCACTATATAGCACCTTAAATATACAGAAGGTGACAAAAATGTAACAAAAGAGGAATACAAGTCATGTTTGACTTCTGCAATTACAAGAGATGCTCAAAGTGGTTGCTATCAACATCCAGCCACTTCTGATTATGGTGAACTAGAAGTAATACATAGATACCATCTCTTAAAATGTGTATACGTTTTTTGGCAGGCCCATGTAGTCAATTAAAGTTCTTTAATCAATGGAAACAAATCATTTAATCATTCTAACTTAAATTCAGAAATCCTAGAATTATTCCGTGATATCATTCACAAAATAAAAACAAATGTATCAAAAATATTTATATCTATAGACTTTAAGTCTATCATAGTAGGTTCACTGGTAGAAAACCAGTCAAGTGGCCTATTATAAAATTCAGATTGGATTCTGGTTCAAAACCAAAATTATACATACTATTTATTTACACATTTTGATTAAATTTTATGTTTAAATGTTAGATAATCTGAGAAAATATTTTTAATTTTCTTAGCTGTGCTAATTGTGGTTACCGAGAAAAATGCCTTGTTTTTCTTAGGCAACACATCTGAAATATTTAGTAATGAAATATTTTCTGATTATGGTGTAATTAAAAAGGTAGTTTTATTTCTAGGTGTCTGAGCCCATAAGGTTACAGGTTATTTCTCACCTAGAAATAAAAACTACATTCAGCAACCCCTATGTCAAAGGAAAAATATAAACCAGAATATCTAAATCATTTATTGGTTGGATAAAGTTTATTCTCCAGATGATCTCAGGAAACATAGGAGAAAAATATTCTCTAAAATTTGCATGCTAGCATAGTTTTAAGATATCTCTGATTCTTGAGAAGTATCCTAAATGTTTATTAAAATTTTGCTTTTAGCATGTTTTTCTTTATGCTCTTCCAAAATACTATACCACTGTGTTTGTTGTTGCTGTAATGTAATATAATCTCAAATTCTTATTTTTTTCTCTTTTCAAATAATAGTCTTTTTCCTAGAGGTCCTGTGTAATTTTTGAAACTTAAAGTCTAAGAATTTCACTAGAGATTCACTATATATCTTTTCTGGTAATGCAGTGAGTCCTTTCAAACTTTAGATTTTGGTGTTCTCCTATTTCTGGAAAAAGTTCTTAAATACCATTTTAACTATAATTTCTGAGTCTTTGTTTTGCTTTTCTTTTACAGAGATTTTATCGTATTTTACAACTTTCTTCTTTCTGTGCTGCCATTATTATACTGTTCTACATTCAGTTTATCTATTTCAACTTTTTTGTTTTATTTTATATATATTTACTTTTTATATATATTTTTAATTTTTTCATTTGGAAATCTTGTAATTTAGTTTTCATTGCAGCTATGGCTTGTGTTTCTTAATTTAATTACTGCATTTCCTATTTTATTACGTCCTTTTTTTTCTATTCTGAATATCTGCATTTCTAATGAATGTGCATTTCATCATTTTAGTTTAATTAATATTTGACTGTTATGTTATCTTTTTCTTTTCTTTTGTGGCCAGTTCTTCTTTTTGGAATCTTACCATTTGTTGCAAAGTTTGGATGCTAGACAAACTTTTGTTTCTTGGGAGAATTTGTTATGTGTTTTGTTTAGAAATTTTCTGTATTGATAAGAGCATGGGATCCTATATGGAAACAAGCTAGAGAACAAATAGTTTGCTTACTTGGATTTTATTTTGAATGCCTTGTGTTACTATGATGAAGTAAAATCACTTTAACTCTTAGAGGCTTGTCGGTCTGCTTCTAAGACTTAGATACTATCTTCTTTCCTTAAGACGATAATAGTCAGAAATTTCTTTTATTTTTATTTTCCCCTCAAAGAATACCTTCTCTTTCCAAGGTATCTTTCTCAAGAAATGATCCTCAATATTTTTGTAGCCATTTAATTGTTCTAGCATTGTCCTGATTTCTGTTGCATCCTCTAATTAAGAGGGTAAACCTTAACTGGAGCTATCTATACTGCTGTTTCCCTTACTCTCTTTCCATCTGCAAAAATCTGTATTGAATATCTACTTTTGACTAGTCTTAAAATATATTGATTACTTTTCTCAGGTATTTTTTTTTCCACATTGAACCCTGTAGAGTAAAGCTAAATTGTAAAATGTCTGTATATGGTCAATGAGTTATTTTACTTGTTCTTATTGGGCTGCATTTTTTCTCAAAAGAGAGGTATAAATATTAATGTGCATCCTATTTTATAGAACTCCACAATCATTTTAATTGAGTAAAGATAGGTTTCAAGTTATAATTATGTTAAGCAGTGTATTAAATCAGTTATTGATTGCAAATTTTCTAAAAGTTATCTTAAGATTCATTGAATTATTCAAACAAGAAACATGGGAAAATTGCATAAAAAAGGATAAAGAAATTTTATGTTGCTTTCTCTTTTGTGACAATTTAAAGCTGTTTAATAAATTCATCCAGGTGAAATCAGTCAATACAATATTTCAAATGGGTATTTGTTATTAATAAGTATTCTAAGCCCTTTTTTTCATTTGCTCTTGACAAAGTTTTCACTAAAATATTTTTCTTTGTTAATTGACATTTCAAAAATTATGTATCTAAATATCCTAAAATTCCGTTTCATAATCTTACAAATGACAGGCATTCTGTGACCTTTTTTTTTCTTTTGCAAAAAAGAACCATTTCCTTTACAAAAATAACCTGTTTAAGAGTTTATTGAAAGGTTATACATGTCTGTCGAACATATAAAAGAGTGTTTCACCTGAAATCTTCCCATGAGGGTTATACGACTAATAATAGAAATAATGTGCTTTTTATATAACACTTGAATGTCGACTCTGTCTTTTGATCCTCTCAGGTAAGTAGGATAAGCACTGGTCCTTGCATTTTACAAAAGAGGTAGCTGACTCCCAGGACAAATAATATAACAAGTAATTGACAGAGGTTGTTCTGTGATTTTTATTGGTTCTGCTTTTTGATTGATATTATTTTTAAGAGAAAGCACATTTTTAAACATCTGTTATTATTTTGAAAAAGAATCTGATATTTTTTAATATAAGAAAATGTGGTTCTCTATTTTAGTGATTCTGGATCTAGGACTATTTATTTTTTCACCATACTGA
Source organism: Cephalopachus bancanus (assembly GCA_027257055.1). Lineage (NCBI taxonomy): Eukaryota > Metazoa > Chordata > Mammalia > Primates > Tarsiidae > Cephalopachus > Cephalopachus bancanus. The sequence goes on from JAPVLO010000074.1 coordinate 3,379,455, forward strand.
TTTGTCAGTTATCTTTGATTCCTCTGGACTAATATCATTATTGTTTTAGCAACAGCGACATCAAAATAAGACACTAAAGGCTAAACTTAAATCTTGTAAATAGATCTTCCTGATGATAAAAGTCAATATTATTGCCTCTAAAACTTAATATCCATAATGCCCATTTAAAACCTCAATAAAATTTGAACTTCACAAGATAGGTAAATAAACAATAGAATTGCTTTAGAGGGACAGTGCTTCTTATTTATTTATTTTGTTTTTATCTGGATTTAATTTATATTCCTGTTCTCTTTGACTAGCATACTAGCTCATTAAATGTTATGTTATGTTGCACTCACTACTCAAGGGTGAGTAGTGTTTTTAGACTGCATAAACAGATAAAGTCACTACAAATGCTCAATCCTAAATATTAAATCATGATTCATTGTCATTTTATTCTTTATACCCTTTACAACTTTTATTTATATTTTTGTGTTTAAATTTCAGAGTCCAAAATTTGTATATAGTAACAGTCTGATTACTTTTTCTATTGAGAATTTTTATTTATTTTATTGTACTTATTTTATATTTTATTTTGAGAAAGCAGGATTTATTAAGAGAGCAGGAAAGCTCTCACAGTGGGAGGGGAACTGAGGGGGTTGCCCTCTAATGAGAATCTTTATAATATAGCATATTTTTAACCCAGAACATACAAAAAGTATAGCAAAGATATATAAATGTATTTTTATCTGATCGTATTGAAGGATATTTCCAACAAGAATTTTGTTACAAACTGTTAAGGTATAAAAATGTTACACTGTAAGATATAGAATCAAAACAAAAAATTTCCCTGTTTATTAACTAAGCAAACACTTACTTTTTTGGTTAGCCAAGTGCTGGGGAAAGAAGGTGATCATTACAGTACTTGAACCACATTCTGTGCTAGTTTCTGAGAACACCAAAATGAAAAAAATATGCTATTTTTGTCCTCTAGAATAAATTAAAAATTAACAGCAATTAAATTAGCTAGTGTATAATTGGTTCTGCTTTCCAAAAGTGGGGCTAAAAATGAATAAGTGAAACAATATATTTCTAGAGGGTAGATATTTAGTTCAAATATACTTCATACAAATCTAAGCAAAAGAGTCATATTAAAGAAATGTCTAATTCATGTCTCTTAATTCACTTTGAGTCTAGGAAATGAGACTAAACCAAGAGGTTGAGTCCAGTTGTCGTGGTGGTATTTGGGCTTAGTGGTAGTTCTGGAAAGTAATAGGCTTCAAGAAAGAAAAAAAGGTTGGAGATCATGATGGTCTTCATTCATGAAATGATTAAAAGAAGTCAAACTTGAAACAATTTTTGTGGGAGATAAAGAACCTTTACTAGGTTCTAAATCTAAAAATACAACTAGAAAATTATAGGCCACTAAATCACAAGTCATTCACAAATTCAAACTTGAGGATTTTGGGTGGAAGCAAAAGAGTTCGTGGGACAGGTAACAGTCAATTTTTATGTTCTTATCAATAAAAGTCAACCAGAGTTTCAGAGTCAGTAGACCAGACAAATGTATTATTAAATGCCTGCCTTTTTTTTTCTTTACACACCTAAGACATATTTATACCTTTAAAAATAGATTCCTCAACTGCCAATCTGTTTCTTATAGTATTGTGGTAATCGTTCAAGGTACACTTATGCGTTAGAAATAAAAATATATCGAACGAAGGATCAAGTTAACTATCATCGTGGTGTAACTATCCAAAGATATCCTGGGATATGCAAAAATAAATGGCTTCCTATTTACTAAAAAAATTAATTAATTTAAAAAGTAAAAACAGATTAATAACATTCCTAAAAGGTCTTTCCTGTACGATGATCACTTATCTACTTAATCCTGAATTGTATTCCACATCTTTCAAATTAAAAAAAAAAAAGAGTAGGTGTTGTTTCAGGAGAGAAGATCTAGGTGACTAGGGGTAACAGAAAAATTTTTCCTTGTGGATTTAGGAAACAATATTTGGATTTCCTATTTCATCTTTGCACCACATGCATACTTTTATTTTTAAAAGTGTGTTAGTCAAAATATATACTTTATGGAAATACTCTTCCACATGTTTTATATAATCAGACATGAGAAATGTACACATAGTTTTATGTGCCAGCTGGTATGTATTCTGCATTCTTGACAATTACCACTTTCCATTGATATTTAATACTACTTTGGAAACAAGTTTTAGTTCATTTGTTTCATTTTGCTTTTTTTTTTTAATTGGCTGGACAGTCAACTATAGGATAAGAATAACATATTACAATCCCATCAGAAACCCGCCTGGGCAGCGAGACCTCATCTCTAGTTCCAGCTACGTGGAAGGCTGAGGCGGAAGGATCGCCAGAGCCCAGCAGGCCGAGGCTGCGGTGGCCTGGAGCAGCCACTGCACTCCGGTCTGAGCGACAGAGTGAGACTCCAACTCAAAAAAAAAAAAAAAAAAAGAAACCATAATAGTGGTGGGTCAGTCACAAGATCTCTCTAATGTTAGCTTCATTAAATAGAGGTTTAAATTTAAAGAAGCACACAGACTGAGGATGCCATGGTTCTGTGGCTCCCTGACAGCAGAGCTTTAATCTGTGACTCTCTTGACTTTTTATTTTTCTGGTGTGACCAACTGCTCAGATTTTGATCATCATCCTTATGTATTCCTGATAGTGCAAAGTACATTCTGTAAGAAAGGCTATAAAAGAAATATTTAGTTTTTAACCACCTCTACAGAATGAGCAAAAAAGAGAGTAAGTGGTTAAGATTGTGTGTAGTTTGAGCTTGCAGTGTACATGACAGCTGGTGGGTACAATTGCTAGCACTAAAAATTTTCAAAAAGGAAAAGAAAATGTTACAGAACTGTTCTTAATTCTGAATGAGAAGTTTTACATAAATAAAGGTCTAGTTTGTGAGAGGGAAAAACATCTAGATATTGACAATTCTTTAAGATAAAATTTAAAAATTAAAATCTATAACGTATGCTTTGGTTAGCCATGAAGATTCCAAAATTTGCCTACAAAGTGTTTAATATCATCACCTTGTTATCATGACTTAGGTGAATTATTATTGAAATACAATAATACATTTTGCAGTCGTCATTTTTCATTTTTGGTGCTAGCATATAATTAATTAATTGGATTTATTTATTATTTTATAATTAAAATAGCATAAGTTATACACAATAAGGAAAGGGTATATAGATTTAGTAAAACTATATTGCCTTTATAATAATGAGATATAATTAGAGATATATAAATTTATGAAAATAATTAGAGACTATTTTTTTAAAGTATTTTTTATCTTGGACATGAGTGTGACTATTTTACATTTAATAATTAAATAAAAATATTGTGTGTGTTTTTATTTATTTATTTTCTAAATTGTTTTCATTTATTTATTTTTATTTTTATTTTTTTTTGAGTTGGAGTTTCACAATCCTTCCGCCTCAGCCTTCCATGTAGCCGGAATTACAGGAATGTGCTAACACATCCGGCTGATTTTTTGATTTATTGTAGAGATGAGGTCTTGCTGCCCAGGCGGGTCTCGAACCCACGGGCTCAGGCAATCCACTCACCTCAGCCTCCCAAAGGTGCGGGATTACAGGCTGAGCCCCCGAGCCCGACTTGTGTGTGTTTTTAAAATTATACCTAAATTTAAGTTTACAAAGGTTTACTACTATACTCTTATTTTTTCCTTCTTTTATTATTTTTTGTTTTATTTATTTTAGATCAACCTTTTTGAAAAATAATTTGTTTTGTTATAAATATACATTGTGTAATGATTACTGCAGTCACACTAATTAGAGTATCACTATACATAGCTATGTTTTATTTTATTTTTGAGGTGAGAACACTCAAGATTCATTTTTTTAGCAAATATCAAGACACAAGCCAGGCTCGGTGGCTCAGCCTGTAAGCCGCGCCTTTGGGAGGTTGAGGTGAGTGGATTGCCTGAGCCCGTGGGTTCGAAACCCGCCTGGGCAGCGAGACCTCATCTCTACAATAAAAAAAAAAAAAAAAAAAAAAACAGCCGTGTGTAGTAGCACATGCCTGTAATTCTGGCTACTTGGAAGGCTGAGGAAGTGGCCACTGCACTCCAGTCTGGGTGACAGAGTGAGACTCCAACTCAAAAAAAAAAAAAGAATGCAATGCTTTGTTAACAGCTATAGTCACCACGCCATATTTTAGATGTCTAGAATTTTTAGTCCACAAAACTGAAATTTTGTACCCTTTAGCCAACTTTTATTCCCTTTTATTCACCACTTGTAATCACCTTTCTTCTTTCTGCTTCTATGAATCTGACTGTTAGATTCCACATAAAAGTTCGATCATGTATTTTTCTGTTTGTGGCTTATTTTATGTCCTTTTAACATGCCTTTTAAATTAATCCATATTGCTGCAAATACCTGAATTTTCTCTTATTTTAAGGCTCAATAATATTAAATTGTATTCATATATACAACATTTTTATTATCCATTCATTTATTGTTGAACATATGCATTGTTTCCATATCTTGGCTATCCTGATAATGTTGCAATGAATATAGCAGTGCAAGCATCTCTTCTAAATATTGATTTAATTTATTTTTTATATGTATCTAGAGAGATTGCCAAATCATATGGTAGATAAACTTTTAATTTTTTGAGAAATCTCCATACTGTTTGCATGATGACTGGACTAATTTGCAGTCCTATCCACAATGTACAAGGGTTCCCTTTTTTCCACATAGGACTTCCATGATGCATACACTGGTTTGCTGGAAAGTCTTTAATAAATTATGTATATATTCTCTATCTTTTCTCATTATTTTTTATCCTATATCAGAATAATTTTAAGTATTCTGTTTTTAAATTTACTTATTCTTTCTTCTGCTTGTCTATATCTGTCTTTTATTGAAGCATTCTATGTATGCTTTATTTTAGTTATTTATTCTTCCATGCCAGATATTATTTTGTTCTTTTTTAATTATTTCTATCTCTCTGATTAACAAAAGACTACAAGAAACACAGAAAAGAAGAAAAACCTAAATCCACAGAAGAAACGTGTTAACTTCCTAGTAACTGACTGCAAGTTAATGGAATTCTATGATGGCCAGATGAAGAATTCAAAATAATTGTTTAAAAGAAGTTCAGCAAGTTACAAGAGAACACAGGCAACTCAACAAAATTAGGAAAACAATACATGAACAAAATGAGTTCAGTGCAGCTCTAGCTCTGGGCTGCTCCAGCTGCTGGCTCCCACATCAGTGAAGATCAAATGTGCCCTCTGTGACAGTAGCTTTGACGGCTGGGATCCATTCTGACAAAAGCTACTGAGGTTCCCTACTCTCCCTCTCTCCCCCATAGGGAAAACTTTTGACTGTGGGGTTTCCAAATTATGCTATGCCAGCCTGAGGGTTGGAATGACGCAGACAGAAATACTTTCTTTTCCTTCCTATGCAGCCATTCCTAGTCTCTGTACTTTTATGCTTCCTTGTAGCTCTCTAACTGCACCCAAAAATAATCTAGTATTATCTAAAAAGATCATTGTACTGCGCTTGAGAATTCTGGGCTATTTGGACATTCAAAACATCAACCATATAATTCATTGTATTAACAGAGTAAAAAAATAATGTAAGATTTATAAAGAAAGGTAAAAGGGTGAATTTAGAAGATTCAGTATACGTATATTCAGGAAAAAACAAAAACAAAGAAAAACTCCAAGGAAACCAGTAATAAAAGGGAATTCCCTTAATGTGATAGTTAGAAAACTTAAAGTTTAAAGCATTCTTAATGAAAGATAAATGACTTCTTTCTAAGATCAGAACCCAAGCAAGGATGTTCATTTTTGTCATTACTGTTCAAAATCACACTGAAATTCTAGCTATTAAAATAAGATAATTAAAAAAAAAACTTCTGGCACTTTTTAAAAAATTTTTAATTTTGAAGATGTAGGGTACAATTCAGAGTAAGGTACACAAATGTTCATTATGCAGGTACCTTAGTTGATGAGGTGTGCCCCCGCTCTCCTGGCAGTTTCTCACTAATGCCAACCCCCCCCCACCTGACAGTTTCCAACTACAGCCAATGCCTTTCTTATGGTATTATGATAATTGTTGAAGGTCCGCTTATGAGTGAAAACATGCAGTATTTTGTTTCTGTGATAGAACACTCAGTATTATAGATTCTAAGTCCATCCAAGTTGCTACAAAGTTCATAATTTTGTCCTTCATGGATGCATAATATTCCATTGTGTATATGTACCATATTTTTTATCCAGTCTTTTTTCAATGGGCAGCACAGTTGGTTCCATGTTTTGGCTATTTGGTAAATAATGCAGCAATAGACATGAGATTACAGGTATCTTTTTCATAGTGTGATTTGAGTACCTCTGGGTGTATTCCCAGTGCAGGATTTTGGGGTCATATGGAAGGTCGATTTTTAGGTCTTTTAGGAATCGCTAAACTGTTTTCCACAGAAGTTGTGGAAAAATGTAGAAGAGTTCCCTTTCCCCCCACTTCCTCTTCAGCATCTGTTGTTTTTAGAGTTATTTATGATAGTCATCCTGACTGGAGTTAGATGGCATCTCAATTGGTTTTAATTTGCATTACCTTAATGATTAGTAAAGCTGAGCATTTTTTCATGTATCTGTTGCCTGCTCATATATCTTCTTTTGAGAAGTATCTATTCATATCTTTTGTCCACTTTGTAATGGGGCTGTTTGCTTTTTTCTTTTCATCACATTTGAGTTTCTTGTAGATCTTAGATGTTAGGCCTTTGTCAGATATCGCAGTTGGCAATATCACACTCCCAGACTTTAAACTTTATTACAAACCTACAATAATAAAACAGCCTGGTATTGGTACAAGAATAGGCATATAGACCAATGGAACAGGGTAGAGACTCTGAAAGCAAAACATCAATATCTCAACCAACTGAACTTCGACAAAGCCTCCACCAACAACCATGGGGGTGGAGGAGAAGCTATTCAGGAAATCATGCTGGGAAAACTGGTTGACCACATGAAGAAGATGAAAACAAAACTCCTACCTATCACCTTAAATAAAAATCAACTCTAAATGGATCAAAGACCTAAATGTAAAATCTCAAATTATAAGAGCCTTAGAAAAGGCAAGAGACACCTTGATGGAAATTGGAACTGGCAATTGATTCTGATCAAAACCCCAAGTGCCTATGCATAAGAGATAAGATAGACAAGTGGGACCTCATCAAACTGACAAGTTTCTGCAAAGCCAAAGAAACCATCAAGAGAAAGGGGAGATAGCCCACAGATTGGGGAAAAAAATATTTGCCAACTGTATGACCAACAAAGGCCTACATCTAGGAGACAGCCCACAGTTTGGCACTTTCTTATAAAGACATTTGCCATAAAACTCAAGATCCCCACTTCTTGTTTAGCCAAGCAAATTGAGTACAGTACTTGCTCTAAAACAAAGCCAGTATACCAATGTCTGCAATATCCTTTTATGAAATGGGCTCAAACTAGAAAAATATCAAATTTCTAATTAAATAACACTTGTTGAATTATTTGCATTTTTATTTTCCTTTTTTTCCACTGCATAATAGATATATAACCTGTGCTAAGTACATACATGGAATACTACTCACTGACAAAAAGGAACACTTAATATGCTGAATAAAGTTATTGAATATAAAAAATTATGCTACCTGAAATAAGGAAAAAGTAAAGAATATATACTGTATAGTTCCATTTTTAAAACTTTCTGGAAAAAACAATAAGATTGAAAACTGTAAAAGGTCAGTGGATACTAGAGGTTAAGAGTGGAGGATGTGCTTGAATAAAAAAGGAAGTACATCGTTATTAGGAGGGAGGATGTTGAAACTTGATTTTGATGGTGGTTGCATGACTTTGTTTTTCAAAACCCATGCTAAATTTTTCCTGCATATAAATTTAAATGTATATTTTGATTATTAATAAGCATCTATAAATGAGTAAGAAATATAGTTTTATTTTTAATTTGGAAATAGAGAGGGCTTACCTGAATATTATATTTGAAAGTAGATTTTACAAAGGAAAGGAATGATAGTTTTACTTCTTTCAATACCAAATGGGAAATTATAAAAGAAAATTGCTGATATCTCATCAACATATTGATTTAATATCCCTTGGATGTTTTCCTAATAGTAGAGTGGCTGGATCTTCTGATAATTAACTGTTTTTTAAAACCCTCCAGACTGTTTTCATAGTGGCTGTGATAATTTGCATTTTTACCAACAGCCTACAATTGTTCTTTTTTTCCCCCACATTCTCACCAACACTTACCTTTTGTCTTTTTGATAATAGCCATTCTAGCCAACACGAAGGACTGGTTTAATTTGTATTTTATTGTGATTTAATTTGTGTTTCCCTGATGGTTAGTGATGTTGAGAATTTTTCATATACTTGTTGGAATTTTGGAAAATTCCTGCTAGCTCCTTTTGGCTTTTTTTTATTAAGATGTATGAGTTCCTTATATATTTTGGATATGAACTGTTATTGGATGTATAGTTTGCATTTTTTTTCTTTCTTTGTTGAAAACCACTCAACTATTAATGCATAGATTTATATTTGCACTTCCATGACCATTGCAGCATTATGCACATTGACGAATCAGACTAAGTGTATATCAGTGGATGAATGGATAAAAAAAAAATGTGGTAGATATGCAAAATGGCATACTATTCAGTCTTAAAAAATAAAGAACTCCTAATCTTTGCAACAAGATGGGTGAACCTGGAGGATATTTTAAAGAGAAATATACATGATCTAACTATATGTGAAATCTAAAAAAGTAGAATGAACAGAAATCGAGTAGAATAGTGGTACCAAGGACTTAGAGAGTGGAGTGGTATTGCAGAGATATTGTTCAAAGGATACAAAATTTGAGTTCAACAGAAGGAATAAGTTGAAGAGATCTTTATATTTGGTGACTATAGTTAATAACAATGTATACATGAAAATTGTTAAAAGTAGATTTTGTGTCTTCATTACAATAAATATGTGAGTAATGCAAATGAAAATTAGCTCATTTTAACCAATGCACAATGCATGCATATGCCAAAATATTATGTTGTACCCTTTGTTAAAACAAAATAAACGGGAGAACGTTAACCTGAGATTGTCTCTGTAAACAGAGCTTTAATGTAAGCACATTGAAACAAAAAATATTTCTTGTAAATTACTTTTTTTAAAAAGATCCTTAGCCAATCAATCACCCAATCAATTATACAACTAGAGATCCCTCACCAAACTATACCCAAATAAGGCAAATTTCTTATTGCCCAAATAAGGCAAACACATAGGTGTAGTCAATCAGGTGATTTCTTTACTTTGCTTTTGGGTTCAACCTATAAACCATCATTGCTCCTGCTACTGGATGAAGCTCTCTGAACCTTTTCCAGTTTTGGTTGCTGCTTGAATCATGAATTGTTCTTTGATCATATAGTCTGTTCAATTTAATTTGTCTAAAGATTTTCTTTTGACAACCATGAGTGTGTAACATTTTTATTCGTCAGTTTAAAAGATTTAAAAAGAAAAAAAGCCTTACACATCTTTTGTTGAACATATCCCTAAGTATGTCGCATTGTGAATGATATTGCAAATGACATTGTTTTTACTTTAATTTACCATTTGTTTGTTGCTAGTGAAGGTTAAATATGCCTTATGCAAAATGCTTGAGACCAGACATCTTTCAGATATTGGATTTTAAAATTTTGTGATATTGGCATATATGAGATATATATTAGCTATGGCACCTAAGTTTAAACATAACACTGATTCTTGTTTCTTATATACTTTATACACATAGTCTAAGGTAATTTTATATAATACTTTAAATAATTTGGCACATGAAATAAAGTTGTGACCGTATTTTGACAGAGATTCCTCACATAAAGTCATATGTGAAATTTTTCACTTGCGGCGTCATGTAGCCACTCAAACGGTTTAGATTTTGAAGCATTTTGGATTTGGGATTTTTAAATTAGGGATGCTCACTCTGTATCTAAAAATACAATTGACTTCTATACTGAAAGTTATTGCTGTATTTAGAATCAGAAGGAGCTAGGGAAACTTATTTAAAACAGCAGGGGAAAAAAGGGCTGATATTCTTAAGTTCCAACACTATTAAAAAGCAAATAGAAAGAAATTCAATACCTCTACAGACAACCTGGCAATCATGTAAAGGAATAATTTGTCAAAGAAACGCTAATGACTGAGGAGGAGAAGTGAGCTAAGGTAGAGTGCACGGTGTCAACTGACCCATTTTAAAATTTGTTCATTATTTCTTTAGCCTTCTAAAATCTGCTGATAAACCTCTTCAGTTAATTTTTTAGTTATTATTATACAATCAGAAATAGAATTTGTTAAATTCTTATTTAAAATTTATGTTCATTACTGTTAGGTTAACAAAAATCCCAGGAGGAACCTTTAAAAATGTTAGATCACAATCCCAGCATGGCCTCCAAAATGTTAGGTCAGAATCACCAGGGGTTGTGTCTTTGTCTGCCATTCGGTGCCACATGAAAGATGCAAAGATGTGCACAGAAGTTAGATTAGAAAATACAGTTTATTTAAATCCATTCAAGTTGCTGCAAAGTCCTTAATTTTGTCTTTTATGACTGAGTATTCCTTTATGTATATGTACCACATTTAAAAAAAAAAATCCAGTACAGTTTGTTGGGCAGCACAGTTGGTACTGCCATTGGCTAGTGATTAGAGGATAAATTAAAGTAAACTGATAGAAAAACATGACAGATCTAGGCAATGTTAAAATAACTTCTGATTGGGTATATTGACCCCATCTTGATCTTTTCAATTATTATTTTGTATTTGTTAAGATGTCATTCTTCAGGTATCTTTTTGAGCATTATCCACTGTTTGCTTTAGCTCTCTAAGCATATTTTATAAATGTTCGTCTGGTAAGTTCAATGTCTATAGTTCCTCTAGGAAAACTTCTTTTACTATCTCCTAGAAATGTGTAATGTTTTCTTATTGCTTTGTTTTTTGAACATTTTGAATATAATAATATGAAACTTTAAACATTATATTTTTCTTCTTCTTCAGGATTTATTTTTATTAATTTGTGTAGGTACTGATTATGTTCAGTGAATCTTCAAGATTATTTTCTTAATGTCATTTTTCTTTGTCATGTGTGGTCGTGGTCTTTGAAGTGTCTGGTTATTTCGCTATGTTCAGTTTGTGTTTTGAGAGGGATTTACTTGAACACCTGGAGGAAACATAAAAAGAATTCTTAATTCTCCAAATACTGTATACTCACTCCATAAGTTTTCCTTTCAGGTTTTCAGTGTGTCTATTATTTGCTTCTGCTATAACTTTTTCCCTGGTTGCAGTGGGATTTTCATTCAAATTACATATACATATACAAATATGTATATGTAAATGTGTATATATATGTATATATATATATATACACACACACACACACATATATACACACACTATTTCAGTTCGGGGTGCACATATATATGTATATATATGTGTTTATATACATATATACATATATATACACACACTATTTCAGTTTTGGGTTTTCACATATATATTAATTACATGGATGGAACTGGTAGTCATCATTCTAAGTGAACTGATTCCAGAAACTGAATTACAATATTTTTGAGGACTATCTTCTGTGTAGCTACTTTTCCACCCTGTGTGGACTCTGAGCTAGCCAAAACAATGGCAAACATCTTACATCATTCATTCAGTAGACTGCTGGACAAGTCATACTAGAAGAGAACAATTATTTGAGAATAAGGTCTTCTCTTCTCCCTCCAGTAATAGCGACAGGCACACACACTGGACTCACAGTCTGTGCTATTCAAAACTACTACTGCCATGCAGAGACTAGTGGTACAAAGACAGTTAAAAATTCTACAAAAATTGCGGACCAATTCTAAGTTATCTCTTTCTTGATTCAGCATCTGCTTGGCTGTTGCAAACCCTTGACTATTTTCCAGAGTTCTAAAAAAGTTAAAAGTTGATTCTGATATTTTTTGCTCATTTAAAAAATATTTTTTGTGGAAAGATAGGTTCTTGGAATGACATATTCCATTATCATCACTTCTAAAGAGCTGCTTTTGAAAATTTCATTTCCCTTCTTATTATTTGTTGCTTTCCAAAAATTCAAAGTTTTTTTTGTGTGTCTATATAATAGGGAGAACAAAAAAACCTGGAATTATTTGCTAGAGGGTATGCCCCATTTTAATATAGGTTTCCTCCTCCAAGTAAGTGTTCTAGGACCCCCAAAGCATCGATGTACCAGCTAGCATTCTTGTGAGAGGCTGAATTTGGCTTCGGTGATTTTTTTTTAAATTATTTATTTTTTATTATGAAGTTGTGGGTACAGTTAAGGGTTAGGTATACAATTGGGTTTCATTCAGGCATCCTGTTGATATGGGGTGTTTCCCCATTCCCATACAGATATTTGCTACTGTTAATCCCATCTCCCTCCCCCCACGATAGTTTCTCAGTACTGTCAGTCATTTTCGTATAGTATTGCATTGGATGTTTAAGGTCCATTATATGAGTGAAAATATGTGATACTCGGATCTTTGTTTCTGTGAGAGGTCACTCGGTATTATAGACTCTAGTTCCATACAGGTTGCTGCGAAATTCATGATTTTGTTCTTTTTTATGGCTGCGTAGTATTCCATCATGTATATGTACCACATTTTTTAATCCAGTCCTCTTTTGACGGGCAGCATGGCTGTTTCCAGGTTCTTGCTATTGTTGCAATAAACATGCGTGTGCAGGTATCTTTTTTATAGAGTGATTTGTGTTCTTCAGGATATATTCCCAGTAGGGGGATTGCGGGGTCATATGGGAGGTTGGTATTTAGAGCTTTTAAGAATTGCCACACTGCTTTCCACAGAGGTTGCACTAGTTTACACTCCCACCAACAGTGTAGAAGTGTTCCCTTTTCACCACACCCTCTCCAGCAGCTGTTATTTTTTGACTTGTTGATAATTGCCATTCTGACTGGGGTTAGGTGGTATCTCAGTGTGGTTTTGGATGGTGCTGGGAAAACTGGCTGACCACATGCAGAAGATTGAAACAGGACCCCTATCTATCCCCATGCACAAAGGTTAATTCCAAATGGATCAGAGACCTAAATGTAAAACCTCAAACCATAAGAACCTTAGAAAATGAAGGAAAAACCCTCATGGAAATCGGGAAACTGGCATCCAATTCCTGAACAAAACCCAAAACCCACAGCTCATAAGAGAGAAAATAGACAAATGGGACCTTATTAAACTGACAAGCTTCTGCAAAGCCAAAGAAACCATCAAGAGAGCAGGGAGACAGCCTATAGACTGGGAAAAAATATTTGCCAACACCAGTTCTGACAAAGGCTTAACATCCTGGATCTACAAGGAACTCAAACGTGCTGAAAAGAAAAAAAACCAAACAACCCCATTATAAAATGGGCAAAAGATATGAACAGACACTTCACAAAGGAAGACATCCAAGCAGCCAACAAACACATGAAGAAATGTTCAACCTCAGTGATTTTTTTAAAAAATTATTTGAGATTCTTTCAACACATTTGCCAGTTTCATGATTGATGACTTACAAGTGCACCTGCCCACACTGTGGTGAGTGTTCAGCAGTTTGTGATCCAAAACAGCAAGACTTCCATTCCCCACCCTCCCTATTTACCTGATCTCAATCTGAGTGATTTTTTTTTTTTCTTGTCTTCCTGATGAAAAAAGTTCTGACAGGGAAACACTTTGCTGATGTGGAAGTGGTGAAACAAAAAATGACAGAAGCACTAAAAGGCATCAAGCTGACACAATCAAAAACTGTTTTGAGCAGTGGAAAAAGCATCTCCAATAGGTGTATTGCATCAAACAGCGAGTACTTTGAAGGTGGATGAAGTTGAATCATATAAGAATAAATACACAATTTTTAATAAATAAATTTCACTGGGGGGGTTTCCCTCATATATATCTCTCACAGTATCACAGTCCCTTTATGTATATGAAATACTTTTAGTTACCAGGAAAAATAAAATTCAAACTACATACATTAAGAAATACTTACATTTCCATTTAAAAACACATCTTTGAAATGTTTACAATGAAATTAATGATGCCTTCTTTTCTGCTTGTGAACATGATACAAATAACTAAAGATAGTCCTTTTATTATCCAATATATTGGGTAAAGCTAAAGGTGTAATCTGTGGAAACAAAAACATTTGTGCATGCAATTAAAAGACTTCATTCTAACAGTATGTTTTTAGCTGTAGAAAAGTTGGGGTTATCCTTATTTTAATTTTTATAAATAATAGGTAATAATACAATTTTACAAATATATCTTATGTAGAAAATGTGTGTGTTAGTGAAAAAGTAGGCATTCTTTCTGGTTTCTCAGATTCTAGCCCTATTCATTGTTTCTGATATATTTTGCTAAGTATTTTGTAAGTTGTAGTTGCATGATAATCACATGCAAATAAATTCTGTCCCATTGGTACTAATTAAACGTTGTCTTCTCCTTTTGCAATCTTTTACATTTCCTTTACTCCATATACTTTGTATTGTTTTGAGATGCTAGATAGATACATAACACATAACTTGATATAATAGTTATTCCAGCATTTCAACCCCTATTTTGTGTCTTCATTTTGCCAATTTAACTACTTGATAAAAATTAAGGGGCATATTCGTTGAGCTTGGAGTGTACTTCATATAAAGGGAAATTCTGCTGTGATTGTCATTCTTTGAGAAGATTTAGACCCATGTCTAGTCTTTGTATATAAAGGGTAATGACAAGCCTAAATGGAAGTATAGTGACCTTTATCTAAATTGATAAAAGTTCTTCGCTGTGGGACAATGGCACTCATAAAAGATAGAGCATACTGAAAGGTAAGGACTGGATTTGAGCTCCAAATTACCCCCTTCAGCTTGGAGCTTTCATGCAGAAACTAGACCAGAGGCTCTTTGCGTATGTTCGAGAACTGACAACCAATTTTGGAACCTACAGATAATAGTAATTTATTCTATTTGTGTGCAAAGATGACTGCAGGTGGCTATAAATGTGCTACTCTTTTATAACTTCACTTTAAGGATATAATGGAAACAAATTCAAGACTAAATGATACCCACTTAAGACTTTTACTAGAAAAAAGTAATTAGTAGAAAATAATAGTCTAGAAGCTACCTGAAGTCTCAGTGCTCTGTCTGTTTGGTTTCACTAGGAGGAGAGAATGAAGAACTCTCCCAAGGCAAACCTGTCAATATCCAACTGTCAACATTCAATTAACTATCTAATCAATTTCAGTTTATAGCCAGTCCAAGGGTTGTAAAGATCAACAGCCTAGTTAGTTTTCCTAAGACTAAAGGTGAAAAGCTAAAATCTTATATCCAAATCATGATATTAATTTCACCAGTAAAAACCCTTCTTAACATCTATTATTGTGATGATCAAATCACTAATTTCATCAGTGAAAATTCATGCTTAATATTTATGCTGCTAATTAGAGTGGCATCTTGTTTATTAAAGAGAAAGAAAATTAAAACACATCTAAAAGTTAACACTTCATTGGTTCTCCTTATTGAATGCTAACTAATCCTCTTTAGGGTTTGTATTTCTGATTTGAGGAGTGGCTCGTTCTTGGATGATCATAAAATAAAACAAAACAAACACATAATTTTGCACTGTCTGAACAGATATTTTGAAGTCAACTACGAATACCACAACAAGCAAAATTATACATTTAAGCACGTTGCTGATAATATAAACCAAAAACATTTATAACCAGAACTAGGGTCACTTAAAAATTTTATTATATTTTTACATTTTATTATATATTTTATATAGCTTATTTTCTAAATCTGTGGTAATTGTATAGTTTAGAAAAATATTCAAGTTAATTCCTAAGTGATTTAGTAAACCTTATGTGCAGTTTCAGAAAGTAAATGTACATACAAGTTAAGTAAAGTTTACTACTCTATTAAATTGGCAATTTTAAATAATGAAATATAAGAACTTATTTATCGTCCAGGCTCGGTGGCTCAGCCTGTAATCCCACGCTTTGGGAGGCTGAGGTGAGTGGATTGCCTGAACCCACGGGTTCGAGACCCGCCTGGGCAACATGGCAAGACCTCATCCCTACAATAAATAAAAAAATCAGCTGGGCGTGGTAGCTCATGCCTGTTATTCCGGCTACTCGGAAGGCTGAGGCAGAAGGATTGCCGGAGCCCAGCAGGTCGAGGCTGCGGTGGCCGGGAGCGGCCACTACACTCCAGTCTGGGCGACAGAGTAAGACTCCAACTCAAAAAAAAAACAAACCAAAAAAAACTTATCTATCATCGTCTATTTACATATACAACATCAAAATGTTAATATTGCTATAACTTTGTAAAATATTATATTTCATGAATACCTACTGCCCAGAAATGATAAACATGGTCCAGTGCCATTAAATACCCTATATTATCTACTCATTATAACAAAATATCTATAATTCCCTCAATATGAGTTAGGATTTTAATTTTCTTTTTATGTCATTTCTCTCTGCAGTCAACAGATGTTTTTTCCTCAGGAAGGATCCAACCTCCAACTTTTAAGTGAAATCTTTGCTACAAGTTGTATTTTGAGTTTTGAGGTTCGATCATAAAATCTCCAAATATAGGTACCTCAATCAAGTACTAAAACATGACAATTCTTTTCTTTATCATCCTAAAATAGTTGCTTATTGTTTCTTTTGGGAATCAGTGTGTTAAAGACAGAATTTCAGTATCATCCTTTGCCGCAATAAATGTTCAATATTTTCCCTAGCGCTGAGTAAAATGTTGAGCGAACTTGAGTTTCCTTTCCCAATTCTGTAGTTGAAAGTAATTGCTTTGCTTTTTCCGCATAATTGTGGCAAAATAATTTTGACAAGAGACTAGTTCCTAAGTATTGAATATTGAAATTAATTAGCATTCACATTGCACTGTACACTGCCATCCCTGGAGAATTGCGGTAATGAGTATTCAGATTAACTACACCCATTAGGGCACCTTCTACTATCATACCTTAATGTTCTATAAATATGTATAGTCCTTGATCAGTCAAAATATATTAAGGGATCAGTTACACTCACAAACCTAAAAAATAAAAATAAATAAAACAGAATATAAAAGGACATAGTGCATTTAACTATGCAGATCATAGCATACTATGCTGGTACATCATAATATTGTCTAAACGAGTGTTTCCAAGTGTCTGTTATTGAAACTGGAATAGCATAACAACACATTGCTATCAAATAATCACATTTAAAACAGCACAGCATTTGGTTTATTGACCCCCCTTTAATTAAAAGAATTGTGTTTAGAAAAACCATTGATTTATCAAAATAAAGTCAAGTTATAGATGTTGGCACAAATAATTGTAGTTAGCTTGTCTGTTTTACTTCTTTCCTATAATCTCACCAGGTGTTGGCGAAGATTCAAATGTAGTCAAAATATTTGCTCCAAGTAGGATTTTAAAAATTAACCTACATTGGTTTATTCACAGCTTGATTAAATAATTAAACTTACAAACACAGATTCCTGCTAACTTGCTGTAGCTTAAATGAATTTGTGGAGTAGATTATTAGCTGCACTTGAGCTGGCGCAAGCTGAATCATTCACTGTGAGGGTGATGTACAAAGATTAAATGTTTCCTGTTTTCTGCATATTTTCCCCAAAATAGTGTTTTTTGATTAATATGAAAAGAGTGAGAAGCTTGAGCAACTTATTAATTCTCTTTTAGGTTTAAGTGTTCTTTTATTTCAACTGTTCTAAGCCAGTACTACTGTTCATTGTACCATTTCAGAGTGGAATCAATCCTTAAGTAAATTTTACCTGCCTTAAAATTATTTTGTGCTTTGAAAAGGTAAATGTGTAGAGATAAATAAAAGAATCATGTCATGTATATTTTATCTGAAAATATTAAAATAGTCATTCAAGGTAAATTGTCAGCATGAAAATTAGATAAGTTGTCAAGTCTCTATTATGAATACATTTTATTTGTATAGCTATCTGAATTTCAAACTGTCTTGATTTACCAGAAAATGTAGATTACAATACTTTAAATATTTTTCGGAGTATTAAATGAAGTGACATATGTGAGATCTCTGGCACATATCCAAGAGAAAACTCTTGCAAGATTTGTTTCTTTCATGCATTTACACTGAAGGGTAATACTGCACAGGTTAAAAAAAGATTTAAATGTGCTATCTTCCATACACTACTTTAAATTTGAATAAATCATTTACTATCTCTGATTCTAATCTTTTTCTACTTTCAAAACTAAACAAATAGTCACTTTGGGTAACCAAGGATATAAGTAATTTTTTTCCACTTCCAGAAATATTCTTGGCATTTTCTATTCACTTAACAATTGTTATTTGCCTTAAAAATTAAAAGTATAATGTCACATATATATTTTTATCATATATTTGCTCAACAGTCCTTATCATCCTACTTCCAGATTTTTTGTAGAAAGAAACACTGTGAATACCCCAATTTTCCATTCTTCCCTAGTCTAGCATATATCTGTAAGAATCTACTATATGATTACATTGCTCTAGGACTTAAAGATAATAAACTTGAACAGGACAACCCTAATGAAATTACTTGACCACGCCAATCATAAGCAATATGATAATCAAATATATCCAAAAATATTTATTATAGAAATTTAAAATTTGGATTTCTAATGTTACCGAGGTAAACCTTACAAATGGTGCTATCTAGAATTATGCTGCTAGAGTACCCACTAGCTGCATGTGACTGTCAAGCAATTCAAATATGACTAGTCCAAATTGAGATGTGCTATAATATAAAAAACAGACTGAAGTTCTGAAGACTTAGTATGAAAATTAAAAATATTAAAGGTCATAATCACTATTGTTGATTATATTCTGAATTGGTAAGACTTTGAATTTCTTAAATGAAATTAAATATCTTAAAATTAGTCTCCTTTCTTTTCTTCTATTTATCTTTTGTAATATAACTACTAGAAATCTTAATACTACATATGGGGCACAGATTATATTTTGGACATCACAGATCTAGAGAGACAGATAACTGTTTGAAAAAAAAATCAAACTATTCTACCAGGTTGTCTCATATTCATTTATCTAAGAGAGTGTGTTGAGAATCTTTATTATTATGATGATAATGGTGGTGATAATGGTGGTGATGATGTTGATGATTTTTGCAACTTAGTATTTTCTTCTAGCATCACCATTTCTTGCAATTTTGTTGTTCGCCTTATATTTGGTATACCGATGATGAAATTTTGAAAGTCAAATTTCTTTGGTTCCATAGCACTGGCAGATTCCTGATTTACCTAAAGGCTCTGAAATATTAACTGACCATGGCCAAATAACTCAAGAATGCCATGTCCTATATACCGCAACAGAAAAAAAAAGTTTACCCGGTCAATAACAAATAAAACTGTCACAAAATTGATTGTAAAGAACCAGGTAAGGTACAGAGGAAAAAAAATGGAAGTATTTAGTATTAAATGTTAACAATAAATTTATCTTATTTATATGGTTCCATTTGAAGAAGGACTTATTGAGTAATTTCTGAGATTTTCAATTTGTTGTTGGATGACAGACAGATTTGGATAATATGAGGTTTTATAAAGATAGGTTGTACCTGAAATTTTTGTGAAATCTTGTGTCATTCCTACTTCCACATATAGTCTTATATAGTCCAAAGTAGCCACAATGACCAACAGAGCATCATAGTACTGATAACCTTTCAGAGTTTGGTAGAGTACTTAATAAAACAGAAAAGAAACACCTGATTCATCTTGGTTAAATAATTGCATCTATGAATTTATATAAAATCATGAGTAGAACAGAGATATAGACAAAATAATTTATGAGTGCCATAATTATTGTTATTGTTGCAGTTATTTTCATCTCTATGCAGTTTATACAATAGAAAGCAAATTATGCCAATTTTTAAATTTAGGGAATAGTTGCTGACATAAAAAGATTCACTGAATATTTTAAAGACTTTTTATTTTTCCATCATTTAAACATGACCACAGATAACACTTTAGTTATATATATTTACATACATGGGTGGTTACATTTCTAAACGCATTCTTTTTTATTGTACATATTACTTGCTATTGTCTTTTGCACTTATCACTGTGTAGTCTCTGTTGTAGTGAGGATTAAAGATGATGCATATGAAACATTTGTGTCATCTGTCCCAGAGACTAGGCTTTCTAAATTTTAGGCTATTCTTATGGTTGCTCATCACGTCTTATGTCTTTTTCATATTATTTGTACATAATGTGCTTCATTAATAATTTTGATTGCTCAGGCACTGAAAACTAAGGAGGGTTCAGTTCACATTAATTCATTGCAACTACCTAGTTCATAATTTCTTAGTATTTAATGGTGTGTGCTGATACATCCTCTCCTCTCTCTCTCTCTCTCTCTCTCTCTTCTCTCTCTCTCTCTCTCTCTCTGTCTCTCTCTCACTCTCTCTCTTTGCTCTTTCTCTTGTATCCTTCTCTTGTGTTTTAAAAATAATATATACTTACCAAGATGCATTATTTCTCACATTGAAAAAAATCAGAGGCAGTACGTTATGGCTAGTGCTGCACTTTGTCAAAAGGGATCCAGTCTTCCTTTTTGCTTGTGATTTGTATCCTCAAGTGACATGATAGTTATGTTACCTATTAGTCAGAATTGAAAGGAAGTAGAAAGACACTAACCTTTTGTTCTTGGTACATGCTGCTTAAACATAAAAATACAAAGAAACCTAGGAAAAACATCACATTTTCAGCTATGTCATAGATTTGACTGAAAGAATAGATTTTCATTTATATAAAGTATTCATAAGTAGGTCAAAGGATAGCCAATGACTGCAAGTGAGTATTTGAAAGGTGTATGCTAATACACACTTTTCTAATGTCAAACAAAATGAGTTCTGTTGGAAAAAGAGATGGGGACATGTACATTGAGAGGACAATGAACAATTAAGTTTGGGTTTAAATAATCATAAACAAGTCGAGCTCAGTGGCTCAGCCTGTAATCCCGCGCCTTTGGGAGGTTGAGGTGAATGGATTGCCTGAGCCCGCGGGTTCGAGACCCGCCTGGGCAGGCGAGACCTCATCTCTACGATAAATCAAAAATCAGCCGGGCTTGGTAGGGCGCGCCTGTAGTTCCAGCTACTTGGAAGGCTGAGGCGGAAGGATGGCCGGAGTCCAGCAGGTCGAGGCTGCAATGGCGGGAAGCGGCCACTGCACTCCAGTCTGGACGACAGAGTGAGACTCCAACTCAAAAAATAATAATAATAAATAATAATCATAATCATAAACAAATCTACTAACAGATTTTTTCTTTTCATATGTTATTTATTTAATTAGTAATTATTTATAATTATTATCCCTGTTCTTTTTAATTTTAAATATGTGGAGTACAATTCAGGGTTAGGTATGCTCATTACGCAGGTACCCTTGTTGATGAGGTGTGCCCTCCCCCAGCAGTTTCCCACTACTGCCAATTCCTTTCTTAAAGTACTACAATAGTTGTTCAAGATCCATTTATGAGTGAGAACGTGATAGTTCTTTGTTCTGTCATAGATTACACAGGATTATAGTCTCTAAATCAATCCAAGTTGCTGCAAAGTTAGTAATTTTCTCCTTCTTTATGGCTGTGTAATATCCCATCGTGTATATGCACCACATTTTTTAAATTCAGTACTCTGATAGGCAGCATGGTTGGTTCCATGTTTTTGCTGTTGTGAATAGTGCTGCAATAAATATGCGTGTGCAGGTATCTTTTTCACAGAGTGATTTGAGTTCCTCTGGGTATATTCCCAGTAGGAGAATTGTGGGGTCATATAGTAAGCCAATTTTTAGATCTTTTAGGAATTGCCACACTGTTTTTCACAGAGGTTGTCCTAGTTTATATTCCTACTGACAGTATAGAAATGCTCCCTTTTCACTGTATCTGCTTTTTTTTTTTTTTTTTTTTTGTAGTTATTGATGATGGCCATCCTGACTGGAGTTTGGTTGTATCTCAGTGTAGTTTTAATGTGTATTTCTTTGATGACTAGTGAAGCTGAACATTTTTTCATTTATCTGTTGGCTGTACATATGTCTTCTTTTGAGAAGTATGTATTCATATCTTTTGCCCACTTTGTAATGGGGCTGTTTGTTTTTTACTTTTCAGCCCCTTTGAGTTTCTTATAGATCCTAGATGTTAGACCTTTATCAGATATACAGTTGGCAAATATTTTTTCCAAGTCTGTGGGCTGTCTCCCCACTCTCTTGATGGTTTCTTTGGTTTTGCAAAAGCTTGTCAGTTTAATGAGGTCCCAGGTGTCTATCTTATCTTTTCTGGCATGTGCACTTGGGGTTTTGATCAAGAATTGGCTGCCAGTTTTAATTTCCATAATGGTGTCTCCTGCGCTTTCAAAGGTTCTTAAGTTTGAAGATTTGAGGTGTTATGTTTAGGTCTTTGATCCATGGAGCATACTTCAAAATAGTAAGAGCCATCTAAGAGAAACCCACACTCAACATACTGCTAAACAGACAGAAATTGGAAACATTTCTCCTGAAAATCATAATAAGACAAAGAGGCCCACTCTCGTCCCTCCTGTTCAACATAGTATTGGAAGTTCTAGCTAAAACAATCAGAAAAGAGAAGGAAATCAGAGGTATCCAAATAGGAAAAGAAGAAGTTAAGTTATCCCTCTTTGCAGGTGACATGATTCTATACCTCAAAAATCCAAGATAATCTATCAATAATCTCCTTGCACTGATAAAGGACTTTGGCAAAGTTTCATGGTGTAAAATGAATGTGCAAAAGACAATCGCATTTCTTTACACCAACAATAAACCAACAGAAACCCAAATAAAAAGCACAATCCCATTCACTATAGCCACACACACAAAAAATAAAATACCTTGACATCTTCCTAATCAGAGATGTCAAAGACCTTTACAACGAAAACGACAAAGCACTACTCAGTATGTTGAGAAACCCACAGCAGTATGTTGACTGTGGGTTTCTCTTAGATGGCTCTTACTATTTTGAGGTACATCCCATGGATCAAGAAATCAAAGATGACACAGACAAATGGAGAAATATTTCACACTCATGGATTGGAAGATTCAACATCATTAAGATGTCTATGCTACCCAAGGCAATCTACAGATTGAACGTAATACTCATTAAATTACCAGCAACATTCTTCTCTGACCTGAAAACGACAGCACAGGAATTCATATGGAAACATAAATGACCATGAATAGCTAAAAAAAATCCTCAGCAAACAACAACAACAACAACAAAAGTGGGAGGCATCATGCACCCAGAGTTTAAACTTTATTATAAGACTACAATACTCAAATCAGACGGTATTGGTACAAGAACAGGCATGTAGACCAATAGAACAAGATAGAGATTCCAGAAGCAAAACATCAATTTCTCAACCAACTCATCTTCGACAAAGCCTCCACCATCAACCACTGGGGAGAGGAGAACTATTCAGTAAACGGTGCTGGGAAAACTGACTGACCACATGCAGAAGATTAAAACAAAACTTCTACCTATCACCATACACAAAAATCACCAAAGACTTTAGGAAACTTTTTTATTCACTTTGAACCATTTTTTTCAACTATTAAATGATGAAACAATATCATCTACCTCTCTGTATGGTTATGAGATGTTAATAAGACAGTGTCATTCATCTATTGAAATATCTGATTCGTGTTGTGTTATTATTACACTAATTTACATGAAAGGTTAGGCTTGTGAAGATATAGGGATTTATGTATATTAAATAGCTACACTTGTTTTTTGGCTGTACATGAGGTTAAAATTAATAAAAATGAAGGAATCTAAATTAAGTATATGTTGTTAAATGGTAAGAAAAAATGTTTTTCATACTACTTTTCTAGAAAATATAATTAAGAATCAGATATAATGAATCCTTGCTATGCCCAGTAAAACCACGATAATATAAAATATTGAATGCCATACATTTGTATTTTATGAGTCTTTAAACATTTCTTTTGAAAATAATTAAACAAAAATGGCAGATTAATGTACACACTATATTAATATACATTATGATTAATATCTTTGAAATATTTTATTAATATTTGAAAGTATTTGCATAGCTTGTGTATATCAACCCATTAAATAAAATTCACAGAGCGTATCAGTTGCCCAATTAAAGACTTTTTATAACTTGGATTCTTAATTTTAAAATACATTTTTCGACTGGGATCAGTGACTCGCTCTGCAAACCCAGCACTTTGGGAGGTCGAGGCAAGTGGATTGCCTGAGCCTGTGGATTCAAGACCAGCCCAGACAACTTGGCAAGACCTCGTCTCTATAATAAATGAAAAATTAGCTGGATGCAGTAGCATGCACCTGTAGTTGCAGCTACTTGGAAGGCTGAAGAGGAAGGTTTCCTGGAGTCCAGCAGTTTGCCAGTGGGGTGGCAGTGAGAGCGTGCCTGTGTGATGGAGTGAAACTCCAATTCAAAAAATAAATAAATATATTGTTGTGTGTGTGTGTGTGTGTGTGTGTGTGTGTGTGTGTCTTCCCATTCTATACTCTCCACATTCCTCTCCTCCATACGTTCACAAATGTTCTTAGTCTAAGACACAGCATTATTTGATAACGCTTATGTTCAAAATTCATATTTTTAAATAAAGAAGAAGATTCAATGCATTTAGTAATCTAAATTCTTTACCCTCTAAGCTTGGTATACCTTGCTGGTCTTATCACCCAGTATTTCTGTCTCTGTCCTCTCTGACAACCTCATACAATTGGGAGTCTCATTGATTTTGCTACTGCTGTTTCATCCTATCTCATACTATTCCATCAAATGGCATTTCTTTCCACTCAGTCTAACCCACTGAAATATGTTGAAGATCAGTTCAAATTTTCTATCTTTTGTGAGTCCTTTTTAAACCATACTAGGCTGGTTTACTCTCTCCTTTATGATCTCATAATGTTTTATTTAAATTTACAATTGCAGAATTTGTTTTGATCTGACATGTTTTCTAGATAGCTATGAATTTGTTTCCTTTTCTACTAGGTCAAAGCTTTTTTTTTTTTTTCAATTACCCAGTACCTATTTTGTGGATTCTTATACAACAGCCTGTCATAAATACTTATTAAATTGCATTAATAACCATAAATCTACCCAATGCAAACAGTTAACTTTAATATCTTTTAATATCTACTATTCTGAAATGACTATCCATTTGCTTTTGTGACATATTAAAAGGAATATCTATAAAATATTTCCCTTCAAGTTCACCTTGGTGAATATTTTAAATGCCACTTTACATGTTTTGCTTGCATTATCTGTTTTCTCAAACAATTCCATCATTGTAAAAATTACAAAATCCTATGTAGTATATAGTACATTAATAGATTTTTTGCTTTATTCTAGAAATGTCTTTCTTTAGTAAAAATTTCATATGTCTTCTGTAAAATTAATAGTTTATATCCATTTAATAAGAAATCCCCATACTGATTTCTCATTGAAAGTTTATCATGTCCATTTTCATTCTGTGCACTAAGGATAGAACTAAAAATGCTTGTCACATCGTTTTTTAAAAAGTAGGTTTTTATCCATAGAGATTGCAGGGACAATTGAAAAGTCTATTGTTAAAATTAAGTATTATTTATCTTGACATTTTTCTCTATGGTTATATTTGGCTGAGAAGAAGCCAAACATACTCAGAGTCTCATTAATTAGTACCATAATAACTAGCTTAGTGCCCAAATTTGGTTACTGAGAACTCTGAAAAAAAGTCCTTTTATTTATTTGAACTTTAGTTTTAGTTTTCACAGGCAAAAATGTGAGTAATTTAGATATTTTTATGCTTTCTCATAAAATCCCTTTTTAAAAAAATTATATTTCAACTGAGTCCAGGTTAATACTAGAATAACAAAAATTCACATTTAAAATTTCCATGCAGTAAGTGATTCTCTATGTCTTTAAATCATATAAGTGTTGAAAGACCATTCAAAGATTCTATTGTCTATTCTTCCTCCTTGTGGCCAAGACGTCACGCTAATATCCATACTAGTTGGCTATTTTCTGTCAGGAAAGCATGTTCTGCAATAACAAGTTTATTACATCAAAACTTAATCTGTTCCACTGTTGAAAAGGATGGCTTACAGGAAAATGTTTACACTTTACAACTTGCATTCCTATCTCTGGTTCATCTTTAGTTAAATCTAGAAAGCCCCCAAAATATATCTAAAGGAGTCCTTTAGCAAGTCATGACATCATCTGTGGAATGCAAAATTCTAAAAAGCATATATCGCCCTGAAATTCTATATCCTAATCCCAGTACTATAAATGATGAGATAGCATCTGGCAGTTACATTACGTTGTATGACACAGTTGACTTGAAGAGTGGGGAATTTTTCAAGTAAGCCTGACATGATACTGTGAACCTTTCAAAGTAGAGTGCTTTGGCTGGTGACAGCAGGAGAAGAGAGAGGGATTCAAAGTATGAAAAAGTACTTGACATTCCTATGCTGTCACTCAAGGGGGCACATGAAAAGGTGAGTAGTTGGCTTCTAAAAGCAGAGGTTTATTCCGAGCAACAGCCAGCAAGGAAATGGAGACCTCAGTTTAATAACCAAGGAAGTGACTTCTGCCAACAGTTTATATCCATGAGACCAGATTTCACTGCAGACCCTCCAGATAAGAACTAAACCCAGCTAACACCTTGATTTCAGTTTGTGGTGTCCTAAGCAAAAACTAAGACACAACATGCCAAATCTCCAATCTATAAAATTGTGAACTTATAAATAGTTGTTGTTTAAGCTAATAAAAATAATACCTCATCTAAAAATAATGTAGTACAGAGCTTATTTGTAAATGAGTTACTGACAGTACTGATTTGAAAACTAATCTCACCAAAGCACCGACTTTTTCTCCAAAGAATATTTTCAATTAAATTGTAATCATGACAATTGTAATGCTTATTGTAAAGACTGATATTTCATGCAGAAAAAAATGCATAGCCATTTAATCCTTAGAATTTCCAGAGAAAAGTTGTTCACATTCTAACAAACGTAGAAAATATAAGCAGAAAAAAATGACTGAATAAAGGCCATTAATCCAACTGCATAGTTTTTATTTGATGAAGAATTTCAGTTTTTTGTTATGGTAACACAAATTCTTCCAATTTCCATTCCAGAAAATGTGCATTGCAAACTGATAATGTTATATAGAGAAAACATAGCTGACATTAATGAACAATTACTACAGGTCTAGAGCTGTTCTAGTCATTTTATATGTATTAATTTACATAGCTCAAGAATCCTGTGAGGGGATTACTGTTCTTATATTACTGTTATTTTATAGACAAGGAAACTAAGGCAGGAGAGATTATGTTTATTTTTCTAAAGAAACAGAGATAGTGGTTTATGAAACTGGAGCCAGGCTCCAGAGTCAGTAGTCCATCACTATCTTTTATTTATATGTGCATGTGACATTAAGAGGTTACTTCCCATAATTCTACATAAAAACAAGTAAATAAAGATAATTATCATTTTAGTTTGGGCAAAATTATAAGACAAATAAACAAAAATAGAATTCTCAGAAATATTCTGTTTTTTAACCATATGGTATCATCATTTTACTCATGGAAGTCTTGGATTCTCTTGTTTTACTTTCTGTAGCCAGAGGATCCAGAGTGATATTTTCTTTTCTGTTTTATTTTAATTTAATTCATTTTTTATTTTATTAGGGTCTCAATCAGTCACCCAGGCTAAAATACAATGGCACAATCATGGCTCACCACAGCCTCGAACTCTTAAATTCAGGCAATACTTCCACTTCAGCCTACCAAATAGTTAGAACAAGGGGTGTTCACCACCATGCCTGGCTAATTTTTTAAGACTTTTTATTATTTTTTTGTAAAGATGAGGTCTAGCTATGCTGCCTAGGCTGATCTCGAACTCCTAGGTTTAAATAATCCTCCTAAGCCGGGCTCGGTGGCTCAGCCTGTAATCCCGCGCCTTTGGGAGGCTGAGGTGAGTGGATTGCCTGAGCCCGCGGGTTCGAGACCCGCCTGGGCAGCGAGACCTCATCTCTACAATAAATCAAAAGATCAGCCGGGCGTGGTAGCGCATGCCTGTAATTCCGGCTACTTGGAAGGCTGAGGTGGAAGGATCGCCGGAGCCCAGCAGGTCGAGGTTGCGGTGGCCGGAAGCGGCCACTGCACTCCAGTCTGGGCGACAGAGTGAGACACCAACTCAAAAAATAAATAAATAAATAAATAAATAAATAAATAATCCTCCTATCTTAGCCTCCCAAATTGCTGAGATTATAGGCGTGAGCCACCTCATTTAGTCTTTTCTTTAAGCACTTTATTGTAAAAAAATATTCCAGGTACAGAAAATTACACAAAACAAACATCTATAGCTCAATAGTTTGCCACGAAGAAAACATTCATATAACCACCAGCCAATTAAAACAATAAAATATTGTGCATTTATTTTCATTGTTTTGCAGGTAATTAAAATACTTGGATTTAAAATTGTGATTCCTGTTTGACCTATAAGTTATTTAGAAGCCCATTATTCAATATCCCAACATATGGGTTTTCTAGTTATCATTTTTATTAATTTTTAGTTTAATTTATTTTCAGCCAGAGGAGATGATGTGTATGATTTCCAGCACTGAAATTTTTATTAAGAATTGCTGGATGGCACAGCATATGGTCAATTTTTGTAAATATTCAGTGCATGCTTGAAAAGAAAATATATTTCTGCAGTTTAGGAAGTGCAATAGCTTCACCATCAATTTTACTAATTGTGATGTCTAAACCTTTTTTGTTTGTTGTCATTACTAATTTTGATGTGCTTGTTCATGAGTTTCTGAGAGGTTTGGGACAAAGTATCTCACTATAATTGTTGGTTTGTTTATTTTTCTATTTTTTATGTCAGCTTTTGCAGTATAATTAGGAAATTTTTAATTTCTTAATTAAGTTAATGCTTCAGCATTATAAAATGTTCATTTATCTCTGGTAATGCTTTGTATTTTGAAATCTATTTTGACATTAATATTTTCATATTAATATGTGTTTTCAGGCTTATATTTATTCATTTATATTTTCCACTTTATATATCTTTATATTTTACATGTTTCTTTTGTAAATGAAAAATAGATGGAACAATTTTATACAGTTTTGCAACCTTCGTATTCAATTTGAGCATGCAGGATATTTACATTTAGATATACAATTTTAAAAGTCATTTGTTTTCACAACCTGTCCCACTTTTTTTCTTCTTTTCTTTTTTGGGGATTGATTACTTTTAATTTTGGGCAATTGATCAAAATAGGTCTGCTATCTTTATTATTCTTGCAATAAATTTCTCAAAGATTATTCTATTATTTTTATTTATCTTTTTTTAATATTGAGACTATTCCATTCCTTTTGAATACCATATCTTATATAATAATAATGCCATACAAGGATACAACCCCCAGGAACTGGAATTATCTTTTGGAGGGGAGACTCCTGGTTGTGCACGTGGAATTTGATCAAACATCAAATTTTTATCTGGAAGTTTTGAGAAAGCTGCGTTGTGATTTGCAGGAGAAACATCCTGAGTTGCAGGAAACAGGTGACTGGTTCTTCCACCATGACAATGCATATACCCATACTGAGCGGAGTATTCAACAGTTTCTGACTAAAACCAGAATGACCCTCATTTCCTACCCTCACTATTCACCCAGACTTTCCCTGAGAAACTTCATTTTTCCCTGGATGGAAAAATCTTCAAAGGGAAACATTTTGCCAATGTGGAAGAGGTGAAACAAAAAACAGCAGAATCACTAAAAGGTGTCACAATTGACGAGTACAAAAATGGTTTTGAGCAGGAGAAAAAGCATCTTTTTAGGTATGTTGCATTAAACAGGGTTACTGAAGGTTACTGAAGTTTAAACATGCAAGAGTAAAAAACAACATTTTTAATAAAATAATTCCTGGTTTTGGGGGGTTCCTTCTCATATCTTTGCAAACTGCTTTGCACATTCTTTACTTATTCACTTTGAAATGACTCTTCTTCTCTTGTGTTGGTGGTGAACTCCTACTCATCTTTCAAAAGACTCAGTTTGTCTTTACATCCCTGAAGTCCTTTCATGCTCAAATATCTCATATACTAAAGGGCATCAAAACTGACAAATTTGAAAATCGACTTGAGCAGTGGGAAAAGTGTCTTTATACATGTATTGAATCAAGTGGAGAGTACTTTTGGATGTGACTGAGTTTTTACACAATTTAAGAATAAATACACAATTTTTTATAAGTAAATTCTGTTTTGGGGAGGGTGCCCCTCATATAATTGACATTTATCATTGTTTTTGTTGTTATGTAAAATTAATATTTATTTATTATATTTATTGGTTTTCTTGCTCATCATTTCTTTTTTTATTTTTTATTTTTTTGAGTTGGAGTCTCACTATCGCCCAGACTGGAGTGCAGTGGCCACTTCCGGCCACCACAGCCTCGACCTGCTGGGCTCTGGCGATTCTTCCACCTCAGACTTCCAAGTAGCTGGAACTACAGGCATGCGCTACCACGCCCGGCTAATTTTTTTGATTTATTGTAAAGATGACGTCTCGCCTGCCCAGGCGGGTCTCGAACCCGCGGGCTCAGGCAATCCACTCACTTCAGCCTCCCAAAGGCGCGGGATTACAGGCTGAGCCACCGAGCCCGACTTTCATCATTTCTTTATAAGTCTCTGAGCTTCCATCTAGAAAGCTTTTTCTTCTTGAGAAGATTCCATATTCTGTAATATTTCATTAATGTTTGTGTGTTATTAACACAGTATTGAAATTATTATTCTTTCCATCATAAGCCTTAATTTTATTTAAATTTTAACAATATTTGAGCATAGAATTCTTTAAAGAAAATTAACCTGTTTTATAGTGAACTATTATACTGTCACTATATAGAGTATGTAAATGATAGTTTTACTGTATTTGCTTACCCCACACATATATATAAATATATATAATTTATATTTATATAAATATATTCATGTATCTATATATCTTTCAGTGCATTTTATAATTTCATGCATTTCAGAGTAAATTGGTTTCAGGAAAAGTATTCAAATGTGTCCTAAAGTCCCTCATAGTGCACACAAAAAAACCTACTTAGCTCATCAAGTATCTTCATTTTCTATTAACATATTTACATGCTGATATAATAGTTTTCTGGGAGTTAGGGCCTATGAACCATAGGTTAGGAACTCGTTTACCATAAACAATCTAAAAGAACAGCTATATTCTGTTATATCATTGAATAGGTTATGACTTTTTTGCCAACAAAATCTCTTGAATTGTTTTTCAGGTGCTCAATCATTAATATGCACTGCAAAAAATTAGATCATGTTTCCTGGTTTCTTTTTTCCTGTAAATGTTCAGGAGAAGAGAAAGACATGATCATAGACATGCAGTTTAATTCTTTTCAAGAAGTAGTGGCATCTTGGAAATGCTGATAATATTCAAAAAATGATACCGTTGGTAAAAATTTGATTAGGAGAGTAATTTGGGCATAACTTGGACTTTGCAAGCCCTTGGCTCACCATGCATACACAGATGTCCAATCTACAAGAGATGGCCTTAGCAATCACTTGTGTTGTGCAAAGATTAAGCTATGCCAATATTTAGACCATATCATATTCATTTTTGTAATCTCAACACCTGCCACAGAAACTAGCTCATATTTTCTGCTCAAATAAATGCTCAAAAATATTTTTTATTGCATTTCTTTATTTAATTGAGAGAAAATGGTAAGAAATGAGAGATTCATAGTATTCTTGAAAAATAAAAAGGGCTGTGGTTTTATACTTTATGTTATCCTCTCATTCCAGCATTAACACGGTGCCACATTCTTCATATATATTGAAGAGGTCAGATTAACTTCTACAGTCAGTTCAGAAAGAAAAGACAGTACATCCTGTTTTTTTTTTCTCTTATTCACGATAATGGCACAATTGTATAATACAATGCTTTAAATTCTATTTTACTTACTTTGAAAACTTGTGTATTTCTTCAATACAATATGTTTTCATTTGGAAATCGTAAATTCCTCAAAAGTAAAATTGCAAGACATTTTTCCAAAGAAAAAGCATATGTGTTGTTGCTGCTATTCTAAAAGTAATAGAAGAAGAATACAAAGCTTTGGCAAAACCGTAAGTGTGAAACAAGTCAAAAGTACCAAGATATACTTTGGAAAAATGTCAGATTTTTATTTGTAAGGTTTATTAACTCAAATCAGTTTAGCATTTTCAATACACCATACCATTCATAATAATTATTAGGATTCCATCATGAATTATATTTCTAAATTCTGAAAGGCCAAACTTTAGTATATTTTTAAAGCCTCATTAAAAGATACTTAATAAGACAACAGAAACTTTATTTCAATGTTTACTATTGGAACAAGAAAAAATTGTGATACTTTACATATGTGAAAGGGTACGGTACACAAGTTATTTCAAAATAAATCACTTTTTCACTTGTGATAAATGTGTAAAATTCATTTATCTAATATACATTCATTCGTTATAGGTAACACACATTTTCCAGAGAATTAATCATGATTAAGATTCAGAAGATGTAAAGAGGAGATTTAGCAAAGTTTTAAAATCTTGGGCTCTGGATTTATACCTAAATGGGCCAGAATTAACAGATGTTGATTCTGTGACTTGGGAAATTTGCTTTTCTCTTCCTGCGTCTCAGTTTCCTAATCCATGAAATTAGGATAATACCAGCAACAACTTAATTTGGTTGTTAAAAGATAATTTTTTAAAAAACACAAGTATTTGATATGTATGGTAAGCACCCAAAAACATAAATTCAGTGGAGCTTAAGATGGTGATCGGACAAGTTGGACTGAGAGTCTCTGCAAAAGCAAGTGTCCATAAAGACTCTCTGCGTGAATAGGCACGCACTGGTGGGAGAGTGAAAGTCTGTCTGAGGGGAGACTGGGATACAAGCACCCAGCCCTGCCTCTCAGGGTGACTGTGAGCCTCCACTGCCCTGAGATAGGAGCTCTGGTGCGCACAAGATCGTCTGCTGCGCGTGGGACTCCAGAGAAGAACCTGCAGAATCCAGCTGATTCTCATTGACTGACGCCTGGCCCACACCATCACCTGCTATAGCAGATCAGCTGGAGCCCCGGATCTGATAGGTGGGGAGAGAGAAGTGGGGAGAGCTGGAGAAGCGTCCCATGCCTGGTGAGGAGATGCCTACTGAAGCCATTTTCTCTGTCCCGGGACCAGGCAGAGACATGAATTGCCCACGCCCTGGTCCGCCCATCTTCGCCCAGCCATCAACTTGGGACCCAAGGTAATCTCATCAAACTGGGAGAGACAGAAGCCCCTCCCCCATGCTGGATCAGACACAGAAAGGTCTGATCTGAGTGGCAGACTCCACAGGGAGCAAGCCAGGTGAGTCCGGATCTGATCCACCCTCCTTCCAAAGTAGACGTGGGACATCGGACTCAAGCTGTGAGCAACCATGTCTGCCTGCGGTGAGAGCAGAGAGGAGGGGCTGGAGACCAACACTGAAAGAGCGTGGGACTTAGAGGAATGATCTCGGAGTGAGTTTGGATCCTTGTTTTTATTTATTTTTATTTTTTTCTGTTTGTTCTGCTCATTTGTGTTTGTTTTTTTTCTGTTGTTGTTTCATTTTTGTATTCTCTTTCTGTTTTTTGATAACGCTTTCATACTTGCTTTGTTTCTGTTATTTTACTGATTTTTTTTTCTCTATCCTTTAGTTCCTGCTTGTTTATGGAAAGAATACATCAACAGGCAAGTTTTTGTTGGACTGTGTTTTTATGATTATCTGTATGTTTTAGTTGTTTAAAAATCTTTTCTGACTTTGTGTCTCTTTTAATTTGTTAGTTGGTACATCTGTCTGTTTTCCCTCTTACTCTCCTCTCTCTCCACCTTCCTTTTGCCCCCCTCCTTCCTTTTTCCATTATTTTCCAAATTTCTTTCCTCATTTTGCTTCCAGGGAACAAACCTATACCCCCACTGCATGAACAGATTGTAAGTCAGAAGGAAGTGGGTTCCAGGGTGCCAAAAAAAAGTAAAAGCAACCTCGCCATTCCTGAACAACAGAATTAAAGAGCGGGGGGAGGTGGGAGGGAGGAAAATCTACACAAATGAAGAAAAAACAAAAGAAGAATATGGGTCTCACACAGACCCCTGGGAAGTCAAATACTGAGAAAACAGACTTTGGAACGCAAACAATGAAGAGCCCCCAGAATGACTGGTCTCAAACTACAAACACAGATATCAAGACATTAATAGAGAGATTAAAAAGACTTGACGAGAGACAAGAGGAAATTAGGAAGGAATTGATAACTGAAATAACGGTAGTAAAAAATACTGTGAATGAAATAAATAACAACACGATACGCATGGAAAGCATAATTAGCCAAGCAGAAGAAAGAATCTCAGAGCTTGAGGACCAAAATACAGAACTAACCCAAACTATCAAAAACACAGAAAAGAAGCATTAAAAGAACAAAACCAGCCGGGCTCGGTGGCTCAGCCTGTAATCCCATGCCTTTGGGAGGCTGAGGTGAGTGGATTGCCTGAGCCTGCGGGTTCGAGACCCGCCTGGGCAGCAAGACCTCATCTCTACAATAAATCAAAAAATTAGCCGGGCGTGGTAGCGCGCGCCTGTAATTCCGGCTACTCGGAAGGCTGAGGCGGAAGGATTGCCGGAGCCCAGCAGGTCGAGGTTGTGGTGGCCGGGAGCGGCCACTGCACTCCAGTCTGGGCTACTGAGTGAGACTCCAACTCAAAAAAAAAAAAGAACAAAACCTTCAAGAGATGAGCGATTTTTTCAGAGGCTGAACCTAAGGGGATTGGACTTCTTGAGACAGAAAGAGAGACAAAGATCACCCTGGAGCAAACATTCCATAAAATTATTCAAGAAAACTTCCCTCATCTCATCAGTGATGTGACCATTCAGACACAAGAGATTCAGAGAACCCCTGCAAGACAACAAATGAGAAGACCAACTCCTAGACACATACTAATTCAGCTAAACAAAATATGTATAAAAGAAAAACTTTCTAAAGGCAGTGAGAGAAAAAGGTCAGAATACCTACTTGGAAGACCAATTAGAATAGCAGCAGATTTATCTACAGAAACCCTTAAGGATAGGAGAGCTCAGAGCCCAATCTTCAAAGTTCTCAAATATAAACAATTTCAACGAAGAATAACCTACCCAGCTAAGCTAAACTTCATCAGTGAAGGAGAATTAACGTCTTTCCCAGACATTCAATCCCTAAGAACTTATGCTGCCTCTAGACCAGCTAGCTCTACAAGAAACACTTAGGAAAGTATTAAACACAGAAGAAAAGGAATAAAGAAAGACAACATTCTTCACATGGGTGCAGGAAAAAGATTGAAAACACACATGAATCAACCAAAAATCAAAAGAAAGACAACAAACAAACAGTAACAAAAACAACTATATAAGAACCTCATGTTAGGGATAAACTCTCACATTTCAATAATTAGCCTGAATGTGAATGGACTAAATGCACCACTGAAAAGGCATAGAGTGACAAAATGAATAAAATATCAAGAGGCAGCAATACATTGTCTCTAAGAGACTCATATCACCAGAAAGGACACTTGCAGATTGAAGATTCAAAGTAAGAGGATGGGAAGCAAAATTTCAGGTGAACAGAACACAAAGGAGAGCAGGAATTGTGATCTTAGTAACAGTCAAAATGCTTTTTTTTTTTTTTTTTTTTAGTTGGAGTCTCACTCTGTCGCCCAGACTGGAGTGCAGTGGCTGCTGCTGGCCACCGCAGCCTCGACCTGCTGGGCTCTGGTGATCCTTCTGCCTCAGCCTTCCAAGTAGCCGGAATTACAGGTGGCGCTACCACGCCCAGATAAGTTTTTGATTTATTGTAGAGATGAGGTCTCGCTGCCCAGGCGGGTCTCGAACCCGCGGGCTCAGGCAATCCACTCACCTCAGCCTCCCAAAGCGCGGGATTATAGGCTGAGCCTCCGAGCCAGACTCAAAATGCTCTTTAAGCTATCAAAAATTTAAAAATCTACAGTGGCCACTATATAATGATAAAAGGTTCAATGTATCAACAAGAAATATCCATCCTAAACATATATGCACCCAACATAGGAGCACCAACATTCATAAAGCAGCTTCTAGGTAAACTTTAAAAGATATTGACTATAGCGCTATTATAACTGGGGATTTTAATACCCCACTCAAAACCCTAGACAGATTATCAAGACAAAAAATCAGCAAGGTGATCCAGAATGTGACTCTTGACCAAATAGACTTAATTGATACCTACAGAACACTCCACCCAACAACCACAGAATATACATTCTACTCATCACCATATGGAATGTACCCTAAGATTGACCACATCCTTGGGCATAAATCAAGCATAAACACATTTCATAATATTGAAATTCTGCCATGCACTTTCTCAGACTACAGAGGAATAATAATACATATCAACTCCAACAAAGTTCCTCCCAAACCCACTAACAGCATGATGCTAAGCAACTCCTGGGTCAACATTGAAATCAAAACGGAGATTAAAAGATACCTGAAAACAAGTGAAAATGAAGAAACATCTTACCAAAACCTCTGAGATGCCATGAAATCAGTAGTAAGCGGGGAATTCATATCTCTACCAACACACATGAGAAAATAGAAAGATCACAAGTTACCAGCCTAACAAGTCACCTAAGGAAGCTGGAAAAGCAAAAGCACCAAAATCCTTACTTCAGCAGAAGAATCCAGATCACCAAAATAAAAGCCCAAATCCGGGACATAGAACAAAAAGATAATACAAAAAAATCAGTGAAACAAAAAGCTGGTTCTTTCAAAGGATAAACAATATTGATGACCCACTTGCTAGACTGACCAAGAAAAAGAGAGAAAAAGCCCAAATAAACTCAATAAGAAACACAAAAGATGAAGTCACAACTGACCCTGAAGAAATATTATCAGAGACTACTATGTACCCTTGTATGGAAAAAAACTTGAAAACCTAAAGGAAATGGAGGGCTTTCTGACATCACACAACCTCCCCAGTTTGGACCAAGAAGAAATCGAGACCATCAATAGACAAATAACAATCCAGGAAATCGAAGATGTCATAAGAAAATTACCAACAAAAAAAAGCCCTAGACCTGATGGCTTGCCAGCAGAATTCTACAAAACATACAAGGAGGTACTGATACCAATTTTATTGAAATTATTCCAGGTGTGTGAGAAAGATGTAACTCTCCCCAAATCATTTTATGAAGTTAACATAACATTGATAAACAAGCCAGGTAAAGATTCAACAAAGTAAGAGAACTACAGGCCAATATCCTGGATGAACATAGACGCTAAAATACTCAACAGGATCCTAGCAAACCAGATTCAACAACACAAATCAAAAATCATCCATCACGACCAAGCAGACTTCATCTCTGGGATGAAAGGCTGGTTCAACATTCATAAGACGAAAAAAGGAATTAAATACACCAACAGATGTAAAAACAAAAACCACATGATTATGTCATTAGATGCAGAAAAAGCTTTTGATTAAAATCCAGCACCCCTTCTTGATAAAAACCCTCAAATCTAGACATAGATGGAACATACCTCAAAGAAGTAAGAGCCATCTATGAGAAACCCACAGCCAGCATATTGCTAAACAGACTGAAATTGGAACCATTTCTCCTGAAACCTGGAACAAAGCAAGGATGCCCACTCTCACCCCTCCTGTTCAACATAGTTTTTGAAGTCCTAGCTAGAGAAATCAGAGAAGAGAAGGCAAACAGGGGTATCCAAATAGGAAAAGAGGAAATCAAGTTATCCCTGTCTGCAGATGACATGATTCTATACCTTGAAAACACAAGATAATCTGTCAAAAATCTCCTTGCACTGATAAAGGACTTTGGCAAAGTCTCAGGGTATAAAATAAATGTGCAAAAGACAATCGCATTTCTATACACCAATAATAAACAAACAGAACCCCAAATAAAAAGCACAATCCCATTCACAATAGCCACAAAAAATGAAATATCTTGGCATCTTCCTAACCAGAGACATGAAAGACCTTTACAATGAAAATTACAAACCACTCTCAAAGAAATCAAAGATGACAGAAATAAGTGGGAAAATAGCCCATGCTCATGGATCAGAAGAATCAACATTGTTAAGGTGTCCATCCTACCTAAGGCAATCTACAGATTTAGCGCAATACTCATCAAATTACCAGCAACGTTCTTTTCAGACCTGGAAAAAAATACAGGAATTCATATGTAAACATAAACCATCAAGAATAGCCAAAGCAAATTCTCAGCAAAAAAACACAAAGCAGGAGGTATCACACTCCCAGACTTTAAACTTTATTATAAAGCTGCAATAATCAAAATAGCCAAGGACAGGCATAGAGACCAATGGAATACAATTGAGATTCCAGAAGCAAAACCTCAATTTCTCAACCAACTTATCTTCGACAAAGCCTCCATGACAAACCACTGGGGAGAGGAGAACCTATTCAGTAAATGATGCTGGGAAAACTGGCTGACCACATGCAGAAGATTGAAACAGAACCCTTACCTATCTCCATACACAAAAATCAACTCTAAATGGATCAGAGACCTAAATGTAAAACCTCAAACCGAAAGGACTTTAGAAAATGCAGGACACAACCTTATGGCAATTGATACTGGCAACCAATTCCTGATCAAAACCCCAAATGCCCATGCCATAAGAGATAAGATAGACAAGTGGGACCATATCAAAGTGACAAGCTTCGACAAAGCCAAAGAAACTATCAAGAGAGAAGGTAGACAGCCCACAGACTGGGAAAAAATATTTTCCAACAGTATGTCTGACAAAGACCTAACATCTTCGATCTACAAGAAACTCAAATGTGCTGAAAAGAAAAAACAAACAGCCCCATTACAAAGTGGGCAAAGGACGTGAATAGACAGTTCCCAAAAGAAGACATACAAGCAACCAACAGGTACATGAAAAAATGTTCAACCTCTCTAATCATCAAAGAAATGCAAATTAAAACTACACTGAGATACCACCTAACTTCAGTCAGAATGGTCATCATCAATAACTCAAAAAATAACAAATGCTGGAGAGGATGTGGCAAAAAGGGAACACTTCCACACTGTTGGTGGGAGTGTAAACTAGTACAGCCTCTGTGGAAAACAGTGTGGCACTTCCTAAATGTTCTAAAACTTGACCTTCCATATGATCCTGCAATTTTCCTACTGGAAACATACCCAGAAGAACGCAAAT
Organism: Cephalopachus bancanus; assembly: GCA_027257055.1. Taxonomy (NCBI): domain Eukaryota; kingdom Metazoa; phylum Chordata; class Mammalia; order Primates; family Tarsiidae; genus Cephalopachus; species Cephalopachus bancanus. Next base: position 3,418,817 of record JAPVLO010000074.1, read on the forward strand.
CACTCTATAAAAATGATTCCTACACATGTATGTTTATCGCAGCATTGTTCACAATAGCAAGAACATGGAACCAACCGTGCTGCCCATCAAAAGAGGACTGGATAAAAAATGTGGTACATATATGCAATGGAATATTACGCTGCCATAAAGAAGAACAAAATCATGAACTTTGCAGCAACCTGAATGGACTTAGAGTCTATAATAATGAGTGATCTTTCACAGAAACAAAGAACTGAGTATCACATGCTCTCACTCATAAGTGGACCTTGAACAACTATTGCAATACCATAAGAAAAGGAGTTACAGTAGTGGGAAACTGAGGGGGCATCGGGGGGCGGGAGGTGGGATTGGCAGTAATGGGAACCTGCCTGGGGAAGGGACCTCATCAACAAGGGTGCCTGCACAATGAATCTTTGTATACATAACCCTGAATTGTATCCCACAATTTTAAAATAAAAAAAATTAAAATCAAAACCAAAAACATAAACTCCACTTAAGTATATAGGAAGAAACATACTGATTAAGTCCCTAAATCTGTAGGCCCATTTTAATTCTGATAAACAAAGGAACTTTGTTCTGTGCACTTACCTTAAGTTTTAATCTTTCTATTCACTTCTATAATCAGTTTGTATTTGTTTGCCCTTCATCCTGCACACCCAAGAACCAGCAAAATAAAAAAATAAAAAGCCAAAATAGCCTCAATAAATCCAAATGGCTTATTAAAATTGAGATAGTAGAAAATACACATTTTTTGTCAACATGCCATTCAATCAAACCATCATAGTGTTTTTTAAGAAAACATGCCATTCAATCAAACCATCATAGTGTTTTTTAAGAAAATGAAACACACGCATTTTTTCCCTGGCAATCAATTAAATTGACTCCTTGACCTAATGTAAACAATGATGAAGCATACATTTTTAAAACAAATTTTTTTAATTAAAAATGACTCAAAAATGCTTTAAAGATAAATCTATTTGCATTTTTGCTAAATAACAATACATTCCTTAAAATTTATATGTGAAAATAATAAAAATAAAGTTATGTGAGATATTTAAAATTATAATATTTGCTATTCAGTTGTTTCATTAAAGTCATCCATATGATTTAATGTAGTAACTTTGGAAAATCACTATACTTTCTACAGACGATAATTTGATACAAGTGGATCATGAACACTGTTATTTTGAATGTTTTTCAAAGATTCTATCTTTATAAATAAAAATAGAGAATAATTATCTGCTAGTTTACTTTGCCAATAAACATCTCTGTTTTGACGCAATCCACAGTCTTTCTTGAATGCACCTAAATTATTAAACTTTTCTGTCTGTAGAGACTGGAGATTTCCCTATTTACTAAAATTATGAAACCAAAATTTTCTTTTTTGTATCTTCCTCTCCTCCCACTCTCCATAATTTTTTTCATCTTCCTTGTCCTCCCTCTCCTCATCTTCATTTTTCTCTTGAAAATATTGTTGATAAGAAACATGGCCACCTCATAACTCAGATACAGGTTAATATCTATTTATTAAAGGGAAAATTAATTTCATTAAATTGCACTCAAGTCTCTTCATATTTTGTGAGACAAAGGTAGAAGTTTGTCAAACGCTTGTGCAGTTGGGTCTAAGTGAACATTGATTGCAAATAAAGTGGTGAAACCTGAAGACCACATATTAGAGTTCATCTGCACATCTATGTCACTGAACCTTAGGAAGTAATTTAATGGCAATATGCCAATGGTGGCAGATAATTGAATTACAGTGACCTGGGTTTTCATATGAACAGTGAAGAAACTGCAGTGGGAACCAGGACAATTGAGCATATAAATAATAGGATCTGTTTGACCTTAAATAAATTTTTCTTTCTCAGTTTCCTCAAGTGTAATACGGCAATAAAAACTTGTGAGCGTCTGTTTACAGAGGAACAGGGATATATTTGGAGAACGTTATTTTTCAGTGACATACCGGGTTTATAACTCATATTATCTGGTTTATTAGATCTTCATTACATGTGAGGTAAAAAGAAAAAAAAAATCAATCCTTAATCGAACACCTGTGAATAAGTTTAGAGTTCTAGATCAGTATACAGGGACTATAAGGTAAAAAGAAAATGAAGATATCAAAATAGCTTTATCTCCACTCCTTTTGTAACCCACATAAAGTACACGCTAGTAGACACTGGAGTTCGGGGGCGGGGGGGAAATCTGTGCTTGAAATGTTAAATCACAAACCAGTCAGTTAATTTTCCCCAAATGATCTATGTCTTCTTAATTAAAAATATTCTCTAATTAAGATAATTTCTCTGTTTCTACTTTAAAAACACTAAAGAAGATAAATAGACCAAAGGGGGTAGTGCTGTTTCCAAGGTACAACAATTTCCGTTTAATTTCTCATTAACTCTTTTTAAAAGAACATATGTTTCTACTTCACTCTTCCAACCATCTTTCTATTTTCTATTCTGCAGTTACTATGTTTAAAATGCCTTTTTTCTAAAAACAAAAGCGAAAATTCAAAGAAAAATGATCACTCCTAAAAGCCAAGAGAAAAGCACAGCAAGGTTATGATGAGCCTAAACTCACATCAGGGTAGAGTAATTATGATAATATAGCACTTTGGCAGCAGGGTAATGGACTGAATATGCCCCTCCCAAATTTGTATGTTGCGGCCCTAACCCCCGATGTGATGGCATTTTGAAGTGGGGTCTTTATGTGATAGAGTTAGCTGAGTCCGTCGAGGGGTGGGTCCCTCATAATGGGATGAGTACCCTTAAAAGAAGAGACACCAGAGAATTTGTTCTCTCTCCTTTTTCCGTGTGAAGACACAGTGAGAAAGTGACCATCTGCAAGCCAGAAAGAGTGTTCTCACCAGACATAGATCATGTTGGTGTTTTAATCTTGGACTCATGCCTCCACAACAGGAGTAAATCAATGTCTGTAGTTTAAGCTATTCAATCTATAGTATTTTGTATGATGGCCCAAGCCTTATCTTCACATTCCCACCCCAATATAGTCTTACTTTTTTTTTTTTTTGGAGGTGCAGTCTCTCACTCTGTCGCTCAGACTGGAGTGCAGTGGCCGCTCCCGGCCAACGCAGCCTCGACCTGCTGGGCTCCGGCGATCCTTCCGCCTCAGCCTTCCCAGTAGCAGGAATTACAGGCATGCGCTACCACGCCCGGCTGATTTTTTTATTTATTGTAGAGATGAGGTCTCGCTGGCCAGGCGGGTCTCGAACCCACGGGCTCAGGCAATCCACTCATCTCAGCCTCTCAAAGGCGCGGGATTACAGGCTGAGCCACCGAGCCCGGCTAGTCTTACTTTTCAATGATGCCATAAGTTAATTGAGATTTCATCATTAGTCACCATGATCAATATAGTAGCTAATAAATGCTTGTAGTTAACGAGCACTTAAAATGTGGCTAAATTGAGATGTGCTATAAGTGTAAAATACATGTCAAATTTTGAAGACAGTACAAAAAAACCCTGATAAAATATCTCATTAGTAATTTAAAAAGTTAATTACATGTTAAAATTTATATTGGCTTAAGCAAAATGCATTATTAAGATTAATCACAACTACTTCTTTTTTGCTTTTTAAAATTTGACTACAAAACGGACAGTCTTGTGCATGGCTTGTAATGTGGATCGCATTATTTTTTTACTATACAGCATTAAGTTAGACACTCTTTTCTCTATTAAAAACCAAGGCCTGATTAAGAAAGTAAGCTTAATGATCAGTCACATCTTGGTACTCATGAACTGTCAAAATTTAAAAGACTTTTCTAAGGATTAATTATTAAAGGGGAGAGTCAGCATATGTTGGAAAGAATTTGAGACATGAGATATTTGCACAAAGAGGAGAGCAAGGGAGCTTGGAAGAACCATTTTTGTCCAGTTCATAGTGAGTCAAATGTTATCCAGTAAAGATTGCAGTCACTTACTTATAGCATACTAGAGCTGGAGAAGTCTACCTATATAGGTTCAGATAAAGAAAATAAGACTTCGGATATAATAATGTATTTTTTTTCTATGCATCTTTATCGCTTGTCAATTCCTTCAATGTTTACTGCACTTTATTTTCAAACATTCAAACTCATCATCCATTTAAGTGAAATCTAAATAGTATACTCAGTTTTATCCTTGACACTGAAAATATTCAAAATAATATCTAAGCTTCTGAATTTTTTGCTAAAGAAAACCCCTTACGATGACAAGTGTTTGTTACTCATTTCTCTTGTTTTAGAATAGCTAGTGAAAACATAAACGTCATCCATGACCAGCCATGTGGAATGCTTAGAATTATAAAATGATTGGTTGAATTACATCTTAACATTAAAAAATAACTCAATAGATGCAAGCTGCTATATATGGCAAATAAAACAAATATATCATTTTATATCTTACAATGACATTTTATAATTTAAAGTGAATCAGTATAAGTAAGACTCTGTATTGCTTATATACTAGCATAGACAGACTAAAAAGTGACTTTACAAAGAAGAGCAAGTACGCTAGAGCCCTAGATTCCCCACCTTCCAATGTACCAAGTTCATAAAGGTTACATGTTCCCCATTATCAAGGCAATTTTACCTTTCTTTTTTTGTTATGGATGATAATTCGTATTTGGTACTGTTTATTTTGGCAATATATACTGGATCATATATTAGATATAAGTTCTCTTTGGACCTACACAGGAAACAGGCTTTTTAAAATTTTCTTTTTTGTTTTCTAACTGTCTTTAGGATGTCTGTTTCTCCTCAGGATTGTACTACTGTGTTAGTTGAAGAAAACAAGGAAAAAATAACAGAAGTCAGGTTTTTATTACATTGATCTAGAAAAATATGGCATATTTACATGTACGCTGCTAGGGCATCCAGGACCTTCCCAGCCTTCCACTGGCAGAAGAAGTCTCTAAAACAGGAGGCAATTCAATGTACCACACTGCCATATGGAATATAAAAGACCAAACTCAAGGACAGCAAAGATGCAGCTTTATTTTATCCGTACTCTCAATTGTTCAATAAAAAAATCTACATAGTAATGACTGCATATAATTCACCCACATCAAAAATCCCTATTTTTAGGTAAGGGATAGGTTTGTATTGGCAGTCTATCCATTTTTTCAAAATCCATAAAGTGGGAGTTTTAATTATTTAAAGTCAATAATGAAAACCATCATGATCTTCAGCACTGATTTGTTAAAAAATCAGGTTTAAACTGATCAGTGTATCATGTTCTCAACCCCAAGAGCATTCATTTTGAATTAGAATTTTATTTAATTTGGACCAATGAAATGTAGGAAGGTTTTCTGCCGTGAGTTTGAAATATTTCTTCACTGGTAATTGAGAGGAAGAGGAAGAGACAGTCTTTGTCATTCAGATGTGCCACTGGGACTTCTGAGCCAATTTTGATGGTTTGAGGTTAAGACCATGAAAACTAAGGGCTGAGATGAGAGAAATGCGATTAAACGAAGTTTGACTCTTTCATTAATTAAGTCAACTGTAAATATGACTCTATTTCTAGGTTTCCATCCATAGGGATCAATACTATATTTTATTTTATTTCCCTCTTTTTTTATAAACAATTTGAGTTTGATTTTCGATCCACCTGTCAAAAGCAACTTAATCTACCCAGGGTCTGAGGCAACTACCAGAGTGTATTGCCATGCAGGGTGATCTATACAGCTGACCTTAAATATCAAGTCATTTCTTTTATTACCAGAAGCTATATTGCCAACCATGTTGCCTGGTCTGAACAAAGATACCATACAAGGAGTTCAAGGTCATTGACAACCATGGAAACAAATAGAAGGGCAGTGAGAGTAAGATCATGGTACCATCGTCATATTTATAGTGGTCTTTTATTACTGTTGACATAGCTATGCTAACAGAATCCCTTTTATTTGAGAGCAAGAAAGGTAACATGTGTTTTAGTAAATGAGACACAGCTATGCTTGAGTCTATTATTCTGTCTCCAGGGGCTCAAGAAGCTACTCAAGCTGTGCATTTGTGGTTTATCCCACCATCTGCTATTCAAATGTTTCCTATTAACCATGACCACCAGTGGTTTAACCTTTCAGTATCTTTCAAATGTTTCATTGGCAGACAAAAAAAAAAAAAAAACCAAAAAAATGTAGCTAGGATGCACACACAAAATCCATTTTGAGGCCTGTATTGTTCAGCTAATAGATCTGTCATCAATTAAATAAGGGTATAAGTTAGATGTGTTGCATGACCAGATACACTTCTCTGTTCTGAATCAATCTATCTACATTGCTAAAAGGCCATGAAATAGCTTCCTCCGGTGATATTTTATTACCACCGAGCTGTAAAATTTAACAGCACAGCCAACATTGTCTGATATCTACCTCTTAGGGAAGAAAGGGACAGTGTGGAAGATTTAAAGCTTAACCAACAAGACATCCAGAAGTAGAAAATGAATGCTTAGAGGGAGCTTTTGTTAGTTAGAACTAAAAATCACAGCTGAACAAAATGACTTTCCCTTCATAAAAATAGTTGCTCGACATATTTCAAATCCAAATGCTTATTTCTTCCTTCATAAGAGCATACACTTAATGTAAATTTGTTCCATGCTTTCTACTTTAGCTGAGGAAAAGCAGCTATTGTGTTACAAATCAAATCCCTTTACACAATATCTTCCTTTCACTCATTTGTAGAAAATGCAAAGGATATCAGAGTTGTCAGAATAAAAAATTCTTTTTTCTTAAGAACAACACTCAGGAGCAGAGTTAAGGGCAATAAAAGGAACTTCAGAGACTAAGAAGGGAAGCCCTAAATTGTTTGTCATTGCTGTGTGGGAAAGATAAGACAAGTCAAGCCTGAACTAGGGTTATAATAATATGTATGTAATACATTATACTGGCAAAGCATTGGTAACTATTACATATATTTAAAACGACATCAAATTCTCCAGTCCTGTTTGACATTCTTGCTGTAGAAAACAGCATATTTTAAAGAATAGTGTATAGGAGAGCATGACTCCGGTTCTCAATGAATAGTTTCATCCTGATTTAATTCTAACAAAGTGGGGCATTTAGAGAAAAGCACAGATAACAGATACTTTTTAGTCAGTGTTACTGTGGTTACCAAATCCTTTGAGAAAAAAAAAAAGTTTAATTTAACAAATTTGGACCTGGTAGCTAAGGAATTGGGGGAATCTCTATGACTCTCCATATGACTCTCTGAAATACAGGCCCCATGGATGGGCATGCCTGATCACAGAAGAGGGAAGAAACATAACTGAAACTGCAAGAAATAACTTGCTTGTCTCCCGCTTTACTGGGGACCTTTCTCTTGTCCATTTTTCATTTGGAAGCCAGATTTTTTCTCTAAAAAGGGAAATCACTTCATATTATGCCCTGACTTAAAACCATTCAACAACTTCTTTATTTGCAATAAAATCTGAATTTTTTATGGTAGTCTACAAATTGTGTTATGATCTATCTTACACACACTCTCAAAACCAGCTCAAATCATTCACTTCTACTTTTCTCCCTATTTTTTACTTGTTCTCCTTGAAATCCAGCTGCTCAGGCAGTTTAAACCTTTATTTTAAAAATAAAATGCTGAGACACAGGTGGTTTTTAACACTTTAACTCCCATTAATCTTCCCTTTCAATCCTCACATGCTGATTCTGCTTTGCATAGTTGAATTTTTCTCATGAATTATTCCTATTTAAGAGACACTTCAGGAAGGCTTCTAAATCCTTTCTGCCTAAAATATCCCATTCTGTTTCATTCTGCCTCCTAGTGTCTTTGTGGCGGCCATCAAAATTTGTAATTGTTCGCTTTTGTGTTTCTGGTCAGTTTTCACCTTGGTGTCCGACAACATTAAGGAAGTGTTTTAGAAAGCATAAAAACTTAGCAGACAATTATTTTTCCTAGTTAAAATACTTTATTGCTTTTACTATGTTTTCATAAATTACAAAGTCATTAATTTGAGGCTTTTATTATCATACATTGAATGACATAAGGTGTAATCTACTGAGTTGGCAACTCATAGCTTACATGTTTTGTAGTGTTCTTAAATTTACAAAATCTAAAAAAAGTTAAGAAAATGAGTATTAAATCTTAAATATACTGATGAGATTTCTAAGAGAGTTTCCTTGGTTAGGAGGTAAACACAGATAGTTGAATGGGTTGAGTTTTTAATTAGTTTTGAAAATGTAGAGCAATGTTGAAAGTTTCGCATTAATCCTTTTTCTAGAGCAAAGTATGTAGATGAGAGTGGATGAATGAAGATGGGTTGGATATAATTATTAAATTAGTCAACTAAATCAATAATGGTGAGGATATTCTGGTTTTATAAACAACTAGAAAATGACAAATGTCACATAATTACAAGGATAGCTGTTGAAGAGAATAATTACTACTGATATAACCCTTACAGGAGTCAGTAAAGTAAGGAAAAAATAGATAGATGTATGGATGGACGAATAGATAGATAGATAGATTGATTGATTTAATTATGAGGAAGGAATCCCTCCCCCAAAAACTGGAATTATCTTTTGGAGGCTGAGATACTTGTAGTACTCTCAGAATTTGTCCCTCTGAATCAAATGGTCAACCAAAATTTCTGTCTGGAAATTTTGCGAAGGTGACATCACAATTTTCAGAAGAAACATTCAGAGTTGTGACAAAAAGGTGACTGGTTTTTCCACCATGACAGCACCTGCCCATCCCATCTATGTTGAATGAATGCAGTTTCTGACCAAAAACACCAGCATGACTCCCCCTACCTCCCATCCCTTACCCTGCCTAGTCACAGATTCTCTACCCTAGTGACTTTTTTGTTGTTTCTCAGAATGTAAAAAGTCCTCAAAGGGAAATATTTTGATGATTTGGAAGAGGTGAAACAAAAAATGGCAGAAGCACTAAAAGGCATCAAAACTGATGAATTTAAAAACTGTTTTGAGCTGTGGAAAAAGTGTTTCTGTAGGTGTAATGCATCAAATGAAGAACATTTTGAAGGTGATTGAAGTTTAAACATGTTAGCATAAATGCATACATTTTAAATAAATAAATTCCATTTTGGAGACCCTCCCTTTTATTTGATAACAGAGAACCCTTGGAAAAAGTTATAAGTAAAATCACCCTAACAAGTAAATATGAAATGGATAGGATCATGCTCAGTGAGCTATTGTGAGTTATGTGAATGGATAGAAAGAAAGTCGGGGAGGATAACATTTATTAGGAAGTTTTAATAGCATTTGCCAAGAGACTTGATAAAGGCCTTAGGAATATCCAACTGAAATCAGCTAGTAGATTTTATTATGGACTAAAAATAATAATGATAAACAGGTCAGTTAAAAAAAGAATTGGTATTTCACTTTTAATAATAGTGGTATAGCTCTCACCAAACCAACCCTTCCAGATATTAAAACTAGTACTGAAAAAAAAAAAAATTGGAAAACTGAGAAGAGTTAATACTCAAAACAAGAAAAAGGTAGGGAGTCCTTTTTCAATGTTATGGTTTCCTGCCTAAGGGCAGGCCTAAAATTGGATACAAACTGAGACGCTTACTGTATTAAACGTCAGAAAGAAGAGTTAAAGATAAACACAGTAGCTGAAATGTAATAATCAACTTCTGGGAAAGGGTAAAGATATAGAGGATGATATCCTCAGATTTTGAAAGTAAACTCTGCCCCATCTTTGCTTGACCCCTAAATTATTCAGGTACAGCACAGAATAGAGTTCAAAAAAGACCAGCTAAGATCAAAAGCTCTAAGCACCAGTTTTAGCTGCTTCTCACCACAGGAGAAATAGAGCCTGAAGTTTAAGTTCAGCTAAATTAGTGTCCTGTTAAAATTTTTTAAAATAGATAAGTAAATCAAATCAATATACTTCAAAAGAAGATAATGGATTCTGGAATCTACACAGTATATCATTCAAAATATACAGGATACATTCCAAAATTACCAGGCATGTAAAAAAAAAAAGGAAATTGTGATATACTCAAAATAAAAGGTGATGAATTAACACTTTCATGACCCCAACTTGAAATCAGCAGGTGAGACTTTTGGAGCAGCTATTATATTTATGTTCAAGAATGTAAAGAAAAATATCCTCAAAAGAGAATATTGAATAGATAATAAAAACAAGTAAAATAATCAAATAAAATGTCTAGAGCTGAAATCGCAATATTTGAAACAACGGCAAATATAGTATTTGAATCAGCTTACCAACAGTTGGAAAATGCAGAATAAAGAGACTGTAAACATGAAGACAATCCAATCACAATCATCCAATTGAAAAAAAGATTTAAAACATTTGGACAAAAGTCAAAAAACTTTACTGATTTTGGCGCTAATATAAAAGTCCCAGAATAAAAAAAAGATAATATCAGATAGAACAAAAATGAAACAGAATGGCTAAAATTTTCCTCAAATTGTCGAAAAATTATACATTTACAAAATCAAGAATCTACAAATTAAATTTAATGTGCCCAGTGCTAGTTAAATACAAAGCAAGCAAACAAAAAACACAAGTAGGAATAATCTAGGAAACGGAATCATTGAAAACCAACGATAAATAAAAAATGTCAGTGTAACCAGAGAAAAATCACACATTACACATAATATAACAATATGTTTATCATTGATTTCTCATTAAAAACAATAGAGGTTAGAAGACAATGATTATATCATTGAAATGCTACAAGAAAATAATGTTCACCCTAGAATTCTAAATAGTGCAAAAATACTTTTCATAAATACAGGCAAAACAAAGACAATTTTAGATAAATAAAAGTTAAGAGAATTCAATAAGGTATCCAAGCAATTCAATGATGAACAATTTTTAACAGATATTGCTGATAAAATTGATTATCCAGTTAAAAAACTGAAGCCCCAGCTGGGCTCCGTGGCTCAGCCTATAATCCCGCGCCTTTGGGAGGCTGAGGTGAATGGATTGCCTGAGCCCGCGGGTTCGAGACCCGCCTGGGCAGCGAGACCTCATCTCTACAATAAATCAAAAAATCAGCCGGGCGTGGTAGCGCGTGCCTGTAATTCCGGCTACTCGGAAGGCTGAGGCGGAAGGATCGCCGGAGCCCAGCAGTTCGAGACTGCGGTGGCCGGGAGCGGCCACGGCACTCCAGTCTGGGCGACAGAGTGAGACTCCGACTCAAAAAAAAAAAACAAAAAAAAAAATCAAAAAAAAACAACTGAAGCTCCAACTCTAACTGAAATAATACACAAGAAAATTAATTCAAAATGGTTAAAATCATCAATGTAAATAATAGGATATGAGGCCTCTTTAAAAGTCATTTGACAATATCTGGAGATAGCTTCATGATGTGAGGGTAAGCAAATATTTTTCAGATGGTTCATAGAAAGCAACAACCATAATTGAAAAAAAAAAAAAAAAGAAAGGATGCTACGTAGGAAAGCAGTTCCTACACAGCAGTGACTACTGTATCAGCTAGGGTGATTCACTGCATTTCCTAGTTGAGGACCACTGCACTAGGGAAACTCTCCAATCTTATATAATGAACGACTGGCAAACCCATCATTCCCCACCCCCCGGAGAGAGACATTAACTTTACTATCCTAGTCAGAAAACAAATCTTTCCTCTGATTTGGAAGGATACATTTTCTTTATTACCTTGAAATTCTTCGGGGATGTAAGGGGACATTCACTTTTTAAAAATTTTCCTAGAGTATATTTTTTAAAAAGCTGTAACCTGCCTCAGAGCAGTTTTGTAAATTTCACTCATGTGCAGATATGCCAGATCAATAGGGAAATGTCCCCAAACAGTAGGGAAATTGACTTTCTCAAAATGTTAAGAGCTACTCATTCGAAAACATGAAGAAGAAAATGAATAGACAGGACATAGACCAGGATAAAATATTCATAAAATATATATTTACAAAGGATTACTCTCTAAGACATATAATTGCAGCAGCTTAATAATAGAAAAGACAGACAACTATATTTTAAAAAGAAAGCTATACAAAGTTCTCTAAAACACTCAATATTGATATTTGAGGTGATATTCAAATTAAAAACTACATTGAGATATTATTACCCACCTGAACGACTAAAATAATAAAGGCTGCAAGAATGTGGACAAATGAAAACCATCAAAGGATACTGGTGGGAATGTAAAATGTTACAACCATTTAAAACATAACCATCTTGACAACTTGTAAATTGAAATATACAATTATACTCACAAACCAGCAATTTCACTTGTAGAAACAAAATGTTGTACATTCACTGGACATGAATGTTTATAACAGCTTTACTCATAATGCCAAATAACCCAGAACTGTTACACTGTTTTATTCATTAACTCAACTTTTTGCTTCAAACTCTTCTTGTAATTTCCAATTTTCCCCTTACTGAAATCAGACACACTAGTACTAAGTTGAAATTATAGAAATGATAAGCAGTATTATTAGTAGGCAACCCTTGATTCATTAATACTTATTATTTAAAACACATGTAAGTTTTGAGAATAAGCCTCTGGAGGTATTTTTTTTTCCCCCTCCAGAAGTGACTGGAAAACTACCCTGAAGGAAATTTATACTCGTGTGTCTTAAAAGAAGCAGTTTTATCAAGGATTGATTTTAGAACCTTAGAAAGATTATTATCCAAAGACACTGAAAAAAGGGAAAAAAGTTAAAATGAGTAGTCAATAAATAGAAGAATATTATTACTCAAAGCAAATTTGATAGTTTATTGATATACATGCTTTAGATTGACCTCAGCAATGTGCAGTTACATAGGTGCTTTCTTGTGGATTGACCTGTGTTTCCTAAACACGAAATAATGACTTTTGAAAAGGACAACTTAAAAGTATGAATAACATTATGCAACAAAGAGTAGAAGAATTTAAGATATTAAGTGATGATTCTTTTGAAGACTAAACAATTACATCTATGTATTCCATATATATGCGTGTCCCTCTATAAAAAACAGGATATCTACAGCAAAAAAAGATTCAAAGTCATGGACAAATTTCTTATGGAAAAAATTATAGATTATTGTTCAACTACTAATTAGTATTTGCCCTTGAGTACCATACAAATTTCAATTTTCTGGATTTTAATTTCTTCACATTGATAATAAATTGCATGCAATAATTGCTAATGTGTTGCCAGCTATAGATATCACTAGCATTTCTGTACAAGTACAACAAAGAAAAATTCCTAGATTCTCCTTTGAATAATATTGCATAAGGCAGTGACCACTACACAGTACCACTTGGAAGTATTTGGCAATTTGGTAAAATTGACTCTTTCGTTATGTTCTTCTAGGAGAATTCCTGAGACAGGATCTGAATGTAAGTAGTTTGAGAGGTGTTTCCAGAAAGCAAAAGTAAGGGAACAGGGAAAGTGAAAAAGGGAGGGAAAAAACCCCTAAAGGATATGCTCTTTAGAGCAGGTTATCCCTCAAGGCAAGTGGGCTCAGTCTCACTGGGAAGTTCTGATTAGCCAAGCATAGCAATGCCTTAAAACTTCCTATGAAACCATGTTCTTAATTGGTTAACGGCTGCTGCTAGGGAATGTTAAATCCCAGGAACTTTTGGACTCTTCTGAGGGAGGACTGGCAAAGGTCCCAGGAGAAAGCCTCCAGGCAAAGAAACAGAGAGAAGTTATTAAAATGAATGGGAACTATCCATCAGCCCAGGAAGCTGTCAAGGGGTCTAGAGAGACGGCATTATAAACTACAAAGTCAATTCAACTTCATCATTTAAAGCATATGAGCGTATATGTGCATTTACATACATAAAGTGTATCCATATATACTACACACATATGTACAGTAAAATGTTATTTATATGAATACACAGAATAATTGACACAATGCAATGTACCCCCACAAACATTTTTAAACCTTTCCTCTAATTATGCATACTTAGAAATCACAGGATCTATTTTGATAAAAATGAAACAGGAATTTTTAGAGTTTCCAAGGATTCTTATTAATTTACCAGAGTGTCCATTTTTGAGACTCCAAATTTTATTCTTTTGTTTTAAAACATTAAATACTCAACTTACTTTCAGTGGACATCAACTTGTCTCTACAGTTTATTTTATTTGGTTTGTAATATTGTTAGGAAATTCTCACAATGCTTTTATATCTGAACATATGTCTGATGACGCTAAGCTTTTCAAAAGACTCACCTATTAGTACAGATAACCTACAAAAACATTAATAAATTAATTTTATGTCAAACATCTTAGGAAAATTTTGCAGTAACTTCAAAAATTAAGATATATGAATATTACACAAAATCTATTAATATCTATCTATCTATATCTGGTTGCACACATATTATTAGATTTATAATTTCACATTTAGTCCGTTGTAAAAAAAAGTTTAAACTTTCCTCATGTTTTAGATTGCTTTACCAATGAGATATTTTAAGAACAAAAATTCATCACTCCAAAACAAAGTTAATCTGGAGAGAAGTTGAAGACTAGCAGAAAGGGTGAATTAAAGTGGTATATGTTATAACTTGCTTTTAAAAGACATATGGAAAAATACACCCCTTTATTTAAAACTAATTTTTTTAAAAGTGATGTCAGAGGTATTCTACTTTATCAAAATACCTATTATATAACAAGTCACAAGAGATCTGCTTTTGAAATCTTACTAAAACATCATGCCCCTAAGCAGAAATAGTAAATCAAATTCAGATTGAGGCTCCTTAATATTATAAAATGACTGTATTGAGAATGAAATGGAAATACATTTCATAGATGATGAGAGCCAGAAGAAACCTTAGAGACAACTTAACCCAATTATTTTCACCAATTTGTACTCTTTTCAGGCTTCAGAAACCTTTGGAAAAATCAGATCAAAGCACAATCTCTCTTCCCCACTGAGAGGCTCCAGATTGCCACCCTGAATCCTTTTGAGTTCTGCACACCACAAACTGGTGATCAATAATCTAGTCCTGCTATAATTTTCCAGATGACAAAACTGAGTATCACAAAGAGTAAGTTATTGACTGAAATTGGTGGCTCGATGTGTGGTGAAGCTGGGTCTGGAAGTTAGGTCTCTTGACTAGTTCTTGTCTGACTAGAATATCGTGTGCCCCGTTCCAAAGGAGGACCTGCTGCAGGTTGTAGCTAAATAAAACCCACGTCAACTAGATATGAAAGTACTATGCCAATAAATTTAAATTGTTCTTTAATTTACTCTTGTTTGCTGAGATGAGGTTTTCATGAGGAATGGAAAAAAATGCTGCCTGTATGGTACTAGACATCTCAGGGTTGATCTCCCAAGCATTTAGGAAGCAAAAAGATCCGTTATTTTAAGAAGGTAAATTAGTGCCAAAAGTACTTTCAAATGATATTCACATTCTGTAACAACATTCTAGAAACGTCTAATGCTTTCTATGACACCTTTTATGTTTCCTTTTCTTCATATAGAGCAGAGTGATTAACCTGTAGTATCATAACCATTATTTGGTAATTTGGTAGACTACTCATAAATGTTACAGTTTTAGAAAGGCAGGGTAAAGGTCATGTTAAAACAGAAAGATTTCCTTTCAACATTGTAAAAATTATGTGGCATCCTTTAAGAGACAAGTCACGTATTAATGAGTTCTTTTTATTTATATATTTAATTTATTTTCTACTTCATATTTCGGTTTAATTTCTGCTTTGAAAACTGAGTCTCTTTTTAACTGGTATTGGCAATATTTAGTATACAATAAGTTAAGAGTAAAGTAGAAACTCATGGAAATATGGACGTAAAGAGATCAGGAACTAGTTTAATGACACCCAAGAGTACATCAATAGCCAAGTCTAACTTAATATAACTTTGATCCACTTACACTTATGCCTTCATATATGCTTGTTAGCATACTAAATGACACATCCTCTAATACCATGACAGTTCCAGCCCTGCCCGTTTATAGTTATAAATAAAGTAGCACCCCAATTCACTCATTTCTTAGAAATAAGCCATCCCTTTAACAGAATATTCCTCCCTTTCAATATTGTGACTCACAAAAAACCACAAGCTGAAGACCCCAGCAGGACACTTCCTTATGTTCACCCACACTTCACCCTAAAGTGAAATGTGTGCTATTCTGTTACTTTCACTTCTAAATTTGATATCTTGATACTTTTGATTCACTCTAAAATTATTTTCTGTGGTGAAGTCAAAGAGGTGACGAAACACAGATAGCAAACAATATCCTGGTAACATTACCACTTGTAAATATTGTAGATAATTGGGCTTTTAGTAAAACTGTCACCTCTCCTCCTAGATCACTGTTGATTTGTAATAAATTGGACAGTTCTCTGAGGGACTTACATTTTTAGCAATCCCTCTTGGAGTAATAGTTATATTGTGTTATAAAATATTTTACTTCTGTAAAATATATCTATATCTAAAGTGAATACCTATAGAAGCATAACATGCCACAGTAAGATATATTGAAACTGCATTTTTAGTTCTGACTTTTGGATATGCGCTTTCATTCTGTATTTGAAGCGGAAACATAAATAGCATCTCAAGAATTGTGTATTTCAAAATAGACTACTTCAGTCTATGTTTCTAAATGTTCTGCCCAAAACCTCACATGATACAACTTGATTAATTACATTCATTCTTCATTTTGCCCTGGCTGTCTTATATTTGTTTCTATGAACTCCTGGACAATTATTTAAATGTTCAAGAAAGAAGTTTATAGACTTCTGTGTCTTGGCTTTCTAAAAGTTGTTTAGGTTTTTATCTTAGAAATTGCAAATTAATTTAAGCTAAAAATTAAAACTCTCATATTAAATGAGAAAGAAAAACAAAATCCTCCAAGGAATTTAGATTTTTTTCTTACATCAATGTTATCTGAAAAAAAGCCTAATACTTTTTACTTTAAAATTATGCTATGCAATACAAGTATACAATCTTCCTTTGTTATATAAAATCAGTTTGTGAAATTCAGAGGGGTAGAGTTTAATGGGTATAAATAGATTAGACTTAGATATAATTTTGAAGGGAAAATTTTAAAAATATTTGCTTAATATTTATAAGTCAAGAATTAGTCAAATATGTACTTTTTCTATGTAAAGTATTTTGGACTCTTTCCAGACATAATGACTCAAAGTCATCTACCTAAGTAATTTAATAGAAACATTTACTTAAATGATTAAATGAATCAAGAAATCTTTTCATATGAATCTTAAGGTTTTTGTCATACACAGAAACTCCACAAAAGCCTTGGCCCAGAAAATGTAAAGACTTTAGATTCATCATTTCGTTTTTGCTGTTATTGCTTTATCATTGAAACTTGAAGAAAAAGACACACTGTAATGTTAGCACTGCTGAAATTTGTTATTTATAATTCTGCACAATACACAATACTGCCTTGAATTTGTATATCCAGACTTCCCATCTGCTGTATTTCCAAACTGCAGCTCATCAATGACATGTGAAATCAGATTACAAGATGAAATAGGATAAAATGCAATGGTGAAATTTTTAAATTGATGTCATGAAGAATATGTGTTGTTTATAGATATTTTTCCAGTTGTGTGTTTCTGTGTATCTAAATACTGAATCTTTATGCCTAATGTACTTTTTAACATAAGCTAAGACCAAAATTCTCAAAACACCAACACATTCTATATTAATTTAAAACATATCTGATAAGTAATTTAATTAAAGCTAGAGTTTAAAAATGTGTCATTTTCAATAGTCAGTGTGAGCTTTATAATCTATATTGTCCATATTGCTTTCCTCTTTGGCATTTTCTTCTATTTCCTAATTTTTCCCTTCAGAGTAGTTAGTATTCTCTGTTTTGTTTTCTAATATTTATCTGGACACTGAATTTTCTTTTAGTAAGCATGTGTCAGGTCTCTATGATGTGTCTAGACTTGTGTTAAACATTGGAGATACAAGAAAGGATGCATCATAATGTTCATCTTTGACAATGCCAATTTACTGGAGAAAATAGAAAAAGTAAATAAAAAATTATTTCTCAGCTAGAAGTATCATTAAAAATCATTGGAGCTGAGTACAAATGAGAAAGAATTGACAGAAGTCTATGTTTAAAAAATTTTAATAGTAAAAAAAAAAAAAAACACAACTTTAGACTAGAAAATTGATTCCCTGATAGGCAGAGATAAAAATATTATGAAGTTACTCGAATAGGAAAAGGAACAAAAATAGTACTGAGGTTTTAAGGTTTAAATGGCATCTGAATAGCCTGTCTAGTTCTGTGTTACCTGCCTCAGAGGAAATTCTTTCAGCTATACTGATGATATAGAAAACAGAAAATCTTAGTCTTGCTGAATGATTTATACTGTGTGAGAACCCGTCTTTTGTGCTATTTTACCATTTCTCTCTGTTGGTGACTGAACTATAAAATCTTGTGACTACTTTTGTGATATGAATTCAGAGATGTCCTAAATTTAGTTCTTCCTTTGGGAAAAAGTCTGTACAGTCCCCTAGGAATCCTAAAACTATCCAACATCTACAAGATGTAAACCTTTTTTTTCTTAGTCCTTAACAATTCTTAGTGCACTCTGATTCATCTCTATAAATGATCAAACTTAAGAAAATATATTCTCACATGCTTCTTGCCATATGTACTTCAGAACTCCATTTGCTTTTAAGAATTCCTCAAAAATATCCCCAGAATAAAGACAGGATTAGGGACAATTCTCTCATTTAGTAAAATATACCGAACCCCAACACTGTACCTTGGCACTGAGGATGAAATGATAAACAAAAAACTGACATAATTCTTTCCTTTCTGGAGTCTACTTTGTGGGATTAACAGTGAAGTTGAGACAAACAAACATAGCTTGGAGATTAAGGGGGAGACAGGATTGTCAAAAGAAGTTCTACTTTTGACTGATGTGATTCCATTGGAACTGTGGTAAAGACCATTAGAGGAAGACCAGATTTGGGGACAAAAAACATAAACTGGTATGGAAATATTTAATTTAAGATGTGTTTAAAGTTTCTTAACGGAAATGTACGAGCAATTGAATATATTGTCTGGAGCTAAGATGGGGTGTCAGGAATGGAGATAAAAATAATTTACATCTGATCTGTTGAAACAGCATTGTGAAGATTTTCAAATTATAAAACTATAGAGTGGAAAATAAAAGGCTTTTGATGTGTGTTTGAGAAGCTTCAACAGTCTCATAAAAACTGCAAAAAGAAATTCTAGCATGTATTATATTGGAAAGCACAAATGTATAATAGCCCGGAACATGTTAGTGCAGATGCATTTATGGCTTATTTTTTTCTGACTTGTGTTATGGCTATTGACACATGCCATGCCCTATATTGTCAGCTTCTTGAGGTCAGAAGGCTTATTTGGCCAATTTCTCCATAAAATGGATGATAGGATTTCAATACAAAGGTCACTTTTGGAAATGAAATTGAGCAAACATGTATTTTAATTCACTTCTAAAATATTTCAGAACATACTTTAAATGTTATTATTATGTCTTGAGCCATTAAGTCATTAAGAGAATGAGGTAAGGCAAATTAATCACTTTATGTCCCATATTCACCATTTATAAGGAAAAGCATTTTTAAAAAAACACTGAGCTTATTATTGACCAATTCATATTACAAAAATACCACAATTAATAATGGATAATACTGCCAGGGACCTAATAAAAAACACTTCTTTTATCACCTCTTAATTTGAGAACTGTGGTAGATTGAAGGGGGCTGGAAATGTCCCCTCCTATTGAAAGAGGATCTATGTCTCCTACTCTGGCATTTGGTTAGATTTCTGGGACTACCTGACCAACAGCATACAGTGGAAAGCATGTTCTGTCAATTTATGAATCCAGGCCTTAAGAAACAGATGGCTTACACCTCCAGTCTTGAAGCCCTTAATTTTGGAGTCCAGCCACCATGCTTTGAGGAATACCGCACTGTGAGGAGTTCCATAGAGAAACCTACACAAGGAGTAGCAAGCCAACAATGCCAGCTGAGTTCCCAGCAAGTATCAAATTACCAAAGGTATGAGCAAGTCATTTTGTGAGTACATCCTCCAGGTCAGTTTACTTCCCCTGGTGCTTTGTGGAGCTGAAGTGAACCACTTCCACTGAGTTCCGCCCAAATTACAGATTCAGGACCAAGATAAATTGTTGTTTTAATTTTAGTTTTAGGTTGTAAGTCTTGAAATGATTTGCTACACAGCAATAGATACTTAGAAAGAGAATATATTGAGATCGGAATAAAATCCTTGTAACTATTAGAGCTGCATTGGAGAAAGTGATTTGGCTCTATGGACATAGGTCTCTTAATCTCACAGTTCCTCAATAGCTAAACTTTGGAAAAGTCCAAGGACAAATTTAAGTTAACAAAGCAGATATCAACATCCAGAATTACTAACTCCCCACATTCTGGAAAAGGGGGAGAAAGAAGAGATTATAACTCCTGCAAGAATCACTTCAAAGAGACAGATGAAAAGTTATCACTGAAACCTCATAATTTATAGGTGTTGTGCTAGACTAAAAAGAACTAGAAAACAATGCTATACATACCAGAATCATAGAGGGATATGTTTATTGCATTGTAAATATCTAGTATTTCATTTTCATAGCCTTAAATATATTCCACTAACAATGGATATAATTTGGGGTTTACCTTACTTATTTTTGTTTGGTTGTTTATAATTATGTTTAATAAAAATAGCACAAACATGTTCTGGTCGATGGAAGTTGGAAATAACAAATCAGTAAAAGGAAAAGATATGTGTGTATGCTTTACATTTATATATTTTGTGTATTTGAATAAAAGTTTTTTAGAGTACCAAGTTTAGAATTAAATTTTTCAGCTAGTGATTTGTGTTGAGAATTCTTCATTGGTTACTTTCCACACTTTATCAAGGACTTACACTTAAAGTTATTTCTACACAATGCTTCTTCAATTAGTCATCTCTTCTAATTTATATAAGCAGGTTTGCATATATATTTTCATGTCTGTCTTTTGTTTTCAGTGAGACTAATCTGCAACTATGACTACTCCCCTTCCTTGCATATAAGGGAAGGCATTAATACAAGCTTATTTTGCATGTATTGATTTATTGTTCGCATATCATTGTGCAGCGAGATGAACCTAAATATGTTTTACTTCCAAAAAGAGATTTAGAAAAAATATGTTTTCATTCACCACAATTATGGTAAGAAATATTTTTCAGGAGATGCATAAAAGTAGTAATATTTTAAGAGAGACTGACACATACTTCATAATTACCTTTGTTCTATTGCAGCCCCTTACAAATTTAATTAATTCACACTATTGTAAAACCTAAATATGGAATATAAAAATCACTGAGCACTGAAGAACGTAAGCAGATATCAGTTTTGTCATCCAAATCACTCAAATCACACACCTTAGTCAAACATATGAACATTATCTCTTTTAGAAAATACAAACTAAAATAGAACATAAGAAAACATGAGCTTACCCCATTAACATGTCGAGTCATTTCACCTCTTTGAAACATAAATATGATTTAACAAATCATCTCTTAAGAGAAACAATTCACCATTTGTTAGAACACAAATGATTTAAACAAATAGAATGAATTATGGTCAGTTATGGACAGAATTATATTTTCAGTGAGTTACTACTTTTTTCATTTTTTATTTTACTACAGAATTTGAGAGACTAATGTATTTAAAATATCCCCCTTTTAAAAATTGAGGTCTCACTCTGTTGCTCAGGCTGAGGGCAGTGTCAGGATCATGATTTTATAGCAGCCTCCAACCCCTGGGTTCAAGGGATCCTCTAGCCTCAGTCTCCCAAGTAACTGAGACTATAGGTGCACGTCACCATGCCTGGCCAATTTTAAAATACTTTTAGAAACAGGGTATCACCATATTTCTCAGGCTGGTCTTAAACTCCTGAGCTCGAGCAATCCTCATGTCTCGGCCTTCCGTTGTAGGTGGGAGTTACTGCACCTGGCCTAAAATATGCTTGATGGTATTTCACCTGGAAACTATCCATGTCCAACTATTCAAACCTTGTATACCATCTTACCAAGAAAAAATGTCTATGACACCCTCTGCATAAATTAAAATGTATTCATTTTAATATCATTCTATTATATTGAATTTATATTCGATTATGAAACTAACGGTTAAGTAAATAGGCAGATATCAGAATGTATATTAGATCACTGAGAATTATTAAAGTATGTCAGATGATCATTTCATCTGTCTCGCTAACTTTACACTATTCTGTTTAGCTTGCTTGAATTTGCCCATCTTCATAATACTTGATATTTTAATCAGAATAAAAAGTCCAATTTAACTTTATTTTGCCTTAAAGGCATGTTAAAAGGATGAACTGGTCCTTCTGATGTTACCCATCGTTGTCATTTTAAAGTTCATACTTTTATTTTTAGATTATGGAATATACTTTCCTAAAACTACAAAGTAATATTTCAATGTAGCCCACAAAAGTTTATTTAATAGCAATAAAAATGAACAAAAAATAGGAATCTGTTATTTTCTATCTTAAGAATAGGGAGATAAAGCCGGGCTCAGTGGCTCAACCTGTAATCCCGCGCCTTTGGGAGGCTGAGGTGAGTGGATTGCCTGAGCCCACGGGTTCGAGACCCGCCTGGGCAGGTGAGACCTCATCTCTACAATAAATCAAAAAATTAGCCGGATGTGGTAAGCGCACACCTGTAGTTCCAACTACTTGGAAGGCTGAAGCAGAAGGATCGCCGGAGCCCAGCAGGTTGAGGCTGCGGTGGCCGGGAGTGGCCACTGCACTCCAGTCTGGGTGACAGTGAGACTCCAACTCAAAAAAAAAAAAAGAAATGGGGAAAAAAAAAAGGATAGAAAATAAGGTATTGTATAGTATTATAATAAATGTTCATGGTCCACTTATGAGTGAAAAAATGTGGTACTCAATTCTTTGTTTCTGTGATAGATCACTGAGTATTATGACTACAAATTCATCCCAGTTGCTGCGAAGTCCATAACTTTGTCCTTCTTTATGTATATGTATCACATTTTTCTTATCCATAAGAAAGGATTGGCAGTAGTGGGAAACTGCCAGGAGAGGGACATGCACATAACATAAATAAGGGTACCTGATCTCAAACTTGGCAAAGCGAGGACAAAGGGAGGTTAAAACATTACTTGTATGATGACTACTTGTATACCTGAGTTGTACTCCACATCTTTAAAATAAAAAATAAGAACCTTAGAAAATACGTGAGATACCCTTATGGAAATTGGAACTGGCAACCAACTCCTGATCAAACCCCAAGCGCCCATGCCATAAGAGATAAGATAGACAAGTGGAACCTCACCAAACTGACAAGCTTCTGCAAAACCAAAGAAAACATCAAAAGAGTGGGGAGACAGCCCTGGGGAAAAACATTTGCTAATTGTAAGACTGACAAAGGCCTAACATCTAGGATCTACAAGGAATTCAAACGTGCTGAAAAGAAAAAAAAACAAACAGCCCCACTATAAAGTGGGCAAAAGATATGAATAGACAGTTCTCAAAGGAAGACATACAAGCAGCCAACAGGTACACGAAAAAAGGTTCAGCTTCACTAGTCATCAAAGAAATGCAAATTAAAAACTATACTGAGATACCACCTAACTCCAGTCATGATGGCTATCATCAATAACTCAAAAAACAGTAGATGCTGGAGAGGATGAGGAGAAAAGGGAACATTTCTACACTGTTGGTGGGAGTGTAAACTAGTACAGACTCTGTGGAAAACAGTGTGGCGATTCCTAAAAGATCTAAAAATCGACCTTCCATACAACCCCGCAACCCTCCTACTGGGAATATATCAGGAAGAACTCAAATCACTCTATAAAAGATACCTGCACATGTATGTTTATTACAGCATTGTTCACAGTAGCAAGAATATGGAACTAACCGTACTGCCCATCCAAAGAGGACTGGATTAAAAAAAAATGTGGTACATATCCACAATGAAATATTACACAGCCATAAAGAAGAACATGAACTTCATGCAAACTGGTGGACTTAGAGTCTTCAATATTGAGTGATCTATCATAGAAACAAAGAACTGAGTACCACATGTTCCTACTCACATGCAGACCTTGAACAATTATTGTAGTATTATTGTAATATTATAAGAAAAGTATTGTCTGTAGCCGGAAACTGCCAGAAGGGGAGCGGGGAAGCAGGATTGGCAGTACTGGGAATCTGCCTGGGGAAAGGGGGCACACGTCACCATCAAGGGACCCTGAGTAATGAACATTTGTATACCTAACCCTGAATTGTACCCCACATCTTGAAAATAAAAAAATAAAAGAAATAAAATAAAATAAAATTTAAAAATAAGGCATTTTGCTAGTGTTCCTAGAGTTCTGTCCAAATCTACTTGAATTTCTCAAAAGTCTACATACCCTCTCAGACAGTCTCATGGTACTAACCATTATATTGATGCTAATAACTCTTAATCTGTGTCTTTAGAAAAAAACCTTACAAAGCAATTAATACTAGTGCAAAAATTATTAAAAATGTCTGAACATCTCTGGTTTACTACAATTTTAGAGATATTTATTAACATAGATTCCTTTTGAATTACTTAAATTTACAGTGGAATGAATGACATTAAATAGTTCAGAATTCTGAAGGTTTTGTCTTTCTTTCCCCCCAATAGTTTCCTACAAAAACATTACCTAGTATCTTATTATTGTCTAATTTTGAGCACACAGAAAGTCTTATGTGCCATGTTATTTCCAAAACAAACTGGTCTGTGATTGGAGACAGATCAGAAAGACAAGAAAGATTCGGTGGGACAGATATCTCCTCACCTCTCTCTCTCTCTCTCTTCCTCTCTCGCTTCCTCCCTTTTCTTGCACACACACACACACACACACACACACACACACACACACACACACAATATGTATATGTGTGTTTCATAAGTCATAACAATTTGTACTCTACAGTTATAAAAATGGTTAATCTCAAGATGATTCTCCATTCTATCAACAAGTACCACTCCCAACATGATTGATTCCAGTTCTGTAGTTTAAATATCATCCATGTGATGACGCTTTCCAGTTTTATCTTGAGAACCTTTCTGTTCTTTGAATTTCAGACTCACACATACTCTAAACTAATACTAATTCTAGTAGTCAGTTCTACTAGACATATTTTCTAAATGTATCTGGAAACCAACCACTTATCACTACCATCAATAGTCATATCCAAACCATCATGATCTCTCCCACATAAGCAGGAATTACACATTTAAAAGGGACATTATTTTTGTCACCTTTCTCTCACAAAAGATGCATTTCACAGTCATAATAAAATCCCAAATCTTCTAATGGATCATTAGAACTTACCTAATCAAACCTGTGGTTTTCTCAGCCCTTACCTTGTATTATATCTTTATCTGTCCACTTATTCCTCTTCAAGTCTTCTGGTTTGCTCTCTACACTAAGTCATTCTCCTATTTTTACATATATGAGGTCTTTTACCCTGAGTCCTGAAACTTCTTCTCATAGACCTTTATGATTTCTCTATACAGCAGTCACATGTTGCCTTTTCAGACAGAGCTTCTCTGACATCCCTACCTGAAATGGCTTTTACATTTCTCATCTTAAAAATATAAACTTTTACTTTTACTTCAACCAGAAAATAAACTCAAGAAGGGCTAGATCTTTATCAGCTGCTAAATTCTCAGTGTTGGAACACAGTAGGTCCTTAAAAATATTAGTTGAATAAATATCATGTTATATTAATTCTGGTCTGGACACAAGATTCCCTTTTCATGCCCAAAAAACATTTTGTGGTAATATATTTATCTCTCTTATTTTCCCTTAAAAAACTGATCTATAAGATTGGCATAGTGACCTAAAATGAGGAGTCAGCCAATCCCAATAAAGTGAATATAATGATGAAATCCCCTCTATGGTCCTCTATCAGAGTCATAGCTCTGAACACAAGGTAGATGGCAAATAAATATTTGTCACATTATTGATGCAATCAGATTTCATTTATATAACTTTACTTTTGCCACTAATACCTTCACTAATAATAAATGTTATTGACCTTCCTTGACAATCTTCTATGACAAAACTCACTAAATTTCCCTCAATAACCATTCTCTCCTTTATTTTAGTAAATAAACCTTTAAGTTTTAGCTGTGCATATGGCCATCCAGCTTAAATTTATATTTCTCAGTCTTTCCTGCAGATGGTGTGGCCATGTGCCTCAATTTTGACCCAAGATACGTAAGAGAAATCAATGTGCTAACATTATGGATCTTTTGTTGTTGTTGTTGTTTTAAGACATTGCTTCTCCTCTGGCACTACTTCTCCTTTTCTCATAAACTGGATCATGGAATTAATAAGAAGGCCGGATATTTTCTTTGTCCCTCTAGACTCACTCTCCACCATTTCTCTGTTCCGTGCTCTGAGAACCTGGCCTTTATGGATTCCTAGGTTCTCTGGCTTCTAATGGGTTCAATGGGAGAATGGCAGGTATGAGGAGAGAGTTATTCTTAAAGGTTCTTCTGTGTTAAGAGGCTGTATTCTGTTCTCCAAGACCTTATCTCCTGAAGGACTGTGTTCAGTCTTTCAGTTTGTGGCTATCCTTCCTGGGTAGCTAAGCAAATATATAATGACTCAATCATTACTGGGTTCATTTAACTGTATCTATACCTTTGTAAACAGTTCCTTTATTAAACTCTTTTCATTTGTTAGCTTCTGTGACCCTGACTGACACAGTAAAGAGTACCAGGAGTTGCACCAGAAATCAGATCTTTAAACAGGTTTATGGGATAAGTTTGTTCAAATATCTGAAGTCTTCCTTGCTGGGAGGAAAAAGGACACAAATAATCTGAGGCAAATAGAGTCATCATAATTGTTTGAATTATCATGTATGACAACATAGGATAGAAATACAGATAGATGGAAACGTAAGCACCTAGAGATCAAGTGGCTGTGGCATTTAGTTGTTTGCAAGACCATAGTAAATATAAAGATTGTGTGATAAGCTGATTGCTTCTGACGGCTGTAAAATGATACATAGGAAAAAAATACCAAAATATTGACTTTTCAAGTCAAACTCCAACACTGGACAAAAAGTTTGAAAACTTCTGTGAGGAAGATAAGCGTGAAGATCAAGTCCTGAGCCTGATTTCATGGATTGCAGAATTATTGCATCAATTAATTTTGTATCCTTACCTGGTTTCTTATGTTAAGGTAGGCAAAGTGATGAGGATAGACTGAAACTCTGATACTGGGTATGAGACACTTGAAGCTAAGTAACTGAACCTTTAATTAATGCAAAATCTTCATTTCTGGTAAAAGCAGTCTGGTCCCTTCTTTCTCAGGGAGTCAGAGATGTCCTACCTGAAAAAAATATTTAAATTACTGTATGCACCACAGTTGTCTTTATAGAAGGATTATCCCTAGAACCCACCCAGACAAATTCAATTTTTTAAAGGAGGTAAGGGTTCTTAGCCTATTTCTGATACAAAAGTTCAAGACCTGTTAGAAATCCTATATGCCTAAATTGTTGCCTTACATTGTCAATTTTGATCAACATGAACCCGACAATCATCAATTAGATTGTATTCTGAAGGTGTTGGAGAAGCATATACAACATGAGACACCAACAACCTGAATTTCTTAACATGGGTGCACTTACTCAGAGTCCTGAATTTAAAGTGTTGGTTTAAGCCGGGCTCGGTGGCTCAGCCTGTAATCCCGCGCCTTTGGGAGGCTGAGGTGAGTGGATTGCCTGAGCCCGAGGGTTCGAGACCCGCCTGGGCAAATTGGCGAGACCTCATCTCTACAATAAATAAAAAATGAGCCAGGCATGGTAGCACGCACCTATAGTTCCAGCTACTTGGAAGACTGAGGCGGAAGGATAGCCGGAGCCCAGCAGGTTGAGGCTGCGGTGGCCGGGAGCGGCCACTGCACTCCAGTCTGGGTGACAGAGTGAGACTCCAACTCAAAAAAAAAAAAAAAGTTGGTTTAAGCCATGGGAGAAACATTTTTATTCTGTGAGGGGCCTAACTGCTTGGCCTAAAGTCAATTAGGATCAAATGTATCCATTGTTCTGGCATATTCTAGATGAAGGAATATACTAGGTCAAGCATGAGAGTATTGCTATGGATCTACTATATGTAAACTAAGACGGTCTTAAGCCATAACCAATGAGAAGGCTGGGGGGCATTAGGTTCACTATAATAGTAAAAAAAATGCCTTGGTGAAAGGAACAGCAACATCTTTGAAAAATTCAGGGGCGACCCTCTTCTGTAGGTTAGTTATAAACTTGGGGAATATCACATTTAGTTTAGGCTTTTAATATGAATAAAAATAGTAGGCAAAGGTAAATAAGGAAGGTTGAGGTCATTTAATGGCACTTAAGATCAGAGACAAGGTGAGTCAGATACAGTGTGGTAACAATTAGCAACCTGAGAATCATGTCATTCAAAGTGTTTTGACCAATAATTTCTTAATAATAGCTGATTGATTCCAAAGTTTCTCGAAATAAAATAAAAAAACTACTAAAGGGTTTGATATATTTTAGAAGACTTTTTTTCTGAATGTTGAAATAATGTCTATCATAGTAAGAAATAAAAAGTTTAAGATAGTAGAACTGTCTTCCACACTTACAACAATATAGGAAACCAATATCAATATCACCTCTCTAGGGGAACTGCAGATATTAGAACATCTCTCAAAGTAATGAAAATACAGAAATGATGATTTCTCTAAAATCCTTACTTAATTGATTGGCTAGTCCAAAAACCAAATGGCTCTTAAGGGGGAGAAAAAACTATAGGTTTGAACTATACTTCTCAAAGTGTAATCTGTATAAAAATTACCAGGGACTCTTGCTGAAAGTCATATTTTGATTGAATAAGTCTAGGAATAAGTGTCATATTCTCCATTTCTCAGGCATTTCTGGGAGACAGACACAAGAGCTACTGATTGCCAGTTAAATTTTGAGTAGCAAGAGATTATAAAAAGCTTAAGCTGGTGGCATTGCTAGTGGTTTCTGTGGTTCTAGATAGGTTGTCATTATTTCAATAAAATAAGGACAACCAAAACTTATTTTGGCCTTTATTTGCACCACTAAAGGAAATCGAATCAGTTGACTTTCATGTATCAGATGTAATGCTCCATGCTTGTCAATTGTATTGATAATTGTTATAAACTGAATGTTTTTTCCTCCACAAATTTATATATTGAGGCAATAACCCCCAATGTGATGGTATTTGAAGAAGGGCTTTTGGGAGGTCATTTATTTAGATGAGACCATGAAGTGTTCCCCTATGATGGAATTATAAGGAAGGGAGGAGACTTCTTTCTCTCCCACCAATAAGAATAAAGCAAGAAGGTGGTAGTCTACAAACCAAAAATAAAAATAAAAATAAAAAAACCTCACCAGACACTGAATCGGCCTGCACCATGATCTCAGACTTTTAGTCTTTAGAACCATGAGAAATAAATGCTTATTGTTAAGCCACCAAGTTTATGATATTTTATCACAGAAGCTTGGACTAATTCAATAATCTTACAATAATTGTTCTTTATAAATATGAGGTAGGAAGCACCATATATATTTTAATAAGAAGCAAGCATTTCAGAGATGAGGGATAATTCCCATTTATGGACTTAATAAAAATCTTAACATTACCCTAGCATCACACACAACATTGCTTCAACCCATTTTTTTTTTCAGCAGATAAAGAGTTACAGAGCTCACCCCATCATATTAGTTGACATTTCCTCATACCCTGTCACCCAGAAGTAACCGTCTTTTTAAAATGGTAGATTTACTTTCTGAAGGTCCTTATAGGAGGCTCTTTTTTAATTTAAAGATGTGGTGTACAATTAAGGGTTAGGTATAAAAGAGGTCATCGTACAGGTAAAGTTTGGACCTCCCCTTGTTTGGTTTGAGACAACACTTATTGGAGCTGTGTCCTTCCCTGCCCCGCCCCCCTGGCAGTATCCTGCTACTGCCAATCTATAGGATGCGCTTATAGACAACACCTTAAAAGTTTGTCTTCTTTCCCATAACCAAATGGGCAGAGGCAGTGGAAATGTCTTCTATCATTATTATTTCAAATAAACTACTGGAAGAGTTTTTGTTTTCTATCACTAAGACCTCAGTTCATTTGAAAGTTCCAGTACCCAAGAAAGAAATGCTTTTGCCAGTAAATTTAGTGTTGTTAAATGGTCCTGGGTTTAGAAGGTGATGAATTTGGTCTCCTCAAGTTTCTTCTCCAGAAGAACAGTGGTCTCTCCAATGTCTGAAATGTGTGATCTCAATCACTGAATAAAAATTTGGTGCAAAACAGCAGGTCAAGGATAATTAACTATGTGGAACAAAGGATATTCACCAAGATACTTCTTGTTTCTTTTTAATTCATAGAAAACCAATGAAAACAAGACCAATAGATAATTCAAAAATGATTTGGGTTAACCAATCACATAAAGAATCTAGTCCAGCTAAGGTAATAGCAGAGGGTAAAAGAAACACGGAATAGGGAGCAGAGCCTATTGAAGCTATGATTTATATTATAGTTATTCATTCCTCATTTTCCTTCTTTTCCCCCCTTACCTTATATAATAAGTGATGACAGTAGCTGAAGTTTGTTGGCAGGTCAGACTGAGATAAAATCGACATTAATCTTTAATGATATAATATCATCAAAGGGACTTAGTTTGTTGTCCATTTTGTGGATACATATATTTTTTTCATCCAGAAAACATGACAAAAACGACTTCTGATGAAGAAGAGTAATGACTTATGCATTACATGTTTTTTCTCTTTACCCATTTATTACACTCTAGACTCTGAGAAGTTGATTTCAAGAACAACATCCACAGGTTTCTTGTACTGAAAAATGCCGAATGTGTCCTCCACTGGGACACACGGGCAGGGCGTCAGAGGGTGGAGGAAGAAGGAAGCCAGGTATTCACCTCTCTGGTTCCATTCACTGCATGACTGTAATATGTTGGCTGCTCACACCACCAAAGATCACAGCTCCCATTGGACAGCCTTTTCTCACAGATTCTGGTAACCATTTTCTCATCTTGTTCCTTCAGGCAAGTTACTCAAGGTTCCCTGTCGTGACCCTCCTCTTACATGTTTCCCCAAATCATTTTTGTTTCCTTTAACCTGTTCTTGCTGCTGTAAGTTGTCCCTTACCAAACTCATTTAAAATATGCCAATGAATTCTGCCCTATGTTTCTTGCTGAAGCCCTGACTGATACTCTGTCAGAGTCAGGTTTGAATATGCAGACAGTGTAACACCCGAGGTGGTATTAATAGCAATGCCACAAGATGAAAGGAACCCATGTTTGTTCTTGAATTACTTGCTAAGCAGAGCTCCCTACCCTCTCTGGACCTCTTACTCATAAGGCTATCATATGAAATAGAAATATGTAGTCAATTACGTGAGGCATTGTATTTTTTAAAACATTTCTGCCTTAACAGCTTAGACTGTGTCCTAATAAATACACCTACTATGTGCCCAGAATTGACTTAAAGAATTTACATAGAATTTCTCATTTAATATTTATCAAATTTTTAGAGGTGGCCATTATTAATCATGTTTTATAAATGAGGAAATTGAGCTTCACAAGCACTGAGTAATATGCCAAGTCCACAGAGCTAAGTGACAGAGTTGAGAATTGAACTGAAATTGGTTTTATTTCAAAGTTTGGAATATTTCTTTCGCAATGTATTCCCTCCTTAAATAGAATTGCAGGACTCTCTCCAGGTTTCAGTTTCTTTGGTCTCTTCAGAATTTACCTAAATTAACACTTTTCTCTCATTCTTTCCCAATTTGTGCTATGCTGTGCTCAGAATGTTCTGTAACTATGGAATCTAAGAAACAATCATTAAACTTTACTCTCACAACTAGTCTATCAATCTTTTTTGAAATACTGATAAAAAATAAAAAGAAATAAGGTATTTTTTGTACAACACATGTAAGGTCATCTTGAAATTTATGTTCTCTTCTATAAAGTAGAGAGTCAATAATGATAACACAAGCTGGGAATAGATAAAGACATTTATCAAGGATCTACATCTTTTGCTTGAACAAATGGGGGGGAGATTCTGTTAACTTTAGTTGAGGCTTTTAAGCTGCCAACCGACCCTAATCCTTGACATGTTTGACAGTTTAAAAAAAAAGTATGCCAGCAAAATGATGCGCTTTACATTTCAAGGGCAGCATTACAACAAGCTTTTCAACTAATGCAGCCTTGGATCATTAAAAAATCTCTTAAACACAACATTGTAGTGTTTCATTTTAACTTTCCATGTTATTTTTCCTCCTGTGCTTTGACCTGATCTTTTCCATATTTTGTTCTCAAGTGTGCTTTAAGGTAACTCCAATTACTAAACAAGCTACTGGAACTATTGAAAATATTGATATTGTGACTTCTTCAGTGTCTGTGGAACTCTAATGTCAGATCTGGTGAGTAGAGACGTAAGCATGTGCCTAATTATTTTCATAGTAATTATATAAAAACTAGAAAAGCTGAGAGCAGAAATAATTAACTGGAATTTATCCTTTATGCTACATATGGCATCGTACTATAAGCATTTGAGATATGTTTGAAGGTAGAGATACTGGCTTATAGAATAGATTGTTCAGTGCTTTCACAAATTCAGAAAACTACCAGGAAAAAACAGATCTGCTGAACATAAGAAGTAGTTCTTATGACTAAATTGTTAATTTAGGTATTGACCAATACATCTTGAAAATTCTAACTATTTATTGAATATTTTATGGCAATGAGAACTGGATTACAGAAGAAAGCCTGGATTCTGACCTTAACTAAATGACATAGGTTTTATGACCTCTATATTCCGGACTTGGCCCTGGAGCTTACACTTGTAATTCCAGCACTTTGGAAGGCCAAGGTGGGAGGATCACTTGAACACTGGAGTTCAAGACCAGCTTAAGCAATATAGTGAACACTCATCTCTAAATACACACATACATACCTACATACATAATTAGTGGGGCATGATGGCACACAATCATAGTCTCAGCTACTCAAGAGGCTGAGGCAGTAGTATTGCCTGAGTCTAGGGGATAGAGACTGCAATGAGCTGTCATTGTGCCACTGCACTTTAGTCTAGGTAACAGAGTGAGATCCTAACACACACGCGCGCACACACACACACACACACACACACACACACACACACAAATGACAACACTATCTTATATCTAGAGTCTCCTAGAGACTCCTCCTAAAGACTCCTGGACTTAATAAATTAATTTGGTAAAATTTCAGGGTACAAAATCTATACCCACAAATCAGTAACGCTGCTATACATTGATAGCAAGCAGACTGAGGTCAAATCATTAACTCAATTCCATTT
This sequence comes from Cephalopachus bancanus, assembly GCA_027257055.1. Lineage (NCBI taxonomy): Eukaryota > Metazoa > Chordata > Mammalia > Primates > Tarsiidae > Cephalopachus > Cephalopachus bancanus. Next base: position 3,452,146 of record JAPVLO010000074.1, read on the forward strand.
CCAATAGCAGCCAAAAATTTAAAAATCTAGGAGTATATTTAATCAAAAGAGTTCTCTAAAAAGAGAACTACAAAACTTTGATGAAATAAATTATAGAGGATACAAACAAATGAAGAAACATCCCATGCTCATGGATTGGAAGAATCAATATTGTTATAATGACCATATTACTCAAAGTAATCTACAGATTCAACACAATCCTTATCAAACAACCAAAGTGATTTTTCAAAGAATTAGAAAATACAATTCTAAAATGAATATTGAATTTAAAAAAAGAGACAGATTAGCAAAAGTACCTAAGCAAAAAAAATAAAGCTGGAGGCATAACATTGCCTGACTTCAAATTATACTACAATCCTGTAGTAACCAAAACAGTATGGTACTGATACAGGAACAGATACACAGATCACTGGAACAAAACAGAGAATTCAGACATAAGTCTAAGTACCTACAACAGAATGATCTTCAACAAAGCAAGCAAAAAACATACACTGGGGAAAGGACATCCTGTTCAATAAATAATGTGAGGAAAATTGGATAGTAAAATGCAGAAAAGTGAAACTTGATCCCTAGCTCTCATTATATACAAAAATTAACTCTAGATGTATTAAAGGCTTAAATGTCAGACATGAATCCATAAAAATGCTAGAAAAAAACCTTGAAAAAACTCTTCTGGGCATCGGCCTAAGCAAAAGATGCGTGGCTAAAACCCCAAAAGTAAATGCAACGAAAACAAAAATAAATTAGTGGGATTAAACTGAAAAGTTTCTGCGCAGTAATTTTTTAAAAATTTTTCTTCTTTTCGAGTTGGAGTCTCACTCTGTCACCCAAGCTGGAGGGCAATGGCATGCTCCCTCCACCACACCCTCGACCTGCTGGGCTCTGGCGATCCTTCCACCGCAGCCTTCCAAGTAGCTGGAACTACCGGTGCACACTACCACGCCCAGCTAATTTTTTTGATTTGTTGTAGAGACAAGGTCTCGCCAAGTTGCCCGGGTGGATCTCAAACTCCTAGGCTCAGGCAATCCACTCGCCTCGATCTCCCAACGTGCTGGGATGACAGGCTGACCCGGCCTCTTCACAGTATTTTAAATCAACAGAGCAAACAGGCAACCTACAGAATGGAAGAAGATATCCACAAATTATACATCTGAGAAAGGATTTATATGCAGAGTCTACAAAGAGATGAAACAAATCAGCAGACAAAAAACAAATAACCCTACTAAATGTGAGCAAATGATATGAACTAAAATCTCTCAAAAAGATATACAAATGGCCAACAAACATGAAAAAATGCTCAGCATCACTAATCAGGGAAATGCAAATCCAAACCACAACAAAATATTACCTTATACCAGACAAAATGGCATCATTACAAATAAAAAATAAAAAATAGATGCTAGCAAGGATGCGGAGAAAAGAGAATATTTAAAACTGCTAGTGGGCATGTAAATAAATACAGCCTCCATGGAAAGCAGTATGGAGAACAAAAGTAGATCTACCATTTGATCCAGCAATTCCACTACTAGGTATCCATCCAAAAGGAAAGCGGCCATTCTATAAAAAAGACACCTTCACCTGCATGTTCATTGCAGCACAATTTGCAGTTGCAAAGATGCCCATCAAGTGATCAATGGATAAAGAAAGTGTGGTATATATACACTATAAAATACTATTCAGCCACTAAAAAGCCACTTTGATGGAATTGGAGAACATCAACTTAAGTGAACTAACTGAGGAACAGAAAAGCAAACACCACATGTTCTCTCTTGTAAGTAGGTGCTAAACCAGGAATCCACAAAGATAGAACATGGTATAATGGACACTGGAGACTCAGAAGGGAAAAGAGGAAGGGGTGGAGGGATGAAAAATCACCTATCAGCCGGGCTCGGTGGCTCAGCCTGTAATCCTGCGCCTTTGGGAGGCTGAGGTGAGTGGATTGCCTGAGCCCGCGGTCGGAGACCCGCCTGGGCCGGCGAGACCTCATCTCTACAATAAATCAAAAAATTAGCCGGGCGTGGTAACGCGCGCCTGTAATTCCAGCAACTCAGAAGACTGAGATGGAAGGATCGCCGGAGCTCAGCCGGTCCAGGTTGCGGTGGCCGGGAGCGGCCACTGCACTCCAGTCTGGGCGACAGAGTGAGACCCCAACTCAAAAAAAAAAAGAAAAATCACCTATCGGGTACAGTATGCACAGACAGGGGTGGAAAGTACACATAAAACCCAGACAGAAAACTATTTTTATCCCCTAACACTGAGTCTTTAAAATGTATATATAATTATCCTTTGAAGTCTTTTCACATCTTTATTCTAGTCCATGGGAAATATGTGTGACCAGTAGATAAAGAGGTACATATATTCACTACAGAGGTATATATATTCACCACAATTAACAAAGGGAATTTATTTAGTTCCAAGAGGATGACACTAGTACTTGACCATTCTCTGTGAACATGATATGAATATCTATATGGACACATAAAATATAATTTCTAAGTTATTTACTGAGCACATACTCCATGCTGAGCAATCTATACATGTTGTCTCAGTTAATTATGACAGTGTCTCTTGTGTTAGTATAGCAAATTCATATCACATAGTAAGTAGAGCCAGGATTCACTTTTCTGTTTCCAAAGCTCATGACTTTTCATGTCTCTTTCTTTTAAAATTATGTGATAATATCTATTTTATAAAAAATAATATTCATGTTTAAAAAATATGATACATAATAGCAAAATAAATACTTTGAGTTTATCACCCCAAAAATAGAGTATTTCTAATAGCAGTACAATTATCTGTAAGCACGTGGAGTTAATTATCATTCTAAATGATTGTTTTCCATTCTATTGCTATTTTAAAACCTTTAAAAAGTTTTTATCACATGTGCAAATACTATTAAGCAATTTGCACCTGAGTTATACTTTTTTTTGTAGACTTTTAAAAATTGTGTCATCATGAATATAGTCGTTTGCTCTAGACTGGGTTACTGATCAGCTCTTGAATGTTTACTACAATGTCAGGTACTTATCTTTGTCCTGCACATATGCTAGTGAATCAGAGACAAAATTCCTTTCCTTCATAGAACTTACATTCAACTGATACTGATAGTTTATTAAAATTTATTTTTATAGGCTAAAATATGCTCAATTCTCATGAGTGTTCTATATTTGCTTGAAAAGAGGACATAAATACACACACTAATAATATATATTATATATATAATTGGTATTTAATCAGCATGCAATATATGTATATAATATATATATACTAATTATTGGTTCAGGGCACTGATTATTTGTATGAATGTCTCATAAACCAAGCTAGTGAATGTATTTGACATTTGTACCTACTTTTTAAGATATGTTTGAAAGAAATAAGTTAAAATCTTTGTACTTATATGTCTAAATTTCTTCTTGACGTTTTATCCATTTTAATTTTATATATTTTCAGGATATTTTTCTAGTTTTATGTGTTTATGATGTTATAACTTTAGGTTAATTGAAAATTCAATATAAGTACTTAATATTTTTAGCTAGTCTTCACTTGTATATCCTTTTTCTTTTCCATTGGTTTCCAGTTTCATGCAATTGATATGAAATGTGTTTTTTACAAACAACCTATAACCAATCTTTTATTTTTTAATTTTATTTTGAGATAAGGTCTCACTGTGTCGACCAAGCTGGAGTGTAGTGGCAAAGTCATGGCTCACTACAGTCTCTAGCTCCTGGGCTCAGACAATCCTTCGCCTAAGCCTCCAAAGTAGCTTGCACACTACCATGCCCCATGCCTGGATAACTTTTTTTGTAATATTTTGTGGAGACAAGTTTTCATTATGTTGTCCAGGCTAGTCTTAAATTCCTGGTCTCAAACTCCTGTCTTGGTCTCCCAAAGTGTTGGCCTTATACGCATTAGGCACTGTGCTTGGCTATAAATAATCATTTAAAAACACATTCTGATAATTTTCTGTAAACTTAGAATATTTACATTTATTGTGTTCAGTAATAAATCTGAACTCATGCTTTATTCTGCATATTTTCCACTTTTCTTGCTGCTTTAAAGAGACGTCTATTGCTTTTTTAAAATTTGTTTTTCTGTGGTTTTTTCTTTTGAGTGAATTGCAGTTTGGAAGTTATGTAAACTTTTCATTTTTGAATATTGATTCTTCTAATTTTGTCTCAAATATTCATTGTGATACACATTAGTTGATTTTTGGGAAAACATGGCTCTCTTGAGTAGCAAGTCCCTTAGAACACTATCTCAGGACATACTCTTCCTCTTTTACTTTGTATTGTTCTTCACCACTTAAGTTCTACCACTTTTAGGCCCCGTTAATTAGACACTATCATTTTTTTGTAATGATGAGGATTTTTTTAGCTTCACTTACAAGTTTAGCAATTAATCAGATCACCATTTCTTCTTAAAGCTTATTGCTCCAGTAGAGAATCTATTTGTTTACTGTACTTCATAGTCTTACAGTTTTCTTTCTTGCCATTAAGATTCTATATTTGTGTATCATCAGCCTCTTTATCTATTTGTACAAAACAAACACTTCAGGTGGTTTTTCCAGCATCATCTGCTAAATATGTTCTCCTTTTCCCAGTGGTTGTTATGGGTGGCTTTATTGAAGATGAGTTGGTTGAGAGATTGAATTTTTTGCTTCTGGATCTCTGTCTTGTTCCATTGGTCTATACGCCTTTTCTTACACAAATACCAGGATGTTTTAGCTACTGTAGCTTTGTAGTAAGGTTTAAAATCTGGAAGTGTGATACCCCCTGCTTTGCTCCTTTTGGTGAGGATTATTTTGGCTATTCATGTTCTTTTTTGTTGCTATATTAAATTGGACCTCTACTTATCACCATATACAAAAATGGATCAAAACCTAAATTCAAAACTTCAAGCTATAGGAACCCTAGAAGAGAACACAGGAAACACTTTTATGTACATTAAAGTAAGCAATAAATTCTTAAACAGTTCCCCAAAAGTGAATGCCATAAAAGCTAAGACAGACAAGTGGGACTTCATCAAACTGAAAAGCTTTTGTATAAAATCATTAGGAGAGTAGGGAAACAACCCACAGAATGAGAAAAAATATTTATAAATTATGTGTCTGACAAGGGCCAAATATCCAGGATCTACAAGGAACTCAAACGAACTGAAAGGGAAAAAAACCAACAACCTTATTAAAACGTGAGCAAAGGACATGAATACACACTTTTCAAAAGAAGACATGCAAGCAGCCATCATAGACAGGAAAAAATGCAGCCTCACTCATCATTATAGAAATGCAAATCAAAATTATGATGAGATACCACTGAATTCCAGCAAGGACGTCATCACCAAAAAATCAAAAATCAGATGCTGGTACAGGTGCAGAGAAAAAGGAATGTTTCTACACCATTAGAGGGGGTGCTGGCTAGTTCTGCCTCTATGGAAAGCAGTGTGGTGAATCTTAAAAGAACTAAAAATTGACCTTCCATACAATCTAGCAATTCAACTCCTGGGAATATACTCTGAAGAACATAAATTGTTCTACCAAAAAACTACCCCCTATGAAGTTTATTGGAGCACTATCCAATAGCAAAAACATGGAACCAACTCTACTGTCTATCAAAAGTGGGAAGTATTTAAAAAAAAGTGGTACATCCACATGATGGAGTATTACACAGCCATGAAAAAGAATAAAATAATGGACTTTGCAGCACATTGGATGGAATTGGAGACCATCATACTTAGTGATCCATCACAGAAACATAGAACTGAATACCACATGTTCTCACTCATAAGTGGGACCTGAACATTAATCACATTATCAAAAAGGAGGGATCAGTATGTTATAACACAAAGGGGGCATGTAACAACACAAAAAGTACCCCCTACTTACCAGGTGAGATCCAAACTTCACCTGCATGCAGCCTACTTGTATCGTTAATACTTACTTGTACCCCCAACTTTATAATAAAATAAAATTTAAAAATCACATCAAAGAATAGTACCTTAAAACAACAAAATGGCCTATTATGTCAAAATGTAAGAGCTTTACTGAATATTTTTTGTCTGTTTGGTTGTTTGTCTCACATAGTATCAGCTGGAATTACTCACGTGGCCGCATCTACATAAGTGCTAAATTGGGATTAAAAAAATTAAAAAATCCTGCAAGTCTTCTCTTATGTCTGAGGCCTCCCTGCTACTGAATAACATGACAACTCTCCCCACATGGCTTTTCTCTCCACATTATCTTCGATATCATCTCCTGTCTGCATGGCTTCTCTTGCCAACTGGGGTTGGCACAGGGTCACTTCTACCTCTTTTTATTGGTCAAAACAGAAGACAAACTAGCTGGAATTTGAAAGGAAGGAAATAATTCCACATTTTGCATACTCTAACCAAAAATATTTTCTTTTTTTTTTTTTCAAGTAAGCAATTGTGACAGATTAGGTCTATATGATAATTTATATGTTATAAATAAGGGCATCTTTTTAAAAAAAAGAAAAAAAAACAGTAAATCATTAAAACAAGGAAATCTGATTAAAGTGATTAGCAAATTTACCTGTCTGCTAAGGTCATTTATTTGCTTAAGTGTCACTGGTGGGAACGAAATAAGTTACAAACTTCCTATTAACCCTATTTTTCCCATCATCATAATTCTCTCTGATGTTCACATCAACCCCAATATGACCAGTAAAAATTCTATCAAGGGAGTTATTATTATTTTTGTTTTAGTCTCATTTATTTTGTTTTGTTTTAACAATTATACATATTTTCAAATTTGAAACTGATTTTAATGTGATTTTTGAAATATAGTTATTTGTTTATTATTTTTATTTTATTATATTCTTTTTCTACTTCAAATATTGCATACTAGTTTAATATTCTCTACTCATTTTAGCAACTAATGTTTTTAAGATTAAAAATGTTATTTTTTTTCCTGTGGGCTATTATTCATAATGACTGTCTCTTTTTTTGTATTCTTTGATTTTGAACATTTATTTGAATGATATTCATCTACGGAAAGCCTGGAAACCTAAATGTAGGGTAATTATAATGCAAAAATTAATAGATTTTGCAGCTGCATCTTTGTAGGGAAACAATAACCTAGAACCACTCCAACCATTTTCCAGATTCCAAGCATTGGGTAGAGTTCTCAGGTTTGCCAGCTTTCTTTGGTTTTGCCTTCTTTGCAGTATCCATATTATAGAGTTGATGTATCAGCTTTGAGATTATGTCTACTTTTGAGTGTTTTTTTGTAAAATTTTTTTTCATTTATTCTTTTGCAATTTTCATTTCTTTCTAAAAGCCTGGCAATGCAGTAAAAATGTCTTTTTATTCAGAGTCTATTTGTATTGAGTTTTCCATACTATTCTAAGTGAAAATGTAATGTTCCTTCTAGTAGAAGGTATTTCTAAAGGAGTACCAATTTGCCTGTTTTATAAAATGGCTATTGAGTAAGTTTTTGTTAAAACTATTCTTAGTTAAAATAGGAGATAATTATTGTGTATAACCACAACAGACTCTTGTGCATACTGACAAGGGATTATAATGAAAAGAATGAAGAAAAGTACATAGATTCAAATGTATGCTGCTAAATTCTCTTTCCTAAAATTATTTGTGTTAAATTCCTGCCTTTTTGGGTTTTTCAGCTTCTGAATTACCTTTGATTTTCTATGATCGGAACTATGTTTAAGAAACTATCCTTACTTCACTCTTGGTTTTCCTATTGTTCCCTTCATTAGTTGACAAGAACTGTGGGGTACAGTCGAGTTTGTATAAGCTCTAGATTTTCTATTTAACAGTTTGTGATTTCCTTTTTAAAAGCAAGAAGATTCTACTTTAGAATTAGCTGCTTTTCAAGAAGTTTTATTCTTCCCTTGGGGTTTAAGGAGCCATCTTTTAAACTTCAGAAGTCTTGACTTCTGAGTTCAAAGATTAAAAGAAATGATGGAGTGTCAGAAGCTTCTCAAAATAAACAACATTCTTCCAACTGTGAAGACAGTCTTAATCCAGGATAAAAGGGCTATAGAAGGAATAAACATCTTTACATTTATTAAAATTTCAAAAATGTATTGGTTACTGACTGGTTTATAATATAGCCCTTGTTAAAGATTGAGTCATATGCAGAGGCATTCTTTATTTAGTATTTATTTTAGTAGCATTGTATTATACATATAAAAACTGTATTCAGATTGGGGCCTGTGCTCGATTTTAAAATAAACTTTAAAATGTTTCAGTGTTTTCAGCATACACATTATCTCTAGAATAATTGCTTCAAAAGGATCAAAAAGAAACAATAGAGAACAATTGATAGTCTGAGTTAATTCTCTTGAGAGAAATAAAAACATAACTTTTTGGTTCTAAGATGCTGCATATTTTTCTTGTTTGAAATTATATAGCTGTTAGAGTTAGGGCTATCCCTGAAGGCATTACAATTTTTCTGTTACTATTGTTTTGAGACAACCTGTATTTGAAGAGCACTGACATGACAATCAGGAGAATTTATTATAAGTATTTGACAAATAGATGTCATAAAGTATCTGTAGCAACTTGAAAAAATAAGCAATTAACCTGGGTTTTGTAGTTTCTCACCACAGGTTGTAAGTCTGTTAATTTGGAAATACAGTTCTAATATCAGGGACACTTAAGAAAATCCATGGCAGACCCTCTCTCAATATAAATATAAAATTCAATGGTTTTAGTGTGTCTCATTGAAATAAAAGACATCTTCAGAATTAAAACATTTTATTCGATTTAAAACATTAAAAAGGTGTTACTTATATTGAGTGAACAAAGTTATTAATGCATCATCCAAAGTTATATCTATAAGCTACAGAACAATTAGTTAATAACTACATATTCTATCTGAATATTTATATACCTCTAATACACTCATCATAGATTTTTGGGGCGTGTTTCTAACATTCATCATGACAGATACCTTAAACTAAAAACTAGTTAATTATTTTTGCTAAACTTGTTGAGAATCTCATAGCTGTCATATCAACTATCCCTTGTTATATAGCACATAATTCAAAACAATAGTATTAACGACGTCATAATTTCTGGGGGTCAGGTGTCTGTGTACAACTTAATCAGGTCCTCCAGGTCTCTTACAGGACTAAAATCAAATTGTTGACTGGGTGGCTGTCCTGTCAAGTCTAGATCAGGGAAGGTAAGATGAGATCTGATTTCAATGTCATGTATATGAATGTTGACAAGATTCAATTCTTTCCATGCCATTGGACTAAGGGCCTCAGTTCTTCACCCGCTCTGAACTGGAGGTCATCCAGTCTCTTGTCATGCCAGGCTCTCCACAGGGGCAGCTCATAACATGATAGCAGGTTTCATCAAATCAGGTAAAAGAGAAACAACAGTGAGAGTATGCAAGGGAGAAGAAAGTAACCATCCATTTAACCTAATCTTGGAAGTGGCATCCCATTTTTTGCCATATTCTATTTGCTAATAGACACTGGGTCCAACTCATACTCAACAGAAGAGTAGTTCACAAAAATGCACATAACTAAAAACTGGCATATTTGACAGCCAATTCAAAAGCTGCCCTCTGCACAGATATTATGATATTTCAATCAGCATTCCATAGAGTTGTAAATTTAAATTCACAACATGGTTGTGTCTGAAAAATGCCAAACATTTTGAAAAATATACAAATTATTTCCACATTCCAGATATTGCCCAAATTAGCAGAATCTTAATCTTATGATTGTCTAAATGACTATTGTTTCTCTTACTGTGGAGATGCTTTGTATTTACCTCCAAACAGTGAGGAGGGAACCTCCAGCTACAGAAGAATTACTGACTTGTTAACTGAAATTAAAGCTCTGTGATTATAAGCGCCTCAAGTTGGAGAAAATTGATTCAGAAGATATTCCTGCAGTATATGCCAGTATTCCTTGATAATGTCCATTTGACAAATCAAAAGGGCTAGTCTATTTTTGTTTTACCTAGATTATATATTGAGAGTACAATATTCTAATTGGTTCCTTTTATCTCAAAATATAGAAAATTGAATTTCTCCTGCAACTCCTAGACAAAGAATCTTAATTATGATAATTTTGAACCAATTATTTAGCTAAAATTGATCGATTCTTTACAATGGCTGGATATTACACATGAAGATGTTAATGTTCACATAAGCAAGTGGTATAATAGAGAAATAGATGGATTAAAAAACCTATGTATTTTTAGTTCATATTTACCAATAATATTTTTGTGGTAATAGGTTTTTTGTTATTGATTTATACATTCACTTTGACCTATAAATAAAATAATTAACATTTTTAATAACAAATTTTCTTATTTATCAATCTTGATCCTATGTCTTTTTGTTACTGGTTTTCTTGAAATGAATTCCAAAACCATTTTATTCAGATTTTCTCACTGATATATATGTTGATGCTGAATAAATACACTTCATTTTCTAACCTAAGTTATCACCCTTATTAGTTTATACAAATCATTTATGAAGGAGTCAGTGGGGCCAACATTACATCAAAATTAAGTAAATTGATTGTTAAATAAAGAGTTCAGCAGGTGAATAATGATTTACATTTCTTTCTTACCCAACTCTCCCTACTCTTTCCATAAGAAAGATGTTAAAAGACTCAATCGGTCACACTCTCACAGAAGACATTATATACATATAAATTAGTGTTGATTTTATTATGTTATTAGAGTTATATATTTTGATAACATGACCATGCAAAATAAAACTGCATTTGTATTTCATTTCCCATTTTTCTTAAACCTTACAGTTTTGAAAAAACAAAATGAGTTTTAACAAATATTTGTAATAAAATTATAAATTCAAAAAATTAATTTAATTTACTTATACCTTTAACAATATAAACAAGTTTTAATATATTTAGCTAAATTAAGAAATAAAATAAAGGTATTATCATCATAGAAATGACTTCAGTAGAATAATCATTTCACATTTCCCTCAACTTGGACACCCTTTCCCAAGGCTTTTTAAGTTTTGATTTTGCATTTTCTGTTCTAGTACTGTCAGTTTCTTTTTCAGTACATATCTATAGTACAAAAGTTTTGTTTTGGTTTTCAATATGCCGAGCATATTTCAGTAGTAGTGAAAAGGTATTAAGTTCCCACTAGGAGCAAAACTCTGTGTTAGGGAGCTTGAAGTCTTATTTACAAAGTTAGAAGTTTGTTTGTTTGTTTGTTTTTCCTCCAAGAAGCTTACTTAAGTTTTAATTTAAAACAGGAATAAACTTTTCTTTATATGCAGGTCAAATATCTTGAGTTCCATTTAGTAAAAATGTGGAATTTTGAGACTGAATAATTACAAAATGACCAGAAAAGTAAGATCATACCTTTAAGATAAAGGTGAAAATCAGTTGAATTTGAATTTGAGCTTATGGATTTTTAACTACCATACAGCTTTCAGTTCCTAGTTACTATCCCATGGCAATATCTAGTTTTCAATAGTCCCATCACCATTACTTAATAAAGATAGCAACAGATGAAACAAAAGTAAAAAGCTGATATACTTCTCCCAAACATTAAAAACTCTCCCAAAATGGGGAAATAAAAACAAAACTTTGAAGTCTTCCACATACAGACACAGAAAAAAAATAGAACACTACATGAAAAAGTATATTCAGTAGACAATATATGACTTATTCAGAAAGTTAACAAAAGTTACAATTTTTCTGCAAAGTCAATATACTTATAAATGTACATAAATGCATAATCAACGTTTGTATACCTAACCCTGGATCGTACCCCACATCTTTGTAATAAAAATAAAGAAACAGGGCTTGGTGGCTCAGCCTGTAATCCCGCGCTTTGGGAGGCTGAGGTGAGTGGATTACCTGAGCCCGCGGGTTCGAGACCTGCCTGGGCAACTTGGTGAGACCTCATCTCTACAATAAATCAAAAAATTAGCCGGACATGGTAGCACGCGCCTGTAGTTCCAGTTCCTTGGAAGGCTGAGGCGGAAAGTTCGCTGGAGCCCAGCAGGTCGAGGCTGCGGTGACTGGGAGCAGCCACTGCACTCCAGTCCAGGCAATAGAGTGAGACCCCAACTCAAAATAAATAAATACATGCATACATAAATAAATAAATATAAACTTGTATATTTTCTTATGTATGTATGTATAAACATATATATATACTTAAGCGTTCTTAAGATTTAAAAATATATAAAATCAATGAATAATAAAACAACAGTTTACAGTGAATCTTATTTAATTTGTAGAAATGCATTAAGATTCAAGTTTTAAAAAACTTCAGTGATGTTGACAGAGAAAATATTCACTGGATCCCATTGAAGATAGTAATTATGAAAACTGGCTGAATTCTGCTTGAAGTAACAGAAATGAAGAAATAAGAAGGTAAAAATTTGTTTGCAAAAAACTGCAATTGGTAGGGGTAAAAATTTGAATTTTAGTCCGAATTTGAGTTTTCATAGCCTGAGTGCATTACCATCTTCCTGTGGCTTTGGAGGTGAGAATTAAAGTACAAACCCACAGTCTTATTTACTTACGTGCCAACAAACAAACAATTGATAACAACAACAACCAACCAACCAAATCAAGGCAGCTGGTTTTGTTAGAAATGGAAGAGAAAAAATTCTCGTAACAAGAGAGAATACAGAAAGGGCAAGGCTCGAAATTAAAATATAAAACTCAACGTATAATGGACTGAAGCTAAACTATGCATGTGCATAACACATAACACAATGTCTGGTAAAAAAGAAGTCAGAGACCAAAATATAATCTATTTTCTGAAAGAAAGAATTGTGCCAGACAAGATTTTTTCTGCTCAGTAGTGTGTAGCTTAGTAGAAAGCTTAAGTCTAATATGCTTGAATTATCACAGAATAAAATCCACAACCAGCAAAGCAGTTGGAAATTAATTAGACATTCCTAGAAAGAAAGAGAACAAAAAGAGGTGACCCACAGATCCGATAAATTGACAAAAGAATGTATTATCTCCTCAAATCCTTGGCTGACCACCAAATTACACAAAGTCTAGCCTAAAAATAAAATAGTGGGAAGACAGTAGAAGACAGAGAAGTATTAGATGCTGAATCTCATAGGAGAGACATTATTTTCAGGTAGGATCTAGATGAAACTGCTACTAGAGTAAGAAAGAATCAATCAGAATAATAAAAGAACATTTACTCACAACAAATTTTTTCAATAGTGTCTAATTTTCTCCCCCAAATTACTAGACATGCAAATAAGGAGGAAGATGTAGATCCAGAATTGGGATTAATCACACAAGAATTTTAAAGCAGGTTTTACAAGCATGTTCAAAAAAGGGACTAAAATTGTATGCAAAGAATGAAAAAAAATTTTAACAGGGCTTGGAATCTCAGGCTGCTAAAAGTGCTTGCATAACTCACCAAAAGTTGCTTTAGTGTTATATCAAATTTTCATTTTGTAGATGATTTACTGTTTCTGTCATTTGAGTGTTTTTCTTTTCTATTTATTAAATTAATGAAATATTAAATTATTTTTACATATAATTTTAAAGAGTTATCATACATATTATTTTATGCATTTATGAAAGAAATGGGAATTCTTACTTGTTAGAACAAATTATTTGCAGGAATTCCTTCATGGTTCTCTCATGCTTCTTTAAGTAATGTGGACAGTGTCTCTCTCTGAAACAAAGGTCAGGTTTATTGCAGCCTTGGGAGATAAGTACTTCCTCCAAAGAAAAAGGCAGGCATGTTTATTGTTCATTATAAAATAATTGCATCCCTTAAGCTCAGAATCATCTCTAGTAATGTAACCTACTGTGTGTGCAGGCATCTCTTCTGGGACCATTGAAACTGACCCTGTAAGACTTCAAGGCAAGAGGAATTGACTTTGATGAAACTGATGCTGCTTGCTATGTCACTAATGATAAAATCATTTTTCTCTGATCCAGGAGTCTCATGTCTTCTAGCAGTATCATTAGAATTGAGAAAGATGGATTTGTAAAGTGGAAAGTAAAATCATAAATCTTCATGTTTCTGGACTATTATAATGGACTTTAGGAAGTAAGGAAAATATAATAAAATTATCCCAAATTCAAAGGTTTAAAAATATTATTTAAGCTCTACAAAAACCTATACACCATAACTGCAGTTATCAAACTCTTCAGAGGCAGAGGGAAAACTGGGCTTTGGATCCCATCCTTCCTGCTGAATGGCGTGAGTGTTTGAGGTGGCAGTTGAGCAGCCACAGCCCACTTTATTATTCAGGCCTCCCTAGCTGAACTCCTGGGCATATTTTCAAATCATCCTTCTCATCACATCACGAGACTCTGGAAGAGAGGGAAGTAGTTTTTACTAATGTTTCAAAAAAGATGTTTAAACATGTATTTGCTTTTGTTTTGACTAGGAAGCACTACCCAATACCAATGAATAAGATCAAGTTATACGACAGACATTTGTCTAGGATCTCTATTTTGGTAATTACCAAATATTCCAGTTTAGTTAGATAACTTTGAGAAAGTTTTTCCAGTGGTGATGAATGTGGGGGAACAAGGAGCCTCTTTTAAAATCAGGGACTTTAGTTAGGTAGAATACCTAATGGTGACAAATAGATATAGTCTCCAGATTGACCAAAATGATGGTACAAGATTTAAAAAAATATAGAAATTCTGTTGATCTTGGAAAAATATATATTGAGAAATAGAGGCGATTAGCTTTTTTATTCTGAGATTTGGTTTCATTCTAATTTACAAGGTGACCAATATATACTTGTATATACCCCATATACTGAAACTTTGGAATGTTGGATCAAGTAGTAGATCTTGAGTGGGATTAACATAACTTTTATAAACAGAAATAACAACAAAATTTTGATGGATGAAGCTGCTGGAAAGGACTTGCTATGAGCACTTGTAACCTGATGGTTATATTGAGGAGGCATAAAATAGAAAAGAAATTGAAAGTAAGACTAACCTCTATGCCAATTTAAAGACTTTAATGCATCTGTGAGATTAAAATAAAATGGGGAATCGTTCTTGATGATATCAGCAAATTAGAAAGTCTTAGATAAATAGCATTTTATATTATACATAATAACATTTGTGAAAACTTTAGATAAACACTGTGGTTTGGAGGAAATGATTTTTTTTAACTTTGACCATATTACAAGTTTTCTTCTGCTGTAAAATAATGCATGAATAAAATGTCATGTTTTGCCTTGGAACATAGAAGAAGGTAGATTTTATTTTTCCGATAAAGAACACAAACTCTTCAGGCATCAGTTAAATTTGTAATTGGATGTCATCACTGCCGAACATCTTTGCCTGAGACCAAGATAAACAATGGAAGAGTCAAGTCAGAAGCCGTTACCAGGTTATGCTAGTGGAGCTCTTTGTTGTCCCTCCTAAACTATACAGGACATCAGATATACAGACTATTGTACAACAGAGAAACCTCACCAGCAAAGAGCTAAGAAATCAGTGCAGGCAATTCATTCTTAATGCTGCCTTGTAGAAAACTTATTTTACCATGGATAAAACATATGGAGGTAGTTCAGGACTGAAGTTCTGGCCAGACTTACTATTCTGTCTCGTAGGAGGGCCCCCTACCCTGGCCATTTGTCTTTGTTGTCTTGGGCGTCATGACTTGACCAATGGACTATAAGAGATGATGGTGTACACAGCATTTAAACAGAAGTTTGATGTGTTTGCAAACTCTGAAGTCCCTGTGGACCTTGCCCTCTCCCACCTCTCCTTCCCATTCCAGGTTTTCCCGCTACTGTAAGAATAACCACAACCTTTCACAGCCTTGTAAAGGAAGCAAGATGTAAATATTTGCTGAGGCAAGCCCTGAGAGTTGAGGGCTGTTTATTGCCACAGTAAAGGTTCACTACTGCGTGGCTTTTGCTGGTTTTCTGTGGTGTTGTGCTTTATATTTTCATTTCATTGCTCTTACAAAGTTTAAGTATTTGGAGCCTGAGAAAGAGAGGGGAAAAGGGGAAATATACTGAAAGCACACTTTAAATTCTAGAAGAAGGAGAAACAGACTTGAGAGCATTAACTCACTCAGAGTAAAATGACATTTGGCTAAATTGTTAAACACCAACCATGCAGAGATGGGCATACATTCTTGCACTCATTCCACTACAAGGAGAATGTAAGACAACTCACTCTCTCTGCCTCTGTAATTCCCCTCCCTTGAGCAGGACAGGCTCTGGAAATTAGTTCACACCTGACATTAATTAAAAGTCTAACAGAGAGCTACTGTCTTACGTAACTGAGTCCAGGATCTCTCACTTTGTTTTCCTCTCTTTATCTCTATCATCTCTATCACTACCTCAATGATCCATATCTTTATCTCTCTCTCTTTCTCTTCTCTTCCAATATTGTATAAGGGAGCCTTTAGAATGAAGACCCATATTCCCAGTTAGGTACAGAAGCTTATACACCATCTTGAGGTTATAGAAAGAATAGGAGCGTGGATCCTGGTTAAACAGACTATGGGAGAAGAAAGAAGAGAAATTCTATTGGGGAGGGGAATAAATTTAAACAAAATAAAAAGGTGAGGAATTTACCCTCTGAGACTTTGTTCTGGCATTGCGTATTTTGTCACTATTCCTCTAATGGAGAGGGAGGAGTAGGAGCTTGTTGATACAACAAAATGTTAGATTTTTCTTCCTCTCTCCCTCTCCTAAGCCCAGCAGAATCCATGCCTGCAAAACTATTATTATGTGCCAGGTATAATGCAGACACCTAAGAACATACAAAAGAAACACACGGCTATGAATGTGTTTGATATGAGTAATAGACACGTTAAAAACATCCTTCTTAAAAAAAAAGTGTCATCTATTTTAGATGTGTGCATGGGTGAGTGTGAACATAGGAGGTACTAACGTGGTTAAGGATAAAGGCCCTGGCGCCAAACTGAGTGAATTCAATTCTGTTCTCCATAATTCCTAGCCGTTGGAGGCAAATAATATAATCCAATCTCCTTATCTTATTTTCATCTGAGAAAAATGAAAATAATGATGACATATACTGCTTCGGGATCTTCAGGAACTAAATAAATGAATACATGTAAAGCAGTATAAAGAAACAGGTAAGCCAGGCTCGGTGGCTCAACCTGTAATCCCGCGCTTTGGGAGGCTGAGGTGAGTGGATTGTCTGAGCCCGCAGGTTCGAGACCTGCCTGGGCAACTTGGGGACACCTCATCTCTACAATAAATCAAAAATTAGCTGGGCGTGGTAGCGCGCGCCTGTAATTCCAGCTACTTGGAAGACTGAGGCGGAAGGATCGCCAGAGCCCAGCAGGTGGAGGCTGGGGTAGCCGGAAGAGTACCACTGTACTCAGTATGGGCGACAGAGTGAGAGTCCAACTCAAAAAAAAAAGAAAAAGAAAAAAGAAAAGAAACAGGTACATGGTAAACTTAACATGAATAATTTTTTTAAATAATTATTTGGGGCCATGATTCTGTCTCTTTTAAAAGTTACCTTTAGGAGTCCAGAATTGTCCACCTAGCTGATACCAGAACAATTAATGTACTCACCACCTCCCATCATCATTTTGAGAGAACATCAAGTCACCCATAGACTGTCGTATCATGGTACTGGGTTTTATCTCAGAAAAACATAGATTAAATTGTTTAGGCTACATCTTGTTTACTAAGAATCATATTGATAGTATCTTCTTCAGTTAAATTTTCCACAACAAAAGTCTACCTGAAGGTTTCCAGCTAATATCATACCCAATGTAAAGAAAATAGTTACTGGAGTGTTCTCTGTTTGCAAAATATTTCCCACCATAAACCTACAGGAGTAGATCCTGGATTAGGAGATTTTGAATCATCACTATGTTCACACAGAAGACATAAAATTGTGTCTTTCTGTCAACATTTTCATACAAACCACATTCCATATGCATCTAATTAAAGATTGTGTCAAGTGCATTACTGGTTTAGAAACATATCTTTCTAAACGCTAATGTGTGTGCTGTTAGAAAGGGACTTTCATACATGACTGGTATGAGTTAATATGGCTACAAACTTTGGAAAGCAATTTGGCAATATGAATCAAATGTCTTAAATTATTCATACTGCATACATTTCACTTTCATAGATATGTTTTAAGAAAATAACCAGAGAAATTGACAACCATGTTAATTAAAATATTATTTGCAAAATAAAAACTGGGGGAAATTCAATGGTCAGAAGAATCATGGATGACTACGAAAGTGTCATACATGAAATATTTTACAGACATAATTACAGTGTTTAAAATTATTGACATGGGGAAATGCTTATGAAACAATGCTGCAAGGAAAAAATGAACAAAGACCAAATTATACCAAAAGTTAATTTATATTTAAAATAGTCTAGACAATTTACATGATAAATTATCTAACATACAGAGGGAAAAACCTTGAAAACGCATACAATATATTAAAAATAGCTATGCCTGCGTTTGTGATTTTTGGATAATTTTATTTTTCATATTCTTCTTTGTTTTCTAAATTTCTGTGCAGGTAGTCAATTTTTCTTCAGAATAAAGTAAGACTTTTAAATTTTGTTGTATTTTAGGTATTCAACCCCTATGATAGCTTGTTAGACAATCATTTTCCTAATCATAATAAAATTTACAATAAGGTTAATCCACAGTACTAATTATAATTAAATTTATTTTGGTTTCTAGTAACCATTAGTTCTCTCTCCAAGCGCTCAATAATATTCACTTGAAATAGTTTACTTATTGATTTACATTAAGCTTGTTGATCTATCATTTGCAGATTCTTTCAATAAAAATACATTTCTGTGTCTACTAACTCTTCAATCTTTTTTAACTTCTTGGAATACAAATATTGGTTTGTTAGGAAGTAAGCATGAATTCTCCTTTTTTTTAATCCTTTCCAAATTGATAGTGCTTGTCATTTAAAATGTTATCCAGGTCTGTGTTCTACAATTCCCAGATTACACAATGGTCTTGTATCTTCCTTTTTATTTATTTATTTATTTATTTATTTATTTATTGAGTTGGAGTCTCACTCAGTCCCCCAGACTGGAGTGCAGTGGCCGCTCCCGGCCACCACAGCCTCGACCCGCTGGGCTCCCGCGATCCTTCCCCTCAGCCTTCCAAGTAGCTGGAACTACAGGCGCGCGCTACCACACTCAGCTCATTTTTGATTTATGGTAGAGATGAGGTCTCGCCAAGTTGCCCGGGCGGGTCTCGAACCCGCAGGCTCAGGCAATCCACTCACCTCAGCCTTCCAAAGGCGCGGGATTACAGGCTGAGCCACTGAGTCCGGCTTGTAACTTCCTTTAAAAAAAAAAAAAGTCTGCCAAAAGATCCATCCTTTAAGGACTGCCATCAGATAGTATCTTTCAGATGTATGGATGGGAGGCTAACTCAGGATGCACTTTTACGAGGACTAGAAAAAAGAAGTTATAGGCATTTGAACCCAGGGGAGCCTACTGATTACTATCCTCAGTGGATTGAGCACAGTGGGTTGACCCTGCATTGGGGCATGTCTTGCACACCTGGTTTCTCTAGAGTTGAATACCTGATAAAGTGAGGGGTCACTGGGAGGTGAGGAGATCACTGGTGTTTACTTTCTATCATGCAATGGATTTTCTGGAGGAACTTGTTCCATCTTTTTCTCCATTGCATTTGGCTACCAATGACACAATCAGTTATTATTCATCCCTTGTATTCTCTGTTCTCTTGACATCTTCATATTTGCTTCAAATCCTTCTCATGTAAAAATATTTCTTTTAAAAAAATTCTCATGATTTCCTATTTTGATGTAAAGAAAATCCTGGTTTTTCAAGACCTGGAGCTTTCTTCTTTACTTCAGCATTGATATTTTGATATAATTTAGCTAAATTCCTTAGAAAAATTACTTTAAAATAAAGTTTTCCTGTCCCTGAGAAAAAGAGAAAAGTAAAAGAAACAAATGAAACAAAAGTAAAAGGTTTCTAGCTTTTACATATTTCGAGTACTTTTTGTTTCAAATGAAATTCAGATGAATGGTCATCTGGCCTCTGCCTTTGTGTGAAGCTGAGGAAAATTCTAGGGGAACTCCACAGCATATCTGAATTTCTTCACCTTTTTTTGCCTGGATTTTTGCCTCCTGTGGTCTACACATAAGAGCTACTACTATCTTCTTTCTCTAAGAAAGTGACTTAACTTGGGAAAGGTTTACAAGCTCCATTGTTAATGTGTGTGTGTGTGTGTGTGTGTGTGTGTGTGTGTGTGAGAGAGAGAGAGAGAGAGAGAGAGAGAGAGAGAGAGAGAGATTTCCTACAGCAGTTAAACACTGCAAACGATCTTGATGATGTGCATCTGTTCCTTTACATTTAATTTACAACTCATCTATATACTAGAAACCTGCTGCTCTGTGTTGGCTGTGCAAATGGTATTTCCTGCACTTCAGGGCTATGGTGCTGAGCTCTCCTTCATAGTTACTTATAAACTGCAGGAAAATTACCTCAACAAGACTTCAGAACCAGAGCAGATTTCATCAACTGAGTTTGTGAGATAAGAAGTTTGTTTTGTTTTGTTTTGTTTTTGCTTTTCTTTGCAAGTTTCTTTTCCCGTTTACATCATATTATATTTTATTTTTACTTGACACATAAAAATTGTACTTATTCTTGAGGTCCAGAGTGATATTTTGACACATGTATACATTGTATGATTATCACATCAGGGTAATCAAAATATTCATCACGTCAGATATTTATCATTTCTCTGTGTTTGG
The DNA here is from genome assembly GCA_027257055.1 of Cephalopachus bancanus. Classification (NCBI taxonomy): domain Eukaryota; kingdom Metazoa; phylum Chordata; class Mammalia; order Primates; family Tarsiidae; genus Cephalopachus; species Cephalopachus bancanus. Next base: position 3,472,849 of record JAPVLO010000074.1, read on the forward strand.
AACATTCAGAATTCTCTTTTGTAGCTGTTTAAAATAGACAATAAATTATTGTTCACTGGAGTCACCATATAGTCTGACAGAACACTAGAACTCATTCCTCCTATCTGGCTGTAATTTTGCATCTGTTAACCAACTTCTGATCATTCTCAGCCTCTAAAATATTTTGTTAAACAAGATCAGTTTTCGTGTGTTTTAATATTTTTTTATTTTATTTAACATTTTCTTATTCTTTCATTATTTATGAAATGTATAAATAAGTACAGGGTAAAGATATTGATTTGAGTTGCTTATAAAACATTCTTTCAGTAATTTATACACAATGATCTTGTTTTCTTTTTTTTTTTGAGTTGAAGTCTCACTCTGTCGCCCAGGCTAAAGTGCAGTGGCACACTCATGGCCACCGCAGCCTCGACCTGCTGGGCTCCAGCGATCCTTCTGCCTCAGCCTTCCAAGTAGCCAGAACTACAGGTGCGGTTACCCGCCTGGCTAATTTTTGATTTCTTGTAGAGAAGAGGTTTCACCAAGTTGCCTGGGCTGGTCTCGAACCCCTGGGCTCAGGCAAACCCTTCGCCTCGGCTTCCCAAAGTGTTGGGATTACAGGCTGAACCATTGAGCCCGGCCCACAATAATCTTTAAAACCACAAGGTTTACTTCAAAATGTATTTGTATTTACCTTGGTTATTTTCAGTCTGGTTACTGTCAAGTATGTGAGATACTAAAAAAAAAAATTTTTAAGGTGAATGGGAAATATTTCAGTAAATTATTTTTCTTAGGTCTTTTTTAGCAACAGCATATTTATTCCTAAAAACAACAACAAAAAAAATCTCACACTGAATTCTCATATACCAGGCAAGGAAACTAAAGGATGCATTAATTACAGAGGGAAGAACAATTTGGAGTTCATCACCCTCACTTCCTCATTGACCTCATACTTATTACTGGGATGCCTGGAGATACTACCAAGAAACTGCAAGTCTGGAAGAACACAGTAGGAGATCAGTGTTTTAGAATATTCTGTATATATACAGCCATGCAACCACTAGCTGGAAGAGCCACAGTGAACAAATTGAACTGCAATAGCCACTGCCCCTTCACATTTCAACATAAATTCCATCACTCCGTCTCTTGTGTGCCACCTGATAGATGCTTGTATGTTACTCCTTGCCTTATCCTTTTCTGATCCATTTACCTCTACTGAAGTTCAAATAAATGAAGGCAGCAGGGGCTATGTAATTCAAAGGTAGTCACTGCAAATTCATAATGTCACCTTACAGAAAGTTACTTGATATACAGTTTCTACTAGCTTGTTTGTATAATTGAGGCTTCTACCATCATCAAAACTGGGCATAGCAATTCTGATGATACGCCTTTAAAAATCAATATTTATCAGTTGAGTAACAGACAAAACTTTGAGAAAGCTCTGGAAGAAAGAGGTGTAGCTCAATCCTTACAGTCAATTACTGTTATTTTCTGTCCAAAAAACACAGATACTAGGAAAAAACAGAATATCAATATCAGTTAAATTTGTTTTAGAATGACACATGTATGTCAGAGATACCCTATTGAAATTGCATATACAAAAATGTAGTATTTAACTCTGATTACAAAATTTTTAGACTATTGCTAGAATGATACTTTCATATTCAATGGATTTCATTAATATTTATAAAATGAGAGATATCGCATTCTTTTAATTTATGTAATACCCTTAATATAATTGTGTACTTTAAAATTAATCTTAGGGAAACTTCTTATAAATTAGTTTTAGAAGTTCTATTACTATATAGATATGATATGAAAGCTTCTAAAATTAGGAGAATATATACTTGCCTATTTGGTATCTATTAAGTAATTTCTCAAGGTTTCTGCAACAATCATTTGTTCTTTTTCACAATACAGCACATCCGATATAGTAAGATTTAAGAAGTAAAGTCACCAAATATTCTGAAGAATGACATGTATTATGATTTGATGATGGCCTGTTATCACCTCTACCAGAGTAAATTGGTTAAATAGATATGTCTAAATATAGATACACTTCAATGTAGATGCTCTAGTACACAGTACAAACAACTAATTGAGAAGCTCGAGTAATGCTTCAGCACAGGACTTACTGAAGGTTGCTGACTGATTTATCTGTTCAGCACACCCCTACTGCTTTTTGTAAAATGGTTCATTCCCTCTTATACCTGAAACTGCCAAATCTACCAACACAACTACCATGGGAGCCTCATGATAAGATGGTGAGTCTGAAACTCTTTGACACATTTCGTTGGCTCGGGTGTGTGCAGCCAACACAGTCTAAACCAATAACCATTCATCAGTGGGAAGGGCTAAGAAACAGGACTAAAATACCAACTCAGTAGAATGCTCTGAGGATATACAATAAAGGAGTTATTTATAGGGACCATTTTTCTTCTTTCAGTGAACTTCAGAGCACAGTAAATATATATATGTACATATACATATATATTTTTTAAATAGGATAAAATAAGCAATAAAAATTATAAGTTATGAAAAATGGATAAAGCGCATCTTGAAAAGACCAAAAAAATGACAACAGAATTTGAGTTTAATTTCTGGTCAACGGACTTTCCATAAGATACCAATGTCCTTGATTCACTATTGTATACTTGATTCACTATTCTATTTTAGCTAATTCAAGTTGCTTTTTTATGTTTTAGCACCAGAAAAATCTGAATTTAAACATCAGTTCATCATGCAGCCAAACGTAGAATGTATTGTCTTTAAATATAATCTCCATATTATTTCATAGAAGCAAATACATTTTATCCATTTTTATTAGTTTAAAATTTTTAAATTAAAACGTTTGTTTTAAGAAAAAATGTTAATATACAAGCAAAATATAATATTTGAATAATATAAGCTTGCCAATTTCTAATCTGCAAAACAATGTTCACAAACAGAATTGTACACACTAGAAAAACTGGAAAAAATTCAAATATCTATAAATGGAAAAGACTATTAATGGTACAAAAACACAGTGGATGTTATATAGTAGTCAATGTCCATGAACCGAAGCTATACACAATATGGATGAAACAACGAAAACACAAGCTTGTATTTTAACTATAGGCATAGGCTAAATAAAGTCCTATAAAATTGTACAAAAGGAAATAATAACCATGAGAGTGAAATATAGAGAGGCAGAGAGAATAGTCAGAAAATACATGGTTAGATATGAGTAGGCGAATATCCTTTTTGAAGTATTGGTAGAAAATATACTGGGGAAAAGAAGAGGAAACAAAACAGGTTATATATGAACTATGATGAGACTGTATCAAGATCTAACAATTATTGTTAATTTAAATCTGTCATTGTTCATCTATTGTTTTGTTTTGTTTTTTTGAGTTGGAGTCTCACTCGGTTGCCCAGACTGAAGTGCAGTGGCCGCTCCCGGCCACCGCAGCCTCGACCTGCTGGGCTCCGGCGATCCTTCCGTCTCAGCCTTCCGAGTAGCCGGAATTACAGGCATGTGCTACCACGCCCGGCTGATTTTTTGCTTTATTGTAAAGATGAGGTCTCGCCAAGTTGCCCAAGCGGGTCTGGAACCCGCGGGCTCAGGCAATCCACTCACCTCAGCCTCCCAAAGGCGCGGGATTACAGGCTTAGCCGCCGAGCCCGGCTGTTCATCTATTGTTAATGCAACCCTCCCCTTGACACACACACACAAATACATTATATAGTGCATTTGAAAGTTTAGGCAAAAAAGTTGAATTTATATATAGATGTATGTATATATATTTAGTTAATTTTAATCAAATATTGTGGAACATATTTGATGCAAGATTTTTAAAATAGAAAAGTCTTCATATAATGTTTTAGAATTTATGAACTATAACATTCTAAATGATTCCAATACCACAAAGTGCAAAGCACTTTTCCTTTTCAAAGTTAAACATGAGAGGGAAATAAAGGTCACACATTAAATGAAATAAGGGTCACATGTTTACAATGAAAGGCAATACAAGCAATAGGAGGAAAGTGATTTTGCTTTTGCTTGTCTGCCTAGCTCCATTATTCAAGGCTGTGTCTTGTAAATTTTTTTTTCATTTACATGAGTGTTTGTAAAAACCAACTTTTTTCTCAGTATGGAGTGAATAATGTTGAATGTGAACTATGAATTGGTAATTTATGCACCCAAGACATACTTGAGAATTATGAGCAAGGTGACCTGATGATATCTCTAAATAATCGCCCCTTTCATATCCCAGGAAATTTTAACTTATTACTTCAACATGATTTTTCCCATCTTACAACTCATCAGAATGGGCCCACCAAGAAGTTTGCTAGTATTCTGCCTCACACACCCTAAAAATTGATGTATTGTTAAAGAAAAAAATGGGAAATGTATTTTTCAAATACCTGGATTCTATTACCGTTAAGAATGATCCTGACTGAACTACATTCCTTTTGATTGCGATTATGACTGTAAATAATATAATTTTGTTCCTTTGGCTCTATAGGAGGAAACTAAATTCTTTTTCAGACTATCGATTACCCTACACTGACAGTGAGGCTTAATCAGAGTGATTGTGTTCTACTAAGGTGGATTCTGTTTTAAGAGACCTTTAAAAATAGGACAACGTCCTCTCTGACACGGTCAGGAGCTTTTGTAATAATTTTTGTATTTTAGAAGATTTATTGTTCCCTCTTAGCCTAGTAACTATATGCTGTCTTAGTCATCCATAGAATTTTTACTCAAATAAAAATTACCAATAATTTGAACTTGTTATAGTCACAGGGTATTTGTGATAAAACCATTAATTGCCATCATATCAGAAAAAATATACTAATGGCTTTGACATACAGCCTTTTTTAAAGAAGAAAATAATTAGCAAAACCATAAGAATCTTACTCATTGGGGCATTTAAAATAAAGATTGTAGTAACTCATAAATAACTGTTAACAGAAGAAATGTATGGTTCTATACTTAACTATTATATAACATTGCACTCTAATATTGGAATTACTTGGAAAACTTCAAGACTTAAACCTCTGAAATGAATAAATAAAAGTGTGCCTTTAATAGGTTCAAAAGCAGATCTGTGTCCTCTCTCTTCACTAAAAAAAGTTTTAGGACAAGGTAACATGTCCCTATAAATTATGTGAATGTACAATAATAAATTTAATTAGGTCTATTTTGTAAACAAACACTCTGTAGTAAAATTCAGTACTTAAATTCTATACAAAACCATATATATATACATGCACACTCTTTCGATTCATAATGTTAATTTCTTTGGGCTACCTTGAGTACCTGTTGAATTATTTATTCATCATCCTTTTTTACATTCATATCTCTTCAGTCCCAATCCTGTTGGTGTTATTTTCAGAATTTCACTCATCTAACTAGCACCTTAGTTTGCATTTTTGTAACAATATCCAAGTAGTATTTTGTTTATCTTATATCAACATGATTTAATCTAGTCCCTAACTGGTTCCCCTGCTTATAGTTTTCCCCTCTGATTTATGGGATATATATTTATTAGATAAATCTTCTTAAATTATTCCTTTCACCATGACATGTCTCAATAAAATTATTTAAGAACCTCTAATCTGTTTTGATGATGCCCAAACTACCTAAAGACTCAAAGTCTTTGGTAAACTGTCAAGAAAGCATTACACAGCCATATTCTTCATAAATGTTCATTAAGAAGCCCTCTCCTCCCTGCTAGCAAGTCTTTGTCAATCCAATCATCTTCCATGTGCTTTAAATATCTCCTTTGTACACATATTCAAATATTATTCACAATCTCACTTTTAATCACTTATCTGAGCATTATTCACTCTTTCCCTTTTCTTTTTTGGCAAAACATTTTCATTTTTGTGCTCAGTAATTCTAGAATGACTAGATAATACAGTATCAAAATTATTTCTTCTTGTAGGAATGCCTGAAAATTTTAGCACCTCAGCCACTCTTGTGTATCTTTAAAAACTTCTAATTTAGTTACTTGAATATTTGCCTCAGCACTCCTGTTAGCCAAGGAATTATTGGAGGGGGCAAATGAGTACGCTAAAGCTATTTGGCAAATTAGATATAAATAATTTGATGAATTAGATAAAAACTGACACAACCTCAGAAATTTTCAGTGCGAATTCGAAGATTGGTCATTCAAAGAAATTCTGAACACGTATAAAATACAGTTGCATAGGATGGCACTGAAGGTCAAGGTAGGAGTTCCCAATTGATGAACATCGTTACCCGGAAGTAGAGGGAATTTTGACAGAGTCTCTGTAAGACCTGGGGACAGAAAAGACCATGAGTGTCTAGGAAAAATTCCTGTTGTTTGAAAGAGCAGCATTTTTAAACTGTGGCACTTGAGGCTATCAGAGTTTATATAACGACTAAAGATAGTAAAAAAAAAAAAAAATTAGAACTTTTGCACGGGTTTAAGACAACCCTACTGATGACCATGTCAGTAAAGAAAAGGAAGATGGTCATAAAAAGTATTCTCCATGGAGGCTAGACATAAAAGACTCAGAAAAAGGTAGAGCCCAGTGATGCTCCAAGCAACACCTACAGGTGTATAGACATGAGCTGCCTGGTAAAAGTTTCCATAACCCCTTTCCATTTTACTCTATTAATTTTATTCTCTCTCTTTTAAAAATCTTATTTACTATTTGTTTATTACTTATTCACTATATTCTCCATTTTCCCACATATATTGAAGTATACTTTGACAATTAGAAATTGTATATATTTTAGGTATGTATTTTGATGATTTAATAATTATATACATTTGAAATATTGACCAAAATCAATCTAGTTAGTGTAGCCATTACCTAATATGGTCACTATTTTATTTTTCTTTCTTTAATTATTTTTGTGTGTGTGTGATGAGAACACAATGTTAGGGTTAGGGTTAGGGCTGACTGGTTTAGTAAATTTCAAGTATATGATGCAAAATTGTTAACTGTGTTACATGGTTGTGCGTAGCTCTCTAGACCGTATTAATTTTGCATAACTGAAACTGTATTTTTGGACCAACTTCTTCCCATTTCCCCCTACCCCAGACAATAACCATCATTCTATTTTCTGTTTTAATGACTTTTATTATTTCAAATTCTACATATAAGTAAAATCATATTTGTCTTGCCGTTTCTGGTTTATTTTGCTTGACATAATATTCTTCAGGTTTATGCACAATGTAGCAAATGACAATATTTCTTTGTTGTTTTAGGCTAAATTGTTTTCCATTGTTTGTATACATCTTTATTCATTCATTTGGCCATGGACTCATAGATTGATTTTGTGTTTTGGCTACTGTGAATAATGCTGTAATGAACATGGGAGAGCTGGCATCTCTTCAATATACTGATTTCTTGTCCTTTGACTATAGACACAGAAGTGTGATTGTTGGATTATTAATGGTAGCTTTATCTTTAATTTTATGAGAAACTTTTAGACTGTTTTCCACAATGGCTGTAACAAATTACATTGCCACCAACAATATACAAGCATTCTCTTTTCCCACATTCTCATCAACACTTGCACTTTGTAGTCTTTCTGATGATAATCATTTTAAACAGACGAGGTGATATTTCATTGTGGTTTTGATTTACATTTCAATGATGATTATTGATGTTGAACATCTCTTTTCACATACCCGTTGATCATCTGTAAGTCTTCTTTTGAAAAATATCTATACAGGTTTATTGCCCGTTTTTAATTGGGCCTCTTCTGGGGGTGATTGTGAGAGAGGCCATTGCTAAAGAAAGGATAGGCAGACAGGGCAGGTCCTCCTGTAACAATGTAACAAACTTCCAGCAGGCTCTGGACTGACCCACTCATGTTGACTAACAAGCTCTCTGCTTGTTAGGCTCAAGTCAGAGCTTAAGTACTCACTGCTGGCATAGAAAAACAACCAATCGGGTCACTATTAGGCCCCTCTCTCCTGCCGATTGGTTCTTAGTAAGGACTAATCGGAACAGCTAGTGCTGACCAATCAGTTCACAGCTAGTGCTAGCCAATCAGCTCAGTCTTAGGGCTATATAAGCACCAGGTTTCATCTCCGAATCCACAACCCTCTTGGGCCCCCTCCCGCTGTGGGAGGTTTTCTGTCTCCTTTCTCACATTCCAGCCATGGGTATCCCTCATACCTCTTGGGCTGAGACAAGAACTCTGATTGAAAAGCTGCAAAAGATCTTCACAGTCAAAGGGTTGTGCACCCTGATGGCTGGCTTGCTAGCCAACTGAACCAACAGAACTGGGAGAGCTGCAGGAAGAAGGCAGAAGGCAAGACTCCAAAGCTGAGACACTTCAGGGGCTAGGCTTATCAACCCACTGAATCGGCTACACTCTCAGGGTCTGGTTTCCAACCCATTGGAGCCAACACTCGGAGCTAGGTTTGCCAGCCCACCAAATTAGCAACATTCTCAGGGCTTGGCTTGCCAACCCATTAGAGACATCACTTCTGGAGCTAGGTTTACCAGTCCCTCAAGTTGAACCTCTCTGGGGCTCAGCTGGCTGACCCATTGAAGCTGACACTCTCCAAGCCCAGACTGACCTGAAAACTCCGTGTCAGTTTGTTTGCTATGGAATTGCACGAGTCTGGTCTAACTTGGCTATTAACTCCTTATCAAATACATAGTTTGAAAATACGTATTTTCTCCCAGGGTGTAGGTTTTGTTTTTGTTTTTTTAACTCCTGATTGTTTATTTTGCTGTGCAGAGTTCTTGAGTTTGATTTAATCACAATTTGTGCTTTTGGTGACATATCCAGAAAAGTATTGCCCAGACCCATGTTGATAAACTCTTTTCCAATGTTGTTTTCTACGATTTTTACAGTTTTGGGTGTTGCATGTAAGTGTAATACATTTCAAGTTTGATTTATGTACATGGTGTGAGGTAACGGTCCAATTTCATTCTTCTGTATGTGGATATCCAGTTTTCCCAGCACTTCTTATTGACAACTGTTTTTTGTTGTGTCTTCTTGGAAACTTGGTCAAATATGCTTGAATATATTCTGTTTTGTCTATCCCATTCCATGTATTTATATGTCTGTTTTTATGTCAGCACTATATTGTTTTGATTACTATGACTTTGTAATATAGTTTAAAATCAAGAAATGTGATGCCTCCATCTTTATTCTTCTTTCTCAAGATTCCTTTGTTATTTGGGGTTTTTTTATCACTTCAAATACATTTTAGAATTTTTAAGATTTTTTTAAAAATGCCATTGGGATTTTTAGGAATTACAATTACTCTATACATCACTTTGGATAGCATAAACATTTTAACAATATTAATTTTCCAATCTGTGAAGATTTTTTTTCCTTTTCTGTGTTTTAATTTATCTGTATTTTCTTTAATTTCCTTCTTCAATGGTTTATAATTTTTAGTGTCCAAGTCTTCCACATATTCGGTTTATTCCTAAGTATGTTATTATTTTCTTGCTCTTATTAATAAGACTGGTGTCTAAATTTTCTTGGTTGAATAGTACATTGTGTACAGTAAGTTTCCATTTATTATTTTTTTGGTTGTCGGTTTTTGTTGTTAGATTTAAACTCATTGCTAGATTTAAAACATTGTGCTTATAGCTTTCTGGCTTCTGAATATTTGAATAACTCACTTTACTAACTTAGTTTAAATTCTATTACCATATGTGAATATTATTTTTGGATGGCTACCTATTTATCAGAAAATTTATGTTATGATGGTGATATTTCTATGATTCCTTCAATTTGCTCTAGTTCTGCAAGTGAGATTATTTATTATCAAAAGACTCTAAGTTATAAACAAAACAGAGAAACAATACATTTTATTCATAAAGAGAAAAATTATACTAATAATTTTATGAATAAAATATCTTATTTAACTTTACATCGGTAAAAGTTCATTATTTAACACAATGGAATCGATATGCTCATAGGTTTGGGAACATTATTTTTTCTCTTCTCTCTGGACAACAATGCACATAAAGAAAATTTTAATTTATATGGATTTATAGTTGATTGCAAGCATAGATACTATAAAATATAGACATTTTCACTTCTTGCATGTAAAATGCTATATTTCTGTGTCTTTTTTACTCCATAAGTAATGTTCTTTGAGATGATTTTCAGCATCCCATAAATTTCTTTATCTTTATTTTAACAGATGATTTCTAAATTTAGGAGTTTATTTTTGAGTTAACTCTCAATCTCATATACAGCTGAATGTGAAAAGAACTTTCTCTACCTTTCTCCAAAGTGTCACATCCATCACAAACTGTACTGCTTATGCTATGCTCCAGTCCCAATTTCACAATTTAATTGAGAATTGTGTCCCAGTTATTTGAAAAAAAGTTTCCAAATACCCCTGAACTAAGAAAGCAAATTCAAACTGAGTCATGAATCATTTATTTCATAACTTAAGTGTACCCATAATGTAGAATTCCTTCCACACCATAAACACATTATGTAGTGACAATAATATCTGTACATCAAATATTATGTACTCGAAAGTCAATGTAGAGATGTCCCTCCTAATGTCTAAGCAATTCAAGAAGCAGGCGGTAGCAACAATATTCTTCCTCCTAATTGCATAACTGTACATGTTCAAGTATTCTTGATGGAGTGGAGGCTCTGAGATGATTGTGTTCAGAGGCATCTGGGAAAATGATACAGAGAGAGGAAACAGGGTGATAGGATGGAGGCCTGACTCACCTGTTTCAGAGACCATGCAGAATGACTCCTGCAGAGAGGTCTACGTGAAGTGGTAGGAATTTTTTGTTGTTGTTGTTTTTATAAAGTTGGCGTCACTCCAACCCTAAACTCTAATGCCTTGGGAACAACCTAACAAAGGAGATGCAGACTGACACTGAGAACTACGTTCTGTGTAACTTCCACACAGGTTCTCAGCACACACGTTATAGATGAGCTTATTCACAGCAGAGGTGCTGAGCAAATGTCCTTGGATAGCAGTGGTCTGGTGACTCCTTTCCATGACCTGCTGTTAATGGATTTCTAAGCAAAGGCTGGAGCCAATGTACATGCAACTGTATCGCCCCTGAGCACATGCAATAATGTTTCTATGGAATTTAAAAATAACTCAGGAAGATTTTGAATCTGTGAATAGGGGGATTGCATTTGGAAGCTGAGGTTTTACAGTTATGGTGGAGGGAAACTGAGGCCCTCACGATTTATGCATTTTAAAGCTAACGACTAAATGAAATTTGGATGTTAGTATTAATATAAGAATGGAAGAATACAAACCCAGAAAATAATGAAGACCAAGATCACAAAACTCTAGTATGTATGTGTATATGTGTATAGATTTGGTATAGATATAGATATGGAACAAGAAAACACGGTTTTTAGAGCTATGAGGCGTTGTTTTCCTCAGCATTAAGTGCTTTTTGAGGGGAAACAATTGTATGAAACAAATGCTACTCTCCTGCAGTTTGGAAAGAGTTGGCTAACTATTTACTCTCTCGAGTCCAAAAAACAGTTGGAGGAAACAATTTTGTACCCTTGTGAATCTCTCTTCCAACTTGCTCACACACTTGCTCAATATGTTTTTGTTGACTGATAAAGTGACTCTTGGCAGACGAAACTTGCGACTTCTATGTTCTTCCTATTTATTAAAGGTTTTTTTCTCATTTTATTTTATTTAATTTTTGCTTTCTAAGTCTAAGAATGTCATTTGGATGAAAAGCACTAATGGCAGCAAAAAAATCTATGGGGATATTCAAAGTATGTTAATAACATATGGTGTGCCTGAATATATAAGATAAATTTAAATGTTTGCATGGAGAATCATGTTTTCTAATTTCCAGTGATACCTTTCTCACTACAATTCATTTCATATAAATTGATCATAGAATAGATGATATATAGTTCAAAAGTTTGCAGTACATGCATTACAAAACTGATTAGAAAGGAAAGATATTTTCATTTTAGAGAAGAATTGCAATTTATAATATAGTGAATAGCAAATCAGCCATAAAATACCAGGCTGCCTGGCAAGGTAAGAAAAGGTCCAGTGTTACCCAGAATGCATCAAGGCATTTGCGACATTTTTCTAAAGAGAATATACATTTTTTTTCTGTTCAGGCACCCTCTAAAAGTATTGTTTTGTACCAGGATTTTTTGAGTCGCAGCAACATGCCAAAGACCCGCTAATAGAGTAGAGTCCACCCCCAGAGAGACAGTGCAGAGTAGAAGCACTATGCAGAAATATGCCAATACGCCTGGGGAGTAACAGGGCAGACAGTGTGCACAATGTATTGAATCAGGCAGCAGCTGTTGAGTCTCTTTCTAAGGGACTTGCTTAGTCTTAGTACGAAAATGAAAATCTCTATAATTGTTATTAAAGAGCATAGTTTGTAAAATAATTTTAAAAAGCAAGAGAAGTCATAGAAGAAGATAATTAAGAAGATAACTAAGGCAGAATTTGTAAAAGAAAATTTTTAAAAAGAGCAATCGCAGAAGAGAACTATCGAAGGCTCCTTTATTTCAGTCCTCAGTAAAGGGTCTATGAATTCTCAGGCATAGATAGATGTGATTAATTTGAATACTATATATATATGTATACTATGTACTGTGTAGTTTATATATAGTATACTATGTTTAAACTATATACTATATACATATATATAGTATACAATATGTATACTTTTCATATAATTTTATGTGTATGTAATTATGCTATAGGCCCCATGATAAGGTGAGTCATTCCCAGCAGGTCTTTTTGTTGGTTTTGCAGTCTAGATAAACATCACGTCAAGGTATTTTTAAACTAGTACTTGGAGCCAATCCAAGAAAGGGTGATGATATACAAAATGTACAAATCACAATTACAATCATAATTCTGAGGCCAGAGTGAAAACATCTGTTAAGTCTAGTGTTTCAAATGTTATCATTCATTAAGAGCAAGCAGACAGCTAATTCTTTTACCTTTACTCAATGTTACTCCATGAAATTAAAGCACTGTTTTCTCCTCCTGCTTTGGAAAGTCACTTTATATTAGTAATAATTTTAAATAATTATGAAAGAAGACTAATTTCATTATTTGAAATATTTATGCATGTATATATGTGATGCATTTTTTATTTTCTAAAAGGTATCGGTCTTCTCTTAGCCATCTTATGCTAGGTAATTAATCTTCATCTTTCCTTTTATTCTTTAAGTACTTATACACTGTTGACAATTACTGGTTAATCTTTGCATATTGTTTTAAGCATGTTTATTTCAATATTTTCCCATAAATCTGTTTTGCCTAATATTAATTATTTCAATTATATTTTCTAACTATCTCACACTTTATTTGGTGTTAGCATAAAGTTTATACTACTTTGAGCATGTCTAAATTTTCTAAATGGTTGCATGTATTTAATAAATTGTTAAAAAGTTTATTTATTTTACATACGTATGTTTCTACAATCAACAACCCTACAAATAAGAACAAATATGCGTTCTTCCATTTTAAAGATATTAACTAGCTAAACTGTTAGCAATTTGTTAGATATAATGCCTTAAATTATGTTTCTCATATTCTGATTTTCCTTAAACTGATTCTCATTTAGCTGGATAACTGCTTTTCTTTTATACATTTTATGTCATCCAGAACAGAATTTAAATGCTACCTATAATGTAGAATATTTAATTTTTAGGTCTTACATTGAAGTCATTTTGAATCTGTTTAATCTAAATCATCTGAATTTTCACATCTACCAGGCATGAGTGTTTTGATGTTTACTTTTTCATTGTATTTTCCCAAAGGAGCTGTGCATTGCCAAGTATCAGGATCATTTAATTCAAGGCCTTTTTAAAATTCTGTATTTCCAAATATTGGTCCATGATGCACAAAAGTCAAGATGTGTCAACAATCTTTCAAAATATTGGCCTTTATAATTATCTAAAGATAGAAAAAGTTTTGTAACTCTTGATTTCATGTAAAGATCTTATTTTCTTGTGTACTATGGAACACTGTTATCTAGTGAGAAAAAGGACTAGGAAAAAACCAAAACAACATTATGTAAGGTTCATACAAAATATAAGGGTGGAAATATTTTGCTAGAATCATCTTTTTAATGTATTCAAAGATATTTTATACAGTGTAGGTGGTAAATTTGTTTCAGAGAGAATTCCGAGGAATGAAAGAGTTTAACATGCCACATAATAGCAGCTTGTGTTGGTAATAATAAATCAACTTTACATAGATTGAAGAAACATGAAAGCCTACCAATTTAGTTTCCTTTTAATGTTTTAACTTTAACTATTAAGTGGACTTATTGTTCATGTTGTGCTAGCATAAAACTTTCTTTCATATTCTTTCATATCAAATTAATAATAATTTCTAAGTATCACTTGCAGTTAAAAAATAAAGTATATTACCTTTCCACCTGTAGTTGATGTAATGTCAAAATTAAATTGAATTCCAGTTATGGGAAGTGCAAATTCATACAGATTTGGAGTTTTATTTATTCTTTGTTTTTTAGTAAAAAGGGCTGTTTTGATTGTAAATTCTGTATTATTCTTTTATAATTTAGCTTTATTTTCATATGTTTCCTAGTTTATCCCTTGTATTTGTAAATGTTGTTCTTGTAGATTGCTAGAGTTTACTTATATATAATACCTATTTTTTTATTTATGTTTAAATGACATGCAACTGTGAATTACAAAACTGCAGGAATGGAATAATAATGAACTCATTTGCAATGAAGTGGACTCATTATCATGCCAGCTGCTGATATTTTCCCACCCAGTATTCTTCCTGGCAAACAAGGTCCCGGGGGAAAAGTCTTCCGTCTGGCTAAAGAAAATAATCCTGTACTTTAAAAGTCTCTTCAAATCTGACATTCATTGCTTTAATAATAATGATATATTTTTTAACCTTATTTTTGTTTTTACTGTGGCAGTTGTTTCCTTAATGGAATATCTATCTATCTATCTATCTATCTATCTATCTATCTATCTAATCTGTCTATCTTTATCAACTTAATAGACCTTGTTGTAATGTTGCTTAACTTTTGTTTAAATATTACAGATGCATTACACGTGAAACATAAATTCCCAGGAGAGGCACCAAAGTTTGTATATTAGCTTTGCAAAACATATATTATCATCTGACTTCATAATATAATAAATTATAGAGTATGTTGATAAATATAGACCTTATGTAGATAAATATACATATAGATACATACCTGTTAGAGTGTATATGCTGGCATTTCAAATTTATTACAACCTCTAAGCAAGAGAATAATCTGTTTTATTCTTTTTACGTATGTCTGATTAAATACTGATCTTAAAACCTCTTAATGAAAAATACTTACTAAATAATAATCCAAATATAGTGAAAACACCGTGCAAATAGTACAACTTATTTTCGGTGGCATTTTATTTTAATATCCACGTTCTTAAAAACATTTGGCATTAGCTCTGCCTTTAGTTTTCAAAAGCCTAGGGGAGAAACTAAATTGGTAGGCTTTCATGTTTCTTCAATCTATGTAAAGCCGATTTACTGTCACCAACACAAGCTGCTATTATGTGGCATGTTAAACTCTTTCATTACTTAGAATTCTCTCTGAAACAAATTTGCCACCTACACTATATAAAATATCTTTGAATATATTAAAAGGATGATTCTAGCAAAATATTTCCACTCTTCTATTTTGAATGAACCTTACATAATGTTGTTTTGATTTTTTTTCCAGTCCTTTTCCTCACTTGATAACAGTGTTCCATGATATCTAAGAAAATAAGATCTTAACATAAAAATAAGAGTTACAAAACTTTTTCTATCTTTAGATAAATATAAAAGCCAATATTTTGAAAGAATGTTGACACATTTAGAAAAATAATAGCATAGTCACTGTAGAGAACTGCAAGTAATATAATGGCGTAAATTTGCCCTGATACACTAAGAAAAATTTTGCCTTAAATTCAATGGGATTGTTGGAAAATATTTTTATGTATTTGCCAGACTTCAAAACGCTATTTAGAGAAAGGCAAAGAGTCCTAGAAAATGTCAACAATTTATAATATCTCATTATCTATTTAATCATGTACAAATCAAGTTACTTCTCACTTTATTGTGTTACAAGTGTTTTTCTCAGGACATGTTCACACCATACTAAAATACTTTGACTACTAATTTTAAAAATGCATATTTGAAATAGTGTTGTTTTGTAACTGCACTGTATAGAGCATATTGATATTTTAATCACCTAATGCTTAAATTTTAATGTTTCACCCCCTTATTGGAGTCCTTGTAAACTAATTTTCAGAAAAGGACTTTTATCATAAACAGTGCTGTGAAAGCTGGAATCTTTATCTACTAACCTATTTAGGTTAGGCAAGTTTATTTCACAAATATTTCTTTTCTTTATTATTTCTTACTTTAAAAAAAAGGTACTGATTCCCTAGGAGAGTAAAATAAATATACACAGAGTATTCACTTTTGAATAAAAAGTAAACTATTTTAAAATAATTAGCTCAAACCATACGGCGATGCAGTATGACTGATACCTGTGGGTGTGCCAGTTGTAAAATGCTGGTGCCAATCTGCAAGAGATAATTTAGCAGTAGGAGCATCTGGCTCTTTGGCAAGCTCTTTAGGCATTTTTCTTGGCGCCAGTTAGTTACCTCCACGTTGATCACTTGATAATACATTTTTAAAAGTCTATGGATTATTTGGCTAACATTTAACCTGTGTTTATTCCTTTTTGCTTTTTAATCCATGTGGCCCACATTAGGTCATGTGCAATGTGTGTGTGTGTGTGTGTGTGTGTGTGTGTGTGTGTAAAAAGGAAGTACCTAAAAGCTTTATCAGTAGTCTGAAATATAGAAAACATTTTCAGGTCTTATTTTTATTGAAAACTATCCCTACTATATGTAACTTTATGGAACACTTTTCTAAGTCAAAATATGAAATATAATTTTAAGAATATCTGATCAAATAATGTATGCTGAATAGCAGATACAATGTTGAAATGTCCCACTACCAAACTTAGGTAGTTAGGTAGGAAGAAACAAAACGGAAGACCACAGTATAGATTCCCGGTTGATACATGGTCTCTGCCTATTGTAAATGATTGGATAGAGGCAGACCAAATTAGCTTAGCTGTGAGAAAACCCAAGTAACTGTTGGTGTAGACAAGTTATTTCAGTTATACATACATAGTTAATTCTCTTGCAAAGCTTTACAAAAAAAAAATCTTATATTAAATCAGATATGAATTTCTGCTTTTTATTGCAGAAGTGTTAAAGTTCTAATTTCAGTCTTTATAGAGGTGTTTGCTCTTTGGGGATTATCTTTAAAATGTTTAGTTAAGCATTTGACAATCCACAGATTCATAAGTTAATATATACTTATGCTGATAAGTATGTATATATGTTAATGTTTATATATTTAGGCCTAGATACATTAATTAGACTGGGCTAATTAGACTAAATTAGAAATTAGACTGGGCTAATTTCTGTATCTTGTCTTGTATCCACACAAATTGCCATGAAGTCTCTCTCCTATAGGTGAAAATTTCTTTTCCAACCTTTGCTTTGAAGATCATACCTGATTTGCTTGGACCAATGGAATATTGACAAATCTAATGCAAGTAGAGATTTGAACTATACTTGTGTACTCCAATTTCTGTAAGGGTATCTCCTGTGTTTTCTAAGATTTTTATAGTATGAGGTTTTACGTTTAGGTCTTTGATCTATTTAGAGTTGACATTTGTGTATGGTGATAGGAAAGAGTTCTGTTTCAGTCTTCTGGATGTGGTCAGCCAGTTTTCCCAGCACCATCTACTGAATAGGTTCTCCTGTCCCCAGTGTTTGTTGGTGGAGGCTTTGTCGAAGATGAATTGGTTGAGAAATTTAGGTTTTGCTTCTGGAATCTCTATTCTATTCCATTGGTCCATATGTTTGTTTTGCTAAGGATTGTTTTGGCTATTTATGGTCATTTATATTTCCATATGAATTTCTGTATTGTCATTTACTGGTCTGAGAAGAATGATGTTGGTCGTTTAATGGGTACTGTGTTGAATTTGTAGATTGCCTTTGGTAGGATCAACATCTTAACAATGTTGATGCTTCCTATCCATGAGCATGGAATATTTTTTTCATTTGTTGGTGTCTTCTTCCATATGACCCAGTATTCCCCCTCTGGGAACATACCCAGAGGAATTCAAATCATTCTACAAAAAGATATCTGCACATGCACGTTTATTGCATCATTATTCACAATAGCAAAAACACGGAACCAACTGTGCTGCCAATCAAAACTGAGTGAATTTTTTTTAAAATGTGGAACATATACACAATGGAATATTATGCAGCCATAAAGAAGGCTAAACATACGGACTTTGCAGTAACTTGGATGGATTTGGAGTCAATCATACTCAGTGATCTATCACAGAAACAAAGAACAGAGTACCACATGTTCTCACTCATAAGTGGACCCTGAACATTTACCATAATACTATAAGAAAGGGATTGACAGAAGTGAAATATTGCTGGGGTAGGGATGGAGACAAGGGGGCACAACATTAATAAGGGTACCTAATCTCAAACCAGACAAAGTGAGGACCAACAGGAGGTCCAAATTTTACCTGTACGGTGACCACTTGTTTACCTAATCCTGAATTGTACTCCATATCTTTAAATAAAAAAAGGTGTATATATATATATAAATTTTTAAAGAGAATTATATTTGTGTGGTGTGGTTGTCCTCTTGCATCATGATAATTGTCATAAGAAGAACTTTGTTTGAGCCACAGAAGAATGCAGTGGGTCATTCCACAACTACCTTGACAGCCCCAGGCTACAAGAAGAGAGACACCTCTGCCAACACAAAGATTCACGAAAAAAAAATCTTTTTGTAAACCACAGAAAATCTGAAGTTAGCACACAACTGCTGAGTAATGCAATACACTTTATATTTTCAGCACATCTATTTTATGCTGAGACTAATTTTTGTATATTATACTTTAATATTGTTAATACTCCCCAATAAGACCTACTAACATAATTTCTAGCTAACAATTTCATGTACTATTTGTGTATACTTGAGGTGGGGAAGATCATCTTTAGCAAAAAAAGGGAAAATGTAAGCCACGGAAAGTAGTGGAAACGTTGTAATGTGAAAAAAAAGCAAATGTCATTTGTTTTAATATAGAATTTTTAAATGATTGAGAAAAAATCACAAAAACCAATTGGACTAATATACATGTAATATACCTAAAAAAATAAAATAGTATGTATGAAATAGTAAAAAGTTAACAAAGTATTGACTTTTATAAATAGTTTAGAATAAAATAATGAAAATTAATGAAGATTCTGAATAAACAATTCATGAAAAAGTAATGTGAATGACCAAAAACCAAGAAATTACCCTTGGACTTTATTAATAGAAAGAAATATGTGCCTTGTTTCTCCAGTCCTATTGATATTAATAAAAAACATATTATTGGTAACATTTTTATGGCAATTATGTTCCGAGAGTGGTCTATTTGGAAGGTGAATTGCTGCAAAATCTCCAAAAGTGATGTGGTATAATTAAATAAAGACAACAAAGAATAACTTTCCTCCACAATACCATTGTTACTGTAAATATATATATACACACATACATACATACCAGTATACTGTAAATATATATATATACATACACACATACATACCTACCAGTATACAGAAAAACAATGAAAACAGGAAACAGGTTGATGTGCATCAATAGAATACTGATTGAATAATTTACAAAAAAAGTACATCATATTATGCAAGTTTTAAAAAATAAGATTCATGTTTATATATAAGGGGGTGCCAAAAAAATCATACAAACATTTTAAGCATGACATTTCCTCAAAAGATGGCATTAATTAAATGAATACTAGCATCATTATGCAACAGGCAGAACAAATGGCACAGTCAAAGAAAACAACAGAGGGAAGGAGCCAAGATGGAAGGAGCAGCAGATTTGTCTCAACCTTACCTAACAAGACAGAGGGTAGTGATTCCACCACCGTTAGAGGAGATATCCAGGGTACTTTTGGATAGGCCAAACATTGTAAATGTAGCAAATATCTCTCTGAGTGCACAAACTCCAGAATGTCAAGGAAGGACAGAACTCCAGGCTCTTCTCATGCCCTACCCTGTACCAGGTGTGCACAGAAAATGAACATTTGTTCAGTGAGGAAGAGGGATGAGTGGCTGTAGACAATTTGGATCAGTTCACCCCCTCTCAACAGTGCATGAAATGTCAGTTTTGCATGGGAGAAAACCTGGTTGGAATGCAATGGTGGTCGCCAGAGCCCCAGTGGAAGAGAAAACTGTTTTGCTTGTGAGGCAAATCTGACTGACATGTCTCTTGCCGGGCCGGACAGAGAGTGGGGATCTAGCTGCCCCATTCAAGGAGGTGCCCTGAACATGTTCAAAAGGGTGAAACTTCCCACACCCGGTGGGAGACTCCTTGAATACTCAGAGATCAGAAAGCCAGATTCAGGAATCTGGGCGCCCTAGTCCTACACAGCGCAGCAACCTAGGCATCTATAGGAGTTGAATTCACACGAGGAAAAGAAGGAGGATGAGAAATCCGGGATGCTCTGGTTGATTTAGCTCCTCCCCGCCACTGGCTATCAATCACACACAGCAGGGGCTGAAAACTGGCCTAATTTATCAGTAGAGGGATCATCTGCAGTGACAAGAATCTGCTACAGGGTGGAGAGCATTCCCCTCTTACTGAGTGAAGAGAGTTGTGAAACAGTTGAGGAAAGAAGAGTAAGCAACTCTCAGAATTTGAGAGACAACATATGAAAAAGCAGCCACCAGAGCACAAACAACAGAAACTCCCCAGAACAGCCTGCCCCAGTTGACAGTCACAGAAATCAGAGAATGGATGGCGTTAATCAACAGGTACCGAGAAAAACATGAAGTGATTCTCAAATAAATCATGTAGGAAGTAAACACAGAGTTGACCTACTTCAAAAAAAGACTACTTTGAAACAATAAAAATAAAGAGCTCCATTCTTAAAATCAATAACTAAGTACCATGTATTGGGAACGGGCTCAAGAAATAGAGGGAAGAATTGCAGACCTTGAAGACCAAAATGTAAAATTAACATAGTCTGTTAAAAAAAAAATTTTTAAAAACTAGAAAAGAATGTAATTCCAGTGCTTTGGGAGGCTGAGGTGAGTGGATTGCCTGAGCCCGTGGTTTTGAGACCTGCCTGGGCAACTTGGCGAGACCTCATCTCTACAATAAGTCAAAAATTAGCAGGGCCTGGTAGCGCGTACCTGTAATTCCGGCTACTCGGAAGATTGAGGCGGAAGGATTGCCAGAGCCTAGCAGGTTGAGGCTGTGGTGGCTGGGAGCAGCCACTGCACTCCAGTCTGGGTGACAGAGTGAGACTCCAACTCAAAAAAAAGAAGAAGGAATAAAGCCTACAAGTGCAGTGGGAATTGGTAAAGAAAACAAGTCTATGCTTGATTGGCATCCAAGAAACAGAAAAGGAACAGGGAACACAATGGAACTACTCATCCATGAGGTTATTCAAGACAATTTCCCCTATCTTGCCAGAGAGATGGCCATCCAAGTGCAAGATATTCAGAGAAGCTCTGCAAGATAGTACATGAGAAGACTATCACCAAGACACATGGTAATCTGCCTCCAAAAAGTAAGCATGAAAGAAAAAATCCTAAAGGCAGCAAGAAAAAAAAGCCAAAAAAAAAAAGCCAGACTACTTACCAGGGAAAACCCATCAGAATCACTCCCGACTTATCTGCAGAAACACTACAAGCCAGAAAGGATTGAAGTCCAATTTTTAAAGTTCTTAAAGATAAGCAATTGCAACCAAGAATTTCCTACTAGCCAAGCTAACCTTCATCACTGATGGAGAATTAAAATCCTCCCCAGATTTAATCCTTAAAAGAATGTGCTGCCTTTAGACCAGCCTTTTAGGAGACAATTAAGAAAGTGTTGAGCACAGGGGAAAAAAAAAAAAAAGAACAGACATGCACATGACAAAAGTACAGGCAAACACAGAGTTAACAGAGCATGCAGTGCATCAACATAAATGAAAACACACTTACACACACACACATTAAAAGGAAGCAAAGCAACCCTGTAGGAGCCCTATGACAGGGATAAACTCTCACATTTCAATAATCAACTTGAACATGAATGGACTAAATGTGCCACTGAAGAGACACAGGGTGGCTACCTGTATTAAAAAGAAAAAAAAAGGTCTAACAATCAGCTGCCTCCAGGAAGCTCATCTCACTGCAAAAGATACACAGAGATTCAAGGTTGGAGACTGTAAAATGACTTTTCAGGTAAAGGGAGACAGAAGAAGGCAGATATGGCTGTTTTAATATCTGAAAAAGCAGTCTTCCGGCCATCAAAAATTAAAAAGGACACGGAAGGATACTACATAATCATAAAAGGCTCAATCCAACATCAAAAAATATCAATTCTAAACATATGTACACCCAACACAGGAGCACCAGGTTTTATATGATAGCTGCTAAACAAACTGAAACAGTTCACTTACTAAGAATCTACTAATAGTAAGAGACCTAAATACACCATTAAGGCAAAAACCAACAGGGAGATCTGGAACCTAAACTTGATGCTTGGTCAAATGGACTTAATAGCCATCTACAGAATACTTCATCCAGCAACTACAGAGTATATGCTTTATTCATCAGCCCATGAAGCATATTCCAAGATCAATCACATACTCAGACATAAATGAAGCATGAGAAAACTTCAAAAGATCAAAATAATACCATGCATCTTCTCAGATCACAGTAGAATAAAAATAAATATCACTACCAACCAGAACCCTCCAAAACACACAGATATAGACTCCAAACAACATGCTGTTGAATGATTTTTAAGTCAACACAGAAATCAAGACAGAAATTAAAAGGATTCCTGGAAACTAGGGAAAACAAAGACACATTGTATCAGAATCTACAGGATGCCATGAAATCAGTGCTAAGAGGTAAATTCATAGTACTGCATGCACAAATCAAGAAAATAGAAAGATCACAAGTAGACAGTCTAACATCACACCTAAAGGAACTGAAAAGACAAGATCACCTAAATCCTAACCTCAAGAGAAGAACCCCAATCACTATAAAATCAGAGTTTCAGGACATAGAAGACAAAAATATCATAGGAAAGATCAACAAGACCGAAAACTAATTCTTTGAATGAGTTAATAAGGTTGATGGTACCCTGGCCAGACTGACTTAAAAAAAAAAGAAAAGAAAGGAGAAAGAAAGCCCAGATAAGCACAATTAGAAACACAAATGATGAAGTCATGACTGACAGTGTAGAAATTCAAAGATTACCAGAGATTAATACAAAAATCTGTATGCAAATAAACTAGAAAATACAAAGGAAATGGAACATTCTCTGACATCAAACAACATCACAAGGTTGAAAAAAGAAGAATTTGAAACACTAAACAGACCAGTTATAACCCAGGAAATCAGTTCACTCATAAAAATTAACTATCAAAAAAATCCCATACCCAATGACTTCCCAGCTGAATTCTATAAGACATACAAGGAGAAACTGATGCCAATTGAAAGTATTACAGGCAGTTGAGAAAGACAGAATGCTCACAACTCATTTTATAAATCAATAGCATACTGATACCCAAATCTGGCAAAGACCCAACAAGGAAAAATAATTACAGACCAGTCTCTTTGATGAACTTGTATGCAAAAATTCTAAACAAGATTTCTAGCAAATCAGATCCAACAACACAACTCAACGATCATCCACCATGACTGGATGGGATTCATTCCTGGGATGCAGGGCTGGTTCAACATTCACATGACCATAAACAAAATTCAGCACATCAACATATATGAAACCAAGAATCACATGATTATATCAATAGATGCAGAAAAATCAATCAACAAAATTTAGCATTCCTTCTTAGTAAAAAAACCTTGAGGACCTAGGCATAGAATGAACATTCCTCAAAAAAGTAAGAGCCATTTAGAATAAACCCACAATCAACATTTTGTTAATGGGCAGAAGTTGGAAGCATTCTCTTGAGAATGGGAATTAGACACGCATGTCTACACTCCCCCACCCTGTTCAACATAGTCTTGGAAGTTCTAACCAGAGCAATCAGGCAAGAGAACGAAAACATGGGTATCTAAATAGGAAAAGAGGAGGTCAAGCTATCCCTCTTTTTGGACAATATGATTCTATATATTGAAAATTCTAGTGAGTCTGTTAAAAGCCTCCTCACACTGATAATTGACTTCAGTAATGTCTCAGGGTACAAAGTCAGTGTGCAAAAGACAGTTGCATTTTTATAACCAACAACTAACCGAGTGTCAAATTAAAAGCACAATTCCATTCACTTTAGTCACACACATAAAAAGAAATGCCTTGGCATCCACCTAACCAGAGAAGTGAAAGATCATTATGAGAACTACAAAATACTCCAGTAAATCAAGGATGACACAAACAAATCAAAACATTCCATGGGTTGGAAAAATTAATATTGTCAAAATGTATATTTTACTCAAAGCAATTTACAGATTCAATGAATTACCCATCACATTAACAAAATCAATTTTCATAGACCTGGAAACAACAGTGCAGAAATTCATATGAAAACAAAAAAGAGCATGAAAAGTCAAAACAATCCTTGGCAAAAGGAACAAAGCAGGAGGTATCACACTCTCAGACTTTACACTTTACTACAAGGCTACCATAACCAAAACAGTCTGGTACTGATTCAAGAATAGACACACAGACCAGTTGAACAGGACAGAGATTCCAGAAGCAAAAACTTGAACTCTCAACCAAATTAACTTCAACAAAGCCACCAATAACAACCACTGGGGAAGGGAGACCATATTTACCAAATGAAGCTGGGAATATTGGCCGATTGTATGCAGAAGAATGAAACTGGACCCCTACTTACCACCATATATGAAAATCTACTTTAAAAGGATCAAAAACCTAAACATAAAATCTCAAAACTATGAGAATGCTAGAAGAAAACATAAGAGACACTCCTATGCACATCGGAGTAAGCAATCAATTCTTGACCAAATCTCCAAAAGCGAATGCCATAAAAGCTAAAGTAGACAAGGGACCTCATCAAACTGAAACCCTTTTGCACAGCAAAATAAATGATCTAAAAAGTAGGGAATCACCCCACAGAATGGGAAAAATATATTTGCTAATTATATATCTGACAAAGGCCTAACATCCAGGATGTACAAGGAACTCAAATGAACTGGAAAAAAAAAAAGCCCTATTAAAACATGGGCAAAGGACATGAATAGATAGTTTTCAAAAGAATATATACAGACAGCCAACACATACATGAAAAACTGTTTAGCCTCACTAATTATCAGAGAAAAGCAAATCAAAACTACAATGGGATACCACCTAACCGCAGTAATCATGGCCATTATTAATAAATCAGAAAACAGATGTTGTGCAGGCAGGTGCAGAGAAAAGGGAATTCTCCTTCACTGTTGGTAGGAATGCAAGCTAGTTCAACCTCTATGGAAATCAGTGTGACAATTCCTTAAAAAATCTAAAAATTGACTTTCCATATGATATAGCAATTCCTCTCCTGGGAATATACCCAGAGGAACATAAATCGTTCCACAAAAAAGACACTTGTGCACACATGTTCACAGCACATTATTCACGATAGCAAATCCATGGAACCAACCCTGCTGCCCATCGAAAGCAGACTGGATAAAGAAAACATGTATCAGATACACAATGGAGTATTGTACAGTCACAAAGAAGAATAAAATTATGGACTTCGTAGCAAATTGCATAGAGTTAGAGACCATCACACTTAGTGATTTAGCAAAGAAACAAAGAAATCAATACCACATGCTCTCACTTATGTGTGTCCTGAACATTAATCACAATGCTGCAAGTGAGGAATCAGCAGTAGTGGGACACAAGCCGGGGCAAGGGGAGAGTGGGGAGCACATAACACGACTAAATGTGCCTGATCCTAAACCAGGAGAAGTGAGGAATAGTGGAAGGCCTAAACTCCACCTCCATGCAGCCTACTTATGTAGCTAATCCTGGCTTGCACACCACATCTCTAAAATAAAATAAAATTAAAACAAAAAAGAAAATGGCAGAAGCATGCTTGTGTGATTGTCATACTACACATTGCTACCATAATTTAATTCAACGTCAAAAGGTAATACATAGATAACATCTCTTAAAATGTGTATACATTTTTGGCACTCCCTGTGTAATCTATAATTATACAAATTATATATTACTAAGTGAAAACATTATTATGCAATATAAAAATTTATTTTTATATATAAAGAAATTAAAATATATTTGTATATTCATATATGTAAATCCCATATGTTTGTATAAGCAGAGCAATATGAAGGGATTCATATTATATACTTAACATTTTATGAGTTTCTTTTAAAGGAACAGAAGGAACCTCCTATTTTCTCTCTACATACTTCTACAACTCTGTTACAACAGAGTAGTAGTATGATCTTATATCTACAAATCAAATAACACTTCTGAGTGACAGAATCATCTTTTTACAATAAATTCTGACTTCAAAATCTTGATCTTTGATTACATTCATTTATTCTATATTTTGTCAACTTTAAATGCAATTTAATATGTATGCAAGTCAGTGTGCTGAGTATTGGAGACAGAACACATGCAGGCAGCCATTGTACAGTAATGAAAAAAGGGGAAACACAAAGTAAATCTCCATCTCATGTATAGTGAATGGTCTCAAGAATTCTTGCAGCATCCTTAGTTGCTCTTGTCTATGAGTTTTATTACTCAAATCTCATTCATTTTTCAAGTCTTGTATGAATTTTTTTAATTGCATTTCTACATTTTTGTTTCCTTCAGCCTCTTCTTCTTTTTCAAACATTTTGCATTTATTGCCAGACAAAAATTGAGTTGAGTACTAAATAGTTCTCAAATCAATAGTATCAAAATTTCATCTGCTAAATTGCCAAAAAGTCAAGGACTGGGCTTGAGTTTTACTTCGTTGATCAATCATAAGGTGAAGCTCATTGACCAGTATAGGAAAGACACTTGGAAATATTTTCTGATGATTATATGATTCACTTGTATTGGTAGTTCAAATTAATCAGGAATCTCTTTTTAAGAAAAAAACTATCTTAATGACTTTCTCAGTTTTTCCTGTAATGTGATGTTAAAATATCCTTAAATGATTTTGTGGACAAATTATAAAAGAGGAATATAAAATCAGAAAGATTAATACCGCTAATGAACAAATCAAATTCTAAACCTACAAACATAAAATATTTAAAATTTAAAATTTTGTTTTATTACAGTAATTTTCATTTAATTCAGTTTTTCATATCAGAAGAATCATTTTTGATCACCAAATCTTTTTTTGAGTTGGTCTCACTCCATCACCCAGGCTGGAGTGTAGTGGCACGCTCACGGCCACTCCAGCGTCAACCTGCTAGGCTCTGGTGATTCTTCTATCTCAGCCTTCCAAGTAGCCAGAACTACAAGTGTGAGCTACCTGGACTGGCTAATTTTTTTATTTATTGTAGAGACAAGGTCTCACCATGTTGCACAGACTGGTCTCGAACCCTCGGGCTCAGGCAATCCTTTTGCCTCAGCCTCCCAAAGCGCTGGAATTGCATGCTTGAGCCACCATTCCCAGCTGATCACCAACTCTTTAGAATTAAAAATTCCCACATGGCAATTTCCTCTGAACTTTATTTCAACAGTGGTGACACTTTAAAACAGAGTCTCAAGAAGAAAATAATTACTTTCTCCTGACACTAAAAAAGAGCATCCTGTTATCTGCATTAACATTAGACAATAATATCCCATAGTACAACTGCAAATACCTGCTTCTTTATCTCTCCTTATCCTATCATACATGTTATCAATTCCCCTTTTATTCAATTAAGGAAAAAATATTTACCATGCTGCTTATGTTTTCCAAGATGTACTCTCAATTTTACTTTGCATAATAATGACAAAAATCCTAAAAAATAGCTGGGCTCGGTGGCTCAGCCTGTAATCCCGCGCCCTTGGGAGGCTGAGGTGAGTGGATTGCCTGAGCCTGCGGGTTCAAGACCTGCCTGGGCAACTTGGTGAGACCTCATCTCGACAATAAATCAAAATGAGCCAGGCGTGGTAGTGCGCGCCTATAGTTCCAGCTACTTGGAAGACTGAGGCGGAAGGATCACCGGAGCCCAGCAGGTCGAGGCTGCGGTGGCCGAGAGCGGCCACTGCACTCCAGTCTGGGTGACAGAGTGAGACTCCAACACACACACACACACACAAAAAGTCCTAATAATTAGTACAGCATGTAGAAAACACATGCTATGAGCTAAACAGAGACTATATATACTCATTCAAATATCAAAACAAACTATTAAGTTGGTTCTACTTATTATACTACTTTTATATGTAAGGAAGTGGGGATATAGCAAAAGTATAAAGCATACAAAAATTATATTTGATAAGTTGAATAACCAAGAGTTTGCCAAACCCATCAAACTTTAAAACTCAACTGTTTTTAAGACTCACTCTTAGAATACTTCTCCCTAACTTCTACCCTTGCAATCTTAAGGAAAATTAAAATACTCATACATATACACACAAAATGCATACACATGAATATGCATACAAAACAACAGCGGCAAAACTTGACCCGAAACACGATTGGAAGTCTTTAAAATATATTATATATACTTAAATTTACAACCATATTCTTAACCCTAGATGCACACTAGTTTCACCTCAGCAGTTTTGAAGTAATACTTGGATCTGGTTCCTACCACAGACCAAATCACATCAAAATCTCAGAGATGCAGCCACCATTTAGAACTGTGCAAACCGATTCAGAGACACCATTTATGCCATAATACATTTTTTCTAGTAATAAAATAACCTGCTGAACAGAAGTTTATTCAGTTAAATGGAAAATATCTGATCCACAATCTGAATGGGTTTTGTCTTCTTTTCTCATTAGACTCATTTTCCTGTCTAATTGCTAATCTCATTCAAAGGAGAGCCACCCTGAATGGGAGCAGCTCTCTTTGTTGTGACTATAAGAATCTGTGAATCTAAGCGCCCCTAAGCTTCACAACATCTTATGTCAATCCTCTTAGTCTAAATGTTATTTCTCACCTGGCTTGGAATCAAACCTGCCAGAACCCTAACTCTCTTGCCATGCAGCATTTTACAGATCTGTATGTCAATTATTCTCATTTAACACAGCTGACATAGTGTTCATAGATTACCCGGAACTATACTGAGTCTCAAATGTCTCTTTACTCAGCACCATATTATTTACAATCTAAACTCCCCCAATGAAAGCATCTGATCTTTCTCTTTGCTGATGCTTTAAAAATCTCTAGCTCTAATGCATAATGGAAGTTAACAATAATTTATTGAATGAATAATAACATTAAGATTACTAGCTTAAGCTGTGGTTGGTATTGAAATCTGCCTTAAGAATATTGTGACAAGGAGGGGCTTGGTTTTACAAATCTTTATCAGAATGTGCCCTCAAAAAGGTAGAAACAAGTGCCCTGTGTAGACGAGGGTAGGTCAATATTTCTTTTAAAAGCTTTGGAAAAGAAAAAGTTATATTTGGTTATCAGTGCTGTTTCTTCAGCCTAAATATTGTTTCCTTCCACCTCTGCTTAATGATTTTATTTTTTCTTTAAAATTATTTATGTTGAATACTCTTTAATTACTCTGTGTTCTTTTAAAAACATAAATATTCAAAATGACATACAGTATCTTCTTGGGGCCTACTGCAAGATATATTGACTATAATGTCTTTTCCAAAATGTTTTTTGGCATAGTTATCATGTTTTAATTAAAATTAAATTATTTTAAATATTTGATCAATTATTTCTATTATCTCCTCCTTTCCTCTTCCGCTTGTCCTTCCCCTTTGGCCATGGCTTTCCTCCCTTCTTTATTATCTGCGTATGTGTATGTTTTGTTTGTCCCTGTGTCTGTTTATTTATTGCTTCCAATCTCTTGCGTATTAGTTTATTAAGTAATTAAGTCACTCATTTTTGAAGCAATATTTATTCAAAGAATGACTACCCACAAGACACTGCTGCTGGCACCAAGTTCTCTAATATAAAGTGTGAAGGGAGGAAGAAAAAAGAGGAGGGAAAAGCATTAGTTAAAACAAGTTTACTAAATTAGTAATTTTTAATTTTTGTAGAGTGTGCATTCTTTTAAAACTTTACCCTGCTGCAAATGCACAATTTAATACATATCATTTGACGGCTGCTTCTGCCTGCAAACATGGGAATGACACATCCATCGATGGATAATCCTCAAATCGTCTCTCCTATTGATGGACCGAATATTTATGTTCTCTTATTGATGGACCAAATATATATGTTAAAACCCTAACCCATCATGTGATGATATTTGGAGATGGGCTTTTGGGAATTAATTAGATTTCGATTGGATCATAAAAGTAGGGCCACCATGATGAGATTAGTGTCTCTATAGGAAGAAGGAGAAAGACTGGCACTCTCTCTTGTTGTCCACCATATGAGAATACAACAAAAAGGCAGCTGGCTGTCTGCAAGCCAGAAAGAGGACCCTGCCCAGAACCAAATCTGTCTGAACTTTGATCTTAGTCTTCCCACCTGACAGAATTATGAGGAATAAATGTTTGTTGATGAACCATTCAGTTGATGGTAAGTATTTATATCAGCCCAAGCTAAAAAAATTTATCATCCAAAATAACTGGAAAAAAAAAATCAGTAAAAGCATAACCTAGGATTATATGTGCCTCTGGAATGTGTCTTTTTATATTTTTTAATATGGGAGAACTTGATGCACCTCTAATAAGTCTGAAGTTTTATTTCATGGCCACTTTTATTTGTATTCACATTTCATTTTCCTTTCCAGGAATTCTACTGGCTAACGTAAAATAAATCGTTCCTAGTTGCCTCTAGTCCCTCCACATACCCGGCTTACTCACCAGCATGTGATTAAGTACTCATTTATATTATATGAGTATTAAAATAAAATCAAGTGGCTACCAATTCATACTCTCCATTGATCTCTTTATGACCTGTGGGGGGAGAAAGCAAATTGCTTTTTTCTAATTAACATTCTAGAGCTAATCACTACACCATCCATGTATCCCTGAGGTGGTTTTCTCTTGTTTTATTTATTTTTTCTTTTTAGAACATTACTGGTTAATCTAAAGATTCCAAACCATCTCAATTAGCATAGATGCTGGGCTTGTTTTTAAAAATTCATTTGTCTGTGACCATCAAATAAATAATATTAATAATGCCAAAAAGACATGATTCTTCCCACCAGAGTTGAATGAATTCTTTTGCTTTATTTTCTAAACTCTATTTTTCATTTCTCTAGTTTTGCTTTTCTGCCTTTTAAATTGTTTTGTTCTTCTTATTTAGTATTCTGTTTAATTCCTTCCTTCTCAAGTTTTATGTACTACTCTACATCTGGATGTATACATAAACCATTTTAAAAACATGAAAAATAAAGTCATTAGATTATTAATGTGAATGTGCATTAAGTAGCAGCATGAACCAACAGCTTTCAAACAAATTACAAAAGATATTTAAAAATTAGGTGTCACATGACTTGCTATCAATTAATAAAACTAGTTTGATGTTTTCCCCACAGTAAATATGTTTTCTGCTTTTATATATTTGTGTTCTGTATCATGAAGTGCTTTGAGAACATTCATATGGTAGCACTGGTATAACAATACTCTTGTCTCTCTTTGTTTACCGTTTGATGACATAGATTTCAAATAAATGCCAGCCTTTCAGTTTGGTGTTCACATTCTTATACAATCTGGCCCTAAGCCCTTTGCACCTCATATAAATACTCTAGCTAAAACTCTTGGACTATTCTAAAACATTTGCCATACGTTGATTCTTTATTAATGCATGCCACTAGAACTGGAATGCAATTTTCCTATATCTAGCTCTCCAAATCGTCCTCATTCATCAACATTCAGTTTGAATGTCACTTCTTTGCAGAGTCTTCATTCCTTGTTGTAGGGCATACAGACCTTTCTCTTAAACTCTCTCTGCATCCTGTGCCTAACTCTCTTCAAGTACTTATCACATTCAGCTGGGCAGTGTTACCCAAATTTATTTCGCATCTTCCCTTTTAAACCATGAGTGCTTTGAGACCTGGAATTGAGTCATTACTCATTTGCACGAGGCAACAGTGCAGAGCATAATGCTATGTTCAGAAGAGGTACTTAATAAATAATTAACAGGCATAACATCAACAATATTACTTGACCACAGTCAAGAGCCAATCTTTTTTCTTTTTTTTTCTTTTTTGGTTTCCTAAAACTACCTTAGATGTTTGCTCTATTGGACGATAGCTCTGGCCATTGCATTCCTAATTGCTCTGCTTGCTACAAGTGCCCTTGAATAGGATTATATTAAACACTGACTGGGAAAGATAGTGGGGGATTAATAATAAATGATAGGAACAATGAAGACAATGTTAAGGCATTCAGTTAAGTATGTTGTACGATAGTCATTTAATTTTTCCTCCTATTTGTGAACTCATTATCTTAGACTTTAAGACTATTGGCTTGTTTTGCAAGACAGAATGAAATAGTTTATAGATTTAATTATGCATCACCAGCTGCAGGGTTCTCTAGGTTCTTTATCAGAAGAGGTAATAGACATAAAAAACAAGTTGTTTTGATTAAAATTTTATGAAATTATTGAGGTAACCCTCCCTCTAAATCTAACCCTTACAGCGGGTTATCTAAAAAGTATATGCTACCCTAAACTTTCAATGCATTTTCTACAAGACTGAAAAGAGAGGGGAAAGATAGGAACATGGGGACTTGTTATAAAATATTGATTTTATAAATAAATAAGAGACTTCAATATTAACATTGATCAAGTCATAGGTACTATTGGGCATTACAGTGTCCCCCAGAGAACACTATTTCACAAAGGGATGGATATAATAGTTGATAGCCTATTCAATAAGAACAATTTAATTCTAATTTATAATTGACTTGTAATTTCCTTTCCATGTTAATCAGATATTCTTTCTTGCTTTCACAACCAGTAGTTTTAGTCTCTCTCGCTCTCTCGCTCTCTCTCCTTCTAAGTCTTTATCTTAATGTGTTTTATATGGAAGTACAGTATATTTAATATGTAATTTATATAAATTTTATCACATAGGAAATACATAATAATAAATAAATATACATGTATTACTGTATATCCATATAGAGAGTATAAATGATGACTGAATGCCTTTCATTAATATCTTTATGCCTTTGAATAAATTCATTCAAGAAATTATTAAAAAGATATATATATCCTATTGACAAGTCGGTGGGTTACTCAAGAATTTGTAATGTTTTGTAAATTATGTAGAAAAATATTGTGTGTATGCAGGGTGCCAAAAAAGTATGCACATTTTAAGAAAGGAAAAACTGTATTCAAATTGTGATACTCAATATATACCGATAACGAAAGATGAATACAAGTCACATTTAACTTCTGCAATTACAAGAGGTACTCAGAGTGGTTACCATTGGGACCCAGACACTTCTAACTACAGCAAACTACTGCAGGGACTTATTGCTGTGTGCGGCTTCCTCGTTCTTCCCTTGAGCACATCTTGCACAGTATCATGTGTCTCAGACTTATCATGAACGCATGCAATCGTTAGGTATGTTGTTGGTTCTGTTGCATAAATGATAAGCCAGTCTCAGGCTAATAATTATGTATGTAAAATGAGACCAGAAAAATGATTAAAATAATATTAATATTAAAATGATATCAATGGCTATGCTTACATTTTTTATGATATTAAAAATCAATTCAAATGCTTTCTTAAAAATTTAACTAGAATTAGAAGTAAAGATGAATAAATGCATATCTGGTACCTTTAAAAAATAATTTATATAAAAAAGATAGAGGCCGGTGGCTCAGCCTGTAATCCTGCGCTTTGGGAGGCCGAGGTGAGTAGACTGCTTAAGCCCGCGGGTTCGAGACCCGCCTGGGCAACTTGGTGGGACCTCATCTCTATAATAAATAAAAAAATTAGCCAGGCGTGGTAGCACGCACATGTAGCTCCAGCTACTTGAAAGGTTGAGGTGGAAGAATCGCCGGAGCCCAGCAGGTCGAGGCTGAGTGACAGAGTGAGACTACAACCCCAAAACAAACAAACAAACAAAACAAAATAAAACAAAAAAAGATAGGAAAAAAATAAGTGAGGGGCCATTAAAAGATTTATTAAAGTTAAAATATGCATATCCATTATAAGAAAATATATACACACACACTATTATTTATATGATTATGTATTTGTCTTTGGTGTTTGTGGGTATGTATGTGTGTTTAATAATAGAAAAAATCATATCTTAATGACCAATAAAAGCAACAACATTAATGAGGCATAATTGATTCACTCTCAAAAGATGCACCAGTAGGTGAGATGTTCAGTCTATGGCATGTTTTACTTTGCTTATTCATTCCACGAATATTTATAAAATATATATATATATATATATATATAAAATATGACACTGCACAAGAATACTAAGCATTAAAAATACAAAGTGAATAGATCATATTTTTCTAACATTCCCAATCTCATGTGAAATATAAGCTACAAATTGATAATTCTTACATGGGGGTGACCATTGCTATGAAGAACTTTAAAAGCTGAGAAACAATCAAAAGTGTCTAGATTGTACCAAACCATAGTGACTAGACAAACTATTCAAGTATACAGAGTCAACATCACTACTTGGTGGCTACCTTCACTTATTATTATTATCATTATTATTATTATTTTATTATTTTAAGGATGTGGGGTACAATTCAGGGTTAGGTACATAAAAATGGTGATAGTACAGGTGAAGTTTGGGTCTCCCCCGGTTCTCACTTCACCCAGGAATATACCTGGAGGAATTCACATAATTCTACAAAACGGATACCTGCATATGCATATTTATTGCAGCACTATTCACAATAGCAAAAATATGGAACCAACCGTGCTGCCCATCGAAAATGGACTGGATT
The DNA here is from genome assembly GCA_027257055.1 of Cephalopachus bancanus. NCBI lineage: Eukaryota > Metazoa > Chordata > Mammalia > Primates > Tarsiidae > Cephalopachus > Cephalopachus bancanus. The sequence goes on from JAPVLO010000074.1 coordinate 3,507,881, forward strand.
AAAAAAGCTGTGATACATATACAAGATGAAAATGTCACACAGTCATAAAGAAGGACAAAATTATGAATTTTGCAGCAACCTGGATGAATTTACCTTCACTTCTATAAAGGTACTAATTTCTGTATCTAATATTTCACATCTCAAAATAATTTAATTTGCTGAAGAAAAATAGAAAGGTTCTGATGTTAGCAACGGATAAATTCAGAAGAATTCTACTGTTGTATATGCTGCTTATATATATATTAAGACATAGAAATTAGATTAATTTTGGAAGATATTCCCCCATTGCTATGATTTCTATGGCTTATATTGGAAGGCTGCAGAGTTTATAGTTAACACATGGAGAAAATGAAATTGAAATTATTTATAGAAACCTTCACTAATTTCTTTATTTTTCAAGTTATGGGTCTACAAATAAGAGGATACACAAGACAAATTAGTCTGCAAACTAACTTGCAATGCAACAATGGTATATCTTTGATATAATGTAAATACTTTTCAAAGTGTCTGGGAGATATCGGCCAACTTCAGAATTAGAGGGAACAGTTCACACTAGACTATCTTCACTTTTCACACCAATTTCTAGCTCAGGAAGTTCCCCAAACCACTCTCAATTTCATTAATTCTCTAGAAGAACTCACAGACCTTACTGAAAACTGTTATACTCATGGTTATGATTTTTCATAGAGAAAGGATACCGATTACAATTAGCCAAGAGAAGAGACATACAAATATGAGAAAGACTTCATAAAAGTACCAAATAGAGAGCTTTCAGCTGTCTCTTCTCTGTGTAACTATTCACTTGGAGTGTTAGCCAGCGAAACTCACCTGCACCTTGTTGTCCAAGGATTTTGCTGATGTTCCATTACAGAGGCAAGAGCGATTATCTACATGACTGCTGTCCATCTACAGGCCCTCTGGAGGTTGACTTATACCACCTGATCCACAGCGCCAACCTCTATCATGTTGGTGTGATTCAGAGAGCCCTCACTCTAAATCATATCTTTACTCTCTGGCTGGCCCTAGGCACCCAGGCAAACAAGGATGCTCCCAATAAGGCCTGATGTTCCTAGAGCTCAAAGATTACTGCTCAGAAGTCAAGGACCAAGGCCAGACTTATATTTGGACAAGGTAAACATTTTTGCTAAGCAGTGCCCATTTTAATTTAAGTAGTCAAAATAAAGTTTACGTGAAAAAAAATGATATCTGGAAATTTGTCCATAATACAGATTGTTGGAATGTAACATTTAGGAATTAGATTTTGAATGCTTGTTTTTACAATTTATATTCAGAAGAGTCTTAGAAAAAATGAAATGAACCACTCTCATCATTAAGAACAGAAAAATCTTTAAAATCAGATTTTAAACATTAGTGATCATAGAAATTAAAGAATAAAAGCATTTAAACTTTATCAATTTTTAGGATTATTCCACAGCTAAGTCTCAATGCATATTAAACTAATCCCTTTTGGAAATTCTAGATTAGATTTGCCCTTAAAACTTGCCTTTAAATAAGTCTAAATTTAAAATAACCTATTCTTAAAAATCAGTTTTTAAAAATAGTCCTCTTTTTTCTTGGACCTTATAAACCAAGTTGTTCTTTTTCTCCCTCTCAGAAGAAAAGAACATTTTATGACTAAGTTTTAAACCATTAACAGTATAGGGTTATAACTAAATGCTGACATAATCTGAACTGAAATGGTGAAAATTTCATCATTTTAATCTTTTAGCTGCTGAGGGAAAATACAATCAAGTACTAAAGACATTATCTAATATTTTGTCAGGAGGAAGTGAAAGTAATCTTGTTCAAACTAGTACAGTTTGATTCTCTGTAAGATACCTCTAGTGATGAATAAACATTCTGTATGTTCACTTATGAATACTGCATCTATTTAAAGAAAATGGAAGCTTTCCATATCTTTAGATTTCAAAACTGACCTCAGAGATAATTCAAATGGACTTCTCAAGCCCCATTTATTTAGAGGTAACCAATTCAATATTTTAAAAAAGAACCATGAATACTAATATATGAAACAATCAATCAAACATAACAGGATAATCACAACATGTCAATTTCAAAGTGAAGTTTTACTAGTTCTATATTCATGCTATATTCAGTGGGATTTGTCCAGCACTGTGCTAAAATTTATTATCTAACTATTTAAGTTGGGTAGAATGGGTTTCAATAAATGATTGTTCAATTTTACTAAAACAATTGCATAATTTTTTAACAGATAGCCATGATGACCAATTTTGATGATTTCAGATCATCCCTATTTATTCAGTTTTTCTTCATTCATTATTTCTTCATTTTTGGGCTAAACACATTTTTAGGTATTCATGGACGGCAACTCGTAAGCATTAAAATTGCTTCCTTATAAAGGGAGTTTTTGATACAGTGAAGGTTTTATATTCCGTGGGAATGTATGCCTATTGTGCACAGAAGCTTGTGTCAGGCATGAAACAAAGTCTTCACTTACTCAAGGACTATTTAGGAAGAGTTAAGAAAACATGGCAAAATTAAATCAAACAGTAACACATTATCCAAAAGAGTTATCACTTAGAAAGGTTTAGGTAGTAAGAAAGAATGTGATGCAACAAAGAAACACGTACTCCTAATACCCACTTAAACTGTATATTGGCTAAGCACATTCACTTTGTTTTTTTCTTTTTGAGGAAAAAGAGGACAGACAGTAGAATAGGGTGAGAATAGTACTTAATAGAACCTGGTAAAAACAAACTAATGAGCATGTCTGAGTTTTCCACGTAAGGAACCAGAAGATTCAGGTTTATACTAGACAAGAGTCCCTCACATTATATCTGCCTGAGAAAACGATGCCTTTAGGTTACCTATAGTACAATGGTCAGATTTATTGTTACAGATTGTTTCCTAGGGTCTTAAATAACTCATAGAATCCTAGCAAAATTAAAGAAAATGAAATTCTACACACCATTTTATCCAGAAATGCCTACTGAAAACAGTTGCCCATACTGTTTTAAACAAATCTCATGAATGAGAATTTATTTTTAAGATGAAACAGCCATTTTATTTTCAAACAATTTCAATTTGCAAAATTTTTACTCTATACAAAAGGGGACCTCCCCCAAAAACAGAATTATTTTGGAGGGCAGGACCATTGTAGTCCACTTGAAATTTGTTCTTCCAGATCAAACGATCAACCAAAGTTTTTTATCTGGAAGTATTGAGAAGGTTGCATTACGATTTATGGAAGAAACATCTCAGGTTGCAGCAAACAGGTGACTGGATCATCCACCATGACGATGTACCTGTCCACACCACACAGTTTTGACCAAAAACTCCCTGTACCCCACCTTCCTATTCATCCAATCTCACTCTGAGAGACAGTTTTTTGTTTTTTGTTGTTTCCCCAAATGAAAAAAGTCCTCAAAGATAAACGTTTTGCCAATGTGAAAGATTTGATACAAAAAATGGGAGAAGCACTTACGGGCAACAAAACTGATGAGTTCAAAAACCATTTCGAGCAGTGGAAAAAGCATCTCAGTCAGTGTATTGCCTGAAACAGAGAGTATTTTGACAGTGATTGAAGTTTAAATATGTAAGAATAAATACACATTTTAAAATTAATAAATTATTGGTTTTCAGGCATCCCCCCTTGTATTAAAATGTATTTCACATTTCCATTATGCCATAGTCATTTTCTTTTCTCTAGGACAAATGACTCCTCTTTCTTTCATTCGGGAGTCCTTAGGAGTAGTTTGATATGTCACTCCCACTGATTTTTAGGCTGATTCAACTAATCAGGTAGACTAGGTGACATTTATTTTCTCTTTTATTCATGGATGCATACATTTTGCTCTTCAATTTTCAAACTCAGTTTACACTTTTATTATAAAAGAAATTCTTTAATCAAGAATATAGTAGCAATGTTTTATAATCAGAATATTTATCAAAATGTAGACCCTATTTAATGTGATGACATTTTCTTCTTTAGAGTAGTCTTTTCTAGGCTACTAAAGTTATTATAGCATTTGAAGGTAAATTTCTATTCTTGCACTAGAATAAATTTATCATTGACTTAGTTATTAATCCATCTGTTTACTTAATAAGAAATAATCAAACACCTCTACTACCTTCAAAGATTTCTTATTTTAGTGGAAGATAGTAACAGAAAGCAAAGATGTGTCACAATATAATGGATTATATGTTTGAAGTGTGCTCACAGATGCGTATAAGCAGTGCATCTGTTATATTTATTACTGCTTTGAGCTTTACATCATATAAGCTTTCAACTGTTCATTTTGAAATAACTTAGGCTTGTAGGAAAATTCAAAAATAATGCAGTTTCTCTACAACCTTCATTTAGTTTTTTTCTAATATTAATAAATAACTAGATACTCTCACCAAAATTTAAAAATTGCAATTGGTACAATATCATTTACTAAGATAGAGATTTGATTCAAATTTTATAAAGTTTATGATGAATGTATTTTTATTGTTACAGTATTCAATTTGGAATCACACACTGTATAGTCAGTCTAGCCTCCTTTTCAATGGGTTCTACATCCATGTATTCAACCAACTACAAGTGGAAATATTTATTAAAAAATAATATGAGGTGAGTGGATTGCCTGAGCCCTCGGGTTTGAGACCCGCCTGGGCAGGCAAGACCTCATCTCTACAATAAAATCAAAAACTTAGCCGGGGGTGGTAGCGTGCACCTGTAATTTCGGCTACTCGGAAGGCTGAGATGAAGAATCACCGAAGCCCAGCAGGTGGAGGCTGTGGTGGCCGGGAGCGGCCACTGCACTCCAGTCTGGGTGACAGAGTGAGGCTCCAACTCAAAAAAATAATAATAATAAATAATAAAAAAGCAATACAGCACAATGTAATACAAATTAAAAACCAACACAATATAAGAACTATTTATAGTGTGTTAGATGCTATACATTTATTAATTGACTATTTCTATGGAGGATGGCTGTTTTTTCTCCCCCAATTTACTAATCTATTCATTTATTTGCATTTATGTTTATTCTTTGGCATTTGTTTATTATATGGGTTAAAATATTAAACTATCACTATTTAGTAAGTTGTACAAATGATTCTATCTTTGCCCATTGGGAGCTCTTTCCAGTTGGCTTCTGTGGTTTATGTTTTTGTTTATTTTTCACATGGGTCTATCCTTTCATGGGTATTTTCTTACATTTTGACCTCACGAATTTCTCTAGACTCTTCTTGCATTATCTCTTCTACCAGCCTTAAAATCAACTATTTCTCCAAAGAGCTCTGTCTTCTTTTAGTAAAAATGGTATTTAGAAACCAAAATCTGGGCAGTAAGTATGCTCATTGCCACTTGATGTCACTGCAATAGAACCTCTCAATGGACAAAGTTTTAAATCCATGAATGTGTACAAACCAATGTGTAGACACACACACACACAACACACACACACACACACACACAAATCTATGTCTCTAATTCAGCATCACAGGCTTTATTCTTGCATTCTCCTTTTATTTATTTGCAACTTTTTACTGATATTGAGAAACCTAGCTCTCTTATCTACAATGTATTTATATATTTGTACTAATTTTAGTATACACATAAAGTAATCTCAGAACTGCTAACCCATTCTCTTATAATAAACCAATTTATAAACTAAAGTGCAGTATCTGTCATTTAAAAACACTCTCCCAAAACAAAATAAAGTTACTTAGGTGAGTTTATCTTTTTCCCCTACCCTTTCATGTACATTTTTTTTAAATAGTCATTTTTTATTTAGTTAGTTTTATAGGTACAGTTTTTATTGTTTGCAATTTGAGTTACATTTTTTTCTATATATTTGTTAATTTAAAAATGTGCATACAGTAAAATTCACAGACTGTGATACACATTAACAAATGTAAGGAATGCTCTATTATTGCAGCTGTCATATACGCCTCCATAAATATTCACTAATGCTCCTCTTTCAAGGCCAAAAACACTCTATCCCTAGCAACCACTGATCTTGTTTTCTACCCTTACAATGTTGCCTTTCTGAAAAGTCCTATAAATGGAATAATTAAATATTCATCTTTTGGGTCTGGCTTTTTTTATTGAGTGAAATGTTTTATCTATTTCATTGTGTGAATCAATAGAGATTTTCTTTTTACTTTTAGTATTATTCTATTGTATGGATACATTATATTGTGTTTAACAATTTACCTGTTGAAGAACCATTGGGTTGTTTCCAGTGTTTGTTAATTTTACAGATTCTATAAACATTGGTTTAGAGGCTTTTGTATAAACATAAGTTTAGTTTCTTATGAGTGAAAATCTGGGTCATATGGTAAGTGAATGTTGAATTTTGTAAGAAACTGTCAAACCGTCTATTGAAGTGATTTGAAATTTACAGCAGAAATTTATGAGAATTTTAGTTGCACAGCATTCTAGGTAGCACTTGGTATTATGAGATTTTAAAATATTTTTCTAATAGATACTTGGTTACATAACTTCATAATTTAGATTGCTTCCTCCTAATCATTAATGTAATTGACCATGTTTTTGCATAATCATTTGCTATTTTATATGTTTTAATTATGCATTAAATTTTTACTGCACTGTTTGTGTTTATGTTGTTGAAATATAAAGTGATTGATAGATATAAGATACAAGTCCATTGTTAGAAAGATTTGCAGATATTTCTGGTTTTGTGGCTTTGAAAATTATCATAGCAGTGCTTTTACAAAGAAAACGTTTTTAATTTTGGTAATGTCAATTTATCATTTTTAATGAATTATGCTTTTAACGTTGTAAATAACTCTTTGCCTAATCTAAAAGGTCACAAAGATTTTGTCCTAAGTTTTCTTTGCGAAATTTTACATGATTAGGTTTACTTTTAAACCTATGATCCATTTTGAATTTATATTTATATAAAATGTGAGATATGGATTGAGATTTTCTGATTAATTAATTAACAAATAGAAGTTCTACTTTTCTAGCACTCATTGTTGAAAGGACTATCGTTTATTCAAATGCTTTTGTTCCTTTGCCAATAATTAGTTTACTGTTGGAGCACATCAGTTTCTGGACTCTATATCTACTCCACTGATCTATGTCTACCTTTTTGTCAGTATCACAGTTTTTTTATTACAATGGTTTTATATTATGTCAAAATTGGATAATAGCTATTCCAATTCATTGCTTTTCCATATAAAATGTGGAGTGACCTTGTTGGTATCTGCAATGTAGTCTGCTGAAATTTGTATTGAAATTGCACTGACTCTGTAAGTCAAGATTAGAACACTTATTAAGTGGAGGACCAGGAAGCAAGTATCTTAAGTTTTCTGTCACATACATTCATTTGCTACATATTATTTTAATTTTTATAGCACTGTAAAATGTAAAAAAAAATTTTAATATTTTATCCTGTGGTTCATACAAAAATAGACAACACACTGCATTGAGCCCATGGATCAGACTTTGCTGACCCATACTAGATATTAATTTGGGAATAATTTACACCTTAATATTGAGTCCTCAATATACAAATATAGTACATAACTTCATTTGTTGAGATTTTGGTTGATTCCTTTCATCAGTGTTTTACAGTTTTGAGCATAAATATTCTGCATGTTTTTTTTCCTATAATTTTACCTAAGTACTATATTTCATTAATTTGATGAGTGTACAAATGTTTATGCCTTTTAAATTTCAATTTATTTGTTCATTATATATAGAAATATAATATATTTTTATATAGTGATATTTGTAACCTAGCTAAATCCACTAGTTTTAACAGCTTTTTTATTTTAGATTCTTTGGTATTTTTCTACATATCTCATTCTGTCATGTTTAAATAGAGACCGTTTATTTCTTTCTTGCCAATCTGTCTTTTATTTCTTTTCCTTGCAGTCTTATTGCATTGGCTAGAACATCCATTATGAAGTTGAACAGCAGTGATAAGATAGGTCATCTTTTCATTGTTGCCAATATGAAGGATAACTTTCAGTATTTCAACATTCAATTTCACTTTAGCTGTTGCTATTTTTGTGGCATCTCCTTTTTCAGGTTACAGAAGTTTCCACTATGCCTTGTTTGCTTAAATTTTTATTGTGAATACATTTTCAGTTTTTTCATTTGTATTGTCTGTACCTATTGTAGTGAACATAATGGTTTTTTCTCTTTAATTTGTTAATATGGTGAATTACATTAATAATTTTAGAAATAAGTCTTTCATTCCTATAATAATGCCCATCTGGTTGTAATGTAATTGACATATTGTGCTTCTAACATATTACTGAATTCAACATTGCACTATGTTCATGAGAGTGCTGGTTTGTAGGTTTGAGTGTCAGAATGATGTTGAGTTCACGGGATTAGTTGGGTAATTATTTTCTTTATTTAGTAACATATATATAATGAATGTACTCATCTATGTTATTGAGGAAAGCATTGGAAAAAACAAAATCTTGTGGCATATAAATGATAATTTCTTTCAAGCAGAGCTCTTTGAATTGAGGCCCGAATAGTGTCTTTCAAACAAGCAAAAAGTTACAAAACTAAACTTAACTTAAATTCTTTTACTTAAAAAAAGAAGAAGAAAAAGGTGTAAAATTGTTTTATCTTCCATAATCTCTGCATCACTAATGTCGTAAAGATGTATTTTCCTTTTTCTTTTTCTTTTTTTTTTTTTTTTTGAGTTGGAGTCTCACTCTGTCACCCAGACTGGAGTGCAGTGGCCGCTCCCGGCCACCAGAGCCTCGACCTGCTGGGCTACGGCGGTCCTTCCACCTCAGCCTTCCGATTAGCTGGAATTACGGGCACGTGCTACCACACCTGGCTAATTTTTGATTTATTGTCGAGATGAGGTCTCGCCAAGTTGCCTGGGTGGTTCTCGAACCCGCGAACTCAGGCAGTCCACTGGCCTCGATCTCCCAAAGGGCTGGGATTACAGACTGAGCCACGGAGTCTGGCCTATTTTCCTTATTCTTTCTCATAACACATCATTAATGATTATCCTAAATTCCCGAATAGCTTTTGCTTTTCTGAAAATATATTTCTTGACTCTATAAGAATAGCTTCCTTCATCTTCTGTCCAAATCTTGTTCACATTTGAGATCAAACATCTTCCCAATAATCATTTTTGTCACATTCTATTATATTTTGTATTGTTGCATAAAGTATTCATTTTTATAGAGGAAACAGCACTATGGCAACTTCCTTACCAAACTTCTTAAATTGTACCGGTTTTAGAATCTCAGAATACAAAGAAACAATTTTTTTTCTGTATATATCAAATTTTTTAATAGTGTTCATCGTACGTCTGTCTAGAGTGCGGTATTTCTGGTTTGTTTGTTAGTTTGTTTTTGCTTTAGTTTTAGTCAAAGTCCCATTCTGTCACCTAGATTGGAGTACAGTGGCATTCATATGGCTACACAGCCTTGATTTGCTTGGCTCAGGGGATCCATCCTTCCTTCCACTTCCAAGTAGCTGTAACCACAGGTGCAGATCACCATGACTGTTAATTTTTTTTTCTCAATTGTAGAGAGGAGGTCTTGCCAAATTGCTCAGGCTGTTCTGGAACCCCTGGGCTCAGGCAATCCTCTTGCCTACTCCTCACAAAGTTCTGGGATTACAGGTGTGAGTCACTGCACCAGGCCTAATGTTTTATCTTTTTAAAAATTTCTATTTTTTTAAAGCAGTTTTATAACTTTATGTGATGTACTTGATGATCAACAATTAGTTCACATTGACATCCACATTGACTATCTGTAGATGCAAAACAAGTGACAGTCAACTTCCATTCCCACACATCACATTCCAACACTCCAGAAACTCTAGAAGGGTCTGGGCATGTAGTAGCATTCCATTTTCCATGACCTTTCAACAACCTAGATGTGGACAAGCTTTGTATTCTTTTGCATCGTCTTACACCAACACACAATTTCTAAAAAAGTATAATGATGCCTGTCACTTTATCTGCTGAACAGATGAATTCAGTTATGACAGAGCTAAGGACATTCTTACGAAATTTAAACAGCTTAGTGGAAAACGTAATGAAGATAAAGACTCACCAAACTAGCTTTATACTTTGGATACCTATGGACCTGTTCAAAAGTAAATTCTCTATCCCACCAGGCCTAGTGCTTTAAAAGACAAAGATACTACTGCATTATTCTGGCTGTGCAGTTGTGGAGCATGGTGATAGAGGTAACAAGCAGAAACTTTTTCAGTTACAATAAATAATGAAAGGAGAATGATAAAAAAGACAAAATAAGAAATAAAAGTAGCCAAAAATACATAACAGAGACAACTTAAGTCTGTTCAGAAGTATATTTATTAGAAAAAATTTCAACATTGCACTGAACTAGCTAAAGTATTTTCACAAATTACAAAATACAAATCAATCATGATGAATCATGATGACATTTTCTTATACTATAATTTAATATCATATTATAAGCAGACCAAATAAAAATAATGCTTATATCTTTTATTGACTTTTTACTTTTGGCATATCCTATTTGTATGAAAAAATAGAAATATGTTTTACAGGATACAATTAGTTCTACTTTTTTGACAACATGAGATATTTAACAAAATATAGCTGTTGCTATTGCTGTTTTTGGTGTTTTTATTTCATTGGGAAATCTAGAGATTACAGGTATATTGACAGAAGTAACTCCTTAAACATAACTACACTCTTACCATATGAAACATATATGTTTATTAACAACAAAAAGAAACACATCTTGTTCTGGTCTTATGAACAGAAATACCATTTTGTGTTACACTTTAAACTCTTATACTTCTTTTGATCATCAAATAACTCCCTAATGATAACAGCAGAAAATGTCCAGATATTTTGATGCTTCTCCAAGAATTGCCTTTCAAGTGCCTAAGTATGAAAAGAGAAGAAAGTGTAATGTGGACAAAATTATTTTTAAAACCCTGTCCTCTATTCTACAGAGAATATAAATTTCAAAAATGTGGCTTCCCAAACATCTGCTGTATAACCAGCCAAGGCTGGCCAGTGTTCTTATGAGTCCTCTAGCTGCCAAAAGTGCCCTATGTGTGGGAGTAACGGCTGGCTCCCAAACTGGAATGGATCAAAAAAGAGGGCAGAATGCAGCAGGTTCAGGAAAGGCAGCGACATGGGAGAAGAAAGGGTGCCAAGTTCTCTCACAATTATCTACATATGTCCGTTTGCTTTGTAATGGCAGTATGGTTTATTTCATTTCAGAGTGGGAATTACAGGGCAAGAGATGGTTAGAAATGACACTTCATCTCAATGGAAAATAAAATTAGCTACAGATGGTGAAGATCTGCTCTTGTTCTATTACCTGGAGTTATAAAGGTGGTAGTTTATCACTGAATCACCTTACTTGGCTGAAGTCATACAAACCCAGTGGGGAATTTTAATGTTGTAGGCAATTACTCCTCTCATTCCCTAATCCGTCCAAGGATTTCAAGAGTAAAATTCCATTATGATAGCTAGAAAATATTGTGCTGACTCAGGGTTGAGGGATAAAAATAAAACAAATTTTATTAGTTTAACATATCATCTACAATTGTTCTAATGTATGTACAAACATGAGAGGGGAAAAGCTACACTTTTATTAAATCCACAGAACGTCAGTAAATTTCTCAGTGCACAGATAAAGGGTTGCTAGTGCATTGCATGTTGAATATTGACGAAAAAGTATGTTGTATCAAGTTTTGGCACTTTCATAATAGAAGAATTGGGGAAGACCAGGATAATTTATTTTCTTCGCTTTTTTTCATTTCAGTTTTTCTTCAAATAAAATATTTAATAATGAAATAGCCAAACATACAGAAAATGGTAATCAATAATATCAGAAACACATACAATCACTATTGATTAAATGTTATAATTTCCATAGTGGATGTGTTCATGTGTTGTTTTTGTGCATGGACATATACAAAATATTGTATTGTCTTATTATTATAATATAATAAATATTATTCAAATATTAAGCTTGAGTTTAATTACTGTATTACAATAATACATTTGTTTCCACAATCGTAACAAGTATTATTTGTATATTTTCACATAAAATATCACAAAATTGTTTTATCATGTGGCTAGCTAGTTTATCTTTTGCCTATTTTTATCTTTTTTTGCTATCTTTACAGTACTCCAACTGACAATATGCAAATAGCTTTTTCTTTCTTTAATTTTTTTCTAAATATTCATCTGTCTCTCTGTACTCATATCATTGTCACATTGTTTTAATTGGTAACTTTCTTAATATCTGATGTGAAAAGTCTTTTTTTTTTTATCAAAATTATCTCCTCCTGACCATTTAGTCTTCTTTATGAACTTTTGGATCATCTTGCATCATTGCACTGAAATTATTAAAGACTTTTTTTTTTAAAGAAATGACATCTTTCTGATTTGGGTTTTTCATAGAAATTTCTTTTTGTATTTAAAAAATTTTATGAGCTTGAATAAAATACCATAATTTTCTACAAAACTGGAGCAATTTTGTGGAACTTATTCTAATATTTATTTTTTATTGCTATTACAAATTATGGGTTTTTTAAAAATCTTACCTTTTTTATATAACTTCACTAATAGTTGTCATAAATTTGCTTTTGTATCCAATAAATGTACTGGTCATTCATAAATTTTTAGATTTTTTAATTCTGTTTTTCACAATGACACCCAATAAATTGAATGACAATTTAATTTTTCTTTCTTTTATTTTTTTCTTGTCTTATTCAGTTGATTTTGAAAATGCAGAAAATAGCAGTGATATTTGACTATTTTCTTATTTCTCCACTTTATAATATGATTTTGATAATATTTAGCCATTAAGAGATTATCTCTTTATTCTTTATATGAAAAATTAAAGCATGTATATTGAGAGTATTTTCGGCACTCATAAATCCATATTTACCCCTTTATCTTTTTAAATGGGTGAATTATAATCCACATGTGTGGCAGTCTCTAGGATGTCCCATATGATCTCCACCTGCTGGCGTTCATGCTACTTGTATAATCCATTCTCTCTTCAGTATATGTAGGATCTATATCTTGTGTCTAACCAAATGAGTATCTTAATTTTTTAACAAGTGAGTTTAATGCTTTTACATTTATTTTAAGTACTCCTACACTGGAAGATCGCCTATGCTCACAGATTGTCTATACTATTGCATAAGTAAGAATGTATTTTACATACATTTCCTAAAGAGATAAAAAATTCTAGTACAATTTACGAAACACATGCCATTTTACAAATTTTCAAAGGAGACTTTATTACATTGAGGATCTAAATTAACATATAAAACTTCATGCTATTTTTTCTTATAGTAATTTCAGTTTCATACTAGTCAAATAGTAAGAGGAATTAATATTTCTTAATACTGAAGGGAAAGGCAAAGTAGAATTCAGGATACTATGCTATGGGAAATATATTTTAAAAGCAACATTTTAAGTTATAGAAAAAAATTGTTTTCTGTTTTTAGTTATGTATGACTCTGCTATGTGTATTTAGTCAACAAATATTTAGTGCATAATATGTGCTAGGCATTTTGTTACTTATGATATATTTCATGAATTTTATACTCCACAATAAAAATATTTAGCTACAATAAAGTAGATGGTATCAGAGCTATCTTCTATGTTGCATAAACTGAAACGTAGATAAGCAGCAATTGAAGGCATTAGTCAGTTCAGGCTTTGAACAAAGTGCCACAGACTATGTAATTTATAAAAAGCAGAAATTTATTTCTCACAATTCAGAAGATCAGGGGGCTTACAAGGAGAAATCTCTTCCCAGTTGCAGATTGCTGACTTATTTTTGTGTTCTTACATGGTGGCAAGAGCGCTAACTAACTCTTTGGTCTCTTCTTATAAGGACTCTAATATTATTTGTGTGGGCTCAGTCCTCATCACCTAATTATATCCCAAAGCCCCACTTACAAATATTATCACTTTGGGGATTAAGATTTCAACATATAAATTTTGAGAAAACCTATATTCAGTAGATTGGAGAGTAACCAAGAAACCAAGCATTCCGGGTGCCAAAGTCACAGAGAAGAGAAATGAATTGAGGAAAGATTTACAGTCACTGTACTTTATACTTTGGGGTCACTTTTAATTTGAGTTGCACTGCAGAAAGGCTAAAGAGAAAATGGCCATGTAGAATTATAGCAAAAGAGAAGTTTGTATCAAAGTGAAAAAATAAAAAGCATAAAGATAAAAGCAGAAAAGAATGTAAAATCCCATGAGAAATAGTGAAATTTCTAATACAGTCAACTGGAGTCCCAGAGGAAAGGAGAGAGAGAATAAAGAAAAAAAGTAGTATTTGTGGTAATACTAGTCCTGAATTTTACAAAGCAGCCAAAATCATATATCCACAATTGAAGAAGCCCTATGGTGACAAACGGAATAAATATATCATATTAAAATTGCTTTAAAAAATCAACAAAATCTTTGCATTAGTGAAAGAAAAGAGACATTATGTTTTCACTATATTAATAAGTATAATAAGCAACTTTTCAAAAATTTGTAATGAAAGAAAGACAAAGAGACAACAGTAAAAGAGGTATGAAATGTGAAAAACAAGACAACTAGAAATATCTAGAAAACTGTGTCATACCTTCTAAAACGCAGACAAAATAAAAGCATTTGCTGACGATATTTGTTGGCAGTAAATCACCATTAAAAATAAACAAACCCCAAAGTAAATAATTTCAAGCAAAAATGAAAATATGAGAAGAAATCAAAAGCAAAGAGAAGGAGTTAATTTGACTAAATAAAAGTCAATATTACTATTAAAACCCACCACTCACATGTAAAGTAGATATTATTTCAATTTGAGTGTAGTAGACTCCAATACCATAAAACTTTGGGACTTCAGAACCTTATTTTAAGCACTGAAAAGATCATTTAGGCAGAAAATCAACCAAAAAAATTGAAATTAATCTGCACTATAGGCTAAATGGACCTATCAGACATTTCCAAAACATTTCATTCATTATCTACAAATTACATAGTCTTCTCACCAGCGCATGGAATATTCTTTATAATAGACCATAAGTTAAGTGATGAAACAAGTTTTAATAAATCTAACAAAAGCAAAACATCAAGTATCTTCTTAGACCACAAAGGAAGAGAACTAGTAATCAATAACAAGAACTTTGAATATTGTACCTGGACATTAAACAACATGCTTTTAAAAAATTCCTCAACACAAAACTACCAAATTAAATCCAATAACATATCAAAATGATTATAGAACATGATCAAGTCGGATTTATACCAGAGATTCAATGATGATTCAAAACAAACAAAGCAATAAATATGATACATCATTTCAACAGAACGAAGGACAGGAAACATGTAATCATCTCAAGAGATACAGAAAAAACATTTGATTAAGTTCAATATGCCCTCATAACAAAAACTCTCAACAAATTAGGCATAGGAAGAACATACCTCAACATAACCAACACCATATATCTCAATCAACAGGTAACATCATACTGAGTAGGAAAAAACTGTAAGTCTTTTTTTCTGACAAATGGAATGAAACAATGATGCTCGCTTTCACAACTCTTATTTAACTAGACTGGAAGTCCTAGCCAGAGCAATTAGGCAAGACAAAGAAATAAAGGAAACCCGTATTGGAAAAAAAAAAAAAAGTCAAATTGTCCGTCTTTTAGACAATAAGATCTTACATATGAATAAAACTAATGACATTAAAAATATCTTATAACTAATAAACACATTCATTGAAGTTGCAGGATAAAAAAACAACAAAATTCAGGAATTCAAAATTACAATACAAAGAAATGACAAATGTTTGAGATGCTGTATATACTAATTACCCTGATTTGATTATTATACACTGTATATACATAACAAAATATCACTTATCCAATAAATATGTACAATTATTAGGTGCTAAATAGAAATAAAAGGAGAAAAGTACTAAGACAATAGACAAACCCGAAAGTAATAGTGGAGTTTTTAACAAAATCAGTAAAGGTGTAGAGATTTACACAGTATAATTAGTGCAGCTGCCCAATCACATAAAATATTTTTTACAACATCTGATTACTTAATCACTGATTAAAAAAAGGTAAATGGAAAGCTTCCAAGTGTTTGCAAATTAGGCTACAATTTCATAAGTAAAGGATGACTAATACCACCAAATCTTTATAAATTAAGCAATATACTTCCATATAATCCAAGTGTTGAAACAAAAATTATAAATAATACTAGAAAAAATACAAATAAATTGTAATACACTTGTATTACAAATCAATTGTAAATTATAAATAAATTCAGAAAAATAATTCAAATAAATTGTAATACAAACAACACAAGATTTCTGTGATTAAGCTAAAGCAGTTTGATGGCATAAATGCACATATAAGAATAGAAGAAAACTAAAAAATAAAGACTCTTATTATCAATCTCTATAGGCCAGAAAAACTGCAAAGAAAAAAAGAAATAATAAAGAGTAGGATTTTTAAAAACAGAAATACATTTTAAAAAGAAGTAAAATGTTCAATCTTTGTAAAGATAAAAAGTGCATTTCTCATATAATCAAATATATCAATAAAAAATTGAAGTTTAAAGTTGCCAATATTAAGAATAAGATGAATATATATGTATAGATCTTACAGAAATTTGGAAATAAAAAGAAGATACTACAAAATATTTTTGCCAGTATAATATATCTGACAATTTTGTTGTGAAAGAGAGGGGAAGAAAGCATCATTGGACAAAGAGATGAGCTTAACCACAATGCAGTTCCAATAAAGGACTCACAATCCCATAGTATAGCTTTTCAAAATAACCTAGAATTGTAAATATGGAGTCATGCCGTTATGGTCCAGTGTTGATCAGTCATTGCAAAAATATGAAAAGAAAAGAAAGGAGAGGAGAAGAGAGGAGAGAAGAGAGGAGAGAGAGAGAATGAAAGCTTTGGACAAAGCCATTTTCACTACCTGTCACCGTCTTCTAAGTGACTGACACAAAAGCATCTTTGGCAACATTTTCAGTAACTTGATGGGATAAGTTTATTATTGCTGAAAGGTGATTCAAATAGTACATTACGGAGTCCACCACAATATCCACACTGAACATAATGAAGTATGAAGCCCATCTCACACCACAGACAAAAGCAAATTCAAGAATGTGTCATAATACAAATATAATCATTAAAACAATAAAGCTTCTAGAACATTAGTGAGAAAACTACAACCTGAGAGTTAAAAATGATTCACTACCTGTTTTGATGTAACTACCTGTTTTGATGCAAGGACAAAAATGCTTTAAAATTTTTTTAATGTATTTAAAAGATTAGAAAATTGAAAGAAGGAATATTTTTATGACACATGAAAATTACATAAAAGTCAACTTTTAGGTCCATAAATAAAGAGTTATTGGCACACAGCCACACTTGTGTTTAGGTTACTTTCTATATCTGTTTTCACACTGTAACAGCAGAGTTGAGTAGTTGAGAATGATACCATATGGTACAGGGAAACCACATTTTCTGACTCTTAAGAAAAAATAACTTGCTGACCCTTGTTATAGAAAATAACAAAACAATTTCCTCCTGATCTTGGCATAAGTAAAGGTTTTATAAACACAATAAAAAACAAAGTGGTAATATTAATGAACAGGTTTTCACTAAAGGTAAGAAAATATTAATAGCTCAATATTAAAAAGAACAGTAAGTGTATCACTGCATGACATGGAATGGGGGGCATATTTACATCTCATTATTTCGTGTGTATACATGCAAGTATATATGTAAAGAAAATCTAAAAGCATTTAAACAATGATAATTTTTAAAACAGTAAACAAAGTCTTAAAAGGGCATTTTGAATGCAGGATATCCAAGTGAATAAAAAGCATATGCAAATCTCCTTACCTCATTGACTCATCAGGGAAATGCAAGTTGAAATTATAATTAAACACCAAAATAAGTTACTAATATCAAGTGTTGGTGAATAAATTCCAAATAATATGCTACTGGAGTATTATAACTTGCTGTAATTAATTTGGAAATTGTTACTTGTATAAACTTTATAGTATAGACTAAGGGGAACACATGCACAGATTATGACTGTAATTTCACTCCTGTGTATATCCTCAGTATAAAGATATCCATATAAGTACTGCACCAAAAGGCATGGACAAGAATGGTCATAACAACACTATTTTTAATAATTCAAAACATGAAATCCACCAGATGTTAATCCTAGCAGAATTTGTAAATGAATTGTGTATTCACTGATGGAATACTAAAAAACAATGAAAACAGTTGAACTTCTGGTAGACACAACAACATAAATGAATCTCACGGACATCATGTGAAATGAAGTAAGTCAGACATGCTGGTGCATTCTTTGATCCTATTTATATAAATTGTAAAAACTGGCAACATTAATCAATCGATTAAAGTAAAAATACAGGTAATCTTAGGCACTTTTTTACTAGGAGAGGTCAAAGTGGGGGAATATCTAGGAGCTGCTAGTGCTCTGTATCATGATCTGGGTGTAGTTACACTGGTGTGTTCATTTTGTAGTCAATGCATTTCTACACATGAGATCTTTGCACTCTGTGAATGTTATATTTAAATCAACACCATTTCTTTCAATTTCATACTTCATTTGAAAAAGGAAAATTAGTTGTCATTTTTATTTATTGAATAAAGGCAAAATTAACTCAATGTCAGATTGTGTTGGTTTTGAAATGGGTCAGGAAAGTGAGCATTTCGTGTGCGTGTGTTCTGCTTTTATCAGTGAATGAAATAATATGATGACTAAAAGAGAATTTAGGAGATTTATCAGAAAAAGTAGTTGGAAATAGTATGAAAGTAAATGGCAAGATAAGAAAATAAAAATAAGAATAGTCCCTAAAACAATAAATTATAGAGTTCTGGTAAGATGGCGACGGCACAGGTGGGACTATGAGATTCTCCGAAGGTGAGTTCCAATAAAGACTCTTGCTTTCCTTCCCCCATACCCCCACCCACCACCACCCGCACGGGTTCGAGGCCTGGAGACGCTTGGTCCCACGCCCGGCCACCGGGGCCCCTCTGCTGCTGCAGCTCCAACCCAGGCGGCCAGGGCCCAGCCACGTGGAGCTCCGAGTTCCCTCCCCGGCGATCTCATCCAACCCCAAGCCACCTGTCACCGCCTGTGGAGGCCCTCGGATACTGCCTTGTGAAGACCTGGGTTCCCTTGCTGGCTACACTGATCTGCAGCCACTGCCAGCTCCCTCCCTGGCTGGGCGCCCAGCCTGGTCTCAGGCCATGGCAGCTCATGGAGGCCTTCCATGCCCTGCCCCCAAGAACTGCAGGCTCCACCCCTTCCTGGGGTGCCCACCAGGCCCCAAGATGCCGTTGGCCATGAAAGTCCCCAGTGGCCGCGCCTGGGAACTGCCCCCCTGCCCGGGTTGAAGCACCCAAAGCTGCAGCCAGTGCTTGCCCCTCAGGGTTCCAGGTTACCGCCCTGGGTTCCAGTCCCCGCCCAGCCACATTTCAAACTGCCTTGCCCAGGGAGGCTCTAGACACCTGCTCCTCAGAGATACCAGCTCCATTCCTGGCTGAAGTGCCCTGCATGGGGCCAAAGCCATGGCCACCACCCGCTGCCCACCCTTCCGAACTCCAGGTCCCAGCTCTGGCTGAGGTGCCCAACCCCATCTCAAGCTGCCATTCACAAGGGTGACTGTGGTGCCTGCCCCTTGGAGCTGCAGGCTCCATCCCTTCCTGGGGTGCCCCACCGGGCCCAAAGCTGCCACTGCCCACCTAGGCTCCCAGCACCCCCACCTGGGCTGAAGCGCCCAGCCCCGCCCTGAGCCGCTGCCCCCGCAGAGGCCCCCAGTGCTTGTGCCTCGGAGCTCTGGGCCCCTGCCTGGACTGAAGCACTCAGTCCCACCTCCAGCCTCCAGCCCTGTGGAGGCACCCAGCATCCAAGCCGGGGAACCTCAGAACTCCAGGCCCCTATCCAGGCACTTTGGAGCTCCAGGTCCTCGCCTTGGCTGAATCGCCCAACCCCGCCTTGAGCTGCCATTCCCCGCGGAGTCCCTACACACCTGGTCCTCAGAGCTACCGACTTCCCCCAAGCCTCCACCATCCAGGGAGGTCCAAGGCTCCTTCCCCATGGAACTCTGGGCTCCCTTGGTGGCCACCCCACCCCCTAGCCACCCTGACCACTACGCTGACCAGCAACGCCCAGCAGTCTCGCATTTCACCTCCCCCAACTCGCACTGACTACAGTGGGACCAGAGAAAAGCAGGAGCCCTGTGACCAGGCAGAGACCTGCAGTGACTCACCCACCCAGCTCTGCCTAACCTCCAACTTGGGAGCTGAGATCTCATGGTTGTGTTAGGGAACAGTATATCTTAAGGAGGTTGGTCAGCTTGTGTATCTGTATGATTATATGTCCTAGTTTGTTTGTTGTTGTCATTGTTTTTTGTTGGTTTGATTGTTTTTATTTTTGTTTTCTCTTACTCTTATCTGTCTTCGGGTCTATTTTCATTTATTAGTTAGTACCTCTGTTTCTTCTCCCTTTTACTCTCCTGTCTCCACTTTCTGCTTCCCCCCTCCCTGTTCCATTTTTTTTCCTTTACTTACATCATTTTACTTCCTGAGAGCAAACCAATACCGCCACTTCATGAACAGATTACAAGGCAGTGGGAAGCAGGATCCAATGTATCCATATACCTGTCAGTGCATATTGTTATCTGCAGATAAATTTTGAATCAGAGCTGCCCCCTCAAATCTCAAAGCTGCAAAAGGTATAACCCTCAACCTATAATCCAGCCTCATAATCAAACAAAGCCAGAAGATTCACATAAGGAAGAATAGGAGATTGAGCAAACAGAAGCAAAAAACAACCCCGCCACCCCTGAACAACAGATTTAAAGAAAACAGAGGGAGAAAAAAATAAAAAGGAAAAAAATGGGGAGGCAAATCTACACAAATGAAGAAAAATCAAAAGAAGAATATAGGTCTCACACAGACCCCTGGGAGATCAGATATTGAGAAAACAAATTTCAGCATGCAAACAGTGAAGAGCCCCCAGAATGACTGGTCACATATTGCAAACCCAGACATCAAGACATTAATAGAGTAAAAATAATTCAGAAGAGACAAGAGGAAAATAGGAAAGAGCTGATAAATGAGATAGCAGCAGTAAAGAATACTGTGATTGAAATCACTAACAAACTAATAAGCATGGAAAGCAGATTTAGCCAAGCAGAATACATAATCTCAAACCTTGAAGACCAAAATACACAACTAAACCAAACTGTCAAAAGCATAGGAAAGAAACTTCAAAAGACAGAACAAAACCTTCAAGAGATGAGCAATTACTTCAAGAGAAGGAATTTAAGAGTAATTGGCCTTCCTGAGGCAGAAAGAGAGACAGAGACCACCCTAGAACAAACACCTCACAAAATTATTCAAAAAAACTTCCCTCACCTCATTAATGATGGGAAAATTCAAACACAAGAAATTCAAAGAACTCCAGCAAGACAACAAATGAGAAGACCAACTCCTAGACACATAATAATCCGCCTGAACAAAGTAGGTATAAAAGAAAAAATCCTAAAAGCAGCAAGAGAAAAAGGTCACACTATCTACCAGGGAAGAGCAATCAGAATAACAGCAGATTTATCTACAGAAACTCTTCAGGCTAGGAAAGCTTGGGATCCAATATTCAAGGTTCTCAAAGATAAATAATTTCAATCAAGAATAACCTACCCAGCCAAGTTAAGCTTCATCAGTCAGGGAGAATTAAAATCTTTCCCAGACATCCAATCCCTGAGAATTTATGCTACCTCCAGACCAACCCATAAGAAACTCTTAAGAAAGTATTAAACACAGAAGAAAAAGGAAAAAGAACAACAATGTTCTTCACAAGAGTGCAGGAAAAAGATTGAAAACACACATGAACCAACCCCCCAAAACCAAAAGAAAGACAATAAACAAATAAGTACGAAAACAACTCTATAAGAACATCATGAAAAAAATAAACCCTCAGATTTCAGTAATTAGCCTGAATGTGAATGGACTAAATGCACCACTTAAAAGACACAGAATAGAGAAATGAATAAAATATCATGAGGTAACAATATATTGTCTCCAAGAGACTCATCTCACCAGAAAGGACACTCATAGACTCAAAGTAAGAGGATGGGAAAAAAATTTTCAGGAGAACGGAACACAAAAGAAACCTGGAGCTGCAATCTTAATCTAAGATAAAATACCCTTTAAGCTATCAAAAATCAAAAAAGATGAAGAAGGTCACTATATAATGATAAAAGGTTCAATCCATCAACAAGAAATATCCATCCTAAACATATATGTACCTAATATAGGAGCACCAATGGTCATAAAGCAGCTTCTAGACAAACTTAAAAAAGAGATAGACTCTAACACTATCATAACAGGGGACTTTAATACCCCGCTCACAATCCTGGACAGATCATCAAGACAAAAAATCATCAAGGACATCCAGAACCTCAATGAGACTCTTGAACAAATGGACTTCATTGATACTTATAGAACACGCCACCCAAAGACCACAGAATATACATTCTACTCACCACCACATGGAACTTACTCCAAGATTGACCACATCATTGGCCATAAATCAAACATAAACAAATTTCATAAGATTGAAATCTTGCCATGCACATTTTCAGACTACAATGAAATAAAAATAAATATCAACACCAACAAAATTTCCCCAAAACCCACATAGAAATGGTCACTAAGCAGCATGATACTGAACAATGACTGGGTCAACACTGAAATCAAAGAAGAAATTAAAAGAATCCTGGAAGCAAATGAAAATAGAGAAACATCTTCCCAAAACCTCTGGGATGCCATGAAATCAGTTTTAGGAGGGAAATTTATATCTCTACAAGCACACATCAAGAAAATGGAAAGATCACAAGTGAGCAGCCTAACAAACCACCTAAGGGAGCTGGAAAGAGAAGACCACCAAAACCCCAACTTTAACAGAAGAATCCAAATCACAAAAATAAGAGTACAAATACAGGACATGGAAGACAAAAATATCACAGAAAATATGAGCAAAACAAAAAGCTGGTTCTTTGAAAGAATTAACAGAATTGATGGGACCCTAGCCAGACTGACCAAGAGAAAGAGAGAAAAGGCCCAAATAAACACAATCAGAAATACAAAAGATCAAATCACAACTGACCCGAAGAAATACAAAAGATTATCAGAGATTACCATATACACCTATATGGACATAAACTTGATAACCTAGATGAAATGGAAGGACTAGCCGGGCTCGGTGGGTCAGCCTGTAATCCCGCGCCTTTGGGAGGCTGAGGTGAGTGGATTGCCTGAGCCCGCGGGTTTGAGACCCGCCTGGGCAGCGAGACCTCATCTCTACAATAAATCAAAAAATTAGCCAGGCGTGGTAGCCCGCGCCTGTAATTCCAGCTACTCGGAAGGCTGAGGCGGAAGGATCGCGGAGCCCAGCAGGTCGAGGTTGCAGTGGCCGCACTCCAGTCTGGGCGACTGAGTGAGACTCCAACTCAAAAAAAAAAAAAAAAAGAAATAGAAGGACTTTCTGACATCACACAACCTATCCAAGTTGAAACAAGAAGACATCGAGGCACTGAATAGACCAATAACAACCCAGGAAATTGATTACGTCATATGAAAACTACCTACAGAAGAAAGCCCTGGACCAGATGGCTTTCCAGCAGAATTCTACAAAACATGCAAGGAAGAGCTGAGACCAATCCTATTAAAAGTATTCCAGGCAATTGAGAAAGATGGAATTCTCCCCAGATTATTTTACGATGCTAACATTACACTGATACCCAAACCAGGTACAGATGCAACACAGAGTGAGAACTACAGGCCAATATCCCATATGAACATAGATGCAAAAATCCTCAACAAAATTCTAGCAAATGGTATCCAAAAACACATCTCAAATATCATCCACCATGACCAAGTAGGCTTCATCCCCAGGATGCTGGGTTGGTTCAACTTTCGCAAGACCATAAATGTAATTATGTTTGTATACCTAACCCTGAATTATACCCCACATCTTTATAATAAATAAATAATTTTTTTTTAAAAAAAACAATAAATTATAAAACAAGTGTAGAAAAGATAGTGGAAAGATTTTTTTTTTCTAATGGTTAAAAAAGATATCACAACAATTCTAAATATGTGTCTTAAATGGAGTTGAATATTAAGGGTATGATTAAGAAACTAACATTTTAGCCGGGCTCGGTGGCTCAGCCTGTAATCCCGCGCCTTTGGGAGTCTGGGGTGAGTGGATTGCCTGAGCCCGTGGGTTCGAGACCCGCCTGGCAGTGAGACCTCATCTCTACAATAAAATCAAAAAATCAGCCGGGCGTAGTAGCGCATGCCTGTAATTCCAGCTACTCGGAAAGCTCAGTTGGAAGGATCGCTGGAGCCCAGCAGGCGAGGCTGCAGTGGCTGGGAGCAGCCACTGCACTCCAGTCTGGGCAACAGAGTGAGACTCCAACTCAAAAAAGAAAAAAAAAAAAAAGAAACTAACATTTCAAGAAGAC
The DNA here is from genome assembly GCA_027257055.1 of Cephalopachus bancanus. NCBI lineage: Eukaryota > Metazoa > Chordata > Mammalia > Primates > Tarsiidae > Cephalopachus > Cephalopachus bancanus. The sequence goes on from JAPVLO010000074.1 coordinate 3,532,432, forward strand.
AGTATTGTATTGATACATATATATTTGAACATTCCTTAAATATTGTTAAAATGTAATGCAAATAGCATTAAATCAATAATGTGATGGAAGAAATTACTAAAAATATGTCTTCAAATTTGGATTACTCAATTAAGGCCATCGTGATACATCTAATATAATTTTACCATAGTAGGGTTTTGCTTTCCAGAATATTGTGACTACAGACATATGCTGTTAATCTATGGTTAATTTCACATGATCAGTTTAGTAAAATTGAATATATTGTTAGAGTTTACAAAATGCATTAACTGTGGAATAACATGTGAATGTGTTTAGTTGGAGATCAGATAATGTTCTACCAGAAGACTTCATGTAAATTAGGCCCAGAAATACAAAGTAGCAGTCATATACCTGATTTCCTTGCCCCTTTACTATGTACATTACTGATGGCTAAGACCTCAACATATCTGACTGAATGCAACTGTGCCAGAGATAGCAATTTCCTTACCTTTCGCCTCTCATTGAGTTGGGCCAATAACTCAAGCTGCACTGATATTGTTTGGTATTTTTAGGAATATTCTAGAATAAACTCAATCTCTGTTAAGAGACCCAGTACCTCACATCTCTCAGCATAAAACTCTTTTAATTTAAACTATGCCAACCCTGAAGTCAGCAAGAACATAAATTCTACAGAATCATAGTAGGGATTATTAGGTTTGGAGAGTTAGATCATTTCTACAGCTTCCTGGAGTTTAGATTGTGTCACAGGAGTGCAATTGTAGGAGGTGAAATACCTCATAAGAGATACTGCAATAATAGATGCTTAAATATCTCATTAGAAAAAGTTTTTTTTACCCTGCTAAGAAAATGTTTAATTGTCTAATTGTTGATGCCAGATTGGATATAAAATTAAAGATAGAGACATAGAGATTGGGAGAGGCAGGGACTGAGACAGAGAGAGAGAGACAGAGAGAGAGAGACAGAGAGAGAGAGAGAGAGAAAGGGGCAGAGAAGCATATTAACATGAAGACAGAAAAAATTGGTGGTTTGTCATTGTTCAGATATTGACCACCAACTTTCCATATATTGACAAGTGCATAATGAGTCTGTAAATTGTAGTATACCAAGACTCTGATGAAGGACTTTTTATTTTAAACCCAGAGATTTGTTTAGAGGTAATCTAGTCCAAGATGTTCCCTATTTATGAGGAGATGAAGACCAAAGAACTTAAGTGACTTGCTCAAAATTCCAGTTGGCTAGTAACAAAAGCTGGAAGAGGAATCATGTACCCAACACCCTATGTCTACATATCCCAAGAGAAATTTTAAAATAACAGTTATAGGCTTCAAAAATGTTCATTCAGGGTTCAGAAATTTGGAAGGCAGAAAATAACCCAAACTTTCAAATGCCAAATGGCTTAGATAACAAAAACTTTTCCTGAAGTTCAGCTTAAAAATGTGATTCCTTAAAAAAAAAAAAAAAATGGTAGTTTCCTATTAAAGTGACTCACTATGACCTTGTGAAATGAAATCCATTCCTAATGCACCCTGAATTTGCATATGCAATGGAACTACTCTACCACCATGGCCCATTTCATTGAGCTTTCACATGCAGAGCTAAAATTCGAGATTCTCATTTACTTGAGGCTAAAAATTAATGACTTTTGTTCCATTGCAGAGTAGGCTAGTGAGGTCAGGAATTGAAATCTTTATTTAAGGTACTGATTTTTCTCCCTTCCCAGTTTCAAAAAGCAATAAGGTACCTTTATCTATTTTCTCTCTGCAGGTTGGCAATGACAATTCAATAGCAACAGAAATACCACAGAGCCACATTGTGAAGCTGAGGCCCCTTTTTAAAAATTTTCCTCCTCACTTTATGCCTTTTGCTTCCGTTACCGTTGTTTGCTCACATAATAGTAGGTGTTTAAAGTGACTTACTTCTTCCTAGAATTGTGATATATTCAGTAATCTCTGTGGCAGTTGTAAATGATGAAGGAAAAACATTGGTAGAATATTTGAAATGTAAATTACAAATATGTAGTTCTTACAGAAACACAATGCCAAATATATGCATGAATAATGAAAGCAAACTGTACAGAGTAAATGTTAAAATATAAATTTTCCTACATTATAAACTATGAAAAAACATACTCTCCATAAATTTGTTTCTCAAACTAGTTTTATATGTCTGTTAAGAATGCTTTTAGGAATGTGCCTGTTGCCTTGAAAGTCATGAAGGTCGTGGTGTGGAGTCTGACAAGATAACAGTATCTAATTCTGCACTCTGAATATAGTAGACTCTAAATGAGCCTGTTCTCTACAGGATAATGACCTCTAAATCCTTAAATCTTGGCCTGCTACCTACTGAGGCTTCTCTCACCACAGATAGTGTCCTGAAGGAAATGTAGAGAACACGCTATTTAAAAATAACTTTTTTTTTTTTTACACTTGTTTGAACTTTCGCATTAGTCCTTATGCAGTCTACCCATGTGCTTGTGGCTGGATTGTTTTGGGGTAACCTGGAGAGTTTTCATGTAGACTTGAAGAAGCCTACCTGAGTTTGTTCCCAATGTCCATTCTTGTTTCAACTTTTGATCTTCAAATAAGAAATCTCCTAAATGGTAATTCTAAGTAATGAAAGATGTGAAAAAAGTTATTTGAATTAGGAGAGGTTGTAACTCTATTTCTTCTACCCAAAGCTGAGAATGCAAAAGTGTTTCTTAGCAGTAACATTGTCAGAGGCCTCATATTGGGAGTGGAGGAAGTGGGCATATGACGAGAGAAAGCTCTGTGGTTCCTCTGATTTGAGACTTGTAGGTCACAGTGAACAAAGCACGGATATGTTATTGATGATAAACAATCTCCTAAGACAGTTTGCTGCATATAGTATACTAAAATACAGGTAAGGGTAATGCTTTTAAGAGTTACTAATAAAACATTTACATATTTTAGATTTTTTCATATATGAGAAACCTTTACTTTCCAGATGATGGAGTCCAATAATCAAATTCAGGAGAGAACAACATTTTTCTTTAATTAAGTAGTTTTAGAACTGAAAAGCAGATTCTGTCACAAGTCTCGTTTATTGATAATGTTTTAAAAAGTTGCTTGTAGCCGGGCTCGGTGGCTCAGCCTATAATCCCGCCTTTGGGAGGCTGAGGTGAGTGGATTGCCTGAGCCCGCGGGTTCGAGACCCGCCTGGGCAGCGAGACCTCATCTCTACAATAAAACAAAAAATCAGCCGGGCGTGGTAGCGCATGCCTGTAATTCCAGCTACTTGGAAGGCTGAAGTGGAAGGATGACCGGAGCCCAGCAGGCGAGGCTTCGGTGGCCGGGAGCGGCCACTGCACTCCAGTCTGAGAGACAGAGTGAGACTCCAACTCAAAAAAAAAAAAGTTGCATGTATAAATTATCTGCTTTTGACAATCATTTGTCTTAAATTTTGGCTAAAATTACTTGCCATTGTAAAAATACATGTAACTAGCCTAAGAAAAATTTTGAGTATATTTCAGAAAACCTGAAGCAGCATTAGATCTCTTAACATCAAGGATGAGGAAAAAAAATGTTCATAATATAGATTTAATATAACACTCAAAACTGTAAATCTTTTGTTTGTCTTTCTATCATCTCGCACATGGATTACAGTGTGTTGATTAATCTGTGTCATCAGTTCTCCAGTGTTTTACTCTCCCCTCCATTTCCAAAAGTATTTTTATTTCATCTTTATACCATTACCATTTCATTTTCATAATAGTTTATTTGACATGTCCTTAAATATTTCTTTGGCATTTGTTTAGATGTTAGAGTTTTGCCTGTGGGTCAGTTCCAAGTTTGAATTTTTTTTTTAAGTATGTAAATCTCCAGAAATATATATACTTATACTCTTATAATAAATGTGATCAATTTCAAATCGAGTAAATTTAACATTACACATTTAAAAATTCTAAGCTTACTTTTGGAAAATCTCTGAAATTAAACCCAGAATAACCTGTGCTGGCATTTATCAGTCTCAATTTTTAAATTAGCAGGTGTTGTTTTTATTTGAGTACTGAATATTTGACTGTTCCTTGAGTGAAATTATATGAAAACCTGATTTGATACCTTGGAAACACAAATAAGAATTATGTGTGTGCATGCTTGTGTGTGCGTATGCTTGTGTGTGTGTGTGACTGAGAAAGAGAAACAGACAGATAGAGAAAGAGATAGAGAGAAAGGTGTTTATACATGCATTTATTAGATCAATTCACCTTTCCAATTGTAACAACATATCTAAATTTAAGAAAGTGAAACATAAATGTTGTTACACATTTGAGTAGTCAAAATTTCTCCTCTAAAAATTGATTATTTGCTTTAAGTGAGTTCATTGAAACTAAAAGAGAATTTGGAGTGAGTCTACAAGCTATTAAATCATATTCATTTCTAATAATATGTTAGGAGTTACTCAGATTTTATTTACCTTTAAAAAATAACCTTTTGATGGAATCTATTTCTTATGGCAGAATTGGTAGAGATGACTTTTAGAAATCTGTCTTAAAGAGAAATCAGAGTCAGGAAGAAGGCAGAATCTGTGGCAGACACAGGGAATGAAAGCCACTCATGGTATAAGAGAATGAAAAGACTACAGCTCCATGTAAAAAAGAGGACCAAGGAGACCGAGGACTTCCTGGTAAAGAGAAATATGATCAAATTCAAGAGAAATTCTAGGAGGACTTCCAGCAAGATGGCAACGGGGCAGCCTGGTCTATGAAACCCTCTGCAAAGGGGAACACAGAGGGTCTCTGATTCTCTCTCCAGGGGCTGCAGACCCCAACGTTGGCAGCCTGCTCTTCACACGACCCTGGTTGTCGCCACCATTGGGGCATCACAGTGGTCTGGACGGCCACTGCAGCTGTAGACACAGCAGCCGCTGGCGCCACTGCAGCCTCTGTGGCTGCCATAGCACATCACACCACCTGTGCCTGAGGCAATCCAAGACTTCAGTCCTTGAAGCCCCTGCAGGCAAGATCTGCTGGGATCGCTGCCACCTCTGCATCTTGATGTCCTGCTGGCCGTTGGTCTCCTCCTGTATGCCCTGAGACAGGCCTCCATCAGGCGGGCTCCTCTATGGCCCCAACCCCTCTGGGGCAAGCAGCTGAGATAGCACCACCTGCTGGCGATTCAAGGTAACAACACAGAAACGGGAGAAGCAAGCTTGAAAAACAGACGCAGGCCAGATTTGAGTGGTGAACGGAGGGTGATCTGAACTGTCCTTCACAGCAGGGCAGGGGCAACTGACCCTAACTGCAAACTAATTTACCAGCTTGAAAAGCTAGAAATCAGAGCTGAAAGGACATTGGACTTAAACGAATAGTCTCAGAGTGAACTCGATTAGTTCTGTTAGTTTAATGACTTGATTCTATTCCTATTGTTTTGTTCCTTTTTTTTTCTCTTCCTTTTCTTCTCTTTTCTCTTCCCTGTAAACCATATATTTCTATAGAGGAACTGCACACCAATAAGGTGGTTGGTTAGCTTGTATGTTAGCATCATTGTATGTTTTATTTTATTTTTTTTGTATGGGAGCTCGTTTGTCTGTAGCCGTGGTCTATTGTTTTCATCTGTTTCAGTTTAGGTCTCTCTCTATTTGTTGATACACTCGTCTGTTTCCCCCCTTACTCCTCTCTTTCTCCACCCACCTCTTCCCCCCACTGTCTGCTCCATTCTCTTCCCTCTGCTAACCGCATTTTATTTCAGGGAGTAAACCTACAGCTCCACTGCATGGACAGATTCCAAGGCAGTGGGACGTGGGTTTTAGATTATCCAAATACCTCTCAGTGAATACCAGGACCTGCAGATAGATTTTGAATCACAACTCCCCCCTTAAGTGAATCTCAAAACTGCAAAAAGGACCACCCCCAACCTACAGTGCAACTCCAGAATTGAACAAAGTAAGAGGGCATACATAAAGAATAGGAGATTGAACAAACAGAAGTAAAAGCAATCCCTCTACTCCTGAATAACAGAATTAAAGAAGAGAGTGAAGTGGAGGGAGGAAAAAGTAGGGAGGGGTAAAAAACTGCACAAATGAAAAACCAAAAGAAGAATATAGGTCTCACACAGACCCCTGGGAGATCAGACACTGAGAAAACAGATTCCAGAACACAAATAATGAAGAGCCCCCAGAATGACTGGTCACATGCAACAAACCAAGACATCAAGACATTAATAGAGAGAATTAAAAAAATTGAGGAGAGACAAGAGGAAAATAGGAAGGAGCTGATGTCAGAAATAACAGCAGTAAAGAATACTGTGATGGAAATAAATAACAAACTAATAAGCATGGAAAGCAGAATTAGCCAAGCAGAAGAAAGACTCTCAGAGCTCAAAGACCAAAACACAGAACTAACCCAAACTGTCAAAAGCATAGAAAAGAAGCTCAAAAAGACAGAACAAAACCTTCAAGAGATAAATGATCACTTCAAGAGACCGAACCTAAGAGTAATTGGCCTTCCTGAGGCAGAGAGAGAAACAGAGGACACAATGGAACAAACATTTCATGAAATCATTCAAGAAAACTTCCCTCATCTCATCAAGGATGAAAAAATTCAAACACAACAGATTCAGAGAACTCCTGTAAGACAGCAAATGAGAAGACCAACTCCCAGACATATAATAATTCACCTAAACAAAGTAGGTATAAAAGAAAAAATCCTAAAGGCTGCAAGAGAAAAAGGTTAGACTATGTACCAGGGAAGATCAATTAGAATAGAAACACAAAAGATGAAGTCACATCTGATCCTGAAGAAATAAAAAAGATCATTAGAGACTACTATGTACACTTGTATGGAAACAAACTTGAAAACATTTCGGAAATGGAAGACTTTCTATCAATCACACAACCTGCCTAGGTTGAACAAGAAGAAACTGAGACCCTAAATAGACCAATAACAATCAAGGAAATTGACTACATAATAAGAAAAGTACCTACCAAAAAAAGCCCTGGACCAGATGGTTTTCCAGCAGAATTCAACAAGGCATTTAAGGAGGAGCTTACACCAATCCTACTGAAGGCATTCCAAGTGATTGAGAAAGACAGAACTCTCTGCAAATCATTTTACGATGCTAACATCACATTGATACCCAAGCCAGGCAAAGACCCAACAAAGAAAGAGAACTATAGGCCAATATCTTTGATGAACATAGATGCTAAAATTCTCAACAAGATCCTAGCAAACCGGATTCACAACATATCTCAAAAATCATCCATCATGACCAAGTAGGCTTCATCCCTGGGATGCAAGGCTGGTTCAACATTCGTAAAACCATAAATGTAATTAAATACATCAACAGATGTCAAAACAAAAACTACATGATTATATCATTAGGTGCAGAAAAGCTTTTGATAAAATCCAGCACCCCTTCTTGACAAAAACCCTCGAATAGCTAGGCATACTGGCAACATGCCTCAAAATAGTAAAAGCCATCTATGAGAAACCCACAGCCAGCATACTCCTAAACAGACAAAAACTGGAACCATTTCCCCTGAAAACTGGAATAAGACAAGGATGCCCACTCTCACCCCTCCTGTTCAAATAGTATTGGAAATCATGGCTAGAGCAATCAGAGAAGAGAAGGCAATCAGGGGTATTCAAATAGGAAAAGAGGAAGTCAAGCTATCTCTCTTTGCAGATGACATGATCGTGTACCTTGAAAACCCAAGAGAATCTGTCAAAAACCTCCTTACACTGATAAAGGACTTTGGCAAAGTCTCAGGATATAAAATAAATGTGCAAAAAACAATTGAATTTCTATACACCAATAATAAACAAACAGAAACCCAAATAAAAAGCACAATTCCATTCACAATAGCCACAAAAAAATATGAAATACCTTGGCATTTCCTAACCAGAGACGTGAAAGACCTTTACAATGAAAACTACAAAACACTGCTTAAAGAAATCAAAGATGACACAAACTAGTGGAAAAATATCCCGTGCTCATGGATTGGAAGAATCAACATTGTGAAGATATCCTTCTTACCTAAGGCAACCTACAGATTTAATGCAATACCCATCAAATTACCAGCAACATTCTTCTCAGACCTAGAAAAAACAACACAGGAATTCATATGGAAACACAAATGACCAAGAATAGCCAGAACAATCCTCAGCAAAAAAAAAAAAAAAAGCAGGTGGTATCACATTGTCAGACTTCAGACTTTACTATAAAGCTACAATCATCAAAACAGCTTGGTATTGGTACAGGAACAGGCAGATAGATAAATGGAATAGAATTGAGATAGAAGCAAAACCTCACTTTCTCAACCAACTCATCTTCGGCAAAGCCTCCACCACCTACCACTGGGGAGAGGAGAACCTATTCAGTAAATGGTGCTGGGAAAACTGGCTGACCACATGCAGAAGATTGAAACAGGACCCCTATCTATCCCCATACACAAAAATTAACTCTAAATGGATCAGAGACCTAAATGTAAAACCTCAAGCCATAAGAACCTTAGAAAATGAAGGACATGCCCTCATGGAAATGGGTACTGACATCCAGTTCCTGAACAAAACTCGAAACCCACAGCCCATAAGGGATAAGATAGACAAGTGGGGCCTCATTAAACTGACAAGCTTCTGCAAAGCCAAAGAAACCATCGAGAGAGCAGGGAGACAGCCTACAGACTGGGAAAAAGTATTTTCCAACTCCAGGTCTGACAAAGGCTTAACATCTTGGATCTACAAGGAACTCAAATGTGCTGAAATGAAAAAAACAAACAACCCCATTATAAAATGGGCAAAAGATGTGAGCAGACACTTTTCAAAGGAAGACATCCGAGCAGCCAACAGACACATGAAAAAATGTTCAACCTCACTAATCATCGGGGAGATGTAAATCAAAACCGTACTGAGATACCACCTAACTCTAGTCAGAATGGCAATTATCAATAACTCAAAAAATAACAGTTGCTGGAGAGGGTGTGACGAAAAGGGAACACTTCTACACTGTTGGTGGGAGTGCAAACTAGTACAACCTCTGTGGAAAACAGTATGGCAATTCCTAAAAGCTCTAAATATTGACCTCCCATATGACCCTACAATCCTCCTACTGGAAATATACCCTGAAGAACTCACATCACTCTATAAAAAAGATACCTGCACACGTATGTTTATTGCAGTATTGTTCACAATAGCAAGAACCTGGAAGCTACCATGCTGTCCATCAAAAGAGGACTGGATTAAATAAATATGGTACATATACACGATGGAATACTACGCAGCCATAAAAAAGAACAAAATCATGAATTTTGCAGCAACCTAGATGGAACTAGAGTCTATAATACTGAGTGACCTCTCACAGAAACAAAGATCTGTGTATCACATGTTCTCACTCATATAATGGACCTTGAACATCCAACGTAATAGTATAAGAAAATTACTGACAGTGGTGAGAAACTATGGAGGGGGAGGGGAAGGGAGATGGGATTAACGGTAGTAAATATCTGTCTGGGGATGGGGAGACACCTGTTATCAACAAGGGGGCCTGAATGAAGCATATTTGTATACCTAACCCTTAACTGTACCCCACAACATCATAATAAAAAATATTGATTAAAAAAAGAAGAAATCAGAAAATTAAATTATGATTTGTATATAATTGTATCTATTATGTGGTGATTTATAAGAGTAGATAAACTTCAAAAATAAATAGACAGCTACATCCTACAGCATTCAGTATTTGGTGGGGCTTACTCTAAAATATTTTAACTCATGAACTTATTAAGGTATCTGTCCTAATGTATTAACAGGCTTAATACATACTATTATTAACCCCTTTTTACTGTTAAGGAAACTGGAGAACAAAGGTGTTAAGGGATTTGTCCAAGCTAGTAAGTAGCAGAGTTATATTCAAATGCAAAACAGCTCCCTTTAGATTCAGACATGAACCAAATGTTCAATTGTTATAGTTTGGTTGTGTGATATCAGTCTATTCTTAAAAGCATGAAGTATTTTTTAATAATAATAGAATATATTTTAGACTGGTGAAGTTCAAAAACTACATGTACGGTGTATTCAAATATATATGCATATGCATATAGATATGGGATAGATGGATTGATGTAGAAGTAGATTAAGACAACCCAAAAAATTATTAATAGACAATTATAAGCTGAGATAAGCCAATGACAATGGAATAAAATAATCTCTCTCCTTGTTTTTAAACGTGAGCCAATTTCAAGACACATAACACATCTGTTGTAGGAGAATATGGGTCCCTCTGAAGAAGTTCTCCAAGATTCCTTATTAAATGCATGAAAACATTATTCATCTAGGTTTATGACTCAGTATCCAAGATCTGTAAACTGAATTAAGTGTAATACTCAAAGGACTGAAATCACCATTATGACTCCCCTGTTGGAGTAAAAGTATTTCAAATCAGTTGATAACTGGAGTCTTAGACCAAATTCAGTACACAGTGAATCTGATTGCTTTATCCATCTGATGACTATTTCATAAGTTCTTTTTTTCTCTCTCTTTTTTTGTTATAAGATGTGGGGTACAATTCAGAGTTAGGTATACAAACGTTGATTATGCAGATATCCTTGGTGAAGTGTATCTCCCCTCCCCTAGTGGTTTCCCTCAACTGCCAATCTCACCCCTCCCCTCCTGACAGTTTTCTACTACTGCTAACCCCTTCCTTATATTATTAGAATTGTTCAAAGTCTGTTTATGAGTAAGAACATATGGTACTCTGTTCTTTGTTTCTGTGATAGATCGAGTATGATCGACTCTAAATCCATCCAAGTTGCTGCGAATTTCATATGTTTGTCCTTCTTTAAGGCTGCAGAATATTCCATTGTGTATATGTACCACATTTTTTTATTGGGCTTCTGCAAAGCAAAATAAATCATCAAGAGAGCAGGGAGACAGTCCACAGAAAGGGAAAAAGTGTTTGCCAACTATGTATTTGACAAAGGCCTAACATCTGGGATCTACAAGGAACTCAAATGCGCCGAAAGTAAAAAACAAACAGCCCCATTAAAAAGTGGGCAAAAGACATGAACAGACATTTCATAAGTTCTTAAAAAGAAATTTAGGATGAAAAAATTCATATCTGAAAATATACATTTTCTTATTATTGTTGTTTTGTAGAGAATAAATTATCATAGAAGGAAAAATTAATGAAAGACCTTGAAACTGTTTTCTATAATTCAACCAAAATGGAAAATCTAAAACAATACACTTGTAAGATGGCAGAGGTTGGTGCAACCCCAAAGACTTAAAGGATTCTAAAGTCATGGTCCTCATTATGTCATCATTTAATTAATCAATATTGACTGTGCAAAAAACCAGAGTGATCATGATAGATAACAGTGAACTACTGCAAACATACCTAAGTGGTGAACTCAATTGTTTCAGCAACTATGTTATCCTTACTAAGAAAGAAAACTATAGCTTCTCATACATGTGAATGCACTCCTTTCAGCATCACACTCTAAGGAGGAACAGTGGTTGTCTGCGTGTACATGAGACATATAACCAAACACATTAATTCTCCTGTTACAAAGTACTCTGAAAGGACTTAGATTTTCAGATGTTCCAGGACACAATTTGTCTTCCTTTATTCTTCTTTCTTTTTTCAATTGGGTGCCAAGTACTTGTACTTATTTATAGGGCATATGTGATATTTTGATACATGCATACAATATATAATTATGAAATCTGCTATCCATCACCTCAAACATTTATTAGTTCTTTGTGTTAGGAAAATTTCAAATCTTCTCTTTGAGCTATTTTGAAATATACGATAAACTTGTGTAAGAGTGCCTGATTTTGCTGTGGCAGTGTGGACCTCTGGGGAATCTCTCACCTTTTTTCCCCACAGGGGGGAGTTGCCTTGGTTCCAAGCTGATCCCTGCCCAACCAGTGCTTTGTTTCCATGCTGCAGAGTTTTACTGTCACTTCCTTGCTGAATTCCAGTGTTCTTAGATGCTCTGTTCAAAGTGTGGCTATCAACTTGCTGTTTGGTCCTTCTTTATGGAGGAAATGGATGCCAGTCACTTTCAGTCAGCTATCTTTCATCTCCCCTGCCCCCTTCTAGACACATTGTTAAACAAGTAAATGTGGGAACACAACTACTAAATGTCAGTCTCTTGTTTGGCATTTTCACTGATTTTAGTGTAAGTTCAGACCCATTCCTCTGCATGTAAACAACCCCATAATTTGCATTCTTTTGTTTTTTTTGAGTTGGAGTCTCACTCTATCACCCAGACTGGAGTGCAGTGGCCGCTCCCGGCCACTGCAGCCTCGATCTGCTTGGTTCCAGCGATCCTTCCGCCTCAGCCTTCCAAGTAGCTGGAACTACAGGCGCGTGCTACCACGCCCGGCTAATTTTTGATTTATTGTAGAGAAGAGGTCTCACCACGTTGCCCAGGCAGGTTTCGAACCTGCAGGCTCAGGCAATCCACTCACCTCAGCCTCCTAAAGCGCTGGGATTACAGGCTGAGCCACCGAGCCCGACTTGCACTCTTATTTGATTATATCACATTAGCTAAACATGATTAGAAAGATGGAACAAGAATTATGAACGCCTAGCAATGACCAAGCAATACAAAGGGGTGGACATAAACATAAAAATACAGACCTACTAAATTGGTGCATATTTTGGGGATCTAGGCATCTGGAACATGCAGAGACATTCACTCCAAGAAAATGATAGTGTTTCACACTGTGTGACTGAGGAATAAGTTGCATAATTTTTAGTTATTTTCTAATTTATTGGTAGCATATATTTAGGGAGCACATCACTTTAGAATACTGCAACAACATATCATCAAGTGACTTGAAATGCTATCAGTATGAGTGTTGATGAAAAATGCAAAACTCTGTAAAATACTGGGAAAGTTTTATTCTCAACTAAATGTGAGTGACCTGAGGCTGTGGGACCATCCAAAGAAGTCTTGAATACATGTTCCCCAAATGACTGAATTGCAGTTTGGCTTTAAACCATTTTTTCCCAGAGAGACAGAAGTTAAAGGCGAAACATCAACTAACACACGTGAAATTCACATTCGTTGGCCCTGGGAGGACAGGACATCTTCAAGGGGGAAGGGATTTGCAGGTCATATGGATTCAAAGACTTTCCCATTGGTAATTGGCAGAAAGAGTTAAGCTCTGTCCAAGGAATATTGAAATTAGTAAAAGAAGTGCTGATTTAAGATAAGGAGGATTGGGGAAGTTCAGGTTCTTGATATGTACTTGAAGTCCCATAGGAGGCAGCCCTTAGAGAGAATAGATGGTAATTGTCTGTTATGCAGACTTTAAAGGCATCAGATTCTCAGTTACTCCCTTCTGATTTGGGAAGGCCTGGAAGGGAAAATATCTGGCTACGTGAGTGGATTTTCGCTATAGATGTAGATATTTCCTCACAAAAGATAGCTTTCCAGGGTCATAAAATATTTTTGATTCCCTTCTTTATATGCTATGTGATGTTAAGTCGAAGTCAGGTTGGAAATTCATCCACATTATATAAGGTTAAGAAAAACCCATCTGATCCCATATGATGCCCCATGTCCCTTTGTTAGGGATTTGACAAGAAAGAAAGAAAAAAAAAAGTTAAACGTTTAGTCCTCATAAGTAAAGTCCGGAACAAAAGCAATTCCACTCTAAATTCTGGCAGTGGTACAAACCATGCTGCCACTTGGATCATATTATCTAAACTATCTAATAGTGCTAAAAGTACCTAAAGCAGATAGCTGAGTATGTTTACTCTGGCAAACACAAGCAGAAAAGTCACAGATAAGTCCCTTGGGCTTCAGGAATAATGACAGGCCATCTTCGGCAAAGGATTGACTCCATTAAAAAAAAATCAATTGGGAAGCTTCTGAATTCTTTCTGAGACTAGACTAGACATTTGACCATGAGACATTAGTTGTATGTGAAACCATCATAAACTGAATGCTGTCAAACCCTTCAACTGTCAAGTTTGGACAGGCATACCAAATATCCTTTACACCATAAAAGGGGTACCTTTAGGAATGGGTATGAGCATATTCTGAGGCCACAAGTCATCTGAACATACTTGTCATCTGCCCCTTTTGAAAGGATCAAGACAGTTGGAGTATTTCCCTCAGTTTGACTAAACTTTAGAAAATTTCCTTCCTCTAGACACCTGACCTTCTTTTGACCCAGGCCCTTCTAGAATCTGGATGGCCTAATCATGGAAGTTCTCCTCCCTTTTCTTAGATCATTTACTTTAGAAAACTTGTCATGGTAATTTTTTTTCTGTCCTTTTGAGATGTAAATCTTTTTAAAAGCCTCTTGCCACTTTTTTAAAATCAAAGGTTGTCTTGCCTAAGGACTTGGGAGCCATTTCTTTGAAAAGAAATCATCAAGGAAGATAGTACCCCTATGTCCCAGTTTCTTTAGGAAGATAGGAGACTAACTTCTGCAGGTGCCTTGCTCTAAGTGGAAAAACTACCTCGTGTCAGAAAAATTTACTTTTTGTTAAAAGCAGATGGTCTGTGTTCTCCCTCATACCACAGTTCTTAAACATCCTTCTGTGTTTGTTTTGGTGGAGTTGAGCTCAGACTGAGTTCTATTTTCTCACCTCTGTTGTAATAGCCTTGAATAAATTATTTCTTTCCTCTGTTGCTTATCCCAGTGCAAGTTTTGCTTTGGCAATACTGACACATTTTTCTTATCTTATGCCTAAGTTTCCATGAGGGGCTTCCCTTGATCAGATGACGGAAAGGTAGGGAGGAGGAAAAGTAACTTTGTGGAAAGTTGATTATACTGATCCCTTTCAGCTCAAAAGGGCAGCAATTCATCCTAATAGAGACTGACAATTATTCCAGGAATATTTTTATCATTTCTGGAAAGCCTGTAGTGCTTCAGCTCTCCAAGAGCTTAATAAATGTGTTATTTTCTAACATAACATCCCAAGTAGTATCACCATGGTAAAAAGAAATCACTTTTTGGCAAAAGAAAGGAGTGCATTAATGAGAGTTTTACCATGGCATCCACTGATATTCATGCTACTGTAACATTCAGCAGTCACTGATGTGATAAAACATTGGCATACCCTCTTGTAGGTTTAGCTATGCCTATATCTTGAAGATAGGGCCCTTCAAAATTTGACCACTAGCAGTACGTATCTTAAGCAAGCAGCCACTATATTAATATTTACTCTACAAATGTTTCAGAGAAACAGGAATGGAAGTAGAAGTAGATTTGTGTTTCATCCTTTTTTAATAAGATACTTGGGGAAATATTGCTCCCCATCTTTTGAAGATTTAGGTCCTGTGAGTTTAGAGGTCGTGGTTACTAGATTATAAATAATTCTTCCAGGGGAGAAAAAGTGTCCTACTAAAATTAAAGCTGAAGTATGCTCATCATGCTGATAGACAAGCAGGCAAATAAAGGGCATTCTACTCTAGAAGGGGTAATTGACTCGTTCATAATGAGGTGTTACTACTGCTGCTACATAACTGGAGCAGGGAGGAATATTTTCTGAATTCAGTGAATACCTCAAGGCAAATAGAAAAACTATGGGCTCAGATCACTTAATGATGACTGGGTCACTCAATCAGTCAACTTACCAAAGTAAGTAGATGCATTAACTGCAGAAGAGAATGGGCAATAGAGGAGAAAAATAAAGAATGTCAGCTAAGACTTCTGGCAAATGCAGATACAGTAGTTCTTTTCATTAACTCTTTACTCGAAAGTTTTGTCCCAGGAGAGAGTTAGAAGATGCAACTGGAACGGTGTGTTGAAAACAATAGACCAGCAAACATTGTTACATCTTGTGTATCGATTTTGTACATCTCTCACCTGCTTTGGCTTCCATGGGCCCATGTTTGAAATTCTCTATGGAGAACAGCTAGCTACTCAAGCCAATTTACCTCTATGTTTAGAGAACCAGAAATGCCTGGGAATTTATCTATTTCCTCTCCTTTCTTACTCCTTCAATTATGTGGTCCTTGGCCAGTAACTTGGAAATATGAAAATTTTCTTGGAAATATGAAATCATATCCCTTTCACCTTCAATTGCAGCAAGCACTGAGATATAACTTACCCTCTAAAGCTCTCTTATGAGATCAGGCAGAGCCTAGAAATTTGCCTTGGAGATTGACCTTTGCTTGGTATCTTCAACTCACCTGTCCTGCTTCCCCTGTTCCTTTACTGACTTTTTCTGAAAGTCATCATTTAAAATCTCTTTGCAAAGAGAGTTCCACCATCTTCATCTCAAAATCTGCTTCTGGAACTCCCAGCACTAGACATTTCTATTTATTTGTCATTGTTCGTCAGGTTTTGGGTTATGTGCAGTAAAACACATAGCTCCTAAAATGTGCCAAACAAAATTACACCAATTTGGGAACCCCAGATATCATTCAATGTCTGTTCCTTTTTCTTCACATTTCTGTATTTTGCCCACACCAGGTTATCCATTCCACTAAGAAATGGACTAGCCAAAAGAGGATGAAGAAGGAAAAGGAAGAAAAATCGGACGAGCATGAGGTGAAGAGGATTAGGAGAAGAGAGAGTGGAGAGGTGAAAAAGAAGGTATAATACATCTCTGGATTGCCAACTCTTAGAGGATGGACTGTGTCATTCTTTTTCTGTTTCTCCACAGAATTTTGGACTTAATTCATATATGTTTAATTTGCTTACTCTTCAAAAAAAATTAGTCAGAGTTCTATTCTTTTATGACCTTTCTCCTCATGCCTCATATTTTCCTCGTTTTCTGAAAACAGTAGTAACACTCAAGATTTTACTACTTAAGGAATACTTTTTGAAAATTTACAGTTAAAATGTAAGAATTTATTCTGCCCACATGTGTGTGTGCACTTCAAAACATCACGTTGTACATGATCAATACATAAAAATTTTATCTGTCAACTTAAGGGATATTTATGCATTTCTTTAAAATGCTATAAGTTTAATCTATCACAAATTCTAAAACTTTACCTTTGTCTTTACATTTAGCAAATATTCTTGTCAGCTTTTCAATACACATATCTTACTTTCATACTGCTTTTCAATAGCATCAACTTTGTTTTTCAAGTCAAAAATCAGGAGTTCTTCTAATTTTTTTTGTCACATCCACCAGGTAGCATGTGAATCATATCTTGCCATGATTAAAATGTACATTTTCAACAACTGATTTAAAATAACATTTTAAAAATTTGGCAAGGAATCCTTATATCTATTTTTATGAATTAGATTTATTTTTATAAATTAGATCCTTATATCTATTTTTATGAGTTAAGTAGCAAATAACAATGTCTGGTTACTAAAGTTTTGATATTCTTTACTTCTTAAAATGAAGATTTTTTTTCTTTACTTATTCACTAAAACCATCATAAACTTTTTTTTTTTTTTTTTTTTTTTTTTTGTGTTGGAGTCTCACTCTGTCACCCAGACTGGAGTGCAGTGGCCGCTCCCGGCCACCGCAGCCTCGACCTGCTGGGCTCTGGCGATCCTTCCGCCTCAGCCTTCCAAGTAGCCGGAATTACAGGCATGCACTACCACGCCCAGCTGATTTTTTGATTTATTGTAGAGATAAGGTCTCGCTGTCCAGGCGGGTCTCGAATCTGCGGGCTCAGGCAATCCACTCACCTCAGCCTCCCAAAGGCGCGGGATTACAGGCTGAGCCACTGAGCCTGGCTTCATAAACTTTATTTAGTAAACTTCTATTCTTGGCAAAAATACTAATTGTTTTACTTTGATAAAATATTTTTTGGCAAGAACAATTGACATCCAAAGCTAACGCATCCTTTGCTAAAAAATAAAAACAAAACATGCAGTTTTCTCTAGTCAATGTACAATCAAGCGTTTTACATTTCGCTTTCCTTGGTCTTATTTTAAATGTATATGTTACATATAATAATCATGCATATAATTGTATATATACAAATTTTCAAGTGACTGAAGTAATAGTCTTGCTTAAACTCAAATCGTTTATTCTCTAAAGTATATATTGTTATATTGTGAGATAATTTTTATGGGTCTCTCACACTTGTACATGTTCTGTAAGCAAAGACATTGACTGTCTTTGCTCTAGACTGTATTTTCAAGCATGTTTGTAGAGTACACATTCTTATAAATGGAGATAATGTCTCCTTCCAAAGCAAAAGCAGTTTCAAAGTTCTGATCAGTTTCAAAGAAGCAAGTTCCTCTAAGCTCAGCATTCCTCTTTTGTAGAAATATGTACTCCATGTGGAAGTGTCACATGGCCTTCATGTCTCCTTCTTAAAATTGGAGTTTGAGGAATTGATATAAAAATTGTTGGTACTCTGGCTATTACTATTTTGGTGAGTAGCAAAGTCCTTTGTCCCTGACCCTAGTATCTCTTGTCTTCTACCAGCAGCTATAAAACTGTCAGAGGATAATTTGTTATCTTACCAGTGAGGTAAAATTTCAGCCCAATTACAATTTTGACAATACAGACAAAATATTGACAAAGATATGACTTTCAACCTTTATATTAATTGTTAGCATGTTGAACAATAGTATGGTCAATGTTTTGGACTAAATTGACTCCCATAAGAATCAATATCATTAAGTTTGACCCCCTCAGTACCTCAGAGTGTGAATCTGTTTGGTGGTAGAATCTTTAAAGTGGTGATAAAGGTAAAATGAGGTCTAATAAGTGGATACTAATTGAATCTGACTTGTGTTCTTATATGAAGAGGACATTTGAACACTAAAAGAGACACCCAAGCAATGTGAAAAGGCAGCAAGAAGATGGCCATCTGCAGGTCAAAGAGAGAGAACTGAGGAAAAACCAACCATGGTGGCACCTTGACCTTAGACGTTAGGCTTCCAGAACTGAGAGAAAATAAATGTCTATTGCTTGTTATGACAGTCCTAGAAGACTAATGATGTCAACAAAGAAACAAGAAATCCTCAAATTTATAGCTTATTAATTAGGAGGACTTGGGGAGTAGTTGTAGGCCAAGGATTGGAAAGTATGGTATGTTCAAAGATAGTTCCTAAATTGTGCCCTACTGTTTGCTAACTATTCTCTGAGTGGAGGGGCTTCCTTTTCAGTCTGGTAATAAGCATCAGATACGTCTTATGTCCCACTAACAATTGGTCCTGAGGTTCTTTCTGGGTAGGTATAAGATTTTGATTCATCTTGGAGAATAGTTACTGGGAAATACACATACATTGAGTGTGAAAGGAAGAAAATTATGCCTTGCATTGAACATAAAGCAAATAATTAGAACATTGCATAGTTCATTTGGAAAAGAGGGAGCTGAGCAGAGCACATGATGTTGGTAATGAAGAATGACTCAACAGTTGAATCATGTTAGAGCTCCACCACTCCCAGCTTCTGGCATGCCTGTCTTACATCTGTTTGTAGAAGAAAGTAAAATACTGCAGAATTGTTTTTTGTTTGTGTATTTGTTTTGTCGGTTTTCTGCCACGGAATCTGGCTGCTATAAAGAAGCTGGCTGTCTTCAGGAGATTTACTTGAGACAGAGAGTTCATGTGGAAAATTGTAGAAGGGACATTGACTAGTGCTCCTCATCTTACTGCCTCCATATTATGTTTGCGATGCTGAGAACATGACTCATAGAATCCTATCTACATTTTTGATGTCAGCCCTACCACTCTGAAAAATTCCCCCAGCCCTTATGTTGCAACAGGGAGACAACAAATGAGATGTTATTCTGACAGTGAGATAGCAAGTGCCCTAGTTTAAGGTGAACCCTATAGAAAGTAGTTAGCCAATGGGAGGAAAACTAACTTTGGGAAGAAATGTGACTGTGGGTACTTATGTAAGGAGTTCCCAAACTGAAATCCAAGGTGCCAGTAAACTTGCTATCTGATATAGGAATATGAGTGGACAAAACTAGAAGAAGTTGGTTGGTTGAGTAGGAGTCGTCACTGAAATGCTCAAAACCAAAGTGGAATTTAAGTATTATTTACTAGAGTACAAAACTACTCTCTCCCTTCCTACTCTTCTGCCTTGACCTGGGTTTTTTAAAGAGCAAGATAATTAGTGGTAAGACCAAAATAATTCAGTCATCTTTAAAACAGGGGCCAAAGGCAATATAAATCTGCTACAAATGTGCTGGGGAGTTCTGGAAAAGGGAGGGACTCAAAAGTTTCAGTTCCATTGGATAGAGGAAGCCAAATTGTTACCATAATGTCAGGGGTTTCCATTGGGATCTTGTTTCTTACTGCACGGGAAACCAATCACTGAGAAAATGGGCATTGTCAGGGAAGAGGCCTCTTTATTTAGGTGATATCAGCCCAGAAAAACAGGAGATTCCTTCTCAAATCTGTCTTTCTGTTCCATTGAAGTCAAGGGTTTATAAAGTAGGTCAGGAATGTAGAAAACAGGAATTGGGGAGGGGTAAGGAAGAGTAGTTAGTAAACAGAAAGGTGTCTAGCATCTCCTTTTCTAGATGTGGTGATCTGGTAAATTTCAGTTCCTTGATACTAGGTTCCTGTCAGTTTCCAGGGAAAGGAACTCCAGACAAATGTAAGTTTCAAACTTTAAGATATTGAGGATCAATTTCTATGTTTATTTAAAAAACTATAATAATTAGTTTTATAAAGAAGTGTGGCCAGTTTCAAAATCATTATCTTATCCCTTCAGAAAAAGGAAGGAATGTGACTAGACGGGTTTGGGCAGGGTTTGCCATGGAAAAAGGTAGCTAACACAACCTAGCATGGAGGATATTTTGGTCAATTATATGTATTGTTGCTTCTATTTCTGATTGTATGGGGGGGACCACAAAAACCCAGAATTTAGTTGTTAAAAATTGTGTATTTGTTCTTACATGTTTAAATTTCAGTCGCTTTCAAAGTACTCTCTATTGATGCAATTTACCTATCGAGATACTTTTTCCACTCCTCAAAACAGTTTTTGAACTAACAAGTTTTGATGCCTTTTAGTGCTTCTGCTGTTTTTTGTTTCAACTCTTCTATGTCAGCAAAACATTTCCCTTTAAGGATTTTTTCATCTTGGGAAGAAAATAAAATTTCTCAGGGAGAGATAGATTGAATAGGGAGGATGGGACATGGGGGGTCATGCAGTTTTGGGTTAAAAATTGCTGAACACTCAGCACAGTGTGGTCAGGTGCATTGTTATGGTGGAAGAACCAGTCACCTGTTTGCTACAACTTGGGATATTTATTCCTCAAATCGTGATGCACAGTGCTGGCTGGTATACTGATGCTGATGAGCTCCTAGAATACTTACCCTTCGGGGGGACCCTGGACTAAAAGGGGCCTGCCCTCCAAAATATAATTCTGATTTTTATGAGGTGCCCCTCATATAGTAGGAATTTGTGAGTTATGCTTATAACTCCTCAACTCATAAGTTCCTAGGATGATATTTCAAATGTTGAAAAGTCACATTGATAGAAATGCCAATATATTTGCATGCCCCATTACCCTAGTAAACATTTTTAGCTACATGCCTCTATGACTGATAGTTTGGCTCATTGAAGCCTCTAGCAAAGAAGGTCACTCTCCTTTTGAAGTTATTCTCAGAGGTTTTGGAATTGTCAGTTCCCTAACACAGCTACCAGGTTCACCCATTTGGAATAGCAGCTATTAACTTTATAGTGGGTTCATGTCAAAGCAGAACAACTGACCCATGGAGACCTCATAAATTATTGCATTTTGAAGGTGAGTACACCAGACTCCATAATTTAAAAGATAAAGAGGAATCAACAACCTTCACATATCAAAGTAAAATGGAAGATTCAAGAATGCAGCCAGCCTGGCCCCAGCGGTATCCTGGCATTAAATGAAAAATTAACAACTGTCTTTTTGGAGTCGACTTTATCTTCCACTGTACCTACCAAAGCAAAGTTGCTGGAACATGCAGCTCCATTTACAAAAGAACCCCCAGAATCTTAGACCTGGAAAACTGATGGTTCAGCCAAACTGAGAGCTGATCATGTTTAAGGATGGTGGGGCGTGTTAAAAGAGTGCAGCCAAAAGCAAAATGAACATGGTCACTCTGCTCTGTGGGCTAATCTCATGCCCATTCCCATAGCTTTGGCCAGTACGCCTCTTGACTTAACTTGTGGAATTTGACTGATTCTTAGAGTATTGTCAACGATCAAGCTATTTGACTTTGACACTTGGAATACTACAAAAAAGGAGATTAAACACCCTTTTATGATTATAAACTATCAAAAAGATTGTGGCCGCTGACTGAAGAGTTCATGTTGAATGAGTCCAGATGAAATTGAGTTGATTTTTAAGGCAGCATGGTCTGGATTGTTACCAATACCTCCTGATGCATCATCGCACTAGACATGGCAGCATGTCCACCACCATAAGTTGGGCACAAGGTAAATGAATTTATATTTCTGACACTACGGCTACCACTACATTCTAGATGTGACTCCTACCAAGAGTGAATCCATTTGTCTTGCAATGAGGAAAGTCACATTACTCAGGTCATGGCCCTTGTCACTCCTGGCAGATTGATTCCATTCATCTTTTATTGCTCTTGGGCTAGCACTGCTGTCTAACCACCGTTAAACATCATTCAGAGTATGCATTTGCTGTTCCAGTCTAACTTCAGCCACATCATGCCAATGTTTGCTCACGATTTTTGTTTATTGGCATTGTGGAGCGATTTGCAGACTGGCAATTATTCAACCTTTATTGCCACTCAGTAGTGGATGATAAGGTAAAATTTTAGTTTCCTTATAATTTTTTTTTTTTTTTGAGTTGGAATCTCACTCTGTCACCCAGACTGGAGTGCAGTGGCCGCTCCCGCCCACCGTAGCCTCGACCTGCTGGGCTCCTGCGATCCTTCCACCTCAGCCTTCCAAGTAGCCAGAATTACAGGCATGCGCTACCACACCCAGCTGATTTTTTGATTTAATGTAGAGATGAGGTCTTGCCTGCCCAGGCGGGTCTTGAACCCGTGGGCTCAGGCAATCCACTCACCTCAGCCTCCCAAAGTTGCGGTATTACAGGCTGAGCCACCGAGCCCGGCTTCTTTATAGTTCTTAACAGTGCTTTATACAATTTAACATTTTCAACTTAACATAAATTGTTTCTAAACTATTTTGATATAGGCATTTCCATGAAGTAAATGAATCATATTCCAAGAGACACAGATTACTGTTTCAATTCAGTCAGCTCTGTGTTTACTTGAACAAAGGCAATTTGACCAGAATTTTAACTTTTATTTCACAGATTCAAAGAGTACCTATTAGATCATGTTAAGTGCAAAATCATCAAAGTTCTGATATGAATCATATAGGAAAAAGGCAATGGTATATCGGGCTCAAAATAGAGACTCCATTCATGCACGTTCCAATTTTGATGAGCTTGGAACATGAATATCAACTCATCCCTGAGACCCTGAGACTTTGATTTATACATCTGTTTCCTTTGACAAACATTTCATGATAAGTTTGTGTGTTCTTACATGATTCAGTTGTCCCAATGATATCTTATTTTCTTTTTTACCATCCTTATAAAGTAATAAATCTATAGATATAAAGGAATGAGATTTAGGTAATAAAAACATGTTAGCATTTTTTTTAATGCTGACAAACATGGTTTCTCCTTGTATCACTTGAGAAATTTAACAGATGAAACTGAGATAAAGAATGTGTCTTCGTAGTGCATGCCTGTAATTCCAGCTACTCAGTAGGCTGAGGCGGAAGGATCGCCGGAGCCCAGCAGGTCGAGGCTGCGGTGGCCGGGAGCGGCCACTGCACTCCAGTCTGGGCGACAGAGTGAGACTCCAACTCAAAAAAAAAAAAAAAGAAAAAGAAAAGAATGTGTCTTCAGTCTGAGACCGATAGAAATATCAGCATGAATCTATTTGTCAAACTCAAGGGAAAAGAGAGAGAGAGAGAGAGAGAGAGAGAGAGATGGAAGGGGGGATTTTCCATTTGCCTCCATAAGGCTAGAATTCTACTCACATTTATTTACTGCATGGACATAGAAATGGCCATACTAACTACAGGTTAACCTTAAAGAGACAGGTCAGAAGGACTGAGCTACAGTGTTATTCATCCATTTTTTGCCTTTCTCACTAAACACATAATTATCCCTCCTTCATGAGGACTGCATGAGGAGCTTAGATACAAACTTCCAAATAATTCAAAAGTTTTTCCTGTACAAAGTAAAATAGGAAGGCAAGTAGAGGACAAAGATGGTTCTTCCTTCATAGAATATATACTGTTGATATAGCATCTATAAACTTTATTATAATACTTGAGCCTGATTTATAACCGAACCTCTATGCTTCTCAGTACTGTAACTGTTTGCTAGCAGCATCAAGGAGCTATTATGAGACTCAATTGCACACTTTAAGATTTTGTCCTCCCCAGAGCAAACAGCACAATGATGCTATATAAACTACATGTGTTGAAATCCATAATACCTCAGATATATCTTTTTCACCTTAAACACAGAGTATGCTAACATTAAAGATGAAAAAAAGAAATATTCCACAAGGTCATTCATCCTTTTGCTTCCTTGAATTTGAAGCTATTATCAACAGATACAGCGATTTCCAGTTGATAGAAAGCAGTGTGTGCCACGGTCAATTTCAGAGACACAGTTCAGTGTTCACTTTGACATCTTAATAATAAATTCTAAAATCACCTTTGTAAGGAATACATTTTTAGTGAAAGGAGACAAAAAACTAGAAAATAAAATGTATTATTATTAAAAACTGTATATGAAACCAGCAAATACCAAGTAGGATAAGAAGGATAGAACTGGAGCATATTTCTTTATATTTTTTCCAACTGTGATCTGTTAATCTGTACAAAGGAAGTTCATTTTATACAAGTGATTTCATTGTCAATTTTCTTTCTCCTAGTTCTTGATTCATTTTCGTAATGTCCATTATAGAGAAAGGAAATTAAAAGACCTATATTATTGCAGAGGTTTGGCACTCAATAAATCATATTTTTGAAAATATGCCATGTTTTATTCATTAATGAAAGCATTAACATGGCAAAGTAGGAAGTCTCGTCTGTTGAATTTTTGACCTTACAACCTTGCAAAAATTAACTACATTGGTATGTGTTCAAATATTTGCAATATAATTACTATATTTTATGATTGAGTGTTCAGCTTTTTAAAATTACTCAGATTCATAAAAGTAAAGTTTATTATTTTAAAGAAAGGGACTGAGAAATATTTACAAAATGATGCTTGTTTATTTTGAGGAAAGAGGTTATATAATTTTTGACAATAATTTATGTATAAAAGTAAAGGATCAAAATCCTGTTAGCTAGAAACTTTATAGATATTTAAGACAATTTTGCTTTTTCCTTGGTGAGATTCATGATATAGACATCATATTCAATAACAAATTCAATAGCAGGCAGTAGAAGAAAGTATATTACAAAAGGTTTGATGATAAAAATTGAGTTGTTATCAAGGGTAAGACTTTGTCTTTAAGTTTAAAAAAAATTGAAGTCTAAAATGATTAAGTAATTTATTTTGAGTCCAGGTGCTTCTTAGTAGCAGAACCAGAATAAAACCCAGGTCTCTTATCTGCAACACTAGACAGTGATGCTCTTCATGTTTCACCACTGACCGTTACCTCTACCCAGCCTGAGCATGTGCAGATATCTTTAATAAAGATATCTAATAATGACATTTGGAATAAATTGCCATACTTACACTAAACACAGTTTTTAATTATGAGCAAAGCATATAGCTTGCCTGTAATTACAGTAAAATTCTGTTTTCTTTCTTGAGAATCACTTAGTGAATTACTCAGTTTTTATTTCCAACTGCATTAGCACACCAAAATTTATATATCGAAAAGGGTTTGGGGAGCCATAATCTGTTTTAAGGACGGCGCGTGGTTATTTACACATGGAAATTCACTCCATGGTGAGAAAGATGGCAATTTTTCACATTAAGCGAGTTGTGTAGGGGAGGTGTTGATGAAGGTTTTAGGAAGATTAAATGGTTCCAATGAGCTTCTTGATGATGACTTTCCAGGGAGCCCTTCCTAGATGGATAGTTGAGGTTGGCAGATTGTGAATGTTCTATCAGAATAGGTGGCTGTCTTATCCCTTTCCCTCTCTTTTGCCTCTAAATCTCCTAACATTTGCAGAAACCAAAAACATAAGCAAAAACAAAACTACAACAAAACTCTCTTTTGCAGAACATGATGTTCTCTGTTTCTTTTCTGGGGTCAAAAGTCTATCTTAGTCTCTCCTTGTCTCTGAACCAAGTTGTCTAAGTGAGGAGTATGCACATTTTACACTAGTTGCATTTCAAGGATGTGTGAAATCTTCCACATAGCCTGGCGTGAGATCAGCAGCAAGGCTACTTCACTGTCAGTTTGTTCACGATGATTGATCTTAAGGAGAATTTCCTTTCATCAGCCAGAGAGGAGAATCATTTGGCTGATTTATTATTATGGCTCATCACCTTGGAAGTTTCCTTAAAAGACCTTTCTGCATGACATGTAATCTCCATCAGTGAATATATTTACCATGACATCTACAGTTAGATACATACCTGGAATATAAACCATCTTAAGATTTTAGTTAATGTTCTACATTGCACAAATTGCTGTTTTAGCACTTATTGCTTGGTTATGTTTTTCTGTTATCTTCAGTGTTTTGGTGCATCTAGAGGAAATGAAAATGAGGTAGAAAAAGATTTCTTAACAGAAAAAATAAAGAAAATAAGTATTTGTAACTTTAATTTAAACAAATTCTAAAATGGTGTTTTTTGGAAAACAATGTTAACCAACCAACTGAGTAGTTCTATTGTTTTATTTTTAATTCATAATTTCAATGTAAAATAATTGTAAGATATGTTCATAATTGGTCTTTTAGAGTTTATTTAATCTACAACAGACTAATGTCTGCTAATTATTTTATTTTATAAAATTCAAGAGTTGGTTTACTTAATAACAAATTTGATTTTTGTTTCTTAAATCACATCTTCCTATTTTTATCTAGTTATTTTCTTCTATATTTTAAGAAAACCTCATAAATTTGACCTCCATATGTTTATTTATTTCTTTCATTCTCAATTCCACTTTTTCCATTGATTTAAATATTTAAATAATTTTTTGTTTATTGTCACGTGTTCAAGTTCACTTAATGCTTTAAAACTTTCTAACATCGTTAAAATCATACTTTCTTACTTTGAACTGCTGAAAAGTTTTCAAACTATTTCTTCTGACTCCTATCTTAAGAAATAAAAATTTTTTTAGATAATTTTTTTATTCTCAGCTATCAAAATTTTTAAGTTTTTTGCATACTCTATGTTTTTGCTTTATTTGATTAGCTTTCATGTCGATTGCTACTTATCATCATTTCTCTTATGAAAGCATACTCACGTTTGCAATTTTTATTTTACATGGATGTAGTGTGTTGTAGTGATGTCAGGGCTTTTCGGGTATCCATTGCCAATATAACACACATTATGCCCACTAAGTAATTTATCATCATCCAACCTCTCCCCGCTCCCCACCCATCCAGGTCTCCATGGTCTATCTTTCCACATTCCATATCCATTTCTACACATTATTTAGCATCCACTTAAAAATGAGAACATGCAATATTTGTCTTTCTGTTTCTGAGTTGTTTCACTTAAAATAATGGCCTCCCATTCTATGGTGTTGCTGCACAAGAAATGATTTCATTCTTTGAGTAGAGGATTGTCATTAAGAGCTTAAAATGACTTTGACTTCATTTTCTCTGTAATTAGCATTTGGAAATGCACCCCAATAAAATAAAAACACAAGCTAACTTCTTATCTAACTCTGCTCCCACCCCATATCATTTACTTTACAGAATCTTATCTGTTTATAAAATGGCTAGATTCCAAAAGCCTGCTTATAAATCTACAACAATACAATATCAATAACTGCAAATCTTTCTGTTAAGTGGTCTGTAGAGCTGATGCATTTGTGCCCATTATATGAAATTACTCTTATCTATACCATTTTGTGAACTTAAGTATAGTATCTTTTATACCTTGAACAAGAGGATAAAAGTAGGATTTTAATACCTAAAAAGTATAGCTTTTAAATATACCTGTTTTATTTCTTTCCACAGGAATTAATTTTGAAGAATTTCCTATCAGATTAAATGTATTATAGCATCAATTTACTTCTATTTCTTGCTTAATTTTTATGCACAGAGTTACATTTTTCCCAAAAAATAAAAGTTGAAGTTGAAGTGATCATCCTGGCATCAACATTATTGAGTGATGGTAAAATTCATGACCATGAAATGGAAAAACAGATGTCCAAAGTTCTGCTTGGTTCACATTGTGTTATTGTGAATACCTGGGAGAAGCCGGGCAGGAAATTTGAATGTGCAGAGTACTTTTGACGTAATTTCAAAAATTATTGTCTTTACATTAATTAGCAATCTGGTTTAAGTAATGTCCAATTTTTTTTTTTTAATCGTAGAGATAAGGTCTTGCCAAGGTGCTTGGACTGGTCTCGAACCCACGGGCTCAGGTAATCCACTCCCCTCGGCCTCCCAAAGTGCTGGGATTACAGGCTAAGCCACCGAGTTCAGCCCCTCCAATTTTTTATATTCATTTTTATTCTGGTGGTATGAAAACTCTAAATCTTAGTGTTTGATACTCTCATATGTTTATTCTCTTTTTATTAATGGGAAGTATGTAGAAAAGTTGACAAGATCTTTGCAAGGATTTTTCTAACCAGACAACATTTTAAGTTAGATATTGCATCATTTTTACTGCGAAAAACAACATATTTCATTTAAGAATTTGTGGATCATGGAATTTAACATACCATTATCATTTAATTCTTCAATCTGCTCTTCAAAGAAAATTTTTCTCTATTTGTTTAAAATGTGTCTGTATACTAATTTTGTCCATAGCCTCTCAACTCAAAATGATACAATAGTATCAGAAAAAATCTTCATATAGAAAATAATACCCATATGAGGTTCAATAATTATAATGATCCATTATGAAAAGTTCCATACGTTTGTGTTTCTTTTGCTAAGAATAGATGATCTTACATTTGCTAAACTTTTAAATATATTATCTTAAAGAAATACCTTGTCTTGCAGTTTTTTGTTTTTGTTTTTCTTTGAGTTGGAGTCTCACTCTGTCGCCCAGACTGCAGTGCAGTGGCCGCTCCCCGTCACCGCAGCCTCGACCTGCTGGGCTCCGGCGATCCTTCCGCCTCAGCCTTCCGAGTAGACGGAACTACAGGCACGCGCTACCACGCCTGGCTGATTTTTTGATTTATTGTAGAGATGAGGTCTCGCTGTCCAGGCGGTTCTCGAACCCGTGGGCTCAGGCAATTCACTCACCTCAGCCTCCCAAAGGCGCAGGATTACAGGCTGAGCCACCGAGCCCGGCTGTCTTGCAGTTTTGAGCCAAGTTTATATAAACATTTTCCTTAGGATGTATTTGCAAGATAATATACTTGGCATAGAGTTTTGGGTAGTGGGGCAACCTCTTTGGGTCCTCACCAACTGTGAGAGATTTTTCTGTCCTCTAAATAAATTGTTAAAAAAAAAAAATTAGATAGTGAACTCTATTATAAATTAGCAAATAATCACTGTTGTGCAAAAACTTTGGTGATATTTAACACTACTATGTCCTGAAAAAAAATTAGCAGGAGTTTAGAATAGGTAGCTTTATCGGGTCTAGTTTGTACTGATTTTCTGCAGAAGGTTCATTATTGCATCATTGTTTGCTTTCCTTCCAATTGTTCTGGTGATTTCGCCTATATTTATCACAACAAAAGCAACTGTGTTGACACAAATAAATCATCTTGCATTTATACAAATCTTGTTTTTGGAAGGAAGTAAATGACAATAACACTGCTTACTTTACTGTATTTGTTTCATGAGACTGATTATGTTTTGTATTATTCCTAACCAAGATAAATTTTCTTCAAAATAGACAAAGTATCAATACTGTTGTCATGAAACTTTCAGAATCGTGAACTTGAGATAAATGTCTATAAAACTGCAGTCTTTTAGTCCAACATAATTTTCCAAATTGAAAAGTCAGTTTTACAAGAAATCTCTCAGGTTCACAAGATGATTGAGAGCAATGAGAGAACAACTGCCCATGAGATTCACATCCATAAACTCCTTCTGAAAGAAGAGCCTTAGCTGAGATAGCTTCTTGCAAATCAGCTTTTGCCCTTTTAGAGAATAAGTAGTTTCATACAGGGACAATTTTATGTCTTTGATTTTCTTACAGGCTGGTTTGTGACTGCTGCTTTCCATTTTCAATGTGATCATTTAAAATTGTTTTAATTCGGAATACAATATAATACTTTACACTCTATGAGGGGGGACCCCCAAGAAACGAAATTTACTTATAAAAAAATTGTAAGCTGGGCTTGGTGGTTCAGCCTGTAATCCTGCACTTTGAGAGGCTGAGGTGAGTGGATTGCCTGAGCCCGCGGGTTCGAGACCCACCTGGGCAACTTGGCGAGCCCTCATCTCTACAATAAATCAAAAATTAGCCAAGCGTGGTAGCACATGCCTGTAGTTCCAGCTCTGGAAGGATGGCCAGAGCCCAGCAGGTCGACGCTGCAGTGGCCGGGAGCGGCCACTGCACTCCAGTCTGGGCGACAGAGTGAGAATCCAACTTAAAAAAAAAAAAAAAATTGTGTATTTACTCTTACATATTTAAACTTCGTTCACCTTCAAAGTACTCTCTGTTTGATGCAATACACCTATTGAGATGCTTTTTCCACTGCTCAGAACAGTTTCTTATTTGGATGCCTTTTAGTGCATCTGCCAGCCGTTCTTTGTTTCACCTCTTCCACCTCAGCAAAATTTTTCTCTTTGAAGACTTTTTTTTTAACTGGGAAAAACAAATAATCACTCAAGGAGAGATCTGATGAATAAGGAAAGTGGGGTATGAGAATCATGCCTTTTTGGTCAAAAACTGCTGAAAACTCAGCATGGCATGGGCAGGTGTGTTTGTAAATCACCCTTCAAGAAATGGGCAAACCGCGTTGAAAGAATCTACAAAAAAATGTTTACTGAAGCCAAACACAGCCCCTCACAACACCACTAGCTGATACACTGATGCCAATGGGCTCATAGAACACTTGCCTAGCGAAAAAAGCCTGTACTACAAGGGGTCCATTCACCAAAACATAATTCTGGTTTTGTTTGGGGTTTACCCTCATAATGTAATAAATATATATCACCCTTAATAGATTGTATATCATCTTAATAATTCATTACATGTATTAATGATGCATTATATATTATGTGTTATTTGCTATATATAGTATGTTATGTATTGGTGATATATGATGTACGAATTATACATACTTATGCATATTTAATCTGAACATAATTATATTATATAAGACTACCTAATCAATTTATTTAGAAAGCAATTCTGATAACTTCCAGGTCTTATACATGCAGAGAAGACTGCAAATTACACTTCAGTTTACAAACCTTTGGTCTTGTGTTTGAAGCTTCATTTATACCTCTGCCACTCTTCAGGATGGTACAGTTGCTTTGATCCAGGTCACTAACTATGGTGAAACTATGTAAAGCAGTGTATGTCCAGCTCATGCAAAAACTGCATATAAAACCCTTAGAAGCCATATAGCAGTAGCAACAGGACAATGTCAGGCTCTATTGCTATTAATTATGTTTTTTCTTGTTTATTGTTTCATTTATTCAGCACAATTCATTCAGGACTCATCACTACTATCTGATAATTCTATTTTATATGACTAGATACTTTATAGACATGTTATTCATAAATGTCTTAGTGTTCTTCAGTTAAAATTATCAGGTTAATAATTGCCCTTTTTAGTCTTTTCATTATAGCAAGAAGAGAGACATTGTTCACCCATCTGTCTCCAAAGATACATCTTAGTTCTCATGAGAAACTTGCACCTAAAATAGCTCTCCAAAATCTTGGATGAGATTGCATCATTTATACAAACAGTTGTACTTGCTTTGCAATCTTCAGGTTCATATCTTCATAATGCTACCTTCTATTCATAACTCAAGACACTAATCAAAATTTTGCCACTTCCTAAAGCTATCTATCCTGAACTGTAAAAGTTATGACTGAAGCATAGTTTATTTTTAATTACTTTTTCTTATATTTTGGTCTGATCTTTAATCATCAGTTAGAGCAATAGAATTTTCAATGCATATTTCAAAATCAAAGCATTTTAAAATGTCCACTTAATCAGAAAATTTCACTTATAAAAAGTTTGCAAAAGGTAAGGGAGTTAAATGGGTTCAACTAATTTATCTTATGATATCATGGAAGGAAGTTACTATGTCCCTCACAAATTTGTAGACATTACGCAATTTGACCTAGCTCTACACCTTATGCAAAACATATATATGTATATATGTATATATCTGTGTTCATTTAGAATTTAAAAATAATCACTTAGATGTCCAATTAAACACATTTTAATAATTAACGGCTAATATTAAATAATAGTTAAATTGCTACATTTAATTTAAAATATTACACTTGTAATTTTCACTTTTGTAACTTCTATTCATTATCAATGATTTATTGAAAAACATTTTTACCCTTTTTCTTAAAAATGTAAATAGTACTTATAATTAAGTAGCATATTAGAGAGAAAAATGCAAATAATTTCAAAGCACACAATTAAAGTCTGCAGCACTTTTAATTAAAATCTGTTTTTTTAGAAATTAGAAGAAATGGTAATATTCTTCTCATTAGCCTGATATTTCTGAGTCTATGAAAGTTTAAAACACTTATATTTTAATGAAACATTTGTCTCCGAAAAAGCTTGTGTACCTTTATATATCCTGAATAAAGAATGATATGTGGAAATGCCAGTTAGATTTTTTTACTGTAATTAGAATTAATTTTCAGCAACAAAACAGATTGTACACACACTAATGTAATTCTATATGGAGTTTAACTATTAGTCATGTTTCTTATCTAATCATAATTAATTTAAGAATTTTGGTGAATATACCTATTACAGAGTTGATAGGGTCTCCCAAAATAAATATCAGCAGATAATAAGGCAAAGTAATCGCTTTAGGTTGAATTTATTTAATGGCATTTAATATTATCTTTACATTGTATTTTATCCATATGCATTAATTGAAAATTTCTACCATAAATCCTAAAATTAAAAATTGGTTTTAATATTAAAAGTCATAGATAAGGAATAACTTACCTAATACAAATTATGGACTAGGAATAAAGTATTCATACTTTTTTTTTTATACCTTAAATCAATTTTTCAACTAGTGGTGTAAGAAAGAGTCCTAAAAGCAGTTTTCAGCTTTCATGATACATGTTACTATCTCTAGCTACTGGGTTAAAAATAATCTTACCTAGAATCTGAAATATTAATCAAAAGGTGATGGTAGGATTATTTTAGTACAATCATTATATTGACAAACTTAATTCTATTTTTAAATTGTTCCATTGATTGACTCATCTATTTTTTTTTTTTTTTTTTTAGTTGGAGTCTCACTCTGTCGCCCAGACTGGAGTGCAGTGGCCGCTCCCGGCCACCGCAGCCTCGACCTGCTGGGCTCCGGTGATCCTTCTGCCTCAGCCTTCCAAGTAGCCGGAATAACAGGCATGAGCTACCAAGCCCAGCTGATTTTTTGATTTATCGTAGAGATGAGGTCTCGCTGCCCAGGCGAGTCTCGAACCCGCGGGCTCAGGCAATCCACTCACCTCAGCCTCCCAAAGGCGCGGGATTACAGGCTGAGCCACCGAGCCCGGCGACTCATCTATTTTTACTTTAATCTATTCTATGGGCTGATTCTAGGAGTCTGTGTTGTTTTCAGTAGATTTGTTAAACTTTTTCAATTTAAGTACTGCGTTCTACAACAAGAGGATGAATTTGTAAGTGCTAGTTTGTGGCTTAAGATAATTTTTTTCTTCAAAATGAACCTCAGTTTTGTATTGAGTCTATGCAACTGGCAATTTGACATTAAGAAACAATTATTATTTCATTGTCTAATTCTGTCACCATCTCTCATTTTTCAAACTCTTAATTATATTGAATGACCTGTCACATACTCATAAAGAATAAAATAACAATATAATAACTTGTAATGTAGTTTTATTTCAGAGTCAGCAGGATGCTAACCTAATAGACGGAACATCCAATTCTATAAACACATGTTTATAGGCTGACTTAAGCCACCGATACATAAACTTGTGCTGTTAAGCACAAATAAATATTTAGACTATTTAAGTGTTTAGACTGGATGCAGTTAAACGTGTCTGACTGAATATTCCCTTTTGCTCTTAATGCTAGACACCAGCAGCATATCTTTAGCTAATGCAATTAATTTCAACATATTCTAATGAGAAGTAAAATTTCATATATTCTGTAGTTTTTGACAAATGTTAATTATATGAAGAAGTTCCAGATTAGTATGTCTCAGTTATTTTGGTGAGATCTTTAGTTGTGAGACTCTTGGTTTTCAAGGTGCCCACAGAGCTAGAGAAAAGGACAGAGAAGAAGACAAGTGAAAACACCACAAAGCTCACTTTTCATTAAGAAATTCAGCCATTTTTCTAGAATAAATATTCCTCATATTGTTAGTTCTCAAAGTTGTGAATATGTTGATTTTAGCAATCTTTTTTTTCAGATTATATGTTGTTTTTACAGGGAAACATATTTTTTAAGGTTCTTATACCGTCATTCTTAAAGTGCTTCATATCTCCCAATAAATTTGAAAGATACAAAGTGACCCTGACATCAAAATGTTTCAGAACAGAGATCATAGGTAAATGCAGAGAAGGCAAGTAAATTTTGCCCTGGAATATTCTTGAAAATATTAAAGATTTGGTAAAACGTGGTGGCAGCTGCTTTCTCTTCCCAGCAAACTCTTATGGTCTATTTAATAACCAATCTGCCCAACAATTCACTAATATTGCATGTTTGGTTGAAAATAATGCATTTATTAATTGATCAAAATTGTATTATTTTCATACAGTAACTTGAACATATTAATATGTTTGAATTCAAAAAGAATATCCTGGGCACATTTTTTATTATATAGATATTGAGGGGTATAGATATAAGATTGCAGCATTTTTTTCTACAGGATGTTTTTTTTTTGAGCTGGAGTCTCACTCTGTCGTCCAGACTGGAGTGCAGTGGCCGCTCCCGGCCACCGCAGCCTCGACCTGCTGGGCTCCGGTGATCCTTCCGCCTCAGCCTTCCAAGTAGCCGGAATTACAGGCATGAGCTACCAAGCCCAGCTGATTTTTTGATTTATTGTAGAGATGAGGTCTCGCTGCCCAGGCGGGTCTCGAACCCACGGGCTCAGGCAATCCACTCACCTCAGCCTCCCAAAGGCGCGGGATTACAAGCTGAGCCACCGAGCCCAGCTACAGGCTGTTTTTAATAAAATATACCAAAGATAGACAGTCCTCTTAAAGTTCTGAAATATATTGCATCACTTTCATATGATGCCACCTACTCCCTTTGCCTTTGTTTTATTAAATAATACTAAATTAAGATGATACAGGTTCAATTTTTTAAAAATTATTAGGGGCAGCAGAACACAGATTGTGGGATCGATTGAAAATACCTGATTCTTAATATTTCCAATAATTAATAAATGTACATTCTAAATATCATCTGTGTTAGTTGAATAAAGTTTTTTTATTTATATATTTGTTTCTGGTTCACAAAGAAGCAATTTTAAACATTAAAAATATTAAAACGCTATTATTTCTTCAATTCTAGTAGAAATTTAGTATTTATAAAAGTGACAACTCAAAGATGAGTTCCTTGCAAATAGCTATACTTTTTTTTTCCTTGTGTCTGATTATATTGCTGAGCTGCAAAGTGTGCAAGGGTCACATAGGACAATGAAAATAAGAATTCCACCTTTATTCTGCAAGCAAGAGACAAAAATAGGTGCCAACTCCTCAGTCATTTATTTTTCCCCATGAATGGAACATCTTGGAGAGGGTCAGGTGAAGTCCTGCAGATGAGAGGATTATGTCACTTCTTGAGGAAACCTGAACAAAAGGTTCCTGCCATTTTATGGACCCAGGGGACCATGGAGAGAGTGAACCGGGAAGAAGTAGGAACAGAAAGGTATGGAGTCCCTGATGAAGAGGTCTCAAAGGAAGGGCTCAAAATGTGAATATGTGTGTAAATGTGGCTGGCCTGAGAGTGCCTGAAACCTTGAGGTAACTCCTCCCAGAAACTGCAATGCACTGTCTATGCAGTTAGTCAGGCATGAAGAGGACGCCTTTTCTGAGGAGGTTTCCTAATGAAGCTTTGTAATTATCTGTGATCAAACCTGAAAAATCTTGCTAAGGGTATAGTCTAGAGTTGGATTCCTCATAGATAGCAGAGTATTCATACATGTGTGATTAACTGAATTGCCACAAGTCAAAATAGTAGTAACAGTTATCCTCTGGAGAGGTGCATTTGAATAGTGTAAGAGAACATGGCTATTCTTAAAAGCATTATGACTATGAAATGCTATAAATTAATAATATATTTATCAAAGAACGATTCCATTAGAAACAATGTTTTTACTTAAGTGGATATAAAGAATGCATGACCTTTGAACAAAAGTGAATCAATAATAAAACTCATGAAATTAATAACATGGAAACATATCAAGTACTAGTCTCTCAAAATACAAAAATAAAATGACCACTGTAAAGTTATCTATGTCTTTGGATGATTTTTAAAGAGTATAGCATATTGATTTTCATTCTGAATTTTATAGAACCTTCATAAATAGCAATATATAAATATCTAAAAATAGATTCTACTTCCAATCTTACTATAAGCTATCATTAAACAGGATTATTTTTAAAGACAGATTGATTTATTTACTTCAAAATAGACTCAGGTGAAACACAGAGCTTGGCACAGATACCAATGTTAAATTTGTTTGAATCTTGTTTGTGCAATTATTTAGCTCAACCTCAGTAGATACTTTTGACAGCTGTTTGTTAGGTAATTTGAAATAACATTCTCTACTTTCTTTCAGATACATGAATATTGGTGTGTGAATTTTTAAGGAAAAGTGAAAATTAATTATAAATCATGTCTAATATTCATTTAATTAAATCTCTTTAGGTAATATGTTACATTAATATGTTATACTAATATGCAATATCTTATCATCAAAAAATAAGTCTCTAAAATCAATTTGCTATTATTTTTATCTTTGCTCTAGCCTAAAACAGCATATGAATTTGCATCTCTTGTAAAATCTATTCAGACAATATTAAAACAAATTATAAAAGTATGATAGAAAGTGTTATTAGAAGGGAGACAGATAGATCACTGATATAGATACCACCAAACTGCTAAACACTTATTTAAGGAAGGTAGCAGTCAGTTACAAGTTTCTAATGAAAAGAAGGATTTGGCTGGGCTTGGTGGCTCAGCCTGTAATCCCAGTAATTTGGGAGACCAAGGGTTATGGATTGCCTGAACCTGAGGGATCGAGACCAGTCCGAACAGCTTGGCGAGACTTCATCTCTACAATAAATGTAAAAAAAAAAAAAAAAAACAACTAGCCAGGCGTGGTAGCACGTGCCTGTAGTTATAGCTACTTGGAAGGTTGAGGCGTAAGGATTGCCAGAGTGCCGCGTGTCGACGCTGAGCGTGCCATGAGCATGCTGTGGGTGTGCCCCTGCCCTCCAGCCTGGACGACAGAGTGAGACTCCAACTCAAAAAAAAGAAAAGAAAAGAAAGAAAATGAGGATTAAGACAGTATAATGACAACACAGTCCTTAGTGAGATGAATGCCTGACATTTAATAATCACACCTGTGTACTCTTCATGTTCTCTGAAATCATGAAGATTTTAGTCAAAATTTCCTCCAATTGATAAATCCTGCTCAAATATACAGTATTTACACAGAATTTTATTATACCAAAAAAATTCTGGCAACCTAAATTTGTACGTCTTCTGTAAACTATTTCTTTGGAATGATCTCCGGAAATCAGAAATACTATGGCTTACTATGGAGAATATCTGGTTTTCCCCAGTGGCCCTCCACTGTATTAGCTCAGAGTGTACAAAAGAGTTTCACAAACTACCTCCCGTTAGCTAAGATTTATGATAATGCACAGAATATAGGGAAAATATAACCAATTTTTAACATTAACGTATATAATTTTAAGTTTATATTATAGAACATATTAGATTTATAATGCATATGCCAGCAGTTTCAATTCAAAAGGGTGTGCAAGTGTATTAAGGTGATATCAAGACATAATAAATGATTTTATGATTCATATTAATGTAATTTCAAAATTATATCATCTATGTATCTATCATCTATCCATTAATCATCATTCATCAATCATTAATCAAAGTCCAACCTAACCCTTTTGCAAAACTTACATCAATATATCTCGCTAAGGAACTTAAAATGAGTAAATAAAAAGATAAAATACTGAGTGATGTATCACAGAATTAAAGAACTGAGTATCACATGTTCTCACTCATAAGTGGACCTTGAACAATTATTGTAATACTATAAGAAAAGGATTGGCCGGGCGGCGGCTCAGCCTGTAATCCAGCACTTTGGGAGGCTGAGGTGAGTGGATTGCCTGTGCCCGCAGTTTCGAGACCCGCCTGGGCAACTTGGCAAGCCCTCATCTCTACAATAAATCAAAAAATTAGCCAGGCGTGGTAGCGCATGCCTGTAGTTCCAGCTGCTTGGAAGACTGAGACAGAAGGATCGCCGGAGCCCAGTAGGTCGAGGCTGCGGTGGCCAGGACCGGCCACTGCACTGCGGTCTGGGTGACAGAGTGAGACTCCAACTCAAAAAAATAAATAAAATAAAAGGATTGGCAGTAGCAGGAAACTGTGAGGTGGGGGGGAAGAAACGGGATTAGTAGCAGTGGGAATCTTCCAGGGAGGGGTGACATACTTCATCAACAAGTGTACCTGCATAATGAACATCTGTATACCTAACCCTGAACTGTACCCTACATCTTTAAATAAAAAAATTAAAAGAGAAAAAAAAGTCAAATAAAAAAAAAGACTAAAAAAGGACAAAGTATTTTAAGGCACAATTTCATTTTAAAATTTCTATTTAAAGGACCAAGAAATTAATAAGCAAGTGAACAAATCACCAATGTCCTCATAGATAATAGTAACAACCATCAAAGTAAAAAATCATAAGAAAATTACCAGGGAAAAATAATCTAAAGAAAAAAATTTTAACTTTTTTAAGAAAAAGGATGTCAATACAATAAAAATAGACTAAGCATATAATAAAAATATTTGTTAATGGAGAAGAATGGTTTATAAAAAATAAAGTTTTTGAATACCACTGGTATTCAAAAATGCAATGTAAAACCACAGTGACATTATATAATGTATTTACATGATTTACAAAGATACCAATAATTAGTGCTGGTAATTGCTATCAAGAGACATTCTGTCATATTTTTTCTGGTGTAAACAGACATAATGTTTCATGAGAGAAATTTGACAATATCTATCAGAGATCTGAAAATATTGTAACAATTTCACCAAGAAGTTCTATTTTTAAAAAAGTTTCCAGTGAAATAATGAGAAAATTTGTGAAGATAAATACACTGTTAACAGTTTTGTTTAAAATTTAAAAATTAGAAAAATATCATCAGAAATATGGATAGACTAGATATTTTGATATAATTCAGAGGATTTTAAGTAATTTTAAAAATAATGACATGTACATTTAACATGGAAATACCATATATAAAATAATAGTATAGATATATCATTTATTTTAAAAACAGATTATAATAAATATGAGTAGCATTCTTTTAATTTTACGAAGGTGTGTGTGTGCATATGTATGTGTGGTTCTCTGCAGAAAGGAATAGAAAATAAAGTTTTAGATAAAAAGACTTTCATTTAGTTTTTAAGATTAAAAGTAACTATAAATGTTTTGTTTTATTTTTTAAAAGTGCCTGATTCAATATTCAGCATGTGATCAGCCAGTTTTCCAGCACCATTTACTGAATAGGTTCTCCTCTACATATTACCATACAAAAAAATTAACTCTAAATTGATCAAAGACCTAAATGTAAAATGTCAAACTATAAGAATCTTAGAAAATGCAGGAATTGAAACTGGCAACCAATTCCTAATCAGAATCCTTAGCACCCATATATAAGAAATATGATAAAGTGAAACTCATCAAGCTACCAAGCTTCTGCAAAGCCAATGAAGCCATCAAGAGAGCAGCGAGACAGCCCACAGAATGGGAAAAGATATTTGCCAAGTGTATCTGACAAAGGCTTAACATCTAGGATCTACCAGGAACACAAATGCGCTGCAAGGAAAAAAAAATAAACACCCCATTAAAAAGTGGGAAAAATACATGAATAGACACTTCTCAAAGGAAGATATAGGGGCAGCCAACAGACACATGAAAAAGTACTCAGCCTCACTCATCATCAGAGAAATGCAAATCAAACCACATTAAGATACCACCTAACCCCAGTAAGAATGGCTATCATTAATAAAACAACAACAGATGCTGGTGAGGTTGCATAGAAAAAGGAATGTTTCTACACTGCTCTTGGGAACGCAAACTAGTGCAACCTCTTTGGAAGACAGTGTGGCAATTTCTGAAAGAACTAGAAATTGACCTTCCATATGACGTAGCAATTCCCCTTTTGGGAATATACCCGGAAGAACTCAAATCATTCTACAAAAAAGATACCTGCACATGTATGTTTGTTGTTTGTTGCAGCTCTATTCACAGTAGCAAAAACATGGAACCAACCATGCTGCCCATCAAAGCTGGACTGGATGAGAAAAATGTGGTACATATACACAATGGAATGTTATGCGGTCATAAAGATAGAGAAGGACAAACATGGACTTTGCAGCAACTTGGATTGATTTAGAGTCGATCATACTCAGTGATCTATCACAGAAACAAAGATCAGAGTACCAAATATTCTCATTCATAGCCGACCTTGAACAATTCTAATACTATAAGAAAGGGATTGGCAGTAGTGGGAAACTGTCAGGGGAGGGGTGTTGAGATTGGCAGTTGAGGAAAACAGCTAGGTAAGGGAGGGGCACACCTCATCAACAAGGGTACCTGCATAATCAACGTTTGTATATGTAATCCTCAATTGTATTCCACATCTTTATAATTTAAAAAAAAGATAAGAAAAGACCTGAATATTTTTCTGAAGGGAAAAGAAGCTATTTTATTAAATACAAATTTTTAGAAATAATTGAGATAACTTCAAAAATCAATTGGTCATAAAACACTACCATGATCCTATTAACAATTCGTTTTTGGCATTGGTAAAATATAATTATATTCTCAAAATGTTATAATATTTGATTCAGTTATTTTTAGCTGAAGTTATTTCATATTTAACTTAGGGAGTTTTATAAATGAGTTTTCAATAGTAATTACCAGACTCAATCAAAGATAACCTGGCACAGAAATATTTTTATATATTGAAAATACAGTCAAAAAAATCATATAAACAAATTAGACACAGATTTAAAAGCAAGCATGCTTACTATGTTTACAAAATAAGTAACTGAAGATAACTGAAGGTTATAGAAGATTATTTTTATTTTATGTATTTTTTGTATATAGCATTATTCATAATAGAAAAAAAGGAAAAATACAAATGTTCATCAATTGGTAACTAGATAAACAAATTGTGGCATATCCATACAGTGGAACATCAGTGAGTCGTGAAAAGGAATGAAGTACTGATACATGCTATGGTATGGGTAAACCTTGAAAGCATTATACTAAATAAAAGAAACCAGCCACAAAACACCATATATTGTATGATTTTATTTATATAAAAAACTTAGACTAGGCAGATCTATGGAGACATAAAGTAGATTTTTGGAGGCTTAAGGCAGGAGAGAGGATACAGGTTGAGGGGAATGGTATATTAGTTTTCTGTTTCTTCTAACAGAATACCTGAAATTGGGTTGTTCGTTTAAAAAAGGAAATTCTTTTATTATGGAGGCTGAGAAGTCCAAGTTCGAAGGTCCACATGTGGCAAAAGCCTTTTTCCTTGTTAGTGGGGACTCTGTGTCTGGAGGCAGCTCAGGGGTTCAATAGCTGAGCCCATTAATGTGCTAACTCAGGTATATCTTGCTTCTCTTTTTTTTTTTTCCTCTATATTTTGAGAGTATTAGGAGGTAATACTTGGAAGCATTGTATGGTGGCAAGGAAGTCTGTGCTTTAAACGTACCCTACACCCACACCTATGCACATTTGTTCCTGGTAGGTGATTTTTCTTTTAATCTCTCCACCCCATTCTACCCTCCCACTTCAGTGTCCCCAGTGTCCATTACACCATTCTCTATGTCTTTACAGATCCTTGGTTTAACTCTTACCAGTGAGAACATGAAGTGTTTATTTTTCTGTTCCCGTGCTAATTCACTTAGGATGAGGTTCTTCAATTCTAAGTTAATGTAAAAGGCATTATTTCACTTTTTTGATGGATGAATAGTACACCATGGTGTGTGTGTGTGTGTGTGTGTGTGTGTGTGTGTGTGTGTGTGTGTGTGTGTGTTGCATCTTCATTATCCACTGATCAGTTAGTGGACATTTAGATCGATTCCATATCTTTGCAATTGTGAATTGTGCTGTAATAAACATTTACATGCAGGCGTCTCTTTGGAATGACAACCTTTTTTCCTTTGAGCAGATACCAAGAAGTGGGATTGCTGACTCAAATGGTAGATCCATCTTTAATACTTTGAGAAATCTCCATATTGATTTCCACAGTGGCTGTAATGATGTA
The DNA here is from genome assembly GCA_027257055.1 of Cephalopachus bancanus. Lineage (NCBI taxonomy): Eukaryota > Metazoa > Chordata > Mammalia > Primates > Tarsiidae > Cephalopachus > Cephalopachus bancanus. Next base: position 3,575,113 of record JAPVLO010000074.1, read on the forward strand.
CACTCCCACCACGAGTGTACAAGTGCTCCTTTTTCACTGCATCCATGTTGGCATCTGTTGTTTTTTATTTTTTAATAATGCCCATTCTATTGTTTTTTTCAATTTTTTAGTAATGACCATTTTAATAATGACTGGTGTAAGGTGGTATCTCACTGGGGTTTTAAATTGCATTTTCTGAACCAAGCTCGGTGGCTCAGCCTGTAATCCCGTGCCTTTGGGAGGCTGAGGTGAGTGGACTGCCTGAGCCCACAGGTTCGAGACCCACCTGGGCAGCAAGACCTCATCTCTACAATAAAAATCAAAAAATCAGCCGGGCGTGGTAGCGCGCACCTGTAGTTCCGGTTACTCGGAAGGCTGAGGCGGAAGGATTGCCGGAGCCCAGCAGGTCGAGGCTGTGGTGGCCGGGAGTGGCCACTGCACTCCAGTCTGGGCGACAGAGTGAGACTCCAACTCAAAAAAATAAGTAAATAAATAAATAAATAAATTGCATTTTCCTGGTGATTAGTAATGTTGACCCTTTTATCATGCGTTTGTTGGCCATTCATATATCTTCTTTTGAAATATGTTTATTCATGTCATTATCCTACTTTTTAATTGTGTTGATGATTTTTCTTGCTGGTTTGTTTGAATTATTTGTAGATTCCGGATATTCGTTCTTTGTGAGATGTATAGTTTGTGAATATCTTCTCTTATTCTATAGGTTGTCAATTTGCTTTGTTAATTATTTCTTTTGCTAAGTAAAAGCTTATTTGTTTCAGTCCTACTTATTTATTTTTGTCTTTATTGCATTTGCTTTTGGGGTTTTAGCTGTAAATTCTTTACCTGCGCTGATGTACAGAATAGTTTTTCCTAACTTTTCTTCTAGGATTTTTATGGTTCAGGCATGACATTTAAGTCTTTGATTCATCTTGAGTTATTTTTTTGTGTATGTGGAAAGATAAGGTTCAAGTTTCATTTTTCTGCATTTATCTATCCAATTTTCTCAACACCATTGTTAATAGAGTATCCTTTTCCCAGTGTATATTTTTGCATGCCTTATCAAAGATTAGTTAGTTGTGGTATTTAGATTTATTACTGAATTCTATAATCTGTTCCATTGGTTTATGTGCCTACTCTTTTACCGATATCATGCTGTTTTGGTTACTATAGTATTGTAGTATAAGTTGAAGTAAGGTAATGTGATACTTCCAGCTTTGTTCTTTTTGCCTAGGATTGCTTTGGCTAACCTGGCTCTTTTTTGGTTCCATATAAGATTTAGGATTTTTTTCTAATCCTGTGAAAAATGGTATTAGTAGTTTGACATGGATTACCTTGAATCCGTAGATTACTTTGGGTAGCATGGTCATTTTTACAGTGTTGCTTCTTTCAATCCATAAGCATGGGATATTTTTTCATTTGTTTGTGTCTTCTATAATTTCTTTCATTAGTGTTTTGTAGTTCTCCTAGCAGAGATCTTTTACCTCTTTGGCTAACTGCTCTGACTAAGACTTCTACTCTTATTTTGAATAAGAGTGGTAAATGTCAGCATCCTTACCTTGTTCCAATTCTGAGGAAAAATGTGTTCATGTTTTCTCCATGCAGGATGACATTGATTGTGTGTCATATATGGCTTTTATTATTTTGAGGAATGATTTTTCTATGCCTATTTTGCTGAGGATTATTATCATGAAGAGATGTTGGGTTTTATCAAATGATCTTTCTGCATCTATTGAGATGATCCTATGATTTTTGTTTTTAGTTCTATTGGTGTAGTGTATCATATTTATTGACTTGTGTATGTTGAACCATCCTTGCATCCCTGGAATAAAACCCCCTTGACCATGGTGTATTATTTGTTTATGTGGTGCATTATTTGAATTCTGTTTGCTAGTATTTTGTTGACAATTTTTGTCTTTGTTAATCAGGGGCATTGGTTACTAATTTTTGTTGTTGTTGTTGTTGTTGTTGTTGCTGTTGTATCTTTTCCTGACTTTGGTATCAGGGTATTGCTAGCTTCATAGAATGAATTGGTGAGAATTCCCTTTTCTTCAGTCATATGGAATTGCTTTAGTAAAGTCGGTAAAAGTTCTTCTCGAAAGTCTGGTAGAATATGGCTGTGAGTTTATTAGGTCCTGTACTTTTGTTGTTGTTGGGAGACTTTTGATTATTGTTTTAATCTGCCTGATTGTTATTGGGCTGTTCAGGGTTTCTCTTTCCTTTGATTTAAGGTTGGAAGGCTGTATGTTTCCAATAATTTATCCAGATTGTTTATTTTTTTTTACATAGAGGTGTTCATAATACTCTCAAATTATCATTTGTATCTATTGCAATGCTTCAATTTTCATTTCTGATTAAGCTACCGTGAATCTTTTCTTTATCTTTTAATTGGCCTAGTTAGAGGTCTATTAATTTTGTTTATTTTCCTACTGATACTTGTATAGTTTTTGTTGGCTTTTTTTGTTTCTGATATTCATTATTTCTTTTCTTTAACTTTGGGTGTGGTTTTATCACGTATTTCTAGTTCCTTAAGGGGTGATATTAAGTTGTCAATGTGTGATCTTTCAGTCTTATTAATGTAGGCCTTAAGTGTTCTAAATTTTCTTCTTTGTATAGTTTTGACTATGTTCCAGAGGTTGTGATAGTTTTTTTTATTGTTTTCACTCATTTAAAATAATTTTTGAGCTAGGCTCAGTGACTCAGTAATTCCATGCTTTGGGAGGCTGAGGTGAGTGGATTGCCTGAGCCCGCAGGTTCAAGACCCACCTGGGCAACTTGGTGAGCCCTCATCTCTACAAAAAATTGAAAAATTAGCTGGGTGTGGTAGCATGCACCTGTAATTCCAGCTACTTGGAAAGTTGAGGTGGAAGGATTGCCGGAGCCCAGCAGGTTGAGGCTGCAGTGGCCGGGAGCGGCCAGTGCACTCCAGTCTGGATGACAGAGTGAGATTCCAACTAAAAAAATAAGTAAATAAAAATAAAATAATTTTTGAATTTCCATATTGATTTCCTTGTTGACCCAGCAATCATTCAGGAGCAGATTTTTTAATGTCCATGTCTTTGTATTAATATTATTTCCTTCACATTGTTAGCATAAATTAATGATTATATGCCTTGGGGGTGACTTTTTTGCAATGATTCTTCCAAGGGTTCGTTAGGAGTTTTATGTCTGGATGTTCACATCTCTGGCAAGCCCTGGGAATTTTTTTGCAATGATTGTCTCAAATAGATTTTCCAAACCTGTTGTTTTTTCTTATTTCTCAGAAACACCTATGTTTCTTAGATTTGGGAATTTTCTAGAATTCCATATTTCTTAGAGAATTTGTTTCATTCTCTGGATTCTTTTGTTTGTTATTGTTCCCTGACTAGGTTAATTCAAACGTCTAGTCTTCAAATTTTGGAAACTTTTCCTCTACTAGTTCTTGCTACTGTTAAAACTTTTGATTGAATTTTGTACTTCCCTAAATGAATCTTTCATTTCCAGAAGTTCAGCTTATTTTCTGTTTAACTATCTATCTCTTTGGAGATTTTTTTTTTAATGTTCTGAATATTTGTTTGTTTGAGCATTATTTGTTTGTTTATATTGGTTTTCAACTTTTCTCCTGAATATCATTGAATGATTTTATAATTAACCATTTGAATTCTATCTCTGAAAATTTAAAAATTTCATTTTGGTATGATCCATTACTAAAGTGTCAGTGTGGTCTATTGGGGGTTTAAAAGAATTTAGTTTTTTTTGCTGTTATTTGTTTCATATTGTCAGAATTACTTTTGCTTCTTCTCAACTGGATAGATTATTTCTTCTTATTTGAGGTTGTCAGGAGGCTGAGATCGGTACTATAGTGTTCCCTTGGTTATATATATCCTTGGAGTGGTGAGTTTCTTGACTGCCAACTTTGGCTATGTTGTGCTGGGAAACTGCATGGACTCAAGACATTCTGAGTGGCAGGGTACTGGTGTTAGCTGGAGTGTGGAATCAGATCTTCCCCAAAGCTGAGGTAGTATATCAGCTTTAATGGGCTGTGCCAGTCGACCTCCAGCCAAGTCGTGGTATTTGCCCGAAAGAGCAGGTTTTAATGGTGGCTGTAGGCTTTTTTTTTTTTTGGTCTTTGTGGCTTCAAAGATGTGCCCAGCTGACCTAAGGCATTGGGAGGGAATGTGGAGGGTACTCAAGTTTGCTGTCTGGCTTGAGCCATTGCATGTGGTGTTGAGAGAAAGAGTTCAAACTCCCCACCTGTGCACACAATTGACTACCACAATTTGAATTGCAAAGGAGTCCCAATATGCTGGAGTAATGCTGCCATGTTATGCAAAAGCTGCACAGAAGCATTTACATTAGAAGTGTGAAAAGATGGTAGGGCAATGAGTCGTGCTTAACTTCCCAAGTGGCTAGAATACAATTGACAGTAAGGGTTGATCTCCTGAGACATGACAGCTAAAGCCAGTCAGGTCTTTTTTTCCTGTACTGTTTCACGTGGGCTTTGGTAAAGTACAGCCATGGGCAATGCAGTTTTTTTTTGTGCGGGACTGAAGTTCCATGAGGCTCAGGAGATATTCCAAGTCAGTGGGAAAGCACCGAACTCCTAAATTCCCCACACTCACTTTCCCACTGCATCTAGAACCTGCTTGTGATTAGTGTTAGGTGAGTCTAGCTATTTCCAACTCAGGCCCATTGTTTTTTCTCTTTTTTGGATTTTGTGAATATTATCTCTTCCTTGGTGATTTGTAGGGCATGCTGTTGGTCCTGTTTCTCTCTGTATTTTGGTGTACTCTGAGGAACTCTCTGTATTTTGGTGTACTCTGAGGGAGAAACTCATTCTAGCTCCCTCTCATCAGCCATATTAGAAGAGTATTTTTTAAATACAGAGTACATTATATTAAGAAGATAATAGTTGCTCCTGATTTTTATATAGCCCTCACACAACTTCCCAAAAACATGAAATTATTAAGAAGAAGGAAGAATTCTACAATTGACTTATGAGGAAATTATGTAAGAGAGAGTGACTCAAAGTGGCGGAAGCATTACATTGGAGGAAGAAAAGAATGTACTATGTAGGAATGGTACCATTTGGAAACACAAAAGTGAAACAAAATACAATATACTATTTTCTCCCTTTCTACCTCAAATAGATTCATATATGAAACTGCATAGAATTTGGCACTATTTAAGAACCATGTACCCAACATTAATAGAATAGAAAAAAGACAATATCCATAACAAACTATTGTTACTAAAAAACAAAAGTGACAAAATCAAAGTAGAAAATGGTAATCAATATGCTTCAGCTGATGGAAATTTCTTTCTTAAAACGAAACATAAAGTTGAAGAAAACTACATTACAGCATCTCAAACCAAGTCAAATATATTTAGCATGTATTTGAGTATAGGGAGAAACATAAAACATGAAAAGTAAAAATACCTTGACTCTAAAATAATAAAATGAAGAGAGATTGACAAAACAAGTTAAGAAGAAATAAAATAAAAGTTTTTTAAAATCATGTGCCGGAGTCCAGCTTCAGGAAAGAGTCAGGACCTGAATGGGGAGAATCAGGAATGGCGAAGAAGAACGACAGGAGTCACCTGCCGGGGTAGAGTTCAAGACTGCCAATTTTTATTCAATTCTTACAAGCTTATATAGTTTTTTTACTGACCCCCCCACCCACAAAATGCATCCCATGTTATACATTAAATGTTTACATCATGTTTTTTCTTTTGTTTATGGGGAAGTTGACCTTTACAAGTTTCATTTTGTTCCTTCCTGCTACCGGTGGTGTTACTTATGTCTGAACAAAACACCAGCTACCAAGAATTTATCAGCCACAACCTGTGACCTCTAGGCCAACTGAATCTCTTTCCTTCACTATTCTATTTCTTTTCCTTTACTAATCTATTTTCTTAATCCTACACTTATATACACTTTTAGCAGCAATATATTGACTTGTTTTTTCTTTTATATAACCACCCATATCTTACCCAATACGAATTTTTAATACTCTATAAAAATTTAACTTTCTTAATTTTAATTGCCTTATCTATATTACTTGCTGTTTTCTTATCACCTATTTTACATTTTATATTTCTAAACAAAACTTAAGTCTAAATCTACACTTATATATGAAACTAATCTTACTTCTAATCCTAAATGTATTTAATTTTAAACCTACATTAAGTGTGTATAATTTTAAGTTTATCTTAAAACTTAATTATTTCCTATTCCTTCTATTGCTTATATTTAACTAATACCTACATCTATAATAAACATTTATCTTTTAATTATAACTGTTGTTTAATTGTAATCCTTACTTTAATTTTAACCCTCTTTCTAATTAAACTATAATGTTTCTTAAATCAAAAGGCTTGTCTGTGACTGGTTTTTCCTGAAAACACCTGCTTTTGGAGATACTCTGTCTCAGTTTCTCACTTCTTCATCAATCACAACTGTCAATGTTGTTACTTATATAGGGTATGAGGAAGTACTTGTTTTTCTTTTTTAGCTAAAGGTTGCAAAATTTCATGGGAAAGGGGGTAGTAAAAACATTCCCTTGTCCCTTCAAGGGGGAAATTTTTGCTGTTGAGCCCTTTCTACGTTTCTATACATAGGTTTACTGCTAATTCCACATCCTTGCACATTCTAGCTAATTGTTTTGTCTATCAAAGGAAGTTTTTCAAGCCTAGGCACGCATTCCTTTAAGACCAAAAGGAGTCCTTCAATAGGATCCATGGGGCTCTGCCTCCATCATGGCCACTTGCTACTGGGGCTGTGTTCCCAGTCAGCGTTTTTCCCATTTTGGGGTAACTTCCATTTTGCCTCTTTAGGGGTTGCGGCTTCCAGCAATCATGGAATAAATATACCCAATTTTTAAAGTATAGCCTTAAATGTAAAAATTTTTCCAGGGATAACAGATTCAAATGAAAATTAGTTAGTGGGCTTTGAAAAGAAGCAAGACAACCAATCATCTATGAGATGTCTGAAGCATTTCAATATATGAAATATATGGTCTGAGATGAAAAAAAATGAAAAAAAAAAAACCAAAGATGACACAAACAAGTGGAAAAATATTCCATACTCATGGATTGGAAGAACCAACATTGTTAAGATGTCCATTTTACCTAAGGCAATCTAGAGACTTAATGCAATACCCATCAAAGTACCAGCAATATTCTTCTCAGACCTAGGAAAAACAATACAGGAATTCATTTGGAAACATAAATGACCACAAATAGCCAAAACAATCCTCAGAAAAAAAAAAAAAAAAAAACAGGAGGTATCACACTCCCAGACTTTAAACTATTCTTTAAAGCTATAATAATCAAAACAGCCTGGTATTGGTACAAGAACAGGCACATAGACCAATGGAATAAAATTGAAATTCCAGGAGCAAAACCTCAATTTCTCAACCAACTCATCTTCGACAAAGCCTCCACCACCCACTACTGGGGAGAGGAGAACCTAGTCAGTAAATGGTACTGGGAAAACTGGCTGACCACATGCAGAAGATTGAAACAGGACCCCTTCCTATCCCCATACATAAAAATTAACTCTAAATGGATCAGAGACCTAAATGTAAATCCTCAAACTGTAAGAATGTTAACAAATGCAGGAGACACTCTTATAGATTTTGGAACTGGTGACCGATTAGGAATCGATTAGGAATCAAAACCTGAAGTGCCCAGGTCATAAGAGATAAGATAGATAAGTGGGACTTATTAAACTGACAAGCTTCTGCAAAGCCAAAGAAACCATCGAGAGAGCAAGGAGACAGCCCACAGACTGGGAAAAAATATTTGCCATCTCCATGTCTGACAAAGGTCTAACATCAAGGATCTACAAGGAACTCAAACATGCTGAAAAGAAAAAAACAAACAGCCCCATTACAAAGTGGGCTACAGATTTGAATATACCCTTCTCAAAAGAAGACATATGAGCAGCCAACAGACACATGAAAAAATGTTCAGCCTCACTAGTCATCAAGGAGATGCAAATTACAACTACACTGCGATACCACCTAACTCCAGTCAGAATGACCTTCATCAATAACTCAAAAAATAGCAGATGCTAGAGAGGATGTGGTGAAAAGGGAACACTTCTACACTTATGGTGGAAGTGTAAACTAGAACAGCCTCTGTGGAAATCAGTGTGGTGATCCCGAAAACTTCTAGAATTGACCTTCAATATGATCCTCCAACCTCCCTACTGGGACTATACAAAGAACTTAGATCATTCTATAAAAAAGATACCTGCACACGTATGTTTATCACAGTATTGTTCACAATTGCAAGAACATGGAGCCAACTGTGCTGCCCATCAAAAGAGGACTGAATTCAAAAAATGTGGTACATATATACAATGGAATATTATGCAACCATAAAGAACAAAATCATGAACTTCGCAGCAACCTGGATGGACTTAAGGTCTATCATACTGAGTGATCTCTCACAGAAACAAAGAGCTGAGTATCACATGTTCTCACTCATAAGTGGATTTTGAACAACTACCGTATTACTGTAGGAAAGGGATTGAAAGTAACAGGAAACTTTGGGGAGGGGTGGGTAGCTGGGATTGACAGTAGTCGATATCCACCTGGGGAAGAGGGGGCACACCTCATCAATAAGGGTACCTGCACAATGAACATTTGTATACCTAACCCTGAATTGAACCCCACAATTTCAGAATAAAAATTAAAAGAGGAAAAAAAATTTAAAAAAATGTGAAAATGAGAAAAACGAAAAAGCAAAATGGGTCACAGAGAAAATAATTTAAATAAAATATACGCAAAAGATGTTCAATATATGAATAATATAATGTCCTAGAAGCAAAAAGACCAAAACAAAGCAACAAAGTTAACATTTAGAACTTTAACACAAGAACTCTTTCTAAATTTCCAAAAAGTGACCAGAATCTTTATACAAAAATCAATTTATTGGTACCAGGAAAATGTTCCCCTTAAAATAAGCACTTTCTAGTAAAATGAGTAGATTTTAAAGTTAGAGAAAAAGTTTTTTCCAAGTGTCCAAGCAAAAAAATGAAATAACTTATAGTGTCAAGAAAATTAAATCAATTTGTATTTCTCAAAAATGACAAACCAAGCAGACAATAGTGCAGTTACATTTTGTAAAGTCTTAAGATTATGAAGAACAAACTATGGTTTTCATATCCAGTCAATATTAGTTTGCTAGGACTGCCATTATAAAGTACCCTGGTTTGGGTTACTTAAACGTCAGAAACTAATTTGCTACCACTTATGAACTTAAACAACAGAAATTAATTTTCTCACAATTCTAGAAGCTGGAAGTCTCAGATCATGGCATTGAGTTCTTCTGAAGTCTCTCTTGTGATCTTTTGATGGGCATCATCTACCTCTGTCTCTAGATGGTCTTCCCTCTGTGCATGTGTGTTTTAATCTCCTCTTCTCACAAAAAGCACCAGGCATTTTAAATTAGGTCCTGAAATGACTTCATTTAATCTTAATAATAACATATTTAGAGGTTCTTTCTCCAAATACAGACACATTCTGAGATACTAGGGAATTAAGATTTCAATATACAAATTTTAGGTGAATAAAATTCACAGTTCAACCCACAACCATGTTCTTCAATCAGCAAGTCTTTAGAAAAATAACACTGAAAAGCAGTAACTAAGTAAATCCTCTTCATATGTACATAGTGTAAACTGAGGCAGAACAAACAAAAAAATAAACAAACAAATACGAAGAATCCTACAAAACTCCAATTCTATATAATTCTTTTCTCATCAGGTCTTTCTTAACTGCATGTACTTCACTGAACTCAAAGGGCTTCATTCCATTCAGGTTATAAGAGGAAATAAGATGCTTTCTTGACATAATAAATCTTTGAATTTGGTATTAAGTTTGTTGATTCATCAACATGTCAGAAATAGAACACAATCATCTGAATTTTCTGCACAGCAATGTTGAAAAATTATCATGTGATGATAATTTTCATAAGCGGCTGAAAATCATTTTTCTACTTTTTATGTCCCATAAAATCACCTTTCCTATTGTCATGGTTGCATTGCACATGTTTTTCTTACACCAATATATGAATACTTTACCCAATTTGCAGTAAAGTTTTTGTCTAGATGTAATTAAGCAACAATTTCAATATAACATTCATTTTGGAACATGATTATTTTTGTCACATATCAACTCCAATCTGAGAATGCTATATAACGGTTTTCTTAAATTCAGTATCAGAAAAGCTTTGGCACCAACATCATATTTAAAGTACAAAAGAGGGTTTGAAGATATTTATTTTAAGAATTTGTAAACATCTGACACTATATTTCAAATGAAGTGTATATCTACCCACATTTGTATAAAAAAATGACATGTGATATATTTGGACTATTATTTCTTTTTGAATTTAACATTTATAATTTTCATTTATGTATGTTTTTCTCTGTATTCTTTTATCTCTTTAAAAACACGATACTTTCTTAATCCAAGTTTTCACATACTAAAGACTCTTTTGTTGTATACAGAGCCTTTTGTAAGCAGTTAAAATATATGTGAAAATTATTTAGTATTCTGCCCCTTGATTACTTGACTTTTCTTAGTGTCATATCTCTTGCATACCAAACTCTACAAAAAAATGTATAATTTTAAAGTTCACTGTTTTGTCTTTAGCACAAAGAGTGAAAATCCAATTTAAAAAGCAGTAAACTTAACTGTTTGATTTAGCACCTTTCTCTCTTTGTTTCATGAGTGGAAACACTTGCATTGAACTGCGGCCATAGATTTCCTCCTGGTAAGTAATAATAAACTCATACCTTTACCAACCTGTGCTATGTAGTGATACAATGGTGATGTGTAACCAGTACACATATACACTTATAGTAAAAATACAATGTCCTGCTTCTGCATATTTGTTCATGGTTTTCTTTTTTTTATTATTTAATCTTCAAATGATTTTCATCCTGCAGGTCACAAATTTTAAAAAAATCTGACTCAAAGAATTATCTCTGAGATTTTTCAGTTCTAATTTTATTTCTTTCAATTCTTATAGTACTTGACTTATATATCTCTCCTGGCAACTATAACATATCTGATCACATTATAGTTAGTGTTTTATGTTCCTGGATAATCCTTTTCTTTCAGAATTTAAGATCTTTCAAGGTAGGAAGTAAGTCCAGTGGCTACCTAAAGTGGCTAAGCAATTTTTCATGTCTAGCAAAATATAACTGTGATTCAAAAGTAGGGATAATGATTTTCATAAATAACACAACTTTTTATTAATATGTTATAGTAAGTATGCATTCACATTTGATTAGCTTACCTATATAACATTGTTATCAAAGTGTATGCATATTAAAACAGCTAATTGGTTTTATTCATAAAACAATTTAAAAGCAATTATTCTCTAATTTCATATGGGTTAAAGTTTTTGCATATGATGGAGAACCTGCTTTTCCAGTCACTTGTTTGTAATGCTTAGTAGATAAAAACTTTTAGCAGTACTGTCTTTGCTACAATGTATTTTTTTAATTATTCAGAATATTGAAACGACACCAGAATTCTGCTTCACAATTTCTACCTACGGTAGTCAATCCTGCTGCAAAGAAAAAAGTTTTAAAAAAACCTTTTAACTTAGCTGTCCAATTATAAGATAAATAAAAACTTATATACTCTAACTTTTCTTAGGATGAAAGCACTTCTTGTAATAAATATATTCTCTATTTCATACTATCAATTAAATCAGAAGGTGTAATCTATAAATTAGTGAGAAAAATTTAAATGATAAGGGAAAGTTTCTATTAATTACATCATGCAAGATTTAGTTAAGGATCTATTTGATATGATCAACAATTAAAATCTGTGTTATTTAAGAAAATGATTTCAGAATGCTAATTAATTTTTAAATATGAATGTATTATCACAAAATAAGAATAAAAATGTGGGCTGAATACAAATAAATTTCCATGAACTTAAATTGATCTAGCACAGTAGATCTTTAAAAAGAGCAACATCATTGGAAGTCAATTTACCACAAGTGGTTGAAAATTTAAGATGTTGAGCATGGTGGCTCAAGACTATAATACCAGCACTTTGGGAGGTCGAGGGAGAAGATTGCCTGAGTCCACAGGTTCGAGACCAGCCTGGGCAACTTGGTGAAACCTCATTTCTACAATAAACAACAACAACAACAAAAATTAGCCAGGCATGGTAGTTCCGGTAGTTCCAGCTACTTGAAAGCTGAAGTGGATAACAATGAGACTCTGGCATATATATATTTCATTGGATGAGTCATGATAGAAATTAAGATGACCAGGCAATGCTGCCCTCAACTCATATAGTTCCTTAAGGTAGGTATTTATATAGAACTCCCCAGAAAATATATATTAAAATGATAAACATGTTATATGTCAGTTAAAACTGAATAAGACATCATGGGTTTACTCATACTCTCAATTCGTGGCATATGCAGATATTATCATTCTTATAATAATGAAGAATTCGTAAAATCCATTTGAAAACTTTAGTGGACATAAGCTGGAACTTAACATTAACATGCAGGTCAATAAGGAACAAAATAAAAGGGAGAGATAATATTACTGGTGAGGTTAATGTGGACATTGGCAAAGTGAAAATTCTTGGCACCTTCTATCATGAGGAAGGGATGGCAAAAATTAAAATTTGAAGTACGCGTGATGACTATTTGACAGTTTTCATTAGACTAACATAGGGTATGGCTGAACAAGCAGTTTCTTTTGTGAGTTTTCTTTTCCATTATTTATGTATGGTTTTCACCAGCAGCACAGTGATCTACTGATGGAAACCATTTGTGTTCTTAGAGAACAATATGTTGACTATGCAGGTGATGAATTACCTATTTGACAGGAAAGAAAAAGGAACACAGGTGATCAATGGAGTCAATTATCGGGGGCAAAGTCACAGTCTTCACTTAAAAATTGTTGGAAATAAAATTATAATTTCATAGAAGACTTCTTTTGAAATGGAAATGAGAACTTTATGAAAATCATGTGTCAAAGAAGACAGCATGATTTAATATAAAATCTATGGTCTCAAAATGTATTATATAAAGACACATGGAAGCAATGTTTTTACTAATAAAACAGTCAGAAATAACACATTATCTTTGAGAGACTTTTTATGATACTAGGACTTGAAGAAATCTGAACATTCATAGGAAATACCTTACATAATAAGCACTGTCTATTTTCTCCTAAATTCTTCTTCAGGAAACTTAATCATCATATTCACTTTCATGTTTCCCTCTTACCTGTCAAGTACAGTGTTATTTTCTGGGCCTTGGGTTAAATACTATTTCGTGGAGTTCTTATCTGAGGTCCCAGACTTGGTTAAATTGCTACCTTGTGCACATTAATTGCAAATTGCAGTTTTTCTTCCTACCTCTTAAACACAGTTTATACTATTATATGTATTATATGTTTACTTAGTAGTAGTCCTTTCATTGACATAAAATAATCATAACGCTAGAGATGATGTCTGTGTCTGACCCTCATGTGTATTGTGCCAGACATACATTGCTTGACAAATGATTATTAAATGGATGAATACACATAGAACTGTACATTAAAAATGTTTGTAATTATAAAATTAAATTATGAACACATAAAATTCTTAAAATGGAAGGAAGTCAAACTGTAGAAAGAATAGAGTAAAAAATGTTATCTATAATTTTTTTTAAAATATGGCTTTTTATAAAAGTAGTTAGGCCTTTAATTACCAAGACAGTAAGAATATTAATAAAAATTAACTTGATTCAACATGAGAAAACAATGTGAAATAATCTAATAATTAGAGCAGGCCAGCAATTCAAAAGAGTTACACTTAGATTCAGAGTTTCCTTTAAACCACATTCAGTTTTTTGAAGCATGAAGGCTCTTTGGTGCAGATTCCTGTAGCACCTATGTTACATATACAGGAAATAAATGTTGCTTCAAGATGATTGTATTTAACTCTGCATTAATTGCCTTACAGCATATATTTTCTCTTTCTCACATCCTATGGATTTAAGAAGTGCATGAATGAAATCATCCAGAATTTTCTACATTGACTATAACAATCTAATATACTAATATTTCAAGAAGAGAAGTAGCTAATGAGCCAGATAGTCAATGTAGATTCATTCTTTATATACCTGTTAATTTGATTTGATTATTTGATTGCATTATTTCCTTGATCAATGCATGAATCCCTCCATTATTTGTTGTGTACCTATGATGTGCTACACACTGCTTTGAATTTTAAGAACACATGAGAGATAATATTTATTCCAGATAAATTGATGGTTGCAAGGACCTTCTTAGGACAATGTTACATTGAAAACTGAAGGATGAAAAGATAAATTATGAACAAATTTTAAAACGACGGTTAGAAATTTTTGGCAAGCCGGGCTCGCTGGCTCAGCCTGTAATCCCGCGCCTTTGGGAGGCTGGGGTGAGTGGATTGCCTTAGCCCACGGGTTCGAGACCTGCCTGGGCAGGTGAGACCTCATCTCTACAATAAATCAAAAAATTAGCCGGGCATGGTAGCGCATGCCTGTAATTCCGGCTACTCGGAAGGCTGAGGTGGAAGGATCGCCGGAGCCCGGCAGGTCGAGGCTGCGGTGGCCGGGAGCGGCCACTACACTCCAGTCTGGGGAACAGTGAGACTCCAAGTCAAAAAAAAAAAATTTTTGGCAGTTGTCTAAATTGAATATTGTAATCATATACATTGCATAATTTTTTGGTCTATAGATATATCTTCAAGAAATATAAATTTTAAGAGAAAACTTGGGAAATGAAGAAAAAACAATGGTTGGGAAGCCCTGAAAGAAAGTTGCACAGACAAGATATGATGATTGGGAAGCCCTGAAAGAAAGTTGCACAGACAAGATATGATGATTGGGAAGCCCTGAAAGAATGTTGCACAGACAAGATATGATGGTGATTTGAAGCAAGAAAATGTGAAAGCAAGGACACCAATTAAAATGTCACTATAGTGATCTGCAGAGAAAGTTGTAGTTGAAGGCAGTGGAAGTTAATTTATTCAGTGTTTTTTATAGAACAACTTCTAAAATGCAAGGTAGTATTCTTGTTTTTAGAATAACATGAAGCGCAAGAACAAAAGGATGATTGCTCTTAGGAAGATTATATTCTGTAAGGCACAGAAAGATAACAGACATATAAATAATTAAATAACCAGACAGTATAATTTCACATATTTATAACTTTTGTGAAGAAGATTAAGTAGGTAATTGAAATGGAGTATGATCGAGAATTAGAGAAGAGAGAACGACTGAACATTTTAAGTATTGTACTTACAGAAGGCCTCTATGAAGAAAACCATTGGATAAATTTGTAATATATTGGAGGGTAAAATGATTGAGTAGTCTGGGAAAGGAAAATTGGAGACTCCATGATGACTGTTAAGTTTCTGAAATAGATGCATGGAGGTCACATTTACTAGAATAGGAGAGAAATTGGAGAGTAGCATGTGTGATGGAATGCTTGCTTGTTTTCTTGCTTGGTGTGTACAAAGGGAAGAATCAATGCTTAACATATTACTTTGTACATTGAACACAAAACTTCAAATATAGTAGTAAGCTAAGAGCAGTGGCTCATGCCTATGAGGCTGAGGGGAGAAGACTGCTTGAACACAGGAGTTCAAGACCAGTCTAGGTCAAACAGTGAGACCTCATCTCTACATACAATAAACAAACAAACAGATAAACAAAATTATCCAGGTGTGGTGGTGCATACTTGTAGTACCAGCTAACTGGGAGGCTGAGGCTAAAGAATCACCTAAGCCCAGAAAGTCAAGGCTGTGGTGAGGTGTTGATCATGCCACTGTTCTTCAGCCTGGGTAGCAGATGGAGACTCTAACTTAAAAAAAAAAATGCAGAAGTCAAATAGGCAAATATATGTTCTCCAGCTTAGAGGACAATTTAGGAATGAGACTAAATATTTGGGAGTTATTAGCTTGTAGATGTATTTAAAACTATGAGAAATATAGTCTATGGATAAATTATAGAAATGCAAGAAAGCTTGAAACACTACAAAAATTGATATAAAAAGCTATTGCACAAATATGTCTCGAGGCACACGAAAATAGTCACCACTCAGCCAAAAACTTAGAACATTCTAAATGTCTACTATTGATACAGTTGTCTATTGCTGGATAACAAACTCTCCCAAAACTCAATGGCTTAAGGGAGTGATCATTTTGCTATATCTCATTATTTTGTGGAAAGAAATTCAAGTAGAGATCAGCTTGCTCATTCATTTTTTTCTCATTTTAACTTTTGAAAAGTTAAAATGAGAAAAACTTTTGAAAAGGGTCGTTTCACTGTGCTGCCCAAGCTGGTCTCAAAATCCTGGGCTCTTACAATCCTCCTGCCTCAGCCTTTTGAGTAGCTAAGACTACAGGTATGTATCACTGCACCAATTCATTTTTCTGTGTGACTTTGGTTGAGAATAGTTGATGTTATTCAGATGGTGGAAGAGCTGATCAGTAGGTTCCAAGATATTTTCATGTACATATAACACGCTTTTATGGAGTTAGGAGAAGACCAACCTCAGCTGGTTTGGGCAGTGAATCTGGAGGAGGTTTTACCAGCATAATATTTTTGAGATAGTCAAACTTCTCACATGTGTGTCAGGGCTCCAAAAGCAATGTGAAATGGTGAAAGTAGAAGTTTTATGACTTTACGAGGGGGGCATCTCCAAAAACCCTGGAATTATCTTTTGGAGCTCAGGTCCCCTGTAGTACACTCAGAATTTGCTTCACCAGACCAAACAGTCAACCAAAGTTTTTATCTGGAAGCTTTGAGAAGGTTGTCACAATTTGCAAAAGGTCCTGAGTTGTGGTAAACAGGTAACTGGCTCTTCCACCTAACAATGCACTTGCCCACACTGTGCTGAGTGTCCAGTGGTTTTTGATTAAAAAATCACATAACCCCCACCATGTCCAACCTTCTCCATTCACCCAGTCTCACTCCAAATGACTTTTTTTTTTTTGCTTCCACAGATGAAAAAAGTCCTCAAAAGAAAATGTTTTGCCAATGTGGAGAGATGAAACAAAAAACAGCAGAAGCACTAAAAGGCATCCAAACTTGCGAGTTCGAAACCTGTTTTTAGCAGTAAAAAAAAAAAAGCACCTTTATAGGCAGGCTGCATCAAGTAAAAAGTACTTTGATAGTGACTGAAGTTTTAGACATGCAAGAATAAATATATGGTTTTGTATAAATAAATTCTGGGTTTTGGGGGGACCCCATATGAATCAATTTTGAAAGGATTTCTACTGTACTATGAAGACTGACACTGTCATAGCCCATTCAGATTCAAGGTTAGGGGATTCACACTATACTTCTTGATAGTAGAAGTGTCAAAAACATGTGACCATAAAATTCACATAGCCCCAAAGGCAAAATGGAATGACACCTGTCAAAAACACCCCCCAAAGTTACATCCCATTAAAACTAAGGCTTGAGATTGAGAATCTTTTCATCCAAATAACGTCCAAATACAAATGAGGGTCCTTCCTTACATTTAGTTTCTCTGATTGAAAAACTATAAACTAAAGAGACAAGTTATTTGACCTATAGAGATCCAACCTAAAATAATGTAATAGGCACAGGAAACCTTAATAGAGACTCCCCCTTCAAAGACAGGAAAAATAGGGACACACAGCAGTCATTGGTACATAGCAACCCTTTAATAGGATTCAACTTCCAGGAATGACTACCTATGGCTCTTGATTTTGCCCTCTGGGATCTTGATCCTATGTTCTGAGTCATTCTTCCTGAAAAAAATAAAAAAAGAAGAAGATAAAATATACTGTGTTTTTAGCTGAATAATTTCCTTTACCTGTTTTCTGCTCACAGGAGTTTGGGAGTGTAAATATTTCCTCCATCTTTCTCAGCCCAAACTGATATAATTCATGTAAAATGCATAGAGCTTTTCTCTATACAGTTATAACCCCTTCCACTAGATGAAGGACATATCCACAAATCTCGTGGAGATAAGCTTTTCTCTACCACGGGTGTTTTAGAAGGTTGTAGTAGGAAATGTCCTTAAAGCTTTTAGAAGCCCTTTCATTTAACAGATAGGGTCTGTGTGGCATAACTTAAGATATTTATAGGGCTTTTGTCTTTCTGAAAGTTTCTATGAAGAAGCATCAAGCTAAATCAGTTATGCAAGATGAAAACTTCTAGAGATCTGCGATACAACATTGTGCTTGTACTGTACTGTACTGTACATTACTGTACTGTAAACTTCAAATGTGTTAAGAGAATTGATCTGTTTTTTAACTGTAATATAAATAAATACATACATAAGTAAATATTTATAGTCACAAGTTTAGCTTCATCTTTACACTGAAAAACCAACCTGGATTTTTAACATTTTTTTTTGTTTGTTTTCTTATAGGAATGTTGGGTACAAGTGAAGATTAACTACATAAGTAAGTTGCACACAGGTGAAGTTTGGGCTTCTAACTGGCCCTTACCACCCCCTAATGTTGTCATGTGTTCCCCACCCTCCCCCCTCCCCTCTTCCCTAGCAGTGTCACATGTGGCATTCAGATGTTTGTTTCTGCGATAGTTAACTTAGTATGATCATCTCCAGCTCCATTCAATTTGCTGCAAAGTCCATGATTTTTTTTTTATGGTTGTGCAATACTCCATCTATATATGTACCACATTATCTTTATCCAGCTACTTTTGCTGGGCAGTAGGATTGGTTCCATGTTTTTGCTATTGTGAATAATGTGGCAATAAAGATGCATGTGCAGGTGTCCTTTTAGTAGAACAATTTACGTTTCTCTAGGTATATTCCCAGGAGAGGGGCTGCTGGATTGCATGAATTTTAGTTTTATCCTGAGATGTTTACTTTTTTTGAGTTACCTTTTCTGGTTGGAAAAACTGGCTTGATCCCTTAATATTTCATCCAAATTCTATTAAAAAACTAAAATTAACTCTTTCATTCATGCATTCCTTTCCTTATGATAAACAAGTAGAAGAAAGCAGATGGCAACTTCAACATTTAATTCAACAATCTCATTAACTAGATCACTGAGTTCATCTGGAACATTTATTATCTTCCACAATACTGCAGAGTTTTTCTACTATATAACAAGAGTCATCTTTTTCTACCTTCCAGTGCAATTTTTCTCACTTTATTAGACTCTCACCCGCAGAACTCCTTTAGGTTCTGGCTGCCACCTAATCATATAACAAATGTTATATATCTTAGGAGTTTGTTAAAGCATCATCCACTTTCAGGTGCACAAATCTGTTTCATTTATTCTTAGCTGTGACCAATCTATTTCCAAACTTAGTGGCTTAAAACAGCAAACATTTTGTTGATATTGTGATTCTGGGATTAGACATTTTTAGCATGACTTAGGCAAATGGTCTGTTTGTTTCATGCAGCATACACAGTTCATTTGGTTGTATTCAGCTGGTGGAAGGACTGTATTGAAGGGTCAGAGATTGATTCACTCAAATGTTTGGTCCCCTGGTGGGGATTAATAGTGAAAGGCTAGTGATACTTGAAACTGTTGACCAGTGAATATATATTAAGTTTACCATGGTAGCTTTAGGGTAGTTAGACTCCTTAAATAACATCTCAGAAAACTAAGAGTAAGTGTTCTAGTAAATAAAATGAAAGTTCCATGGTCTCACATTACCTAGCAAAGCACCATTTCTGTCATACTTTATTTGTGAAAGGAGACATAAACCAGCCCTCAGTAAAGAGGAGGGAACATAGGTCTTTGCTTTTAAAGGGAGAGATGTCAAAGAATTTGCAGATTTTAATATTACCTCTTCGCAGATTTTAATATTACCTTTTTTTATCAGCAGGCTAACTAACTGATATATAATGACTGTCTTAAGTTCATACAGAGATGGATTCAGAGAATAGTGAGAGTAAATAAAGCTAAACACATCATGGATACATTTTTAAAATGCAACTCAATGCTGGGTGACAAATACAAACCACAATTGATTACATATAGTACAATTTCACTCATATAATCTACAAAGCTCAGCAAACTAAATAATATGTTATTTCATCACGTACAGATTAAAGTAAGATTTAAGATAGTGGATAATTTTAGAAGCAAGAGAATGAATGCTGCATAAGACACAAGCAAATGCTTCTAAAGTACCAGTAACTAAATTTCAGCTAGCTCTGCAAAGCACCATTTTTGTTTCCTTTTAACGTTCATATATTTTTAGACATGTCAGAATGTATGCTATTTTTCAAATAAAAGAAAGAAATGAAGAGGGTGAAAAATGAGCAACTCTTAAGAAAACTCTAGAGAAGTTTTATTTTGAATAGGAGCAGAAAGAAGCTGCAATTACTAGAAGAGATAGAGAGTAAGTAAAAATTGTGGTTTTTATTTGAGGAATAATAGAGCGAAAGAATTATCCAGAAGAGAGAGAGAGAATGAAAGATGTAAGAGAAGAGAGATTTCCAAAAGAAGTATCTTTGTAATAATAAATGAGGAAAGGGATCAGAGGACAAGAGGGTTTGATATTTGATAGGGATAAAGAGACAAAATGCATGAAAAGAAAAAGAATCTGGATTCAGATGCATGCAGATGTCTAGTGACAGGAAATGCTATATTGAGTTTGTAATAGTCATACTGGGCTTAAATATTCATTAAAATTAATCAGGATGTCATTTGTTAATGTGCAAAGAGAAATAGGACTGCTACATGACCTGGACATAATATGCCCTGAGACATTCTACATTCTTCCTATAGGAAAATTTAGAGGAGAATCTAAGTTTAAGTCAAAACAACACTGTTGCTCATACTAGTATATGAGAATCTGGTCAGATAATTTAATTTCTAATGACATTAAACTAAGATAGTCATCCAGTCATTTCCCCCTTTCATGATAATTCTGCCAAACAGACTAGATAGCTATGTCACTCTGTACATTGCTGAATGAACACTGTCAAATCTCTGAATCTCATTGACATAAATTTTAGGGCAAAAATGGTTTCTAATTTTACCTCTGAAAATAGCTATCAGAATTTGATTTAGAATATCTACTACATGTACTGTCTAGTAAAGATTTTAAAATGTGGTTAGGACTTGAAATAGATAATATTGTTCTCAGTACACTTATATTGACAAATTCATAACTCATTCTAAAATACCGTAAGTCAAATGTATGAATACAGAAAGGGCTCACTAATGCAACCTTCTTCTGTCATCATCCCTGCTGCTTTACTTTTCACTTGGTATATTTTATACTCTCCATTTTTGTCAAATGGAAATGAACTAGATTAAACAGATTTATCAATCTAAAGGCTACATGGCAGTAGTCAATAGCACTGTTTTCATTTTCTAGTTTACATTTAATATACAAATGGAGTAAATTACAGGATAAACCTATAAAGAGTGTTCCTTATTTTGCGTGATGGCTTTAAAAGCTTTTTGAAAATAAATATTAATATTGTGTAAGCACTTCCACAGTGTTTTAAGTACAACTTATATTTAGGAACTTTAGGGAATCAATTCATAGAAATGGAAGAACAGCATGTAAAATGGAAAGCTAAATAAATTATACACAACTTGTTGAAAAGCCAGGGAAGATACGAAATAGCACTGCCACTCAGATTTACTACTTTATCAAGTGTATAAATGGCACCTCTAATAGGTTGACTGTACGCAAGAGTCACTTCATGCCATCTATGCTCTGAAGCTAGTTGTTTAAGGCTGAAGATGCATAGAGAGCATCTTAAGTTCAAGTCCTAGAGACAATCAAAGAAATTGATCAAATATGTAGTTTTCCCAGCCTATTTTTCTAGCTACTGGCGACTAGATGCTCATAAGCCTAAATCAAAACACTTACAAGCTGCATGTCCAATGCTATAGGTACTCACGCAGCATTGCCATCAAGTCTCATTTCACTCCTCCTTTGAATGAAATGATTGATTGATTGTTCACAGCTTGCAGGATTCTGTGCTGCCCACGACCTATCTCTGCTCTGCACGCTCCACACTGAGTTTGCGTCATTGACTTTCTGCCAGCCATTTTGCTGCCAGGACACAGAGTGACATTTAATGATCTTTCAACATGACAATGTCACATTCATCACTCTTTATCACTTGTGACAGACCAAAATTCAAATGCAAACATGAAATGGAGACTGACTTCAATCCAAACTCTGATATACTTTTGAACTGACATCCATCAACACAAGTTGATAAGATACATGGAAGAGAAAATAACCTGTTGCTTTCACAATAATTAAAAATACCAACTCTAAGATTGTTCTGTGAAATCACGGGTATTTTAATTTTGAGAAAGTCATTCTGATTAATAGCTTTGAGGTGGAAATTATATTATCTCACTGTCATATCAACAAATATTTGTAGCAACTTGCGTAAGATAATTTACTTTTAATGTCCTATTCTGCTTTATAAAACAAATATCATAATACATGAACATGCTCTTTACAATGTTTTTGAAGGAAGAGGAGCCTCAAAAGTAACACTAGGCCAGACATGGTGGCTCACGCCTGTAAACATAGCACTTTGATAGGCCAAGGCAAGAGGATTGCTTAAGTCTAGCCCGGATAACATAGTGAGACCTCATCAATATATATGTATTGGTGTGTGCCTGTAGCCTCAGCTACTTGGGAAGGTAAGGCAGAAGGATCATCTCAGCCCAGGTTAAGTCTCCAGTGAGTCATGACTGTGCCACTGCACTGCAGCCTGGGCAACAGAGTGAGACTCCAACTCAAAAACCAAAAACAAAACTAAAAGTTATAACACTAATTTAAAAGAAAATAAAAATCACTGTAGTCACACCCAAAATTGTTCTAATCTCTTTTTTTCAGTCATAATAGCTTGCTGAAGGTGCTATTCTACATTATTTTTCCCCTAAATCAAATATCTTTTTGATATCTGTAACTTTCCCAATACCACAAACACAAGCCCACATGTGTGGTAGAATTTCACTGAAGTTTAAGGGTCTTGGAATATTGATAATGTGGATCCACTGTTTAACAAGTAATTGTTGAAAATGTATACAAAAATAAGAAATGTATACAGAAAATTCAAAAATTTTAAAGTTTCCTTTTTTCTTGATAGATTAAACTACAAGTAATGCTTCACTTTTTAGAAACTAATAAATCCTTTTTTAAGAACTTAATTAGGGAAAGTTTGCTATTAAACTACTTAGTTTTCACATCTCAATTAAATCTAAAAGAAAGGAAGAAAAGAAAAAGCTCTTTACAATATAATATTGATGCTAACCTAAATTTCATGAGGTTAGGAACTAGCCTATGCACATCTATAGCCACAGAAATTGATTTAATTTATATAATTAAATTAAATATACATATATCATAGGGCTTCATTAATTTTACGATGAAAGACAAGTTTTTTATATGTCACAATAAAACGAAAATCCCTTTGCTATTATATTATGAACTTACTAAAGTATATCTCTAAAACAAATGCTCCTTTGATAAAATTTCCCTTTAGACTTAAGGCAATCTTTGCATTCTGCCCTACATTTTAATAACTGAAGTACCTGTCTAATCTTTTGTTCTATTGCCACATTATTTGAGAATGGAGAACTATTGCAAGTGTGCAAGACAGGGCCTACCACAGAATTTATCATATTGTAAGTGGTCAGTAAACATTTGAGTAAAATCAATTCCTTAAAAGCATCGAGAATCCCACAGAACCTGCAGTGTGTTATACTTCCAAGAGTGAATTCTGGAGCTGCCCACCAAGTTTCCACATACTAGCAGGGGTACCTTCCCCTTAGCCTGATGGTATCTCCTGCTAACCATTCACAGCTGCTTTCTTCTGAAAATTGTTTTCAGCCTAAGGAAGTCATAAGACTCAGGGTTTCACACTCCCATTGCACCTAGGGCAGGCAGGGTACAAGGTAGGACTAATTCTATTCCCTTTGGGATCACACTAAAGCCAGCTGAAATCACACTTCTGGATATCTTTTCTCTCCTACCATATCCTGACCTAACCACAGTCCATTTCTTCTGAGAGTACTCCCCCCAATAAATCACCTGAACAGAAACTCCCATCCTATAATCCATTTCTAGGAAAACTGATCTAAGGCAGTTGTTACTATGAGTGGTCTTAGAAAGCCTACTCAAAAGATGGGGTTCAGGATTTGAATAACTTGCTACAAGAATGTAAGGTATACTACTGATGGTAGTTGAAGTCATAGAAGTCTCTGGAAACACAGCAATGTAATTCCTAAGACTTGTACATGTTTGGATTGAAATAAGATATAGCATACAGAGATATGGAAGAAATAGCAGCTATTGGACTGGGCAACTATTTTTCAGCATAGCTGATTCACTTAAGAGTAGAAATAACAGGCTTAGTTGATCAAACTAGTAATTTAAAGCCAGATGTGAGAATCAGAGGGCCTTGCCAGCCATGCTGTAAAAGATCTTCATCTCTTGTAGCTGGAAAACACACATGGCTGAGTATAGGGCATGACACAATTCTTAGAGTGGCCAACATTCAGGAAATTCTCAGACATTAAAGTCAGAGCTCTAACAGGAAAAGAGGTAGGCCTTACGATTTTGAATGAGATTATCTCCGTGGATATATTTGAAAATGTTGAATCCTCAGTTTATTCAATGCCATCTGAATATTCAAATGTATCCTACCCTCCCTTGTTAAGAGTCCTTTTTGCTAGAAAATAAGGTAGGGTGCTTAAATGAGGCAGTTGCCTCACAAAAAGCATTTTCCTTCTGTGAGGTTTTTCTCCAACCCTCCTGACTATAATATAATTAGGGTCAAATCTACGAGAAACACTCTAGGAGTATGTTTGGAGAAAAATAATATAATATGTTGAAAGTGCTGGTACCTAACACCTACTGATGAGTATGTCTGAGAATGGATCCTGTGGGTTTTAGAGCAAGAAAGGTGGAATATAAGGTTGATAGGAAAGTTTATAAACAATCAGGACCTAATAGGCTGGCGAGGACCCTGAGTGCCAGTTCTATTACGCTGTTCTGATGGCTCTCGGGTGCTTGAAGAAAGTTATAAAAAAGTGATGATCTACAATGAATGAAGTAGAAATACTAGAAGGACCATAACAAAGTATGGCGGAATTGATGAAAAGTCTTGGGTTATAAATTCTCAGCTATAAGATAAATAAGTACTGCAGACCTAATGTACATTATGATGACTCTAGTTAATAATAATGCATTGAATATAGAAATTTGCTAAGAGTATATTTCAAATGTTATCACCACACACACAAATACACATGCACACACACACTCACGAATGGTACCTATGTTAACTAAGTGAGGTGTTGGATATGATAAGCAGCTTGACTGTAGTAACTATTTTACAATGTATACATATAACAAAACATCACATTGTAAGCCCAAAATATACGTAATTTTTGTCAGTCTTATCCCAATAAAGTGAGAAAAAGTGAAAGGAAATGAGCATCAACAAATAAACAAAAAGTCTCAAGGAAATAGAAATATTCAAATAAATCTATTATACAAGATGAGGAAACCCAACTTATACCCATGTTTTTTGGAAGGACCCTTTATTTTCCCATGATATAAGGGATGAATTGGGAAGAGAGGTTTCAGAGTCATGAAAAGTCACAAGAGTGTCTGTTTCACTAGGCTGGGACAGACAGTGGAAGATGCTCTTAAAGACCTTCCCTGTCCAGTAGTAATAGAGATGCTGAGGCCTAGAAGAGCAAGGGCATTTAATAGGACCTAACCTTCAGAAGCAAGCTAAGTGTGGCAGTGTTAGTAGCAAGACTGAAATGTCAGTGAGCAGCAGGAATCACCGGAGATTACTCATAGTATCTGGTATCTCTAGGAGATAGACTAATAGACAGCCAAAGTAGCATCTCTTGATACATAACCAAAAGAGATTAAATGAAGTAGCACTACCAACAGTACTACTTTGGTCTAATCCCCATGAGGAAGAACCTTGTAACACAAGAACAAGCCTGTAATCCCAACCCTTTGGGAGGCCGAGTTGAGTGGATTGCCTGAGCCTCAGGTTCAAGATCAGCCCAAGCAACTTGGCAAGACCCCATCTCTACAATAAATTAAAAATTAGCCAGGCATGGTAGCACACACCTATAGTTCCAGCTACTTGGAAAGCTGAGGTGGAAGGATTGCCAGAGCCCAGCAGGTCGATGCTGGGGAGGCCGTGAGTGTGCCACTGCACTCCAGTCTGGGCGACAGAGTGAGACTCCAACTCAAAAAGAATAAGCAGTAATGATTCCCCTAGTCTTTTCAACAAGACCGTTGCTGTTTTGAAGGGTAACCACTAACCACATACTACCACGTCATACCTACCACAACATAACATAGTTATGTTGAGGGCTGTTGAATACAGTGCACATATGAGGGTCAGGTAGCAATTCAAGATTTAGCCCAGATCTATCCCACATGTTTCCATTGTGTTCATGAATTAACCCAGCAGTCACTTCTTCAGCTCTTCCGCATATGTAATTTAAATGGACACTCTTATTTGCTTATAACAAATCCTTAGTGGGGTAAAAGCTTATAGTAGGAAAATCTATGTAGAGGTTTCTGAAACTGCCCTTTCCCCATTAGAAAGATAAATAATAGAAAACAGTATTATATCCCAAAAGAATGACACAAGTTGGTGCCATACTTCAAGATTAAAAGGGTACATTTAATTCATAGGTCTGGTTCCTATAAAAACTGGATTGATCATGCCAAATAAAAAGGGACTATTGCAAATTAAAATAACAGTAGCTAAATTATGTGGATTTTGTGACTCCTGATATGGTTATGTCCAGTGAAAATATCTTTCAGCAATGAAAGTAAAATAAATATGTATAAAGGAAGAATTACTCATTAGTAGATCCACAATACAAGATATTTAAAAGCAGTTCTTTAAGGAGAGGAAAAGGATATTAGATAAATATGGCATGAAGAACACCAGAAATGGAAACATGGATAAACATGTAAGATACTTTGTTTGTAAATATATTTTTAAGATAAGGTACTATTTTTAAAAATTCACATAACAGTGATTATCCAGAGGAGGTTGAGCTGCTGCTAAAAATTGAAGGCAGGAGGGAATATGCTTGGCACTCTGGTGATCACTTAGATATCTCTTAACACAATAGCCTCTTATAATTTTTTATTTATTTATTGGCATGCGCAGCAACAATTACCTGTGTCTGTTCTTAATTTTTCATAGGACTGATGGCTAATTTGATACATCTAAACCAGATGTAGAGGTTTATTCAACTGGTATTACAAAATAATCCTCAAACCAGAATACTTATGTATCAGTCCAAAAAAGTGGAGTTAGCTCTTATTATCAAAGAAATCCAAATTGATGAAATGCAAAAAGGGCGTTTGAACAGAAGTGCGTAACTGCTTTGATTTCTGTTTAACAATTAAAAGAAAACCTGAATTCATTATTATATCTATGAAGAGTTTTAATTCACTGATGATTTGTTAGTATAATGCTGTGCAGATATGTGATGGCCACAATAATCTCTAAATAAGATAATATATCATTGGTGAGAGTGATATTGTGCACTGGTAAACAGTCTCAGTAAATCAGCATGTATCTTTATGTAGCTATTCCTAAGAGACACATGTTAATGTTTTCTGAAACAATGCATTATATAACAGCAAGAACATCAAACTTAGCATATAAAACCAATAATATATATTTGCCCAAAGATTCTTGCTGTGAAAAGTAATTGAAAATATTGTCAATTCTCTCACTTTCACAAAACATGTCATTCAGACAAACCTCCAATATTTTAACAGTTGCTGATTCATTCTTTATTCCATTCATTTAAAGTGAGAATTTGGCAAATAGAGTGTTTTTGTTTGGTTAGGTTTTCTACACTGATTCACTTTTTATTTAAATCAGTAACTATTTTTCAATTGCATACACATGAAAAAAAATCATATAATCGTTACATGCCAAAAATATCATTGAGTAGAAAATAATAGAATCAATATGAAAATATTTTATACATTATATTTAAAAATTTAATCAATTGAGTTTGAATACCATTCTACCACACACTTTGGGCAAAAATATAATTTATTTGAATCGACTTGGTGCTTATGAAGACTTGCTTGACTTTTCTGCAACCTGAACCATTTTGACTTTACAAAAAGCTTACAAGCATATACCAAAAAAACTAGCAACCCTTCCACTTTAAAAAGATGGGAAAGGTAGATATAAAATACCAGCTTTTACTGGTCAATTGAATTAACTAGTTTGGAGCAACAAGGATGAAATTTTGTTATACTGTTACTTGCCTTAAGCACCATTTGACTCTGCCTTGTCAGTGATGATTAAGTCAATCTAATGATTTTCATCCACATTTCTTAAAATAATAATAAAAAAGAATGTCTCTGCTCTTGCTCGGCTTGGGGACATACACAGTAGAACATTATACTGAAATTTAAAATAATCAGTCCTATGCATACGAAGCTCAAAGTTTCATTTGGCAGACAAATACTTATGTTCAAATTTGATAATTACACATTGATATTAAATGTAACGAGGTTTGAAAGAAAGTGCCAACTCTATTGGTAGATTCATGTAGGATTTAGAAAAGAGTTGTTAATTAAGAGTTGTTAAGTGTTGTTTGCGCTTATTTTCAGACCTTGAAAAATGCCATTGTACATTACATGTTTGATCTGTAGAATGGGTGGTTCTACTTTTTCCTAATCATATCTTGTTTGATTTACTAAAACAGTTTTTTCATCTTAATTTCCTTTACTGAAGTCTCTCCAAAACAACTGTATTATCTTTTCCAAGCCTAGATGAGATAATGTCATTCCTCCACCTAAACATCAGTGGCTTCTGATAGAACTTGGACAAAAATGTAAATAATTATATTCTTTATAAGATCTTCCAAGGCCCAACTATCCAGTTCTCCAATTTATTCATGCTATTATCCACAATGGTCCATTATTCCTTGGTCACTCTAAACATTTTGTAGGTACTTGAACACGCTGACTTATGTCTTTAATATTTTCTTTCCTTTATTTCTGGGCTAATTTTCTCTAAAAGTTTATGTGTCTGACTCTTCTTCATTATGAAGACATTGGCCAATCGTCACCTGCCTACTAAATTTAAAATACCTCTTTCCCTCCCACTAGTCACTCTATACTTTCCTGTTTTATTTTTATAACGCATAACTATTTGAAATAATTATATTTATTTGTGTATCTATATTATTTATTGCAAATATTTCTGTATATGTTGTTTGCACCATATCCTTAGTATTTCAAACTGTGCCCATCAAGTAATAAGGACTCAATAAATATTTTGAATACCCATAGCCATCTTTGAGCATGAATAAGTTATTGAGAAGATGGAATAACCATATAAGGACATGAAATATGAAATATCCACGTATAAACATAATAATAAATGGCTCATCTGAATAATACATAACATATTGAAGTTGGAATAGTTGAAGTGACTTAAATATTAATAATATCTATCTTATATAATTTTTTATTATAAAGATGTGGGGTACAATTCAGGGTTAGGTATACAAACATTAATTATGCAAGTACCCTTGTTGATGAGGTATGCCCCTCCCTTCCCTAGTAGTTTCCCTGAACTGCCAATTTCACCCACCCTTCCCTGACAGTTTCCCACTACTGCTAATCACTTTCTTATAGTATTAGAATTGTTCAAGGTCTTCTTATTAGTGAGAACATATGGTACTCTGTTCTTTGTTTCTATGATACATCATTGAATATGATCAACTCGAAATCCATCAAAGTTGCAGCAAAGTCTATATATTTGTCCATCTTTATGGCTGCATAATATTCCATTGTGTATGTGTACCCATTTTTTTTATCCAGTCCAGCTTCAATGGGCAACATGGTTGGTTCCATGTTTTTGCTATTGTGAATAGAACTGCAACAAAAATATGTGTGCAGGTATCTTTTTTGTAGAATGATCTGAGTTCTTCCGTGTATATTCCCAATAGGGGAATTGCTGGGTCATATGGAAAGTCAATTTCCAGTTCTCTCAGATACCACCACACTGTCTTTCAAAGAGGTTGCACTAGTTTGCATTCCCACCATCAGTGTAGAAGCCTTCTTTCTCTGCATCCTCGCCAGCATCTGTTGTTGTTTGCTTTATTAATGATAGTCATTTTTACTTGAGTTAGGTGGTATCTCAATGTCGTTTTGATTTGCATGTCTCTGATGTTGAGTGAGGCTGAGTACTTTTTCATGTGTCTCTTGGCTGCCCATATATCGGGTCTTATAGACATTTTATACTTAAAAAATTTTCGAGTATTGATAAAAGTCATTAGTAGATATTAAACTAGTACTATAAATTTATCTTTGTGTTTAGTAGATGCTTTGCAGACTGAATAATGGTCCCCTAGAGATTTACACAACCTAATTCCCAGAATCTCCGAATATGTAGAAAGAGAAACTTTGAAGATATTATTAAATTACAGGTCTCACTCTGTCATCCAGACTAGAGTGCAGTGGAATAATCAGGACTCACCACAGCCTCGACCTTCTGGGCTCAAGCATCTCAGCTTTTCTGGAGTAGCTGGGACTACAGAACGAAGCCACCAAGCCATGCTATTATTATTATTATTATTATTAGTAGTAGTAGTAGTAGTAGAAGAGATGCAATCTTAGTATGTTGCCCAGGCTAGTCTCAAACACCTGGGCTCAAGCAATACTCTCACCTTGGCCACCCAAGGTGCTGGGATTACAGGCATGAGCCATCAAGCTCAGCAAGTGAAGGATCTTGAGATATACAGAATATCCTAGATTATTCAGGTGGGACCAATGTAATTCACAAGGCACCTTACAGGAGGGAGACAAAAGAGTAAGATCAGAGAAAAGAATGTGCCAATAAAAGCAGGGAGGAGGGAAGGATTTGAATATGCTCTGCTAGCTGTGGGTATAAAGGAAAGGGCCGTAAGTCAAGAAAGGTAGGCAGACTTTAGAAGCTGGAAAAGGCAAGGAAAGACTTCCTTCTGGAGAACACAGAATGAACTGATTCTGTAACACTTTGATTTTAGTCCACAGAATCTGATTCTGGATTTCTAATGCTTAGAATTTAAAATAATGCATTTGTGCTTTTTTAAGCCACACAATTTGTAGAAATTAATTACAGCAACAATTTGCAATGAATGTACATACTATTTCACAAGAAAAGAAAACGGTGTGCTATGTTGAAGGACGTTAGAGGGTAATTTGAAAGGGTAGAAACCAGTTTGAGACTATTGCCATAATTTAGGAGAGATAGTTATATCTATAACATGTGACAAGGACAGCAGTAATGTAAGAAAAATAGAAATGCTAATACTGGCAGAATTTGATTTATTTGATGTGGAGAATTCATTAGCGTAAAAAATCAGAGATAAAGTAATAGGTTTCTGGCTGCAGTTAATATGCAAGGTAAGGAATTGGTTTGGAATAAAATATTATAAGTGTAGGCTTAAGCATATTCTGTTTGATATTTATCTAAATATTTGGTAAAGAGGTTTAGTAAGAAGTTGTAAAAAATGTCCCTAATTTCATAAATTCAAGAAGTGATTTGAGAACCATCGACATTTCCATAGATATTTAAGTGTTGAGAATGCTATCAAGTTGCCCAGGGGGGATAAATGTGAAATGAAAAAAGAAGGTAAAAAGCAAAATAAATTGAGAAATCTAATAAAAATAAAGATTATGGACTGCAAGAGGATACAATGAAAAAGGAAAAAAAAATGTTACCAAAAAGTTCTGGGTATAATTATACTATTCCAGGGAAACACTGAAAAGTGATATACCATTGCAAGCATGTTTATTACACGTATGCCTATTGCAAGAAATGGGTAATAACAGGTATAAGCAAAAAAAAAAAAAAAGGCAACTTAATGGAATGATACTAGAATATTATAGAACTGAAAGAAGAGTGAAACATTCAAGGTTTAACAAGAGAAGATGACAGAAATTTAAGACCCTTCAAAAGGAGGATTTTTTTCTAATGGTGACTCTTTTAAAACTCCTGAGAGAAAGACTTAGTGGCCTCCTTTGGGTCTGATGTTTGCTTTTTAACACATGAAGAATAGGTTAGAACACTAATATATGTTATATGATATATGTTACTAATATGGCCACTGGAAAAGTTCTCTTATGTATTGGCAACACTTCAATGAAAAGGGAAATAGCAATGAGGCATTGATCCCAGCCAATCATTCTCTACTTCAGAGAAAGAGCTGCCAAATATGTTAAAGCCTGCAAAAGGAAAAAGACTGGAAAAATATAAAGGACTTTTAGAATTTTAAATCATGTGTGTGTGTGTGTGTGTGTGTGTGTGTGTTCAAATTTTCAGGAACATGGTGGTTTTGAGTAGAGTGATAAGGACTAGAAATAAAAGAAACAAAAACAAGTAAAGGAAGTATGGCTGGAACAAGGAAGATTGTGACAAAGAGAACTCAGTGTCTCTCAATAAACATCCTTTTATCTTTAGTAATAAGACTCTAGATCTTACCTGGGCTCTTACTGACCAGCAAAAGTATTAAATATTCCAGCTTTTCTTACAGTCAAGTGTGTCCATACTACTGAGATTTGGCCAATGATATTTAAGTAAAATAATTTGTGAAATTTTCAATAATTTTCTCTAAAACAGAGGAGAAAAATACATCTCCACTTCTTAATTATTTTAGTCTGAACATAAACATGATGACTAAAATTGGAATTTAAACATGAGTAGAAATTTAGAAAGAATCCAGATCTCTGACACTGGTGATCCTTCAGGTAACCATGAACTTCCCTTCTCATGACATTTTTTACAATATTTTTATAAGGAAAATCAAGTGAATTTTACCTCAGTAAGCCATTGTCTTTTCGTTTGCTACCTTGTTTTGGGTTTTTGTGGGAGTTTTTTATTTGTTTGTTTTTGGCACATTGGGGTAAAACTAATTTTAAATAGTAAAGAAATGAAAGGTGATAGCTTGAGAATATTTTCTGAGAAGTATGGAAGCGATTCTATTGAAAGTATGTTCTTGTTTCTATCTTAACAATCCACAGAAGCAATAAACAGACAGCAGATAATTTCAGTATCTTTATAACACTTAAAAAAAGAGGTTAGTCTATAACATGACCATTTATCTTCAGTAGTTCTATTTTTCAATAATGTGAGATTCATTAAACTATTGAAAAATAGTGTAGAAAATAGTTCCTAATCTTCTTCATCTGCCTTCCCCTAAAGTTAACATTTATGGAACTATTTATAACAAAACTAAGAGATTAACATTGGTAGAATCCTAGTCACTGATTCTATTCAGATTTTCCCAATTTTTCCACTAACTTTCATTTCCATTGCAGGATCCCGTTCAAAATACAAATTTGCACCTACTCATAATGTCTCCTTAACTTCTTACTGTTTTTCACTTTTTTTTTCTTGGATTTCTCTTGTTTTATGAGCTCTACACATAGGAAGAATATTAGAAATTTTGCATGCCCTCAATTTGTGTTTGACATGTTTTTCTCATGCTTAGACTGAAGTTAAGGATTTGGAAGAACAATACAATAGAAGTATCAGTTTGTATTGGTCTATGAAATTCTTTATTTCTCTTTCATTTTTAAAGGATATATTTTGGTGATATACAATTTTGGATTGACAGTTTTTTGGTTTTGTTTTTCCTTTCAGTGTCATTTCCCCTGTCTTCTTACTTACATGTTTTCAGGTGAGAAATGTGCTGAAATTCTTATCTTTGTTTTACATTAAACTCCCCCCCACACACACACACCAGGTGTCATCAATTTTTTGTTTGGTTGTTCTGTTTTCTTTTTTGTTTGGCTGTTCATCTCCTTTGGTTTTTAACTGTTTGAAGAAATATGCTGTACTAGGTACGGTTACTTTTGATGTTTGTCTCTCTTCATGTTTCTGAACTACTTTTGGTGCTGTTTGGTGTCTCTCATTAATTTGAGGAAACTCTTGCTTAATGTGTCTTCAACTTATACTTCTGCACTGTTCTATCTCCTTCTGGGATTCCAATTAGGCACATTTTAGGCCATTCGATATTGTCCCACCACTCTTAGAAGGTCTCATATATTTTTTTCCACTTTTCTTTTCTTTGGAAATGTTTTTATCAACCCATCTTCAAGTTCACTGATTGTTTCCTCAGCCATGTTGAGTCTACAGGTGAGCCCTTTCGTCTGTATGTGTTTTGATTTCTAATATTTCCATTGTATTCCTTCTTATAGCTTATATAAGAAATTATCCACCTGATTGTGCCCGATATCATCCTTTTCCAATAAAGCCTTTAATATGTTAACCACGGTCCACTTAAATTCTCTGTCTGAAAGATTCAACACCTATGTCATATCTGAGTCTGGTTCTGATGATTATTTTGTTTCTACAGATTGTGGTTTTTCTTCCCTTTTCCTAGGTATTGTAATATTTTGTTGAAAGCCAGGTATATTATATAGGATAATATATGCTGACATAAATATGTTGTATACAAGGTCAGTATAACCTTCTCTTATGCTGGACAATTAGATGGGAATTTGTGTTAATATAATCAAAAGTTTATCTGAGATTGAAGTTTGTTGTTCTTATAGTTAAGGTAAACGTGACAGAGAATTAACATTTATCTCATTTCCAGAGGGTTTCTCTCAATTACCTACTCTCCACTTAGCCCTCTCCACTTAGGCCTTCCCCTCTGTTGTTGCCTTGATGAATCCATCTATCACAGCTCTCCTGGGTGAACTTTACTGATATTCTTCTTTGGTACTTATTTGTACATTGATGTGAAGCAGGGAAAATGGGGCATTCTCTGATATTCTGATTAAGCCTTGACAGGCTTTGTGCATCAGAGTCTGAGGTCTGCATCTTTACAAGTTCCCCTACCCCTTTCCCAAGGGTAAAGATTAATTTTTTCTGTTCCTTTCTATCCAGAACTATTTTTTTCCAGTCTTAAATTGAGATTCTTTTTGTACCTTCCTCTCAGCAATATACCTTTGTTCCATAGAGTAGATAAGGAAGATGGGAGTAAGAGGAGTCTCAGGAGTGGCCATCGATCTTTCCCTCAACCAGCATGAGGAAAGCTTTCTTAGGTTCCTCTCCAATCTTCCCTGCAAATTTGTGATACATTTCAGAGAGACGACTGTAGGAGCAGGCAAATTTCCTTATGCTGCTAGTCCCCAGGGCTTCATACTTTCTCTCTGAATACACTCAGCCTCTAGCAATTCAATAATAATATTTAGCAGCATCTTCTCACTGGCTTAGATGGCATCCAGCAGGGGTCTGTCCCAGGTACACACATAGTTAGATATTGTTTTCCCTGTAGGGACTTGTGTTTCCTCAAATATTAGATTACATGTTTGCTCTGAAACTTCTGTTTTCTGATTATTTCAAAAATGATATTTATTTGCAAATTTTCAACTTCTATCTATCTTTAAAATTATTATTGTAAGGAAAAGAACATGCTCTTTCTAGCTCTCTACATTTCCAAGATGAAACTTGAAGTCCTAAGTAACACATAGGCTTTTCCATGAATTGTTACTACTACCTTATCATTAGTTCTTCAAAAAACAAAGAATGACAAAGAATGTATTATGGTTTAAGATCAGAAACCTTGTTCATTTTTCTCTTTTAATTGCCCATTTTCAGACTTTATTCAATAAATGCACATGGAGTATTTATTATAGATGCCGTGTGTAGTCTATCCAGATGGCAGTAAGCCTCCTTCAGAAAGCAGTTTGTAAGGTATACTGGTATATTTTCTACCACTGAGCAGAATGATTTTGGCAGCAATTATAATATGTAGCATATCTAAATATTATCTCCATATACATGTATAGTTGATATTTGGATGTATTCCAACACATTTAATAACTGGAGAGGTTATTGAATTCATGACAAAAAAGGAAAACAAAAAAAGAAATCAGTGACAGTGCCTAAACTCACTCTATAATAAGAAGAGAATATCATCTTCTAAAAACTATGAAATAGAAGAAGAAAGACAGACATACGGGCAGGACTCTATAATTAATGTGTATTACAGCTTTGTGTTACAGTTTCTTTCCTCTTCACTAGGCGTATAGAGAGATAGTCATTTGGCAGCCCCTGACCAGCTTCTAAAAGTTTAGATTGCTGATAATATGTTCTATGATTCTCTTTGGCAAGTTTATGCTCTTCTGCTTAGGAACAGCATCTTTCCTTTACTGGAATTTGATAGTAGAGGATTCTCAGTTGGTCCTTCTGCTGTTATACAGAGTTCACAGATAAATAACACATCTACCATATTGGTATTTCTATAACAGTAGTATTTGTTTTGATGCCGAGTCTCATTTAACTATTGGTTATACTATAATGGTTTACTCATTGTTTCTGAGTTGAATAACCAGGGCTGTGCCTTTGGAGGCGAAATTTTATTTTTTAAATCAAATTGAATTTTGTTATTTTGTCAGGGGAAAAAAACTCATTTTTTATGTCAAATTAGAGAAAGATGCTCTCCACAACACAGATATCAGGAAATTCCTAATACCTTTGCTCTCAGTTAACTGACTTCTTCTGAGGTACTCTGTGACTTTATAAGTTATTATTAAATTGTTCATGCCCACTATGAGTCAATTGCATGCACAGTCATTTTAATATTGGATAAGAAATATACCCAAATTTTGCAGAATTGACATTAGGGTTTTTGAACATCAGTATATGAGGCATTTAAGAATTACTTTTTGTTTTACTTGAGACATATTTACCCACCCAGTGTGAAGGCTATATTAAGAAAAAATCAGAAGTCATTTTAAATATTTTCTACGGGCAGCCCCTTCGGGTCTCCTCCATCTGTGGGAGTTTTTCTGTCCTCTCAATAAATTCTGCTTTCTCACTTTCCAGAAATTAATTGATTAATTAATTAATTAAGCCATTTATATATTTTTTAAAATTAGTTTTTGTACATATTTGAGGTATACATCATGTATTGATAAGCATATACATAGCGAAATGCCCTCAAACAAATGTACACATTAATCACTTTCCTTAGTTGCCTTGTATCTGTGTGTAAGAGCATCTAAAATCTAGAAAATTTTCAGTTTACAATACATTATTAATTATAGTCCTCGAGCTTTACTCTAGATCTCTAGGCCTATTCATGTTACCATTGCAAATCCATATTCTTTAAGCTAGTTTTCTCCGTTTTCTCTTCCATGATTTGAAAAAAAAAGAAATAAAAGAAATGTATGTCAACATAATAAAGGCCATTTAACAAAAGTCCACAGTTAACATCATATTCAACTGAGAAAATTTGATAGCATTTCCTGTAAGATCAGAAAAAAATCAAGAAGGCCCACTCTTGCCATTTTTTATTCAACATAATACTAAATGACTTAGCAAGAGCAATTAAGCAGGAAAAAGAAATAAAATGCTTCTCAATCTGAAGAAAAGAAGCAAAATTGTGCACAGTTGTTGATGATGTGAGGTAGTATTTAGAAAACCCTAAAAACTACCAAAATATTTAAAAACAAATAAACATATTCAAAATACAAAATCAACATACAGAAATTATTTGCATTTCTATACACTAACAGTAAGCTATTCAAAACAGAAATTAAGATAATCATATGTACAATAGCATAAAAAGTAATAAAGCATAACTTCAACTAAGAAGGTGAAAGATCTGTACGTTGAAAACAATACAATTCTGATGAAATAAATTAAAGGAAACACAACTAAATGGGAAAAAAAGTCCCATGTTAATGAACTAGAAGAATTTGTATTATTTATGTAGTATGGCAACAAAATGTCCATACCACTCAAAGCAATATACAAATTCAACAGTCTTCATCAAAAATCTGTTTCATCTTTCACAGAAATAGAAAAAATAATTTTTAAATTCATACGAAACTACAAAAGATTCAAAATAGCTAAAGCAATCTTGAACAATAAGGACAAAACTAGAAGCATCACACTTTCTAATTTCAAACTATATTACACAGCTATGGTAACCAAAACTGTATGCAATAAAAACAAACACACAGACAAAAGATAATTGAGAGTCCAAAAATAAATCCACCCATATATGATCAAATAATTTTCAATGGGGTAAAAAATTTACAGTGGGAAAAATATATTGTCTTCAATAAATGGTGTTGGAAAAAGTAACTAGCCACATGTGAAAGAATAAAATCAAAACCTTATCTTATACCATACACAAAATCAATTTAAATTGGATTGAAACAAACACAAGATCTGAAACAGTAAAACTTTGAGAATAAGACAGGAAAACATGTTGTTGACTTGGATTTTGGCAAGGATTTTTTAATATGAAACCAAAAACACTGACAGTAAGGCAAAAATAAACAAATGGGTTTATATCAAACTAAAAAGCTTCTGCACAGCAAAGAAAACAATCAACAAAAAATAATCTACAGAATGCGATAAAATATTTTCAAATCATATATCTAGTTTGTTAATATTAAGTGTTATTATCCAAATTATATGGGGAATTCATACAACAGTACAGCAAATAAATAAATAAATTACCCACGTAAAAAATGGTCAAATGACCCAAGGAGACTTTTCTTCAAACAAGACATAGAAATGACCAACAGGTATATATATTCAACATTACCATCTTGTTAATTAAACTGAAATCAATTCACATGGCAACACTCAATACCAACAGCTCAGCTAAATATTTCATTCCTATGGAAGAGACGGGTGGAATTAAGGATACATGAAAATCTCTACTGTTCATACAAACTCACATATTTTGCATATACAAATTATATATGCATATATGCAATATATTTGTATATATACATAATGCATATGTTTCACATGTAAATAATTATATGTGCAGTCATTTGAAGACAAGACAATTTGTTTCAGTTTTCTGGTTTCGGAATGGAAATTATCATATTCCCATTTTATGGTAATCATAATCTAATAATTGGGTACTAAGGAATGGCAGTGCATAAATTCTATCATATTTTTAAATTTTTATTTCAGAGACTTTCTAACAGTTATAAAGGTATAGTAGTATGTTAAACACTTATGTACCACTTACTTTGATTCTACAATTGTTTAAGTCATGGTAGAACTTGTTTTTTCTATTTCTCTATTCACTTATGTTCTCACTGAAATTTTATAGACCATAACTCAGAAATCAAGTCATCTGTAAAAACTGAAAGTATAAATTTGAAAAGAAAATGTCTTTTATTGTTATTAATAGTACCATAATACCATTATCACAGTATATTATTTTAAATAATTATTGCATCCTAGAAAATGAAAAGATCTCTAGACAGCAAAATGGGTCCTTTAAAATTATCAAACATCATTAAAATTTTGAAAAGGACCAAGAGCAAAACTTTACTGTCAAGTGACATAGATATTAATCTTTGACTACTGAAGTTAAGCACATTAAAAAGTTTAAAGGATTTACAATTTTTAAAAACATGATATTTTCCTGAAAAAAAAAAAAATTAAGTATTTGCTTTGTACTTTGTCCTCACAGCATGAAGTAGAAACTCAAATGGGCAGGTATGTTTAAGTATTGAAAGGGAATATGATAAAGTTTTATATATATGTGTGTGTGTGTGTATATATATGTGTGTGTGTGTGTGTGTGTGTGTGTGTACACATATGGATTATAACTGTTTATTTCATTTACTTTTTAAAGTTACTATAATAACTTTTAAATATAAAGCTCAGAAACTCTTTATTACATAAAGAAATAACATGTTAAATAAAACTTAAACTCACAAAAAACAGAATATACAGAACAAGTGAGAAAAATATACTAATATTTTAACTGTCTTATATCACTAAGTTTTTTTCAAAAATGATTATTTGCCAATTTTTGTATACCAGATTTAATTATTTGTAGCTTTTGGGGTACTGTGATGTGATATTACCCATTAACTGAATTTTTTTCATTACCTTGCTTTTACTATATGAAACATAGTTAAGACTTTCAGAAGATTAAATACCAAAAAGATGCATTTTTTGAACCAAACAATGTTTGCAATGTTGTAGAACCACAAAACACATAAAGATATTACAACATCTATACTCCATATAATATCTACTTTTTACTTTACTACTTGTAAAGTAAAAACAATTTTACCTCTTATAATTAGAAAGCTAAAGCTATAAAATTAGGTTGGAAATAATAAATTATAGTCGTCATAAGTCCCAAATTATATTCAGTTTTTATATTTTTTTATTTAATTCTGCTTTGTGCATAGTTAAATTCTAGTTATGAAGCTAAAAGTCTTGAAAATTGAAATATTTTCAAAACACAAAAAGGCTGAAAACACTTTTAAAAATTTAAGTCAACCAGTCTCTAAAGAGATTAAACATAATCCACTTTAAAACATAGTAAATTCTTTCTGAAATTGAGGTTTAGTTTTAATACCTGTGATATTTAAACATGTATATTCAATAAAATTATTTGCCAGAAAGTGTAGGTTATGGTTTTATTAAAACGGGAGATGCCTATGAAATGAGTTTCAATGCACAAAACTAAAATCTGAGAACAAGCCCAAAGATGTGTGTGATGAAACAAGGATAATTTTGTGATGCTAAATTTAAAGCCTCAAGTAAAATATTTACAATTTATATAGTAAATACTTTCTTCATATTTTGCAGCAATTTTATCTCTACCATAAATCACAATAAAAACTGAATAATATTTGGGAATTTAAAATATGTATTTAATTTAATAAATATGTATTTATTTAAAATGTTTTTGCATTATTGTAATACTTAGGTGTTTTACTAGCATGCTATTTTATAATAAGCATAGAAAAACCATGCCAGTTTATATATTTAAAGATATTATTGCCCACATAAGGACATGTATTCTGATGTACAATGTTGATACTATAGAGCAAATAGGAGTTGACCATACTGGGAAATATCAAAACTAAGAGGCATAGAAGAATCCTGAAATTAAGGTGTATTGCTAGATTCTTGTTTGCACTTTCAAGAGGGCTAAGTTTTGTTCTTTCTGGAGTTCTGGAACTTGATATCATATATTCCTTTACCTGCTTTTTAATTTTCTCCAGCCCCTTGTCATCAATTATCTTGGACATCTATACATCTACAGCATATTTATTATGTATGTACATATATACATTATTAAACATTTTAATGTCTATAAATAGGGTATCTTGATTATTTTCCTTACATTGTTGTCATTACATCATCTGACTTAGATTGTACACAATTCTCTGATAAGAATACATTTATGTAAATTTCCACACTATAAATACCACCAAATTCAAATGCTTTTTTTGATGATTATGCCACATAAGTAAATGATAGAAGTAGGGCAAGTGGACATATATAATCATGTATATTTGGTGAATAGATGTGTAACACAGGCGTGTCTATCAACACACCCATATTATGTGGTTTAATTCAGGTCGAACAAAAATGTTAATTGAATCTTATAAAAATAACAATTCAAAAGGTAAGTATTATTCTTTATTTCAAAAGTGTTGATAGATCTTTAAAAGGTGTTGATAGATCTTTATTTTGTTTTGTTTTAATTTGAATCTAGAAATAAATAGATATTTTTTAGCCTTGCCTTTTCTGATAGAAGAAAAACTAATATTTAACTAGATTCAATTTTTTGTACCTTCCTTCTTCCCATGACTTAGTAATATCTATCTCTTTCTAAGGATGTTATTGAGCTAAATATTACGTTGATTTTTCAGATATCAGTCAATATAAGTTATTCTACATTAACAGTTGACATCCAAATATCAGTGGCTTAAACAAACAAAAGGCATACAAGCACATATTCCTCAATGATTGTCCTTGAAGATTTTCTCTCACATTATCTATTATTTACCCATATCCACCACTGACAGAGAGAATATTTTCTTCCCTCACAGAGCCAGCATATTAATTGTACAAAATGTTATAAGTTTTACCTACAGAAACACAAATTTGCATTGTACAGAAAAAAAGTATTAAAACATACTCCAATTATTCAAAACATTCTGGCTTTACCAAAGTATGTGTCATTTGGTCCCATTTATTTGACAGTTTTCCATGGCCCAACAAGAGATGAAGGCGCTGCTTCAGTAGGTAGGCCTCTCTCTGGTAGTTTCCATCATTGTTTCTGTCTGTAAGCATGTACAAAGATTATTTCATTTTATGTTATTTGCATATTTATATACTTATAATTATATATTCATAAATATGCGGTGTAATTATCTATTATGATTAAATATTATATGTGGACTGTATTATTCATGCTATTTTATATTTTTAGTAGTAGTCAATGTTTGACTTCAAAAAATTCTATCAGAAATGTGTACTATTTTACATGATAAATCATGAGTCCAAGAGCACTATTTATGTCTTTATTTTTTCTATTTTTATTTTTAATTAATCAGTATTTTTTATTATGGTTTTGTGGGGTAAAGTTAAGGGTTAGGTATACATTTACGTTTCATTCAGGCACCCTGTTGATAAGAGGTGTTTTCCCATCCCTGGACAGATATTTGCTACTGTTAATCCCATCCCCCTGCCCCCATAGTTTCCCAGTACCGTCAGTCATTTTCTTATAGTATTACATTGGATGTTCAAGGTCCATTATATGAGTGAGAACATGTGATATTCGGATCTTTGTTTCTGTGAGAGGTCACTCAGTATTATAGACTCTAGTTCCATCTAGGTTGCTGCGAAATTCATGATTTAGTTCTTTTTTATGGCTGCGTAGTATTCCATCGTGTATATGTACCACATTTTTTAATCCAGTCCTCTTTTGATGGGCAGCATGGTTGTTTCCAGGTTCTTGCTATTGTGAACAAGGCTGCGATAAACATACGTGTGCAGGTATCTTTTTTATAGAGTGATTTGAGTTCTTCAGGGTATATTCCCAGCAGGGGGATTGCAGGGTCATATAGAAGGTCAATTTTTAGAGATTTTAGGAATCGCCACACTGCTTTCCACAGAGGTTGCACTAGTTTACACTCCCACCAACAGTGTAGAAGTGTTCCCTTTTCAACACACCCTCTCCAGCAGCTGTTATTTTTTGAGTTGTTGATAATTGCCATTCTGACTGGAGTTAGGTGGTATCTCAGTGTGGTTTTGATTTGCATCTCCCTGATGATTAGTGAGGTTGAGCATTTCTTCATGTGTTTGTTGGCTGCTCGAATGTCTTCTTTTGTGAAGTGTCTGTTCATATCTTTTGCCCATTTTATAATGGGGTTGTTTGTTTTCTTCTTTTCAGTACGTTTCAGTTCCTTGTAGATCCAGGATATTAAGCCTTTGTCAGACCTAGAGTTAGCAAATACTTTTTCCCAGTCTGTAGACTGTCTCCCTGCTCTCTTGATGGTTTCTTTGGCCTTGTAGAAGCTTGTCAGTTTAATAAGGTCCCATTTGTCTATCTTCTCTCTTAAGTCCTGTGGATTTCGGGTTTTGTTCAGGAATTGGATGCCAGTTCCGATTTCCATGAGACTATTTCCTTCCTTTTCTATGATTCTTATGGTTTGAGGTTTTACATTTAGGTCTCTGATCCATTTGGAGTTAACCTTTGTGCATGGGGATAGATAGAGGTCCTGTTTCAACCTTCTGCATGTGGTCAGCCAATTTTCCCAGCACCATTTACTGAATAGGTTCTCCTCTCCCCATTGGTAGGTGGTGGGGCTTTGTCGAAGATGAGTTGGTTGAGAAATTGAGGTTTTGCTTCTGGAATCTCAATTCTGTTCCATTGATCTATATACCTGTTCCTGTACCAATACCAAGCTGTTTTGATGATTGTAGCTTTATAGTAAAGTTTGAAGTCTGGTATTGTGCACCTGCTTTGTTTTTTTTTTTTTTTTTTTTGCTGAGAATTGTTCTGGCTATTCTTGGATGTTTGTG
Source organism: Cephalopachus bancanus (assembly GCA_027257055.1). NCBI lineage: Eukaryota > Metazoa > Chordata > Mammalia > Primates > Tarsiidae > Cephalopachus > Cephalopachus bancanus. The sequence continues at coordinate 3,618,935 of JAPVLO010000074.1, forward strand.
TTTCCATATGAATTCCTGTGTTGTTTTTTCTAGGTCTGAGAAGAATGTTGTTGGTAATTTAATGGGTATTGCATTGAATTTGTAGGTTGCCTTAGGTAAGATGGACATCTTCACAATGTTGATTCTTCTGATCCATGAGCATGGGATATTTTTCCATTTGTTCGTGTCAGCTTTGATTTCTTTGAGCAGTGTTTTGTAATTTTCATCGTAAAGGTCTTTCACGTCTCTGGTTAGGAAGATGCCAAGGTATTTCTTTTTTTTTTTTGTGGCTATTGTGAATAGAATTGTGTTTTTTATTTGGGTTTCTGTTTATTATTGGTGTAGAGAAATGCGATTGTCTTTTGTACATTTATTTTGTATCCTGAGACTTTGCCAAAGGCTTTTATCAATGTAAGGAGGCCTTTGACAGATTCTCTTGGGTTTTCAAGGTACACCATCATATCATCTGCATAGAGAGATAACTTGACTTCCTCTTTTCCTATTTGAATACCTCTGATTGCCTCCTCTTCTCTGATTGCTCTAGCCAGGATTTCCAATACTATGTTGAACAGGAGGGGAGAGAGTGGGCATCCTTGTCTAGTTCCAGTTTTCAGGGAAATTGGTTCCAATTTTTGTCCATTTAGGAGAATGCTGACTGTGGGTTTCTCGTAGATGGCTTTTACTATTTTGAAGTATGTTCCCCATATGCCTAGATGTTCAAGGGTTTTTATTAAGAAGGGATGCTGGATTTTATCAAAAGCTTTTTCTGCATCTAATGATATGATCATGTGGTTTTTTTTTGACATCTGTTGATGTATTTTATTACATTTATGGTTTTACGAATGTTGAACCAGCCTCGCATGCCAGGAATGAAGCCTACTTGGTCATGGTGGATGATTTTTGAGATGTATTGCTGAATCCGGTTTGCTAGGATCTTGTTGAGAATTTTAGCATCTATGTTCATCAAAGATATTGGCCTGTAGTTCTCTTTCTTTGTTGGATCTTTACCTGGCTTGGGTATCAATGTGATGTTGGCTTCGTAAAATGATTTGGGGAGAGTTCCACCTTTTTCAATTGCCTGGAATACCTTCAGTAGGATTGGTATCAGCTCCTCCTTGAATGTCTTGTAGAATTCTGCTGGAAAGCTATCTGTACCAGGGCTTTTTTTTGTAGGAAGTTTTCTTATTACGTAGTCGGTTTCCTTGATTGTTATTGGTCTATTTAGGGTCTCAATTTCTTCTTGTTCCAACCTAGGTAGGTTGTGTGATGTCAGAAAATCCTCCATTTCCTTATGTTTTTCAAGTTTGTTTCCATACAAGTGTACGTAGTAGTCTCTAATGATCTTTTGTATTTCTTCAGGGTCAGATGTGACTTCATCTTTTGTGTTTCTGATTATGCTTATTTGGTTTTTTTTCTCGTTTTTTCATGGCCAGTCTAGCTAGGGGACCATCAATCTTGTTTACCCTTTCGAAGAACCAGCTTTTTGTTTCATTGATTTTTTGTATTATCTTTTTGTCTTCTATGTCCTGGATTTGGGCTTTTATTTTGGTGATCTGGATTCTTGTGCTGAAATTAGGGTTTTTGTGGTTTTGCTTTTCCAGCTTCTTTAGGTGGCTTGTTAGGTTGTGAATTTCTGTTCCTTCCATTTTCTTCATGTGTGTTTGTAGGGATATAAATTCCCCTCTTACTACAGCTTTCAGGGCATCCCCGAGATTTTGGTAAGATGTTTCTTCATTTTCATTTGTTTCCAGGTATCTTTTGATACCTGTTTTGATTTCGTCATTGACCCAGGAGTTGTTTAGCATCATGCTGTTTAGTGTCCATGTCTTTGTGGGTTTTGGAGGGACTTTGTTGGTGTCAATGTTTATTTTTATTCCACTGTGGTCCGAGAAGGTGTTTGGTAGAATTTCGGTCCTTTTAAATTTGCTTATGCTTGATTTATGGCCGAGTATGTGGCCAATCTTTGAATATGTTCCATGTGGTGATGAGTAGAATGTGTATTCTGTGGTCTTTGGATGGAGTGTTCTGTAGGTATCAATTAAGTTCATTTGGCCCAAAGTCACATTGAGGTTCCAGATCTCCTTGCTGATTTTTTGTCCTGATGATCTGTCTAGGGTTGTGAGTGGGGTATTAAAGTTCCCAGTTATGATAGTGTTAGAGTCAATATCTTTCTTTAGTTTTCCAAGAAGTTGCTTTATGAAAGTTGGTGCACCTATGTTGGGTGCATATATGTTTAGGATAGATATTTCTTGTTGATGGATTGAGCCTTTTATCATTATGTAGTGGCCTTCTGTATCTTTTTTGATTTTTAATAGCTTGAAGGGTATTTTGTCTGAAATTAAGATCGCTACTCCTCCTTTCTTTTGTATTCCGTTCACCTGAAAGTTTGTTTCCCATCCTCTTACTTTGAGTCTGTGGGTGTCCTTTCTAGTGAGGTGAGTCTCTTGAAGGCAATAGATTGTTGCCTGATGATATTTTATCCATTTTGCCATTCTATGTCTTTTCAATGGTGCATTTATTCCGTTCACATTTAGGCTAATAATTGAAATGCAAGACTTTATCCCTGTCATAAGGTTCTTACAGAGTTGTTCCTGTTTATTTGTTGTCTTTCTTTGGGTTTTGGAGTTGGTTCATGTGTGTTTTTAATCTTTTGCCTGTACTCTTGTGAAGAAGGTTGTTGTTCTTTTTTTCTTTTTCTTCTGTGTTCAGTACTTTCTTAAGTGTTTCTTGTAGAGGTGGTCTGGTGGCAGCATAGGTTCTTAGAGATTGGATGTCTGGAAAAGATTTCAATTCTCCCTCACTAATGAAGCTTAGTTTGACTGGGTAGGTTATTCTTGGTTGAAATTATTTCTCTTTTAGAACCTTGAAGATAGGGCTCCAGGCTCTCCTGGCCTGAAGGGTTTCTGTGGATAAATCTGCTGCTATTCTAATTGGTTTTCCCTGGTAGGTAGTCTGGCCTTTTTCTCTTGCTGTCTTTAGGATTTTTCCTTTCATAGCTACTTTGTTTAGGCGAATTATTATGTGTCTGGGAGTTGGTCTTCTCGTTTGTTGTCTTGCAGGGGTTCTCTGAATCTCTTGTGTTTGAATTTTTTCATCCTTAATGAGTTGAGGGAAGTTTTCTTGAATGATTTCATGAAATGTTTGTTCCATTGTGGCTTCTGTTTCTCTTTCTGCCTCAGGAAGCCCAATTATTCTTAGGTTTGATCTCTTGAAGTGATCATTCATCTCTTGCAGGTTTTGTTCTGTCTTTTTGAGCTTCTTTTCTATGCTTTTGACATTTGAGTTAGTTCTGTGTTTTGGTCTTCGAGCTCTGAGATTCTTTCTTCTGCTTGGCTGATTCTGCTTTCCATGCTTATTAGTCTGTTCATTTCCATCACAGTATTCTTTACTGCTGTCATTTCTGACAATAGCTCTTTCCTATTTTCTTCTTGTCCTCCCTCCTCAATTTTTTTAATTCTTTCCATTAATGTCTTGATGTCTGGGTTTGTTGCATGTAACCAGTCATTCTGGGGACTCTTCACTGTCTGTTTTCCAGAATTTGTTTTCTCAGTGTCTGATTTCCCAGGGGTCTGTGTAAGACCTATATTCTTCTTTTGGTTTTTCTTCATTTGTGTGTTTTTCCCCCTCTCTACTTTTTCCTTCCCTCCACATCACCATCTTCTTTAATTCTGTTATTCAGGGGTAAAGGGATTGATTTTACTTCTGTTTGTCAATCTCCTATTCTTTATGTATGTCCTCTTACTTTGTTCAATTCTGAAGTTGCACTGTAGGTTGGAGGTGGTCCTTTTTGCAGTTTTGAGATGTACTTAAGGGGAGAGCTGTGATTCAAAATCTGTCTGCAGGTCCTAGTATTCGCTGACAGGAGTGTGGATAATGTGGAACCCACTTCCCACTGCCCTGAAATCTGTCCATGCAGTGGGGCTGTAGGTTTACTCCCTGAAATAAAATGTGGTTAGCAGAGGGGAGAGAATGGAGCAGATAGTGGGTTGAAGAGGGGAGTGGAGAGATAGAGGAGTAAGGGGGAAAACAAACAAGTGTGCCAACAAATAGAGAAAGAGGCCTATACTGAAACAGACAAAAACAATAGACCACAGCTACAGTCAAACCAACTCTCATACAAGCAAAAATAAAACATATAGTGATGCTAACATACCAGCTATCCAACCACCTTATTGGTGTGCTTTTCCTCTATACAAAGACATGGTTTACAGACCGAAGAAAAGAGAAGAAAAGGAAAAGGAAAAGAAAAAAGGGAACAATACAGTAGGAATAGAATTAAGTCATTAAACTAATAGAATCAATGAAGCACACTCTGAAACATTTCATTTAAATCCAATGTCCTTTCAGGTCTGATTTCTAGTTTTCTTTTCAAGCTGGTAAATTAGTTTGCAGTTAGGGTCAGTTCCCCTGATCTGCTGTGAAGGACAGTTCAGACTAACCTCGGTTCAGCAGTTTGGTCTATCTTTATCAAGCTTGTTTCTCCTGTTTTGGTGTTGTTACCTTGAATCGCCAGCAGGTGGTGCTATCTCATCTGCTCGCCCCAGAGGGGGTGGGGCCGTACAGGAACAAGATGGCTTCCTGCCTCCGAGCAGGCAACAGGAGCCCCACACCGGTTAAGTACACTTAAGAAAGTACTGAACACAGAAGAAAATCAGCACAGTCTCGGTCGCAGGATAGGTGGCAGTGATCCCAGCAGATCTTCCCTGAAGCAGTTTGTTGTGGATCTCCTCGGGCCAGGTGGTGTGATGTGCTATCCCTCCCAGAGGCCACGGCGGTGACGGCGATGGTGGCAGCAGTGGGGGGAGAGGCTGTGGTGGCAGCGGCGGCAGCGGCGGGACTGTTTGCAATGCAGTAAAACTGTCCAGTCGTTGCGATGGCAACGGCCGAGCTCTGTCTGAAGAGCAGGCTGTGATACTGGGGTCCCCAGCTGCCCGGGGCGAGAGTCAGAGACCCACTGCAGATCTCCCTTGCAGAGGGCTTCAGACGCCGGTTTGCCCCGTCGCCATCTTGCCGCGTCTCCTATTTATGCCTTTAAATGAGTGTAATAATATTACATTTTAATCTAAGATGAACTGTCATGTATTGATAACTTTGGATCATGAGTAGCAAGTGAGCAAAATTTGGGAGAATTTTATTTTAAAAACAAAAATGTCAAGCTATCTCAAAATCAGTGAAGGTGTTGACCCCTATGAAAGTCTTTATTTGTGAAGTAACTTTCTTTGTTTGAGACTCTCCACAGATTAAATACATCTCCGGGGGTATTATTTGACATTAAAAATTCTTTAAAATTTATAATTTATCATCTGGGATGTGTTGCTTTCATGCAGTTACAGACATTGTCTACTTAGTTCAATAATATGTTCTCTACATTTAGAAAAATATATATGGCATTGGTAAATTCCCATTAACATAAAATAAATAAATAATTGAAACTTATAGATTTGCCAAAGTGCATTTTCTAGCACCTGTCAGTAATTACTCTCCTTGAAAGCTATATTTCCAAAACAAACAAACAAAAGTTATCCTTCCAAGGAATCTGTAATCAAAGAGAGTCTGGTCATAAATGTATATGCATATGTATATACATGTGCCAAAAAAAAAGTATACACATCTTTGAAAAGAAATACTCAATATATGTCTGCCTGTTGCATGGTGATCCTAACATTCATTTGATGAACGCCATCTTTTAAGCTAATATCACACTATACATTGCTACTGTAATTCAATTCAAGTTTGAAAAGCAATACATTGATAACATCTCTTAAATTATGTATACAATTTTTTTGCACACCCGATATATAATTTTTTACACTCTGCAAATAAAATAAAGGTGCTATTCATAAATAGTGCTGAATTTTTGTTTCAGTCATTACCTCATGAATAACAAGAGACAGTAATCAGCTTTAAATAAATGATGTATTTTTTTAAATATGATACTTCATAGAAAGTTTATACAATTTTTGAATATTAGTATTACAGAGAGATACTTTATTTTTTGAAAGTGTTATGTTTTAGAAGAAATTTCATTTTCTACATTAGTTTATTAACACATATACAGGGAGCCTATGACCCAAAATTCTCACAATATTATGAGGGGAAAAATAAAAAGTATCCATCAGAATTAATACTGGACTATTAATTTTCCTTCAATGAATTAACACCTTAGTGGTTACTTACAGCCAAAATTAATTAGACTTGCCTTATAGAATTCATACGATATGACATTCATCATTTATATTCTACCTTGAGGAATATAACATTGCAATAAAAATGCACACAAATAGAGTTATTGACAGAAACATGAGAGAACGATCAAAACTGCAAGAGTCTTGCATGTAAATGATCAAAGCTACAAGACTTTTGTATATAAAATATGTTTAAAATCTAATTATTATGAGAACTAGCTGGAGAAAAAGGCTCTAAGTGACTGAGGAGAGAAGAACAGTAACAAGTGACATTTTAAAAGGTGACAACAAAAAAGACAAAGAAATTAAAATTTCTCCTTGAAAAACCATGCAACCCTGGAATTTTAATAGCAGCAGGTTTTACAAACAAAAACTAATGAATAGCATAACTTGTTTCCTGCTAGGTTTGTGGAGGAGGGAGAATGAAGTAGATATAATAACATTTGAAAGTAAAACTATAAGCATATAAAATTACAATGAAAATTAGAAAATATGAAAGAGAAATTTATTTAAATTTTCAGGTAATACAATGATGAAAGTTAAATATTTGCAACTGTGAATCAGATAGAATTTCAAAGCTGAACATTTCTTAATTACTTTCTGTCACTTAAAAGCCAAAGGAATGTTTAGATATTGTATTAGCTTTATATTGCTATCATAACATATTACTACAAACTTAGTGAATTAAAACAACCTTAATTTATTCAGTAGGTCAGAGTCTGATGATGTCAATTGTATCCTATGCCAAGGGTCTCACAAGACAAATCAAGCTGTAGGCAAGAAAACATACCTTATATGAAGTTCTGGGAAAGCATGTACTACCAAGCCAGTTCATTCAAATTGTTCTTTTCAGGTGTGGGACTGAGGTCCCTATTGCCTTGCTAACTGTGAAACAGGAACTGATCTTTGTGTCTAGAGTCTGCCCTCATTTTTTTCTCATGCTTTCCATGTTGCCCCCTTCCAGCAATGGTGGGTCAGATCTCTTTCACACTTTGAATCTCTCTGATTTTCTTCATTGCATCTCTCAGAATCAAGCTGGAGAATGCTCTTCGTTCTTAAGGATTCATGTGACTATATCACATCCTCCAGATAATATAAAATAATCTCTCTATTTTAAGATCCAAAAGTCCAAAGACATTTGCAAAGTTCTTTTTCACAAGTTTAAGGATTAGGAAGCAGTCATCTTTGAGAACTATTTTGCCTACCATAGTATATTTCATTAAGCATTTTATATAGCACAGAATTTGATACATGTATTTAGTGGCTATTAGGTAAATTACTATAAATAATAGGCAATACTTTTATGTGTTTCTTTTGTGACAGGTAATGCCAAAGGTAATGTCAAAGTGTCACACATATATCAACATATTTAAACTCCACAGCTACCATATTGGCAGTTTTGTTTGAGAAATGGAAGAAGAAGAACTCACCTGGAGTGATTGAACTAATAAGTAGTGTGAATGGAGTGGTTTGGTTCTGGAATTAACACTACTCTAAATCTCTACAATTCTGACTTCAGAGATTAGAAATTGGGTTGATTTAAAGAACATAAAAATAGCAAGGGCTATATATATTATAAATGGATAAGAAGTACAGTAATGTGAAATCATAATCAAATATTATTAAAACAGTTATTGATCATACTTCATTGAATCTCTTCACTTTGCCTGTACAAAGCTTGATATAATTCACCTAAGATTCACTTCTTGGGAGAGCTTATAAGGTCCAAAGATTAGAAGAACACTCACAGAGCCATGCTACTCTACCGACAAGACTCTGCCTCCAAATCTTGGGACCCAGGTATAAATAATTATAGTCAAATCCAATAGTCAACAATAATTTTTATAATAAAGAGAATTGTATGAGTCAACAAAAAGTTAAAGAGGACCAAAATAGGACCAAAGTAATACAAATTATTCAGTTCATGTTATGAAGTTTTAATCGAAAAGTATTATTCATTTAAATAGTCAATGGAGAGGAGGCTATAAAAAATGGAATTTCACTCTGTTTACATCTTAAAGACAAGTAAAGAATAATTAAAGAAAAATGCACAATTTTTGTTTAACAACGCTGTGAGGCAAAATTGTATAGATAACTGTGTATTTCAAAATTATGTGACTTTTGTTTGCTTATCATATACTTTGTAATCATACTGTTTTTGAAAATATAGAGTAAAATCAGCCTGTCTTAATAGCACCTAGTCAACAGAACTTAATTCTTTAACAGTATTCATAGATGAAATTTATGTTCACATTTCATTATTTATTCATTCATTTACTTATTTGGGCAAATATTTATTGTTTCCAATTACCAGTTGCTTACTATTTGAAATGTGAAGAGAGAGAAGTATAGAAATATCTGTATTACAATATAATATTTGTTATGTATATGTAGCATAGAAAAGTTGGAGATTTAAAAAAATACGTATTTTACTGAGGATCTGACACATGAATTGTGTCACAGAATGAGAAAGTTTTTTCAAGTAGAAAAAAAATAGAAGAATTTTGTGTAGAGAGACTATCACAAGCATATAGCATAATGTATGTGATGTGATTTATAATAATAAATGTATATCTACAACAGAAATGTGTATTTTGTCTTCCCCTCCATTTTGTGACACACATTTCCTGAAACCCTTGGAATCTCCTAAGTAAAATAAGTAAAAAGTGTCCTTTTCATATGGGTAAAGACACCTGAACAGCCTCAGAATGAGGGAGCTGTTTGTCTGGAGTACCAATCACATGGTCAGAGATTTGGAAAACTCAACCCCCTTATCCACAACCCCAACCTCCAAGGAAGAGAGAGGGGCTAAAGCTTAAGTTGATCACCAACAGCTAATGACTCAATCATTGCTAAGTAACAAATGAGCCATAAAGCCCCCAAAAGACAAGATTTGGAGAGCTTCTGAAATGCTAACCATATGGAAGTGCCAACAAGGTTGGGAGCCCAGAGAGCACATAGAAGCTCTGTGCCCCTTCTTCCATACCTTGCCCAATGCATTTCTTCCACCTGGCAGTTCATCTGCATCCTTTGTAATATCCTGTATCTAAAACAGTAAATGAAGACTTTCTCAGAATTCTGTGAGCCATTCTAGCAAAATCAAATCTGTGGAGAGTTGTGGTTACCTACAATTTATAGCCAGTAGGCTAGAAGTACACATTACAAATTGAGATCTTCAATTAGCATATAAAGTTGGGTGTGGGTAGGAACAGTCCTGTGGAACTGAGAACTTAAAGAGTGGGCTAATGCCACAATTGATTTAAAATGTAGCACACGCAATTGGTGTTCACTGGAGAACTGGTTGTTGGTGGGGAGAAATCTTCTGACATTTTGGTTCCCAAAGGGGAAGTATTCTGTCTTGAGTAATACTATATATGCCACAGAGACATAAAGCATATAGTATAGTATAGCCAAGAAAGTAAATTCTGTGAAGTTGTGACTTAGTGACTGGATAAAGGCAGAGCAGAAGAGACAATAAGGCAAGAGACCAAAGTATTAGGAATGAAGACAGAAATATCAATAGAAAAAAAGTCTAGAAAAAGCCTCTCATGTTTTATTTTTAGTGAAATATAAGTTTTGATTGATGTTAACAGATTTGTGAAAAATGTTAAAAGTGTCTTCACTACAGGTATTTTTCCTAATTACATATGACACATTGAATGATTCAGATGCAGCTATATAACACAAGATTGCAAATTTTTATTTTCCATAGAACTACCCTTGTGCATATGCTCATTTAGCTGGTGTTTTGCAAAATACACTTTCAAAAATAGTTCTGCAAGTGCTGGAAAAACATGGGTGATATTTAATAAAAAATTATGTCTCAAAGTAAGAACATTCTATCAAAGGACGAACGGAGGTGGGAACAGCTTTTCCAAGGACACTATAATAGATTTTAAGGAGACACGTAGTGCCTCAGGAGATAAGTGAGTGCCTCTCTTAATGGTTAGAAGAGGACAAATTAGAGAAGTATTTTGAAGCACTGACAAAATGGATTCAAGATATGATAGAAAGTAAGAGTTGAGGTTAATCCAAAGTTTATTTCATCAATAACATAGATGGTGACTTTCTTGAGATAAGAAATAGAAGATGAGAAAGATTTCTAAAGGAGAACCAAATCTGTTTAATTTGATATACCAGGTTTGAAATGGAGATAGCTATCTATACATATACATGAAATATCTTATATTTCCTGGATGAAAAAGAATCAGGTCTTCACATAAGATTAAATATTTTTCGGCTATCTAAGTGGGGACTCTTGAGCAAGTGGCCAGGTCCCTGGTACTGCAGCTTCTCTGCTTCATCACTGGCTCATCCTAGGTCGCAGGAGCCAAGCACCATTATTTTTTTAAATGGACAAAAGTTTTTCTGTGAAAAAGCGGTAGGGAAAAACCATTGCCCCAGTCTCTCCCTCACCATTGCAGTAGGAGAGAGACTGCTAGCTCCTGACTTTGCCTTACCATTTCAGCACCTTGCAGGGCACTGGCAGCATGGACTGCAGAGGTAGTCCAGAGGCAAAGTCCCATAGAAGAGGACAAGAGAGACTCCGCACCACCATCTTGGAGGCAGGGTAGGAAAGTGTTCCAACCCACTCACCACAGAACAATAGTCCCAATCTCTGTGACTTGCGGATCAACTACTCAGGGACTGATTGTTACCCAGAAGGAATATCCTGAAAGCGCAAACTTCAGAGGGACCTGACTAGTGCTGAGTTCCAGGCATCCCGCTCCCTACCCAGATCCCACCACAGGACAAAATGTGTGGCCAGAAAAGGAAGAACTCAAAAGAGATCAGTGAACAAATCTAGATCCCAGGTTAGGGAAGAATAGAGGACTGAGCAAACATCAGAAGGAAAAGCCTTTCCCACTGACACTAAATAAAAGAACTAAAGAGAAAAGCAAGAGATCTGTCACAAATGAGGAAAAAACAAAGGAACACCTCAAGGCAAATTCAAGTGTACCAAGGACAAAGCTCCTGAAAAATCACACCTTGGTGCCCAAACAATGACTGGCCCCAAAATATGACAGGGATTAGGAAATGAATGGAAAGAGTAAATAAGAATCAAGAAAGATAAGATGCAGCACTGTATCTCTTGTAACAGAGATTTTGACAATAAAAAATTTCATCCAGGAAATAAATAACAAGATGACAAGTATGGAAAGCAGAACTAATCTAGATGAAGAAAGAATCTCAGAACCTGAAGACCAGAGCATGGAATTAATCAGATCTGTAAAAAACATACAAAGAAGACTCAGAAAGAAAGAGCAAAGCCTACAAGAGTTGTGTGATTATATCAAGAGGGCAAACCTATGCCTGATTGGTATCCCAGAAGAAAAAAAAGAAATGGAGAACAACTTGGAGCAAGTATTCTAGGAGATAATCCAAGAAAATTTTCCCCATCTCACCAGAGATGTGACCAGCCAAGCACAAGAGATACAGAGAACCTCCACAAGACCTCAAATGAGAATACCAATCCCTAGATATGTAATAATTTGCCTACACAAAGTAGGCACAAAATAAGAACTCTTAAAGGCAGCAAGAGAGAAAGGTCAGACTACCTATCAGGGCAAATCAATCAGAATAGCAGCAGACCCACTGACAGAAACACTACAAGCAAGAAGGGACTGGAGCCCTATATTCAAAGTTCTCAAAGATAAACAGTTTCAATCAAGAATTTCCAATCCAGTCAAGCTCAGCTTCATCAGTGATGGAGAATTTAAATCCTTGCCAGACATCTAATCCCTAAGATGTTATGCAGTTTCCAGACCAGCTCTATAGGAGATATTTTAAAAGGTATTAACCACAGAAGATTAAAAAAAAAATGACCACACATTTCCCAAGAAAATAGCAGATTACAGAATCAACAGAGAATATAGTGCAAAAAGAAACTTCTTGTTGTTGTTGGGTTTTTTTTTTTTTTTTGAGTTGGAGTCTCACTCTGTCACCCAGACTGGAGTGTAGTGGCCGCTCCCGGCCACCGCAGCCTCGACCTGCTGGGCTCCAGCAATCCTTCCGCCTCAGCCTTCCGAGTAGCCGGAATTACAGGTGCACCCTACCACGCCCGGCTGATTTTTTAAATTTTTTATTTATATGTAGAGATGAGGTCTCACTGCCCAGGCGGGTCTCGAACCCAGGGGCACAAAAAGAAACTTGAATACACACACATACATTAACCCCAAAGCCAAAAGAAAATGAGCAAACAAAGAAATAATATTATAAGAACTTCATGACAGTGTTAAGCAATCACATTCCAATAATCAGCCTGAGTATGAATGGACTAAATGCACCACTGAAAAGACACAGGATGGCAAACTGGATAAAAAACCATGACCCAATTATTTGCTGCATCCAGGAAACTCATCTCACTACACGGGACACACACACAGACTCAAAGTTAAATAATGGAAAATGAGTTTCCAGTCAAATGGATCACAAAAGAAGTCAGGAGTTGCGATCTTAATATCAGACAATACAACCTTCAAGCTATCAAAAATGTAAAAAGAGGCAAAAGGACACTGCATAATGATAGAAGTTTCAATCCATCAACAAGAAATATCTATCCTAAACATCAATGCCTCCAACACAGAAGCACCAGCATTTATAAAGCAATTACTGAGTAAACTTTAAAAAGATATTGACTTTAACATTATTATAGCAGGGGACTTGAATACCCCAGTAACAGTCCTAGATAGATTATCAAGGCAAAAAGGAGACCCCAAAACTAAACTTGACACTCTACCAAATGGACGTAATAGATACCTGCAGATTATTCCACCCAGCAGCCACAATCGATCACATCCATGACCCTAAATCAAGCATAAACAAATTCTATAAGGTTGAATTCTTGCCATGCACATTCTCAGACCACAGTGGAATAAAAATAAACATCAACACCAACAAAATTTCCCCAAAGTTCACAAAGACATGGACACTAAACATTCTGATGCTGAAAAACTACTGGGTCAACACTGAAATCAAAACAGAAATTAAATGATTCCTGGAAACAAATGAAAATCAAGAAACATCTTACCAAAATCTCTGGGATGCTATGAAAGCAGTTTTCGGAGGGGAATTTATATCTCTATGAGCATGCTTCAAGAAAACAAAAGATCACAAGTGGAGAGCCTAACAAATCACTTAAGGGAGCTGGAAATAGAAGACTACCAAAACACCAACTTTAGCAGAAGAATCCAAATCACCAAAATAATGGGAGATAAAAGGCAAAAATATCATAAAAAGCATCAACAAAACAAAAAGCTGATTCTTTGAAAGAATTAACAAGATTGATGGACTACTAGCCAGAATGACCAAAAAAAAAGAGAGAACAAGCCCAAATAAACACAATCAGAAATACAAAAGATCAAATCACAACTGACTCTGAAGAAATACAAAAGATTATCAGAGATTACTATGTACACCTATATGGAAACAAACTTGATAACCTAAATGAAATGGAAGACTTTTTGACATCACACAACCTCCCCAGGTTGAAACAAAAAGACATTAGACACTAAATAGACCAATAACAACCAGGAAATGGATTCTGTCATACAAAAACTAACTACAAAAAAAAAAAAGCCCTGAACTGGATGACTTTCCAGCAGAATTCTACAAAACGTATAAGGAGGAGCTGATACCAATCCTTTTGAAAGTATTCCAGGCAATTGAGAAACATGGAATTCTCCCCAAAACATTTTACGATGCTAACATCACACTGATACCCAAACCGGGTAAAGATCCAACGAAAAAAGAGAACTACAGGCCAATATCCTTTATGAATATAGATACAAAAATCCTCAAAAAGATTCTAGCAAATTGGATACAAAGACAGATCTCAAAAATTATCGACCATGAAGTAGGCTTAATTCCTAGGATGCAGGGCTGGTTCAAGATTCGCAAGATCAAAAATGTAATTAAAAACAGCAACAGGTATAAAAACAAGAACCACATGATTATATCATTAGATGCAGAAAAATCTTTTGATAAAATCCAGCATCCTTCTTGATAAAAACCATCAAAAACCTAGGTGTTGAAGGAACATACCTCAAAATAGTAAGTGCCATCTATGATAAATCCACAGCTAACATATTGCTAAATGGACAGAAACATTTCCCCTGAAAACTGCAATGAGACAGGGCTGCCCACTCTCAGCCCTCTTGTTCAACATTGTGTTAGAAATCTTAGCTAGGGCAAATAGACAAGAGAAGGAAATCAGGGATATCCAATAGGAAAAAGGGAAGTCAACTTATCCCTCTTTGCTGATGATATGATCCTATACCTGAAAATCCAAGAGAATCTATCAAAAACTGGCTTGCACTGATAAAGGACTTTGGCAAAGTCTCAGGGTACAAAATAAATGTGCAAAAGATATTTGCATTCCTATACACCAACAACAAGCAGGCAGAGACCAAAATTAAAAGCACAATCCCATTCATAATAGCCACACACAAAAATGAAATACCTGAGCATCTTGCTAACCAGAGAAGTGAGAATGAGAATGCAAAACACTGCTCAAAGAAATCCAAGAAGACACAAACAAATGGAAAAATATTCCATGCTCATGGATAGAAAGAACCAACATTCTTAAAATGTCCATCCTACCAAGGCAATCTACAGAATCAATGCATTGAGTTACCAACATCATTCTTATCAGACCTGGAAATGACAATACAGAAATTCATACGGAAACATAAACAACCACAAATAGCCAAAACAATTCTTAGCAAAAGAAACAAAGCAGGAGGAATTACACTTCCAGACTTCAAACTTTACTATAAGTCTACAGTAATCAAAACAGCCTGGTATTGATACAAGAACAGGCATATAGACCAATGGAACAGGACAGAGATTCTGGAAACAAAGCCTTAATTTCTCAACAAACTCATCTTAACAAAACCCCGACAGCAACCACTAGAGAGAGGAGAACCTATTCAGTAAATGGTGCTGGGAAAACTGGCTGACCACATGCAAAAGGTTGAAACAGGACTCCTACCTATCCCCATACACAAAAGTTAACTCTAAATGGATCAAAGACCTAAATGTAAAACCTCAAACTATAAGAATCTTAAAAAACACAGGAGACACCCTTATGGAAATTGGAACTGGCAACCAATTCCTGCTCAGAAACCTAAATGTCAATACCTTAAGAAATA
This sequence comes from Cephalopachus bancanus, assembly GCA_027257055.1. NCBI lineage: Eukaryota > Metazoa > Chordata > Mammalia > Primates > Tarsiidae > Cephalopachus > Cephalopachus bancanus. The sequence continues at coordinate 3,634,251 of JAPVLO010000074.1, forward strand.
AAATAGACAAGTGGGACTTCATCAAACTAAGGAGCTTCTGTAAAGCTAAAGAAATCATCAAGAGAGCAGGGACACTGCCCACAGAATGGGAAAAAATATTTGCCAACTGTATCTGACAAAGGCCTAACATCTAGGATCTACAAGGAACTCAAACGCACCGAAAGGAAAAGAACAAACAGCCCCATGAAAAGTGGGCAAAAGACATGAATAGACACTTCTCAAAAGAAGATGCATGGGCAGCCAACACATACATGAAAAAGTGCTCAGCCTCACTCATCACCAGAGAAATGCAAATCAAAACCACACTGAGATACCTCCTAACCTCAGTAAGAATGGCCTTCATTCATAGGCAACAATAGATGCTGGCATGGATGCAGACAAAAAAGGAACGCTTCTACACTGCTGGTGGGAATGCAAACTACTGCGACCACTTTGGAAAACAGTGTGGCAGTTTCTGAAAGAACTAGAAATTGACCTTCCATATGACCCAGCAATTCCCCTATTGGGAACATACCCAGAGAAACTCAAATCATTCTACAAAAAGGATACCTGCGCACATATGCTTGTTGAAACTCTATTCACAATAGTAAAAACATGAAACCAACCATGTTGCCCATCAAGGCTGACTGAATAAAAAGTATGTGGTACATATACACAATGGAATATTGTGCAGCCTTAAAGAAGGACAAACATATGAACTTTGTAGCAACTTGAATGGATTTAGAGTTGATCATACTCAGTGATCTATCACAGAAACAAACAACAGAGTACCATATGTTCTCACTCATAAGCAGGCCTTAAACAATTATAATACTATAAGAAATGGATTGGAAATAGAGGGAAAGTGCCGGACGGTGGGGGGAATTGGCAGAGAAGGGAAACTGCTAGGGGAGGGAGGGGCATACCTCATAACCAAAGTTTGTACACCTAACCCTGAATTGTACCCTACATCTTTATAATCAAAAAAAAGAAAGAAAGAAAAGGATTGGCAGTAGTGAAAAACTGCGGAGGGGACAGTGGTGGGATTGTTGGTAGTGGGAATCTGCTGGGGAGAGGGAGCACACCTCATTGACAAGGGTACCTGAATAATGAACGTTTCTATACCTAACCCTGAATTGTACCCCACATCTTAAAAATAATATTTTTAAGTAAAAAATAAAATTAGAAAAAAATGATTAAATATTTTCATGCATAGAAATCATATAATGGGTAAGATTCCAATCCAGTTTAAAGTTGAGGCAAAACTTCTGAGATTTTATTTTAAATTTTACACAACTTTGATGTGCATGAACTCTTACTGATTTAAGGCAAAGATATTTACTTTAACTGTCAATCATCAGATGAGAACAAAATAAATCCCCAAGCTTTGTAGCGAGCACACACACACACACACACACACACACACACCACACACACACACAATATTCACATCTTGAAAGCAGTCTAGAGACTTCCACAAATGTGAATTTATATTTAAGCAAACATACCACTTCAATTATTATATCTGCATTTTCTTACACAATACAGATAATCATTTTATTGGTACATATCAAAATATCTACAATTAAGAAAATATATCATATTGTGCTAAGCAATTAATTTAAATTAAAATTAATTTTTTATTAGGACTAATATAGTCCGTTACCTACATGTTAAAAGGGAGAATTTAAAGTATATGGTAACATCTGGGTGCGGTGGCTCACGATTGTAATCCCAGCACTTAGAGAGCCCGAGCCGGGAAGATTACCTGAGCCCAGGGTTTTGAGACCAGCCTAGGCATCTTGGTGAGACATCATCTCTACAATAAATCAAGAAAAATTAGCCGGGCATGGTGGTGCACACCTGTAGTTCCAGTTACTTGGAAGGCTGAAGCGGAAGGATCACCTGAGCCCAGCAGGTTGAGGCTGTTGCCGTGAGCATGTCACTGCATTCTAGCCTGGGTGACAGAGTGAGACTCCAACCCAAAATAAATAAATAAATAAGCAAACAAAACAAACAAACAAAAAACAAATAAATAAATGGTAAAAATAATAGGAGTTATATATATATATATATTTGGTCTCAAAAATTATCTTTTCAAAACTATTTAGCTAGGGTCAAATAGGCAGCTCTTTGACCTTCGCTGATCTTCCTGATGTGACTGACTTTTAGTTAATCTAGACTGGTCTTCCTATAGTGAGAGTCATAACTCAGGCCTATCCTATAAATCCCTCATTTTCCAACTGGCTAGCCTGGATTTGTTCTCATGACAATGGAACAGTCAAAAGAGAAAATGTCCCAATGTGCAAGCCAATCTCACACGTCTGTCATGGCAGATGTACTAACATTCCATCAGTCAAAAGTTACCACTGAATCTCAAATCAAAGCATGGTGCTGATCACCCTGCCCAAGAAGGTTTTGCAAAATTACATAGCAAAGCTGCGGGTGAAAAATGGGAGTCCATCAATTTCCATCTGCCACTACCAACTACCTATCAAGAATTGTTTAGGACCTGAAATGTTCTCCAACCCGTGAGCTCACAAGCAAACCCTCCAAGTCTGTCAAAGTTTCATGGATTCTGCCAGGAGACATGAGATGCCGGGGCAGAGACAAATGACAGTTATTACTCACAGCAATAACAGAGGCCAGAATATCAGCAAATTTTTGTCAGTTTCCTGTGTTCCCATTCCCACAAGAAGATGTGAAGAAGGATAAATGGCACCTGCACACACTGTGGGTTGCATCACATGAAAGGAACCCTGAGCTTTGGGAAATAGAATCATTTATAATGTGCAACAAGCATGCCTGTCCTTAGTACCAGAAGGAAACACGAACTCTATTAAACAAAACTGTTCACAGATGTGCAGAAACGTGTGAACTGTCTTCTAACAGAACCAAAATATGAAAGTTGGACATTTTCTTACTATTCTGTTTGGTTGGATCTATTGTTTCTTGAATACTACTTTTTTTCTCTTTCTTACTGTCTCCCTTATTTGAATAAAAAGATTCCTTCCTATCAGTTATTAAACCATAAATATAAGACAGATACATTTTTTGAAAACTTTAGAATGTTTTCAAATGACTTCTATTTCTACCATCATATTAAATATATTTGCATATAATTCTCAAATATCATTTTTCCTCAGAATTTTGTGAAATTTGAACAAACTAAATTTTTTGTATTCCAAGTAAGATAATTTTTTCTCTGGAAGGTTTTAGAGTCCCTTGTATCCTAGTGTTTTACAAAAATGAGTCTTGCATAAATTTGTTTTTGTTTCATCTGGGTTGTGAATTGTTCTAATCTAGTGATTCTTCTCTATTTCTCTTTAAAATTTTATTGCATTATTTCTGTGAAAACTTTGCAACTTTTATTTTATTAGAGTCTGCAAGTTGAACCCTGCTAAGACTCCCAAGTAGAATTCTGATTCTGCCTTTTGCTGTATAACCTAGGGAAAGTTATTTAACTTTTCTATGCCTCATTATTCTCACTTGTAAAACTGAGATGATGACAGTATACAGCTCATAAGGTTGTTTTGAAGATTAAGTGTATGCTGATATTCATTAAGGTTTGTAAAGTGTATGTAAAAATATTGGCTACGTTTACATACTTAATTTTCTGTTACCTCAATGGTTTTTTTCTCCATATAAATGCTTTTTTCATATCCATGATTATTCCTTTTTACTTAGAATTATGCTTTGTTTTTTAGATGCAACATCTTATCTCTTTAAGTGTGTTATGGACAATTATTTTGAATATTTTCTTCCAGATTATGCATTGTTTCTGTTTCATATGAATTTTTGTTTTCTTATGTTATTTATTTCATGTCAGAGTTGTTGTTTTGTTTTGTATTTCTTATGTATTCAGTGTCCCCTGGATATCTCATTCCTATTTAAGAGAAAGACATGAAAAATCGGTTGGGAGTTCTGTGTTGTAGACATGGTTTGTGGACTTTTGACTTTGTTATATGCCATAAAATGGAGGTTTTTCAGAGGGTCATTTAACATTTTCAGTAATGCATCTCCACTCTTCTGTCTGAGAGGATATGACAACCATATATTGCTTATGAGCATGATAGGAACAAATGGGGCAGAGAACTTGAGGCTTCCACACTCCCGTATGTAAAAGTTATATTGCTGACCTTCAACCTTTCTTTCAACCACATCTGCTCAACATTGGAAATCCTCTCTTTTTAAGTTTCTCTTGAGAATAAACTTTGTAGTTTTTGTGGTTTTATGTGGGGCAGAAAGTTAGTGGAAGTTTCATGACGTCTTAAAGAGGATGGAATAAAAAACTGGAAAGAGGATCCCAATGCTTTTATCAAAACTTTTTGTTTCTTCTCTTATTTTTTTCAGGTTAGTGTTTTATCAATTAACGCAACAAAATCAATAACAAATCAGCAACTATAAATGCTGATGGAAACTCTGAACTATCACGAGATGCTGAGTACTTAAAAATTATCATTAGCACATCATGCTAAAAGAAGTAATTGAATATTAAAATTGGCTTCATCTATTTCAATAATCAATTTCTTAAATAATAAAGTATTAATTTATTTTATTTATCTCTGTCATCTCACATCCTTTATTCTAAATACTTCATTACAAAAGAAGGACATGTTTGGGACCATTGTAGTCACTGCTGGACTATGAATGATGTCACAAAGAAATGACAAGCATTCTTTAATTCCTCTATAACTCAGATGTTATTTTTTTCATGCAAAAGAAAATAATTTTTACATGATGCTTGTATCATTTTGTCCTGTGTTGTCTTGCTTTTAACAAAATAAGTTTGGAGACATAAAAGTTCGGTCTTTTTCTTGAAAAATGTAGTCAAAGAGAAGATTTGTTAGAACTGTCATTTTTAAAAATGATCCCATAATTGTTTGATTTCCTTCCCAAGTAGTAATTTTGAAACTTCAGCTGTGGGGTGAGAGCACACCCGTGATACTAGTTTTGATGTTTTCCCTCAAATGAAGGAAAATCTTTGCACTGAATTCTTATGAAAATCCCATAACATTATAACATTATACAATAAATAAAAATAGCTATTTATAAAATCCTCATCTATTTAAAGTCACATATAACTATACTCTGACAGCTTATGTTTAAGCATTGTCTTCTTGCCTGTAAAAATATTCAGTCAATATGCAGAATGTTTTGAAGGATCAAGGCTAATATTAAAAATAAAAAGGAAACAAGTGAAGATGACTGATATTAATCTATGTTTTGTCTCCTCTGAAAATTAGAAATAAACATATGAATTTAAAGAATTTAGTAGATTTTAAAAACCATGACGCTAGCACTTTTCTTTCTTTTTCTTTTTTTTTGGAGTCAGAGTCTCACTCTGTCTCCCAGGCTGGAGTGCAATGGCATACTCACGACCACTGCAGCCTCCACCTGCTGGGCTCAGGAGATCCTTCTACCTCAGCCTTCCAAGTAGCTGGAGCTACAGGCGCACTACTGTGCCCTGCTAACATTTATTTTAATGGAAGATTATTTCCTAAAAATAAGACTATCCAAATATACCACTGCTGCAAAATCATGTGAAAATCAGTTCCCCCAAAATGATATAGCCAGATATTTTTCAAATGTAGGATAACTGCAAAAGCTCATTTACAGTTTATAATTATGACCCTATTTATAGAGTAAATATATCTAGGCACCCAGTTGTTTTTGCTACACATTTAGACATTATCGTCTCTATTTTCTTTTCTTTCCTTTTTTTTTTTTTTTTTTTGTTGAGATAGAGTCTCCTGTCATCCATGCTGGAGTGCAGTGGTGTAATCAAGGCTTACTGCAGCCTTCACTCCAGACTTAAGTGATCCTCAAGCCTCAACCTCCCAAGCAGTTAGGACTACAGGGGTACACCACCATGCCCAGCTAATTTTTTGATATTTGGTAGAGACTTGGTTGTGCTGTATTACCTAGGCTGGTCTCAAACTCTTGGCTTCAAGCAATCCTGCTGCCTCAACCTTACAAAGTGCTGAGATTATAGGTATGGGCCACTGCACCCGGCCAAGAAAATTTCTTGACTCATATAAAAATCACTGTCTCAGGTGCACCATATGTCATGTTTTCTTATTTATTGTGATATCCCAAATTTTTACTGGTTTTCTTAGTTGCTTCTGGGTAATTTATGTACATTTCCAGAAAATAGGGGGAAAAAGTACACATCCAAAACTGATATTAACTTTTTTTTGAAATTTATTTAGTTTCCTAAGGATTTAGCTAACAATCAGTTAAAGTTTAGTTACTGGTCAGGCTCGGTGACTCAGCCTGTAATTTCAGCACTTTGGGAGTCTGAGGCGAGTGAATTGCCTGTGCCTGTGGATTCGAGACCAGCCTGGGCAACTTGGTGAGACCTTGTCTCTACAATAAATCACAAATTAGCCGGGCATGGTAGCGCACGCCTGTAGTTCCAGCTACTTGGAAGGCTGAGGCGTAAGGATCACCAGAGCCCAGCATGTCGAGGCTGGGGTGACCGTGAGTGTGCCACTGCACTCCAATCTGGGCAACAGAGTGAGACTCCAACTCAAAAAAAGAAAAGAAAAGAAATTTAGTTACTTTAGTTACTGAAAAAATTTGGGTTAATGTAACGATGCTGCTTTGTGTATGTTTATTTTTCTCTGCATTCAAATTAATTTTGGTGGTTCCATTCAAAAAACATTTTGCAAATGACAGTAAACATTTTGCAAACAGGATATTATCCACACATCATGTGTTCTTTAGAAAGAACAAAATAAACATGGTTATTCAGTCACAATTATGTTTACTCAGTCAGAAACATCACCTGTCATCTTTTTAAGGAAAGTCCTGCTAGGGAGTCTGAGGGGGAGACGTCACAGGCAGTTTGTGGAATGCCAGCTTTCTCAGTAAGAGTTAGAATAACAAGGCCTTACTCTACTCCAAGTGTAATGTTTGTCTATATTACCTGGAGAATTGGATCTTACATTTTCCAAATAATAACTTTTAAGTGAAGCTTATAAAAATCCTTAAAGAGAGACAAAGTAGGCTTTTGGATTCAATGTTTATTGATATCAGTTTCAAATTTCAAATACTCATATTCTTGTAAATGTATTTTCACAATTGTTTGTTTCTTCCAAAGTCTCAACTCTTAAAGAGCATGAATGAATGATGAATAATATATGCAGTACTTATTCATGTTTATTAATAGATTAATAGATTAACAGAGATTTTTTTATAAACAGACCTAAACAGTTCAGCTTTTTTTTCTTCTCTAGGTTCAAAAAGCAAAGCATCATAGCATGTGCTACAATTAGATAACTAGGTAACAAAATTATTTTATTATTATTATTGGAAACAAACCAACAAGAAATCAAGATAAAGTGGATTTCATAATATTACCTTTTCCCTAATTGTGATAGAGGGCATTTCAGATAGGAATATATTGTTAGATTTAACATACTACATTTCTTTGCTTCTATACTCTTAAGTTATACATATCATTCAATGTCCTGCAATGACTAGGAAGAAATTACTAGGATTCTTTAATCATATGACTATTGGGAAAAAAAATTGTGAGGAACTTTTACAAGCAATATCAATTTCTAATCTTTTCTTAGAACTAAGCAAGCAAAATTGGCACAGAGTTTAGAATCTAACATACATATATATGAGAGGAAGCCCAATAAAACCTGTAATTATCTTCTGGAGGTCAAGATCATTTTAGTACACATAGAATTTGTCCCTCTGGATAAAATAGTCAACAAAAGTTTTTATCTGGAAATTTGGAGAAGGTTGTGTCATGATTTGTGGAGAAGAAATGTCCCAAGTTGTGGCAAAAAGATTACAGGTTGTTTCACTATGACAACACACCTGCTAACCCCGCACTGAGTGTTCAGCAGTTTTTGACTGGCATGACCTCTGTGCCCCACCCTTCCTATTCACCCAACCTCAACCCCAGCACCATTTGTTGTTGTTGTTTCCTGGGATGAAAAAGTCCTCAAAGGGAACATTTCACCAACCTATAAGAGGTGAAACAAGAAACAGCAGGAACTCTAAAAGTCATCAAAATTGACATGTTCGAAAACCGTAGAGTTTATCATCCTCAGTAATCTATCACAGAAACAACAAACTGAGTACCATATGTTCTCATTTATAAATGAACCTTAAACAATAATAATAATACTACAAGAAAGGGAAACTGCCAGGGAAGGGAGTAGGGGGAAACTGCCAGGGGAGGGAGGGGCACACCTCATCAACAAGGGTACCTGCATAGTAAACATTTGTCTACCCAACCCTGAATTGTACCCCACATCTTTAAAATAAAGGAAAAAAACTGTTTTGATCAGTGAAAAAAGCATCTCGATAGGTGTAGTGCATCAAACGGAAAGTACTTTGAAGGTGACTTAAGTTTACAAATATAATAATAAATACACAATTTTTATAAATAAATTCCTGATTTTTTGGGTCCCCCTTTTATATGTTTATAAACACACACACACACACACACACACACACACACACACACACACAACGCACTAATATAACAGTATATTTTGAAAACAAAATATTTTCCAAAATGTACTACAGTTACTAAAAAATTCAGTGATTCTTGTTTTAGATGTTCTTCTTAAGACACCGTCTACAATATTCTGTCTTATTAATATTGTGTCTATGTGAGGCCATTTTCCATAATCAAGACAAGTGAGGATTTTCTGAGAGAGAGGAAAAACTTCTAATGTTATAAAGTTATTAGAGCATGGCTTTGGTACCAAAATCTTGGTAGGATATTGTTGTGAGATGAATAGTTTCCTTCCAAAATTCCTGTCTACACAGAACCTCAGAATGTGACCTAATTTTGAAATATGGTGTTTGCAGACTTAATTGGTTAAAAGGTGGTCATACTGGATTAGAGTGGGACCCTATAGCCATTGACTAATGTCTTTATAAGTAGGGAAGATACACAGACATGCACAAGAAGTCATGTGATAACAGAAACAGAGATTGAAGTGATGCAATAAAAACCTAGGAACACCAAGTTTTCCAGCAACATTTGAAACAAGAAGGTAGGTAGGGGACAGATTCTCCCTCAGCACCTCCAGAAGCATCCAACCCTGCTGACACCTTGAATTCAGATTCTAGCTGCCTAAACAGTGATAGAATACATTCATGTTGTTTTAAGCCATCAAGTTTGTGGTGTTTACTACAGAAGCCTTTGGAAACTAGCATAGGACTCTAGAGACAATGTTATGAAGTGGAAAAGCAGCAGAAATATTTTAATACAGCACCTTTTTTACATATAAAGGGAATAGGTGCATGTCTTATATAAAATAATTTTACATGCTATCAGTGAAAAATGGAGTATGTCTATGCACTTATACATATGCATACACATGTGCATATACATATACAAGTAATACCTTTTCCAAAATGAAAAGTCATTTCTAATCTATTTAAGCACATTAGCCAAAAAAATCCAATGTCCATTAGGTTTTCTTATATTACCTCATTAGGAAAAAAATAGAATATGTACATTAGGAATCTTGACTTTTGGTATTACAAGTGTTTCTTAGTGATGTCTTGGCAACTGGGACCATAATTATTTTGTGTATGTCTTTAAACCTGTAAAAGAAAAAAGACTTGGACAAAGCAAGCTTCTAATATACTGTCTAACCACTAGCTATATGATCTCTTTACTAAACAAATATTCAAAGTTTCATTTCTGTGAGAACTCTGCATACTATTTTATGATGGGATAATATTTTTTAAATTACAAGAACATAATTCATTTCAATTTTCTAGGAAGAATTACCATAGTATTGCTTTATTGAATCTATACTTCAATTAATGTGACAAATATTTACTCATTATTTCATATATATTAGGCTCACTATCCCTGGTTACACAATATATTTAATATAAACAGTGACCTGGTGCAGGTGTTGATAAAATATTAAACATTAATGTATAATCCCATGTTAAGCACTACAGATACTTATGTAAAACACTATCATGAAATAATATATTTCAAGTTATCTATGATGTGATTACATAACTCTGTGATCATATAGCACATGATTATTTGACAATGTCTAGTAGTTTCTTCAGCTGTACATTCTTCAGAGGCATTTCTGTTTTTCATATTTCAGTTACAAAATCTTTGTGGTTTTTGCTGGCATTTAGACATTTTACTAAGGGTATTTATTAAAGGGTAGTTGTTTAAGACAATGCTAAATACTTCTAACCCATAGCTGGCTTGTAATCCAAGTCATTTACTTCAGAGGACGAGTAAAAAAGTACTGTTTCTTCATGGAGTCCATGTGATGTGCAAGAAAACGTCATATGAATAATCTCAAGTGTCTCTCCAAAACCTGTGGTGATTACCTGCATTCTTTGATCGGATGAGGGGCTAAGGCTGGTATAGATTAAAAAACTTTTGCTAAGGGCCAAAGCACCATGGTTTTGAGTACAGCATGTTATTATTTGTTACTAGGGAAATCCCACACGTCTACCTTGGTGTTATGCTTTTTCTTTAAAATTACTAAGTAAAAAGTATTAAAATAATCAATGAATATTTGGGGGCTCAATAAGTCAAATTTGATAACTCTCATGAAGCAATGCAGTGTCTAATTTCTTAAGCCTGGGTGAATGACAAAACTTGTATTGAAAATTCTGTTCCAGTTTTCTGACATCTGGCTTCTTAACATTTGCAGTTTAGCTCAGGGACTACACTACAAATGGAGGTGAAGAGGACTCTGCCGTGAGGATGGAGAACTGGGGAGAAAAGAAGTTAGGTTGGGAAGGCCATCACATCACCAAGGTTATACACCAAGGTTATATCTTTGCTTATTCCCTCTCCAAATGCTGGGCTATCACTTCTATCCCCTGAGACAGTTATTCCTAAAATGAGTTGACAAAGTGCTGAAGAAGACTCTTTCTGCAGCCCTCCAGATGACCTCAACTTTTTTTGGTGTTACTAACAATTTTCAAGAAACCCACTTAATCTTACTTTTTTTTTTAAACTTAGTCACAGTCCAACCTGGCTGGAGTCCTCTAAATCCAATTCCCACTATTCAGTGGAAATACGCTTACTTGAGTAGTCAAGGATGTGGTCTCAGTGACACTACCCATTTTCCTTAAAAATATAAAATAATCATTATAAATCATAATAGAAATTGAGGTGGCTATATTAATAAACTAATAAATATGAAACAGTTCAAGTTTTAATGGAAAAGTCTATAAGCAGAAAATATATATGTGCATATATATGCACACGCATTCATTATTGGAAGTTGGCAATGAATTCGTTTTTTCTGATAATTTTATTCATTGTTAACTTTTTAGTCACTGTACTGGTAGTAACATAATAAAAATACTTTAAATAGACTTAAAAATTGATTTAATGCCACTGAAGTATAGTCGTAGAAGTTGAAAAAAAGAACCTACTTTCTTTTTGTCTATTTAATGACCTAGGAAATTAAAGCATTCTAAAATTTCTTCTATTAGTATTGTTCACATGTCTAGAGCCTGAAATAAGTTGTCTTGGGTTTGAACAAAGCAAATCTGCCAGCTCCAAAACAAGTTTTAAAAAGCTGAACAATATATACATTGACAGTTTATCCAATGACTTCCTTTTTTTTATTATTTTTGTTGTTTAAGAAAAAATTGTAAATGGTTTGTTCGTTTGTTGACACAGGGACACTAGAGAGAAGAAAAAGGCTGATATTGGCATGTGTGAATAAAACCAGGGAGAAAAGCTTTGTTGAGTCCGAGATTGTTATTGAAATCTTCCATCCCATTGTCAGTGATATACTAGGGAAGTCACAAAAAGAAATAGGCCGAAACATTGCATTTCATGTCGTGTTCTTCTAAAGATAACTATGAGGAAGATTATGAAATCAGTTAAATCTTAACAATCGTGTTCAGCAGACATATTTTCTACCTTTTTGTGATTAAAACAAAGTATGCATCTGGTTGTAAGGAAATATATCCCTTTTCCTATATTTTTTATTTAAAAAATATTTTGCTTCTTTATTACAGAAATAGCAAATAAAAATAATTTTAACAACTAATATTAATAAAATAATGATTCAAAATATACTGACAGTGTCTCACCACAAAACGTCCACTAGTTTATTCAATTATGAGCATTTACATTTAAATTTGGAACTGTTACATGAAAATAATGTTATACATTAACAGTGCTTGCCACTTATTATTCCTTAGGTAACTGTTAATATGTAGGATATTAAAAATAGTTGAGAAGCTTTGTGCTGTTTACATTTTTACTATATTAAAAATATGTTCTTTTTATGACTTGTCTACTTATACAGGCTTTCTGGATTTGGGTATTTTAAATATCATAAATATGATGTAGGGAAATACATTCAATGCAAAACCTTCAGTTATAAAACATAATCATCTTGCCTTGTGTGATTTTATTCTGGGTGTACATATGCAGTTTAAATTTATACATGCATGCACATCACTTGAAATTGTTCTCCATTTTTAAGGGAAGATAATTTTCAAGCTCTTCAAGAAATAAATATGAATGTTCCTTTACCCAGCCCCCTGTTGCAAGATATGAAATCCTAGGAGAATTAAGGAAAGCAAATTTTGTATTAGTTTGTGGCTGTGGCATTTTAGAGCAGGCAAATTCTACTTGCAAATTGGAGCCCAGCTGCTGGTTTAAATCAGCTGAAAAAGAAATGGGAACATCTGATTGAAGTGTACATTTGATATAGGTGAATATCTTTCCAACAGGAATAACGTGAACTCAATTTATAGGGAGGACTAGTGTGATAAGTTAGGAGCAGTGTCTAGATCACAAGAACACATCAAAAAGGAAAAAATATAGATTATAAAACATTGAAGTATCAAAGAGATTATGCTCTGATAGACTGGGAAGCAATCTAAAAGGAATTTCTTTTTTGTGTTTGCTCATCATTCATGAGTTAAGTGAGGGAGGATTGAAGCTGAGATTCATTTATTTACCTATTGGCAATGAAGCCTGACTTTCATCAAATGATCCTCCCTGTTCTCACCTGGGAGGCATTCATATCTTTGTTTCTCATGACAACATAATGGCATGTTCTGTTTCAATGATCTCATATTTGTCAGAATTATCATGTTGCTCAGATTTCCAAGAATCTTCTGCTAACATGGATGCATTCAGGTTTTAGAAGTCACAGCCTATTTAAGAAGAGGGTCTGGGGTCAGTAGCTACAGAAAATCCAGTGGTAGTCACAAGCATATTAGAGTGGTCATCTCCACTGATAAATAATCTGAATATAAAATTATATTATATTTAGTTATGCACGTATTCGCGTATTTGTTGAACCCCTTTGTTATTAACAGTTGAATGCTGGGTAAGGTCAGAGGAGCTAATTGGGTGGGAATAAAACACGGTTATCTGAAACTTATGTTTCTTGAATTCTACCCGATTGTTGAGGAGACAAACAAATATTTTCCTGAATGCCAGGCTTTCTTTAGCAAAGGAATGAATTGACCTTTACGACTGAAATCCTGGAGTCTATTCCACACAGTTGCCTGGAGTGTCTCCAAGGGGAATAAGCCCCAGTAGCCTGTAGCAGTAAAGAGCTCATTAATGCATTCCATTGACTTTCCTTCCTTTCTGTTGTCTCTGTCTCTGATCCCTCAATCTAGACTTCTGGGATCAATTTCTCAATAAATTACCTAGTCCCTTTTTCAGGATATGCTTCCTGGGATACCCAGACTAAGACAAATACAGCACTCCATCATGATTATACCTCAAGGTATTTATCCCTTTCCTGTCAAATGACTTCCATGTTGTTTCCACTGTTTATTCCTATGAAAATTCCTCTACATGTCTCCTGATTTGCAACATATGCATACAAATAAAGTCCTGAATATACACTTAACAATTAATGGTCATTGTTTCTCCTAGGTAAGATAGAGGGCTTGACTTTTTAAGAAAATAGTTTTTTTTTTTTTTAATTTATTTTAAAGATGTTTTCTTATGTGGGTTTTAAAAAATGTACTTGTATTTTTGATTAGAATTTCATATATATAGCTAGATAGAGTTATATGTAAATATATAAAACAAAGAATATATAGGTAAATTACAAAATTGAATTCAGAATTGAAAGCTAGGTAACTTCCTGATTTTTGTTTTAATTTTTGGTCATACAATAGTCAGTAAAGTATAGTGCTCACTCTAAGAAAAGATTGCCTCATTCAAATGCTGTATCAGAACCCTGCTGATTATCTAACCAGTGGCAACTCACTTAAATTGTCACTGCCTCAGTTTTTCCAAATGTAAAAAGAGTTAGTAATAACTTATGCATTTGTTATGGAAAATGAATTATACATTCATTTATATATAAATTGTATATATTTATTGGAAATAAATCATCTCTAAATAATATATATCACTAAAAATTTTGCCTAGCCTATAATTAGAGTTGCATGAGTTTGCTATTAGTGTGTGATTGATTTCAACTCCAATATATTGAAAACTTAATTGACAGATACAGAGATCCTTTCAAGATACCATTGAATAGGAATGATAAGATGGACAGCCAATTCCTTTAACACACACAAGGACATATGTGATTAATGCAAGGATAATGATACAAAAGAAAATGCTATAGATGTGATGGGAAGAGTACTTCTGACAGGCAGATTAGCAAACATTTTATTGATGATGTAGAATCTAATTTGTCTTTGTGAAAGAAATATCAATCAGTACATAATGAAGGAAAATGTCTTGAAAACAGATACATCTCTAAAGGAAACTACTGCTAACTCATTTATAAATTATTTTAAATATTGACCTTGTCTAGATACTATCATACTTGAATAATGTAGTCTTCTTATTGTTAGGGTATAATCTCCAAATCTTATTTTTTAATCTTTTAATTAAATGAAGTTATATTTTCTTGGTGATGTAATAATGAATACTTTAAACTTTTTTGTATATATTGTTGGTTGTATCATGCCTATATTATATGTTATGTACTGTTCAATTTAGGACACACAATGATATATAAATAAGAGCCGAATAGAAAAAAAGAGATTTGTCAATTTTTCACACATATATTATTCTCATTTAAGAGAATTAAGAATAGACTCTTTGAGCCCGGCTAAAACTAGTTTTAATTTATCATTAGTGACCTGACTAGAAATAAACTTGGAAAGTTAGAACTAATGGGAACTTTGGCACTCAAGTGTAGTAGGACAACACCAGGTTTGTGTATCTGTGTGAGAAACATATCCTACAAAGAGAGAAGCACTAATTCCATCCACTTCACATTGGATTATGGGTCATGTTGACTCTGTCTTCTGGTATAGATTTAAAGTCTTTATAGGTGAGATCATTTGACACATATGTAATAATTTTAATTAGACTTTTTTATGTGTCATGTATCATACCAGGGTTATGGGATAAAGAGGTGAACCAGACAGAATTAATACTGACCATCTTATATTTGATTGTTTGAATAATTTTGGTCAAATATTTCCAGAAAGTAGGAAAAACCCACTGTTTGTGTCATGAAGACATAAGTCTCTAATATAGCTGCTGCCATCCTACCTGGCCTTTCTTAATAAACAAGAAAGATAGATGGGGCAGTGGAGCAGAGAGAGAGAAAGCATACACGTGTGTACAGTGGATCTTTTTATTATAACAACTGACAATGCCTTTTTGCATTATATGCTCTGAGCAGATTTCTTTTGGGAGGCCATATATTTTTGCCAGAATGTAAAGAATAAACATTTATCTGATATTTTTCTTTGCGTTATGACTAGCATGGCTTGTACAATCAAGGCTTTCTTTTCTTTCCTTTCCTTCCTTCCTTCCTTCCTCTCTCCCTTCCTTCCTTCCTTCCTTCCTTCCTTCTTTCTTTCTTTCTTTCTTTCTTTTTTTTTCTTTCTTTTTCTCTCTTTCTCGCTTTCTCCCTTTCTCCCTTTCTCCCTTTCTCTCTTTCTTTCTTTCTTTCTTTCTTTGATCAATGCAGTAGACTCATGCCCTGTACCAGAAATTTCAAACTGGAAATTGAATGTGATTTTTCTTATCTTCCCTTCCTGTCCACAGGCATACTGACTCCAATATATCAGCACTCTCTTTTCCTATAGTTTCAGAAAAAAATCGGGTCTTGTGTTCTATTGGCAGAGTAGTATTAAAATACAGATTTTGATACATATCCAGTCAATTTTTTTTCTTTTGCTTTATACTGACTATATGTGCAATTCATAAAAGAATGATTACCAGATTGGTGGATGGCCCAGGAAAGAAGTCATGAAACAATACAAAATAAAATGAAAAACTTTAAATAAATTTTTATTTCAGGAAAAGTAAATTATTTCTAAAATTTCATTTATACAGTTACATATTAATTATGGCTTAGATATCAATTTGCTAAGATATTCCAAAAATGTGGCACAGCTTAGTGAGAAACTATTGATTTAAAAAGATCCAAGCTTAAAATACTTGTCAATATGACTCTACATCAGTTTTTCAACTTCTATAACTGTTTCCAGGCATTTTACATTTTTACCAAAATATACTACTTGCCATTTTTTAAACATTTCACGTGTCTTCTGCTTTTATACCTGTGTTAATGTTCTTCTCTAGGGGTTTAACCCCAACACAACCTATTGATGAGACAAAGGTGAGTTCATCGCTGTTCACAACAAAGGAGTGTCTTAGGTGCAGAAGATAAGATCTGAATTTATTGAGATTTGGATATTTGCTGTAAGGTTCATCTTTCAAAGCAGGAACTTGATGAGGATTGGGTATGAATCATGATAAAATCATATGGAATTTGTGGAGACATTAAAGCTGGAATTTTTATGTAAGTAGTTCATAAATTTTAGGGTACGAACTGTGTACTGATGTTTTCCTTTGAAAAGTTGTTGGGTCTTTCAGGAAGTTCAGCAATCAAACCAGTTGCTTGGGCAGAGCAGTCCTAAGAAGAGTGAATAAATGCTAATGAAGACAGAAAAATAGCAAAGTTATGTTGAAATAGACAGTAGGAATGATTTAGGTTGTCAATGTCCAGGTCAAGCAAAGGGACCAAAATCCCCTTAAGGAATGTTATCATACAAAAGGCCAACTTCTGTTCTCAGATGTTTATAAGCTATTAAGTAATTAATTTATCAATGATTAAGCAATTTATTTACACAGAGCCGAGTAAGTTTAAGACTAAAAATAACAGAGAAGTTAAAGAGTTCCCAGAAGTAACAAGAATGTTGTTTCCCCTTGTTCATTCCCTAGCCCATGAACAAGATAATGGATGTATTCACCATCTGTGATATGTTAGCAAGTTGCTTTACTTGATTTTGCCATTGTAAAGCAATAATACCTTGTAGGCAGAACTCTTAGTACCAGTTTTGCAAAATAAAGTAGTACTTCAGCAGAAAAAAAAAACTGTTTTGGCAAGTGCTCCTTGAACACCAATTAATTAAATAATTTTCTTGAACTTACCATCACAATTAAAATTCCATGTTTTTGCATTTAAAAAAAATCCTGAATCAAGAGTTCACAGTTCAAAACAAATCTTTATCTATGCAAGGTATAGAATCTCATTTGAATAGTTCCCCAAGGTTTTGGGATTCAAGGATATATATCTATATATCTTCAGATTTCTTATTTTTTTTTACTTATTTTGGGGGGAAGGAAGAAATAAGAAGATCACGAAGCAACTCCCTTCTCTTTGCTCCCATTTGTTACTGAAAAATAGTGCTTCAACTACTAGGCAGCAATAGTAATAGATACTAGATAGTAAAGATGTGAGAATAGAGAGTGAGAATATGGTCCTTTCATTATCATGTTGCCTCCTCTGCTTCAAAGAATACTAGAGCTTACTTCTTCAGAATGCTTATGAAAGCAGAGTTATCAAGGTGGCCTTAGGCAAAATGGTGAAGCTGAGAACAATGGCCTTGAGTGATCTGCTTTCTCTTGCTTAACAACTTCACCTCCCTCAGGAAGTCACTTTTGTTCCTTTTCAGAATTGCAATTCCCTCATAACAAAACCTCCTTGCAAGAAAGGATTTGATCTCAGTCATTTACAGCAAAGAATAAATATAAATCAATGAGATACCTCTCCAAAGTTCTTGCATTTTTTAACTTCCAGTGATATGTGGAATAAAATACCATTGTCCTCGTTAAAGGAATTGCAGGCATCAGCTTTGCAGATGAGGACATATTTTGTAGGAGAGATCTGTCTTTAGTGCATAAAATCAGGCCACGTGCATTGGGTTTCACTGCTGTCGTTGTGTTGTCAACACAGCCTTTGGTGCATAAATCTAGAAATAGTAATTTGAATTACCTTAATTATCAGGAACATTTAAAATAAATTCCATTTTTTTTTTTTGAGTTGAAATCTCACTCTGTCGCCCAGACTGGAGTGCAGTGGCCGCTCCCGGCCACCGCAGCCTTGACCTGCTGGGCTCCGGCGATCCTTCCACCTCAGCCTTCTGAGTAGGCGGAATTACAGGCGTGCGCTGCCACGCCCGGCTAATTTTTTTGATTTATTGTAGAGATGAGGTCTCGCCAAGTTGCCCAGGTGGGTCTCGAACCCGCGGGCTCAGGCAATCCACTCACCTCCATCTTTAAATAGATAACTGTGACTGGGTGTGGTGCCTCACGCCTGTAATCCCAGCATTTTGAGAGGCCAAGGTGAGAAGATTGATTGAGCCCAGGAGTTAAGACTAGCCTAAGCAACATAGTGAGACTTCAGCTCTACTAAAAAATTTAAAAATTAGCCTGGTCTGGTGGTATGAGCATGTACTTCTGGTCACTCGGGAGGCTGAGATGGGAGTGTCACTTGATCCTAGGAGGTCGAGGTGGTACTGAGCAGAAATCACACTACTGCAATCCAGCCTGGACTACAGAGCGTGATCCTGCCTTAAAAACAAACGAAAAAGTTGATTGCACCCGATTCAGTCTTTGAATTGCACATTATAGGATATGGGATCCGCCGGGCTCGGTGGCTCAGCCTATAATCCCGCACTTTGGGAGGCCGAGGTGAGTGGATTGCCTGAGCCCGCGGGTTTGAGACCCGGCCAGGCAACTCGGCGAGACCTCATCTCCACAATAAATCAAAAAATGAGCCGGGCGTGGTAGCGCGCGCCTGTAGTTCCGGCTACTCGGAAGGCGGAGGCGGAAGGATCGCCGGAGCCCAGCAGGTCGAGGCTGCAGTGGCCGGGAGCGTGTCACTGCACTCCAGTCAGGGCAACAGGGTGAGACTCCCAACTCAAAAAAAAAAAAAAAAAGAATATGGGATCCTGAGACATCCTGGGTAGTACATGGAGAGGTCATTTAATAGCAAAACATGTAGATATAATGGTGCATATGATGGCAATGATAATAACTGAAAGCAGTAGTAAAGTAAGAGCAGTGCTATCTTTCAAAAAGGATTTGGTGCATTAAGGTCATTAGTAGTAGATGTAACTATTAAATAAACAGAAAAATGGAACCACACAAAAGCAAAGATTGATTCCTAATGTACAATATTAGGTCACTTGTACTTAGGGAAACAATACAAAGTACTTTGGCCTCTAAGGTAAGTACAGGGAAGAAAAAGTTATTTTTATTAACAAATAGCATTTAGTAGCTTATGGTTTTAAGTAATAAAAAATTAACCAGAATAATTGAGAATACTTGGCAACTTTTTAAAAACCTGCTTTAAAATTTAACTTTTTTTGTACATAACCCAAATTGGTTTCTATTGCCAAATCAGTAGTTGGAGTACAGTGTATTTTGTTTATTTTATTTTTCTAACCTACTGAGCACGGGTCAGGAACTATAAACTGATGAATAAAGCATACAGATAGATAGATGATGACTAGATAGATAGATACACAGATACATAGATGATAGATACATAGGTAGGTAGATAGATTATAGATAAATAGACAAGATATTTAGGTAAAGGAAAAGAATGACTAGAGAAAATAAGTTGGCAAAATTTTTAAGTCAATATTCTATTTGGCAAATAAAAATAATCCTTACAGGAAAGGAAGCAGGGTGTGATTTCAGCACCCAGGTATTTCTTGATGCTTTCTGTGTGCTGATGCCATATGGTCTTACCCGGTGACTCCTTAGATCTATTTGTGATGTGTTCACCTTCACTGAGATGTAATACTTTCTCCCACATTCTGCTTTATTCTTGTGTTATACACATCAGTACAAATAATGAAGCATTTATATGTATACGTGTCACACATAGGGACAGAGAGAGAGAGAGAGGAAGAGAGAGAGAGAATGAGAATTGGAATGCTAAAAATATAAGGAAGTATGCTGTTTGTCTGAAACTAGGTAATTATCTTGCTAGTTTTTTTTTTCCTTTGTCCATTATATATGACCTACTTTGAGCTGAAGACTTGTTCAGCAACTTATTTTCAAAATGCACTATATCAAAGTAACCATATATACAAAGAATATAGCTTACAAAAACATAATAATTGTACTATATAATATAGGAAAAAGTGAAAAAATATCTTACAAGACAATATAGCTATAACTTATGTCATAATTAGATTTAAATGATACTGGATTACTTTCTTCAATTGTCTGCCTTTTTATGAAACTTCATCTAAAAAGTCTTTTCTCTTTCAAAATGCATTATTCTTAGAGTCATCATTACTTTACTGACAAAATTAAACACCATTCATACTTACCCTTTAATTGTTCCATAAACATTAATTTTATCTCTTTAATAAAGACTTGAATGTTCAGGGGCACCAACTTTGTATACACTTCAAAAACTTTAAGTAAGGTACTCATGGAGTGCTTTTAAGTGTGGAGTAAATACTAAATTCTTAATAAATATGTCAATTATTATATGATAAATAATTTTAAAAAGGAAGGAAGGAAAAGAAAAAGAAAAAATAAGGAGAAGGAAAGGGACCAAATAAAGAAGAAAGAGAGAGAAAGACAGAGAGAGAGAAAGAAGGAAGATTCACTCGACTAGCCTAAAAAAAAAGAAAAGTCATTTATTTAATTTAAAGTGAAAGCCAAACGTATTTTATGGTCTAGCTATTATTCAAAGCTTTTCAAAGCATCCTAATAAAAAAGTAATTCAGAACAAACAAAGATATTTGTTAGTATGAAATATATATGTTTATATTTGATGTATAAATATATGTCATGACTTTATATGCAATGTTATGAAGATGCTGAAATTTATTTCTAAATTTATAGTTGATAAAATATTAGCACCTAAACATTTTGTTCGGATTTTTGTTACTGAATTAGTATTAGTCAATCAATGGTGACTTAAAATATATACTTGTCCAAAAACAACAAAGTAAATACATATATTTACTAAAAATTTTGTGAATTCATTGCTGTATCTCCCACCTACATTTTGTTGATTTTTCCCATTAAAGTATATATGGAAGCCCACAATTTTTCACCTTTTCACCACTCTCACTTTTTTTTTTTTTTTTGAGTCAGAGTCTCATTCTGTCGCCCAGGTTGGAAATGAGTGCAATGCTCACATCCACCTCAACCTCAATCTGCTGGGTTCAGGCAATTCTTCCACTTCAGCCTTCAAAGTAGCTTAAACTACAGGTGTGGGCCACCGTGCCCTGCTAATTTTTTTTTTTTTAATTTATTGTAGAGATGAAGTCTCACCATGTTGCTCAGGCTGGTCTCGAACCTCTGAGCTCAGGCAATCCACTCGCCTTAGCCTCCCAAAATGCTAGGATTATAGGTGTGAGCCACCATGCCCACCCATCACACTCCCACTTTGACATCAATATTTTCTGCCTCTCTTCTGTTACCTTCTTGATCTATCCATACTCCTAACAAAATCCACCTAGGGCAATATATGTCTTCACTTATTATCTCCTCAGGGACATCAAATAATCTCACCTTTTTTTTTTTTTTGGTTGTTGTTTTTTACATTTTTGGATCTATCTACTCTCTTTACAGGCTTGTTCACATTGGCATGTGAAGATGTTGTAATTCCGAAGATTTAGAAAACTTTTTTTTGAATCCGCTCCATACATCAGCCACTGCCACTTTTCTTCAATTGAGAAACAGACCCAATAAGATATGTATATGGAAAGGTTTATTTTAAGAAACTGGCTCACATGATTGTGGAAACTTGGAGTCCAAAGTCTTATGGTAAATGTTACAGAATGGAAACTAGGGATAGAGTTTTGTTTGAGTCCACAAGCAGTCCGCTGAAGAATGCCCTCTGGCTCAGGAAAGGTCAGTCTTTTTTGTGTTACATCTTTTTTTTTTTTTTTTTTTTTTTGAGTTGGAGTTTCACTCAGTCGCCCAGACTGGAGTGCAGTGGCCGCTCCCGGTCACCACAGCCTCGACCTGCTGGGCTCCGGCGATCCTTCCGCCTCAGCCTTCCGAGTAGCCGGAACTACAGGCGTGCGCTACCACGCCCAGCTAATTTTTTTATTTATTGTAGAGATGAGGTCTCGCCAAATTGCCCAGGCGGGTCTCGAACCCGCAGGCTCAGGCAATCCACTCACCTCAGCCTCCCAAAGGCGCGGGATTACAGGCTGAGCCACCGAGCCCGGCTTGTGTTACATCTTTAATTGACTGAATGACCTACTCAAAGTCCACCTATAAATGTAAATTTCATCTAGAAACATTCTCACAAAAATATTCAGAATGTTTGACTAAATGTCTGGAGACTGTGGCTCAGTCAAGTTGACACAAAAAAATTATCCATCAAGGTCAGAACGTGGTGGCCCATGCCTGCAATCCCAGCACTTTGGGATACCGAGGTGAGAGGATTGCTTGAGCACAAGAGTAGGCAACATAGCAAGATTTCGGCAGAAGGATCACCAGAACCCAAGAGGTCGAGGCAGTGGTAAGCTATGATTGTGCCACTTCACTACAGCCTGGGTAATAGAAACTCCAATTAAAAAAAAAAAACAGAAAAAAGATAGTAAACCATCACAAGTTCTACTCTTTGTCAACTTGGTACCCCTCCCCATGTCTTCAAACCCTACTTAATCTCCAAATAAAGACTATAACAAGACTGTACTTCCATCGAACATGATAACAACAGTTCTGCAGTCAGCTGAAATGCACCAATCCTTTCCCTGGAGATATTGTAAAGTCCTTGAATAATATTTACTCTTCTTTCTGATATGCTGTAACTTAAACACTATGATATTGAGTCAATACATCTGTTAAATGCTAAAGCAGTAAGAGAGAAGTCAACAAAGATATTTGATCTATAGAAATTAGATAAACATTCAAAGAAAATAAAGATATACTCATAGCAAATACAGTTCTTGTTTCTATAGCCGAGCACATGATCTAGTTAGTATTTCTAACTACCTTCTTTTACTACCTGCTCTAAATTTTCTTTGCCCTCAGCAAGCACATCAACTGGTGATGTTTCTTTATCTGGCAGGATAACCCGAACTTTCATTCCTGGAATGAGGGTTATTAGTAGTCATGCCTGAATCTGGTTGTTGTAGTTTTCCACTGACTAAATCGCAGGGAATAGTGATACTAAAAGATGTCCCAAAGAAGTTCTGGTATTCCAGACATACTCTTCCTTACTTACATTGTGTAGTAGCACCCAAATCCCTCCTTGTTGGTCAGGATCAATCAACTAGCAGAGTTGTTCCTTTTTTTTGCCTGTTGACTTAGAGACATGAAGAACCCAAAGCCACTGGGTGACAGTCTTAAATTCCAGGTCAATGGAATTGTTGTGTCTTCTGTTGGAAGCATTCTATCCTTTGGAACAAAGACCTCTAGGCCAGGAGAACATACAGTCTCTGGGACAAAAAACCTAACCTTGGCATCCTGTTTAATGTTGTTCATACGTATTCCAGAAATTCTAATACCTCTTACACACTCTGATTTGTCTTTCTCTATAACACTGAATCTCATGATATAGTACATAGTCTATACAATATATAATATAATATATAGTCTATTCACTTATCATGTGTTTTGTTTAAATTACTTAAGACCAGACATCTTTTTCCATTTTGTTTCTGGTGGACAGTATATTCCTGCACATAGCATATGGTCAACTTATTATTTGAATGAATAAATTAGTCAGCAGTAAAATAAATGTATGTTTCCATTGTTCTGCTTTAATCCACCATTATTTCTGGCCTTGACCTCTTCGAACCTTACGTCCTTTTTACAATGTAAACTACTTGACTGAGTTTCCCATTTACAACTTCCTTTTCTGTTGCCACTATTCACTCAGTATATTCTTTCCCCACTGGATCAGAAGCTCCATAAAGTCAGAGATTTGGGGCTTCACTTTTATCACTGATATATACCCTACTACCTAGAACCATGTTTGATGCATTAAGAAACACTCAAAGATATTCTTCCTCTAAGTAAACTTCCAATTTTTCTCTCTGTCTCCAAAAAATAATTTTTAATCAGTGCATACTTTTTCTCTTTTGCCGAAAGAAATAAGACTTTATATTTACACGGAACACAGTGCAGCAGTCAGAACATGGGATTGGTAAGTAAAATGTTTTTAAAAGTTAAATAGAGGATAAAGCAACCTTTATGAAGGTTAGGGGACACAGGTCAGAGAAGCTGTCACCAAGAAAATCAGGCTGTCTTTCTAAAGCAGGAAGTTCTAAAAATCTCTCCCAGCAATGGCTAAAAATCCATGATTGTCTCATTCAAAGCCCCTGTCTATCTCAACAACCTCTGGAAAGCTCTACCTTTCAATCTGCATCATTGAATGGGTGATTCTCAAGAAAAATCTCCCGGTAGCTGTTTGGGCCTCATATGTACCCATGCTAATTTACAACAGCATCTGGGAAATGACCTCTCTTTTGTCCCAGAATCTTTTTAAAAATGGACTATCATTGGCAAATTCTAACCTGTCATCTAAGGGAGGAAAGGGATCCTGGGTAATTTGGATTTCCCTCTCCAATGCAGATTAAATCTCAGAAGTGGGTGACAGTGACACTAATCTGAAAACAAACAACCAAGTACATGTACTTATCCAGGAAGTTAAGAGTCTTAGGGGGAAAAAAAAGAAAAATGTTTTCCCACTCATTTATTTTCCTTCATCGAATATTGTTGTTATTCTTTGTTTAGTTTTGTTTTATTATTGTCTTTCTATCTTATCCTATGCATAAATCTTGGATGAATCTAACTTAGATTTATCACCCACAAGGCATCTAACTCAATTATCGGGTCCCAGCTGTTGTATTAGGTGTACAGTATTTCTGTAACAAAACACATCTTCAAGGGAAGTGTTTGATTTATCTAAAGTACTAACCAGACTGTGTATCGTTCCCTGCTCTAAGCTTAGTTTTCTTTTTAAAAATCTCCCATCATATCAGAAGAAAAATGATCAGTCTTTCCTATGACACTACACACATTATCTTACAGAATGAAGAGATATTATTGCTGACATGATAATAAGTATTCTAAAGATATTAGGAAAAAAGTTAACTATAAACAACACAACAAAAGAAGCCTCGTACTGATTCCTACTTAGAATAATTAATTTAGATTAAACAAATACCTACTGAATTGCTTTTTCACCTTCTCCCTTCTGAGCACAATATTTATCTCATTTTACATTATTTTATGTTTTCCTCTCTATGTAATCCATCTATATATTGATTAGTTTATAGTTAGATGCTGAGAGGCCTAGTGAAAAATGAAGGAATTATAAAATAAATATTAACAGGCAGTTAAGAATCTTTGTAAACGGTTTGGTGTCCCTAGAAATTCATACCCATATTTTACAGTTGCCAAGAACTATTGTCATGAGATCAAAATCAGCATGACCCTCAATGTTCATAGCTATCCAAACAGTTATAAAATGCATTATACATTTCAGTAAAGGTGAACATTTATCATGTGTGCCCTTGCAGTGTCTTTAAGTTGCCTGCATTAAAAATTAAAGTATTTCTGATTAGAAACTTCTCCACTGGTATTCGCTAATCAAGTACACATTTCTGAATGGAGGCAAAATGATTACCATGTTTTTGTCCTTGTCCCAATTTAAGGCAATGCCTCTGTATGCCACTGGCAATGACAACTCAATAAAATTTTGCTGTCCAGTTGCCAGCAAAAAAAAAAAAAAATGATTCTATATTGTGACAAATATAATAAGCTACTTCTTAAATACTTTTAGACTGAGTTTACATGACATGCAAAGAATGAACGGCATGTGATCTCATATTGAGACAAATGAAATTTTCTCTCTCTTAATCTTTATTTGCATTAGTGTACATAATTCAATGGTCCATTAAAATTATTTTAGGGCAATCCCTTCGGGTCCCCTCCCACTGTGGGAGCTTTACTGTCCTCTTAATAAATCAACTCTGCTTTCTAGAATAAATAAATTAATAATGAATTAAATACATTTTTATTTTATTTATAAATCAAATATACCTGTCTATGAGTTGCAATTCTGCTAAAAACCTCATCAGTGTGAACCAATAGCTTGACCAATTGTTGCTTTCATCTCTTCAGGATGAAGCAACCACCTAGCCTATGAAAAACTTGTTATTCTAGAGATGTCTTCAGTTATTTTTCATGCTGCTTGGAGTATTTATTGGTGGATCCAATTTTACTTTTGTTTGCCTGCTTACTCTTATTTCCACAGAAAATTAAAGTATATTTACATTTTGGCTATATAAATCACTGTATGATTCTTTCTGTGTGTCCCAGTGGGATTGTGTACAACAGTGTGCTTATAAATCAAAGCACACTGGTGTACACAACACAAAAACACTGACATGTATACACAGTGGTAAAATATAATAGTCAGATATCTTTATTAAAACAAAGTTTTAGCAGGACATTTGTTGAAAACTTAATTTGTTCATTTTGTAAAAATGTACGATTTCCTTCGGTGATTAATAGCACACATTCAGTCTCAGATGGACTAATGATTGATGTTTAATGTCAAAAATAGTTGGGCACAGACCTTTCTGCGTGTCACTGGCTGTGACTGTGATATGAAATGATAGTGCTCTAACAGGGAAGAAAACATGTCTCTTTGATTAAAGCTCCCACTGTTTACATGCAGGGCACCATGTACTGGTAAGGGGGGACAAGCTGTCAATATCAAACAGTTTCTGATAATACGCTTTCAGGCATAAAGGTGACAATGTTCTGTAACCTTAATTCATGTCATTGTTTATGAGCTTATGTTCACACCATTCATGGGAAATAACTAAGGGTGCTAATATTATACAAACTGCACAAATTAAACTGCCATAGCTGCTTGCCTTCTTGACAGTGCCGAATAATATTAGGGAAAGGTGTGATGCTTTGGAACTTACTCAAGTGACCTTTCCAGGTGTGTAAATTCCAGGTTTGCCTACTGTAATTATATTTGATGGGTGAACAGATATTACACATGCAAGAATTGAATGCAAATAGGGCCAATGCAGACTTTATACAAAAAAAAAGTCTAGTCTCTATAGCATATAATTTACAGAAAAAAAAGTTTAAGTTTCCAGGCTAAAACCATATAAAAAGGAACAAATTACTAGGAGAAGCAGGACAAGAAAAGACATAATAGGAGATAATGCTTGCCTATTCATTGGAACATGAAACTATTATAATATTATAGGTAGCACAACACATATTAAACACTAAATATTTACTAAAGGTGTTATAGCATTGGTACTATATCACTGTGACACATTAAAATTATCTGTTAAGTTTTTTCTTTTATTCTTTCCTTCAATTTTTTTGTTGTTGTTGTTGACAAGTTATATTTTTTCCTACCTGGGGCTTTGGTCTGATGGGATTGGCACATTCTTTTTTCTGTTTGGGAAGATGCTTCTAAGGGACCTCTTATTTATAAGCCTAACTTTGACTCTTGACTTTTCTAAGTGGGTAGAGATTGAAGATGTTTACTTAGCACATTACTCATAGGAGAGGAAAAGAAGATTTTTTTTTAAATGACACGCTGTCATTTGACTTTAAAATAATAATTGGCAGCTATGATTGCCTTCATTTAACAAGGAGAAACAAACAATGAACAAACAAAACCATAATACAACAAAATCCGAAGGCTTGTTTAATCTCTTCAGATAAAATTTGTAGTACTAGGAATGCCCAACTAAACCAAAATATCAGATTGTTTTAGGTCTTGAGTACTAGGAAACATAATTGAGGCGAATGACAATTATAGTTAGGATTATTTATAGGCTTGTATAAAACATAGGAAGGGGAAAGCATGTTGCAACTGTGTTTTCCAACACAGTTTGGGCATAGGTAACAATGTTCCCATTTTCAACAGGGAAACTGGAAGCTCGTCAGGTTGTCCTGGCATAAACACGGTGACAGCACTGTGAAGCCTACACCAATGTCGACATAGTCAAGCAGGGTGCTGCTCTGTTGAGGTTAGAAGAACCAGAAGAAACAACAACATTGAAATACAAACCTTCTTAGGTCTGCAAACACATTTTATTACAAATGAAAAAATCTTACTGATTGGAAACATCAGAGATGAGACTGCTAGAAATCTGGAAGATCAAAAAAATAGAAGTTTCTTATATTATAGGCATCTTAAGATATCTGAAACACACACACACACACACACACACACACACACACACACACACACACACACACACACAAATAATGCATTCCTGAAGTATCACCTGAGATATCTCACTATCATTCCTGAGATAGTGCACTTTACACCATTAACTCTTAGAACATGATTACTTTGAAAGTGGGAGAAATAATACAGAGGCAAAATTATCACACCAAAGTTTGAGATTTAAATAAAATACAATGTACCTTTTCTTTTAACTTCATTATTTAAAAAAAATCATTAAATCTTTTGCACAATGTAATTCAATGGAATATCCTTTCACTCTGAAATGTGAAGGTCAGTATCTTCAGGGAACACTTTTTGTTCTCCATTTTAGCACACTCCATCCATACACAATTTACATGTATCATTTATATTTGAATATGGTAATAAGGGAGATGTGTGTGCATGTAAAAACAGACCAACTCATACGTACTGAAATAATCATACATTTTTTTAAAAAGTCCTTTGAAAATTTCTCAAAAAACAGAGTTTATGAAAGTATTACTCAATTAACTCAATATTATTATGAAAAGCACAGCAAAAACACTAAACAAATTTAAATTCTGAATTAGAAAAAATTTTGAGGGATCAGTTACCCATTCCCTGGCATATTGTTTGTTATGTAGTTAATGAATAACTACCCGTTTAATTATATATGTCAGGAACAAAAATCAGATGAGCTGACTTTCACTTTCTTTATATTTTTATTCTGTTAACCTCTATTTTTTTGTTTTTGCCAGAAAGAAATAAAAACTTGGATGGACATTGTTCTATAAAGGTTGGCAAGATGTTCTCATTTCGCATAGTAAGCAATAAATGAAGCTGGCATATAATATAAAAATAAGCAAACAGCGAATTTTCATTGTGTGGGCATCTGAACCGTTTTTTGAACTGGTCTACATTATAATATGGTTATTCATAAGGTGATATATCATATTTTATATATATATAATTCATATATTATTGATAAAGTAATATATCAAAAGTTATACAAGTACAACATTTTTTTGACAT
Source organism: Cephalopachus bancanus (assembly GCA_027257055.1). Classification (NCBI taxonomy): domain Eukaryota; kingdom Metazoa; phylum Chordata; class Mammalia; order Primates; family Tarsiidae; genus Cephalopachus; species Cephalopachus bancanus. The sequence continues at coordinate 3,663,731 of JAPVLO010000074.1, forward strand.
AACCAACCTAAAGCCATCGGCAAAATGAATAATTTAAATAGGAATTTGACACTTGTAGAATAAAATAACCCAAGGGCTGACACGGGGGCTGAGCAAATGTGTTAGGCCAGCAAATTCCCTCTCAGCTTCAGTGCCACATTATCAGAAAGATCACAGCTGTTAGTTCTCAGGAGGAGCACTTTGGGATTATAAATAATCCTACCATTTTGGAGCTGATCTCTCAAACACATAGATTCTTAGAAAGAGTAGCATGTGGCAAATTAGAACTACATGCGTGAGTGTGTGTTTGTGAAAAAATATGCTGACATTGTCTAGGATTATTTTACTTCTCATATGTTCTGAACTTTAATGCATACATTAATTTCATAAGCTCATATTATTACCTATATTGTTAAAACGTTTCACATATCTTTACATTATTCGGTGAAATCATTTTCCAGTATTTAGTTGACGAATAATCCTATAGAAGAGGCCGCTTATATATTATATACCATGTTCAGCACATAGCTCTCTACTATATCAATATTCATAAATTGCAGTTGAAAGTAACAATCTCATCAACATGGGATGTGATATGTCAGAAAAATGTTGTACTAGTATAATTTTTGATATATTACTTTATGAATAATATATGAATATACAATATGATATATCACCTTATGAATAACCATACTATAATGTAGACCAATTCAAAACACTGTTCAATCAGAAGTCCACACACTGAATATTCATTGCTTATTTTTATATTATATGCTAGGGTTCATTTATTAAAGCACTTGGTATAATATATGATCTAAGGGGAAAAGTTATTTAAAGTGAATTTTTTTGAGTGATAGAGATGGTGTAAGTGGAGAAGAAATGAACAAGTAAAAAGTAAAGAGGGGGAAAAAAGCATAATACAAATGCCTGAAGATAGTATTAAGTATATTTTAAAATATTTTACTGATTCAATGGACCCATTTCCAGACTAGATTATCCTAGGGGGAAATGTAGCCAGATGCAGAAAGAACAGAAGGAAACATCATACAGAAAAAGGGAGAGAGGGAAAAACATAATAAGATAAAATAAAGAATGCTCAACTGTTAACTTAAACATCTTTTCAATCCGAATTTAATTATGTCAGATAGTTTAATTTGCTGCTCATGTATCCTTTGGTTTTCCTTACTTCTGCTTACTCCCTGTCGATTTCACTTTCTAAGCAGCTCTCAGCCTACAAAGATATGATTTAAAGTAAATCTGAGAAAGACATTCAAATTTCTGTCTCAGTTCTCCCAGTTTTTATTCAACTTGTTCTTGTATGAGGGAGGGTAAGATCAAGGGTCACTGCCCACAGGGGCACAACTTGAGTGAGAAGTCTTTGATGCTAGGCTTAGCTTGAACAAATGCTCAGCCAGGATGGTCTGACACAAAGTGGAAGAAATATGAATTGTAATCTGGGAGGAATACAAATAGGCAAATCAGGAAAGAGTTGTCAATTTGTAGAAAGCATAGCAAGGTTAGAAGCTGAATGAATACTGTATCTTATAGTACCTACAGTCTAGCTTTCCATGCTGCAAGCAGAATAATCTTTTAGAAATGCAAATTTCAGTTTACTTCCTCCATTAAAGAAAACTATATTGAATGCATCTCATTGTTCTTAGCATGTAGAGCATAGATTTTGTGTGTGTGTGTGTGTGTGTGTGTGTGTGTATAAAATTCCTAACAATATTGAGTATATCTTGCATGTATATTATTTTATTTTATGTTCTGCCACTTTTTTTTTGAGTTGGAGTCTCACTCGGTCGCCCAGACTGGAGTGCAGTGGCCGCTCCCGGCCACCGCAGCCTCGACCTGCTGGGTTCCTGCGATCCTTCCTCCTCAGCCTTCCGAGTAGCTGGAATTACAGATGTGCGCTACCACGCCAAGCTGATTTTTTGATTTATTGTAGAGATAAGGTCTCCCTGCCCAGGCGGGTCTCGAACCCGCGGGCTCAGGCAATCCACTTACCTCAGCCTCCCAAAGGCACGGGATTACAGGCTGAGCCACCGAGCCCAGCTGGTGTTCTGCCACTTTTAACCTTGGTCTCTCTTATAAACACATTCAGCTAGTCATGCCTCCTTTATGCACAAAGATTTTGCATATGCCAGTCCAGCTGCTTGGAAACTCTTCCTCATATTCTTTATCTGTTTAATTCCTGTAAAGGTTATATGTTTTTGTCTGCCCAGTAATTTATTTGACTGTAAGTTTCAGGTGGTGGGTATGTGGTCCAGACCTAGCAAAACTAAGTAACCCTATCAACTCATACTGCTTTTTTTTTCTTTTTTCCTGAAATGCCTTATGCCTTAAGACAGGGAAAGAATATTCCCTCAGTCTTTTATCAAAAAAGTTCTCTCTCTCTCTCTGTCTCTGTCTCTCACTCCTCCGTTCTCTTCTCTCTCCCTCTGAATTATAGGTCTGAGAAATATGTCTAGAAAATTATTGATAATTGTCTTTTCCACCATCTAAGAACTGGAAATTAAGCAAATACATAGAAAGAGCTAGAAGATAAGCGATGCAGAGAGTAAATACCAGTCTGAGGAAGAGAGTGATTATGTTCTGACAGCATAATTGGAGGAAGCCAGCCGTTGTACTAATATCTGAAGTCACAGACATACCTCCACTTTACTTTTCCAAGAGCTAATAAACCCTTTATACCTATAAACTTAGATTTCAGAAACTTCGACTAAAAAGTCACCAGTAATATTAAAATCGGTCTCCAAAAGTGGTTGTTACAAAGGATAGACCCTGTTATGTGAAACTGGCTGAGGCAAACACAAAGAGAAGCAACTTTTTAATTTGTGTTATAGAATAGCAAACCATTTTATTGAATTATTTCCTATTGAATCTCTTGGGAAAGAGAGCGTGTACTGGTTGAAGGCAGAGCTTTAGGAAAACTGCAGAAAAAATGTTAAGAAGTTGTTACTTGCGGCAAACAGTATGTTCTTAAAAACAAGTAATAAACTTCTGTTCGAGTTAGTTTAAATAAAAGCAGTGGGGAAAGAGTATGTGGCCTTGCTTTAAAAAAAAAAAAAGTCACCTCTTCCTGTTTCCTGTGATCCACAGTGCTGAAGTGTATGTAGGACTGCTCTTTACATCAGACAGACTGTTGGTAGGTTGTTTACGTAAGATCTTTTATAGCTAGGTACTCACTTTATGTCAAAATATGTGTGACCATGAGCTTAAATTATGAGATTCATTAGCTTTACCATACACTACCAATACCCAGCAGCACTTGGCATAATTTTAAGGGAGAATGACTTGTTAAAAGTCACCTGAAAGTGCCATTTGAGGATATCATCTTGTAGAGTTGGGAGAAGGTTGTTCTCTATGATGCGTTGTAACTGTGAACCAGTGGCTGATACGTAGTTCTAAGTTCCACGTAAAAACCAGGACACCTCATCTCTACCATAAATCAAAAATTAGCCGGGCGTGGTGGCGCACGCCTGTAATTTCAGCTACTTGGAAGGCTGAGGCGGAAGGATCGCTGGAGCCCAACAGGTCGAGGCTGCGGTGGTCAGGAGCGGCCACTGCACTCCGGTCTGGGTGACAGAGTGAGACTCCAATTCAAACAAAACAAAACAAAACAAAAGTATAGAGAAAGAACAGGACTGACCTCATTCATTAATATGCCTGATGATTCACTTTGTCATTGTGCTTCCTGTCCTCGCAAATATGGACTGGGCCATATGAGAATTCTCGATTTTCAGCTGGGGAAGTGTGATGTTTATAGTGATGCTTATAGTGGGTAACAGAGTTGCTATTCCACTGAACCATACAGTGTTACCTGGACACTTTGGGCCTCACGCCACTGGGCTGGCGGGCAATGAAAGAAATTACTTTAACTGTTGAAGGTATTCAACCCTAATTACCCCAAGAAGCTACAGCAGTTATAACACAATGGAGAAAAGGGAGAGTATGTCTGGAGACATAAGATGCCACAGGGTGTATCTCAGTGCTTCTGTACCCAGTGATGTATTTGTGGCAAACATAACCTGAAAAAGGCAAGTCAACAAAAAGCTAAAAGACTCTGGGGTATGTTAGCACACCACGGTGCAGTGATGAAGCACCCATGGAGGTTAGTGTGCAAACAAGTGTAGATAATTGGTTATTTTTAAAAAATAATATCCCTGTATGCATAAATATGTATTATATTTCCTATATTACATTGCATATTCTTTGATATCATGTTGTTTCAGTGAAGGCTAAACACTAGCCATTCTGTTTCCTCTGTCCTTTATTAGTGGAATTCTCCTTTAAGAGGTACTGCTTTTCAAAATCTTCCCTATGCCCTCCTCTGAGGTGAAAACATTGCAGTACTGTCATTGCTTTTTGCCTGCACATTTCAAGATAGTTCCCTTTTCATTTGCTTGCTCTGATCAGCAAATTTTCCATCAAGTTCAAAATAGTTCTATATTTAGGTATACTCTCTTCTCGATGTTATCTGATTTCTAATACCACTAGGATCCCCTTGACCTCTTCACTTTGGATTCCACCCAGATCTCAACAGTGGCATATGGTCCAATGCCAGTTCTTCTGGCCTTGTTTCTATGTCTACACTCTTGGTTATATAATTTCCTCTGCATTCTATTTATGCCAAACACATTGATTTTAGGTGATTTCCACTTGTTCTGGTCATTCTTCTATGTGACCGTAGGTAAGGCACAACAGGGTGATGGTCGCAAGTAAGGCATGGGGTTATTTGGTTTGTGTGGTTGACATTAATACATAAAAAAGACGAGACCCTCAATATGTCACTGATAACTTGTTTAGCTCTTTAAATTATTCTCATAGATGTATATGAAAAATTTGGAGGCATTTATTTTAAATTAGAATTTCTTCAAAATTGATAAATATCTTGCGAGCTGTCATGATTCTGTCTTTGCCGCTGTTACTTGTTCAGGTATAATGCTTTAAATACAATCACCATCATGAAAATATTGTGACTCAATTAAGGCTATGTTCAAATTCTACCTTCATTACAAAAAACTCCTTAATCCTTCTTATGCTATTAAACAATATGATACTTGAAACACTGTAAGGATATATGAGTTATCTTGTAATATTTATTTAACACACTAGATTATAGACTTCCTGTGGAACATATTTGTAACTCTTTCTATGGCCAGCTCCGTGTAATAACAATAGTTGCTCAAAAACGAATGAGTAAAATATGTTCAATGTCAGTTCCTCAAGTAATAGATATTTTCTCTAATGTTAAAGGCATTAAGAGCAGAAGAATTCTAAAATGATACAAATTAATCAAAATGCCTTCAAAAACTGTGGCACATCTAATTGATATCAGCACTTCATTTTTCTTTGTTTGAAACTGAACTTCCTCTGAAGGGAATATTGTCTCAGAAGACCATGTCCCATTCTGTTTGGAAAAACCCCTGGTAGTATCAGCATTAGCAGTGGAAAGCTCAAGGCAAATGTCACTTTGGATCAAATGCAGCATGAGAATAAGAAGTGCCCCCACTGACCTGAAAGCATACACACAAAGGTGAGGTCACTGCCAAACTTTCCCTTAGGTTCTTCTGTTTACATCACACCACACAAATTTGCGAATGAGATGACATGTTAAGCCTAACGCAGTGCAGTGGGAAGCTGATATATTGCCAGGAAAGAAAACAAATCGAACACAAAGCAGGTTAATTCCATAATAGTTACAAAGGTGTCATGATGAAGGAAGGCATTCTATTATTTGCAGGTATAGGTAACACAAAGCAGAGACAAACAAGTGGTTTAATGACACTTGCTTGCATTGAGTTTTCCAGTTAAAAATCTCATATTCTCTGTATTTCTTAACTCAATAAACATTTGGTCATTCTGTGTAAACCAGTTAATAACCCGAGATAATGAAAATAGATTCTACTATACAATACTCTACTACTATTAATCTTTACTTGAACTACCAGTTTTTAAATGAATTCATCAAAAGAGTACTTGCTTTATTATTTCTCTGATGACTCATCGGCAGTCTGATGATGATTTGGAGTCTTAACTGAACCAAGGTGGAAGTAATCAATGAAAAAAAATTTCTGATTACCCTGGACATTTTACAACTGAATCATGTAGTTGTCTAAGAAAGAAAACAATTGTATTCAGGCTATCTGCTGTGGGACAAGCTTGTTTTAAAAAAATAAAGTTAAATGGATCTTTGCCTCAGATCAGAACACTAATGTAAAAATATTATGCATTTTCAGGGCCTAGTACATTGCTTTAAGAAAACAACCACATTAATATGTTGTGTTCAGGAGACTATTGCTGACAATAACTTTATTTCTTAAGTTTTGTTAACAACGGATAAACTTTAAAGAATTGAAAAGGTTTAGATTACTTCCTCCCAGCATGATCCGTTTGCTCTGCTACTTTCCAGCCGTCTTAATTGAGGCTAAAAACTTCAAATTGGATTCCAATATGTCCTTTACTAGCTTACTGTTTTCCTAGCCAATCCATAGTGCCATTGTTTTTGCATTCTGATGTAATCCATTATTATCACTCGGCTAAGCAAACACAGCTGGGTAGTAATGAATGAAGTTTCTACGTTTATAGATAAACTTAGCTGTAATACTACCCTATAGCTCATTTTCTAAGAGAGAAAAGATCCAACAACTTTACCCTCTGATCCAGCATTACAAAAGATACAAATGTTACACTGATAGCAGGGACAGTTCCATCATGGAACCTTTGCCTTTGTTATTGAATGCAAACTAATATGTTAGATAAAGAGATACATAAGTATAACACAGTCATTCCACTGTTTCTACCACTTAATTTATAATAATTTAAAATAACAAATGACTTTATTTCAATTTAGGATATATAGTTTGAACAGTTACAGGGAATTCTCATACTGAAATGCACGGTAACCTTTAAATTGTCTGAATTTGGTTCTCCGCTTAATAATTTTAATATAATAAATCATTAAATAAAAAGGCTAAGGTTTAATTTCAATATTGAGAATCCAGATCCAGTTCAATTCCATTGCCATGTTTATTTTTCAATTCCATTGCACTTCGTCTACTGAAGAAAATTTGAACATACAAACTCATATCATAAGTCTATGGTTTAACATGATGTCTTATTCATTGCAGACTTCATATACCAAAAGCTGAAATTAAAATTTTAAAGCTAATTCTTGCCAATAAAAAAATGCCAGTCATTTTTATATATAGCAGAAACAAGCTACAGGTGTCAGGATGCCATGCTTTACTATAATATTTTTTTTTTTGAGTTGGAGTCTCACTCTGTCGCCCAGACTGGAGTGCAGTGGCCGCTTTCGGCCACCGCAGCCTCGACCTGCTGGGCCCCGGCGATCCTTCCACTTCAGCCTTCCGAGTAGCCGGAATTACAGGCGTGCGCTGCCACGCCTGGCTGATTTTTTAATTTATTGCAGAGATGAGGTCTTGCCAAGTTGCCCAGGCGGTCTCGAACCCGCGGGCTCAGGCAATTCACTCACCTCAGCCTCCCGAAGGCAAGGGATTACAGGCCGAGCCACCGAACCCGGCGCTTTACTATAAATTAAATTCTGTTTCACCCTGCCGAGATCCCAGTCTGAGGTTTCTAACATTGTAAACAATTAAGTTTGCATGCTCAGTTAATATTGGCACCCGGGAACCTGATAATTTGTGTGTACACAAAACTCAGACTTCCATTCACAATTTCCCTGCACAAATAAATCTGCAATAGCCAAAAGACCAGAAATGATTTCATAGTTCCACAAAAACTCAGACCTACAATGGCGTTCTGCTTGTTTGTCAATTTGCAGTTGACAGAATTGCTATCAATTAAATAAAAAGAGTAAGAAAGGCTCCTTCCAAGAACACATAAAAGATTCAGAAACACTAATTGGCTCATTTTGGATAATTCCTGAGCTTTCTTCATTTTCTCTCTTTAGAATATGTAGTATGGGCAGCCAGCTTGCTGTAGCTTTGAAAGAGGCATTCTTTCTTATAATATGCATTTAAAAATAAGACTCGAAACTAGACAAGCCAGCTAAAAAACAATTAACATTGATTCAGTGTTTTTTTAATCCTCTAATCAGTTAAATGAACTTAATGCTGACTTGCTGTTTTTACCTCATTTGTCACTGTTCTTGCATTCTGTTCTACAAAGTTTACCCAGTCTCTTATTGTCTTGTATCTATGCTGTTCAATTTGGTAGATATAACAAGAATTATAATGTCATACCTTAAAAATAAAAGTGTGTCTATTTTAATGCACTGTGGTAATTTGTATGATGAATGATCTTTTAATTTTTGTTCTGTAGTCTCTTAATTTCAGTCCTTCACTGAATTTTAAATTTTATATTCCTCATTTATTTTTTTGGAAGCTTCATTTTGTTCCATTAAAATAAATCTTAAATGTTACCTCTAAATAAGGTTGCCTGTTATTCATCTCTTTTTTTTTTTTTTTTTTTTTTTTTTTTTTTAGTTGGAGTCTCACTCTGTCGCCCAGACTGGAGTGCAGTGGCCGCTTCCAGCCACTGCATCCTCGACCTGCTGGGCACCGGCGATCCCTCCATCTCAGCCTTCCAAGTAGCTGGAACTACAGGCGCGCGCTACCACGCCCGGCTAATTTATTTGATTTATTGTAGAGATGAGGTCTCGCCAAGTTGCCCAGGCGGGCCTCGAACCTGCGAGCTCAGGCAATCCACTCACCTCGGCCTCCCAAAGTCACGGGATTACAGGCTGAGCCACCGAGCCCGGCTATTCATCTCTTTATTGCCTCTAAAAAAAAAAAAAAAAAAAAAAGATGGTCAATAGAAAAAAAATTGTGAATTCAATAAAAATAAATTGAATTAACTCTCTAGTTTAAATGCAATGGCTCGAAACCAATAAATATCTTTTAAACCTGTGAAAATAAATACCAGGTAATGATGAATAAGTAATGAAGTACCATATGCATGCATATTTGTCAGACAATCATGCCACCTTTATGAATAATATCAATTCTATCTACATCTGAAATTAAACTTTATTTAGAAACTTGACATTAACCAATAGCACAGTTCAATATACACATAGGGAAATATTGAAGGGATAAAGCAAATGTATGGTATAAGGTAAGAATTCAATTTTATTCCTCCGTAGTTAGAGATATATTTTTCTGAGCCTCATTTATTTAAGAAACTATCCTTTCCCTATTGTGTCTTATTGGTATCCTTGTCAAAAATTAGCTGACAGTGTATGCTTGAATTTATTTCTGGGCTCCCTATTTTATTTCATTGGTCTGTGTGTCTATTTTTAGCAGTACTATACTGTTTGGATGAATACAACTTTGCAATATAATTTTAACATTTTCAAAAAGGAAAACTATGTGAGATGATGGCTACATTAATCTACTTGACTATCGTAGGCATTTCACTATCTACATGTATATTAAAACATCATGTGGTATACCTCCAATACAATCATAAGTTTCTTGAAAGGTGGGAATACATTCTAAGAAATGCATCATTAAGTGATTTCATCACTGTGCAAACATCAGAGTATACTTAAGCCTAAATGATATGGCCTACAATACATCCTGGCTACATGGCATATATTATTGTCCCTAAGCTACAAATCTGTACAGCAACCATACTGAATAATGGAAGCAATTGTAATACAATGCTAAGCATTTGTTTATCTAAACATTCTAAAAGTAGAAAAATACAGTAAAAACATAGTATAGAAGATGAAAAATGATTTACTTGCATAGAGAAGCTATCATGAGTGGAACTTGCAGGACCAAAAGTTCCTCTAAGTCAGTGAGTAAGTAGTGAGTGAATGTAAAGACTATAAACACTAAACACATACACTACACTAAAGATATAACAATATTTTTTCTTTTTTTCAATAATAAGTGAACTGCAATTTACTGTAACTTTTATATTTATTGAAATAACTGCTAGTGACCTATCCAAGGTAACTAAATTTTGTAGTCGTTCTTCCATTTTGTCTTCCAGTTTCCCCTCTCACCCCTCCTCTGCGTGACCACCCTAACCTTTCCAGTAGACCATAAATCATGTCCTGCAATTTATGGCTTTTCCTTTCCCTCCCCTGGAAGGCTGTAACATTCCTGAAACAGTTCTGTCACCCTATGTAATTTACACTCTCTCCTCCTGCAGTTAATTTACACTTCCCCCCTACAGTTTAATGATATGTACTTTGAAAAAAATCTCCTTTGCTCCCTACTCAGAACTGAAACTCTGTAACCGTTTGGTTTTTGCTATATAAACCCCTTGCTTGCTTTATTGGGGTTGAGAGTTTCTTCTTTGGCATAATCCTTCTCTCAAAGACTGGCATTAAAGAACTCAATATTTAACTCTCAGTGTATTGGCAACTCCTTACTCATGGTACGGCTACAACATTATAAACTTTTTAACTTTATTAAACTTTTTGACTCTTACAGTGACATTTAGCTTAAAACACAAACAAATCGTACAGCTGTATACAAATATTTGCTTTCTTAATATCTTTATTCTATAAGCTGTTTTTACTTTTTAATGTTTGTAAATTTCTTGAACTTTTTTTGTTAAAAATTAACACTTGAGCATTCACAATAGCCTAAGCCTACATGCAGGGTCAAAATCATCAATATCACCATCTTTCACCTTCAGGTTTTGTTCAACTGAAAGGTCTCCACAGACAATGGCATGCAGGAAGCTGTCTTCTCCTATGATAACACTGCATTCTTCTGGAATCTCTCCTGAAGGACTTGCCTGAAGATGTTTTGCAGTTAACTTTTTTCTTTTAAGTAGAAAAAGTTCACTCTAAATAAAGATAAAAATATAGAAAGTACATAAACCAGCAACATAGACAGTTATTTTCATTACTAACGGTTATGTACTATAAGCAATTAAACTGCTATACTTTTATAAGACTGGTAGTGCAGTAGGTTTGTTTGCACCAGCATCACCACAAATATATGAGTAATGCAGTGCCCTATGACTTTATGAAAACTGAAAGGAATTGTAGTCAATTAAAAGGAATTTTTCAGCTCCGTTATAATCTAATGTGACCACCATTGTATACAGTCTGTTGTTGACCAAAAACTGAATTGTGTGATATATGATTGCATATATAATAAAATTAAACAAACATACCATGTAAGAAAGACTTTATTGAAAATGGTTACATTAGGAAAGAAAGAACACCCCAGTAACAACTCAGTTTGAGCTCAACTCAGCTGAGACAAAAGGCTAGATAGGTTTATTTATTTAATTTTTTATTATAAAGATATGGGGTACAATTCAGGGTTAGGTATACAAACATTGATTAAGCAGGTATCCTTGTTGATGAGTTATGCCCCTCCCTCCCCTAGCAGTTTCCCTCAACTGCCAATCCCTTCCCTTCCCCTGACAGTTTCCCACTACTGCCAGTCCCTTTCTTATAGTATCATAATTGTTCAAGGTCCGCTTATGAGTGAGTACATACAGTACTCTGTTCTTTATTTCTACACAGAATTTAAGATCTGGGGTGGAGTTGGGAAGATCACAGTCCCTTTGTGTTTGCTGATTGAGGTCCCAAAGTTAGACTCCTATACTCCATTGGAGACTGGGAGATAGAGGAGATAGAGCCCCTATCATTCATGATGATTTCATTTCTATGAGACTGTGTCTAAGGATTTGAGGAAGAGAGCCCTGGGTTGCAAATTCCAAAGAACTTTTAACAAGAACAAAGAAAGAATTTACAACTGTAAGTTTTCTAGAGTAAACGCTCCACGAAAAGAGACCTCAGGGGCCTAGAGGCAGGAAGGAGCCTGTCTAAAGTTTAATTAAACTGAGGGGAACATTAAGGCCTTCTTGACCAGTGTACATGACCATAGAGAAGAAAAACACATGTCCCATTCTGCTTGTTGTCGCAGTATACTTACAGATATACAGCATAATTCGTCCCAGAAAAAAATTAGGAGCTTCTAGGTCTCACTTGGAAACAATGGCTGGTTTTGAAACTCTCTCCCCATATCATCCTCTATCGAACACTGTGTTCAGAGTTTTCTTTCTCTTTAGCTGGCCCAACATGTCTGCAAGGCGGTGACAAGATCCTCGAATTAAGATATGACTTTTGTTGTCAGGATCCAAACAAGTTTAACCCCTGCTCCATTTAATGTAACTTCTTTTTTTTTTTGAGTTGGAGTCTCACTGTTACCCAGACTGGAGTGCAGTGGCCACTCCCGGCCACCATAGCCTCAACCTGCAGGGCTCCGGCGATCCTTCCGCCTCAGCCTTCCTAGTAGCTGGAATCACAGGCGCGCACTACCATGCCAGGCTAATTTTTTTGATTTATTGTAGAGATGAGGTCTTGTCAAGTTGCCCAGGCGGGTCTCGAACCCGCGGGCTCAGGCAATCCACTCACCTCAGTCTTCCAAAGCACGGGATTACAGGCTGAGCCACCGAGCCCGGCTTAATGTAACTTCTTAAAGAGTGGACCTACTTCCTCAGAGATTATTCTGTTATACAGTTTAGAGTGGAATTCAGGTGTAAAGTGCATTTTACCCAAAATCAGTGGCTAAAATATTCCAAAACTACATTACTGTTAGCATTTATTCATGATTCACATGCTGCTATTTATTTTTTAAAAAGCAAATTTAAGTGTACCATCATAAAACATTCTAATGTAATTTCCTATTGAAAGCATGAGTTGAAAAACAGTGCCCAATATCTTCAAGAACAGTTATAGAAAAGATAAGACATCCATTTTTTTTTTTTTCGTAGCTGTGTACTCTCATAAAATTACATAAAAGTCAAATATGAAGGAGAGGTCATCATTCTGTGAAAATGTTTTTTCTGAACCCCAAGGTAATACAAGACATTTTGTTTAAATCATTTCCACAAAATGTGGTACAGGCAACTACTGTTCAACAATGTCTGTTATTAGCGTCTTTCTGACACAGAACTAGACTACTTTTTACAGTTTCTGTGCAAGACTGCGGAGGTTCCAGGGTACACAGAAAAGATCTCAATCATCCAATGACAGTGGAGGAAAACTGTACCCCTCAGTCTTCAAGAAATTGTGGCATGAGTGAAGAAAATCTTTACATAGTAAGCCATGGAGACCTTGGATGTGCTTATCACAAGCAGTCCGTATATGATTTATACTCATATATAGCGATACAGCTTGGTGAAATTGGAGAGAATCATGCTTAAGTATCTTTTAGTTTATTCCCATTAGATATTAGTCATGTGACAAGAAGTCGCAGACGATGTTAAAAAGCTTTCTCATGCTTACTGGGAGTTCAGTTATTTGAGTTCTAGATGGAAATGAGACTTTTAAAAAGCATGCACTTTACAAGCTAAGTATATGGATTTCAAAGTTTATGCTTTGCTAAGAAAAGTGAAATCCATGCCTGAATACAGGTCACCTCTTCTCTGCTGATGACAGCAGGCTTTTCTGAAGGCAGATCTAATACTTCCCTGAAATATATGGCTTTCAACATATTTACTGCTCAAAAGTGGATTTGATTAAAGCCCTAACATCCTTTACTATAACTTTGGCATGGAAAGTTTTGAGAACAAAAGTTACTAATTTGTCCCCACTATGGTAAAAATACCCTTGACCAGAATTATAACAATGATTTAGCTGTATGCAAAAATATCTTCAACTCAAGGGTTCTGTAAAAAATATAAAATGCAAGATCTATATCCATATAATTAGGAGAGCTAAACACTTAAATGGAATTATTTAGTGTTATCCAAAGAATACTGAAGATGTTCCTGAGGAAAAAAATAAGCAAATTTGCTTTTGCCTTATTGATATGGAATAGCTTCTTAAGATGACTTTCTTGCATGGAATATTAAGTTCAGGTTATCAACATGAAGATGCACATTTGTCTTCCTGTGTGCTATGACAGAACAGTGCATTTGTTTATATAAAAACTAAATCAAATCATTTAGGTATATACATAAATGGAATGATGGGTACATAGATCTGCCACTTAATGTTTAGAAATAGCAATTCGCTAAGAAAATAAGAGAGTCTTTCATAATAAGTTGAAATACTGTTTTAAGAATCTGAAGAAGAATCTATAAAAAAAGTCTTTGGGAGTGAGGCAGCCATGTGAGCACTCCCTGAACCTTCCTACTTAGGAGCTTCTACTGCAGGCACAGATAATGGACAGTACCCAGCTTCTACACATTGGGATACATTTTGGATTTTATTCCCAAGCCATGTTTCCACTGGGCTGCTCCCAGTCAATGTTCTTCCCAGTTCATGGCAAAAGCACTTGTAATTGGCTACTTTTTCTCATTGCTGCAGTAGTGCTCTAATGGGCAACTATTACCTGAGAACTCCTGGTCAATTTGGATGAAATATTTTAAAATCTGCGCTGTGCTAAGATACCTCGTACCTAATCCTCTATTCCTTCACTCCCCTTGCACATAAATTAGAACTAGAATTTGTTATGCAGAATATTCTGAATATTTCTGCTTTTATTCTTCACAAGAATTTCTCTCAATAGATTTATTGAATATCTAATTCCATCTTTTTTTTTTTTGAGTTGGAGCCTCACTCTGTTGCCCAGGCTGGAGTGCAGTGGCCGCTCCCTGCCACCACAGCCTCGACCTGCTGGGCTCTGCCGATCCTTCCGCCTCAGCCTTCCAAGTAGCCGGAATTACAGGCATGCGCTACCATGCCTGGCTGATTTTTTTATTTACTGCAGAGATGAGGTCTCACTGCCCAGGTGGGTCTCGAACCCGCGGGCTCAGGCAATCCACTCACCTCAGCCTCCCAAAGGCGCAGGATTACAGTCTGAGCCACCGAGCCTGGCTTAATTCCATCTTGTCATCTCTATCTAAAAGGGCCTGAAATGACACCATCTGTATTTTGAGATCAGACCACCTGCCCAGGGACTATTTTGGCCTCTGAAATGAGATGTTAAAGAAACAGTGAAAAACACTGAAATTAAGTTTTAAATGTTTTCATTTATGGGAAAAATAAGTATGCATAAAGATAAAAGGCAGAATCCATTGTATCTATTGTTTCATGAAAAGAACAGCATGTAGACTTGAACCCAGTTGGTAGGTTTTGCACTATACATTAACTTCCTTTTTAAAAATTTTTTGGGAATTTAGACCTTAAGCATCTTGACCCTTTGTTTGACTTTCATCTTTCAGGCAGTAACAAAGACTGTTCTTCCAGTGTGTAACACTGTTCCATGAAAAAAACAAGCAAGAAACAGTGAAGATAAACAAGTAGAGGTCAAATTCTACTATTGAAAAACAATGTTTAGAGTGAGAACTGATACAGTAGGGTAGTATGGAAACATATGAACACATGCAAATAAAACATTTTAAGGAGCTGAATATAAAAAATGTAAGGGGTTTGTTATTGATAAAAATTAAGACTGATTTATTTAAAATGGTATGCTTACTAAATGCAAAGCAAGAAATAGGTATGTTATCACATGCCCATAATAGTTTAATTTTTCATTTGAAAATGCAAGAAAAAAACTTAGTAGAACAATGTAAGAGCACTTTCATGGCAAAATCTGTGAGACAAACAATCTAACAAAAGTTTTGCTCTCCCACAAAGTTGTTTGCAAAAGCCCGATAGTCAATGACAGATTGGTTTAGTTTCAAACAAGCTGCACGGGAAAAGATCCAATCAAGATGAGAAAAACACTGGGATAGAGACTCAAGACACTGTGCTTCCTTACATCACTGGAAATTAAATTATTCTCAGTTATATCTCAGGAGATATCTCTGTGAAAAATAAAACATCTTTCTAGTTAAATAAATGACACCACCTATGGTTGTCCAGGCCATTTTAAAACATTCAAGAATCTAAAACTAAATAGATTAAGCTTTTAAAATGCCCATATTTGATGCTTGTTACCTTACTTATTTGAGAAAATGTAAGCATTTGTTATATATAATAAATTTAGAGTTTGCTATGTATGTGGACCACATGATCCATTTGCCATATATCATATGTATATTTTATAGTATAGAATTATATAAACATATATTTGTTTCATATATAACATAATCTAATACATACAAACATGCAAGTATATGTATATATTTCCAAGTTTTGCATAAGTATCCTGTAGCATTCCATTTATTAAAGAAACTTAGTAAAACTGCGATCATCATTAAAAGTGACATAAATTGTTTTTGTTGACTAGTGTGTCTGCTTTGTGTTTTACAAGGACTAGAAGTCAAGGAGAAGAAAGGCTGCCAGATGGAAGCTGAATGTTCAAAGCCCCAAAGGCACTAAAGAAAGCAAGATTTAAATCTCTCTAGATACTGCCACTGTGTGATTTCACTCTCACATTTTTTAGTAAGCAAGAAGTACTTATTACTTAAGAAATCTTTATACCTGGCTATACTCAATGAAAACTAATTCATTTATCTGTAACCTAAGAAGTACTATCTTCATCTTTTCAAATAAAAATCATCCAAAATAATTTTTGTAAAATTGATTCAAAGAGTAATTTCCTGGGCACTGTCAGAATGACTATTTATCATTTTTAGGATCATGCTTCTGATTTTGAAGATAATTAGATACTTCGGTAAATAAATAGTTCTCAGGCACTTAACTATATAGAGAATGAAAGAATGCAGTGTAACTACACTAGGGTAAGATTTTAACAGTGCAAGATTCACTCTCCGTTTTCCAGAAAATTTTAGTTTACTAAATTTGTTTTATATGTATACAATGTCCTATGTTGGTTAACTAGTCTGAGTTAAATATATATAACTGATGAGGGAGTCATTATGTTTGTTATAAAATTTATCATATTTACATAGGACAAAGTAATTAGGAGTTAACTGATTTGGAACAATCTGTTCCAAACTTGGAGTTTATAAATTTTATTTTATATAATCTACTGCTATGTTAAAGTAAAGCCATGATTCACTTAATAATAAAAAAGAAAATGTTTTCTTTGAAATTATGGATATAAAAATGCCATGAAAAGATATCAAATTTAGTAAAAATTTGGCAGTAATATAAACTGCAAACTTTCATTTGCTTATCATTCTTTTAATTTTAGCTTTAAAAGTGTTAGCCAGGCAACCCCTTCGGGTCCCCTCCCACTGTGGGAGCTTTTCTCTCTTTTTAATAAATCCTGCTTTCAAAAAAAAAAGTATTAGCCAATTACTTGAAATATTTAAATACCCAGAGAAACTTCATGAGTATTTTCACTTAATGGAAATGTAATAGAAAATAATTTGGGTCGTCATTAACCTCATAGCATTTTAATAGAATCTGATTAGATCACTCTTTACTAATTTCTGTTTGCAAGATTCTTTTAAAAAATTATGTATATGTGAGTTTTTTGTTTGCTTTAAACCCTGAAATTACACAAAATACAGACAATATAATTGAGAAATATTTTTAAATGGGGAAGACACGAGACAGCTTTAGGAAAATGGTTTTTGTATTCATGATATGTCAACAAATGGAATATACACTTCTTGAAAATCATGCTAACAAATGATACTGCAAATAATTTTAACAATGGGATGGGTTCTGTGGGCCATTTTATTTTGGAGAATATATTTCTATGATGATTCAGCGTCCTTTTCTTATACTTTGCTATACTAGCTTTCTACTGTACTCTGAGATGTTCAAGTAAGTAATTATTATTTAGAAAATGTTAAAAGAATTTTTGCTTTCAAAAAATCTGGAGCAAACAGTTCATTATGAGAAACACTATTTAGTACCTGGAAAAGTAAGGAGAGAGAAAGTAAAAAAAAATGAAGGGTATAAGATCACAATATAAGTTATTATGACTCCTAGGTGAATACTCTCTCCCAAGTATAGAATGATAATAATAACAATAATATCTACAATTTATTGAACACTTGCTTTGTAGTAGGCTCTAAACCAATCATTTATGGGTTCATCTATTCCTAGAAGTTAGTAATGACAGAGCCATGATACAGCCTAGTTTGTCTGACTCTAAAGACTCTTTTTAAACTACTGTGCCATATTGAATACATATAACTATATTGTTTTCCATAACATTAAAAAAATTAATAGCTGTTTTTTTGGTCTCTATTCTAAGCTTCAATAGCTATGCCTTAGAACTGGAAATCAAATATTTATCAATTATTATCATTGTGACTGAAATAAAGAAATCTATTAAAAGGTTCTTGTTTTTAGATTACTTTCATATGTAATAAAATTAAAATTTCTTGTGTAATATGATGTAAATAGCATATTAAGTGAACCCTTCTATACATGACCCACTGAAAACTAAAAAAAAGAGGGGGGTAATTTAAACAAAATGAGCACAAGTCTAAGGAAGTTAAAAGATTCTACTAGGACATGGCAGTGGGAATGTAGGCTGGGGAAATATTTAGCAAGACTTCACAGGAAAATATTACAAGTTGTGCTTCGGCAGAATCATGGTTACTGGACCTGGATAGTTCTGAGAACAAGGGTAAAAGTGAAAGAAAATGGTAACTTCTGAAACAAAACTAATTCTGTTGTTTTGTTTTAGCTCTATGGGACATAGACTACATACATGAGTGCTGATCTGTAGAGCAGTTAGGACTAAAGGCATGCAAAGGGAAAAAAGTATCTATAGGAAAACACATACCACTAAACAGAGGATAACAGAGTCCAGACTTGAGAGAGAACATTATTTAGCATGGAGGTAGAAGATGCAAGTAAACAAGGAAAATGCAAAGCTCTAGAAATTATACTTAAAAAGAAAAGTAAGGACTGTCCTGAATTCAGGAACTCTGAAAATAGGCACTCTGGCTCTCATATTTTTATTTATTTTTTTCCCCAGAATGAGTTGTCTTAATCTCACCTACAAGTGAGTTTATCTGTGTCACATTTCAGCTTTTCAACACAGAGAGCCCAACATTGCTAAAGCATTTTCTTCAATGTTTTATTGCATTTCTCTATCACCACAAATAAGCATCAAGGCATCAAGGCAAAAAAAAAGATCTTACTCTCAAGGAAGTATAGTCTGACCTGAAAGAGATAACAAGTATAATTAAAAACATAATCTCTCTCAAATTGCTATTGCATTAGTCTTAGAACTATGTTCCTTTATTCCATTTCTATGCTCCTGGGATGACGTCCAAAAAAATATTTGCTGACCACGGAAAGACAGTAGGAAACACCACACTGGTCATTATATTGTTCATATGCTTTTTTTCCCGTCTAAGTTGCTTCAACCTTTTAACAATTGTTATCATTAATTAGTGACTTTCACCACTATATTATTTAAGTTGCATCACTGTGGTATTTTACAAAATTAAATTTTGGAATTCGAACAAAATGTACATTCAAGATATTCCCTTTTCCAAATATACATGATCATTCAATATCATTGTTAAGATGAAAAGTCCACTGGCAAATTCATATATTTTTTACCACTATGAACATAACATATCTAGTTGTAATCTAAATTAAGCATATTTAGTTGGAAGATTTTAAGTTTAGAAAATAAATTAATAAAACTGATATTTTACACAGTGTTATCAAAAAAGTAAAAACTCTGACAATCCATCACACTTGAAAAATATGGGTCAAAGTTTATTAAAATCCTGGAAAGAAACTTATGAATGTATATAGCCTGGTAACCCAAGACAGATTTTGTATTTCTTGAAAAAATGGTACACACTTAAAAGAATCTTTTCCTAATACTTAATATAGTATTTGGCTCATAAAATGAGTGTAATAAATGTTTGTAATATAATGGAATCATGTAATGAGATACAATTTGTTTCATCTTCTTGATTTTCCTTAGCTCTGACTGGAAGAGCAGAGTTGAGATTTTTACATAATTTTAATAGTTTCCTTATTCCTGAGTTTTCATGTATATATTTCCTTTTCCTGAGTTTTCTGATTTACATATTCCTATACATATATGAAATATATGTTTTTCTTATACTTCACTACCATTCTCACTTGTTCAATTCGTGCTTTTTTTTCATTTTTGTGTGATGCCTTGTACTACATGTAAGGGTGGGTGATCAAATGTTTTAGAGGTAGTAAAGGTAATAAATAATTTAAAATATATATATTTCAGTTTTATATGCATCTGAAAACTCCATGCTAATGCTACATTGAACAAACAATCTTTATCTTCTACATGATTAAAACTCCATGTGGTAATATATTAAAAACTAGGCCTTGTTCCCATTTGATACACATTTATACAAGTTGCCCTTAAGGTTCACATTTGAACTGAATGTCATTGAATATATTTTGGCTTAGAATTCAGGTCTCTTTGGTGTTACTGCCAACTTTACCTACTTTCTCTCATTCATCAAATCCTATTCTTTATATCTTTTTCTAATAATTTCTCTCTGAAGTAACATAGCTGACTTTTTTTTTAATCCTCATGCTGTTCCTTCACTCTTGACCCAATTTCTACTTCAGAACCAAAATAAAAAAAAAAAAAAATTTAGATTTGTTCGTCATTGCAGTAACGCTGTGCTGTTCTGTTTCTATGTGCTTGCTACATGAGGAGAGTCTTAGAAAATGCCTTCGCCTCAAGGAAATTTAATATTATTATACTTAACAGAAAATTTAAAAATAATTATAAGTGCTAGATTTTAAAAATTCCTCAAATATACATTTTTTTGTATTCATCTTCCATGAGTTGATTAAAAGGTACTTAATCTGAGAATAACAGATTCTTCCTTCAAGTTCCTACCCTTTGAACTCTTTAGTTGCAAAGATTTGTGTACTATAAGTAAGTGAGTTTATGGAATCAGAACATGACTTTTGGAAATACAGACATAGAACGTTAAGTCAGTATTAAGCAACTACTAGTAGGAACATTGACAAAAACAATAGCATAATTTATATAAAATAATTATGGTTAAATTATAGCTAAACTTTCCTATTTGTCTGCAAAATTTACATTCATCCATTCTGATATAAATGTTACACTGTATTTATGAAAGATGGAACAACTACATTTTGAGGATTAAAATGTATATTACATACAGAATGTATGCATTTTCTTTTATCTGTTATATACTTAGCGGATTTGAAAAACATTTTAAAAATCTTTGAAATTGTATCCTCCTGGCTGCTAGAGTTGAAGCAGAATAATATTTTAGGATAGACTATCAACATTATTATTTGTGTGAATTAGCCAAAAGATATCCAATTTTACACATTTCTATTTTGGTGTTATACTATAATGAAGTCCACTTTTCTACTCTCAAATCTCAGGTTTAACCTTGAGATTTCTTCCATTATCTGTGATCCACCAATGTGAATCTTACACTTCATTTATCGCTGCAAGGAGCCCTCCATGTAGGATGTTTGATTTTCAGGTGCTTAGAAATGAAAATAAATAGGTGTATTATCCCTGATGATCACTTCAGCAAACTCTATTAAAGAGAAAACCATAGCAGTTAAAGATTAAAACTGTATCTGAATCCAGATCACTTTTGACGGGCATCTAGATTTGTGCTGTATTGTTGGTATTGTGAATAATGCTGCAATGAACATACATGTGCGGGTGTCTTTTTTGGTACAGTGATTTATGTTCCTCTAAGTATACTCCCGGAAGTGGGATTACTAGATCATATTGAAGCTCCATTTTTAGTTCTTTGAGAAAACGCCTGCCTGGTTCTGCAGAATTTGAACTAGTTTACATTCCTACCCATAGTGTAGAAGTATTCCTTCCTCTCTGCAGCAAATGTGGTACATATACAAAATAGAATATTATGCAGCCATAAAGAATAATAAAATCATGTCCTTTGCAGCAACGTGATACAGCTGGAGACCATTCTTGCAAGTGAGCACAAAGGTGGGAACAACTGATGCTGGGCAATGCTAGTGGTGGAGGAGAAAAAAAGGTGGGACAGGTGGCACACAACCACTCAATGAGTACCATGTCCACTACTGGGGAAGCGAGAGTTAGACGCCCAAACCTCACCATGCAACTTACTCATGTAGCAAATCTCACATGTACCCCACAACTCCAAAATTAAAATTTTAATTTAAAAACGATATCTGAGCCTGGCTCGGTGGCTCAGCCTGTAATCCTGCACCTTTGGGAGGCTGAGGTGAGTGGATTGCCTGAGCCCGCGGGTTCGAGACCCGCCTGGGCAGCGAGACCTCATCTCTACAATAAATCAAAAAATCAGCCGGGCGTGGTAGCGCGCGCCGGTGATTCTGGCTACTAGGAAGGCTGGAGGCGGAAGGATGGCCGGAGCCCAGCAGGTCGAGGCTGCGGTGACCGGGAGCGGCCACTGCACTCCAGTCTGGGCGACAGAGTGAGACTCCAACTCAAAAAAAAAAAAAAAAAAACAAAAACTATATCTGATGCTCAGAGTTAGAGAATTTAATGTATCTAACTGCTCTTTGAAATCAACCCATATTGTTGAATTGACACATAAGTATTGCCAAAATTATTCATCTTTTTTCTTTCTCTTTTTAAAAATACTCATAGCAAATTTCCCTTTTCGGAAACTACTTTTTACTACCACAAGTAAAAACAATAACCCCCCATACTCCTCGCAAAAAAAAAAAAAATGAAGAAAGTACAAATGTTTCCAGTTTGGAATGACTGCACTGAAGTAAGTCATCAATTGTCTTTGGCTAACCCACAAAGGTTCTGAAAGGTGGAGAGCTTGCTGCAATGAGGGAAGAGATAATTTAGTACTGAGGGACAAGAGAGACTGTGAAAGGAATGAAAATTGCCAGGAAGATAACTCAGAGTTAGAAACAGTTCCTTCCTTCCTTCCTTCCTTCCTTCCTTCCTTCCTTCCTTCCTTCCTTCCTTCCTTCCTTCCTTTCAAGTCAGGGTCTCATTCTGTTGTCCAGACTGGAGTGCATTGGCACAATCCTGGCTCACCACAACTCCGACCTCCTGGGCTCAGGCAATCTTTCCTCCTCAGCCTCCTGAGTAGCTGGGACTACAGACAAGAGTCCACTATGTCAGCTAATTTTTTGATCTTTTTGTAGAGATAAGGACTTGCTTTGTTGCCTAGGCTAGTCTTGAAGTCCTTGGTTCAAGTGATCCTCCCACCTCAGCCTCCCAAAGTGCTGGGAATAGAAGCATGAGGTACCATGCCCAGCCATAAGCAGTAAATCTTTTAAATAATAAAAGTGAAACTGTGGTAACTTAGTGAAGAACTCTAATTTTTTTAAAAAAATGACTAATCTAGGACTTTCCAAGAATGGAGACAAGCAACCAAAAGATCTTTAAAAGGGTTCCATTATTATGAAAATGAAGGCTAAAAAAAATTTTTTTTAAGCAAACGTACTCAATTTTGAGCAATAACCTTGTTTTCCTTAGGTTAATTTGAATTGCTATTGATAGTCATTAAATAAACAAGTTTTTTTCTCTCTGGCAAGGAACTTTTGAAAATATTAATTCTTGTTTCCATTTATTTATTTCAGATAACATATTCAGATATTCAAGGCATGAAAATACCTGAAGCTTTTACATTTACTTTTCATTTAATGAAGGAAATTCATTTGAATCCCAGAGTTATTCCCAACTGTAAACAATAAAGGTATTTCTTATTCATAAAGATTTCTAGATATATGCACTTTTAATGATTTACTACTCTAGGATTTTTCAGATCCTCACAAATATAAAGGACACTTTTGATTACATGAACAAAAATAATAATAAACTTAGGTAAGAAATAGAAAAGGCAATTATTAGGTTATGTACAAAACCACGGATGGGAAGAGCTGAGATCAAATACACTAGACACCTGAACATTTTGCACCTTTCTGTGTGGAGGTCTTATGCTTGCTTATTATACATGGCTTCATTCACGTAGTTGTTTGGAGAGCTCTGGCCAGCACTGGGTTCACATGCTTCCAGCTTCTCATTTAAAATGAAGTTTTTCTTTCTTAGCTCCAGTGTGAAAATCCTGAGGGGTGGTTTTGAATGCAGTAGCTTGGGTATCATTTTCACCCTTAAGCCAATCACTGGGGTCCCTGAGATGGGGTCAGACAATCCGAATGAGTGTCATATAATAAGAGATAGGAGAAAGACAAATAGTGCCAAATCAAAGGTTGTCTGAGGCAGGAAGACTATTATGGTCAGGGTCATTGCTGAAGTCCTTGTGAGCCAGGCAGTTTGTCCATTTTATTTCTCTTATTCAGTGTTTTTCTCCCTTAGCAGACACAGGTTTCAGAATTTCAAGTGTTATTTTCTCTCGGAGCTGATATTTTCTTTGAATGTTTACCCCCTTCTAGCCTGTTTAAATCTAGACTTAATCTCTGGTACTCAATAATCTGAAAATAAGTGTTTTTGTAGCAGCCATGTTAACTTGCGATTTGTATAGATAGGTAACAGAGAAACTGTGCTGTCTGTCAGGAGGCAAATCGTGAATATTTGTTCATGATTATTATTGCAGTATAGTAGATAATAAGTACTTAAGAAGAGAAGGAGGCACTTTGGGAGACCGAAGTGAGAGGATTGCCTGAACCCACGGCTTTGAGACCAGCCTGGGCAACTTGGCGAGAACTCATTTCTATAATAAATCAAGAAAAATGAGTCTAGCCTGATGGCACATGCCTGTAGTTCCAGCTACTTGGAAAGAGAGCCCATCAGGTCGACGCTGGGATGGAATTGAGGGTACCATTGCACTCCAGCCTGGGCGATGGAGTGAGACTCCAACTCAAAAAAAAGAAAAGAAAAGAAAAGAAAAGAAGCAGTTATAAAATTAACATTTATGGAAGCTATAGATTATATAGGTGATAGTCAAACTACTAAGAAAGAAAGGTGAAGTCCTAGTGGTTTTCCTTTTAACCTTTTATTATGCTTCTAAACCAGCATTTAGCTTCAAATGTGTAAATGATACAATGTATTTCTACCCACACTGACAACTTTATACTTCCAGTTACAGCACTTGAAAGTGGAAAATTAAAGACACCCACATTTGTCAGAGCCTTCCAGAGGGAGAGAGGCCAGTCTGAGGAGAATGTTTTGAAACCCCTCCCCACAAATAATTCAGAGAACGCGCCTTTTCGCTCTTGAGAAACACTGTCATTGTCTTTTAATCTGGATCAATGGAGTCTTGTCTTCATTCAATTCAGCTGTCACCCATAATGAAGTGAAGATGATGAAACTTAATAAACAGAATGTGCTGAAGTCAGAAACTTGGGGGGTCACTCTTGATTCCTCATTTTTCCTCATCCTTCCCCCATCTCATATCAAGAAATTAATCAAGTCCAGGTCAGCACCACCTCCTAAATACGCTGTCCATTGGAAACTGCCATTAGCTTTTTCCCAAACAATAGAGCATCCTATCCAACTTTCACTATATCTCCAGACACTGTTTATTGCTCCCAGAATGAAGTTTATGAAACCCATAGCCAGTCATGTCATTCCTTAATTAATACCATTCAGAGAGACCACACGACCCTCAGAGTAGGTTCAGTGTCTTCCAATGGATGTGTGCTTCTCTTCTTATTCTGACTGTCTTGTCCCTCACTTCCTCTCTGCGTATTTCTATTTCTCATATGGTATATTTCAGTCACACTGAACTTCTTCCAGTTGCAAAGAAACAGTCTTTCCCTTCAAAAGTATTGCCCAAACTGCTTTCTCTTTCTAAACCATTGCTTTCTATTTCTATCACTAGATAATTGCTACTCTTTTTTTTTTTTTTTGGAGACAATGTTTCATTCTGAGACCCAGGCTGAGTGGCATGATCCTAGCTCACTGCAAGCTCAGACTCCTGTATTCAACTGAGCTTTCTGTCTCAGTCTTCCAAATAGCTAGGACTACAGGTACACACCAGCAGAAATTGGTTATTATTATTTTTTTTAACTTTTTTTGTAAAGATGAGGTCGCACTATGTTACCCAGACTGGTCTTGAATTCCTAGGCTCACACAATCCTCCCAAAGTGTCCCAAAGTGCTGGGATCACAGGCGTGAGCCACCATGCCTAGCATTTACTCATTTTTTTCTTTCTTTTTTTAGCTTTCAACTTGTGGTCATTTATCTGGAAAATATCAGAATCTCTAAGTCTGAGATGATGGTCCCTTATATGTACATTTATCCTTTATAGAATAATCACTCTACATTTTTATTATTCTGTTATATTTTATCTATCATTTTATTTTAATCTATATAGCATATTGACTCTGCCAGTATCATTTACTTTCACATCTCTTATTTCAAACACATCTTATAATATATCCCCAAATCTTCATTCCGAACATTTCCTCACAATCAAATTTAATTTGACTCACACAAAGATAAGAGAGTAGAACATTTTTACCTATCTTGTGTGGGATAAAATATTTAAAGTCATCACATTACAGTCCATTCTGAAATTGATCCTTAAAGGTGAGTGGGAGTTTATTACAACATCATTCGATGAAAAGAAGAGGAGTTAAATTCTGAATGCAGGCAGTTGCATCTCCATCCTTCAGCTATAGGCAGGTGGGTTCACAACCCATGTTTTCTGACTATGACGACTTTATTTCATGAGAAAATGTCCAGAAGGGTTAGTTTGAGAATGTGTTATAAGTTCAATGCTGTGTTCAAACTCAGAGACATAGATTTTGAGATAGTTAATATGCTCATTACCACATAATATTAGTAACTGAGAAAAGACATACGTTAGAATGACATGCGTTAACATTTAATCTGACCCTCAATATCTATTTTGCAGTCTACTTTATTAATGATTCCTCTAAACAAGTCATCTGTTCAACAGTCAATGACTGAATTTAAGTAAAGTTTATTTTTTCCTTCTAGTTAGTTTGAAGCCTGGTATCTCTGACTAAAGCTTTTGATCAGAATCTTGGGCAACCCCTTCAGATCCCCTCCCACTGTGGGAGCTTTTCTGATCTCTTAGTAAATCCTGCTTTCTAGAGGTGTGGGGGGAGAGAGAGAGACAGAGACAGAGCGAGAGAGAGAGAGAGAGAGAGAGAGAGAGAGAGAGAGAGAGAATACATGTACCTTGTTGCCAGTATGTATTGTTCTGGAGTTCTCAGTTGTCTTTTTTCCCAGAACGACTCTCTGAATTTCACATCTATTTCCATCGCTTTCCTCCATCTTTTCAGTCTGATTTTTCTCAGTTTACGCCTACACACTGGGTACTGATAGTGTGCTAGTTAGTTCCCAGAGGACAAAATTGATGCCTAATTCAGTGTAAAATACTGAGAAGCATCTGATGCTTAGGTGGCTCATACCTAAGGAGACTTATGACAAGGAAGTGAATAAGCAAAGCACTTATTTATAGTTGGAAACTTTTCATGTCTAATATTAGATCTAACAATATTAATGAATAAATATTTTAAAACTTTATATACAGGGGAAAAAGCAGCTAATTATTCAGACTATATAACAAGGAAATACACTTACATTCAATATAAATTTTACATTTCATGCATATTTCTTGTGTCTGCTTGCAGTGACCAAGTCAATGAATTGTCAGGTAATCTCTTTTTATTGTTGTGAAAAGTAACAATTGTAAAAACGTTTTTCGACCTCTGTTTCCATTAATACATTTCTAATTATCCCCAGCCCATTGAAATCACAACAGTAAATGAAAAGAACATTTAGCTGCTGTCATTAATTCTCCATCTCACAAAAGGTAGCTGTCTACCTTTTAAATTATCTGTGCTTCTTGTGTAGTGAATGGAAGAAAATTACTAACCTGGAGTTTTCCCAAAGAAAACTTTCCATTGTATAAACACTCCGAGGGTTTAAAATGGTACCAAAGTAAAACTGAACAATCAAAGAGCATTTAGGCTTCCAGAATCATGAACAGGTAAGCAAATGGCCTCATTAGAAGGTTTAGTAATCCCAGTAATTTTTCTATTGGAATGTTCTCTAATATTGATATTTTATTTACCACTTAGGAAAAATGTATTCTCCCAAATAAATATATATACAGGTGACTTGACTTAAATAAAATAATTATGACAACATAGCAATATTGTTAGGGGGTTGGAGCAAGAACATATCTAGCACTCAGTATTTCACTAGAAGCTTACTATAATAATACCAAGAGTTAAGAAATGTCCTTATTGCCGGGCTTGGTGGCTTAGTCTGTAATCCCAGCACTTTGGGAGGCCGAGGTAAGTGGGTTGCCTGAGCCCATGGGTTTGAGACCAGCCCAGGTAACTTAGTGACCTCGTCTCTACAATAAATAAAAAATTAGCCGGGTGTGGTAGCGCGCACCTGTAGTTCCAGATACTTGGAAGACTGAGGCAGAAGGATCGCCGGAGCCCAGCTGGTCACTCTGGGGTGGCCATGAATGTGTCACTGCAGTGCAGTCTGGGTGACAGAATGAGACTCCAACTCAAAAAAAAAAAAATGTCCTTATCAGTAATACCAATGTTATTATCAATCATTCCTTACTCGACAATGTAATTGCCAGTGTCAATTATAATTTTCTTTGGGACTAGTAAAGAAAAATTTTGGTGGATACAGGGTAAAATGAATCAAAATTCCAAATGTATACGTTTATAATGTAAGATATTCAACATATACACATATAACTATTATATGAAAATAATTAAAAATGTAAAGAGCTACATTTCCAATAAAGGGAAAATTCAATTCAATTGGCCATCAGAGGGATTATAAAACATATCTTTCCACCTCCCCATCTCCCCATGCTGGTTTGTGATAACCTAAAGAGTTCATAATTTTAAGAAACAAAAATTAATTTTAAAAATTAGGGAAGAGAATGTGTGAAGACCTGTGAGTCATAGAAAAGGATGTGTTACCAGTTTTGTTGTTATAAAGAATATAATAGGAAATAATAGGAGAAAAAGAGAAAGAGTCAAATATCCTCTATTGACTCTTATTGAAACTTCACAGCATAGAAACAATACTACTGGCATTGCATACTTTTCCTGACCAAATTTTGTTACCTTATATGTAGTGATTTTCTTTTTTAAAAAGGTGACTTGTATGGCAATCACTGGGGCAATAAATACATGTTTAGAGAAATGTAATTTATAAAATATTTTTAATTTACATATATGTATTTTTGGATCATAGGGGAAAATATATGTGTGGGTTTTTGGACAAATTCAAATGCAAATGTAAAATATTTTCAACCATAATATAAACCAACAGTAATTGGTATATTTTAAGTAAAGAAAGGAATAATCAAAACAATGAGTTAGATGCATTTATAATGATTTTCAGCTTTTGGAAAAGTATCAATAACACAATATATGACTGCCTTTTCATTCAAACTGGGAGGTACAGATGAGAATTTTGCAAATAGAACGTATTAAACAGATGTATTGTCTTCCAGGTGTAAGGTTTATGGAACAAAAGATTATTTTCAATCTCATTCCACTTGTAATTGAGCAATTCTGTGTGAAGATAAATTTTCACTAAATTACATCACGACATTTTCATGGCTTCAGTTTCCTTTAATGCTGTCTCAAGTAAGTGCATGAAATATTCTGTTTTATTCATTTCTAGGAGGCCAGAATTTTATGTCATGTTTCAATAGGTTAGAAATATCAAGAATTAAATTAATCTCAAATTAAACAAAATCTCCTGGTATAATGCTTGTTCCAAGCAGTAAATAGGAAAGCATTTAACACACAATCCTTATAAACCACACATCACTAATTTATGCATTTGTCTCAAATATGATACATCTGGTGAAAGAAGAAAACATAATCCAGAATCTTCATTTTCTCAGGTTTCCTGAAAAGACAAATCTTATGTAATCTATTACTAATATTTTCTCCAATGTAATCTATTTACTACTGTTAACCATAAGTTTCATCAACACTTTCATTTTATATAGTATCTAATGAAAGCATTCTTCTCTGACGATCCCAAAAGAATATAGATGGGATAAAGTTCTGTTGTTGTTATTGCTGTTGTTGTTTTCATTATAGCACATATTGAATATTTTACTGAAGAAGGAAAATGATTGTTTGGTTGTCTGTTTGTTTATATGCATGTATTTGTTTTGGTAATTCAGCGAAGTCAGAGATGGTAAATTTTTCTACTTAATTATTCCAGAATAAAAATTTTATAATAATATTCAATACTTGTCATCCTATTAATCATTGGATAAAGAATATTTGAATGATATTAATTTAAATCTCCCTAGACTGCTCTGTTCATCCGACTTCTGTCTACACCCTTCATTATTTCTATCAAGCAACTCAGTGTCTTTTATCTCCCAAATATTTTATCTAGACATCTTTGAAAGTTTTACTTAGGTTAATGAAGTTTCTTCCAAGATTCTACCTGGAACCAGGTACAATACAAATTCTTCCTTGACTATCACATAAAAATAAATTCCCTTTTTTTCACATATGCTGATCATTTTATTCTTTACAATTAAACATTCTTTTTATTTTAGACAAGTCACTCACAGTTCCCTCTACAAGACTGACTTTTTGCAGGGTATAGGGCTCAGGCCTCTTTAAGTTTGTACAGCCTCCAACACTGATAGAAACAGATATGTACTTCATAAATGTGTGAAGCTGATGGCAACAACTGTTAGCAAATGCTGGTATCATTAATAATTCAGAAAAACAGAAAAATCTGGGAAGCCTAGCAGTTAATGGGAAATAAAATGCATATATTTTTTATGGATCCCAAGTGAAGACATCATTAGCATACTAAGCTTATAAAAGTCAGGGCCTATACTCATAACAAGGTAATAACATAGCAGTATAAATAAATATAGGAAGAGTTTCCTTAGGTTAATTTTATAAGTATTAAAAGAAAGTCTTATCTGAGATGTTAGACTTTTCTATTTTATTAGTGCTATGTGTGGTTTGGGTAAGAAAGGGCTGAACAAATGAGGAAAGATCTATTAAAGTTTTTAAAATAAATTTATCACTGAAATTTTACAATGTCTGCTAAATATGCAAGGTTTATTTAAAAAGTTTAATTCCACAATCCTGCTTGAATTTATAATTTTCTCTATTATTTTACTTGAAAGATTGCCTTTAAAATATGTTTGAAACTTATTTATTCTATTGTGGCAATTTCCAAACTTTTCTTTTGTTTTTACTTAGCAGTTACCACAAGTGCTGAGTAATAAACCAAAATTCAGTAGCATATAGAAATAGGCTATTTGGTTCCTATACATGAATATGGTGGTCACCTGGGTAGTTCTACTTGAGTTAGGGAGTCTGAGGTTTATTGGAGATGGCTCTAGGCTACGCCATGAGTTCAGGGTTGCTTCATTCTAGGATTTTTATTTTAGGACTCAGGTTGAAAGCATACCCTAAGAAGGTGTCTCTTCTAATAAATTGCTAGAGTTCAGAAGTTAAACCAAGCCTGCCTATGAGTACATCTATGCCTCTACTTAAGCCGTATCTACTAATGTTCTATTGGCTAAAGCACGTTTGTATGGTCAAATCTAACATTAATGGGTAATGAAATATACTCTGCCCACAATAAGAAAGGGATAGACATGATTTACTTGAGTTATTTTCTCATACTCAGACTATCTCAGAGTGAGATCATTTTTCCTCTACACAAAATCTTATTTGGGACTCAACCTAATAACCAGAACATCAAATATGTATTAATAAGTTCAATTTTAACATCTATTTATTGTAATGCTAAAAATGAAAATACTGGAGTTATGTCGAGGGACACTACAACTTGAAGTTGGGGAATCTCTATCATAGTTGTACATTATTAAGAAAAATTTTTATCTACAATTTATAAATATGAAATACTATCAAATATCAATTAGACAGTAATAGAGAAAAAGAAAAAAAACTAACCTAGTACAATACCACAATTTCCATGATTAAAAACATTTTTTTAAAGTTTATGTGTACTGTACTCGATAAGAAAGGAGAATTTTTATTCTGAGAGCTGAAACATAGATAAATAAACACAGCTTATTGCTATTTTCTATTTCTGTTTTAACATATTTAAGATGAAGAGAAAATTTTAAAAAATAAAACTGAGTCATAATGAGAATTTTACTATTTGTTAATTTCAAGCAGTTCTGGGAAAGATTGTGAGAAGCTGTAGTTTTAACTGAACATTTTAATTTCTTCATGAGATTTCTGGCTTTAAAGATAATTCTACTAATATGAGAGTGAGAGGGAGAAAAGACTGAGAATAAATTTGAGTTCTCTGGTAACATCCCCAAATGGCAACAATCAGGGGTAAGATTATTCAGCTTTCTCAGATTAAACTTTTTTTCATATCATATGCCCCTATAGTACATTATTAGTCTGATAAAAAAATGATTATTTATACTGACAGAAGGAAAAAATACTTAAATGTATGTCTGCAAAAACAGTGGTGATGCTTTAATTATAATCATAAGTAATTAAAAGAAGATCGTATCTCTTCTCCAGTCATATAATACCACATAAACATAGAAATAGCCTGGAATTAGTCTGCTGTCATTAAAATAAGGATTTCACTTTTGCTTAAAAAAGCTCCAACACATTTTATAAAACTATAGATGGGGGCAAGTATCAATCTTTTAAAACATAACTAATAAAATGGCTAGAAAAAACAATGAGCAGATTCCATTTTTAAAATATTCATCTTTAAGATTTCTAGTAATTTCTTTAAGGAAAATTTCTATTTTAGAGAAATTTTGCTATTTGATTGTGAATGGGTTTTCCTTTGTCCTAACTTTTTATTTAAAGATCGCCATTTAGAAGATTGATTTTTATGAACTAAATGCATGACTTATTAGAGTAAGCAGAAGTTGTTGAAAAAAGCAAATTGCACAAAAAACTTAAAATACAACTTCAAATTATATCTTGAAAGTAATAAAGTCACTAACAGTCACTAAAATCGTTATATTATTTTGCAGGTTTTTTCCATATTATTTTTTATTAGATTTATGTCTAAGTTTTGGTAATCAGGAATGCCTTTAAGTCAAATTAAGGCAAGAACATATGCCATTGATGCAAATACTTCCTTGCATTTATATGCACTCTTAACCCAGATTCATCAAGTGTCATAAATATGATATGATTTTAATATAGCAACATTGATTAGGCAAATATTATTGAGTGGATACTTTTAGCTAGACACTTCATGAAATACAGAACAATGAGTAAGATACCATTCATGCTTTTAAAGCACTCATCATTGAATGAGGAAATAAATCGTTGTTCAAAGCAATTTGTGTTATATCACAGAAAAGTGTCATATCTGTGAGAATATAGTGGAAAATATTCGATAAATTATGTAAAAATAGTATGAGAAATTATTAGAGTAAATAAGGAAAGGTTTGTTATTATCTTTCAGTGGTAAAATGTATCCTGCATGCCTCCAAAAAAATAGAAATGCCAAAAATTGTTTCCAATGGATTCATACTCTCTATGTTAGTTACATGTCTCTACTGACACTAAGTCCTATCCACATCCCCAAGAAGACTGAAAGGGTCATTATATAGCTGTCGTGTTAGTGTGGATAACTGCTTTCACTCCACTCTTAGCAAGAAGTGGTAGTTCAGTTACTTAACTAATTTTGATATCATTCTCTTATACATCAAATAGCAGTATCGTTATGAATTAATATTTATTAAGCTATGGTTCATAAACTACATATTTTATTTAAAAATTGGGAAGAATATGCCAGAAAATAATATTGTTGATAGAGTCGGTGCAACCTCCCAGCTAAAAACAAGTAGAAATGCAGTGAGAATATAACAAAAACTCTAGCAATGGACACAAAACAAAACCTTACTTATCTACCCTGCCCTGCTGACTCTTTCCTCTGTCTATCCTTGTTACCACTCTCTGATCTCATCTCTTACTACTCTCCCTTTTGCTCATTCTGCCCAGCCATCAGCCAAACCAGCCCCGTTACTTTCCTGTGAACATTTCAGACACACTCCTGCCTGAAGACTCTTGCAAAAACTGTGCTTTGAGCGATACACTCTTCCCCAAAATAGAAACGTAGCAATTCACCTGCATCTATTTGGTCCTTGTTCAAGTGGTACCTTCTTCATGATATCAGCTATGGCCAGCAGAAATAATGAAAATTGCAACATGCCCAGCCTACACCATGAAGTATCTAGCTAAAAGTGTCTACTTTTATAGAACTTATCACCCAGCATGGTTGATAATTCACTTATTTTCTAAAGTTATCCCTTATTGCATGCCATGCTGCATTATTTTGTATAATAACGGTAATTTTTATTGATGTTAAGGTGGTGGTGGTGGTAATTAATGGATATACTCTGTGCAGTATATAGCGTGGACTTTATAAATAATTGTTAAATAAATGTATGATCAATATATGAATCAATGACTATTTAAAATACATTGTTTAATTCCTTAAAAAGAAAAGGAAATCTTTTGGTGCTAAAACTACAAAGCCTCATCTCCAAATATTATTATGTGGAGATGAGGCTTTTGGGAGGTAATTAGGGTTAAATGAAGTCATGAAAGTAGGGCCTTGGTTTAATGAATGTAGTATGCTTGTAAGAAGAAACACCAGAGCCACCAGAGCGCAAGAGTGCACTTATTCCCCTTTTCTCCCCCTCTTTCACTCCCCTCTCTCTATCCCTCTTCCTCCCCCCTCACCTCTATCTTTCTCTCCTTCTGCACTACGTGAGGACATAGCAAGATGGTATCCATTTGCAAGACAGCAAGAGAGAGCCCTCACTAGGACCCAAACATGCTGACAACAGGATTTCAGTTTTCCAGCATCCAAAACAGTGAGAAGTACATTTCTGCTATTTAAGTCACACAGGCTGTGGTATTTGGTGATAGCAGAGCAAGCACACTAATAGAACTTTAAAGATTGTCTTCTTGGTTTATTTTTACCAAATTCCTTGATAGCTACTTTTACTTTCTTTTGTATGTGCTAATCTATATTTGCTCGATACACAAAATTTGGACCAATTTTCCAATACTTTAAATAATTATAGGTTTCATCATCTGACCTCTACATAGCTCTTAAAGCAAGACAAGCTTCTATGTTAAGATATCAATCACTAACTCCCACAACGAAGTAAATGAGAAGAGGTCATAACTCGGCAGTGACAATGACACTTAGAGAGAACAAATACATATACACTCTGGAAATATATGTATATTCTTAACTAAAACTAAGGCGATGACTCAGAGATTTCCTACCGATGAAATTTCAGCAAGAGATACGAGCCCAGAACAACAACAGATCACAAAGCACATGAGCAAATAAACCACTAACTATGCCACTACAATGAATAAAAAGCAGCATCAAACATGTAAAAAAAAAGCCAAAACACACATACTCTTCAATGAATGGATAAATGATGGAAATGAATGTGTTAAAATAGTCAAGGAATTAATTTTTTGAGAGATTGACAAGAAAATAAGTAATTTGGGGACTACTGACACCATTGACTGTAAAATGTTTTTGTAAATTCATATGATTAAGCCCTTCTTAGACATAATAATAAAAGTTCTTCTTTCTTTAAGAGGAGACTATTTGGGGCAACCCCTTTAAAGCCCCTCTTACTGTGGGAGCTTTTCTGTCCTCAATAAATCCTGCTTTCTCACTTAAAAAAAAAAAAAAAGAAGAGAGTATTTCACAAACCCATCACTGGAGGATTGTGTTTTTCAATGTCTTTGACTGTAAGTTCCATAACTTATATTGTCTGGTGTCAAAACATCAGACTTAATTTCAATAATAAAATAAAATCTTTGTTACAGGCATACTTATTGCTCTTTTTGATTTTTGAAAACGAAGTACCCTAATAGAAAAGAAGTTGAAGCCAGACTTTATAGCTCTACCTCAGTTTTTCTGTGAGAATTGCCAATCATTGGAGGTAACAGCCCAACAATTTTTGGACTCTTATAACTTTAGGAAGAAGAAGGAACAGGAAGAAAATTAAGTCTTTAAAATTAAAACAAAACAAAACAAAACCTACAAATCCTGCCAGATTCACAATTTATAGCACAATTTAATTTAGCCTTTCATCAGTCCTTGCAATATTAAAACGCATTTTCCTTAGGAAAATCTGTTTTATCAACAGGGTTTTCTGTCACAAAATAAAAAAGCAGGAGTGGAAAAAGGAAGGTAGGAGGTCAAGTATGGGGAATAAGAAATGATATAGAAAAAAGCTTCTTTAATTCTTTCTGAAAATATCAGGGGTAATAATAAAAGGGCAACATTTTTGTGATGTATATTAAGTTATATCATATTCAAAATTCCTCTCATTAGGAGGTAAGTGCATGTACATGGGAATGCTAATATAAAACACTAATAATAAAAAATGAAATGAACACATTTTAATGTTTCAAAAATGACATGTTATATAGAAATCCTTGATCTGTATGT
Source organism: Cephalopachus bancanus (assembly GCA_027257055.1). Lineage (NCBI taxonomy): Eukaryota > Metazoa > Chordata > Mammalia > Primates > Tarsiidae > Cephalopachus > Cephalopachus bancanus. The sequence continues at coordinate 3,699,895 of JAPVLO010000074.1, forward strand.
AAGGAAACTGGATTCAAAGAAGTAATTGTAGAGATGAGCTTTTACTGCTAAAGTCTCACTCTCCTAATTAAGCAATATGTCATATTAACATCCCTGGATGGTAGGAATGCAAATTACTTTCACATAATATTTACCTACATATCACCGATCTTACTTCAAAAGGTCCAACTCTCATACTTGCATTAAAAAAAACAAAGAAAAATTGAAGAGAAGTTTCTCTAACAGAAGGTGTTCTTTTGAATAAGGGTCTACAGTATATAAGTTCTAGTGAAACTGTATTTCAGGAATATCAGAGGCAGAGATGCCAAAGCCACTGGCCTGAGAAGAAGCAGGAATGACTAGTCAAAACTTAAGAAGAAAATTCTGGGTACAGAACAACATCTAGTTCAGCAATAAAGTCTAGTCGGTAAAGACAATGCTTCTTAGAAAAATGCTTCAAAAATTCTGAGACTTTCCTTAGCTCATAAAGTGGGTCTAAAAATTGCTCTAAGGCTATGAAAACAATGTGTAAAAGAATGCACTCTAAACCAGTAAAGAACAAAAGAGTTAAGTACTCTCTGGCTTATGTCCATCAGTAATCAGAAAATTCCTAGTGGCAAATGATTAATCCATTTATCAAAATTTTAAGGAGTTTATTACACCTTAGACACCATGTTAGATGCTGAGATAAATCAACAGTAAAGACATGCACAATTCAGGCTTTCCCAGAGTTTAAAGTCAGTTGACAATTGTATATATGAAACCAAAGCAAGGACAAGTAGATTTTTATATGTTCATTGATCCTAGACAAGATTTTTATATGTGTCTTGATCCTCGCAAAGAAAGGGCTATTCCTAGAATGGAATATCAGAAGCAAGACTGTATAAGGGACAAGAGAGGCTTGGCTAAGGACTACAGTAGAAGTACATTAGCATTCTAACAATAGTACTCCAGCTGTTGATTCGCTGTGTGATGCACTAAAGTATCAGGTTTAAGTGTGTGAAAAATATATAAAAGGTAAATTCTCCATTCAAAAACTTTAATTAAATTATGGCAAGATTCAGTTTATCTGAGAAGTGGGGTTTGGAAAATTCCCACTAAATACAATACATAAAAAAAGAAGTGACTATTCCGATTCAACATTTTACTGGAAATCCTCACCAAAGAATTTAGACAAGAGAAAGAAATAAAAGGTATCTGAGTTGACAAGAAGAAAGTCAAACTATTTCTGTTCACTGATGACATGATTATGTACCTAGAAAACCCTAGACACCTCCAAGAGACTCCTAGAGCTGGTAAACGATTTCAGTAAAGCTTCAGTATACAAAATCAACATATAAAAATCCATAGCATTTCTATATACTGATAACATTCAAGCCAAGAACCAAATTAAGAGCTCAATCATATTTATAATAGCCATACAAAAATAAAATACCTAGAAATACACTTAACCAAGGAAGTGAAAGATTTCTATAAGGAGAACTTACAAAACACTGATGAAAGAAAGTGTAGATGACCAGAACAAACAGATGAACATTCTACGCTCATGGACTGGAAGAATCAATATTGTTAAAATGACCCCACTGTCCAAAGCAATTTACAAATTCAACAGAATCCCTATCTAAATACCAACATCATTTTTTACAGAACTAGAAAAAACAATCCTAAAATTTTATGTGGAACCAAGAGATCTCAAATAACCAAAGCAATCTTAAGTAAAAATAACAAATTTAGAGGCATTATATTGCCTGACTTAAAATTATATAATAAGACTATAGTAACTAAAACAGCATGGTACTGGTACAAAATTAGACAGAATAATCATGAAACAGAATAAAGAACTCAAAGAAAAAGCCACATATCTACAAACAACTGGTCTTTGACAAGGCCAACAAAAACAAATGATGGGAAAAGGACATCAATAAATAAAGGTTTACAGTATCTAAGCTCTAGTGAAACTGTATTTCATGAATACCAGAGGGAGAGATGCCAAAGCCACTGGACTAAGCAACCCATAGGCAAAGAATTAAACTGAACTCTTAACTCTCATCATATACAAAAATTTACTTAAGGTGAATTAAAGATTTTAAAGTAAGACCTGAAAATATTAAAAAATCCTTGAATAAAATTTCGGAGGAAAACTCTTCTGGACATTGGCCCAGGCAAAGAATATATGATGAAGATCTTTAAAATAAATGTGACAAAAACAAAAATAGACAAATTTGTCTTAATTAAATGAAAAAGCTTCTGCACAGCAAAAGAGATAATCAATGGAGTGAGCAAAAAATTTATGGAATGGGAGAAAATATTTGTGAGTTGTGCCTCAGACAAAGGGCAAATATCCAGGACCTACAAGAAACTCAAACAACTCAACATTAAAAAAAAAAAAAAATCAAAAAGTGGGGAAATTAAATGAATAGATACTTTTCAAAAGAAGACACACAAGCAACCAATGAACATATGAAAAAAGTTTAATATCACTAATCATCAGAGAAATTAAAAGTAAAGCCACAATCAAATATCATCTTACTCCAGTCAGAATGGTTATTATTAAAAAGTCAAAGAACAATAGATGCTGTCATGCATGTGGAAAAAAGTGAATGCTCATACAGTTGGTGGGACAGTAAGCTAGTTCAGTATCTATGGAAAACAGTATGAAGATTTTTCAAAGAACTAAAAATAGAACTATCATTGAACCCCAGCAATCCCACTATTATCTACCCAAAGAAAAATAAATAATTATCTTTAAAAATGACACATATGTTAATTGCAGCACTATTCACAATAGCAAAGTCATGGAATCAACCCAAGTGCCTATCAACAATTGACTGGACAAAAAAATCAAACAGCCCCATTACAAAGTGGGCTAAAGATATGAATAGACACTTTATAAAAGAAGACATAAAAGCAGCCAACAGATACATGAAAAAATGTTCAGCCTCACTAGTCATCAAAGAAATGCAAATTAAAACTACACTGAGATACCACCTAACTCCAGTCAGAATGGCCATCATCAATAACAAAAAATAACAGATGCTGGAGACGAAGTGGCGAAAAGGGAACACTTCCACGCTGTTGGTGGGAGTGCAAACTATTTCAGCCTCTGTGGAAATTAGTGTGGCGATTCCTAAAAGTTCTAAAAATCGACCTTCCATATGACCTCACAATCCCCCTACTGGGAATATACATGGAAGAACTCAGGTCAGTCTGTAAAAAAGATACCTGCAGCCGGGCTCGGTGGCTCAGCCTGTAATCCCGCGCCTTTGGGAGGCTGAGGTGAGTGGATGACCTGAGCCCGCGGGTTCGAGACCCGCCTGGGCAGGCGAGACCTCATCTCTACAATAAAATTTAAAAAATTAGCCAGGCATGGTAGCGCGCGCCTGTAATTCCGGCTACTTGGAAGGCTGAGGCGGAAGGATCGCCGGGGCCCAGCAGGTCGAGGCTGCGGTGGCCGGGAGTGGCCACTGCACTCCAGGCTGGGCGACAGAGTGAGACTCCAACTCAAAAATAAATAAATAAAATAAAATAAAATAAAATAAAATAAGATACCTGCACACATATGTTTATTGCAACATTGTTCATAATAGCAAGAACATGGAACCAACTGCGCTGCCCATCAAAAGAGGACTGGATTTTAAAAATGTGGTACATATACACAATGGAATACTATGCAGCCATGAGGAAGAACAAAATCATGAACTTCGCGGCAACCTGGATAGAATTAGTTTATAATACTGAGTGATCTCTCACACAAACAAAGAACTGAGTATCACATGTTCTCACTCATAAGTGGAACTTGAACAACTACCATATTACGATAAGAAAAGGATTGAAAGTGGCGGGAAACTGCGGGGAAGGGGGTGGGAGTGGGGAGGTGGGATTGACAGTACTCGATATCTGCCTGGGGGGGACACTTCATCGATAAGGGTACCTGTGCTGAATTGTACCCACAATTTTAAATAAAAATTAAAAGAGGAAAAATAAAACAATTGACTGGATAAAGAAAATGTGGTCTCTATGCACCATGGAATAACATGAAGCCATAAAAAATAATGAAATCATGTCCTTGGCAACAACATGGGTGGAGCCAGAGAACATCATCCTAGGTCAACCAACTCAGAAACAGAAAATTAAATGCCACATGTTTTCACTTCTATGTGAGAACTAAATGGTCATAAGGATGAAAATAATAGACACTAGGGATAATAAAAGGAGAAAAATGGAGAGGGGGGTTAGGATACGGAATTTGCCTAATGGCTACAATGTTGACTGTCTGGAGACTGAGGTCACCTGAAACCCAATTTCCACCAGTATAATTCCACATAACAAACACCTATTTGTAATCGTGAATGTAATTAATATCCATATTATATATAGATATTAAAAACAAGCAAACAAAAATGTAAAAAACAACAGAGAAGAGCTTTTTATTGACATGTACGTCTTCAGAAGGAGTTATTTCTGCCACATAAATGTTGTAGATGCTCTCAAGTGTATAAGGTGATTAATCTGTAAATGTGCATGAGATAGTTAATCAACTAGGCTTTGGTGATGCTGCAAACTTGTGTTGGCCATACATAATGCAATTAAAACAAGAGCAAATCAAGAGAAATCTAGAGAAGGATATTGGGTTGTGTAATAGAACACTGAAAAATATCCTAAAATGGGGAACTTTGAGTAATGAAGAAGTTTCTTTAAGGTACAACTGAGCTCAGCAATCACCAAAAAAAAAAAAAAAAAACAAAACAAAAAACAATACAAAGCCATAGAATTGATCCACTGGCATTTTTATATAGGCTTTTTTTTTTAACACTCTCCTCATAGGATAATTTTCAGTGGCAAGAGCTCACTGCATCTACAATAGCTGTAGGAATGATGCAGAGATCTATTTATTATTTATCTATCTAATATGGACTAATACATGGAAATTTTCAAAAATAACTTTTTATAGCAAATATTTAGCGTTGCATAATTATGAGGGAACTATTAAATCAATTTGAATAAAGAACTACCTAATATTATGTAGAGCCTTAAACATTAGCAGATAAGGCAAAAAATGAATCAGCAGCAGATAATTAACAAAGAGAAGAGGATCCAGAGTATACCCCCAATAGACAGAAAGCTCCCCCAAGAAAGCCATATAGTGCCACAATTGCACACTAAAACAGTCAAAATTCAAATGCGTTCAAGACAAGACAACTTTGGGAATTGTGTACTGTCCCTCTGTCTCAGTTTCCTCACACTAATAATAAATATAAAACTATTTATAAAATAATTTAGCAGTTAACAATGAATAAAATTGCTTACAATATAACTTGATGTTGCTGTGGAAATAGATTTGACCAACAATACATGCAGATCACTATGAGAGGTCCCTGGCATGTAGCTAACATTTTCTAACTGCTTTGATTAATGTTGTTAAATGGTATCCTGAGTGCCTGCTTAAGATCCCCAAACACAGCATGTGCTTAATATTGTTTGTTAAATTGCAATTTTCTAGTACCGATCAGTCAGACATTTCTCTAGGAATTCCTAACCAAAGAATTTACCTGACATTCTTGAAACGCACCTTAAACCTTCCAGACATACCTGGAGGCTACAAGGAAACTGTGGCTATGAAATTACTCTTGGCTGCTAGGAGTATTTCACCTAGTTTGCCTTGTCAGCCCAATATCTCCTTTCTGTTTCACTTTTCCATGGTGAATCAGCAAAGAACTTTATTTTGTTAAAAAATAAGAATAAAAATTGGAGCCTTTGAACACACCTGCTCATTACCCTCAGCATCATGGCTTGTAATCATACATTTTCAGAGCGTGTTAATAAATTGTATGTAGTTCATTTCATTAATTTCAGAATCTGGGGCTTAAACTTACTCTTTGATGGGGAAACCCACTCAAACAATGCCCTAGAGAACACAACCTCAAAAGTGAGACACCTGTTAGAAGTGTCCACTTGTTACGCATCTACCTAAGGCAACAAGAAGTGGGCAAGTACTGGCTTTAGTTGTGAGTAATAGCTGAAGTATTATACTCTATTTCCTAAATGTTTTTCTCAGAAAGCCTTTATTCCCCACACCTGTGCATTGCTCCAGTGTTCCTAAGCTGTTTCTGCAGTTTGGCTTTTCACAACCAAGCACCAGAGTTTAGTGATGCTTTGGTTAACTTTTGAGGACATTTCTTCAGCCCTCCCTGCTGCTAGGACTCACCCCCTTCAGGACAGACAGGACAGCTGCATCACCCCTGTCAGCTGTTCTTCTCACGCTCCCTGCCCATCAAAGCAATGGAATGACAAACACTGTGTTAGTGCGGGTGGGTTGGCTGGGCGCCAAGACCGTATTGTCTTGTCACTAGTTGTTAAATATAGCTTGAGGAGGATACGAATGGCACTTTTCAGTAAATGGCATCTGTACCAGGTCCAGATTCTGCAGTTGTATAGGGGTGGCTTGGCATCCCTCCTACCTCTTTGTACTTTAATTTAAATTGGAACTTAAAATCGCGTTGGTTTCAGAGTTAGTTTGTCAGCCTCCCAAAGGATTGGCTTGTCTGCCTTGTTCAGTCATTCTCCTCAACTAACCTGACATAACACAAACTCCCACGTGCATGCAGTTGTGACTCAGCGTTGTTCACTGATAGATGTCCAAGATGGCCTTCCTACTTTCAAGTAGGAAAAAAAAACCCGCACAGAAACATACAAACAATCACACAGAATTAAGCCAGGATGGTACTAAGCATGAAAAAAAAGGGCTCTCTTTACACGAAAAATAACTGGAAACAGCCTTTCTCAACAATAATGAATTTTAAGCAAGATTTTAACACTGGAACTCAGAAAAAGACAAAGAGAAATTTCTTTATTGTCAGGACATGTGGCTGATAACCAGCTATTTTATGTCACTGTTTTGTAAAGTCACACATGCATGTAAGGGAATTTTGGAGCATGTTGATCAGAGAAAAGTCTTGGTAATAAATACTCACATCTGCTCTTTGAGATTTAGAACTCCAAGACTGGTCAAAAAATGACTACATGCAGTCAGCTAATAGCTTTTTCCACTTGGAAAAGGAGGGAGAAAACCTTTCTGGCAAGGAATCAATAGGAAAGTTATGTAACACCAGTTAAGATTATTGTTAGGGAGGGTCAGGTAACAATATGAGTTAATTCCTAACAGGATAAATAAAGCAAAGCTAAAGACATTGTGCCTCACTCAATCTTACTGAGGTGTTTTGTCTCACATGTTTAAATTTTTCTTGTGCCTTAATCACATGAAGTGCTTAGACTTATCACAGCTCTCTGACATTCAAGCTCTTTGTGTGTGTGTGTGTGTGTGTGTGTGTGTGTGTGTGTGTCTGTACATGCACATTTACTATCTGTGTTATTAGATGAACTGAAATTGACCAGGGAACAGACTGATCAAGCAGGCTGCCCATGATGATGAAGGATGCAGCCCCTGACTGCTATGAATGAGGACATTAGCCCACAGATATGTCAGCACGAAGGCTAGGATTATGTCTGTACCTAAATAAAACAGGGAATCAGACAAAAGCACTTTAGAGAGCTACAATTTCTAAATATTATTAAATCAGTAGATTAAATGTAAAAATCATATAGATATTTGCTTATTGAGGAAAACAATGCTTTCTTCTTAACCACAATCTCAATATGAGATTAAAGAAGTAGAATGCCATGAGAGGACACACCCCTTTAGCAAAAACCAGCCAATGACACAGTAAAATAAAATTTTATTTTTGCTAATTTGGTTAGTATTAATCCTTATCTGTAAAGGGAGAAAAATAGTAACTAACACATATATTAAATATATTTTTTTAATCAATAACAATGTATGGAGAGTGGTAGAACACTGCCTAGTACAAATCAGCATCATTATTATGGTTGCTATTTTAATTGGTTAAATACAGAGGTGCCAAAAAATGTATACACATTTTAAGTTTGGTGTTCACTGAAAAAAATGGTATCACCATGAGACAGGCAGGACAAACAAAGAAAATGGAAGAAGTACGGTTGAAAAAATGTCATACTACACATTGCTGTAATTCAGCTTTGAAAAGCAATACAGCCAGGCTCGGTGGCTCATCCTGTAATCCCACGCCTTTGGGAGGCTGAGGTGAGTGGATTGCCTGAGCCTGTGGGTTCGAGACCCGCCTGGGCAGGCGAGAGCTCATCTCTACAATAAAATCAAAAATTAGCCGGGCGTGGTAACACGCGCCTGTAATTCCGGCTACTCGCCAGGCTGAGGGGGAGGGATCGCTGGAGTCCAGCAGGTCGAGGCTACGGTGGTCGAGAGTGGCCACTGCACTCCAGTCTGGGTGACAGAGTGCGACTCCAACTCAAAAAAAAAAAAAAAAAAGAAAGAAAGAAAAGAAAAGCAACAGATAGAAAATATTGCTTAAAACATGTATACATTTTTGGCTTATATACTATCAGTGTTATATTCCTTAAATGATAAGCATACATAGGAAACTTTGATTCCAGCTTCCATCAGTACCAGTCATTGTAATTATTCATCACCATTTTGGGAATTGCTATTTGAAGATTTAAGTGATTTAAACAAATTCCTGTAAACACTGTATTAACACTTCTTTCCATAATATAAATTTAAAAAGTTTTTTTGTTGTTTTTTGTTTGTGTCTAAGAAGGACAGGAGAATAGAAACAAGTTTACTGTCTAATTCAGAAGCTGTAGCCAGAGTCTTTAAAGACAGCTTTTGCTGACCTGGAAAGTTTGTTTAAAAAAAAAAAAATCCGTACCTGCTTCATGTCAAAAATGATGAAAGTTTTAGACTTTCTCTCAGGCTAATATCACCTATTGGCAAGAAAAAGAAATTATGAGGCACATTTAGTAAGAGAGAATTTTGCCATCTATGAAAAGATTAAGCCTAATTATGAATTCAATTTATAAAGTGTAGTGTCACCAAGAGATATTTCAGCTATAGATTTTGAGTATAGCAATATGCTTTAGTTCTAATTTAAAGTGACCGGAGACTCAACTGACAATGGAAGGACACTCTATGCCACAGCAAATCAGATACAACTTGGCTGCTACTCTAATTCTTTTTTTATTCATGCAAACTCTTTATGGTTATCAGTTCTTAAAGGGAATTTTATGCCCATTCTTATGTAGCAAAAAGCCTCCCTGTAATTCCTAACAACTGGGAAACAGAGAGTTAATGTCAACAACACTTGGGCTCAGAGCATTCTCCTCCCATCTGGCCTTATGTTGTAGACCTACTTTCTTCCTCCTCCCGTCCCCTAAAGTCACATAAAATCTCACAGCATGGCTACAGGTATTTGGAATAAAACACATTCAAACATGTAATCCTGCAGGCTGCAAAGCCATCGGGTCCCAGGAGGTTGCACCTGAAAGATGCTTTGGAGCTCCAATATCTGGAATTTTCCAGATTCTTCCTCCTAGAAATAAAACCACCAGGGAAAAAGAGTTAGGTTGTTATATTCTGCTTCCTTTTCTAGTTCTACTCTGAATCATTTTCTATTTCTATTCTTAAATCTTTACAACTGAAATACTTTGCTTGGTTGAAGACTGAAATGTTGCTGCATCTCGAATAAAGACAACATCTGTTCCAAGAGCAATTGAGACAAGACTGGAATTGAAGCACGAAGCAGGATCTCTCTTAAAAACTCTCTATCTTTTTTTAATGTCAGATTCCTTCAATTTCTGGAACATAGTCTGAAAGCTAAATGGTCAGATAAGTAATCTCGTTCCATCTTAAAAGTTATTTTTGTTAGAATTAGGAAAAAAAATAACATTTAGTAGATTATTTAGTCCATTTATTAAGTGACAGCTGAAAGAATATAAGTGTACTAGCCCTTTCTCATTAACTTATTCCTTTCTTGCTTTCCATTTGATTATGTGACTCTACAATATAGTAAATATATTATCCAAATTTTCCCCAAAAAATGTTGGAAGTGGGAGCAGGTGCTACTAATAACTATACCAGTGTCTTGGACATTAACCAGGACACAGGGGAAGAAGTATTGTCATTCCAATTTTGAGAAATAAAATTACTTTGTGATCAGATTTCTATAACATTCTTTATTTTTCTTTCTGTAATAGTTTTTGGTGTGACAAAATCAGAATGAACTCCCATCTGAATGCAGTGACCCAACTACTGTCTGAATGCAGTGACCCAAATACAAAAGATCATGTAACTCCTAAGGCACTGCAGGTGAAGACTGTAACCAGAACTTATAAGTCTGTACCCATGAAACTCCTTCCAGCAAGACATATAATCTTCAAGGAGACAACTGGGGATTCTTTATTTGTCTGCATAAACTATTCTCAATCAAGACAATACGTAAAGAAAAGGAGACTTCTTGCCTAAAGAGCAGTAAGTTCTTTTCAATTTTACATTTCTAATATGGACTATAATTTTCAAGTTGAACAAGGCAAGATATTATCTCAGTAATAACTATCAAGTACAGCTTACCTTTCCTGAGGGAGTTAAGAAATAGAAGAACTTCCCATGAGCATATTACCAGAAAGTGATGATTCTCAAAGTATGAATTTTCTACTTTATTTTTTTAACAAGTACTTCTTTCCTGATTACGCAGTAAAACTTTGGCAAGAAAGCAAGTCTGTACCTACAACTGTACTGGCTGGGGCTAATATCTGACATTATAAGTCAAGAATTAACCATAAAGAAAGCATTTGCTTACAGTAAAGGAATATTTTAGAAAGATATATTGAATATAAAAATGATATTTGTCTTAAAAAAATTCAGCTAAATTTATAGAAGACCACCAGTACTTCCATAGAGCAGAAAACTTGTAGCAAGCATTTTTCACTGAGTCACATTTTAATTATTTGCATGGATCTATGTAGAAGCAAAATGAAGATGATGTTATTAAAGAATGTATGTGTGTATGGGTGTATTTGTGTACATATATATAAAGTGTATGTGTGTGCACATATATTTGTGTGTATATGTATATATGTATATGTTTATATTATTTATTTAGAGGGATTGTAGACAAAATGTTTGAAAATTAACTTTGAACAAAAGGAAAGACAATGGAGAGGAACAATAGGAAGTTGTCCTCTAAGATATAACAATATTCACATACTATTGATACATAGTTGAAAAAAGTCAGGCTTAATATAATAGTTTAATTATTAACACATAGTTTACATCATAGTTAAGTTTCTTTTAAAAAAAATAACTCTTTCCTTAACTTCATGAAGTACTAATTTGAAAAGCCCTTTCAATATTGCCTTGGACATTTACTTATGGTAATATAAGTAATTGATATTCTAGTTTTCAGAGTGGCTGACATGGTGAGCTGCAACCTTCAGGAAATTTCCTATGTGCTCAATAGACCCCATTCCTCTTTGGCTAAAACACCCTGTACTCATGGCAGTTTCCAAAATTCTTGAAATTTCAATTTCATTGTGTCAGAATTTTCACTTTCTTTCATTTATTCAGTTCAATATAATAATGCTACAAACAAAGCAGGAACTTCAAGAAGAGGTACTCCACAGTCTCCATCAATAGCTATGTAGGAGAGGTTACTTGTCCAATGTAACATTCAGTTGTTTCCCAGGGGCATGGCAATTCTCTTTATAATTCCACATGGAATAAACAGAAACAATATCTGCTTTTAACAGCTTCACCTATTTAGTAGCAAGAACCATATGTAGTATTTAATCGCTAATGTGTAGGTGGGGTGAATGAGTATTGATGCCTAAAAGAAAACATGGAAAACTGCCATTTGCTTTCCAGAGAAAAGTATTCGCTACTCACCCATAGTATTCAATACTCACCCTCCTCTATTTGTACTTTTTTTGGTGATAACAGTGATGTCAGAGAAATAACAGGATTCTGATTTTCTGATTATTGGAAAATGTGATAGATTGAAACATCCAAGCATCCCTTGCTGCCTGATGAGAGCAGTTCCAAGCCTGGGGAATATGCATGTTTCCTTGATATCCCTACTCTGAGATTCCTCATGTTTGTTTTCCTCATCTCTGATATTCCCTGCTTAATCTTACATAATTTCTTTCTTCTTCAGTTGCTGTCCAAGGGAGTGGTTTATATGTGTTTGTTTTTAGCTTAGAATTCCATTTGCAGTGAGTAACACAGCGTGGTGCTGTTGGTAAGCAACATCACGGAGAATGCAGAAGCAGAGACTTGGGAGCAAAATGGAAAGCCTATATTCCTGTCCCAGATCCTTTCCCTGGAGGGTGATCTCATGCAGGTTGCCCTTAAAGCCTCATAAACTGATTTTGCTCGTTTGTTAGACATACTACTGCCTACTTCACAGGGAATGAGAAATAAATTAGACAGTGTTCATAAAGCCCTTATTACAATGTCAGAAACATATTAAGTAGTCAGTTAGCTCATATTATTAATAGTTAAAGATAATGCAAATCTGCTCCTAGTCAAAACCTGAGGCTTCTAAAAGTTGGGAGGAATGTTGTCTCATGGCCACTTGAGTCAAAGTCACCAGCCTTCTCAGAGGCTAAAAATTCAGCTTTCTCCTGTCTTCTGCCTTGTTTTCACTCAAGATCATTACTGGAGAATGTCTGAGAAAATTGAATGATGAAGGTAGCATGAAAGAGAAAAACACATTTTTATCTTTTATCTAAACACATATTTAAAATGTGTGTCCTCATGTTTATTTATGACTGAGATCCCAATAAAGTCTATCACCACATCTTCTCATCTATCCTCTCAAGTTTTGATTATAGATTTCCTTATGACTGCGGTTCTAGTTATCAAATGGATGAGATTGTCAGTCATCTGAGTTTTCCTATGAAATGCGGATGAATAATTAGGTCCCCCTTTGCACATCACAATTGTGGCACTGTTCTTAAGTTTGAAGCACCTCCTGACTCTATCTTTAGAAAGAGCTCTGCTACTGGAAAATTTATCTTCTAATCACACAACTTTTCATGCTCAACTTGAACCTTGGACCAAAAAATAATAATGATCCTCTATATTCACTTGCTTCCTGTTTCAAGCTGATAAGCAGCATACTCGGGTGTGAATTTCATAAACAGCATGTAAACATTGTAAATCTGGTGCAGTAATGACAACATGCCGGCCATTTTGCTTGACTTCACGACACTCTCCTGAGAGAAACACACTGTAGTGTTAATTTCAAATACTCATATTAGCGTCGTTTGAAAACAACTGCTTGTTTCTCAAACAGAAACTTCTCATGTGAAACTAGCTATGGATATTCCCAGCAGTCTCTCTCTCTCTACTGCAGAACAAATATAGTAAATACTATGATCTAGCTCCAGTCCTTTCCTGGCCCCAAACTGTAGAAAGATAAGAAAAAATTAAAATGTTTCAAAACTTGTCTTCATATCCTGTTTGCCACTACCTGTTCTGAACTTCCTGAAATGGCTCTTATATTTGTTTTTCTCAGTCTATGTTTAATAGTCGATTTTCTTCACTGAAATAAGGTTTGAGTAAAACAATTTATTTTCAGGAGGATTTCAAGAGTCAGCATTCAACTATGATACCTTGGAAAGGGAACATAATGAATGATTAATGATATTTATATTTTGTTGAAATCAAAGTGATTTTATTGTATGGACATAAGTACATTATCATCATTCATAATTTGCTGTTGCCTTCTCTAAAAATAGTACCTTTTATTGTTTTTATTATCCTCACTATAAATAAATATTTACAGCTGATGTTTAAGCTCTGTAATCTACCATTAACTTTCAAATCAGAATAATCAGCCTAGTTGCCTCTTCTAAAGCTGAAAACCCCACATCCAATTGCCTGATAAACCTCTCCACTGATATGTCTAAGAAGCACCTCAAACTCAAGAGGTTAAAACAGCATTTGTTATTATGTCCTGTCTTCCATTATTACCTCCATTCTTATTTCTTTATATCGACTAATATTAAAATCATCCAGCCAGTGACTTAAGCTATTAACTGTCATTCTAGAAGCTACTATGTCCTGCTGATTCTAAATGTAAAATAACCATAAAATCCATTACTTTTGTCCTCAGTGACACTACGCTAACCCTTATCATATCTTTTTTTTTTTTTGAGTTGGAGTCTCAATCTGTAGCCCAGACTGGAGTGCAGTGGCCGCTCCCGGCCACCGCAGCCTCGACCTGCTGGGCTCTGGTGATCCTTCCGCCTCAGCCTTCGAGTAGCTGGAATTACAGGTATGCGCTACCATGCCCGGCTGATTTTTTGATTTATTGTAGAGATGAGGTCTCGCTGCCCAGGCGGGTCTCGAACCCGCAGGCTCAGGCAATCCACTCACCTCAGCCTCCCTAAGGCGCGGGATTACAGGCTGAGCCACCAAGCCCGGCTCATATCTTTTCCAAACATTAGAACTATCTCTCTAATCACTCTAACTCACCATTCTATTTTCTTCTCTAAATAAAAGAGAGATCTCTCTAAAAACAATTGATGTACAATTATACATTTGAGGTAGAATCGTGTCTGGAGAACACAAAGCATAGTGCTTATCTCAAAATAGTTACCAAGTAAATGTTAACCCAACATATTATAGCACACTAAGGAATTTTAATGTGTTCTGGCAGTGATAAGGAATTATTGGAGGCTTTTTAGAAATACTGTTATCACTCAGTTTAGAGGATTATTTGAATTGGAGATGGGCAAAAATAAAGAGAGTGAAAGTAAGTGGTTTGGAAACTAGGATATTAGGCCAAGACGTTCATGATCTGTTTCTGACTTTGACACATCAGAATGATGGAATAGGGGTTTTCATTTTTGTTTTTTTGAGTTGCTATAAAAATATTAAAAATTTGTTGGCTTATAAACAACAGAAATTTATTTCAGTTCTGGAGGCTGAGAAGTCTACCATTAAGGTGCTGGCAAATTCAGTGTCTAGTAAGAGTTCACACCCTGGTTCATAGACAATGTCTTTTCTCTTGCTATGCCTTTATATGGCAGAAGGGCCAAGGAAGCTCTCTGGGGTCTCTTTTATAAGGACATTAATCCCACTCATAAGGGCTCTTCCCTCATGACCTAATCACCACCCAAAGTCCCTATCTCATTGGAGATTTGGTTTCAACATATGAATTATCGGGAAACACAAACATTCAGACTATAGCAGAGGAAAAATAATTGAACTTAAAATAACTGGTGGTTGAAAACATTATTATCTTTGAAATCACCTAAGGCAAATGTATATGGTGGGAAAAAACAACTGATAAAAGAATCCTGCAAGTATCAACATTTAACAGAAGAAATAGAAAAAGGAAAAAACAACAATAGTAGTAATTACTACATTTATTAAAAATTACTGTTTGTTAAGTACCATGATAATTTCTTTACCTGTACTATCTCATATAACATTAGAACCAAAGCTGTTACATATTTAGAAAAGAGAGCAAACTCAGGGTAGAATAAAATTCAAGAAGGAAGGAAGTTGTGAGATTCACGAAATGGAGAATTCAATAGAACCAGGCACTCAGAGAGGTTAATTGAATAGACTAAAAATTACTTGGAAGATAAGCCATAATCTTACTTTAAAGAAAAATATTTTACAGAGTATTAGGGGGTGAATATTATGTTGACTTTGGAGTGAAGGGATTTTGCTTAGAAAGTGGAGAAATTAATGTACAAAATGACTGACCATAAAAGAAATGGCAGAAGATTGTTCACTAGAGGAACCTGTAAGATTTTTTTTAACTTTTGCTTTATTTATTTTAGTTTTGTATTTTTTTAAGGAAAAAATTTAAATACATCTTGGAGGTAGGAAAAATAACAGTAGAAAAGGAAAAGTCAAAGATATAAGGGTCTGAAGTAACCGAGTTAGGTGTCAGGTGAAAGAATTCAGAAAAAAGGTAGACAGACCAGCCTTGGAGAGAAAGGTGGTGGGGAAGAGGTAGTCACTGTTAACTGGGTAAATGAAGAAAAGACAGGTAGAAATATAACTGAGAGTAGTATGGATGGGAATAAGTATAAATTGAATAACTCTTTTCTCTGTGAGTAGCAAGGGAGGTCAAAGTTTGCCTCTTATTCTACTCACTGATTCCATTTGGAAAGTCCGTCTTCCTGACTCCTTTAAAATAACCAGCCATAATAGGGTTAACTCTTGGTGACTGGGTTGGAGGAATGAGAAGGCAGGAATAAGGACAGACAAGTGATGACTGACCTTACTTCTTTGTTTGCCTCCAGTAATTAGATGCCAAATTGCTACTTTAGTTTATTCAATAACCATTGATTAAATATCTATGTCTGGTATTGGGACAGTTGATTGGTTTTATGAAGACTAAAAAAGATCTTTTGATGAAATCGGCAACTAATAAAAAATGATTGACACATTAAGAAAAACACTAAAGAACTCCATTAGTGATTGAAAAAAAATTTAAATTGTTATGGATCATAGATACAAGTAGCAATGCTGAAATCTACCAAATTACAGAAAATTTGAATGTTAAAAATGGAAGTAGATTTACACAATATAATTTTTAATCCCTTTATTTATGAATCTGAAAGACAAGAAATAAGGATAATTACATAAGCCAAAGGTTTTTTTTTTTTCTTTTCTCTTTGTCTCAATACAACTAAAATGCTACAGAAAACTAAATCTACAAGACTTTCAGAAAGCATTAACAACCATCAGGCCAATAACCCAAATTCCAGAGTGAAGATTACATAACAGGTTGTAATATTTTGCACTTAAAAGGTAGGACACAACTTGAAACCATAAATGCAGCTTCCGTCCAGGTTCTGAGAAATACACCTGGGTAGAAAATTTCTCTCCAAGTACAACAACCTGTAAAAAATAGCAAATGAGCCGGGCTCGGTGGCTCAGCCTGTAATCCCGCACCTTTGGGAGGCTGAGGTGAGTGGATTGCCTGAGCCTGCGGGTTCGAGACCCGCCTGGGCAGCGAGACCTCATCTCTACAATAAAATCACAAAATCAGCCGGGCGTGGCAGCACATGCCTGTAATTCCGGCTACTCGGAAAGCTGAGGCGGAAGGATCGCCAGAGCCCAGCAGGTCGAGGCTGCGGTGGCCGGGAGCGGCCACTGCACTCCAGTCTGGGAGACAGAGTGAGACTCCAACTCAAAAAATAAATAAATAAATAAATAAATAAAATAGCAAATGAGATTTAAAAAAGAAAATTTTGCAAGGTAATAAAAAGGGTTTATGATGGATCACTAGTATGAAATGTAAGAAACTCAACATTCAGGAAGGTATTCTACAGAGACCTGATCTAATTTTTCAAAATAGTTTTTGGATGAGAAGCTCTTTGAGTTGGCTGAAGTCCAGCAATTGGAACATTTGATATATCTTCTGTAAAAGAAAGGTAGAATGCAAATGTGCAAATGCTTGAGTTTATGTTACCAGGAGCAAAAGTGAGGGCTGAGCAATTTAATAACAGTGTTCTACATAAGGCTTGAAGTGATCTCTGATGGCTCTTTGCTGCTAATGGATAGATAAGTCTTACATTTTGTACATGTGTTATGTATTGTGTGTATCAGGGAAAATGTAGAATACCAGAAATCAAAAAATCAGTCATTCAATTGTTTACAGAGATTCTAAATCACCTGCAGGATGGCATGTGCTAAACATTCAGGCAAATTTTGGTTATGTACCTAAAAGAAGTAGGAACTTTGGGACAACTGTTAATACTTCTTAACATGCTCTCTAATACCCAGTAATAACTACTTCTCCTGCTGATTAACTTGTTTGCAAACGGATTACTGCTATGTCAGTCAACTCTGCAGCTTAATAAATAGCAGTTACTATATGGTAGGATTAAATGTGTGGTGGTAGTGTGGTAATGTTTTTTCTGTAATCACTCTTAATTTGTATATTCTCTTAAGAAACAAATATGCCCAGAGAGAGAATAATTTCTGGAAATAAACTCAACTGAAAACTTTATTTATATTCTGTTACTTAGAAAAGATACCATTTGGATTGCATTAGGCACTATGGGGTATGTATACAAGGATGGCTCCCTCAAAAAACTCCAGAATTTATTAAAAAGTTATGTATTTATTTTTACATGCTTAAATATCATTCACTTTCAAAGTACCCTTATTTAAAGCTATATGCCTATCAAGACTTTTTTTTTTCCCACTGCTTAAAACTGTTTTTAAACTCATTCATTTTGATGCCTTTTTAGTGCTTCTGCTGTTTTCTGTTTAATCTCCTCCACACTGGCAAAACATTACCCTTTGAGGACTTTTTCATTTGGGGAAAGAAAAAAGAAAGTTGCTTTGGGCTAGATCCAGTGAATAGGGAGGATGGGGCACAGGAATCATGACATTTGAGGTCAAAAACTGCTGAACACTCAGCACAGTGGGGGCAAATGTGCTCATACATCACCCCACATGAAATGGGCAAATGCCTTGAAAAAAATCTTCAAAAAAAAAAAAAATTCGCTGAAGCATAACTCATCTCACAACCCTAGTTGGTACACTGATGATAATGGATTCCGAGAACACTTACCTAGAGGAGGAAACCTGTACTACCATGGACCCACCCTCCAAAATATAATTTTGGCTTTTTTGGGGATCTCTCCTTGTATTTTTTTTTTTCAGTTGGAGTCTCACTCTGTCGCCCAGGACTGGAGTGCAGTGGCCGCTCCCAGTCACCGCAGCCTCGACCTGCTGGGCTCTGGCGATCCTTCCGCCTCAGCCTTCCGAGTAGCCGGAATTACAGGCATGCACTACCACACCCGGCTGATTTTTTGATTTATTGTAGAGATGAGGTCTCGCTGCCCAGGCGGGTCTCAAACCCGTGGGCTCAGGCAATCCACTCACCTCAGCCTCCCAAAGGCACGGGATTACAGGCTGAGCCACCGAGCCCGGCTATCATAGTTTTTAATTGTGGTTTCAATTAGATAAAACTATCTAATAAACAGAGAAAAATAGGAGGTTAGATATCCCAAAGAAGAATAGGCTGGTGAAATAGTAATAAAAGTAAAAAAGAAACTACAACACTTCTCATGTATGACACATTTAAAAATAACTTTCAGCATTTTAATGCCAGTATTTCCAGATTCTCCTGTGGATAAGAAAACACACAATGGTATGTGTTTGAGAGATTTGAAGACTGTCAAACCATAGTAATTATTCTCAAGATCTTTTAAAGATAAAAATTCAAGGTTGCATAAATATGTTTAAAACTAGTAATAACTCTTTATGCTTATAGAAATTTACCACCATAAAGACCAAACCCATTTACAAATTAAATCAATATAAAACTATAACCAATAAAATTATAATTAGCACTATTAATATTATGTAATAAATGATAGTGTTTTATAAAATGAATTTGTGATATTGGCTTTGATGATGTAGTAGCTTGCTTTATATCTACTTGCTCCTTTTGGAATTGAACATGATGGACCATCGTTTTAATATCATCTTTCTGAAAAGATTCCTGTCTGAAGTGCCCTGTGTGGGGGCCCAAAGCTGCTGTCACCACTCACCACCCACCCTTTGGAGCGCCCATCCCCGCCCTGGCTGAGGCACCCAGCAGTTTCTCACTCCACTTCCCCCAACTCACCCCTGGCTGCAGCAGGCCCAGAGAGTAGCTGGAGCCCTGTGTTCAAGTGGAGATCTGCAGACTCCCCCACCCAGCTCTGCCTAGCTTCCAACTGAAGCTGGGACCCCAGGGTTGTGTAAGAGAACAGTATATCTTAAGGAGGTGCTGATCAGCCGATCTCAGTTCTCAGCTCCAGAAGGGGGAATCCCCAGCTCCCTCCTCCACCCCAGACCACTGGCAGCACACCAAATGCAGCACCCAGCTGTGCCACTGATCCCCAGTGCCGGACGCTGGAAACACACCACCACAGTCCATCATAGTGGATCACCCATGGACCCAGACGAGTGGAGAGAAAGGACAGGTGGAGAGAAGAGATCCACAAAAGAAGAGCCACCCACCTCGGCCATTTTCCAGGCAGAGATTTGCATTGGCCCACCCACATACGAGCAACCTCCACCTTGATTTCTAAGGTAATGTCACTAAAGAGGAGACAGAGCCCCTCCCCTACACTGAATCAGATATAAGCAACCCAGTCCTGTCACAGATCTCTCAGGCGGGAGTAAATTTATCTACCTGTAATGAAAGCAAAGGGGAGAGGCTAGAGATCAGAGCTGAAGAAACTTTAGACACTCAGGAAAGATAACAGAGCTCATATATATATATTTGAGTTGGAGTCTCACTCTGTTGCCCAGACTGGAGTGCAGTGGCCACTCCTGGTCACCACAGCCTTGACCTGATGGGTTCTGGCAATCCTCTGCCTCAATTCCAAGTAGCTGGAACTACAGGTGCACACTACCACGCCTGGCTAATTATTATTATTTTTTTGGATTTATTATAGAGATGAGGTCTTGCCAAGTTGCCCAGGTAGGTCTCAAACCCATGGAACTGAGCTAATCTTATTTCTTATTTTGAATTTTGACTTTATTGCTTTGACTGTTTGTTTTGCTCACTTTTGTGTGCTTTTTGATTTAGACTACCTGTTTGTGTTGGGGAAAACACATCAAAAGGCATGATTTTATTGGATTGTCTTTGTGTGCTTTAGGGAATTTTGTTTGTGTGTCTGTTTTTCACTCCTTTCTGGACTTGTGTCTCTTTTTCATCAGTGAATTGGTATGTATGTCTGTTTTCCCTCTCACTCTTCTCTCTCTCTAATGTCCTCTTGAACCCTCCCTTATTCCATTACTTTCCTTTTTTGTACCTCCTTTGGTTCAAGGGAACAAACCTACACCCCACTGCACAGACAGATTGTAAGGCAGTGGGAAATAGATTTCAGTGTACCCATACACCTTGTAATGGATACTAGGATCTGCAAATAGATTTGGAATCACAGCTTTCCCCTCAATTAAACCTCAAAACTGCAAAAAGTACAACCCCCAGCCCACACCCCAGCCTCAAAAGTGAACAAAGCCAGAGGACCCTCATAAGGAAGAACAGGAGATTGCACAAGTGAAGCAAAACAACCCCACCTTCCCTGAAAAACAGAATTAAAGAAGGGTAGGGAAATGGGGAGAGACAGAAAAATCTACACAAATGAAGAAAATCCAAAAGAAGATTATGGGTCTCTCCCAGACCCCTGGGAGGGCAGACAATGAGAAAACTGACTTCGGAATGCAAACAATGAGAGCCCCCAGAATGACTGGTCTCAAACTACAAACCTAGATATCAAGACATTAACGGAGAGATTAAAAAGAATTGAGAAGAGGCAAGACGAAACTAGGAAGGAGTTGATAACTGGGATAACAGTAATAAAGAATACTGTGAATGAAATAAATAACAAACTGATAAACATGGAAAACAGAATTAGCCAAGCAGAAGAAAAAATCTCAGAGCTTGAGGACCGAAATGTAGAACTAACCCAAACTGTCAAAAACGTAGAAAAGAAGGTTAAAAAGACAGAAGAAAACCTTCAAGAGGTGAGTGATTACTTGAAGAGACCAAATTTAAGAGTAACTGGACTTCCTGAAACAGAAAGAGAGATGGAGGCCACCTTGGAACAAACATTCCATGAGATTATTGAAGAAAACTTCCATCATCTCATCAGTGACGTGAAAATTCAAACACAAAAGATTCAGAGAACCCCTGCAAGACAACAAATGAGAAGACCAACTCCAAGACACATATTAATTCATCTAAACAAAGTAGGTATAAAAGAAAAAATCCTAAAGGCAGCAAGAGAAAAAGGCCAGATCAGCTACCATGGAAGACCAATTAAAATAGCAGCAGATTTATCTACATAAACGCTGTAGGCTAGGAGAGCTTGGAACCCTATCTTCAAAAATCTAAAAGATAAACAATGTCAACCAAGAATAACCTACCCAGCCAAGTTAAGCTTCACCAGTGAAGGAGAATTAAAATCTTTCCAAGATGTCCAATCCCTAAAAACTTACACTGCCACCAGACCACCTATACAAGAAACACTTAAGAAAGTACTATACACAGAAGAAAAGGAAAAAGAACAACAACATTCTTCACAAGAGTACAGGAAAAAGAGTAAAACACACACAAACCAAAAACCCCAAAACAAAAAGAAAGACAACAAACAAAGAGAAACAACAACAACAACTCTATAAGAACTTTATGATAGGGATCAACTCTCATATTTCAATAACTAGCCTGAATATGAATGGACTAAATGTACCACTGAAAAGACATAGAATGGCAAAATGGATAAAATATCACCAGGCAACAATATATTGCCTTCAAGAGACCCATCACACTAGAAAGGACATGCACAGCTTCAAAGTTAGAGGCAGGGAAACAAATTTTCAGGCAAAAGGAACACAAAAGAAATGTGAAGTTGCGATCCTAATATCAGAAAAATACCAATTAAGCTATCAAAAATTTAAAAAGATACAGAAGGCTACTACATAATGATAAAAGGTTCACTCCATCAACAAGAAATATCTATCCTAAACATATATGAACCAAATATAGGAGTGCCAATTTTCATAAAGCAACTTCTAGGAAAACTCAAGAAAGATATTGACTCTAACACTATCATAGCTGGTGACTTTAATACCCCTTTCACACCCTAGACAGATCATCAGGACAAAAAGTCAGCAATGAGATCCGGAACCTCATTGTGACTCTTGGCCAAATGGACTTAATTGATACCTACAGAACACTCCACCCAATGGCCACAGAATATACATTCTACTCATCACTGCATGGATCATACTCTAAGATCGACCACATACTTGGCCATAAATCAAGCATAAACAAATTTCAAAAGAACAAAATTTTGTCATGCACCTTCTCAGACCAGAGTGTAATAAAAATAAACATCAACACCAACAAGGTTCCCCCCAAACCCACAAAGACATGGACACTAAACAACATGGTGCTAAACAACTTCTGGGTCAATGATGAAATCAAAACAGAGATTAAAAGATAACTGGAAATAAATGAAAATGAAGAGACATCTTACCAGAATCTCTGGGATGCCATAAAAGCTGTAGTAAGAGGGGAATTCATATCTTTACAAATGCACATGAAGAAAATTGAAGAAAATTAACAGCCTAACAAGTCACCTTAGGAAGCTGGAAAAGCAAGATCACCAAAACGCTAACTGCAGCAGAAGAATTCAGATCATCAAAATAAAAGCCCAAATTTAGGATATAGAAGATAAAAAGATAATACCAAAAAGTCAATGAAACAAAAAGTTGGTTCTTTGAAAGGATAAACAAGATTGGTGGTTCCCTAGCTAGACTGACCAAAAAAAGAGAGAAAAAGCCCAAATAAACACAATCAGAGACACAAAAGATGAAGTCACATCGGACCCTGAAGAAATACAAAACTCATTAGAGACTACTATGTACACTTGTATGGAAACAAACTTGAAAACCTTAAGGAAATGGAGGACTTTCTTATATCACACAACCTGCCTAGGTTGAAACAAGAAGAAATAGAGACCCTAAATATACCAATAACAATCAAGGAAATTGACTATGTCATAAGAAAACTACCTACAAGAAAAAGCCCTGGACCAGATGGCTTTCCAGCAGAATTCTATAAGACATTTAAGGAGGAGCTGATACCAATCCTACTGAAAGTATTCCAGATGATAGAGAAAGATGAAACCCTCCCCAAATCATTTTATGAAGCTAACATCACACTGATACCCAAGCCAGGTAAAGACCCAACAAAGAAAGAGAACTACAGGCCAAAATCTTTGATGAACATAGATGCCAAAATTCTCAACAAGATCCTAGCAAACCGGATTCAACAACACATCTCAAAAATCATCCATCATGACCAAGTAGGCTTCATCTCTGGGACACAAGGCTGGTTCAACATTCGCAAGACAATAAATGTAATTAAATACATCAACAGATATCAGAACAAAAACCTCATGATTATATCATTAGATGCAGAAAACCTTTTGATAAAATCCAGGAAGCTTTCTTGATAAAAACTCTCGAACATCTAGGCATACATGGAACATACCTCAAAATAGTAAAAGCCATCTACAGGAAACCTACAGCCAGCCTACTCCTAAACAGACAAAAATTGGAACCATTTCCCCTGAAAACTGGAACAAGACAAGGATGCCCTCTTTCTCCCCTCCTGATCAATATAGTATTGGAAGTCCTGGCTAGAGCAATCAGAAAAGAGGAGGCGATCAGGGGTATCCAAATAGGAAAAGAGGAAGTCAAGTTATCTCTCTTTGCAGACAGCATGATTGTGTATCTTGAAAACCCAAGAGAATCTGTTGAAAGCCTCCTTGCACTGATAAAGGAGTTTGGCAAAGTCTCAGGGTATAAAATAAATGTGCAAAAGACAATCACATTTCTTTACACCAATAATAAACAAACAGAAACCCAAATAAAAAGCACAATCTCATTCACAATAGCCACAAAAAATATGAAATGCCTTGGCATCTTCCTAACCAGAGACATGAAAGACCTTTACAATGAAAACTACAAAATACTGCTCAAAGAAATCAAAGATGACACAAACAAGTGGAAAATTATCCCATGCTCATGGAGTAGAAGAATCAAATTTGTGAAGAAGATGTCCATCTTACCTAAGGCAATCTACAGATTTAATACAATACCCATCAAAGTACCGGCAACATTCTTCTCAAAGCTAGAAAAACCAATACAGGCATCCATATGGAAATACAAATGACCAAGAATAGCCAGAACAATCCTCAGCAAAAAAAACCAAAAAAACAAAGCAGGAGGTATCACATTACCAGATTTCAAACTTTACTATAAAGCTACAATAATCAAAACAGCTTGGTATTGGTACAAAAGCAGGCATATAGACCAATGGAATAGAATTGAGATTCCAGAAGCAAAACCTCTATTTCTCAACCAACACATCTTCGACAAAGCCTCCACCATGTACTACTGGGGAGAGGAGAACCTATTCAACAAATGGTGCTGGGAAAACTGGGTGACCACATGCAGAAGATTCAAACAAGACCCCTATCTATCCCCATACACAAAATTTAACTCTAAATGGATCAGAGACCTAAATGTAAAACCTCAAACCATAAAAACCTTAGAAAATGCAGGACACACCCTTATGGAAATTGGAACTGGCATCCAATTCCTGAACAAAACCCGAAACACACGGGCCATAAGAGATAAGATAGACAAGTGGAACCTCATTAAACTGACAAGCTTCTGCAAAGCCAAAGAAACCATCAAGAGAGCAGAGAGACAGCCCACAGACTGGGAAAAAGTATTTGCCAACTCCACGTCTGACAAAGGCCTAACATCGTGAATCTACAAGGAACTCAAACGTGCTGAAAAGAAAAAAAACAAACAACCCCATTATAAAGTGGGCAAAAGATATGAACAGACACTTCTCAAAAGAAGACATCCAAGTGACCAACAGACACATGAAGAAATGTTCAACCTCACTAATCATCAAGGAGATGCAAATTAAAACCACACTGAGATACTACCTAACACCAGTCAGAATGACCATTATCAATAACAAAAAATAACAAATGCTGGAGAGGATGTGGTGAAAAGGGAATACTTCTACACTGTTGGCGGGAGTGTAAACTAGTGCAACATCTGTGGAAAGCAGTGTGGTGATTCCTAAAAGCTCTAAATATTGACCTCCCATATGACCTCATGATCCCCTTACTGGGAAGAACTCAAACCCCCTGAAGAACTCAAACCCCCTGAAGAACTCAAATCACTCTATAAAAAAGATACCTGCACACGTATGTTTATCACAGCATTGTTCACAATAGCAAGAACCTGTAACCAGCCATGCTGTCCATCAAAAGAGGACTAGATTTAAAAAATGTGGTACATATACATGATGGAATACTACACAGCCATACAAAAGAACAAAATCATAAATTTCGCAGCAACTTGGATGGAACTAGAGTCTATAATACTGAGTGATCTCTCACAGAAACAAAGATCTGAGTATCACATGTTCTCACTCATATAGTGGATCTTGAACATCTATCATAGTACTATTAGAAAAGGATTGACAGTGGTGGGAAACTATGGGGGGGGCTAGGGAGGGGAAGGGATGTGGGATTAACAGTAGTCAATATCTGTCTGGGGACGGGGAGACATCCCTTATCAACAAGGGTGCCTGAACAATGCATATTTATACACCTAACCCTTAACTGTACCCTAAAATTTTATAATAAAAAAAGATGTTTGGTTGTTTTTTTTTGTTTTTTTTTGAGTTGGAGTCTCACTTGGTCGCCCAAACTGGAGTGCAGTGGCCACTTCCGGCCACCGCGCCTCGACCTACTGGGCTCCGGCGATCCTTCCGCCTCAGCCTTCCAAGTAGCCGGAATCACAGGCATGCGCTACCACGCCCGGCTGATTTTTTGATTTATTGTAGAGATGAGATCTCGCTGCCCAGGCGGGTCTCGAACCCACGGGCTCAGGCAATCCACTCACCTCAGCCTCCCAAAGGCGCGGGATTACAGGCTGAGCCACCGAGCCCGGCTTATAAAAAAAGATGTTTAAAAAACAAAGTGAGAACTTTGGGCTACCATTTTTTTCTATCTTACAAACATACTTGGTAATATTATTAAAATTTGCTTAAAATATTTAATGGCTAGAATAAAAGTTATTTTTTAACTTTGGCTCAAATAGAGATGATAATAACTGTGAGAAAATTATAATAGCCTTATTTTTATAACACACAATTTGTCTACAGCTTACAATGGCTTAAGAAGTATTCTCCAACAAAAAACTTCTCAAGGTAAATGTTACCAGGTTTGATCTATGCCTATTATTGCTTATTTAGGTCATGTTAGGGCAGATAGCAAAGAAAAAAGTTCATATGTTTGAGCAAATGGAGGGAGAGGCATTGTGCCCATGTTTTGCATACAAAGAAGAAAAATCCCGAATCCTTCTCTCCAAACAGTTTTATACCTTTAGTACAGAGACTTGAATAAGTGAATAAATCATACATTAGGGATGCTATAATAGGATAGAGACAACGTAGAGGAGCAAAGGAAGGACTGTACATTCTTCCTGGAGAGTCCACGGCAATGAAGGGAAAAAAAAAAAAAAAGGAAAGCTCCAAACAGCTATGTCCTTTTTTGAGGCCTGGTGGATTAGTGGAAGAACTGAGGTAACAATTGGGGAGACCCAGATTCTTGGTCTTGTGTGTCCACAGTCCTATTCTTGCTTCTTGCATCTTGGACAATGGTTTAAGTTCTCTGTACTTTGGGTTCCTCATCTATACAGATAAAGTATTCTTATTATTAGATATAATTCTGTGAGGTCTTGGGGTTTGCAGAGAAGCATTAGAAGTTACTACAGGAGAGGGTGTGAAGAGGACTAGACACACAGTCTGCTTCAAACAGAAAAGCTTCACCAGTGTGTGTTTTACTGACTGGCATTGATAGACTTAAAATACTTCTGCTTTTTAAAAATATAAAGATTTGAGAAAGCACTGAAAATCTGTCTATCTAAGTGCCTTACAGGTATAAGATTATCTGTGATGCAGTTTTATTTATTTATCTATTTATTTTCTCATACTGTTGCAGTTTGCCTTCTAATGCTATTTTAAATTCTAGTAAGAACAGAAACTTCAAGTAAGATTTGCCTCCCTGCTGCCTTGCAAGAAAAGTCAGAAATAGCTGTAAGAAATAGACTCAACAGGAGCTTACTATGTTTCCAATCACCAAGAAGAAATTTTAAAACTTAGATTCCGAACATGCCGGGTAAAGGGATTACAAGTAGAAATGAAACATTACATTGCGTGGTACAAAGTTAATCTGAGAGTTTAACTGTTGATTTTGAGACACCATTTTTTTTTCTTCTCATTACGTGTCTACAATTACTCCCTCTTGATCGTTTCACTACTTGTTAACATTTTTATAAAAATGTAGGCTAGGAAAAAAAAGATATGTGTATAACAAATACATTTAACATGGTATAACATTAGAAACTTTTCCTAAAAGCTAGAATGGAGAAAAGTTGAAAGTAAGAGCTAACAGAACTTTGGGGTTATTTATAATTTTCATTTGTTGGTGCTTGCTACTATTCAGTGAGCTGAGCATGGATAATTGAGAGTCTGCAATCAAATAAGGATCCTTGAAATTACAGTTTTAAATATAAATGATTGTAAAGTCAAGTCATACACACACTGCTAACTTGTAGTTATAACAAATGGATTCAAAGATCCTCTTACTTATTCACAAATATGTCACTTCCTTCTAGTCAGCCACCATTTGTTTAGTCGCAAAGCAATTGGGAATATGAAGACATACAAAGTAGGAGAAATTGTATCTTGCTTCCAAGGATATTAAAAAAGAATGTGTGTGTGTGTGTGTGTGTGTGTATGTGTGTGTGTGTGTGTGTGTGTGTGTGTGAAAGAGAGAGAGAGAGAGAGAGAGGGTAGGGGAGAGAGAGAGAGAGAGAGAGGTTCATATGATTCATAGTCTAGAATTATGAACACTCTTAACCCACAACAATTGTGTTTGGTTGCAGGATATATGATCCCAGTAGGTTCTTAAAGGAATAAAACACTTGAAATATTATTCAAAATTAATGGTAATTGAGTTATACATGTTTTACTCTACTTAGAGAATTTTGAGCATTTTTAGTTCTATTTAAATTTAATGTTTGTTAATAATTCAGTGCTAATAATTCAGTGACTTTTTCTAGAAATCGGATGAGATAGGTGTAACTCTCAGATAATCCCACCTGCTTCCTTTAAGGTTCCTGAGATAAAGGCCAGTCCATTACATTATAACATTAAAATATATACCTCATTTTTCTCATTGGAATACCAAGATAATCTTTATTTATTTCTTTTACAGATCTATTCCTTAGTGATGGGATTAAAGATAAGATCATGAAGCCATTGCACTCCTGATATTTACTTGTGCTTAATCAAAGTGCTGTTTGTGAAATTCTGACCATCTACAGAAGAATATGGCTGTAGTCAGGAGTATCTGGTCTCTCTGGCTACCTGAATTCTGGGACTATATGTTCTAAGCAGCGATATAAAGGAACCCTGCACTCACGAGGGTGGCCAGCTGTTCCACAGAAGAAGCCTAGAGGTAGATCTCTTTGCATGAACTGCATCTACTCTTGCCTGTGAGACAAATATGCAGATTTGATTTGTTCTCTTTTCTATGCTTTCCTGCTCCTCCACAGTCCTGCGGTCTATGACAAACATGCTCATAGGTGCTCTATCTCCTGGGTCAAGGCTCCCATTAGTGCTATTCTGAATTATTTCTAGTCTTTTTTTAATACTTACATGGTTCTAACTGTTGTAATTTGAAACTGTTATTTGGAAACTCAGATTCCATTCTCCTTCACCTCTGTTTCTTAATTACTTTTTTATCACAATGGAACTGGAAATTGTTACACAATTTAAGCAGTACTTTGTAGGAAATTCTGGCCACACAGCCTTACCTTTGCTTCTATAAAAAGTTTCATCAAACTTTTCTTGTGCTTTTGCCTTAGAAGAGTAAAATAATTGTCCATTCAAAGATGTCTGTGTTTTGAAAAATAGGTTTCGTGCTAATGAAATATAGCATGTAACATCACAGTAACTCCCTGTACTCTTTAACTAATTCCTCATGCCACACAGAGAAGCGGAGTGATGTTTCACTTTAAAGATGAGTGCATGGGACCACCACAGCACCAGGCCAAACATTGACAGTGAGTGCTGCAGAGGAAATGCAGTGAGGGAGACAGAAGCAGAGTCCTACTGGAGAAGATGAAACAGGTCACCCTGCCACCTTCTTAAAAACTGGGCAGGGAAGTGTTCTGGCTTGCTCACCATGGGGCAGCAGACTGCTCTCTGTCACCGGCAGGATAATTACTCAGGAGTTGATCATGACCCAGGACGAATATCTCAAAAGCATAAAATTCAGAAGGACAGGATGAGTCTTAGGTGCCTCACCTACTACCCTGATCTAGTCATGGGACAAAGGGTGTGACCAGAAAAGGACAAGGAATATCCCCCCAAGAAACCAGTGGTGAGTCCACGATTGACCCAAACTCCGCATCCCCAGCAATCTCTGAATATCAAACCCACTCAGCTTGGGCACAACTGAGAGGGAGGAGCACAGGGGGAGCCAGGATGGCAGCCCATGCTAGGAGAACTTTACTCTGGAATAAGCCTGGCTGGGGCGCCCACTGCCCGCATCTGGGGAGGAGACAATCCTGCATATCCCCACCAGAAGGGATCCCCCCGACCTTAAGAGAGTGGAAGGGGAGGCCTGTTGTCCCACCAACCTCCACCACTCCATCTTCCCATCCCAGGTCATGTGTGGAGGAGATTGTGAACGTCCCACAGTCCTACAGGAGAAGGCAGGCAGGCTTACCTGTGAGATGCTGAGAAGTATGATTGCAGAACCTGCCACAAAAGGGTAATTCGTGCCCAGAAATTATTTTTTAGTTCTTTTTTTCTTTTCTTTTTTCCTTTTTCTTGAATTTAGAGTGTGTGTGTGTGTGTGTGTGTGTGTGTGTGTGTGTATGAGTGTGTATGTGAGGATTCATTTGCATGTCTCTCCTTTTTCATTTTTTCTTTTGTTTTTTTCTTTTTTGTTTTTTTAATTCTTCTTTTGTTTAAGTTTAGCATGTGCCTATGAATGTGTATGTGAGGGTTTGACTTGAATTCCTCTCCCCCTGTTCTTGTTTTTTATTTTTTGGTTTTTAAAAAATTTTGTTTTATTCTTTTTTAATTTGTGTTTATCGTGTGTGAATGTGTATGTGAGGGTCTGATTTTCATTCCTCCCTTCCTTGTTTTTTTATTCTTCCTCTTTTGTTGTTGTTTTTGCATGTGCGTGTGTGTGTGTGTGTGTGTGTGTGTGTGTGTGTGCATGTGCGTGTATGCTCAATTTTTCTGTTTTCTGTTTTTTTATGTGTTTTATATTCTGTTGGTTTTTCCTTTTGTTTTTTGTTTTCTTTTGTCTTTTTAAAATTTTTTTGTCTTTGTTATTCTGTTTATTTTTTAATTATTTCTTTCCATTCTATTTCATTCTACTTTTCTCTGTTCTCCTCATTACTGTTACTTTATCTTGGACTCAGAGGACACACACACACACACACACACACATACATGCACACACACTCAACACACACACACACACAGCCATTGCATCATTATATAGAGTGGCAGTCAGGAGTGGGTCTCAGGA
Organism: Cephalopachus bancanus; assembly: GCA_027257055.1. Classification (NCBI taxonomy): domain Eukaryota; kingdom Metazoa; phylum Chordata; class Mammalia; order Primates; family Tarsiidae; genus Cephalopachus; species Cephalopachus bancanus. The sequence goes on from JAPVLO010000074.1 coordinate 3,730,951, forward strand.
GACCCATTCACCAGTGAACAGTGTAACTTGTAAGTAGTTTATGAATCCTAACGCCCCACTTTCCACATTAATTGGCTCTCAAAACTACAAGAAACAGCACAGTTTCCAACTCCTAGCCCTGTTTCAAAACAGAACAAATTTGGAGGCTCTGATAAGGGCAGAATATAATGCCAAGCAAACAACAGTAGTGAAAGCCCTGCCCACCACCAATGAATAATGGAATGAAAGAGAAAAGAAAGAGACCTGTCCCAAATGAGGAAAAATCAATAGAAGAACACAGGTAATCCCCAGTGTACCAAAGAGGCAACACCTGAAAAATTAGACCTCAGAACCCAAATAGTGCAAATCACCAGCAATTGGCTCCAGAATACAACAAGGATTAGGAAATGGATGAAAAGAGTGAATAAGATTCAAGAAAGACAAGATGTAACACTGAAAGAACATGTAACAGATTTTGGCCATCAAAAACTTTATCCAGGAAGTAAGCACAAGATGACAAGCATAGAAAGCAGAATCAACCAAGCAAAAGAAAGAATCTCAGAGCTTTAAACTAAAGCATAGAATTAACCTGGTCCATTAAAAGCATAGAAAGAAAACTCAGACAGAAAGAGCAAAACCTCTAAGACATGTGTGAGTATATGTGTGTTGAACTTGTGTCTGATCAGTATCACAGAGGAAGAAAGGAAAATGAAAAACACCTTGGAACAAGTATTTTAGGGGGTTATCCAAGAAAACTTACCAGAGATGTGACCATCCAAACACAAGTGACTAAGAGAACCCCTAAAAGACATCAAATGAGAAGACCAACCCCTAAGCACATAATAATTTGCCTATACAAAGTAGGTATAAAAAAAAATCCTAAAGGCAATGAGAGAAAAAGGTCAGACTCCTTACTGAGGAAGACCAATCAGAAGAGCAGCAGACTTATCAGTAGTAACACTATGAGCTAGAAGGGGTTTGAGTCCAATTTTCAAAGTCCACTAGTTAAACAATTTCAAACAAGTTTCCTACCCAGTCACGCTCAAGTTCATCAGTGATGGAGAATTAAAATTCTTCTCAGACATCCAATCTCTAAGAGATTATGCTGCTTCTAGACCAGCTCCACAGGAAACACTCAAAAAGTATTAAGCATTAAAAAAAAAAGAACAACAACCATGGAATTTTCACAAATGCAGGAAAATATAGAATTAAAATATAAACATACCTCATGACTGCAAAATTGAATACACACACATATATCAACAAAAAAAATAAAAGATAGCAAAGCAGTCATAAAAGAGACTCATGAAAGAGATAAATCCTCACATTTCAATAATCAGCCTAAGTGTCAATGGATTAAGTGCACTGCTGAAAAGACACAAAATGACAAACTGGAAAAAAAAAAAAAACATGACCCAACAAAATTTTGCTTCCAGGAAACACATCTCACTATGGAGGACACCCACAAACTAAAGCTCAAAGGATGGAAAAGGAACCTTCAGGTGAATGAAAAACTAAAGAATACAGGAGTCACAAATTTAATATCAGACAAAATACCTTCAAGCTATCAAAATTTTAAAAAGTTTACATAATGACAACAGGTTCAATCTATCAACAAGAAATATTCATCTTAAATATTTATACACCAAACACAGGAGCACTTTAATTTATAAAGCAACTACTATCATTACTGGGGACTTAAATGCCCTATTAACAACCCTAGATATGTCATTGCGGCAAAAAAAAATTGATAAGGAGATCTGGAAACTTTACTTGATTCTTGACCAAATAGACTTTATAGATACCTACAGAACACTCCATGCAACACCCATGGAATATACATTCAACTCATCATCACATGGAATATACTTCAAGATTGACCACATTCTCAGTCATAAATTAAGCATAAACAAATTCCATAAAATCAGAATACTTCCATGAAACTTCAAAGATGACAGTAGAATAAAAATAATATTGCCACCAACAAAATCTCCCCCAAACACACAAAGACATGAACATTAAACAGCACAATGCTGAACAACTTCTGGATCAACACAAAAATCAAAACAGAAAATAAAAGATTCTTCAAAATAAGTGGAAAACAAAGACACTTTTTGCTAAAACTTCTGAGATGCCATGAAATCAGTACTAAGATGGGAATTTAATCTCTATGGACACAAATCAAGAAAACAGAAAGATCACAAGTCAGTAGCCTAACAAATTACCTAAGGGAACTGGAAAAGCAAGATTCTAGCAAAACAGATACAACAACACATCTCAAAATTTAGCCACCATGACAAAGTATACTTCATCCTTGGGATGCAGGGCTGGTTTCAGATCTGCAAGACCATAAGTGTAATTAAATGTATCAACAAAGGTAAAAGTAAGACCCACATGATTATGTCATTAGATGTAAAGAAGACTTTTGACAAAATCTAGCATCCATTCTTGGTAACAACCCTTGAACACCTAGGTATGCAAGGAACGTATCTCAAAAACAGTAAAATCTTTCCACAATAAACCTACAGCCAACGTTCTACTAAACGAACAGAAATTGGAAGTATCTCCCCTAAAAACTAGAACAAGACAGGCTACTCACTCTCATCCCTTATGTTCGACATAGCATTGGAAGTCCTAGCTAGAGCAATCTGACAAGAGAAGGATATTAAGTGAATCCATATAGGAAAAGAGGAAGTTAAACTATCCCTCCTTGTGGATGACATGATCCTATACCTAGAAAACCAAAGGGATTCTGTCAAAAACATCCTTGCACTGATAAAGGACTTTGGAAAAGTCTCAGGATATAAAAATCAATGTGTAAAGACAGTTGCATTTTTATACATCTACAACAAATAGGAGAGAACCAAATAAAAAGTACAGTCTCATTCACAGTAGCCACAAAAAAACTGAAATACCTTGGCATCTCCTAGCCAGAAAAGTGAAAGACCTTTCTGATGAAAATTACAAAACGCTGCTCAAAGTAATCAAAAAAGTCACAAATAGAAAATATTCCATGCTCACAGATTGGAGAATCAACATTGTTAAGATGTCCATACTACAAGGCAATCTACAAATTTAGCTCAATACCCTTTAAATTATCAATATCATTCTTCTCAGACCTAGAAAAGACAATACAGAAATTCATATGGAAACACAAACAACCACGAATAGCCAAAACAATTCTCAGCAAAAGAAACAAAGAGGCATCACACTTCCAGACTTTAAACTTTATTATACAAAGGCTACAATAATCAAAACAGTCTGGTATTGGTACAAGAACAGGCATAAAGACCAAGGAAATAGAACAGATCTCAATTTTTCAACCAAGTCATCTTTAACAAAGCCTCCACCAACAATCATTGGGGAGAGAAGAACCTATTCAGTAAATGGTGCTGGGAAAACTGGCTGTCCACGTGCAGAAGAATGAAACAGCACCGCTTCCTATCAGCATATACAAAAATCAACTTCAAATGGATCAAAGACCTAAACTTATAACCTCAAGCTATAAGAATGATTGAAAATGCAGGAAACATCCTATGGAAATTGGCATAGGCAGCTAATTCCTGATCAAAGCCCAAGTAGCCCATGCCATAAGAGATGAGATAGACGAGCGGGACCTCGTCAAACTCAAAAGCTTCACAAAGCAAAAGAAACCATCAAGAGAGTAGGGAGGCAGCCTGCAGAATGGGAAAACATTTTTGTCAACTGTATGCCTGACAAAGGCCTAATATCCTGGATCTACAAGGGATTCAAACGTGCCAAAAAAAAAAAAATTAAAAAATGGGAAAAAGACATTAATAGACACTTCTCAAAAGAAGATATATGAGCAACCAACAGACACATTAAAAAAAAGCTCTGCCTCACTAAGTCATCAGAGAAATGCATATCAAAACCACATTGAGACACCACCTAAGTCCAGTAAGAAGGGTCATCATTAAAAAATCACACACACACACACACACACACACACACACACACACACACACACACATACAACAGATACTGGCAAGGATGTGGAGAAAAGTGAATGGTTCTACACTGTTGGTGGGAGCGCAAAATAATTCAACCTCTATGAAAAGCAGTGCTGCAATTTCTAAAAGAACTAGAAATTTACTTTCCATAAGACCTAACAATACTCCTTCTGAGAATATATCTGGAGAAACTCAAATCATTCTACAAACAAAAGATACCTGTGTATGCATTTTTATTGCAGCACTATTTACAATAGCAAAAACATGAAACCAACCATGGTGACCATTGAAACTGAACTGTATAAAAAAAGTGACACATATATATGATGGCATATTATGCAGTTATAAGGAAGGACGAAATTATGGACCTCACAGCAACTTGGATGGATTAAAAGTCTATCATACTCAGTGATCTATCACAGAAGCTATTGTGTACCACATGTTCTCACCCATAAGTGGACCCTGAACACATATTATAATACTACAAAAAGGAGATTGGGAGTAGAAGGACACTGCCAGGGGAAGGGGGAGCATATAACATCAATAAGGGTGCCTAATCCTAATCTACGCAAAGTGAGGTCCAATCAGAGGCCCAGACCTTCACCTGTACCGAAACAACTTATGTACTAATTCTGACTCATACCCCACGAGTCAGAAAATAGTAAAATAAAATAAATAAAAGAACGAGTGTGTCAAGCTATGAGGATGCTCCTTTTTCTAGTCAAGTTTCTGAGTGATAGACACTGCTTTCAATATAATCATAAGAAGTCTTTGTTATGTATCACTTTACCTAAAACACTGTTATAAATTAGCACTTCTACTATTATTAGAAAAAAAAATAAAGAAAAAATGACAATTGAATTTAGTGGAGGATGGGGAAGTGAGAGAACTAGAAAAAAGTATAAAAGTGGCCAGGCTCGGTGGCTCAGCCTGTAATCCTGTGCTTTGGGAGGCCGAGGTGAGTGGATTGCCTGAGCCCGCGGGTTTGAGACCCGCCTGGGCAACTTGGCGAGACCTCATCTCTACAATAAATCAAAAAAACAGCCGGGCATGGTAGCGCGTGCCTGTAATTCCGGCTACTCGGAAGGCTGAGGCAGAAGGATCGCCGGAGCCCAGTGGGTAGAGACTGCAGTGGCCGGGAGCAGTCACTGCACTCCAGTCTGGGCGACAGAGTGAGACTCCAACTCGAAAAAAAATTTTTAAAAAAGTATAAAAGTATTCCATCATGCAATCTATATATGTCAAGAAATTGCATTTTTACCCCATAAATGTATATAAACAAACAAATAAATAAATCATAAAAATACATAAGCATTATGCATTCATTGTAAGGTGAAATATACTTCAATGTGCTTGGCCCTCGTGCTACTTTCTGAAATAATTTCCAGTGAGATAGTCAGTTCTTAGAGTGCATGACGTCACGGATATTAAATTCATCCACTTGTTTAGACATTTTTTTCCTTTACCAAATAACAGGAGTTAGTTTTTATGGAATATTCTATCCTTGTTAAACACTGTACTTATTAGTTACAAGATGGGTGAGTTGGAGTAGGATATTTAATCTCTCCATGAGTTTTTCCTTTTTGTTAAATTTGGGAGAATAAATATGCCTTTCCTCATAGCTTATTGAATTCTTACAATGATAAAGTCAAACATTATTCATAAACCATATAGAACAGGGCTGGTACTTAGTGCAAGTAAGTAAAGACATAAGGAAAACATAAAGAAAATAATTTAATTTGCCCCCAAACCCTACAAAGTAATTATTGCTCTTATTCAATGTCATAAACAATTAAAATTTAGAGAAGTTATGTAATTTACTCAAAGTCCCACAGCAGAAAGGTAGTAGGAATAGGTTTTAAATCCAACTTTGGTCTGCCCCAAACTAGGCTACTGTTTCTACTGATATTCTGTCTGGCATTTCTAAGCAGGAGCCTGGTCAGGCCTTAGGGACTCACACAGAAGAAGATGTTTTAGGAGGATGAGTCCAGGTTTGAGAGATAGCCAAAGTGGTTCAAATGCTGGCTTTGTCACTGAGCATGGGACCTTGTGAATTAATCTCTCTGAGTTTCTATTTCTTTATTTTTAAAAACAATGAGGATAACCACATCTATCTTCCAGTATTGTTCTTGTTCTCTGTATTGCATGAGAAAAATATATTGTGTGGGGAACTTACAAAGTGAGTTAAAATTATATGAAAAACAGTTATTTGTCATCAACACAAGGCACTCTGCTGAGTACTAAAGATATGTTATGACAAAAGTGGGTGGTTTCTCCCCTTAGGAAGTTTGGAAATTAGCTGTGAAAACCACTTTTCAGAATGGACTCTATAAATAAAATTTTGAAAAATACCATGAAGAAGTAGGACAGTCAATGAACATGTGTAACAGAAGGATCAGGTCTAGTTCAAGTTGGTCCAATGACTGAAAAAATGGAAGCTATGAAGGAAGTTAGAGGAAACTCCGATTTTTATTAAGATATAGATAAAAACTAAAAAATAATTTTAGACTTAAAACAAAGTATGAGTTGTCCTTTCTCCTGAAAATCTCAGTCAGTCATTGAAGAATGACCTTTGAGAGGGAGCTTTACCCACTAGGAGTACAGTTTTATTTCCTGGGCTCTCAGAAATAATGACCTATAGTTGGAGTTATAGAAATTAAGAACTTTCTAATTTGACTTGGTCACAAAAAATATGTGACCTACTACCCTGGAACTGATAATTACTGGTACTTTTCATTTTGTATCAATATATATCAATATAGTATTTTAAGCTGTCTTTTCTGCTTTCCTCATTATAAAAGGCAAACTCCTTTATAGAAAAAGAAAAGTATTCTTTAGACCAAGACAACAAATTCAATTTTGACATTTTGGATATATGAATATTAAATTTTTAATAAAGGTATTAGTTACCTGTTTAATATTAATGCCTACTAAAACAAAATAAGTGCTGGAAATGTTGCAGCAACCTTATTCTGAATATTGAGCATGAGTGTTGTCGCTAAAATTGAATATATATAATTTTTCTCATAGCTTTATGAATTATATCTACTCTTCCCTGATAGGATTATGACATAAGCTCCTTAGAAGGGAGCTATATTGTCACTTTAAAAATTTTAATAAGCGTAATTTAATCTGACTTTAGAATGAAATAACAAAGAATCTCTCCTATTTTCTTTGCACAAGATTTAGTTGGATAAAAAAAGAAAATAAAGGATTTATAAGAGTTTATTACCTCAGGAACTGAATTTCTACAGAAAATAACAAAAATAATCATATCTATTGAAGCAGATAAACTTTTCTTGGTATATTTGATTTCTTGAATACATTTTCAAATGAGGATTTATTTCTGAAATGTTCTTGATTTAATGTTTTAATTTTTTTGGCAGTAATTTTTATAATTCAAAAAATTATACTAAAAATAATATTGATGCATGCTACGATTGCCTAGGTAAAGCTGCTGTTAAAATCTGGAAAGTTGATATGAATATTCAAATATACTATGATAACATTGCTGATACTATTATCTTGTAATTTACACAATTTTTACTTATTGTTATGCCTCTATTTTTGTTCTTAATATTGCTATTTAGTCCTGTTCCTTTTATTTTGTTATGATCTTTGCTTCAGATGAGTCTGTTTTATTGGTATATATTCCAAAAGCATAATTTTCTTTTCCTTTTAATTTTTGAATTTTTATTTTTAATTGATACATAATATTTAGTGTTGTTGGTCAGGTTTTCAAAATGTTTTACAAATCTATGTTTAGAAAATACTTATTTTTTTCTATAGTCTTCATGTTTACTATACCTTTCCAGCTATCTTAAGTCGAAATTCTAGTACGTTTACTTTGAATAGTTTTTATTATTTTTAAATGAATGCAGGCATTGCTTTCATATAATTATAGACAGTTCACTATCCAGTACTGTGATGGTTAATATTATGTGTCCACTTGACTGGGCTAAGGTATCCTCAGATAGTTGGTAAAACGCTATTTCTGGGTAGGTCTGAGGGATTGTTTTTTAAGATATCAGCCTTTTGATCAGTGAGCTGAGGGAAAAAGACATGGGCCAGTATTAGCTGACCTACTGAGGGCCTAATAGAACAAAAGGCAGAAGAAGAACAAAGCACACACCATTCACTCTCCTGATTCTTCAATGTGCAGTTGGTAGAATGTGAGACTTCTTGGTCTCCCCAATTATGTGAGTCAATCCTTGCAATGAATCTTAATAAATGTATTTTAAAATACCTATATATCTTTTATTGGTACTCATTCTATGTGGAACCCTAACTAATACAAGTACTTCAACTGTTAAAAAAAATTGATTATTTTGTCTTTTAACCAAAAAATATGGTACATATATATGATGAAGTATTATGCAACCATAAAGAAGAGCAAACCCAGCCGGACTTGGTGGCTCAGTCTGTAATCCCAGCACTTTGGGAGGCCGAGGCAAGTGGATTCCCTGAACCCACGGGTTCGAGATCAGCCCAGGCAACTTGGCGAGACCTTGTCTCTACAATTAAAAAAAAAATTAGCTGGGGGTGGTAGCCCGCGCCTGTAGTTCTGGCTACTTGAAAGACTGAGGCGCAAGACTCTCTGGAGCCCAGCAGATCGAGGCTGGGGTGCTGAGGTGTCCGTGAGTGTGCCACTGCACTCCAGCCTATACAAATCCATTCAGCAAATTTGATGGATTTAGAGTCCATTTTACTTAGCGATCTAGTACAGAAACAAAATCGGAATATCACATGTTCTCACTCATAAGTGGGTCCTGAACATTTATCACAATGCTACAAGAGAGGGATTGGCAGTTGCAGGACACTGCCAAGGCAGCGGGGAATGGGGGAGGGCACATGGCATCACAAGGCATGCCTGATTCTAAACGAGGAAAAGTGAGGACCGTTAGAGGCACAAACTTCACCTGCACTTAGACTACTCATGTATCTAATCCTGATTTGTACTCTACATCTCAATAATAAAATTAAAAAAATCAGCTCCTAAAAAAGGGTATTTAAAATTTTTTAAACTAACTCTTACATTTTTTATTTCAAAATCAAATTAATTGTTATAAGAAGATGTATTCTGTATTATGGTAACTTTTTGAAATCTGTTGCCTTTCCAAGAGTTCATATTGCCATTCAATGCATGTCAATTATAATAAAATTCATATTAATTTTAAGTTAACTTTTTAAAAATACTATTCTCTAGTTACTATGTCCAAATTTAATATTTGTGATGTGAATCTATATAGTTTTATTGAAACATTGAAAATTACTTTCATCTGTGTGATCATTTTTAATGAAACTGTGTTTAAGACTTCTACAATAATTATAAATCTATCAATTTACTTTGTATATATAAGATTTTGCTTTGTATATTTGATTCTGTGTTCTTATTAGTTAACTCAAAAGCATCAGATATTCAACAAGAAATAGTAGTAATCATAACTGTCTTAGTATGTTTGGTCTACTATAGCAAAGTTGCATAAAATGAGTAACTTGTAAACATCAGCAATGTATTTCCTCACACTCTGAAGGATGCCAAATACAAGTTCAAGATACCAACAAATTAGTGACTGAAGACCTGTTTTTGTTGTTGTTAATAAATGGCCATTGTCTTACTGTGTTCTCACATGGCAGAAAAGGTGAGGGGGTCTCTTTGAACTCTGTTTCATAAGGGTTCTAAACAATTCATGATGGCCTTACCCTCATGTCCTAATAACCTTCCTAGGACATCCCCCCTAATACTATTGGCTTGTGAATTAAGATTGTAACAAATGAATTTTAGGGGGTCTTAAACATTTAGTTCATTATGATAATTTATACAGAAAATTCAATACTTTTTGATGGTAGTAATATCCTAAATGCTCTTTAAGATAATACTTTCACGACATTTCGTGACATCTATAGTTCATTTTTTATTTTTGTTTCATTTTATTTTATAGATATAGTATTAAGTAGGATGCATATAAGAAATTTGTATTCAGTTTTGAAATAAGTATCTTAAGTTTTTGTTTTATTTTTGTTTTATTTTATTTTGCAGATATAATACTAAGTAGGATGCATATAAGAAATTTGTATTCAGTTTTGAAATAAGTATTTTAAGTTTATCACTTATAGTTATATTTAGACTAATATCTGCCATGATATTTTTTCTGCTTGACAGTTTGGTTTATTTGATTCATCACTCATTTTCTTCCATTTTAAAATATATTGTCTCTTGTATACTTCTCTAAAATTTCTAAACTGTATTTGTCATGTAATTATAATATTCTTTAAAACATTTCTCTATTGCTTATTATTTCTTTCCTATTCTTTAAAAATTTATACATTGCTTTTGTAGTATAAATGATACATTTTCTATTCAATTATTTTCTGCTACAAAAAAACCTACACAACTTTAGGGTTAAAAATAAAATTATTTTAAATGGCTCTTAATTAAATGATTCTATTATATCATTTCCTGTATAATTGTTTCTCTTATTTTGATTTCTTTCACAGGAATTTTATTCATAAGAGATTCATCTTCTTTATACATTTTTTGAGCCTCCTAAACTTAGTTGTTTTAAAACGTTGTCAGACTGATTCTAAAAAACCTTTTATTCTGGAATTAATTTCTATTTCACTTCTTGATTTCATTGACTAACTTCTTAGCAGATAATTTAGAATTCATTTTTGGAATTTCAGTTGAATCATAAATTATACAAATGTCTTGAAGTCAAAAAAATCATACAATATGAATAAAAATGAAAAGCGATGAATATCTGTAAGAGAAGAGGATGAAGCCTCAAGGACAAGAGAAATCCAAGTAAAACATATAGGAGAATTGAAGAATTGTCCTTAAAGAACATGGACAATGATAAGGAGTTTTTTCAACATGTGATTCCTCCTATCTTCGTAAACTCAGAGTCTTCTGCATATGAGGGCGGGCCACAGAAAAACTGGAATTATCTTTTGGAGGGTGAGCCCAACAGGTTCCCCTGCTGTTCTAGGAAATCATCGGCATCAGTGAACTAGCTAGCGTTGTTGTGACAGGCCATGTTCAACTTCTGTAAGTATTTTTTTTTTTTTTTTTTTTGGAGATTCTTTCAAGACGTTTGCCCATTATATGAATGACTTACGAGAGCACCTGCCGACACGGTACTGAGTTTTCAACAGTTTGACCAAACACATCATGACCTCCCTCCCCATCCTCCCTATTCACCCAATCTCGCCCTGAACTATTTTTCTTTTGTTCTCTTGGTGGAAAATATCCTCCAAGAGGAATGTTTTGTTAATTTGGAAGAGGCGAAACAAAAAAAGGCAGAAACACTAAAAGGCATCCAAACTGACGAGTTCAAACACTGTTTTGAGCAGTGGAAAAAAAAGGTCTTGAAAGGTGTATTGCATCAAATAGAGGGTACTTTGAAAGTGACGAAGTTTAAACATGAAAGAATAAATACTCATTTTTAAATAAATAAATTATGTTTTGGGGGGTGTCCCCCCTCACGCAACTGATACATGTGGGTTGTGACACATGTCAGAGAGAGTGGAGGGGACACAGCTGTTTCTTATATTCCTGCGTCTGAGAGCAGCATACATCATATGAAACCTTCCGAGATGCAAAGGTGATTATAAAATATAATCCCTTGCCTGGACTCCTAGAAACAGCTGCCCACTGTGAAAGGGGGATATTATTTTGTATATGACAACTTGTTGACTCTACCAAAGTTCCCTTGGGGAAAAAAAAAACTGTTGGTAGACATTCCTTTTTTTAACACACATTTTTAAACAGAGTAACCTTGATTTATCCCACATCACATGGTCAGAACAGGTGACTAGGTAAAAATTGCCCAAATGGCCTCTATTTTCTAGAATCTATTGTTAAATGCATTGACTTTAAATTGTAAATCGCTGATAATGCAAAAGTGTTAATTTTTACTTAATGTTGACAATTTTTACTTTGAAAAAAATTTATGAATTTAAGTTAAAATTTTGATTATTCTACCTTAAAGGTAATTAAGTGGATGTGGAAACCTAAGAACAATTTTTCCAGTGACTCTGTCAATACACAGGCAGACATGTCACCTACACAGGCAGACATGCTGCCACCGGAATACCACCATCATTTTTTTTTTTTTTTTTGAGTCAGAGTATCACTCTGTTGTCCAGGTTGGAGTGCTGTGGCATGCTCACGGCCACCATAGCCTCAACCTGATGGCCTTGGGTGATCCTCAGCCTTCTTAGTGACTGGAATTCCAGGCACTTAACACCACACCTGGCTCGTTTTTTTGATTTATTGCCAAGATGAGGTCTCACCAACTTGCCCGGGAGAGTCTCAAAACTGTGGGCTCAGGCAATCCACTTGGTTCCGCCTCACAAAATGCTGGGGTTACAGGCATGAGCTGTGGCACCCAGCCTAACCACCATAGTTTTATTTTTTTTTTTTTAGGGAATAAACATTTTCATTTGGGTTAACATGACAAGACCATATAAGGCAGGAGGATTGCTTGAGCCCAGGCGTTCAAGATCAGTGTGGGCCATATAGCAAAAACTCCTTTCTACAAAATAAATAAATAAATAAAATAATATAATTAGCTGGATGTGGCGGCACATACCTGTAGTCCCAGCTACTTGGGAGGCTGAGGCTGGGGTTTTGCTTGAGCCCAGGAGTTTGAGGCTGTGGTGGTAAGCTGTGATGATGCCACTGCCCTCCAGCCTGGGTGACAGAGAGATTCCAACTCAAAATAATAATAATAACAATAGTAATATAAAATAAAGTAAAAAACAAACCCAGAAATACACAAAAACTTTCTTACCTAAATGTCTCCATATTTTCCTATTTCTAGAACACACTTTTTATATGGTATAAAGTGTTTTGCAGGAATTTTTTTAAACTGGAATTTTTCCCAGCATTATCTTATAAGACTCAAATGTCCCCCTTTAAGAGAGCCATCACCCATTATGAGGAGTTATTCTCATCCCTTAGATGTTCAATAGCAATTTAAGGGTAATTTAAAATTTAAGAAGTAATTAAGAAGAAAAATTAAAATAGTAGTGTTCACATTACTCACTATATGAGTTAATTTTCAAAGTAAAAAAATATTTTTCATAGTAACAGTTTTTTTGACATCGTTTCCTAATATAAAATGCATATAAAATATTAATGCTAAAAGCTAAAGAAATGACAATGAGTACTTTTGAGAATTTAAAGCTATTACCATGATTAATTCAGCTTTACCTCTAAGCAATACTAGAATGTACCAAATGTGGACATCATTATCACTCATATTTTGTCTTTGTTAAAAGTTAATATTTTGAGTATTAATATCCTGAATATCCTATATTTCTATTGTGCTGTTTTCAAAGCTGTACATTTTGGAAGCAAATTTGTCTAAACGAGATAGTTTTATTCAGGTAATATATTTTTATATCCTGACACGTATGCTATTAAAGGGTAAATACAAAGCTGATGTGCTATCTGGATATACACTTTAAGATACTCTAAAATCATTTATGTAGCACGTGTATCTTATATTCCAAACAATGAAATGTATCAAAAGGATGTGAAATATACTCACTTCATATCATCTATTGCAGCACACTCCAGTATACAATATCTTGATTTTTTTTTACTCATAGCTGATATAAAATGAAATGTGGAAAGGATAGGAAATTAGAAAGAGGACCTGCACCCTCACTGCATATCCCAGAATTCGTTATGTGTTATTATGCAAAAAACCTCAAGCCTTCTGTGTTTATTTTTCTTCATACACTTTATGCCAATCTGAAAATTTTGTCAGTATGATCAAAATTTTCCAAAAAATCTGACATATATACATATGCATATGTTTTTCAACTGCATGTTTGTTACAAGACGCTTATAAATTGTCCTCATTAACAACCATTTCCGATTACTCAACATCATTATTAGCATATATGAACAAAAATTAAACATCCTTTACCCAACACCCTTTCCTTTATTTTAAGGATATACTCTAGAATGTTATAAATCATATCCAGTGATTTTATCAAACTAGAATGCTGCAATTATGGGGGAGGTTTGTTATGCCATAGTTTCATTTATATTAATGTGATTGTTTTATCCACTTCTATGTATAATTATATGCTGACTAATGCTTATTTTCACACATTTATTTCAAGGTGATGGGGAATGAAAGAGTGTGAAGATCACTAATAGCAAAGGAAATTATTTATATTGATAAACTAACACTAATAAATTAAACAGCACAAAAATGTTATGAAACTATATAAAAATTATTGAACACCAACTTTCTGCTAGTACCTTCAGCATAAAATCTCATTTAATTTTCCCAACAATCTTATTAATTAGGTTGTTTATATTTTATTTGAAGCTATTTCATGTGCATAAAATTTGATAAATCACAATCCTTGAATCATGGCATACTTTCAAAAAAGTTCATTCATGAACTTTTTTCATTTTTATTTTTAAAATTTACTTGCTATTTAGTTATACACTAAAATATAATAATCACTCACCAACTCACTACTCACTACCAATTTGCTACTTCAAAATACCTTGAAAATAACCTCTATGTGGTCACCCTCTTGCCCCTTAACTCCTATTTACTTCCTTTCAAAATCAAGAATCTATTTAAATTCCATGCCCGTCATTCATGTGTTTTTATGAATGTAGTTAACACTTCAATATATATCTCTAAAAATAAAAATAAAAAATCCTAGGATGGTGTATATTAAAAAAGTGTATCATACCATTACTTGTTAAAATTAGTTTTAATTTCCACTGTAACATTAGACTTCTCAGATTCATTTATATGGTTGACATTACTGTGTTGTCCATGATTTTGTATAAAAATCCAATGTGTGGCCAGGTGTGGTGGCTCACACCTGTAATCCTACCAATTTGAGAGCCTGAGGCAAGTGGAATCTCTTGAGCCCAAGAGTTTGAGACTAGACTGGGCAATAGAGTGAGACTTGGTATCTGCAAAATTCATCCCCAAGTATAGTGGCATGTGCCTATAATACCAGTTCCTCTAGAGGCTGAGGCGGAAGAATTGACTGAGCCCAGGAGTCTGTGGCTGTGGTGAGTTGTGATCATTTGAGCCTGGGTGACAGAATGGTACTCCGATTCAAATAACTAAATACATACATACATGCATACATGCATACATATATCTGATGGGTAAATATACAACCGTTTCATCAATTCACATTTTACTAGTCATTTGATTGTTTCTAGGTTATTGTTATTATAAATAGTATTGCTATGATTATTCTTTTCTATATATCTAGTTGTACAGTTGTAAGAATTGCATTAATATTACAAAACTGAACAAGGACTGGTAATATGTTTGAATGTTCATTATAAAACTGAACTGAACTGATCATTTATTTGAACGATCATCTTTAAGAAACAAAGCCAAATGATTATCCAATGAGGTTGCACTTAGGTGTGCTTCTACCAGCAATGAAAAGCGTAACTGAGTGACAGCACAGCAATCTTTTCCTTGATATTCAGAGATTAATTGCTTGACCATCAAATGAACAAAAAAATGGTACCTCAGTATTGTCCAAATCTGCATTTCCCTGATCACTAATAATCCTCAACATTTTCTCACATAATTAGTGGTCATGTGTATTTCTTTTGTCTGAGGTATTTATTAATACATCACATGTTGCCTATTTTTATTAAATTAGTCATACTTTTAAAAAGCTCCCATGTAGAAATTATTTTAAAAATATTTTTGTTGTTTATGTGTCACAGACATCCCTGTATTTGTAATTTACTTTATAATTTTTATTAAAATCTTCCAAAAAGGAAAGTTCTTCCATTTTATGTAGTCATATGTATTATTTCTTTATCGTCAATAGCTTTTATATATTATTTAAAGACCTCTCTCCCTACTAAATATTATAAGAGTACCTAATACTAAAGTATATTTGTCTTCATTGTCTACTACTATTTTTATTTTTAAGAATTTTTAATTCATTTGATGTTTATTTTTGTACACAGTATAAAATCGAAATCTGGCTATATCATTTATCTACGGATAACTATGTTTATACATTTTCAGATACTGAATAGACTATTTCTAAAGGTACTGACATCCTTCTCTTGCTATATTTCAAAATTTCATAAGTTGGAACAGTATTTTGACTGTTGATCCTAGCTCATTTTTCAAGTTGTACTTCTCTGTCTAAATAATATAATCTTCATCTGCTCCTTAATGCATCCTCATGTCTGGTGAGAAATAACCCTCTCCCTGATCTAGTTTTTCAGATGTGACTTGACTATCCATGGCTTTTTGTTCTTTTTGTACTTCTGTTAGATGTCTGTGTTTGCTATATGCATCTTTTATATAAATGATCCTATGTACCTCATTTCCAATCCTAGAGACACCATTTTCAAAATTTTCTTATTGAACTAGCATGGACTGCTTCTAAGGTGCTAAGAGATATATTTTTGAGCGGGGGGGGAAAAGAGATATATTTTTATTTTTCCTGATTTTAAGGAGAATTATTCCAGTGTATCCTAATTTAGGATGATATTTACCTAGCACTTTTACAGATATTCTTTGTCTTAGCAAAGTTATTTTATTCTATTTCTAATGTCTTAATTTATTAAATAAATTGTAGGGTTTTTTTAACGATTTTATAAACTATACATATTCTGCATTTATTGGAAGAATTATATATTTATTTTCTCATTTTTTATTAATGCAGTGAATTACTATTTGTACATTTCATATCCTCTAATTCTTGAATACCTACATTGGTGACTTTTTAAAAATTTCAAGCAATTTTAAATTTCGTTTGCTAACTTATTTTATTTTTATTTTTTCCTTCATCTACACTCTTCTTTGTAATATGCTTTTCTGGCTTCTGTATCAAGGTTATACTAGCCTTGTAGAGACAGTTGTGATAGCTTCCCCTTTTTTCCATAACTAGGATAAAATTTTATCATATAAAATTGAACATGAAAACATGAATTCACATTTTTGACTTGCTGCATTATTGGTGCAAAAATTCTGACAGTTGTTTCTATTTTATTCAATAGTCACAGGCTAATCAAACCTTTTATTTTCTATTTAGGAAATAAGAATTTCAGCATTGCTTTCAATCTTTAATATATGCTATGTTCCACATTTAATTTATTTTAATATTTTTATTTGTATTGACTATTCCTTATCAGAGATAACCTATTTCTTTAGAAAAATGAAAATGATGTTTCTTGACCTCTTCTTTTCTATTTCATTAATTTCCATTTTTAATCTCTCATTGTCCGTATTTTGGGGATTTATTTTCAATATCATATATTTCTGTTTGACACTTCAAAAAATCCATATGTATAATTTTTCTTTCTCTGGCTAACATCTTTCTCCATTAGTAGGCAATGTAGACTAATTTTAAATCTTGGCCTTTCGGTTTTAATATTTTTGTTTCTGAGGAAATTCAAAATCCAATATTATTATTATTATTTAAATATTTTGTTCCATAAGTGTCTTTTTTTAAACTTTTGCTCTCATACTTCAACCATGTGTTAGCTACTTTTTCTGGCAATGTTTATTGGGGATGGACTACTTCAGAAAGTCATTTCCAGTGTCCTCAGGGGGAGGATGGGAAACAAAACAACCCCAAACAACCGCCCTCACTCACTCCTTATCTCACACTGGTCTCAATGGTGTCAATCTTTATCCCTTAAAACAAATAGCATTCGAAGGAGATACTCATTTGATTAATATTTACCAGTTCTCTAGTGTCAGATAGGAAAATGTGAGAAAGCAATTTCTGTTTTTTTTCTCATCTGTTCTCAGGCCCAGGCTTACTACTCTTGCCCTGATTTTATTCCTGAAACATCTGGATGAAGGTCTGTGTCCCACAAGTGTGGGGGCAGTCACTATTTGTCCCAAAGCAGTGGTTAAAATTTGGGTGGTTTCTAAACAACCTTCCTAGACTGCCATCTAATTGTAGGGGCGTCACTGCCTCAAATACACACACACACACACACACACACACACACACACACACACACACACACACACATCAATCAGACAGAGGCTGTTATCAATGCCAGCATGTCTTACAATTTTCTTCTCCGTGTTTTTACTTTTTTCCTCCATAATTACTCTACAAATGACCTGACAGAGACAAGCAGCAGACATGCTCTTTACAAGTCTTTGTAGAAGCAAAGCTTCTGTTCTGGACTGCTATTGCATTTTGTAGATGATGTTGAGATTCTGGGGGGCTAAAAGTTTGTTTATGATTACAGATCTATTGAGTGTTATGGCCACAGAATAGCTATCTTCAAACATGATTGGTGTGTCTGACTTTAAAAGGTGTATTTCAAATACCTTTCTGCAGTTTATTTCTAATTTTCTCTATGAAGTAAGAAAAAGAAGACCACCTAAGAGACTTGTTGAATATTGTAATTATAATTTTAATAAGGAATAGATTAGATACCACATCTATTAATGCATCAAAAATTCTATATCGCCAGATTATTTTAAAATATAGTGGTTTTGCCTAGACAAATATCTGACTTTTCTCTCAATCAGAAGTCAGCAAAATGGTAGCGTGTAAAGATAGGGATTATTCATTTGTCTGTTCTGTTTTGTTATTTGGTTCTAGTTTTTTGGGGAGGATTTTATTTTTGGTTTTATAATTTGAGGCTAGGGGTCAGGGTAAAATAAATACATGACATGGGGACTGAATAGTCCGTCAAATTAATTGTGGTAGAACTTTTGAAATTGTGATTTGAAATTCATATAGAGGGATACAGTATTCAATATCATAAATGTTCTCTTTGCAGAGATTCTCAGCTGCAGAGACTGAAATAGTATTAATATTTGAGAAGTATAATTCTCATCCTGGCTTTTTTTCTGTGCAAGTGTAAAATAATAAAACAAAAGCAGAAGAGATACATTCTGCTTCTCAAGAAATCATATTCTTAGCCCTTTACCAAGGTCCAAACTTAATTTTTATTTTTTAGACCAGAATCTGCTAAATGAGTATAATGTCAACAGATGGTAAGTGAAGAATCTGGTAAACTAGAGTTTTATATCGGTGCTTGTCTAATATCGTCCGGGTGGTCAGCTTAGCAGGACACATGTGGTGCTTCTATGAGGTTATGGAATATATGCCCAGGGAGCGTTCTTTTTATTTATGACCCTAGAGCTCCTCTTAGAATAAATCTGGAAAATAAATTAATGAATCTCAAGAAGCCTATTTTCATTGCGAAAGGAGAATATGATTTTACGTAGTTTTCATTAAAAAATTACTCCCAATTTATATTATTTCCCTCTTTCTATCCTAAAAGAAACAAAACACTTAGCTATGCCTAAACATTGAATAAATGCAAGGTGACTTTCAAATGTAGGTACAATTTTCTTGTATAAAACACATTTAACTCAGGAATGTTGCAGGAACTAGAAAAAGGATAGTGGGGGAATTTTACCAGCTACCCCCTGCCTTCACAAATTTGTAGATCTATGCGGCATACAAGCTTGCGCATCTGTCACACTACCGCTTGGACATAGATAGTTCAACCATCATCTATTTAAAAATATCATTTTTGTAGAAAGGATAGAGACGCCTCATGGAAGAGATCCCAACATAAAGAGAGAAAGCCAAATCAGATAAGGTTACCCATAACCAGGTCTTTCCCACCAAGAAGTGTGTCACTTAGACTTATCCCAGGTCCAACTCTCAGACATGTTTTAGAGGAAGGAAATATAAAGGGATGGTAACATGTAAGATGTCATTGGGAACATAGCTATTATGCTAATATTTTGTATCATTTCTTTACAATATTTTATTTTATTTTATTTATTTTTTGTTTGTTTTGAGTTGGAGTCTCACTCTGTCACCCAGACTGGAGTGCAGTGGCCGCTCCCGGCCACCGCAGCCTCGACCTGCTGGGCTCCGGCGATCCTTCCGCCTCAGCCTTCCAAGTAGCTGGAACTACAGGCGCGTACTACCACTCCCAGCTAATTTTTTTGACTTATTGTAGAGATGAGGTCTCACCTGCCCAGGCAGGTCTCGAACCCGCGGACTCAGGCAATCCACTCCCCTCAGCCTCCCAAAGGCGCGGGATTACAGGCTGAGCCACCGAGCCTGGCTTTTACAATATTTTAACCAGAAATAATAAAAGTTGTTTTCCTCTTTTTCCCTCAGATCGCTATGCAGTTGTGGTCCCTGAGGGCACCAGAGGCAGAGGCACTTAGTAGAAGGGCCACTAGCAGAAGTCCTAACACTTAGCAGGGATGTTATCTTCTGCAGATACAGCAGATGTGCCCAGAATCAGCACAAACGTTCAAAGGAAGAAGAAGCTGTTACCTGGTGAGACTGTGCAGTCTTGTGAACCCACCTGGCTTGTGGCCAAGCACATCTATAATCCCCCTAGGGCATCTTCTAGAAAGGTTTCCTTCAGGATGTGGTCATATGCAGAGGTAGGCATAGACCAGAGCCAATGACACACAGTTTATTTCAAAAAAAGGTGTCCTATTCGGACTCAGAGACTGGTGAGATCTGTAGAAACTGGAAGACAAAAGCATCGCATCCTCTAGCCTTCCTTCCCTTTCTTTTCCCAGTTCCTCTTCCTCAGCCTTTTGCCTTATCTCAAAATCTGTCATTGCTGCCTTATTTCAATTATTATTACTATTTTATGTGATGAGGGCTTACTAATTTGAGAACAGTCACAGCCACATGTGTACAAGAGGGCATGTTGAAATATATCAAGAGGAGCAATTATCATCATTTCACACTAATTTTGCACAGTTTTATTGCATATTGATTTAATCCAGAGTACTTTAAAAGACAAATTTTTATCTCAGTTATTCTAAGCAACAGAAAGAAAAATTTAATTTTCCACAAAAGAAAAACTAGAAAAAAAGAGGTTTACAAAACAATGTATAAGAATTAATAGCTAACTATGAAACACCATCAAAAATAATCTCTACTGTACATACATTAGGTTAGAGGATGATTAATAGAAATCAACAAACATCTTAGAAATTCCATATAAACATTTAATTATCACAAATAAGCTATACAGATAGTTCGAGAGGAGTGACGCAGGGAAAAATGTTCCTCATATAGATCCATTGATCTTCAATGGATTTTCAGGACTGAAATATTTGGTGTAAAACTATCTGGTACAGCCATAACTCTATCAAAATCCAGCAGGAAGACCATTGAAACAATTTTCATTTATCCTTTAAGCTATGGTTCCTTAATTAAAATTTTACCTATACTCAATAGAATTTTGATTTCATCTTAATTTTTAAAAATAGGACTGCTATAATTTAGAAAATAACTTCTCCATAAATATACGTTATAACCATTAGCATACTTCAAATAACTGATCAGTTGAGCAAAATATTAGTTACCTAAAGTGTGGTATTAATCTATCATCATAGTTTTAAAAAAATTCCCTGAGAGGGAGAAGAATTAAATTAATCAGTAAACATGCGAATGCATATCTCTTTTATAAACTTTAAAATCTGCTAGTTCTTTATCACCATAGTACCTTCTGGGATGATAATAAAGAATATATTTTATCTGAGCCTATGAAGAGTTTAAAACTTATTTAAGAAGACAACACAACATAAAGAAGAACAGCATATGAAATCTGATAATAAATATAAAATAGGTGACATATTTTAATGTTAAGCGGGAACAGGAAAAAAAATTACTAAGAGTTGTATGAGGTTCATCTTAAAAATATTTGAAAAATGAACAAAGTGCCTGGGAAATTAAACCACTTTTTAAAATTCCAGTCCTTAGATTACTACCGATATAATGGAGTGGAAGCTACATCAAGAAGGTAGGTAGGTGTCAAAGTCTTTGCTCAGGCACTTGTGTTCTGTGTGGCCTTTTTTGAATCTCCTGCCAATCATCGATTTTTTGATAAGTGAATAGCAGTATAAAGCTCTAATTTAAAATATTTCCCTGAAGGAAAATAGTATAAAATTAAAATTTAAAGATTTCTTGAGGTGATAGATATGAAGTCTTCTATAAAATGATGAGTTCTACAAATCTGTGTTGCTAGGAATTTTGCTGGACTTTAAATATTAATAATTCCAATGACTAATGATAACAAAGTTAATATTACTCAAGGACTTCATTTTTGCTTTAACGTCTTAAAAATTGAATCTTATATCACTGACTTATAATATTTTCTTTTTAAGCATTTCCATTTTTAGTAATTTAGCCATTTATTCTTCCATCATGTTGTATGTCTGGGTTGTATGTGTATGTGTCTGTGTGTACTTTAATACATTTCCTCACTTAAAATAATTATAATTTTAGGCCGGGTACAATGATCACATCTGTAATCCCAGAACTTTGGGAGGCAGATTTGAGAGGATTGCCTGAGCCCAGGGGTTCAAGACCAGCCTGAGCACTCATCTAACTTACTTAGGCAAGATTTTTGAAACTCTATATTAAACATTTGCTATTTGTACAACAAGGGTATCCACAATATAGCCTAACTAATGGTAGTATACATACTGTTAAGGGATTTTTACAATAGCATTATGAGAAACAAACTTATGATAAGAGTTATAAATAAATATATAAATTTAATTTTCAAATTTTCCTTTTTTATCCAAAAAGAATTAATAAAAATGTGATGTGTTGTTGAAATTGTCTCTCTTATTCATTTGTTGCTTATTTATTTAGTTTTGTGTCTGAAGGTTTGGACTTAAAAACTGTATTGAAAGTAATAGATTACACTCTAGTAATACCAGAGATAAGGTATTGATTCTTTGAAGGTGATTGTCATGATATAACCTGGTCTTAAATTCATAAATAAAACAGCAAACACAATTGGCATAATTGATTTCTAGCCTTTATGATAACAAAGGAATAGAATTGATAAGAAATACTTTCTAAGATTGTACATAATCACACTTTCAACCAGATATCTCTGAACATTTTGGTACCAAAAGGAAACCAAATGCCTAATAAGAATTCTGTTAAATGTTAAGAAGAAATAATTACACTTTATTACATTCCTAAAGTCCTTTGAGAATTGATATCTTTCCTGTTTTCTTCACTGTTGCCCTCTGAGTTGAGTGCAGTGCCAGTTTTAAATTGACTTTTAATAAATACTTGTTCAAAAGTGAATGAATAATTATATTTGCCTTTTAGCTGTCTAACCTGGGTCAAGTAGGGAAAGAGAGAGTTTTGAAAGTGTTAGGGATATCTGACATATTTTTAAAAAGGCAAACAGTTTGTGAGCACTGATACTGTGTTTCACCAACAAGTAAACACTAATAGTGTAGGAAATGCATTGTTGTCATAATCTGGCCACAACTGCTTAATAGTACCAAGTGACTAGTGGTTTTGTTTTCTTACTTATCTTTTCACACTTATGCCAGTAGGAGACATCATCTTACCACCTGGGGAATTCCTTTTTTGGCAGCATCATACTTCTATTTTCTATTAAAACTCTCTTTACAGTGTCTTATCAATTGAAGATATGTTTCTGAGCCTTCCAAAAGAACAAAAAATTAATATTTCAAACAATCCCCTGCTACTGTCTCAATGACACAACAGTGTGCCTATTAATGACAGTGAAATTATGTTTTATATTTTCAAAGGCTGACTTATGTGACACAATATGAACATGATGTAATTAAATAGCAGTGTTTCATCTAACTCCTAATCAAAGTTTTCCCACTGAGAAACCCAGATCCTCTCTCATCACCACCCCTTACAGAACAGTGTTGATTCCACAGGGGGAAAACACACCAGCTGCCAAAAAATACCCAGGCAACACAGCTTTATTAGCATGCTACGGAAAAGAAGGCTCTCCATCTATCTCATCCATAAAGCCACATGCGAATCTATGACAGTACAGTTTTTTAAATGTCAATCTTTTCTTTGTTATATAATTCATGCAGCCCAGAACATAGAGAGGTGCACAAATAAAGTCACCTTAAGTTAAACCTCCTTTCTCTGTCTCTTTGCAGCTTCGAAGCTTCAGAGCTACTTTGGTATGTAGGAGGTAATGCAGATTTGACAGTCAGGTTAGGACTGGAGTATGGAGGTGTTGACTCTAGTTTCCTCCTGGGAGAAAAAATTCATATATTCAGGAAAAACTGATTTGTTCCTTGACATACTGCCAGGAAAGATGAGTCTGTTTATTTATCCCCCCAAATCTTCCAACCCTCCAGCTTATTTACTTAAAACATGATTTCATTTTCACTTGTACAAATGCTGTCACAAGTAAGAGTAAAAGTGAGAGAGAAAGCAGATGGCAGTTGATGTCACTTTAGGGGGTGATACAAGTTGGAACGAATCAGTGTTGATGAACCTCCCCATGGGCAACCGAAAATGCATTCCTTAAAATCTGGGAACACAGAATCATTTATTCTTTCTCTATCCTTTATAATCCTACCAGCTTTTGAATCAGATCAAAGATGTCAAAATATTAACATATTATCACTAAATATCTCACATAAAATAAAAAATATATGCATTTTATTGGATTTACTGGCTTCCTCCTCTATGTAGAGAAAGACAATTCATTTCCCCATTATAATTTTGACCCTAATATGAAAGGGCATTGGTATTCTTGGTTTCAATTATTTGATCCCGGAAAACTTCTGTTCTGTGTGTTACTCATCGTCATAAGATCATTTTTCTTGATAAACCATTACCTTTATACTCCCTTCATTCAGTTCCACTCTTGTGTTTTCAAATATAAGAATCAGTCTTCCAGTGGACGTGTATTAAGATACACAAATATAGGTGACTTCCTCAACAACAATAAAGAAAAGACTACAAAGTAGTTATTATTGAGATCCTTCCTTCCTTCCTTCCTTCCTTCCTTAATTCCTTCCTTCCCCTCTCTCTCTCTCTTTCTTTCTCTCTCTCTCTCTCTCTCTCTCTTCTTTCTTTCTTTCTTTCTTTCTTTCTTTCTTTCTTTCTTTCTTTCTTTCTTTCTTTCTTTCTCTTTCTTTTTGAGTTGGAGTCTAAAGAAAAGCCTCCAAAGTAGTTATTATTGAGATTTTCTCCCTCTCTCTCTCTCTCTCTCTCTCTCTCTCTCTCTTTCTTTCTTTCTTTTTTTTTTCATTTTGAGTTACAGTCTCACTCTGTTGCCCAGGCTGGAGTGCAGTGGCACACTCACGGCCACCCCTGCGTCAACCTGCTGGGCTCTGGCGATCCTTCCGTTTTAGCCTTTCAAGTAGTTGGAACTACAGGAAGGCACTACCACACCTGGCTAATTTTTGATTTATTGTAGAGACGAGGTCTCACCAAGTTACCTAGGCTGGTCTTGAACCCACAGGCTCAGGGCAATACCACTCACCTCGGCCTCCCAAAGTGCTGGGATTACAGGTTGAGTCACCGAGCCTGGCTGAGAGTTTTCTTATTTTAAGAAAATGGATTCAAACTCCTGGCCTCAAATGATACTCCTGCTGTGGCCTACCTAGAAGCTGGGACTACAGGTATGTGCCACCATGACTGATGGCACCTTCACTTTAACAGTGAGGAAACAGAAGCTCAGAGCAAACAACTTGCCTTTAGTATTCCAATAATGAAGTTGAATCTGGGATTTAAATATATCCCTCTCCTAAACCTCTTCCTTTCCTATAAAACATGTACCATTAACCTTCTAATCTCTGTTTTCTTCTATATGGTTATGAGAATTACATACAAAAGTGATTAAATTTAAATAGAAACAAACCCCTACAAACCTAAAATTAGATAAATCAGTTTGTGATTAATAGTATTCTTGAATGATGGCTGCTTTTCTTTCCCATGACTGTCATATGAGTGACATTATCACTAATTGTGCTTGCCCATAGAATCTAGGAGTAAAAAGGAAACAAGCTTTGGTATTTTCAGTACCTAAAAATCATTATGTCCTCAATTTGTAAATATTGTTCTCTTGAATTCTTCTACATCTTCTTGACTTTCTCCTGTACTCTCTTGAAAAATCTAGGTAATTTCTATAAAAAAGTATCACTATCCCTATTGAGAAACTGATACAAAACAAAAAACTAAAACACTTAAATTTTGAAACCTAGAATTCTTGTCCTCATGTAAAAATTTAGGTATGAAATATTAGTGAATTAGAAACAATCTATAATTATGTTTTTATTGGGTAAGCATTTTCAGAAATGAAGTGAACAGATGGATAAACTGCAATGGAAAATTTATTTACATTAAACTGTGCAAAAAAATTTCTATTTAGTAAATAGCCATATAAATTAAAGTGTACATGACCAATTTATGAGTATAAATGCTCAAATAATCGTATCTTGGAGCCTTTGTTGGGATCACAACTCTGCTAACACCTTGATTTAGGACTATGTGAGGTACATGTGAAAACACCTCTTATAGATAAAAACAGAACTCTACTCTGAAATTAAAGAAAACTAATTATTGATACATGCCATAACTTGGATAAATCTCTAGGCCATTTTGCTGAGTAAAATTTTTTTTTGTTGTTGTTGAGTTGGAATCTCACTCTGTCGCCCAGACTGGAGTGCAGTGGCCTCTCCCAGCCACCGCAGCCTCGACCTGCTGGGCTCCGGCGATCCTTCCTCCTCAGCCTTCCAAGTAGCTGGAATTACAGGCATGCGCTACCATGCCCGGCTGATTTTTTGATTTATTGTAGAGATGAAGTCTCGCTGCCCAGGCGGGTCTGAACCCGCAGGCTCAGGCAATCCACTCACCTCAGCCTCTCAAAGGCGCGGGATTACAGGCTGAGCCACCGAGCCCGGCGCTGAGTAAAATTTTTTTAAAAATCTCAACGGGCCATGTACTGCAGGAATCCATTTATATGGCATTTTTGGCAAAATTATAAAAATTAAAACAGCTTTTCAGGCGTGGAGGGTAATGGGGAACAAAGTACACTATGGGTATTACTATAAAGGGATAGCACAAGAAAGAACTTTGTTATAATACAGTAGATTTGTATCTTGAGTTTGGTGATGGTTACACAGATTTGTATGTGATAAAATGACTTTGAACTATATACATATATTGCACCAATATCAATTCACTGCTTTTGCTATTGTACTATAATTATGTCTAATGTGATCACTGGGGGAACCTGGGTGAGGAGCACCATTCTATGTTGGCAATTTTCTGTGATTTTGTAATCATTTTACAATGAAATATTTGTAAACGACTATAAAAAAGACTTCAACATTTTGGCTTAGGTGTCCCAACCTTTAAATAAATGTACACATTATGACCATGTGATTTGATCTTTTGAAAATTTCCTAAAGAAATATTAATTTAGTGTACAAAGATACAGCTAGAAAATGGCTCATTACAGTTTTGGAAATATTAGGAACAACTTGAATTTAACAATTGAGCATTATTTTAATGATGTACTGTGTAGTTTCCAAATTCTGCTATAAAAGTCTGTATAGTTACATATTAAAATGCAAATAAGTTACCCATTTGTGCTGAAATTATTATGCTTTTAAAATTTTCAGTTGATCCTTTCCTAATTTTCCATTGTTCTCTTATCTCATTATCATTATTAACATAAGACAAATGTTACAATGTTTATTATATACATGATACATATTAGTTTACATAATGAAAAACCAATCCTGGGCTTCTCTCTAGTTTATGCTTCTTGAAGGAATGTCTAGTTGTATTTCCCAGGAAGCTTCATGGCCCAGGAAGTTTCATAAATGATGAATGCATTTTCACTAAGGTCCTTTCTATATAGAGAAAACACATCCACCAGAGAAAGTCCTCTATCCATCTCAGTCACAAAAGCTGATATTGTCAAACAGAATGCAGTCCTGGCATGATTAGCTTGGAGGATGCTTGTGCTGCTGTCCCAACTCATGCCTAGGTAAACAGGTCAAAGTAGAGCCTACTTTTGAGTAAGCGCATGAACTAGGCCAATATCTAGTAACAAAAGCCCTCCAGGATGTCTTATTCTCAGTCATTATCTTGTGTAGGTATTTCAGATGACCTGAACAAAAGTTGAATGCAATTGTCACTAAGACAAGTCAAATAAAACAAATAGTCTACCTTATGGTATTCTCCATGGATATGCTATACAAAACTGAGATACATTTTTAAAGTATCCTCATCATGTAATAGAGTCCTAATGGGAAACAACAGGACTCCAGAAATGAAAGTCTCTTCTCTTTTCTCTCTCTATTGTATGGCAAGCTCTTTTTCCTGAAGTAGCAGAGAATGTATGCATTTAAAATAAACTAAAATTATTTTTAATACTTTGTATCAATCAGAATCAGGAAAAACCCTATCCGTAATATGGTGTCAAATCCTTATTGCAAATGTTCTAATATGATAAGAAAAGATAATAGAATCCTTCATTTAAACTAAAGACAATAAGATTATTTTTATATACTAATGAGTGTATTTAGAAAAGCACAGTTCATTGCGAACATTGTTAGTTTTTATGTTAATCAGATGTGAATTTCCTTAACATTTTCTACTTTAGAACATAGAGAAGAAAAACAACTACACATTTAGGTTATATTTGCTACTTTTCTAATGTTAAACAACTATATGAAGAAAAATGCATGTGAAAAAAATTTAACCCTTGAATTTTCCATAACATCACATATATATCATTATATAAGGTATATATAATATCTCTCTCTCTATATATATACACACAAAGTATATATGATGTATACAAAGCACTGATTTTAAAAAATGACATAATTTATTTCCAGACCACAGTATGATTTTCATGAAGAGGAATTAATTTTTAAAATTCAAGCAAAACCCTAAAGTGAATGTTATATCAGTAAATGTAAGTGTGGACTTGGACCAAAGCTGGTAAATAAAGGGATTCTATCAGCAAATGTACTAATAAGAAACATTTTTTTAGTTCTATTGCAGATAATCATAGATGTGCTAAAATAAATGTGTTTGTGAGACCAGCTTTAAAATTGTATTTCTATGACAATACTAACTTAATACATGACCATTTTAAGAAGTAAAGATGTACAAGTATACTGGAAATTTTAAGCACTTATAATCAGTTTTCTTTTTCATCATGTGAATACCAAGGTAGAGAAAAACAAAATTCATATGGAACCAAAAAGGAACCAGAAAGCCAAAGCAATCCTTAGCAAAAAGAGGAAAGCTGGAGGCATCACATTACCTGACTTCAAATTATACTACAAGGTTATAGTAACCAAAAGAGCGTGGTACTGGTAGAAGAGCAGGCACATGGACCAATGGAAGAAGTAAAGAATCCAGAAATAATCCCTAACACCTACAACCGACTAATCTTTGACAAAGCAGACCAAAATATACACTGGGAAAAGGTCACTCTATTCAACAAATGGTGCTGGGAGAATTGACTAGCCCATGCATAAAAACAAAACTTGATCCCTTTCTTTTTTCATATATGAAAATTAACTGGAGATGGATTAAAGACTTAAATATCATACCTGAAACCATAAAAATCCTAGAAGAAAATTTAGGAAAAACTTTTTCAGGACATCAGCCTAAGCAAATAATTTATGGTTAAAATCCCACAAGCAAATGCAACAATAACAAAAAATAA
The DNA here is from genome assembly GCA_027257055.1 of Cephalopachus bancanus. NCBI lineage: Eukaryota > Metazoa > Chordata > Mammalia > Primates > Tarsiidae > Cephalopachus > Cephalopachus bancanus. The sequence goes on from JAPVLO010000074.1 coordinate 3,760,408, forward strand.
ACAAGTAGGACTTATTATTATTATAATTATTATTTTAGTTAGAGTCTCATTCTGCTGCCCAGGCTGGAGTGCAGTGGCACATCATGGCCACCACAGCCTCGACCTACTGGACTCAGGTGATCCTTCCACCTCGCCTTCCAAGTAGCTGGCATTACAGGCACGTGCCACCATACCCGGCTAATTTTTTGGTTTATTGTAGAGATGAGGATTCGCCAAGTTGCCCAGGCTGGTCTCGAACCCATGGGCATAGGCAATCCTCTCATTTCAGACTCCCAAAGTGCTGGGATTATAGGCATAAGCAACTGTACCCGGTCCTAGTAGGACTTAATTAAACTAAAAAAACTTCTGTGCAGCAAAAGAAGTAACCAACAGAGCAAATAGGCAATCTATAGAATAGGAGAAGACATTCACAAACTATACATCTGCCAAACTACTAAAATCCACAATCCACAAAGACCTCAAACAAATCAGCAAGAAAAAAAGCAAATAACCCCAATAAAAAGTGAGCAAACAACATGACCAGACATCTCTCAAAAGAAGATTTACAAATGATCAACATGCACATGAAAAAATTCTCAGCATCACTCATCATTAGGGAAATGCAAATTAAAACAAAAATGAGATACCACCTTCAGTCAGAATGGCCATTATTTAAAAATCAAGTAAATTAGTACAAACTCTATGGAAAGCAGTATGGAGATTTCTCAAACAACTAAAAGTAGGTCTACCATCTGATCTAGTAGTCGCACTACTAGATATCTACCCAAAGGAGCAGAGATCATTCTGTAAAAAAGACTCTGCACCCTCATGTTCATTGCAGCACAATTCTTAGTTGCAAAGATGTGAAATCATCCTAAATGTCCATCAACCAATCAGTGAATATGGTATAATATGCATGGTATATATACACTATGGAAAACTATTCAGCTATCAGGAAGATTGAAATAATGTTTTTGGCAACAATTTAGGTGGAATTCAAGGACATCATCCTAAATGAACTGACTCAGGAACAGAAAACCAAACACCACATGTGTTCACTTTTAGGTGGGGGCTAAACTTGGGATATGCACAAAGACATGGAGAACGATATAATGAGCACTGGAGTCTCAGAAGAGAGGAAGGGGTGGAAGGACAAAAAAATCATCTGTCAGGTACAATGTGCACAAGTAGGGGTAGTGGGTATACCTAAAATCCAGCCCAAACTATTTATAACCCCCAAAACTCTTAAAATAAAAGGTAGATACATATCATGAAAAAATAGGATTTACATATCCAAAAAAGAAAAAAAAAAACAAGCATTCAATCAAATTATACTACCTTGCACAAAGTGTTTGAAAAATTGGCAAGACAAACAGTGTTAAAAAGACACGTTAGAGAACTTTATTTCCTTATTCTTGACTAATTTAAAGTCGAAGTGACTTTTTCAAAGGTGATGACATTTCTAATACTCAGAAAAAGACTGAAGAAGTGAAGTTTACCTAATTTGACAGTTTAGCACATCTGGTTGAAAATCTTTGAAGTTTATTTTATGTTTATTTATTTAAGCAACACTTGGCTATTCTGTTATTGAGGTCACTTCATGATGTGCCGTTGCAGGAGTAAATAGAGATATATGTGTTCTGGATGTTCGTGAATTGTTGTTTTTTGTATTTACTGGCATTCTTCCTATTTAATGGAGTGTGCAAGTGCTCAGTCATCAGAGTCAGCAAAAGAAGTAGTTCCTGGAACGAGAGAAAAGAAAAGAAAAGAAAAAACTTATAGTGAGGCAGTTTAGGAAGACAAAGGAAGAACCATTTAAGTCTTCAGAGAGGGCAACTTCTGTGTGAGAACTGGAAGTAGTGATCAAGTAATATTCTGGGTGGTCTTTTTGTTACTCAGAAGTAACTTTCAACCAAACTTTTCAACTTGTCATGTAGTACACTGAATATTTCATCATCAATCCTTGGTCTTCACCCTGATCTTAGCTTTAATAAATAATGTTTTCAGTTGGGCTGGGTGGCTCAGCCTGTAATCCCAGCTCTATGGGAGGCTGAGGCGAGTGGATTGCCTGAGCCCGCGGGTTTAAGACCTGCCTAACCAACTTGACGAGACCTCATGTCTACAAAAGTCAAAAAACTTAGCCAGGCATGGTAAAGCGCACCTGTAGTTCCAGCGACTTGGAAGGCTGAGACAGAAGGATCGCCAGAGCCCAGCAGGTCAAGGATGCAGTGACTGGGAGCGGCCACAGCACTGTAGTCTGGGTGACCAAGTGAGACTCCAAACTTTTTCTGTTCTATTATATTGATGAGTCAACAGCCCTGAAACACAGCGTCTTTCTTTTTCTCATCTCCATGAATATATACTCATACACATACACTTGTCTTTGTCTTTGCCTATGAGAGTTTTGTAAGTCTTTCAAAATATAATTTAAAAATCATAAAATCTCATCATAATTTCATAATGTTGTATCTGGGTTTCCAGACCACATTGAACTTTGGCTCCCTGAACACCTATACCTTTTGTTTATGTTACATAACCTTCCACTAAAGGGAGAAAGGTACTAGCAATGGTTGAGCATGGGACAGGTTTTGTGCCCTTCAGATATTAGCGATCACTTAATATTCTTCAAACCCTATGAGGTATTACTAATTCCATTTTATGATGATGAAGAAATTAAGTCTCAGAGACTTTATGCTTGATGACTAAAGTCTTGCACCTGATTGCTCCTGATATGAGGTGCTGCTTAGATTAAATTTCCCTGTACTAACATAATGATTTAGAATCATCTTCCTAAATTGAAAACCTGAAACAATTAAGAGCACAACATAATACAATATGATATAATGAATATGTGTCTATAAGTTTGCTCCTGTATAGTTCATTATCTCAAAAACTGTTTTTAAAAGGAGTAATAATGCACACAACACACTTATATTTCACCTACCCTTATGTGTGAAATGCGTAGAAGCTCAATAAATGGTGAAAACACAAGATTTTACAATCTCACAGAATAGGGATTAAATTTTCAATGGTTTCCCACAAAGCACTACTGAGTGCAGACAGATATTCAGTTTGCTATTCCTTTACCTAACCCCAAACGGGTTAAAAATTCTGTGTGGCGATTCCTAAAATATCTAAAAATTGACCTTCCATATGACCCCGCAATCCCCCTACTTGGAATATACTCAAAGTAACTCAAATCACTCTATGAAAAAGATACTTGCACAGGCATGTTTATTGCAGCATTATTCACAATAGCAAAAACATGGAACCAACCATGCTGCCCATCGAAAGAGGACTGGATAAAAAGAATGTGGTACATATAAATGATGGAATATTATGCAGTCATAAAGAACAAAATTATAAAATTTGCAGCAACTTGGATGGACTTAGAGTTTTTAATTTCTGAGTGATCTATCACAGAAACAAAGAACTGAATACATGTCCTCATTCATAAGAAGAACTTGAACAATTATAATACTTTAAGAAAGGGATCGGCAGTAGTGAGAAACTGCCAAGGGAGAAGGAGTTGTGATTGGTAATAGTGGGAAACTGCCAGGAGAGGGGAGTCACACCCTATCAACAAGAATACCTGCATAGCCGGGCTCAGTTGGCTAAGCCTGTAATTCCGCGCCTTGGGAGGCTGAGGTGAGTGAATTGCCTGAGCCCATGGGTTCGAGACCCGCCTGGGCAAGCGAGACCTCATCTCTACAATAAATAAAAAAATCAGCCGGGCATGGTAGCGCACGCCTGTAGTTCCAGCTACTTGGAAGACTGAGGCGGAAGGATCGCCGGAGCCCAGTAGGTCGAGGCTGCGGTGGCCGGAGAGGCCACTGCACTCCAGTCTGGGCGACAGAGGGAGACTCCAACTCAAAATAAATAAATAAATAAAAAAGAATACCTGCATAATGAACACTTGTTCATTATGTACCCCACATCTTTAAAATAAAACATTATAAAAAAAGATTACCATATATGAGGCACTTCATTTTTTTTCAGTGTAGGCTTTTGATTCTTTGTAGTTGAAATCGTGTATACACTTTACCTCATCCAGTTTTAGCCAATAAAACTGACGGACTTTGAAAGTCAAGTCAATTCCAGCACTTTCAAGAAATTTTTTCTAATATTCTTAGATTACTCTTACTGTCCTTTGAAGCTAGATTTTAAGATTTTCATTTTAATTGTACACTTATGAGGGGAAACTCTCCCCCAAAAACCCCAGAATTATCTTTTTGGAAGGTGGGTTTCTTGCAGCACATTTGAAATTTGTTCCTCCAGATCAAAAGGTCCATCAAAATTTTTAGCTGGAAGTTTTGAGTCAGTTGTGTCATGATTTATGGAAAAAACGTCCCGAGTTGTCGCAAACAGGTGACCAGTTCTTCTAGCATGACAATGCATCTGCCCACACCATGCTGAGTGTTAAACAGTTTTTGACCAAAACCTGCAATGGCCCCCATACCCTGCCTCCCCTGTCTACTATCCCAAGCAACATTTTTGTTTGTTTGTTTCTGGGTTGAAAAAAGTCCTCAAAAGGAAATGGTTTGCCAATGTGAAAGAGATGAAACAAAAAACATCAAAAGCACAAAGAGATCAAAATCGACGAGTTCAAAAACTGTTTTGAGCAGTGGAAAAAACATCTTGATAGGTGTATTACATCAAATGGAGAGTACTTTGAAGGTGACTGAAGTTTAAACACGTAAGAATGAATACACAACTTTTGATTAAAACATGTATTTTTCTTAATACATTTCGGGTGTTTGGGGGTCCCCCTGATATCCTAAACCTTGCCTATACTGTTACTTGCAGTACTAAATTATAGCTTTAAAAAACACTCTGGAATTTGACATGTTTGGATTCTGATATTGATTCTGCCAATTAGTAGATGGCCTAATTAATTTGTCTGACCTTGGTTTTCTCCTCCATGACATGCAGAATATGTAGGAATGTGTGTGTGTATGTGTGTGTGCGCATGTGTGTGCACACGTGCACACATGTGTGTGTCTGCATTAAATAAACACCTGTTTTAGGCCACTCCTTTATGGGCCTGAGGTTTTTGAAGACCCCTGGGCTGTTTCTGCTTAGCCGTGTTCCTCAGCATGTGGCATGGCATAAACAGCAGGAGATTTAATTGAACTCAACAGCTCTCAAAGTAGATACCTAATTATAGTTAAATTCTATCAGAAAAAGATATCCAGGGTGTAACATGAAAGTCTTTCAGTGCAATAATCTTAATCTACTGAAAATTGTTTGTAAGTCATATGTTTGCATATAGTATGTAAATGGTATTATAAAGGATACTGGCACTGTCAGAGCCAGAAATACCACATATTTTATTTGCAGTATTCCAATTTACAAAGAACTTTTTTGATACATTTAGTCTAGAGAATGACTTGTGTTAAGGAATACAGCGGAGAGATTAAATGCACTGCAAAATAAAACAAAGAGGGAAAATAATGCAGTCTTCAGTGCATTATTAAGAAACTGGTAGCGAATACCAATGGGTGGAAAAAGAATGCTTGAGATAGAATCACCTGTGGGATGATATAAGCAAACTTCCAGTTTGACAGTCAAGTAAGTAGCCAGCATTGTACAAAGTCTTCAAAAGGGTGTTCCTGATATCAAAATATTGCATGTACAGATGGAGAGAGTAAGGGAAATCTGAAAAGGATTTACTTAATTAAATCAAATTTAAAAGTATCCCACCTCTGAATGGAGTGAGAAAAACCAGGCAGATTTGATGAACTGGGCATACTGGGAATAGGACAAGATGGATAAACACCCACTTAGAAAAAGAATCAGAGTAGGACACCAAGACAACAGGAATTTAACCAAGTCAGATAACATCATCCACTAATTACACTGTTTTAGAAGTTGTCATCAGATGACCAGTAAGGAAAAACTTGATGGTCGATATAGAGGTTTTTCATTAGGAACTGGAAGTTCTCTCTGTAGGTATCTAAGGTCTGGAGATTTCTTTTTTTCTGCTCTTCTTCTTATTATTATTATTATAGTGAGCGGCAGGATCTTCCCAATTTGCCTAGGCTGGTCTCAAACTCCTGGCTTCAAGACATCTTCCTGCCTTGGCCACCCCAAGTGCTGAGCTACCATGTGTGGCAGGACTGGAGGTTTCTATCTTATAAGCATGAGTAATACAATAGTCATCGTATATATCTATGCCTAAATCAGCATCATACTTATACATAGTTAACTGTTACTACAGAATATTTGCTAAATAATTTGCAAAAAATTTTTGTGAATATTCATATAGCACCAAGTTAAAAGACTTCCTCTGGGAGTGGGATATACACCACATATACATATACATATGTAAGTGTATATAGGTGCAAATATACATATTTATATACATATATACATCTATATACAGACATATAGATATATATTTGGGTATCATGTATCTTATCCAACAATATAAAGTATTCTGGTATTTAGCATTGACTATTTTAAATAGCCAATACCCCTCAAAGTATACTTTCAAATAAAGTATAATACATCTGTGGGTGCCACACTTTTTTCCACACCTTGCCTGAGCAATGGTAAAAACTCATTGCTAAACAGTTCTTCCCCATTTCATTCATATGAATTGTGGCATTTGGGGTCATATAAAAATATGAAATTATGTGGTGATTTCTGAAAGAACTAGAAATTGACCTTCCATATGACCCAGCACTCTTCCTATTGGGAACATACCCAAAGGAATTCAAATCATTCTACCAAAGAGATACCTGCACATGCATGTTTGTTGCCACTTCAGTCACAATAGCAAAAACATGGAGCCAACCAGGCTGCTCATCAAAGCTGAACTGGATTTTAAAAAATGCGTTACATATACACAATGGAATATCATGCAGCCATAAAGAAGGACAAATATAAGGACTTCTCAGCAACTTGGATGGATTCAGAGTCTATCATACTTGGTGATCTATCACAGAAGCAAAGAACAGAATACCGTATGTTCTCACTCATATAAGTGTATCTTGAACAAGTATCATAATACTGTAAGAAAGGAATTGGCACAGTAGTGGGAAACTACCAGGGAATAGGGGGTGGGATTGGCAGTTGAGGGAAACTGACAGGGGAGGGAGGGGCACACCTCATCAACAAGGGTATCTGCATAATGAATATTTGTATACCTAACCCTGAATTGTACCCCACATTTTTAAAATAAAAATATGAAATTCAAGCTTCTTTCAAAGAGCTTAATCTGTGTGTGTGTGTGTGTGTGTATATATATATATTTACATATATATGTATTTTTTATCATAACTACAGTGTTTGAAATCTAGTAGCTTCTCTGTAAGTGTTCATTGACTTGGCCTATTTTTCTTTTTCTCACTAATGCCATCTAAGTTGATAACATGGTCAAGATTTAAAATAAGTGACAGTACAGTGACACTACCAGAGATGGCACATGCCTTCCTTATTTGTTCAAAATATAATCAGAATATATTCAGGTCACTCTCTTCAATGTAGTCCTTCATTTGTTCATTTCCAAACATGTATTTCATTCTTTGTGGAGTCTTTACAGTACAGGGTAAGAATGTTGAAAAGATGAAAATGTGAGGCACTTTGAGGGGTGGGGGAAGACAAATAATGAGAATTAACACTTTCAATTATGAGAACTGAGCTTTCCATCAGGTATTCACAGGTGCTATAGTAATACCTTCCTTTTCGTGTGAAGTCAGATAAAGCCTGACATGACAAGGACATTTGCGCTTAGGTTCTTGGTTGGGAGAAGTGAAGCTGGAAGACAGAAGTGAGGTAATTTCTGGCAAAGTGAAGGCCATATTCAAAAAAACTGATGAATGAGATAATTATGTGAGAAAAGGCCAATGGTTCAGAATGGGTAATGTCAAGGAGAGAGACTGTGATGGATAGCAAAGAATGACAGGAGGAAGAAAATACATGATAAAAAGGAATTTTTTTATAAGAGGGACAGAAACAGTGGCATGTTCATGTATCAAGTAAAAGGTCCTCTTTCATGGGGATAGGAGATGGTAGAAAAAAAGTGAGGGAGAGAAAAAAACAAGTACATACTTGAAAAAGCAGCTTGCTAGAGAAGAGACCCAGTAGACTCTGCTTTGGAGACCTTGTCTTTTCTCTCTGGAACTGGAGGTGATTAAGAGGAGTGATGATGCTGTGAGCTACTGCAGTGGAGGAACCTCAAGGGAAGTGGGTTGGGAGAGCGTAAGAGGTGGTTGCAGGACAGTGAGGACAAAACGGGTGGGCAGAGACTAAAAGACAGAGAATAGCTACAGGAATGGAGGAAAAATAAAGAAAAATAGAATAATATCACTGGGGATAAATGGGCAGTTTTTGTTACCAATAAGAATACATGAGGATTAGTGTGTAAGAATGGGTATTATCAAGAACTACAATGGATGAATAAGAATTGGGAAATGAAACATTTCCAATAAAAGTCGTGCTTTATTTTTCATGTTCGTATATACATATTGACAGATATTGACAGATATGGACTGAAAATGTAATCTGAGAAATTCAGTCATTTTATAAAAATTTCATTTAAATAAAATTGGGTGTCTATGCAACTATAGTGGCAAAGCTTTTGGCTATAGAACAGTGATAAAACCTAGATCTAAATAAAAAAGAAAGAAGGTAGAGAGTGCAGATTAATTAGCACCAGTGCAGAGTCTGTGGAACTAAATCTCAATGCAAGATGTTTGCATTATCTATAACTTAATTCCAAATTTCTCCATAAAAGGAGGGAAATGGGATGCATATGGATATTCGTTCTACGCTTCAATGGAAGTTATGTAAAATTTCCAGGTGTAACTATTTAGCATTTGAAAGACCTTCCATAGGTAGTCCAAACAGCCTCAAATAGTTTTATATAAATATTTTACAGAAAATTTTGATTAGCATAAAGAAAAACTTATTTTCATTGATGAAATAAGAAATGATAAACATAAATAGTTGTTTAGAAAGATCATATAACTTTTCTCTTCTTGCATAATCAGTGTGCTTAGAATCCTGTGAACCCAACTGCCTAACACCTATTTAGGGATGTTCTAGACCTAGAACTATGTTAGTCTTCTCTAACAAGAACTCTAGCTAGAATCCAGAGAGATCCGGCCATTAGAGGTTTATAGTGCCCAAGAGGAGAGAAGGAAGACTTCCTCAAGCTTGCAGGTGGACTTTGTTTTTTACTAGAATACACCACTTGAGAGAGAACTCAGAGGGAAAAGACATGTAAGATATGTGGTTCACATCTTCCTCTATTTCAGAAAACTATGCATATGTACAAAAAATGTCTACAATTCTCAATAGGACAAATTTTAAGCAGAAAATATGTTGTTTGCATAAGCTTAATGTATTTTCCCATAATTATTCAGTAATCACAAAGGAGGAAATAGTGACTTTACCATAGAAAATTCTCATAGATATTACTAACATCTAAACAACTATTTATGTTTATCATTCCTTATTTCATCAATGAAAATAATTTCTTACTTCTTTGCACTAATCAAAGCTTTCTGTATAAGACCTAGATACAGCTATTTGAGGCTGTTTGGACTTTCTATGGAAGGTCTTTCAAATGCTAAATAATCACACCTGGTGTATGTGTCTTGATTAGGTAATTGAAATTTTAACTAACTTCCACTGAGGTATATATACATATATACATCCCATTGCCTTCTCTCTATAGAGAAATTTGGAATTAAATTACAGTAATTTATTACTATAGACATTAAAATAATAGTGATCACTTTAATATTAAAACATACTGACATCATGAATCCTCCCTCTGATATGATGCACTGAGAACAGAACATCACCTCTGTAGTGTCTTTCTCAATAATGGATAACTCTAATTAGGCATAGGAAAACATCAGACAAACCTAAGTTTATCGTTATTCTACAAAATAATCAGTATTTTTTAAAATTATCAAGGTTGTGAATAACAAAGACTGAGGAATTATCATAAATAAAAGGAGATTAAGAAAATGTGATGCCGGGCTCAGTGGCTCAGCTTGTAATCCCGCGGCTTTGGGAGGCTGAGGTGAGTGGATTGCCTGAGCCCATGGGTTCGAGACCCGCCTGGGCAAGCGAGACCTCATCTCTACAATAAATCAAAAAATCAGCCGGGCATGGTAGCGTGCGCCTGTAGTTCCAGCCACCTGGAAGGCTGAGGCGGAGGGATCGCTGGAGCCCAGCAGGTCGAGGCTGCAGTGGCCAGGAGCGGCCACTGCACTCCAGTCTGGGCGACAGAGTGAGTCTCCAACTCAAAAATAAATAAATAAATAAAAGAGCCGGTGAAATCCAAATACATTTTGCAGTTTAGTTAAAATAGCAATATACACACATTAACTTTGAGTTTTAATAATTTTCCTATGGTTTTATTCGGATGTTACATACAAAGAAGCTGGCTGAAGTGTGAATGGAAACTGCCTGTACTATTTTTGCAATTCTTCTGTAAGTCTAAAATTTCTAAAAATAAAATATTAGCTATGGGGAGAGGGAGGAGGGTGGGAGAGAGAGAGAAAGAAAGATAACTATACCTAAAAAAAAAATCGGTCTTAAAAATCATTCAAACTGAACACCTGATGTAAAAACCTACATTAATGCAGATCACAAGTGTAATGTAAATATAAAAATAAAGTACGATCATGAATATGCAAGTTTTATAGTCTGAACATAAGAATTTGTAATTTTTGGAGACATTCTCCATATTTTTATGAGTTATACTGTAATTAGCATTCTAATAGGAGATAGCATTGTGGTTAAACAGTAAATGCAATCACAAGAAATGCAGAATAATATAGAAGACCAAGCAGGAGTTAAGTATTCTAATTAAAATGTCATCAAAAAATAACAGAAAAATGATCATTTTTCATTGCCTCAAGAGATCCTAATGCTTAATACTTAAAAGTAATACAATGAAAATATATATTGTGATTTTGTATGCTTGATGAATTCACTTCTGTGGTGCCAATAACAAAGGCATAAAGAAATACAGTGGAAAAGTCACTATCAGTGGATGAAAGACTATGGTACTACGTAAACCTATTGATAATCAAAAGTTCTGGATCTAATGGTATTCCACAGATATTTGAGAAGATATTATTAAGAGTTTTTTACTATAATGAAGTGAAAATGCAGTTAATTATTCTATAATATATTGAACAATGTCATGGTATAAATAATTTTAATAATTTTAATCAGTTGTCAAAGTAAAGTATTTTTATTCAAGTCACATTTTATTCACATTGAAACCCACATTCAGTAAAAGCTAGAAAGATAAAAATCCATTAAGCCACGCAAAGGACATTCCTTTTTTCTTCAGTTTTAAATTTATTTTTATTTTTATGATGTGGGGTACAATTTATTTTTTTATTTATAAAGACCATTTAGAAATGCCTCACAATTAATAAACCTAGAAGACAATACTTCACTAATTATTATAAAGTCTACAAAGTCAAACTTCTCTTGCATAAAATTCATTTTGTCGAAATGCATTTATTCCAAAAATAGCTATTAAAAGTCTATTATGTATCAGAAATTGTTCTGGGCATTTGGAATAAATCAGTGATTAAATATATGAAAACAGCATCCTTCATAATGCATATATTGTATTTAATTATTTTGGACCTTTTTAGTCACAACTAAAGGAAAGTACAACTCAAATTGGCATAAGCTAAAAAGAGTATGTATTGACTGAAATAACTTGAAAATTCAGAGGGTAGGACAAGCATCTTCTTTGCACAGACCATACTTTCTCTTCATAGTTGAGTTCAATGCTTGCTTACTGAACTCAGTCATAAGCATCACACAGTATAAAATATGCCATACCAAAGTTTTAGTCCTTACACCATCTTAGATTTTCATTTTACTGGTTAAAAAAAGTGTTTTCTGAGAACTCAAATTTAAATTTAAATTTGCATTATTGGCTTTGATAGATCATATGCCAATAGTAGAATGATCTATTATTCTTTTTTTATATAATCAATATTTTGTATTATGATATTGTGGGGTACAGTTAAGGGTTAGGCATACAAATACGTTTCATTCAGTCACCCTTGTTGATAAGAGGTGTTTCCCCATCCCCAGACAGATATTTACTACCATTAATCCCATCTCCCTTCCCCCCTCCATAGTTTCCCACTACTGTCAGTCATTTTCTTATAGTATTACATTGGATGTTCACATAAAAGTGAATCATGAATTACTTCTGGATTTTGTACTATCCCTAGGACTGAGGGTGAAGTCACATTAACAAGGAACACATGGACAGAAAAAAGAAAGTTACTGGAAAAGAAAGTTACCACAAGAGGAAAAGTAGTACAATTAGCAGATGGATTTCAAACAGCAATATTCTTATGCATTATTAGGTTTGTATATTTAAAATTCATCTTTCGCCTTTTAAGATATAAATAAAATCAAGGTCCAAAATATTGTGAAATGTATGGATTTTTTCTTTTAATATATATACACAAAAGTTTTATTTTACCTTGATAATTTATATTAATAGAAAAATTTCTAACTTGAGGATATTTCTTAATGTATATAACTCTAGACTTAATAAGTTAAATTTGGGAATGGATCCTTCAAGTAAGACTTTTCATGAGGAAATTTAAAAATATGTATTAGTCAGAGACACCCCACATTTGTTGGTGCCAGAAGTTTCCATTGACTTCAGCCTCTACTATATCTCAGAATCAGCTTCACAGAGATAGCAGATGAGCTGTTGCAGTTTTTTCCTCAGACTTCTGAGTACCAATTCAACCCAGCACCTCCTCTCACTTGAAGTGACGGTACCTTATCTTCCCTCTCTATTACTTTTCCCAGCCCAGAGATTGTTGCTGTTTTCCATAGTCTGTCACAATGATTGATCACTTTCTGTTTTTTCAGCAGTTAATTCTTACATAATTAATTATTTGCATTAATTCTCCATGATTTGAAATGTCTAGTAAAGGTTCTTTTTACCTAACTGGACTCTGAGTATTACATAAGAATTATAAATTAAAGAATTTCTATCAAGAATAAAATTTTCTTTAAACTTACAAAAAAAATTCTAGGGAGAGTTATAAGAGATAGTCTGAAATGCTCATCAACCAAGTCTACCTAAAACAAAGTAATATAGGAATATAATGGTAATAAAGTAAGACATAGTTATAAGATTTCATTATCTTTTGGGCTAATTGAATTTTTTAAGTAAACTAAAATCTCATTTAATTTAATCAATCAATTGACTAGTGATTTTTAAAGCACACTTTTTTAGCTCTAAAGTTTAGTTTGAATAACTATGATTTAGCACATTGGGAGGGGGTGTGTATGAGTGTGTTTAGAACCAAAGTTCAATTCAAACCGAATGAATTTTTACATTTCTTTCTTCATTTAAGGTGAAGAAAACAAAACAAAAAAAAATCCCAAAGGCAAGGAAAACAAATAATTTTAATAAATATATATCATCATAAAATTGTAGCATTTTCAGAAATACTAGGTTTTACTTTATTTAAAATATAACTTCAAATATTGAAAAGTTATAATGATACCTTTTAAAGTTTCAAAGGAAATTTCAAAGCTTAGGAAGTTTAAATAACACATAGTGTTATAGATTCTTGCTTGTCTTATATTTCTTTAAAAAAATAGTTTTAACTGTCAAATGAAATAAATGGGATTAGTGAATATTTGATTTATAAGATCTGATGGGCTATTAGATTAAATTTTTTTTAATGCTTGATTTATTTCTTTTATAGAAACATTTTGACCTTAAACCTTCTTTTGCTTTCATAGGGATTGGAGAAGACCATAATTTTAATTTTTTAATGGACAGTTTACTATAAGCTCTTATACATGAAATATTTTCTACATTTACTATTATTTACAACCCTATCTAATGTTAAAGTTATTACACAGATGCTAAAAATAATTTAAGTGCTTTAATAATGAATTGTAGCCCTAAAAATGTAGAGTATTGAATTGCATAGATTCTTTCTCCAGAACATTTGATTTTTGGCTTGAATTCCTCATATCTTTTGTCTACTTTATAATGGGGATTTTTTTTTTCTTTTTCTTTTTTCTTTTTGACATGCTTGATTTCCTTGTAGATCTTAAATGTTAGACCTTTGTCAGATATACAGTTGGCAAATGTATTTTCCCAGTCTGTGGATGATTTCCCTGCTTTCCTGATGGTTTCTTTGGTTTTGCAGGAGTTTGTCAGTTTGATAGGGTCCCACTTGCCTATCTTATCTCTTATGGAATGGGCACTTGGGGTTTTGATCAGGGATCGGTTACCAGTTCCTATTTCCATAAGGGTGTCTCCTGTGTTTTCTAAAATTCTTATTCTTTGAGGTTTTACATTTAGTCCTGTGATCCATTTAGAGTTGATTTCTGTGTATGGGGGTAGGTAGGGGTCTTGTTTTAATCCTCTGCATGTGGTCAGCCAGTTTTCCCAACACCATTTAATGAACAGGTTCTCCTCTCCCCAGTGGTTGGAGGTGAAGGCTTTGTCGAAGATGACTTGGTTGAGAAATTGAAGTTTTGCTTCTGGAATCTCTATCCTGTTCCATTGGTTTATATGTTTGTTCTTGTACCAATACAAGACTGTTTTGATTATTGTCACTTTATAATAAAATTTAAGTACTGAGAGTGTGATATCTCCTGCTTTGTTTTTATTTATTTATCTATTTTTTGCTTATTTTTTGCTGAGGATTGTTTTGGCTATTAGTGGTCATTTATGTTTCCATATGAATTCTCGCATTGTCACTTCCAGGTCTGAGAAGAATGCTGCTGAGAATTGTGTTAAATCTGTAGATTGCCTTGGGTTGGATGGGGATCTTAACAATGTTGATTCTTCCAATCCATGAGCATAGAATATTTTTCCATTTGTTTGTGTCATCTTATATTTCTTTGAGCAGTGTTTTGTAGTTTTCATTGTAAAGTTCTTTCACATCTCTGGTTAGGAAAATGTCAAGGTATATCTTTTTTGTGTGTGGCTATTATGAATGAGATTATGCTTTTTATTTAGATTTCTGTTTGTTTATTGTTGGTGTATAGAAAAGTAATTGTCTTTTGCACATTGATTTTATACCCTGAGACTTTGCAGATGTCTTTATTCAGTACAAGGTTTTGACAGACTCTTGGGTTTTTGAGGTATAGAATCTTGTCATCTTCAGAGAGACATAACTTGACTTCCTCTTCTCCACTTTGGATTCCACTGATCTCCCTCTCTTTGTCTGATTGCTCTAGCTAGGACTTCCAAAAATATGTTGAAAA
Source organism: Cephalopachus bancanus (assembly GCA_027257055.1). Taxonomy (NCBI): domain Eukaryota; kingdom Metazoa; phylum Chordata; class Mammalia; order Primates; family Tarsiidae; genus Cephalopachus; species Cephalopachus bancanus. Next base: position 3,775,642 of record JAPVLO010000074.1, read on the forward strand.
GGAGGGTTGAGGGTGACCTCTTTGGGTCCCCTCCCACTGTGGGAAATTTTCTTTCCTCTCAATAAATCCTGCTTTAAGAAAGAAAGAAAAAGGGGGGAAACAAGAAAGAAAGAAAGAAAAAAGAAGAGAAAGAAAAAGAGGGGTGAGAGTGAGCATCCTTGTCTTGTTCCAGTTTTCAGAGGAAATGGATCCAGTTTCTGTCTGTTTAGAAGTATGCTGGCTGTGGGTTTCTCATAAATGGTTCTTACTATTTTGAGTTATGTTTCATCTATGCCTAGATGTTCAAGGGTCTTTAATCAAGAAGCAGTGATGAATTTTATCAAAAGTTTTTTCCGTGTCTAATGATATAATGATGTAGTTTTTGTTTTTACATCTGTTGATGTATTTAATTACATTTTTGGGCTTGCGACTGTTGAACCAGCCCTGCATCCTAGAGATGAAACCTACTTGGTCATGGTGGATGATTTTTGAGATGTATTATTAGATCCAGTTTGTTGGGATCTTATTGAGAATTTTAACATCTATGTTCATCAAGAATATTGGCTTGTAGTTCTCTTTCTTTGTTGCATATTTACCTGGTTTGGGTATCAGTGTGTTGTTAGTTTCATGAAATGATTTGGGGAGAGATCCATCTTTCTCAATTGCCTGGAATATTCTCAATAGGATTGGTATCAGTTCCTCCTTGCATGTTTTGTAGAATTCTACTGGAAAGCCATCTGGCTCAGGGTTTTCTTTCTTTCTTTCTTTCTTTCTTTCTTTCTTTCTTTCTTTCTTTCTTTCTTTCATTCATTTTTCTTTTTTTGTAGGTCATTTACTTTAAAAAAATTTTTTTTAATTTTTATTGTGGGGTACAATTCAGAGTTAAATACACAAATGTTCATTATGCAGGTACCCTTGTTGATGAGATGTGACCCCCTCCCCTGGCAGAATCCCACTACTGCCAGTACTCCCCCAACCCCAGCAATTTCCTATTACTAATAATCCTTATCTTATAGTATTATGATAATTGTTCACAGTCCCCTTATGAGTAAGAATATGTGATACTCAGTTCTTGTTTCTATGATAGATCACTTAGTATTATAGACTCTAAGTCCATCTAAGTTGCTGTGAAGTTCATAATTCTGTCCTTCTTTATGGCTGTGTAGTATTTTAAGTAGTTTTCTTATGGCATAGTCAATTTCCTGGATTGTTATTAGTCTATTTAGAGTCTCAATTTCTTCTTGTTTCAACCTGGGGAGGTTGTGTGATATAAGAAAGTCCTTCGTTTCATTAAGGTTTTCAAGTGTGTTTCCATACAAGTGTACAGAGTAGTCTCTGATATATATTTTGTATTTCTTCAGAGTCAGTTGTGACTTGAACTTTTGCATTTCTCATCGTATTTATTTGGACGCTTTCTCTTTTTCTTGGTCAGCATAGCTAGGGAGTCCATCAATCTTGCTTATCCTTTCAAAGTGCCAGCTATTTATTCTGTTTGCTTTTTGTATTATATTTTTGTCTTCTACGTCCTGAATTTGGGCTTTTATTTTGGTGATATGGATTCTTCTGTTGAAGTTAGGGTTTTGTTTGTCTTGTTTTTTTCAGCTTTCTTGGGTAATTTGTTAGGTTGCAAACTTGTGCTGTGTTTCAGAAACTATCTGCAGATCCCAGTATCCGCTGACATATGTTGACCCCCTGCAAACCACTTCCCACTGCCTTACAATCTAATCTGTCCATGCAGTGGGGTTATACGTTTGCTCCCTGAAAGCAAAATGAAGTAAGAAAAGGGAAAAGAGTGGGAAAAGGAAAGAGGAAAATGAGAGGATGATAAAAAGAGAAGAGGAAATGCAGACAGACATACCAACTGACAGATAAACACAGAAACAAAGACAGAAAGGATTATTTCAAAAAAAAACCTACCAACAAACACACATTCACCCAGACAAGAACCCCCCCATTGATGTATTCTCCCTCAAAAATACCCATACACAAACAGGAAATCTAAAGAAAACAGCATTTAAATAACAGAAACAAAGCAAGTATGAATACATAATCAAAAACAGAAAGAGAGAAGAGAGTAAAACTAAAACAAAAAACAGAACAACAACAACAACAAAAAAGCAAAAGAACCAACAAACAACCACACACACAAAATCAACTAAAAAAAACCTGCAAAAACTCACTCTGTGGTTGTTCCTGTAACTCCAACTTCCTTTCAGCTCTGATTTCCAGTCCCTCTCCTCTGCTCTCAATGCAGGCTGATAGGGTTGCCCTCAGCATGGGTCAGATGCCCCATGGACTACTGTGAGAGGAAGGTGGATCACTAATGTGCCACTAATGTGAAGTCTTCTACTCAGACCAGTTATCTCTGTGCTTGTTCCAGTGTATGGGAGGGGCATCTGTCTCTCTGAGTTTGACGAGGAGATAACCTTTAGGTTCCAGGTAGGACTCTGGGTGGAACTGGGTGGGACAATAGAGGTGTCTGTCTGGTCCAGGTACAGAGAAAATGGCACCAGTCATTGTTTCCTCACTGGTGATGGGACTCCTTCCCAGTTTTCCATACCTGATTTCTCTACAGATCCTGGGGCTCGTGCTGCTCTGTTGTCACAGGTGAGGGTGTAGGCCAGGTGCCAGGTTGTGAGGAGCAGCTCAGCTGTTTTCCTCTGCCTCTTCTCAGGAGAACCCCAAGAACAGCAGATGATTCTGTGCACTAGGATCTTCAATCTCAGGAAGGTGGGGAGATGCAGTCACCTCCAGAGGAAAGACCTGGGTGCATGAACTCCAGTCTCCCCTCAGACTGACTTTCACTCACCCACCAGCACACACCCACTCACACAGAGTATTTATGAACACCTGCTTTTGCAGAGACTCTCACAGTCCGACCTGTTTCATCACCATCTTGCCTGGCAATCTTACCTTTTTGGATCTCTGGAGCCAACCACATTCCTTAAAGCATGGGCTCCTTTCTCTATCCTCAATGTTTTCAATGATAGGTCAAATTCTTATCACACCCTGTCTCTCTGACCTTTTTATTCTTCCTTCCTCTTCCTTTTGCCAAGACCCTTGTGATTACATTGGGCCCAATCAGATAATCTAGGGTGATCTTCCTATTGTAAAGTTATCTGATTTACTCCCATCTGCAGCCATAATTTAACTTTGTCACTCAATGTAACATACTTACAAGTTCTGGGGATTAAGATTTAGACATGTAGCCGGACTTGGTGGCTCAGCCTATAATCCCGCGCCTTTGGGAGGATGAGGTGAGTGGATTGCCTGAGCCCGCGGGTTCGAGACCCGCCTGGGCAACTTGGTGAGACTTCATCTCTACAATAAATCAAAATGAGCCGGGCGTGGTAGCACGTGCCTGTAGTTCCAGCTACTTGGAAGACTGAGGTGGAAGGATAGCCGGAGCCCAGCAGGTCTAGGCTGCGGTGGCCGGGAGTGGCCACAGCACTCCAGTCTGGGTGACAGAGTGAGACTCCAACTCAAAAAAAAAAAAAAAAGATGTAGACATATTAGAGAGACTATTCTAAGTAGCCATGATTAACAGAGCTGATATCTCATACAAAAGTCTAGACCACGCAGTACAATTAAACTTTCTGAGATGAGAAAAATGTCCTGTAACTGTGCAGTTTTATATGATACATAAGATTTGCACCTGGGGCTACAAAGAAACTAAAATTATTCTGGTGTCCTTAGTTTTTTTTTCTTTGTTCTTTTTAAAATCATTTTATTTTAATGATGTGGGGTACAATTCAGGGTTAAGTATACAAATGATCATTATGCAAGTACCCTTGCTGATGAGATGTTCTCCCTCCCTGGCAGAATACTACTACTATTTTCCCCCTCCACTTCTACCCCTGTCACCCCACTTTCATTCAAACCTCCTTGGTGACCTTAGTTTTCCACTATTTGCCAAATGTCCTTTGTTCTCTGATCTGAAATTCAGGTACCTTAAATTGTTGGTGAAAAGTTAAATGATACCTGAGGATTTTGTATTTTCATAGAATTATGAAGTCTTAAGGAAATAGCACATTCAAGAAATTGTATTATTGCTGGTCACAGAGACACATTCCTGTGATCCCAGCACTTTGAGAGACTGATGTAGGAGGAATGTTTGAGTACAGGAGTCTGAGACCAGCCTGGGCAACACAGCAAAACAATCATCTCTAGAAAATATAAATAACAAAACAAAAAAATTAGTGGGGTGTGATAGTATGTGCTTGTAGTTCCAGCTACTCGGGAGTTTGAGGTGGAATAATAGAGCCTAGAAGTTCAAGGCCACAGTGAACCATGATGGTGCCACTGTACTTCATCTTGGGTGACAGAGTAAAACACTGTCTTAAAAAAAAAAAGGGTTCAAAAAAGAAAAACTTGTAGAATCAACCTGCTATTTGGAATCATGGTAGGAGAAGTAAAGACATAATTCTGGTGATCCTGAAACAACCTAATTTTAAAAAACAGACTTCATCTATATTTTAAGCTTGTCCTAGTATACTGTTCTAATATACTGTTATGAAATTATGTTTATTTACCATGTAAGCATAAAATAAGAACATTACAATTTATTTGGTAAATAAACTATTAAATACAGCAGAAGGTCATTGCAAGAAGCAACTATTACAGGGCAATAATATGATAATAAATTACTCAATTGCTTGAAATTACTGTGTTTATTCATTTAAAACACAAGCACATATTTATGTTCACAAGCAGACACATAGTTATTAAACTTTTAAAAGTTTACAATATACACAATCTATAAATAAAATTTAAAGTCAAAATAAATGCATCCATATGCTTGACATTCAACCTAACAATTATTTAACAGCTACCTAATGCCAGACCATCATTTTCCACTGGAAATATGATGCAACCTGCGTATACAACTTAAAATGTTTTAGTAGATACATGCAAAAGTAAAATGAAATAGACAAAAATAATTTTAATAATATGATATTTAACACCAAATATATAAAATACCACACTTGCATCCTATAATTAATATAATAAATAGTAGTGAATAATTTTACTTTTTGTTAGATTACACTTTGAGATTAGAGTTTTTATTTTATACTTGCAGCACCTCTGAATTTAGGCACAATTCACATATTCCATATAACATGTATCTTCTGGCTATATGGACAGCTCAATATTAGACAAACTGACCGGGTTCAGTAGCTCACACCTGTAATCCCAACACTTTGGGAGGCTGAGGTGGGGGAATTCCCGGAGACTGGGAGCTTGAAACCAGCCTAGGCAGCCTAGAGAGACCTTGTCTCTACAAAAAATTCAAAATTTAGCCAGGCATAGTGGTATGTGCCTGTGGTTTCAGGTACTCATGAGACTGAGGCAGGAGGATTACCTGAGTCTGGGAGGTCCAAGCTGCCATTAGCCTTGATCTTGCTGCTGTACTCCAGTCTCAGTGACAGAGTGAGATTTCAACGTGTGTGTGTGTGTGTGTGTGTGTGTGTGTGTCGTGTGTGTGTGTGAGAGAGAGAGAGAGAGATAGAGATGTATATTAGGCAAATAAAAGATACAGTGATAGAAATGAAATTCTCTAACTTCATGTAACTTACATTCTAATGGAGTAAATGATATAGATATACAATCCAGACGTGAAATATAATATTCTAAGTTAAAAATAAAAATAGATATTTTAAGAACAGAAATGAAGAAGAAACTAATTCCAATTAAAGGGAATATGAATGAATTATAACGTTCTACATTCTGTCGTGACACAAAATTGAGCTTTTTGTTTCCACAGCAGACTTTTTTTATGTTCTTTAAATGTGAAGTCACCATCGATCACATGCAATTAGCAAATAGAGATAACCTGGGAAATGGCAGATCTATAGAGTAGTAATAACTAATGCTTTTCATCTTAGTTATTATTGAATGTTATAACGAATTGGTCAGTGTAGTGTCTGTCATATAGTGAGTGTTCAACAAATGTTAGGTGCTTTCTTTTCTTTCAAAACATAAAGGGATTTCTAAAAGTCTGTTGCATAAAGTTTGCTTTATGTCTATACTTGATGAAATCAATGGCTCTAATTTGAAGGAATTTTGTTCTCCAGAGCAAATTTGGCAATGTCCAGGGACATTGTTGGTTGACACAACTGAGGAGATGCTCTTGGTATCTAGTGGGTAGAGGCCAGTGATGCTGCTAAATATTCTGTGATGCACAAAGTATCATCCCTTACCCCTCAGTCCCCAAAAAAGAGATTTCAGGAACCGAATATCCATAGAACTAAGCTTGAGAAACTCTACTCTAACTAAAAAGTAAATAGAACTTTTGGGGACTTACATCTATCACCCATCAATTTTATCAAATTTTTAATTATTTTAGGAAAAAAAATCCTACAGCTAACTATAAAATCTGCATTCACCAAAATCTCAATTTCAAACTGTTCTGCTTTCATTATTTTATCAAATGTATCCTCATTTGTGTTGTCCAATTCTAACTTTCACACTTCTCTTTTTATAGTTTAAATTGATCTCTTCTGGATGGGGTCTCCCTCCACAATACTGATTTACAGATGTTACTAATAATGTTTATTATTTAACTTTTTAAAAGTCTCACAAATTCAATCAGTGCTTTTTAACTTTAGTCATAGCATTTTATAAAAATTTTAAAAAAAGTTTTCCAAGCGATAGGATGACAAATTTAGTAATGACAGTACAAAATTTTGAGACATCTTTTATCAAATGAGGGATGATAACATGCAGCAGAATTTAATGATCCACTACAATTTTAGCAGCAGCATCACTTACAATCAGTGTTTTAAATATTTGTTCTGATTTTCCTCCTTATCATCAAGGAACTTTCTTTAATAGTAAGGTGAGAAAGACATAAAGTTAGTGCTTCTAGGGACCTAGTCTTCCAACATGATTTAAACGAGACTGAAGCTATCCCTCCATAGATATATCAAAAAAGAAGTACCATGAACTTACTAAATCTTTAACAAACTTGAAAGTTCACTTAATTACTAGACAACACATTGTTCTTTAATTTAAATTAATGTGCAAGATTAATTTCAAGTCATTACTAACAATTGTTAAAATTGTATCCATTTCTGTTCATTTACTTTTTTTTTTTTTTTTTTAGTTGGAGTCTCACTTTGTCACCCAGACTGGAGTGCAGTGGCCACTTCCAGCCACCGCAGCCTCGACCTGCTGGGCTCTGGCGATCCTTTCGCCTCAGCCTTCCAAGTAGCTGGAGCTACAGGTGCATGCTACCACACCCAGCTAATTTTTTTTTTTTTATTATTGTAGAGATGAGGTCTCGCCAAGTTGCCCAGGTGGGTCTCAAACCCGTGGGCTCAGGCAATTCACTCACCTCAGCCTCCCAAAGCTCTGGGATTACAGGCTGAGCCACCGAGCCCTTTGTCCATTTACTTTTTACAGCTACATAGAGAACATATAGAACAGGACCAGTCTTCCTTCTGTAAAAACCCAATTTAGTTGTATTATGGTCTTGAGAGTAAATCTGATTATAATAGAGCATTCAGAAGCCAAAATCAAAATTTTCTCATGGATCATGTTGAAGAAAAATTATATCAGATGAAATTTAATCAGGATTAGTGCAAAGATGCAAAAGATTGAACTCAACTCTGAAACTAAGGCTGGGTGTTTCTAAGTGCTGAACAAAAAGCTGGAGGAATTTAAGTTCTGAGAGGAGCCAGTGAGAGAGTACGAGAACCTTAGGAAAAGAGCTTGATCACTGGGATGACTCAAGTATATTGAGTTATTCCTGAGCTTGCAAACATTTTTCTCTGATTAGGCAATCTGTGTTTCCCAGTTGCAGTTCATCAGGGTCAGACTCCTGCCTCACACAGAAACTGGGAAACAGGGGTCCTTTCTTCTTTTATGCTTGTGTTTCAAGTGGATGATTCCCAGGTTATTGCAAAAGACATTCCTGTGCTGCAAAATTGTCAAGAGACTGGGCAAAGATTTACCTGCACTTCAAAGCATCAGAGAAAGAATTTGTAATAACAAGTTTTCCAAAGTAAATACTCTAACAAAAGAGACGTCAAAGGCCTACCATCAGAAACATATCGAACTAATTTAGTCAAGTTGAAAGAAACTTTAAAGTCTTTTTGGTCATTTAGTACATGCGCCTTTTGTTAGATTGATTGCCAAAACAATGGCCTCCACTTCCACCCTCTCTTCTGCTGACTCGTGTTTCCTGCCTGACATAAGCACCTGCCATCAAGAGGTGAAGTCTATTTTCTAACTCTTTGATTGTGGGCTAGGCTTGAATTGCTTTGGATGATACAATGTGGAGAAAGTAACTTCTGTTTCTCAGACTCGGCCTTAGAAGACATCGTATGCTTTCTCCCTATCTCTTTTAAGACTATGTGAACCAGTCAAGATCCTTCCACCAGCTGACTAGAGACCAGACTAACAGACCTCTCCTACTGACTCACAGACTTGTGAACAAAATAAGTCTATTATGTGACAAATGAGGTTTGTAATTGTTATTCAGCAATACTTAGCTGATATACTGTCATTGTTTCCTTGTAGTTCTCATGCATGAGTTTTCAAAATATGTATTCCTTTGACTACAATGAAGACACAAAGAGTGAGAAGTGTTTGTGGTAATTAATATTTAAACTTTTCAATGCAAATCAATTTTTGATCCATTATTATAGTACGTTCACTTGTCATCTTGTTAACTACTAACCACCATGTTGGGACCTCTTGACATTTTTTCCTCCTTTCAAAACAAGACTCACATCTGACAGAAATATTTTCTAAGCTAACTAGTAGCCCAAGAATGCCAGAAAACCAAAAATTACCTAATCAGAAAACATTTTGGAAAATGTCATTGCAAATTAGTAAATATACCTAACATATTATATTTATTGTATTAAATTGCATATAATCCTTTCTATCTGAAGATGAAGATGAATTGGTTTTATAATTCAGTTACCTTTCCAAAGCCTCCTCACCCCCTTTTCAATCAGTTCAAACAGTGTAAAAAATAAAATATGAAGATATACTAACAATTTAGGCTGTCCTCATCTTGTTTATTTGTCTTGGTTATGTGCATACTGAATGTATAAATAATAAATGTTTTTTTAAAGAAATGCTAACAAAATGTATAATTTCTAATTTTAGAATAATATTTGCTAAAATATGTCTCATTTCAGAGGCATTAAGGAAATTCTAAACATATAAGACAATAATATGTACGTTTTGAGAAAAAGGAACAGTTAATTTTTAAGATTCACTTGACAATTAGAAGAAATGTCTAGATTATGGTTCAAGTTCTTCACATATATGTGTGACCTTGGGCTATGTCTACTTTCTTTTAAATCACTTTTAATTGAGATGTTATTATTCTCTAGGGACTCAGTATAGCAATTTTAACAATTCCATATCCATATGCATTTTCCTGATGGGGTTATTCACTATTCTCTAACCATGTAATTGACTTTTATATGCTGTTAAATGGATGTGAAATAATGGTTTACTAAAACAATTGGTCACATGCATTTGTCTCTATCTGTAATCTGAGCCTCCTGAATTTTTTCCCCCTCATTCTCTACTTATAGAAGTATAAGCTTACCTTGAAGGGTAAAGAATTACGAAAACATAAGAACCCTGTTGAAACAATAAAAACATGAAATCAGATATGACACCCTCAATTTAAGCATGGAATTAATTTAAATAAAGTGACATTAAAGTAGATCACTGGAACTTAGATTTTTGATCCTTCAGGTGTTCTGCCATGCAAATCAGCTCTTTACAGATAAGAGAAGCTTGAGGATTAGCAATTTTTTTATTGAGGTCCTAAAACCCCTAGGTTTTTTTCTTCCTCCATATCTCACTTCCCTCTCTGTAGTCTTTTGCTACTTAATTAGATTACGAAGAACTCTCAAGTGAGAATATAAACTTAACCTTGCATTTTCAGACTTGATTTCCTGTATTAAATTTTCCTGTCATTCATTGTAAACACACACACACACACACACACACACACACACACACACACACACACGAGCTATTACTTGCTGATACATTGTATTTTTGCTCATCTAAATATAAACGTTTATGACTCTAAAAGTTGTGGAACATTTATTTAAATAATGTGGAACATTATTTAAAAGTTGTGGAACATTTATTTACACAAAAAATGGACTGTCATAAGAAATGATATTTGTTAAAGATTATGATTATTGTTAATCCCTTCAAATGTATTTACACTTCAGAACACCTCTCCAAGATTTTCTGCTCAATGCTCAGCTTCTGTGGCCCAAATGATAAAGAAACAAATGAACAAAAATGTTTTTGAGATGAACATCACAATTCGCTTAATTTTGCAAACAAAAGTTTAAAAATAAGCTGGAATGCAATCATCTGTTGAAAATGTGTTTCTTAAACTTATTGAAATCATATCTCACAAACACTGATTTCTTACGTAGTCTGTAATAGGTTCCTAAAGTTTTTTTTTTTTTTCTTATTACTGGTATTATCATCAAGATAGCTATCATTCCTACTACATTCTTGGTCCTTCCTTGGGACTTATGGATAAATAGCACACTCCTCTTTTCTAGTGAAGAATACTCACGATTAAAATTCAACATGAAAATGACTTAAGTAATAAATGGTATGTTTAATATTTAGTATTCAACATTTAGTATAATTATTTGAATAGGTGTTTTGCATATGTATGTCTCTATTTAAATTTCCTTGAGAGCAATGATCATGTCATCTATAGTTATGTGATCTTGAATTTAATTTTTGGAATCTGCAAAATTGAAATAATATGGCATCTACCTCATTGAGGTGTTGGGTGAATTAAATAGTCACTTAAGGCACAGACCAGAATATAGAAGAAGTTGGCAAATGTAGTGGTAGTATTATTTCTACCTATAAATCCAGAATCATGATCATGCTTTGTGACTGATAGGAATTGTATGAATTTGGTTGGACAAATAATGATAAATTATTTCAATGCAAAGAAACATTAAAGCATGGTATAAAGTGAGTTGAGTTACTTAATTTGTTTCTGAGTCCAAGCTCCACAAGCCCAATCTTTGTGACCAATAAGCACATACCATTTGCTGTTTTAATGCTCTTAGCTATATTTTTTTATCTGTAAAATGAGAGATATAATAAAACCTACCTTATAAGTTGGGTGCAAGATTTAAATGAATAATTTTATTAATAAAATAGTACACTTTCTAATAAAAAGTATTATACTCAGTATATAGCAATAATTATTATATCGATTTTACTAGATTTCATGAGAAATGTGGCCAACTGTTCCTCTGAATATGAAGCTATTTAATGTGAATAAGTAATTTTGTTGTTGTTCTTTTATTTCTTATGACTTACATTGTTCATTTTCTGTTTTTGAAATAATGTAGTAGTGGTGGTCTTGTAGCTATTTAAATGTTTAACATTTAACATTCCATAATGTTGTTGCCAAGAGAGACATCAGCGAGTCCAACGAAGCCCGGAACCAGGCACGATCCAGGCAAGATCCTGTTAAGAAGACTCTCCTGTTATTTTCTCATGAGCGTCCCCTTTTCCTTGAGCTTTTCTGGCTCAGGTACCCAGGTATCATCAAGAACTCTGAGTTTTTCTCATCTTTGTCTAATTATTCATCTCCCCAACTCAACCATATGATTTTGCACTCTCTCCTCTTCAGCACCTTGTGCATTCCCTGTATATATATATATATAATTTAGAGTGCATCTAATTTCCAAATACTACAGGAAAATTAAAATTTCATCTTTTCATTCTTAGGAAGCTGAGTACATTTTGATGATGGTCTTGAGTGTGGGTTGGGAATGAACTGTGCATGGCATTTAGCACAATTTTTTTTTAAATATATATACATTTATATATATATATCTGATTTATCCCAAAAGGCACATCTGCTGGTCAGAATTTTAGGGTTGACAAGTGGGGAACTATATATTCCTTAAGGAAAATATATTTGAGTGTAATGTGAGGTTTTGTGAAAAATAAAACACATTTGATTTCACAGAAGCATCTCATCTAATTCATCTATTCGAAAGTTTTATTAAATTAAAAAAATGCTTTTAATTGTATGAGATTCATGTTTCATGACAGATGTCATCTTTACCAAAAATTTACTTGCCTCATGTATCCAAGTAAAATACATTAGTTGGTTTAAGTAAATTGCTTTTCTCCCTACAGGATGTCAGACCAGTATTATTAATGAGACAAGAAGCTAGAGTAAGTGATAATATTAATGTAAAAGCAGTAATCAAGTGCATTGATCTCGTCAACATTTTGCAAATGGAAAATCACAAAATTCTACTCATTCATTACTGTGTCAGTTTCCTTCATTATGAAATTTATTATTAAGTTTATGTCACAGAAAATCTACAGTTTATCTTAAGTGATACATTATACAACTCATGTTGTTAGGTTCAAAGCTGGACTTCCCCCCATGTAATATAAGATCATCAAACACTGTCCTTTTTTAAAGGCATTATTTATCCTTTTTTTAAATCACCTATGTGATAGTGAATCTTTATATTCTCAGATGATGAAGAAAATCTTTATCATTTGGGATAGAATATTAGCAAATGTCTTCAAAGAAGCTACTTTATTTAAACATGATGCTTCTGTAACTTTGTTGCACTTCAAATACTTGCACCATCTCCAATTTCTTGATGTAATGTCATAGAAGTTGTATGCTTAGAAATTATTTACATCAGAAAATGTTTACCAAATTAGCATTCTATGTTGCTGAGAAGACTGAATTTTATCTGTTTTCATTAGCGAATAGATATGTTGAACTTAATTATCTTTACATTGTAAAATCTTAACAGATTTATCCCAAAATTTAAAATGTATTTACATATTATAATTCTATTTTTAAAAAACTCATATAAATGATTGGTGCAGTTAAACAGATAATTCAAAATACCAAGACACAGAATCGAAAAACTAAATTGAATATTGTCTTAATGCCCCCATGCCACCAAGAATCCTATGCCTAACATGCTAGATAACAGACCAACAAGTTGAGCCTTGAACAACACAGTGGTTGGATCACTGACCCTACCATACTGTTAAAAATCCATTTATAACTTCTGACTCTCAAAAACTTAGCTACTAATAGACTACTATTGACTGGAAGCTTTACTAATAACATCAACAGTAAATGTATACATATTTTATACATTATATGTATAATATACTGTATTCTTTCAATAAAGTAAGCTAGAGAAAAAAATGCCATTAAGAAAATTATAATTAAAATATACCTACTATTCATTCAATGAAAATTCATCCTCATAAAGGACTTCATTTTTGTCTTCACACTGAGTGATCTGAGAAGGAAGAGGAAGAAGAAGGGTTGATCTTACTCTTTCAGGGTTGTCAGAGGCAAAGGCAAACAAGTGTGCATATAAGTGAAACTACACACTTCAATCCATGTTCTTCAAGGTTCAGCTGTATATCATTTCTGAATGTTCTAGAGGAAATTCATCTCAAGATTTATTATCTTTTGCTATCAGAAAATTGTTATATATCACCTAAATTCCTGATGGTGTAATATATATCTGTTTCTATTTTTATTTTCAAACTCCTTCTGAAAATTTAAAGTGCTTCTGTTACTCTGTTGGAAGATCATTTCATGTATTTGGAGATATATAAAATAGTCTACAAATTTACTTTATAAAGATAATTATTTTCTATGTCTGATCATTAGAACATCCTGGAACTCTGGTTATAAATACTGATTCCCATGTCTAGCACTATAGTAAATGAATCTGAATTTTTAGAGACCTAGTAACCTGAATTTTAAAAAAGCAATCCAGTCATTCTTATGATGTAACAAGGTTTAGGATTTCTGCTAAGAAATACTTTTGGTCCATGAGGTAGTTTCATATAACATCATGGGAAAATCTACTTCCTTGGAAATACTAAATATAATAATATTTATTAAATAAATCAGAATCTAGGCCAAATGCTTAAGAACACTATAATAGTCCTTCTTATCTACAGGGAGACATGTTACATGACTCCCAGTGGATACTTGAAACCAAGTTTAGTATTGAATGCTGTATAAATTATGCACAAATTTAATTTTCTTTCTTCGCAATCTTCACAATTTAGCAGGTAGAAGATTCATTCCTACCATAGATTTTAGTAACATCAACATACCTTTTTTTTGTTTTATAAGTTAAGAACAAAAGTTATCTTACATTTTACATTTAAAGGAAACACTCTCTGCTTTTCTTTGGCATATTCAAATTGACAGCATCACTACTCTTGCACTCTGGGGGCATTATTAAGTAAATAAGTACTAGATACAATACACCGACAGTTCATCTGACAACCAAGGTGGCTTACTAAATGACTCACAGGTAGTACTCATCATTTGGAGATGCTGGATAAAGGAATGATTCATGCTCTAAGTGGGGCAGACTGTGGCAGCATGAGACTTCATCATGCTACTCAGAATGGCAAACAATTTGAAACTTACAAAATGTTTATTTCTGTAATTTTCCATTTAGTATTTTTGAACTGTGTTTGAACATGGGCAACTGAAACCATGGAATGCAAAACTAAGGATATAAGAATACTACTATAATACTACTATAATCAACAAGAATAGGTTTCATAATAAAATACACTTTTTTTGAGACAAAGTCTTGTTCTATTGCCCAAGTTGGAGTGATCATAGCTCCCTGTAGCCTCCTCCAACTCCTGGGTTCAAGCAATCTTCCCGTTTCAGCCTCATGAGTAGCTGGAACCACAAGTGCACACAACCATGCCTATCCTTTTTTTTTTTTTTTTTTTTTTGGTAAATACTGGTTCTCACTATGTTGCCACGCTGGTCTTGAAATCCTGGCCTCAAGTGATACTTTTGCCTCAGCCTTTCAAGTTGCTGGGATTGTAGCTACTGTGCCCAGCCTCATCATGAAATACTCTTTTTTTTTTTTTTTTTTTTTTGAGTTGGAGTCTCGCTCTGTCGCCCAGACTGGAGTGCAGTGGCCACTACTGGCCATCGCAGCCTCGAATTGCTGGGCTCCGGCGATCCTTCCGCCTCAGCCTTCCCAGTAGCCGGAATTACAGGCGCGTGCTACCACGCCCGGCTGATTTTTTGATTTATTGTAGAGATGAGATCTCGCTGCCCATGCGGGTCTCGAACCCGCGGGCTCAGGAAATCCACTCACGTCAGCCTCCCAAAGGCGCGGGATTACAGGCTGAGCCACCGAGCCCGGCATGAAATACTCTTAATCCCATGAAGCTGTAATTAAGAACTAAGATGCTTTTGTATAATTTAATTAGCATTTTTATAATTTTATAATACATATTTTTATAATATTTTCTAAAGAAAGTTTAAGAAGAAAGACAAGAAACAAAACTCACCTATGATCCCATCTCTCAGATATGATCGTGGTTGGCATTTTTTTTTAACAAAAGGTGGATATTTATAACTGGAAATTCTTTTTCACTTAATGAAATATGAACTTTTTCATCAAATTTTTATATCATCAAATATTCCTGTAAATTGAATTTTATTGACTGTATACTTTTGCTTATTTTGACGGTAAAAAAATTTATTGGAGGCATATTAAGTTATTGCACATTTTATTACGTCTGATTTTTTTTCTTATAAATAACATTTGGTGAATATCTTTTTTTTTTTTTCTTTTGAGTTGGAGTCTCACTCTGTCATCCAGGTCACTGTCCAGTGATCCTTCCGCCTCAGCCTTCCAAGTAGTTATAGTTAGCTCTTCTAATATTCCATGCCCATTCCTGAGCTACATTTCTTCTGAAATTTCCAATTTGCCCTCCAGAAATCTTTTTTTTTTTTTTTTTTTTGAGTTGGAGTCTCACTCTGTCGCCCAGACTGGAGTGCAGTGGCCGCTCCCGGCCACCGCATCCTCGACCCGCTGGGCTCCGGCGATCCTTCCGCCTCAGCCTTCCCAGTAGCCGGAATTACAGGCATGCGCTACCATGCCTGGCTGATTTTTTGATTTGTTGTAGAGATAAGGTCTCACTGCCCAGGCGGGTCTCGAACCCATGGGCTCAGGCAATCCACTTACCTCAGCCTCCCAAAGGCGCGGGATTACAGACTGAGCCACCGAGCCCGGCTTGGAAATCTTATTCTAATTTAGAGTCAACAGCCTTTTATCAAAGTATCCATTTTCACAAATACCCTTGCCAATATTCCTTATTGAAATTTGTGCATTTTTCCTTCTCTATCTTTTACAAGTTGGAATATGAGACTAATACTGCAATACTTAAATAAATTTTAAATATTATTTTCGGTGCTTCAGATCAGACAAAAAAAGCAAAGGGATTATCTACCTTAATATTTAAAAAGAATTCTACCATTAAATTATGAGAAACTGACACATAAAACAGCATAATATACAAATGTTTGTCATATTCTAATTTATACTTGGCAAGTTAACTTTAGTCATTTATGTATTCCCAGGAATTTGTTCATTTTTCCAAGTTTGAAATTTATTAGCATAAGCTTTGACACAATAAAAACTTACAACTTGGTCACCTTTTCAATCTGAGTATATCAGCTCTTTAAATTTCTTATAATGTGAAGTCCATTAATCTCTCTTTTTGAATTGTGCATTCAGAAATTTTAAAAATCATGCCAGTTTTTGAAAATATAGTGTTTATATCTGTATAAATCCCTCCAGATTTTTTATTGTCTTTATTTTTAAAAGTACAACTTTCCATTCAATATTACTTTGGTGGGTTTCTCATGTTTTGACACACAGTATTCTCATTTATTTTACTTTTTAAACATTATATAAGTTTTCAATTTTAAAAGTATATAAAAAACTGACTAAACAAAAAAATCACCAAGATTCCACTAATAACCAATATCATTCAATAAATATAAAGAGTGAACATTCTATCTCAACTATTCTGAACTATTTTTCACAGGCACAATGTCATTTTTGTTTGTTTTCACTTAGTCTCAAACATAATAAGACCTATACACACACATTATTTGTCTAAAATATTTGTCTTTACCCTATTTATGTAGCCAGACGTGGTACATTTAAATCGCAGTTAGGCTGTTGCAAACTGCTTTCAGTAAATTCAAATTGGCGTTGACAAGTTGCAGTTTTTGCCTCGAAAAGCCATCTGATGTGGTGGTTCGTACCTATAAACCCAACACTTTCAGAGACTGAGGTAGGAGGATTGCTAGAGTCCAGGAGTTCAAGATAAGTCTATGGAACATAGAGACCTCCTCTACACAAAAAAGAAATAAATAAAAATAAATTAACCACTGTGGTAGTGCACACCTGCAGTTTCAGCTACTCAGTAGACTGAGTCGGAGGGATCCACTGAGGAATTCAAGACTAGCTGTCAAGAACACGGGCACATTCTCAACCTTGTGCAGCTGAGGTGTAAAAATACGCCTGGAATGAAAAAGCAGCCCAGTGTTCTTGCTATAGAAATTCTGGTCTCTGGGGTCATAAACCAGGCTTTGAGAAAAGTGGAGAGTGAAAGCTCATCCTTTTCCCATAAAGTCTCAGGAGTTTGGTTCACAACATGAAGTTCTGCCTATGTAAATTTTCTTCAATCTAACTAATTAAAAAAAAATAGTGAGTGTTCTGTCCAGACACTTGTAAAATCACTATAATTATTTTTCTTTGAGAGTATAATTTCCTTCATCCTCTTCCTCTTCCCTCCTCCTTGTTTTCCTCTTCTGTGTGTTTAAATCTCTTCTTACATGTTTTACAAAGAAATTGGGGGAAAAATACTTTTTCCAAAACCACTATGTATAGCATTCATTAGTGGACATTGTTGCAATATCTTAAACAGATGAGAATTCAATACTCTTTTAATTTCTACCATTAATCCTTGTTACTCCCAAATGAAAAAGAGTTTATTACTTGAGATATTTGATTATTTTGTGGTTTCAATTTAATTGACAAAGAAAAAGAAATTAGTATCACCAGTTTGTAACTTAAGCCTTATCATAATCAGTGGGTTATTCTTTTTGGAGAATTGTTACTAAATTATGTCATTTATTAAAAGTTTTTAACTTAAGCAGCTTTGACCTATTCATCTTCTCCTGACATTTCTACAATCAATGGCTTCCCATATTGTAACTGAGTTTGTTTCCCCCTTATATCAACTTTCCTTCCATTTGTTTCTGACCACTTCTTTTATGTGAAGTCATTTTCAGTCTATGTGCAGGCATCGTGAAGACATTATTCTTATATTCTGATGCCAAGATACTGACTTTTGATTGAACTTCCAAATCACAACAAGTCAGAAAACATTATGTACTAAAATTTTCTTGGCTCAAGATCAAATATGTTTTTCATAACAGCTCTATTCTTGCTACAAATATGTTAAATACTTTCTACTTAAATTTTCTTAATTTACCCATATCAATTCATTATTTTGGCCACTGCTGTACTCAACCAAATTGGCAGAAAGTTAAGACGCATGGAATGGTTGCAGAGGCAGTTCTGAAGAAAAAAAAAAGCCTCCACAAAAAGAGAAGTAATCTCTTTGCTATAACTACCTAGCTACTAGAAATAGAGAATATGCAGTTATCAAGTCACTGAATCTTTAACACTATTCTATTCAGCTGATGGGATAGTAACCAAATCCTTGTTATGATGCATAATTTTGATTTGAAAATTTAATTTTTACTTCTAATGTTTGTCTAAGTAATCATTTCACTCCAATGACTACAGAATAAACCACTTGTGCTATGAAATGTTCTATCTATGAGGGGGGGCACCCCCTAAAACCTGGAGTTGTTTTTGGGAAGGCAGACCCCTTGTTGTACAGGCTTCCTCTGCGAGGTAAGTCAGTACAACAAAGGGTCTGCCTTCCCAAAAATAAGTCTAGGAACCCATCGCCATCAGCATACCAACATGCTTTGTTGTGAGAGGCTAAGCTTGGATTCAGTGAAATTGTTTTTGGAGATTCTTTCAATGCATTTGTCCATTTCGTGATGTGTGATTTACAAGTGCACTTGCTCACACTGTGCTGAGTATTCAGCAGTTTTTGACCTCAAAATGGCATGGCCTCCATGCCCCACTTTCCCTATTCACCTGGTCTCGCCCCTAGCGATTTTTTAATTTGTTTGTTTGTCTCACCAGATGAAAAATGTCCTCAAAGGGAAACATTTTGGAGATGTGGAAAAGGTGAAACAAAAAAAGGACAGAAACACTAAAAGGCATCAACATTGGTGAGTTCCAAAACTGTTTTGAGCAGTGGAAAACTTGTCTCGATAGGTTTATTCCATCAGATTAAGAGTACTTTGAAGGTTACTGAAGTTTGAACATGCAAGAATAAATACATAATTTTTGTAAATAAATTCCAGGTTTGTTTTTTTGAACTGCCTTGTATATATTAGTTATACTTCAGTGTGTTCTGTAACTCTTTTTAATCAAAAGGACTTAACTAATTCAACACCTGCTATGTGGTTGTCATCTGGCATGGCACTTGGTGTTGGGAATACAATGATAGAAAAGCTATTTTATTTTCAGTCTCCGAATAAGTCAAAGTGTAATGCCTTAGGTATAATGCATGAGTCAGTACATCTGCTGTGGAATCTATTTTAGTAAGCATATCATGTTTCACAGAAATTTTAACCCTGCCCACTAGTATTAGAAAAATCTACATAAAATGTCACAGTTTTTGCTAAGAAAGTGGACTGTCATTAAGATTCTAAAGGACTGTTGTGTTAATTAACTTAGCCACATATATTTTTAATCTCAAGAAACGAGGTGAAGAAAAAAAGCTACAAGGCACCGTAGCGGAGGAAAGTGGCAGAGGCTAAGGGACAGCAGTGATCACAAGAGGCCACATGTAAGCAAAAGCTTTCCGAACTGGAAGCTGAGGCTGTGCATATGGTATGTAATTGCAGGACTTTATAAACAGAGATAAAGAAGGACAAGAATTCAGTGATCTCCTGACACTGAAGGTGTCAAATCTATCAGAGTTTCTTAAATGACCAGGAATGTCATGCCTTAAAACACCTCAAATTTGTCATCTTTCAGGTCAGAAATCTGAAATGGATCTACAAGGCTGCGTTCCTTTTTTAAGCTCTGCAAGAGAATTCATTTGCTTGACTTTTCCAGCTTCTAAGGTTACCTCGTAGTGTCTACCACGACTGTCTTCAAAGCCAGCAACATTGGGCTGTCACATGCTGCTGAATCTCTTGTCACACAAAATGTAATCAAACCAAGCATGAATGCAACTGAGCATTGTGATAGCAATACAATATAATAAGAGCTACAAAAGTTATATTAAAAAGAAATGGCGCCGTTATTTGTTTTGTTTTGTTTATTAATATATTTATTTATTTGATTCCTTATGTGTCATGCACTGTTATAAATGGGAAAATTACTGTTTGTACATGATTTTACTTCTTAGTTTTCTCTCTCTCTCTCTCTTTTTCCTTCAGCAAACGACTGACAACCTGATATGAATCAGGAATAGAGTAAAAAGTCAAGAAGCACTTGGTCCCTTCTATCTTCAGAAAGTTTATAGCCTATGAAAGAAGTCAGACAATGAGATAAGTTATCATAATAAAATGTGAAGAGCTGGTAAGAGTATTTATAATTCAAATGAAGCCCTAACAATGAATAATAATGCAGATTATGTTTAAGAACTAGGAAAGGTATTTCAGGAAAAGTGGCATGTAAACTGAAACAATAAAGATAAGAAAGACTTGTCTAATCAAATAAATGAAAGAAATAGTATGACAGACATGAACCAGAACTTCCATCTCACCAAGTCTGTCTTTCTAATGTTAGTATGTCATCCATGCTCATGAAGAGGATCTGATGTCTGGTCTTTACAATAGGCAATCTATAACATGAATTTGAACCAACGATATCTTAATAAGATGATGTTTTCGTTCCCTTAAAATAAAAAAAACGAAAGCAACATGTTTATTTGCTAATCAGCAGACATCATTTTTGCCAATGTGTTAGAAAAGAAACATGAGAAATGCTATTATTTAACACATACACATTCACCACTGTCAGCTTCTACAATACTGGCATCACTGTTTCTATGACTATTAGTTTATTTTCATATTATTCTTTCATAAAAAAGAATCTGCTAATAAACCAACAAATTGTGTTTTTATGGTTTTATCCATGCTTATAACAGCATTTTAAAAAATATGTAACAAAATATGCTTCTGTCAGTATATTTTTCAGGAAGATATGACTGACATACCTCAGAAATATGATGCTTTCTGTGGCAGACCACCACATTAAAGTGAATATGGTAGTAAATCAAGTAACAGTCATTTTTTTAGTTTCCCCATACATATACATAAGTTATATTTATACTCTAGTTCACTAAGTGTGCAGTAGCATTATGTTTGAAGTACAATTTACATACCTTAATTAAAAATACTTTATTGCTAAAAAATGCTAACAACCATCTGAGCCTTCAGCAAATCACAAACTTTTTGCTGGTGGAGGAGCTTGCCTTGATGTTGATGGTTGCTGACTGATCAACATGGTGGTTGCTGAAGGATGAGGTGGTCATGGGAATTTCTTAAAACAAGAAAGGAATACATTATTTTGCATTAATTGACTCTTCCTTTCACAAAAGATTTCTCTGTAACAAGCAATGGTGTTTGATAGCATTTTACCCAAGTAGAACTCCTTTCAAAATTAGAGTAAGTTTCCTCAAACCCTACTGTTGCTTTATCAACTAAGTTTATGTGCTATTTTAAGTTCATTGCTGTCATTTCAACACTGTCTAAAGAATCCTCACTGTGGTAAATTCCATCTCAAGAAATCACTGTTTGATCATCCATAAGAAGCAACTCCTTATTCGTTCAAGTTTTTGCAGGAATTCAGTTGCATCTTTAGACTCCACTTCTAATTCTAGTTCTTGTACTGTTTCTACCACATCTTCAGTTCCTTCCTCCACTGACATCTTGAACCCCTTAAAGTCATCCATAAGGACTAGAATCAACGTCTTCCAAATTTCTGTTAATGTTAACATTTTGACCTCCTCCCATGAATCACAAATACGCTTAATGGCATCTAGTGTGGTGAATCCTTTCTAAAAAGTTTTTAGTTAACTTTGCTCACATCCAGAAGAGCTGAAGAATGAGAATATATCTAAGACCAATGGAGTAATATTAGTCGTTTTGGGAATTAAAATTAAGACATTTCCTTGAAGTTTTACAGTTTTTCTGCATGCATGTGCTAGATTTCATAAACACATAAAGTAGTGTGTGCATGTGTTTGTAATTATATATGGAGAGACAGGAAGACAGATAGAGAATGAGAGAGAGAGGGAGAGATTTCTAAGAAAAAAATAATGAACAAAAGGTAGGTTAGCTGATAGCTGTCAAACAATGCAATTATTTTCAGCAATTGTGAACAATCTTAAATTATTTCAACTACATTTGATTGCCCTAACATTTTCTCTAACAAAAGTGTCTATCCATCAATTTTTGTAATATTCATAAATTCAAAGTATTGTATGAGATTTAAGCCTATAATTTATTAGTTCTATAGTTTTTAAATTATTGGTTCTATTATTAGTTCTATATTTGTTTTTCTTGAAACTTCAGAGGGGAGAGTATTTCAGTTGTTATCATAATTGAGGGCACAGATCTTCTTTGATAGATGGAATTCAGGAGAGAGTTACACATAAAAAATATTTTTCAGTGTCCCACGTGAACTTATAATGACTTTTCAACCGCTGATATACACAAAAAAACTTGTTTTATTTCGATGAAATAAAGTTGATACTAATTTTGTTCCACAGATAATTGTCAAGTTCTTTTACAGATATTTATTTATTTATTTATTTATTTAGAAAGCAAGCAGATTTATTGAGAGGACAGAAAATCTCCCACAGTGGAAGGGGACCCCAGGGGGTTGCCCTACAGATCTTAATATATGTTAAAATTTTCTTGAAATGCAGTGTCAAGTTGCTCACTATTTGGGGAAACCACATTGTCAGTGACAGTGCCTCTATTTATTTGTGTCCCTGTTAAAACACACTTTTGCTGAATATGAAGCCTCTAACTGCAAACCATCTACATCAATTTCTGAGGAAAATAATTAT
The DNA here is from genome assembly GCA_027257055.1 of Cephalopachus bancanus. Taxonomy (NCBI): domain Eukaryota; kingdom Metazoa; phylum Chordata; class Mammalia; order Primates; family Tarsiidae; genus Cephalopachus; species Cephalopachus bancanus. The sequence continues at coordinate 3,798,670 of JAPVLO010000074.1, forward strand.
TCTTGCTCATGCTCTAATTGAAGAGGACTGATGATTGACAGCAGAAACAATAACCAACACCATAGGCATCTCAATTGCTTCAGTTTACACTCTTCTGACTAAAAGATTAAATTTGAACAAACTTTCCATTTGATGGGTACCAAAACTGTTGCACCCAGATCAGCAGCAGACAAGAGCCGAGCTTTCAATGGAAACTTCAAACAAGTGGGATCAGGATCCTAACGCATCTATTTGAAGAATTGTAACAGAAGATGAAGCATGGTTTTATCCGTATAATCCTGAAGACAAAGCACACTCAAAACAATGGCTGCTAAGAAGAGGAAGTGGTTCAGTCAAAGCAAAAGATATCAAAAGCACAGGTCATGGCAATGGTTTTTTAGGATGCTCAATGCAGTTTTCTTGTTGACTTTCTGGAGGGCCAAAGAATGATAATATCTACTATTATGAGAGTGTTTTTGAAAAAGCTACCAAAAGGTTTAGGGGGAAAACAAATCAGAAAACTTCAACAGAGAGTCCTTTTCCACCAAAATAATGCTTTGCTCATTCTTCTCAAGCAAGGGGAAGTTTGTGAGTTTCAAAGGGAAATCACTAGTCATCCACCCTACAGTCTTGATTTAGCTCCTTAAACCTTTAAAGGGAACACACTTTTCTTCAGGAAATAATGTTAAAAAGACTGCATTGATATGGTTGCATATTCAGGATCCTTAATTTTTTAGGGACAGACTAAATTGTTGATGTCATTGCTTACAAAGTGTTTTGAACTTGATGGAGCTTATATTTCAAAAATTATACATTTTATTTTTATATTTAATTTTTTTCCACAACCTTTCTGAAATCTTTCCATTTGTATAGTATTATGTAAAATTATAAAACGTGTTATGTATTATGAAATATATGGAATAAGGAATGGAGTGAGTAAAGAGTAAACAAGGAGTTAGGTGCTATATGAAATGAAAAGAAAATATTTAAGCAAAGATTTGGAGGAAATGAGAGTGCGAAGCAAGTAGATATCTGGAAGAAGGGTGTCTGAGGATTAAAGAAGAGAAGATAAAAAGCCTTGAGTAAACCGGGTTCGGTGGCTCAGCCTGTAATCCCGCACCTTTGGGAGGCTGAAGTGAGTGGATTGCCTGAGCCCGCGGGTTCGAGACCCGCCTGGGCAGCAAGACCTCATCTCTACAATAAATCAAAAAAATCAGCCGGGCATGGTAACGCATGCCTGTAATTCTGGCTACTTGGAAGGCTGAGGTGGAAGGATCGCCGGAGCCCAGCAGGTCAAGGTTGCGGTGGCCGGGAGCGGCCACTGCACTCCAGTCTGGGCGACAGAGTGAGACTCCAACTCAAAAAAAAAAAAAAAGCCTTGAGTCTGTGATGCTCTTGTCAACAATATGTGGGTCAGTGTTTCTGGATGGAGGATGTTGGGGAGTAATGCATGAGGTCAAGGGAAATCAGAGTCCAGGATATTGAAGGATTTAGGCTTTACTTTGCATGAATGGGAAGCACTGACAGGTTTTCAGCAAAGTAACTGTTTCACTCATGTTCTTCACTGAATCCTTCTGGCTGTTTTTTATTCTTTTTTTTTTTTTTTTTTTGAGTAGACTGTGCAGGCAACTGTGACTGTAGAAGATAGATCTATCAGGAATCTGTTGCATAATCCAAGCAGGGTATGGGTGTAGCTTGGAACTACAAAAAGATTGCAAAAGTAGTGGCAGTCATACATTGTGTAACTATTTCTGTTACCCTTACATTTACTTATGAATTTTTTTCCGTCTGGACCAAGAGAATCTTGAACAGCTGTGCTTATTCATCTTTTAAATCACATTCTCTACCACAGTATCTTGTTCAATGTAGGTGACCAAACAATAGTCATTAATTTAAGGGGAAGTGATTACTTCTCAATAAACACTGATATAAAAGTTGTGTAGATAGTTATTCAAATTATGAATCATAATCTGGTTATGAAATTTTTTTAACCTATTTTCTATATGCTGTAAGTACTCGGCTATTTAGTAGGATATTAAAGGAAATTTTGCAATCTGTGATGACCCGGATGAATTTTAAATGTAGCTCCTACTTTGTTGGAAATCTGTAAAATTTACTGAAATCTAACAAACACATTATTTTTACTTATATATGTTTTTCTTTTTGAGTAGAAAGCTATTGCACAGACAATCCAGTCTCTTTAACTGAAGCCAACAAGTAGGAGCCGTTATGCATCATCTCTGTCTAGGTCTTACAAGTAGTTAGCTGGAGTACTAGGGGCACAGCCTGGGGCCCTGTCTTATTTCTTCATAATACGCATTTCCCCGAAGTACAGACCTTCCTTACCCACTTCTTTTGTAACACAGACTGTGTTGTAGAATAATATACCCTCAAAGAAATGACTATTTTACCTCACACTTTTCAAATGTTTCTCATAGGTACAAAGTTGCTGTAAGATTGATATCAGTTATGTTGATGTTAACTGTATACACATCTAGAAAGCAATGTTTATTAAACAAGATTCAATTTCTACTTGAATTATCTTCCTTGGTTGAAAAATAAAACCAATAAAATTTGAAACACAGGAAATTACAAGGTATACCACTCAATGAATATAAAAGCATAACGAACATATAAACATAAACAAAGACAACTGTTTACATGCAGAAAATGAACTTAAGAAATCTCAAGGACTTTGGAAAATCTTTTAAGAATGTAAATGATGCTTCAGCTTGGATAATGCTCTTTTCAGAACGTTTTCACATGCTATAGTTCATTTAAATTTCACAATAATCTTGTGACATAAGAAATGCATTAATACTCCTATAATGCACATAATAAAATTGAATGTAGGCCCTCAGATATGTCTGTCAATACTTGCCTACCTTTACAAATATTATCTTGACAAAAACAACTAATAAATGTTTTGTTATTTATTTATGTATTTATGTATTTATTTTTAATTTTTTTATTTCAAAGATGTGGGGTACAAATGGTCATTGTACAGGTAAAGTTTGGGCCTCACTTTGGTCCCCACTTCACCTGGTTTAGATCAGGTACCCTTACTGATGAAGTGTGCCTCACCTCCAGCAGTTTCCCACTACTGCCAATCCTCTTTTTTTTTTTTTAGTATTATGATAATTGTTCGGGGTTCGCTTATGAGTGAGACCATGTGGTACTCAGTTCTTTATTTCTGTGATAGATCACTGAGTATTAAAGACTCTAAATTCATTCAAATTGCTGCAAAGTTCATAATTTTTCCCTTCTATATGGTTTCATAATATTCCACTGTGTATATGTACCACATTTTTTATTCAGTCCAGTTTTTATGGGCAGCACAGTTGGTTCCATGTTTTTGCTATTGTGAATAATGCTGCGATAAACATGCACGTGCAGGTATCTTTTTCATAAAGTGATTTGAGTTTCTCTAGGTATATTCCCAGAATGGGGATTGCTGGGTTGTATGGAAGGTCGATTTTTAGTTCCTTTAGGAAATGCCACACTGTTTTCCATGGAGGTTGTACTAGTTTACACTTCCAACCATAGTGTAGAAGCGTTTCCTTTTCCCTGCATCCTCTCCAGCATCTGTTGCTTTTTGAGTTATTGATGATGGTCATACCGACTAGAGTTAGGTGATATCTCAGTGTGGTTTTAATTTTCATTTCTTTGATGACTAGTGAGGCTGAGCATTTTTTTCATGTATCTGGTGGCTGCTCGTATATCTTCTTTTGAGAAGTGACTATTCGTATCCTGTGCCCACATTTTAATAGGGCTATTTGTTTTTTTCTTTTTGGCACATTTGAGTTCCTTGTAGATCCTAGAAGTTAGGCCTTTGTCAGATATACAGTTGGCAAATAACTGTTCCCATTCTGTGGGCTGTCTCCCCGCTCTCTTGGTGGTTTCTTCTGCTTTGCCGAGGCTTTTCAGTCTGATGATGCCCGACTTGTCTATCTTATCTCTTATGGCATGGGCACTTGGGATTTTGGTCAGGAATTTGTGGCCAGTTCCTGTTTCCATAAGGGTGTCTCCTGCAATTCCTAAGGTTCTTGTAGTTTCAGGTTTTATGTTTAGGTCTTTCATTCATTTAGAGTTGATTATTTTGTGCATAGTGATAGGTGGGAGTATTGTTTAATCTTCTGCATGTGGCCAGCCAGTTTTCCCAGCATCATTTACCGAGTAACATTTCCTCTCCCCAGTGTTGGTTAGTGGAGGCTCTGTCAAAGATGATTTGGTTGAGAAATTGAGGTTTTGCTTCTGAACACTCTATCCTGTTCCATTAGTCTATATTCTTTTCTTGTACCAATTATTTTACAGTTTATCTTCTATAATTAAGTGGATTTCTCACAAAGAATAAAAAAATAAGTTTAACATATATAATCACCTCCTAAGAGAGATGGAAAAAGAGAGACGTAAATAATTTGTCATAATTGGAAGTTGGTTATGATTCTGTCTATATATATTATATATTATATAGAGAATATATATATCTCCATAAAACTTTTTATAAACATTTCTCTCTTCCAATTACTATGATGAAAACAAACAAATCAGAGTATTTGCCTAGATGAAAAATACAGTATTGTATGAATGTGAACACAATGTGAAATAATTTTTTTTTATCTCATTATTCTAATATATATTCCATATATATGAAGGGTATTGCAGTAATTAGAATACACAAAAAATATGAACAGTAAGAAAACTAAAGGGCAACCCCTTCGGGTCCTCTCCCAAAACTGGGAGCTTCTCTGTCCTCTCTGTCTTCTCAATAAATACTGATTACTCAAAAAGAAAAAAAAGAAAAAAGAATATTCAAAGCAATGTGTAGCAATAATTTGTAAAAATATGTTAAATATGGGTTTATCATGTACTCAGATTTCACAAATTAAAAGATTATTAGGGAAGAAAACACTATAAAACTGTTAAATTTAAGAATTGTCATTGTCTTTAAATATTCCTTGGCAGAAGAACTAAAAATTAGTAATACTATTCTAACTAAAAAGATATTTTAGAAAATATAGGTACTTTCTCATTAAACCTAGTTTTTCTGTTAGTTTACAAACAACATTCATTTTTTCACTATTTTAAGTATGCCACTTAAAAAAATTTTGTGGTCTTGCGTATTCTTTATAGAGTGAAACAAACAAACAAAAATGTATCCTATATCTAAATCTCAGAAATAATATATCAAATCAGTAGCTATTAAAAATTATGTCGAAAAAACCACCAGGTGTTCTTTTGTAATCTGAGCAATGATACAGTTGAGAGTAAATTCGATGTTATTTTACATCTGTATGAAAATCTTTCTTTGTTTGCGTCTTTCTAACTGTTACTTCTCTGCTGATGACAGATCTACAAAAATCACAGAAGTTGAAACTACAAAGTTAGGATAAATCCTTGACAGTGTCCCAGTGAGAAAGCACATCATCAGGTTCCTAATGATGCTAATGTAAACTGCCAAGAGCTGTCACTCTAAAAGTCATGGCAGGCCCAAAGCAGAGAGCGGGGAATAATGACACATTCTGAAAGCTGACAGAGGAAAACAAATGCATTATGTATATGGATTTAAGAAAGTGAACAGTTGCGTCTTCAAAGGGAGATGCCTTTGAACCTTGCTATCAAGTAGGCTTGTCACTGACACTTTGAAGCTAATATGGACAAGATCTATGTCCTCAGCAGATCCACCTACCTTAGCACCACTATTCAACAAAACCTGAAGTGATCGCTGCATGCATTTAGTAAAAAACACTCCATCAAGCTCAAATGTAAAGTGACGCATCCTGGGAGAATAAAACTTGGATTCCCTTTAGTATAAGATTTTCTAGTGTTCATCAACAGTTTCCTTGATCAATGCAATTCTACATGGATTCTGAAGGAAATGACAAAAGTGATAGCTGCCTTCTATGCTGTCAGGGCTCTCTTTTTCGCCTCTGCTAACGCCATGTTTTATGTGAGCATATGGTGCTCTTGGGGAATTTTATTTGCAGCTTTTCTTTTAAGTACTCAGAAGATAAATCAATTATACTTAAAGCAAGTGCTGCTTAAATGGCAATGTCTTTTTATTTTTATTTTTTACATATGCATGTTCATGCAGGTGTGTAATTCTTGACAAAGATATTACAGGTAAAGCCAGAATTTTGCTTCAACTTCTGTCCCACATGAGTGAAACTAGGGCAGAAAAGTTAATTGATTTACTCAGAGTCATAAAGGAACAAACCTAAACCTACTGTTAAACCTCAAAAGACCAAGTCTTTGGTTTGTTGTTCCATCAGTTGAGCCACTCTTAAGATCAAAAATAAAATATTGTCCGTCGACATAAGGACAAAAGATCAGTATAATACAGTAATTCCGGCATCACATGATTTTATTTATATTTGAGACTACTGTATAAGGAATATAGATGTGGTTCTTGTCTAGCAGGAATTTACATTGCTGACTATATTTTATTTTCAGAAAAAGTGCTAGAATAGCATAATCAGAAATCAACTCCCCAGGTTTCCTGATAGATAAAAGTAAAGGTTATGGAAGTGAATTTTTTTGTACGTTGACTGGTTACTGTGACTAAAACCTGGCCAAGAGAAATTACCTGTGACTATAAAGGAATTATTTATTCTTGACAAGGTGATAAGTCCTCTCTTGAAGCTTGTGGCTTTGGTGAAAAAGACATCTATGCTTTCAGAGTTCAACTGAAGTGTCCCTACGTCCCACAGAGCTCAATATATGTCTTTCGAAAGTAAAAACTTCCATCATCCCAGTGTGAGCTAGATTTATGCAAGTGATTTCAAAATTAATGAAAATCCCCTAGGCTGTCTAGTCCCCTGGGAGGATTTGAGGGGAGAGCAATAGATGGCGATTGGACATTTATCAGCCTATCTTCCGATTTGCTATTCAATTTTTGTTAGAACTTGGGAGCACAAATTACAGAATTCATTTTAGTGATTTTTTTCCACTGATTGAGACAGAAGAGTGACAAAGTAATAATGTAATGTGATAACTAATAAAAAGTAGAAAAATTCATTGGATGTTAATGCTATAAAGTATATTGGAAGTACAGTAGGTTCATAACATACAAACTGAATAAATGCAACACAGAGATACAGAGCATTATATTCATGCAGCAAGGATATCGCAACGTTATTCAAAGATGCAAACACTTTATTTGTAAAACTATTATTATTATGTAAATTCCTGTAGCAAATTCAGTTAGTGAGATCAACTCAACAACTTCAAAAATATAAGCTGCACTCACAGCCATCCAGGTTTAATTATTTTATATCAAATTATATTTTCCTGAAGTTCATTTGCAAATAATATCAAGTGTTAGACAGCAGAGTACAGTATATTAGTACAATAATACAGCTTGACAACTAATTTCAGTTAATATTAATGTAATAAGTTGTAATTAAAATTTTACAAAATTATTAAAGAGTGACAGTAAGACCACATTAGCTGAAAAACATAGTAAAAATGGAAAGTTAAATATTTTAAGTTAAATTTAAATATTGACTTAAATGCATATTTTATTAAGAATAAAATCTGTATATAACACTATAATGCCTTATGCTTATTACAGATAGAAGAAAAATTTAAAAACTATCAAAAAAACACTATATCCTATTAAATGATTTCCAGAGTTGCTCATAATTTCTCATAGCTTTGATCATAAGAAATGTAACTTTGTTTGGCTATTTTGTACTCATTGGTGTCAAAGTTTCAGAACTAATAGATGACATCTCATGTTATTTGAATGTAAGGCATACACTATATATAAACAATTTAAAGTATGTCACAAAGGACTCATTCACATTAAAAATAAAAATCTAAATTTAATTCAAAGTTCTAAGCTCTTGCAGAATTGTGACTTAAGTAATCACCTCAACCTCTCCTCTACCATGTTTTACTGATACAAACAGCATATATGGATTCTGTCTGTCTTTTCTTGGCAAGAATCACTGATAGCAGGTGAATGTAATCCCAGTTAGATGTACTAATTTCCTTCTAGAAAAGCAAACTTTCCTGAATGCGAGACTTTGTCCTGTCCACACCAATAAATCCTGAGTTGGTTGGAGGTTTGAAGTGTCCTAGGTATCATTTGGATGCTTTCACTTCTTTTTCTTTCTCTATGAAGCCCCATATTTTCTCTTAGAAGTGTCTTGTCTGCCGTATTATGTAGAGAGGACCATGATCATTGGGATAATTATCACCATTGTCTCCATACTAATATCGAACTGCCTATATTTACCATCATCAGTACTACCTCCCAACACCACCAACACTCTGGGCATTTTTTCCTTTATTTGCTCCCATTCATTCCTTCCATACCCTACTACATTCTCCCGTGAGCCAGCCTCAAGCTGTTTGACACCATTTTTTTTCCCTTACCCTTCCCATAAAGGGTCTACATGACATAAGAGCTAAAATACTGAATGATCACTCACAAAAACAAAGAACTGAGTATCACATGTTCTCACTCATAAGTAGATCTTGAACAATTATGGTAATACTATAAGAAAAGGATTGTCAGTAGTGGGAAATTGCTGGGGGGAGGGGGGCGGGATTGACAGCAGTGGCATTTTGCTGGGGGAGTGGGAGACACACCTTATCAACAAGGGAACATGCATAATGAATATTTGTATACTTGACCTGAATTGTACCCCACATCTTTACAATTAAAAAATTTAAACATTTTTTTTAAAAAGAGCTGATTTCCTGTTCTCATGTCAACTGTCTTTTATAAGTTTTTGGCTAATAAAAGACATCGAAGAGAGATTATAAGGTAAAAGGAAAGAAGAAAGAAGCAGCCAGTGTACTTTTCTCTTTTCTCCTTTGCCTTGAGTGTTGTTTCCAGCAAGAGCTACATATTTTTCATGGCTCAAACAGCCACAAAGCAAATCTTCATATTTTCAGCTTCTTCCTAGTGACCCCTTGACAAAGTTCATTGATGCTGGTACCCTACCCTTCTTGTTTTTTCATTGTTTTCATTTAGTTTTAATGGGGTTTTTTGGTTTGTTTTTTGGCTAAGTATAGCAGAGATAACTTTCTATGTGTTGCTTCACTAATCTTTAATAATCTTTTTATCATCATGTGTCATCTGTTACCAATTTTCTGTATTGAATTCTTTATATCTCAAATATTCAGAGAGGTGTATGCATCCTGGTGGAACACTGTTATAGTACTTTATCTCAGGAGTAGATTGAATAACTATCTCTCATGATGGGGTTTGAGGATTATCACCTGGTTGAATGTGAACAAAGACATGTTGATCTTTTTTTACCTTTAATTATTATTTGAAAGATGTGGAGTACACTTCAGGATTAGGTATACTAGTGGTCATTGTAGAGGTAAAATTTGGGCCCCCCTTTTGTCCACACTTTGCCTGGTTTGAGATTAGGTACCCTTATTAATGTTATGTGCCCCACCCCCTGTAGCAGTTGCCGGCTACTGCCGATCCCTTTCTTATAGTATTATCCTTTTATTATAGTATTCTGTTAAATGCTCAGGGTTCATTTATGAGTGAGAACGTGTGGTACTCAGTTCTTTGTTTCTGTGATAGATCACTGAGTATTATAAACAATAAATCAGTCCAAGTTGCTGTCAAGTCCACAGTTTTGTCCTTCTTTGTGGCTGCATAATATTCCGTTGTGTATATGTACCACATTTTTTTAAAATTCGGTCCAGTTTCAATGAGCAGCATAATTGGTTTCATGTTGTTGCTACTGTGAACAATGGTGCAATAAACAAGCCAGCACAGTCATCTTTTTCATAGAATGATTTGAGTTCCTCTAAGTATTCTCCCAGAAGGAGCATTGCTGGATCATATGGAAGGTCAATTTCTAATTCTTTTAGGAATTGCCACACTCTTTGCCATAGAGGTTGCACTAGTTTGTTTTTCCACCAGCAGTGAATCAAGTTGATCTTGAAGATGGAAAACGAGAGAATAGTTATCTGTGCCATGCAGTGACATCATTTTTACTTTTAAAAGAAGTATCTACAGATGCTTGAGAAGCAGGGCAGGTCAAAGTCAAAGCTTTGATAAATCAAATTACTGTGATATTCAAGTCTTATTGCAATAAGGATAATGATAAGAATGGAAGAATGTGCTTCTCAATTCTAAAGGTGAAGATGAACTGAGAAAAAAGTACCCTCATATCTATGAGCCTTCAATTAAAAGCAGGCTTAGGGTATAACTTCAAAAAGCTAATTATGTCCCATAGCTGCAGGACACATGAGGCTGAAGATAAGAACAAATATACAAATGTGCAGATGTATAAAGTATAAGTTGACTACACATCATCAGTCCCTTATATTATGGTCAAGGCTTCAATGCTTAAGTTTCAAGTATTTGTGAAGAAGTACTGTGACACTGAAATTTGTTTGGTAACATTTGTGTGCACTTAGGGAGTTGAGAATCTTGAACCACCAAAGTTCTCTCATTCTTCATGTCATTAGAATCAACTTCACTTTACTGTCAGACAAGTAGCCTTCCCTCAAAGAGATAATATTTAATTTTTCAAACTGATTCAGTTTGTGCTAGCCTAGTCTTTTCAAACCTACCTTAAATCTCTAACTGCCATTAGGGTCAAAACAATAGTTATTTCCCAACATGCCCCAAGAAAAGAATAAATAGGTTTTCTATCAGTAGGATATGGTATGTATAGCAAAATATATTTTTTAAATTTTATCTGTATATATCTAAAAAAATAATGGTAGTAAATCCGCATAATTATCCATAAAGAACAAAACTAAATTTTTGATGGAGCCAAATTTACTGTAATGCTCCATTAAATTTCATTCTGAATTTAAGTGATAGTTAGAGAAGCCGGAATTTGACCTATTTGCTTATTTGGCTATTGAAGTCTGGATTCAAATTTTATAGTAATGAAATAAAAAATGTCAGACTTTCTCTTATGAGTCTTTGATAGACAGTAATTGCTTCAGTGAATCTTTAAAGGGCAGTTCTCTTACTTGCCCACAACAATGTATCCTGGGAGTGTCCAAAAGACATTCCCTCTACATAGGAATGGATAAATGCATTTATGAGGAGACTAATGGTATTTTTTAAAAGTTCTGTGGTGGCTGTCATCTCTAGGCTAGGTATAAAAATAGTATTGAGTTACAGGAGAATTGAGTTTCTTGATTTCAGTGATAATGATGGGATTATAGAAAGTGGGAGACTTGGATTTAAGTGTGCAAGACAATCTAATTTAATTATCATAATAGGCAACAGTAGCAGAGTGATTTTGACACCCAGGGTTTGGTGGTTGGTTGCAGTTAACTGAACTTGAAGTTCTAAAGTATAAAATATACGTGCAGCCTACTACTGTATTAATAAATTACCTTATTGATGTATTAATAAATATAGTAGAAAAAGGCTTGTTTGATGAACAGAGGCATAATTGCATCACCACAAAAAGAATTACAGTATTTTCCCCAGGTTCCAAGTCAAAGCTAATTCACAGATAGGGTAACTGACCCTCCCAGGTCTTGAATGTAACACTGAAAATTTTATAGCTTGAGAAAATTTCCAGTCTGGACTAATTATACCATTGGTCACTCCATCACAGCTCTGAAGCCCCTTGATTAAAATTCAGGCTAAATCCTTGGAGGAAAGATCTTGCAATGAAAATACACTGAAATATTTGTCCAGGTTTTCTCCAAAACAACCTTGTCAATTAATATGACAAGTAGACACTGAGGGGAAAGAAACACTCAAAAATTTAAAACTTGTATATTGGCTCTGATCTGATGTGATTTCTAGAAGCCTGAAATTCCACTTTTGTTCAAGCATCAGTGTAAAGAACTTTGGAGCTCAATTAACAAAGCAAGTTTGCTCCAAGACCATTTCAAGATGGGACCAGTTGGAGTATTCATAGACAGCAACTGGCAGAATCTCTGCCCATACTGTCCCTCTTACCTATGATGTAAAGTCCAGTGAAATAAGAAAGGTCAAGTGAAAATTCATTGAAATGAATTTCTTTATCATTTTATTTTTAAATGTTACACCTCTCAGAGAATCATGGCAGCTAAATCTTCCATTAAAGATTTGAAAGGCAGCTATCATTCCCATTACACCCACTTTTAATTCACATACATGGTTGTCATAAAAATCACATGCATCTTAAAAATGAATGTGGCTTATTGCAAATATAGTTAGAAAGTAACTCCAAAGTGCAGCTACTATAAACAATATGATGTGTTTGTTAGAGCAAATCAACACATGCCTTGCCTTGAAATACAGCTATTGACCTGGAAACATATCTTCCCCCATGTCAGATTCCTCCAAAGAGGATCTGACCAGTTTACATTCATTGGGGAGAGATAGTAATACAGTTTCACTATCTTCCCCCAGGGTTATGTCAATTGTTCTCTTACTATTAAGATTAAGTCTCTGGAACTTTGATCCTGTACACAGAAATCCCATAGAACATAATTTGTTCCACCTAACAGTATTTTGATAGTCTCTGGTGAGTAGGTCAGGCAAAGCATCCCAGATGTGTTGGTTAGACATATGTTTGACAGAGGAAGAATAAAACTACAAAATTCAGGGGCTTGCCATTTTAATAAAGAATTTAGGGAACAGATGGTCTGGGGCATGCCAATATATCACCACTAAAATGAGACACGGTGTCTCACTTTGCACTAATGCTGACAAAATATGTAACACCTGGGGAGCTCCTTAGACAGCAGAGGCAGCATATACTATAAAATTTGTGCTTGCTCCCTAGATTCTTCTACCAAATAAACTATAAGGTTTCTAGTTTAGAGTGGAACCTAGAGAAAGAGAAGGTTGTGCAACAGGTCTAGGCTACATGGAAAGCCACATTGTAAATTAGACTTTCTGACACACTAGATTTGATGAATCTCAAAATATAAATGAGATAAGGGTGCTGGATCAAATCTCTGAAAAGACACAATAGAAGAGGTATAGCATTATTTTATTTTGTATTTTATCGATTATATATTGATATGCATTTTATTGATTATATATTTACTTATATATTTATTGATTGTATGTGTGTGTGTGTGTGTGTGTGTGTGTGTGTGTGTGTGTAATTGATTTATAGCTGAATGCCACTGAGGTCAGGGAACATTCATGCATGATTTTAATCCTTTGCATTTTCTTGATATGTGTTTATGACCCACCCTATTATCTACACTTGTTAGTCTATGTGTATTTGAAGAAAATGTGCATTTTGCAATTACCAGGTGTGGGTTTCTCTACAAAGTCTTTTAGAGCAAGTTTGTAATTCTTACTTTAAGTATTTCAAACATTTTTGTTAATTTGTTTTTCATCATCACAACATGTCTTTCTTGTTCTCTAGTAATAATTATTTCCTTGAAATTAACTTAGTCCAATATTCGTATAAATTTCCAGCATTATTTTTTTTGTCATTGTTTGCATGGTTTATCTTTTTACACACTTTTACTGACATCTTTTCTGAATCCTTAAATTTTAAGATTTATACCTGCTTTTAAATAGCCTAAGATAGTTGTTTTTATTTTGTAAACTGACAATCTTTGCTTTAGTCTAATCATGTTTAATATAATTATTGATCTACTTGTGTATAACTATGTTATCTTACTCTGTATTTCTTGTCCACCTTTTCTATGTTGTTTCTTGCATCCTTTATGGCCTTCCTTGGAATAACTTTCAAAAATTATTCCATTTGTTATCCTATAATAGCATTTTAGTAAGCACTACTTTACTATTTTTTTAATGTTATCATAGGGATTGCAACATGAATTCATTACTTACTAAAATCTAATATTAATTTATATTTCAATCACTCTTTAGACAATATAAAGTCATAGAATATTCTAAATACACTTACCCTTTTACTTGTTTTGTGATTGTCATATATTTTAATCTCTCTATATAATATATATTTTAAACTTTATAAGAAATTACTTTAAACAACAGTATTAATCATATTTTGCCAGAAATTTAGCTGTTCTTTGGTCTTTCGTTTGTTACTGGACCTCTAAGTTTTAATCTGAAACTCCACAAGTGCACGTATTCAGACCTTTCACTTACTCTCCCAGGGCTTTATGGTATTCCTCTACATTTTCAACTTTTTGTTTTTTCATGTGTAAGATTTGCTACTTTTCTTTTAAGTCAATAATCCTTTCTTCTGTTGTATCTAGAATATTGTTGAAGTTATCTACTTTGACCTAAATTACATATCTTTCTTCAATTCTAGAATTCCAATTTATCTTTTTTATTATATTCTTCACTATGTATTCTTCAGTTTTTAATCTTATTTTTCAAATATATTTATACCTTAATTTAAAAAATATTTCTAGGTGATGGTTAATGTTAGGTGACAACTTGACTAAACTAAGGCGTTCTCAGATAGGTGATAAAACATTATTTTGGGGTGTGACTGTGAGAGTGAAGACAAGGCTAGCGTTTGAGCTGACAGATAAGGCAAAGAAGTTCTTCTTTGCCAGTGTGAGCGGGCAGCATCTAATCTGTTGAGGCCCGAATAAAACAACAAGGTGAAGGGAGGGAGAATTTGCTTTCTTTATTTGAGCCTGAACATCTATCTTTTCCTATCCTCAGATATTGGTGTTCTTGGTTCTTTGTCCTTTTGACTTGGACTAGGACATACCCCCATTGGCTTCTCTGGTTCTTGGCCTTTGAATTTTAACTGGAGCTACACAAACCAGAATTCCTGGGCCTTTGGTTTGCAGGTGGCAAACTGTGACTTTTCAGTCTCCACATTTTAAGTGAGTCAGTTCCTTGTAATAAATTTCTATCACCTGTATTTCTATGTCTGTGTATCTATCTATCACCCGTTGATATTATACTTCTGGACACTCCCGATTAATACAGACCATTAACTCCATGATCTGAATCTTCTATGTGTATGTTTCTACCTGCTTCCACATCACCTCCTTTCTCATGATTTAACAGTTTCCCCCGGAATATTGGTAATTCTGATTTGCTTTAGAATATTGTAGATGACGTATTTTAGAGATGACTTGAGGCTATGTATTTTATTATTTTTCTCTTAAGATCTTTAGAATTCTGATTTTGAAAAGCATTTAAAACTGGGGTCAGTTTACCTGATACAAATACATATCGCACTGTGGTGCAGGGCTTCATTCTTTATGAAGACTTTTTTTCTTCTTCTTTCTTTCTTTCTTTCTGCTTTTCAAAGGATATAACTATTTGAAAGAACCAATTGATAACTTGAAAAATTTCTTAGGTCCTTTCATCCTTGGTGGAGTTTTTGCTCCTCTAGCCTCATAGGACTGATGAAACCTCTTCTCACTTATTCAAACTCTCAGTTATTATGAGAATTACCAAATTCGGTGCCAATTTTCAGGATCACTTCTTTGCACTTTCCTTTTATCGGGGGTCCAGGACCCTGTCGCTTATACTGCCTTAGCACTTCTTTAATGCCTTCTAGCAAATGATTTAAATATTTTGTCTGTTTTTATAGTTGCTGTTGATAGAATGTTTAGAACCTAAAAAGCATTTTGGTTTACCATAAGTAGAAAATTTCAGTTATTCATAATGTCTCCTTGTAAAGAAACTAAAAGTGTCATGATTTTTTTTTGCCATTTTGCATTTTTTGTTTCATCTTTTCTTTCTTTTTTTTTATCAATATTTTTTATTATGGTTTTGTGGGGTACAGTTAAGAGTTAGGTGTACAATTACGTTTCATTCAGGCACCCTGTTGATAAGAGGTGTTTCCCCATCCCCAGACAGATATTTGCTACTGTTAATCCCATCTCCCTCCCCCCCCCATAGTTTCCCAGTACCATCAGTCATTTTCTTATAAGATTACATTGGATGTTCAAGGTCCATTATATGAGTGAGAACATGTGATACTCGGATCTTTGTTTCTGTGAGAGGTCACTCAGTATTATAGACTCTAGTTCCATCCAGGTTGCTGCGAAATTCATGATTTTGTTCTTTTTTATGCCTGCATAGTATTCCATCATGTATATGAAGAACTCAAATCACTCTATAAAAAAGATACCTGCACACGTATGTTTATCGCAGCACTGTTCACAATAGCAATAACCTGGAAGCTACCATGCTGCCCATCAAAAGAGGACTAGATTTAAAAAAGAGTCATGATTTCTGAAGATAGAAAGTTACTTCAGGTTAGATGGGACCATAAACCTGTGTATGGTAAATTAAAATTTGTGAGAATATAGCAAAATAGGTAGATAGTGTAAGTTTAGAGGTACCGTAGGGCAGGGCGGGCCTCGCCTCAACAAGATGGCTCGGGCGAGCTCCAACCCCGGTCCCGTCAACCTCGCTGGACGGGACCTTACACCAGTAGTCCTTACAACTCTAACCGCGGCTAAACTGTTAGGGCACCCCTCTTGGTACCACATTTCTCGACTCAAGCGGGCCCCCCCAACAATGAAGTGTGAAAATCTAATGAGGTAGGACCCCTCCGGTTACGGTTTAACCGTATTAGTGTTAGTAAGCCTAGCCAATAACTTTACGATGACATGGGGAATGGCTGATTGAACTTGCAACCCATGCGTCTCTGCAGGAAAACCCAAACTCTACCAGCTGGTTCCCTGCACCTTACTATGAGCAAGCCTCAGTCTGCTTCAGGCCAACCAAACAACAGGCCTGGATGGGACGGAGCATGGGACAACACGCTGGGTACTCCTGTCCTGGGCACCAGGGACAAAAGATCTGCTGGAACCTCAGACCTCCTGTGGGTAAATCAGATGGGGGAGGGGCGCAGGATTATGCAGAACAGCAGAACACCAAGCGAGTCATAAAATAACTCATTCAACATTTCCATGGACAGGTGTTGGTGCACCCCAACCTCCCAAAACCCCGAGGCCCTTATCAGACGAACCCAGGACTCCTTCCTGTCCTCAATAAAACCCATACCCTGCTTAACCTTACTAACCCCGACTTAGCAAAGGACTGCTGGCTATGCCTCAGGTCTGGCCAGTCCTGGGTCTCCCCTGTTCCGGTCACAGGAAATTGGACTTTCCCTACGGCTCCAACCCAATGTCTACCTTCACTACCACGTTTTGACACCCCTCTCCCATATGACCTGCCCGCAGCCCAGTGTATAACACGAAACGGCACCCTGGGGGTCAGCTGGGCCCCCCTCCGCCTCTGCTCACAATCACTCATGGTCCAGTCAAATAACACCCTCTGCCCCCCACTTAACGGGACTGCCTTTCTGTGCGGCACTACCATCTACCCGGTCCTGCCCCCGACTGGCCGGGGTCCTGCATTCTTGTCATCCTCCTCCCCACCGTTGTAATAGCACCCGGTAACCAAAGCCTGCCTGCTCCCTTGGTCGGTTCCTCAACATCACGGGTAAGGCGGGCAGTTCAGCTCATACCTCTGCTGGCAGGGCTGAGTATTACCACGGCCATGGGAACGGGGGCAGCAGGGCTGGGGTCCTCACTTCACTTTTACAAACAGCTCTCCTCCCAACTGATCGAGGACATACAACAGGTGGCAGATACAGTCCTAGACTTACAAACACAGCTGGATTCCCTGGCTGACATGGTCCTCCAGAATTAACGGGGTCTGGACCTGCTAACAGCTAAAGAAGGAGGGATATGCCTATTTCTTAGGGAAGAATGCTGCTTCTATGCCAATAAATCAGAGATAGTCAAGGACAGAATTAAACAATTACAAGAAAACCTCCAAAAACGGAGAGAAGACCTGATCGGAGGCCCATTCTCAGGGTGGTGGCAACCCCAGCTTCTAACGTGGCTTCTCTCCGTTCTCACTCCACTGATGGTTGTTTTTCTCCTCTTGTCGGTGGCCCCATGTGTTTTTAGTTTTCTCCAACAGTGCCTGGCACAGCTCTCTCGAATAACGGCCAACCAACTACTGTTACATTCATACTCACCCCTTCTGTCCGAACCATCTCCGGCCCGTACCAGCCTTAAGACCCCCCCCACACACCGCCCCTCCCCAGCAGTAAGTAGCTAGAATGAGCTGGCGCCCCTATGACCAAAAGGCTGGAATGTAAGGTTGGAGATACTGGAGGGCGGGGCGGGCCTCGCCTCAATAAGATGGCTCCAACCCAGACCAGGAGAACAATGGGTGAAAGTGAGCCAGCAAAAAAAATGAGTGACGGGAACTAAGACTCCAGTCACAAAGTCAGCCAGTACCTATTACAGCGACTCTAGCAACCCTGTTCAGCCAATCACCAGCAGACGTGACAGCTGTCCCAACCAGTGATTGCTCTCCCCAACCCCCTCACAGCTTTCTCAGTGTGCCCTTTATAAATCCATCGCCCATCTTGCTGGGCGCGACTTCTCCGGCCCACAGCTACATGGGCCGGTGAACTTCGCCTGGGATTGCGCTAATAAATTTTTCTTGGCTCCTTTGTTGACATTTTGCCTAGTCTGGTTTCATTCACCTTACAGATAGTGCCTACTTATTGGTCCTCTTTCTCACTCTTTCTCTTCTACTTCTTTCTACTCTGTTTCTTATAAAAGGAAAGATACATTTTCAGACTGTATTTGCCAGATGCCTAATGTCGCTTATTTTACCTTGTTTTGAACAACAAGGGGAATTGAAAAAGAAAAAAAAAAAAAAAACAGGAAAAAAAGATGAGGAGCATGAGGAAAGGACAATAAGCACGTTTCTCTCTGTCCCTTTTGGAGATAAGGGGCAGCTCTAGCAAGAGCATGTCTCTTCTCCATCCTTTTCTGCTGTGCTTCAAGACATGTCACTCTGCCTTTGTTATTTTTAGCCCAGGATGACAGTGTTTTCTGTTCTTGTTTATTTCTGGGCTACCTTTCTGTACACTGGTTATTTTCTTACCTTTTCCATCTTTCTAACCTGGTTAACCGTATTTAAGTCCTTTGTCTTAACTAGAAAAATAATAAGGGCAGATAATGGAGAAATTAGAAGTAATGCTGTAGTGCAAAAGAAGAGGAATATTCAATTCTTTTGAATTTTGACCGTGACTTTTATATAATGGACTTACTGCAAGGAGAGAATCACAACTGTTGAAAAAATGACTTTATGTTTTCAAGTACTTTCCAGAGCATGCTTGTTTTTCCTAAGAAATCAAAGCCACATGTCATGAAGAAGGACAATCAGATTTTGAAAAGGTTTCAATGGGGAAGGAAAAATAAAATTTCTGAATTAAAATCTGATTTAAATTAAATCAAACTTTAATCTGATAGTTGTTAAAACTGATATAATGACTATCAGATTAAACTTTGAACGAATTTAGATTAATGAGGTAGCATATACATTAAAGCTTCATTTAGGAAAATAACTTTCTTAGACTTCCATATTAGATTAAAAAATAAACATTAAGTGACTTCATGTTCATGGAATATTTTTAAAAAATGACCTACCTAGTGTAAATGTAAAATGAAGATCCAAATTATGTTAGATGAGCACAAAGGAAAGAAAATAGTAATGGCAATGTTATTACCAAAGCATAATCCAAGAAAATCCAAATCTTCAAAAAGGCACAATAGAAGAAGTATAGCACTATTTCTTTAATCAGTTTTCTCCAGTTACACATATATGTTTATTTTATTGAGTATGTATGATATGTATTTTATTGATTATATATTTATATATATTTTATTGATTATATATGTGTGTGTATGTGTGTATATATAAAAATATACATACACAAGTGTACATATATACATACATACACACACACACACATATATATACACACATATATATATATATAATTGATTTATAGCTGAATGTCACTGAGGTAAGGAAACATTTATGCATGATATTAAGCCTTTGAATTTTCTTGATATGTGTTTATGGCCCACCCTATTATCTAAACTTGTAAATATTCAATGTGTATTTGAAGAAAATGTGCATTTTGCAATTGTTGAGTGTAAATTTCTCTAAAAGTCTTTTAGAGCAAGTTTGTAAATATTATTTAAGTATTTCAAAACTTTTTTTCAGTTTTTTTCTTTTTTTTTTCTTTTTTTTTTGAGTCAGAGTTTCATTCTGTCACACAGAATGGAGTGCAGTGGCACGCTCACAGCCACCGCAGCCTCAGCCTACTGGACTCAGGCGATCCTTCTAACTCAGCCTTCTAAGTAGCTGGAACTATTAAAGCACAATCCAAGAAAATAAGATAATTGTTTCATCTAGATAATGTGAACATCAGGCAAATATCATTGCTTCAAAATATATAAATGTTTTGTTGTTAAGAACGTGTGATAGAGAGAAAGAGTGAAAAAGTAAAAAGGAAAGACTGGAGAGAGTAAGTGACCAAGTGAACATATGGCATTTGGTTTGCCCCAAAACTTTAAACATACTTTCTACATTTGGATAAGTCATTACATTGTGAAACCTACATTTTAAAAGTTCAATTGGGAGGCCGAGGTGAGTGAATTGCCTGAGCCCGCGGGTTCAAGACCCGCCTGGGCAACTTGGAGAGACCTCATGTCTACAATAAATCAAAAAATTAGTCGGGCGTGGTAGCACACGCCTGTAGTTCCAGCTCCTTGGAAGGCTGAGGCGGAAGGATCACTGGAGCCCAGCAGGTCGAGGCTGTGGTGGCTGAGAGCAGCCACTGCACTCCAGTCTGGGCGACAGAGTGAGACTCCAAATCAAAAAAAAAGTTCAATGCCCAAAAATTATATATTCCAGGCTCAACTACTGTTTGAGTAAAAATATATGCATGCGTACATGATTAGAAATGAGCTGCATGAAAGAATGGGTTTCTTATGATATTTATTTTGTTGATTGAAGTAATGGCAGAAATAGCATGGCTCCAAGGTCAGTATCGACTTTATATGACAGTCCTGCATGTACTTCAGAAAGTTGATTCTGAAAGCTCAGCCTAGAGTCTTTCCCCCTGGACATTCATTGATTTCATGGGTCATGTAATATCCATTCTTACTAGAGTGAATTTTATCATCTTACCTACTAATGCTGACAAATACAGAATTTTTTACCAAAAGGATTTGCAGACAATATTCAAAAAATGGAAATATGAGAATTTGTTTTTTAAACTTATATTTTTATGTATTAATAAGCTATTTGGCAGTTCAGAATGAGACATTGATAATCTTTGCAGCTATTAACAATAGTATTAATGCAGCTATTGATTTATGCTCACCTGTGCTCACCTGGAATAAAATGTATATCTATAGCAAGACATTGATAGATCTATGAATGCTACTGCTACCCATAATGGACAGAAAGAGTATGGCTTTTCGGGAGGGAGGTTTATTCTAACTGCTGCAGAGTTTGAAGAATAAAATATGGCAAGTAAAGCATAACCCAAGTCATTGTCAAAGAACCAGAGAGCAACTATGACTACTACAAAATAATTGTTTATATCTTAGAACCAAAGGCTTCATATAGAAGAAGGCATTTTCAAAAGATGGATCTTTCATAGACTTGAATTTAAAAATAATAAATTCATAATGTTTCTAGATTATATATATATAAATTATATATATGTATATATATATATAAAAACAGTAGTATCTTCAAAACTGAGATTGAATATTTAGGAAGATTATATTATTTTAAGAATTATAAAACCCTATGTTCTACAAATGTTCCCTACAGTAAAATCCAATGAGCAAAGTCTTGTTAAGGTAAGTTATAATTTTTTTTTTGTTTTATTTTGTTTTTGGAAACTGCCTAATCTTATTGTGTCTATCTCTCCCAATTCAGCATTACCATGCAGTTAAACGCAAAAGCAGGCTTAGACATAAAATGCATTTATAAATTTATATCAGTGTAGGTGTGGGGGATAAGTGTGACATAGATTGGAATGTGTTATATACAGGAGTACATGTGACGTACATGTGATGCAGATTTTGAAGTTTGTATACAAGAAAAGTAAGTTTAAATTGGTAGTTTTATTATTTTGAAAAATTTATCAGAAATTTTAGATTCTATGGGATACATAAAATTACCAAATAAATTTTGTTTCTTTGGTTGACTTAGTTAATCTTAGATTCATTTTATGCTCTGATATATAAATTTGAAATATCAGAGGTCTCTTGAAATAATCTAGAATATGAGACTAATCTTTCCCTGAAAAGACAGATAATAGATATTCTGGGCTTTGTGGGCCATATTCAATCTTTGATAAACATTTTTCAAATTTTTTCTTAAAAAAAACCCCACAACTTTTAAAAATGTAAGATCCATTCTTTGCTTAGGATTAGTACAAAAATAGGCCACAGACTGGGTCTGAGTCTACTAACCTCTTATTTAGAACAACAAATAAAACAGTGGAATAAAAATGCTGTAGTGTTTTGTTAATCATGAAAGTTTACTTACCAAAAGAGTATATCTGTTAAGTAAGAGCAGAAAATAATGTATTCATCAAAGCATTAAGAAAAATATTGGTTAATGATCACGAGCATCCTTGAAATTACTGAGGGTACTATCCTATGTAGTCAAGTATGATAACTAGCCTAAAAAATGATTCTCATCGTCTGAGATTCACTATACTCTATAATCTCACCAAATGAAGAGAGCTGACCTTTCTAACTAACCAGATGTTGCAAATCTAACTCTTCAAGATAGTGATAAAAACATCATGACTTTCCCCTTGTGACTTTTCCATTGATTCTGGAATATTAGATCTGGTAGAGGCCAGCTGCCATGTCATGAAGAATTCAGGCAGACTGTGGAGATATTGACGTGATATTGAATTAAAACTTCCTACTAGTGTCTCGAACTTGTTAGGGATGCAAGTGATCTTGGAAGTAGACTCCCAGCCCCAGTCATGTCTTCCCTACCTTGGAAGTAGACTCCCAGCCCCAGTCAAGTCTTCAGATGGCCTCAACCTCAGCTGACAACTGCAGCATTTCATCTTGAGAGTCCCCAAGTTAGAATAACCCAGGTAAGCTGTTCCTGTCTGTCTAATCACAGAAACTGTGAAATAATGCATGTTTCTTGATGTTTTTAAACCACAAAATTTTGGGATAGGTCGTTATGTAGCAGCAGATAACTAACATATTAAAGGAAAGGTTTAGTGATATATTTTGTAATTGTATTGAAGATAATGTGATTTTAGAGCTACAGAAGCAAAGCAGAAAACTTAGTTTGTAGAGGCAAGTAATTGTGGCATGAGGCAATAAAGGCTGAGAGTCAAAATAGATTGGCCTGCAAGGAGATTGAAATGGTTAATTGACCACGAGGAGACTAGATATGAAATACATGAGTAGTGGGAAAAAATACTACAATTCTATACCACAGATACAAGACTGATTGATATTCTAGTTGAATATAGTGAAATTTTACATCTGAAGATTCTTCTGGATCATCTGTATCCTCAGAAGTAGACTGAACCTCTTTGTTAAATGCTAGTGTTATTCTCTACCCCATACTTGACTTAAAACATACCTACAAACTACCTTAGGATAATCTCCAACCTTCGGCTAATCAACATGCAAATAGTTAATATTAAGTCACATAATCAACCTTTGAAAAACTGTCATGCATAATGCATATGAATTCAAATCATCATATACTTTAAATATATTCAAACTCTGTCAATTTAAATATATTTTTAAAAGATTAAGTCAGTAATCTAATCCTCCAATTTATGGCAATATTTAAAAATAGAAGCACATTTACCCAAAACAAGCAGAAGGAAGGCAATAGTAAAAATTAGAGTGGAAATTAATAAAATATAAAGTAGAAAAACAATAAATAAGATATATTAAAGCAAATATTCTTTCTTTTTAAGATATAAAAAGTTGACAGAGTTTTAACTAGACTGACTAGGAAAATAAGTAAGAACACTAAGATTACTAAAGCAAATAATGTAAAAAGTGCATCACTATTAAACACATATATATAAAAAATTATGAAAATGTTAATAACAAACATATACCAACAAATTAGCCTGGATAAAATGGACACATTTCTCAACAGATATAAATTTCCAAAATTGACTCAGGAGAAACAGAAAGTTTAATTAGACCTACACAATTGGATAGACTTAAACAGTAATGAACTAATTGAAATTCAAGAGAGATTTAATTGGTAAATTTTGCATCTCTTTTGTTATAAGAAAAATCCATTGATCAGATGGTAAAATATTAGAGGTGATCTTATGTTGCTTGATCAACATTTTTGTTGAATCTGAAGATCATTTGGAGTATTGTCATCTTAGAGAATGACAGTTCTAGAGAGACTTAATTGGTAAATTTTACTAAGTATTTAAAGAAAAATTAACAACTCTTCGCAAATTTTTCCAAAAGTAGGAGAGAAGGAAACATTTCCCAACTAATTTAATACAGCGAGCATGACCCTTAGCAAAACAAGACAAAGATGCAACAAGAGAATCAAACTAAAAAACTAATAATCTATAGGAATATAGATTTTTGAAAATCAACAAAACACTAACAAATCCAATAATATGAAAAAAAAAAAAAAATGCTACACTTTGATAAAGTAAAATGTATTCCCAAAATGCAAGTTTGGTTGACCACCTATGTACCTAATCCTGAATTGTACCCCACAACTTTAAAATAATAAAAATAAAAAATATATAAAATAAATTTAATGTATCCTATTAACAAAATAAAAGAAAAATAATCAAACAAGTATCTTAATACACATGGAAAAAGCATTTAAAAAGTTGATACCTTTCTATAATTAAAAAAAAACCCTCAACAACCTAGAAATAGAAGGGAATTTTCTCAACCTGTTAAAGGTTATCTACTAAAACCTTACCATATTGTTCCCTAAAATAAAGAACTGGACAAAGATGTCTGCTTTCATCAGTTCTGTTCAACATTGTACTGGCAATTATAACTGCAGTGTTTTGGAAAGAAAAAAGAAATTTAAAAAATCAAAAATTGAAAGGAATAAATAAAACTTTCTCTGTTTGCAGATGACATAGTACTGTATACAGGTATATAGAAAATCCTAGGGAAGTTATATGTATCACATACTATTAGAACAAACATGTTCAGTAAGATCAATATAAAACATCAAGATTAAACATTGTATTGTATACACTAACAATGTCCAAATTAAAGTACGAAAACAATCACATTTGCAACAACATCCACATGAATAAAATAGCAATAAATAAATGTTGTCAAAATAAACTAATGAAGAGGTAAGTAAATTGAAAGACATCTATGCCCCTACAGTGAAAAGCTTAACATTCTTAAGATGGCAATATTCATCCAAATGACCTACAGAGTCAACAAAAGTGTCAATCAAGCTACACACGATCACTCCTAATATTGTACTCTCTGATCAGTTGATTTTTCTCATAACAAAAGAGATGCAGCATTAGGCACATGATGATAGGATCCACTGGTATAGTTACATGACACCATCCAGGAGCTGCTAGTCTAGTAATGAAATGTTTTAATGCATAATTGAAGTCCTTGCTTAAAGGCCACAGTCTACAATAATAGGTGCAATATGAATCCTAAACCAATGTTCATTATATAATTCTGCATCCATAATAAGTAGAATATGTGTGTCTGGGGTTCCACTTAAGAATTTTTTTCCTTATTCTTACATCTTTAGGTACTCTAGGTTTAAAGGTTCTGATCCCAAATAGAGAACACTTCCCACCAGGAGACATAGAAAAATTCTCATTAAATAAACTACCACCTGATCACATCAACATCCTTATGCTAAGAGATGGTTAGTCAAAGAAAGAAATCATCTGACAACGGTATTTGGCCTTGAACATCAGAAAGAACATCATTGCTCTTATGCAATGAGCAGAAAAGAAACTTTTATATTTTAGTGATATACTTGATAGTTCTTGAAAACATCTTATTTATTTTATTTTAAAATTCATTTTCATTTTAAAGATGTAGGATACAATTCAGGATTAGATATACAAGTGGTCATTGTACAGGTAAAGTTTGGGCGTACTTTGGTCCCTACTTTTCCTGGTTTGAGATCAGGTGCACTTATTAATGTGATGTGCCCCCACCCTCCCTCTCCTTGCAGCTTTCTGCTACTGTAAATCTCTTTCTTATAGTAGTATGGTAAATGTTCAGGGTCTGCTTATGAGTGAGAACATATCATACTCAGTTCTTTGTTTCTGTGATAAATCGCTGAGTATTATAGACTCTAAATCTAAATCTGCAACATCCACAATTTTGTTCTTCATGGCTGTGCAATATGCCATCATGTATATGGACAAGACCAGTATCTACACCTTGATAAGGGCATGATGACTTAACTAGGGAATCAGATGCCTCAGAGATGGAAGACTAGTCTAAGTCAATTTGTCAAGGAAACTAGCCATGGGTGAGTAGAATCTAGAATAAACAATAATAGATAAAGCCAGTAAATATTATTTTGGTCTTGAAGACAAGACACGGTATATCATTAAACTCCTTCTTCAAAGAGAAAAGCAGTCACCAGAATCATTGGAGGTATTTGCTTCTAAACCGGGAAGAATGAAGTTTGGATAATGGTGGATGCTATGTTTTGCCGCCCAAAACCTTCTCTTCTTTCTGGGTTGACATATTTATTCCCCTATTTGCTGTTCATGTTGTTGACTGACACATTTTAGCTGAGTTTCTCTTTAGGAATTTATTTCTTTGAAAAGTGTTGTGATGCTCAATATCATACCACTTTTTTTTTTTTAATACAACCCACAACCAATGACTGGTGATGCAGAATTACGATGGCTCAGTTCCTTTGCTTTGATTTATGACATTATGAAGAATGATCTCAATTCCAGAGGACTCCATAACATTTGTTGAGATTCTTTGGCAATTTCTCTTTTTACGCAGTACTGCTCCTTTAGTCCCAGGTGATGATCCTGTGAGAATTCCTATTAACATTCTTTGATCTCAGAGTCTCAGGAAACCCAGTCTTGACAGAGAAAGAAAAGGCTCTTCATCTTAGTCTGACTGCAATACAAGCAACTTTGATACTTGGCCTCTGTGACCCAACACATGCAGTTCATTCACATCAACTGTGACAGACCAAGATATATAGAACCAGTGGCAAACATCTGAAAGATAATCTTTATCATAGCTTTTAGGATTTTGTGGTGAAGTAGTTATTATCTTTTTAACAAATATCACTTTCCTTGCTTCTGGGCCATGGTAAGGACTAAATGCATGTTGACTGCTTATTTGATTACTGTGACCTAAACTACTCATCACAAACTAGGTGTGGTTTGATCTATCTGAATAAAAATCAAGTGGAACTATTCATGAACTGGATGAAAAAGAGGTCTGAGGAGATCATATATAGAAGACTCCTTGGAATGCACATAGTACAACAGAATACTTTATGTATTACAAAAGAGATTCTTAATGATTAATTGAAAATGTGACCTCTCCTTTAGATATCCTTTCCCAGTTAGTACAGTGCTTTTTCAATGGGCTTTTACAAAAATAGCCAAGGTGGCAGTGATGGAATTATACAAAAGTCTATATAACAACTGAGACATAAATCTGTTTAAAGCTGACCACTTTAATATTCAGCTTCATGGCCACCACTACCAACTCTGAGAACCACCCCATATGAAAAGGTCAATGATACTACCAGGCGTTAGTTGGCAAGCTGGTCTCTCCATAACATGATTTCATATTTAGTGGGTTTAGTGCTGAATTAACAGAAAACAAACAGCTTACTTTCCAGTGCCTTGGAAACGCTCATCAAAGTATTAAAGTATTAAAGACCAAAAGGAAGACTTCAATAAGTTCCAAATTAAAAGATGAAACAATAATGAAAAATTATAATACAAATTTAATATGTATAAAAATTATAACATTTTATATGCCTCATGCAGAAAATGAGTAAGAAAAATTTACACAATAAAACAAAATAATAGGCAGCAGTTAAAATTGCTTTACATAATTAAAACTATATGCAATATAAAATACCTAGTATTTATAAAACTATAATGTTGAGAAATTAATTTTTCTTGTGATCTTGTGGAAGATAACAAGATTGAGTTTTGCAACTCCACCACCTCATTCTTTGCTGGATCATTGGAATTTATAAAATGTTCATCTACTCAAAAACAAGTAATTGATAAGAGATGGTCATAAATTGAGACATGGGATTTGCCCAACTTAGATGCAAATTTCTAATAATATTAAATATATTATTTTAAAACAATAATAATAATAAAGTCCTGAGCATTCAAGTTGAGAAATAAGGGAAAGGACAAAAAAATGAAAACTAAGAAAATAAAAATAAATACAATAATAGGTAAACCATTTCAAAAATCAGTTAGCAAAATGGATAAAATATTTAAATTGATCACAAAATCTAAAAACTATAACACAAACAAGTATTAAATAGATGAACTTCTTGAAAGCCAATATAGATTAGTTTGGGGAGTCATTACATAGAAGGGCTCAGCCAATGTCTTTAAGACTGAATTTTTTAAAGCTTTACCTTGTAAATCAAGTATTTACATATTATTTTATGTAAATAAAAGATTAACTTCCAAGCCTTAAAGCTAGAAAAAGAAACCAAGAGAAATAAGTATTTCACTTAAAGCACCTGAGATAATCATGTCGAAGGTATTCTTTTTTTTTTTTTTTTTTTTGAGTTGGAGTCTCACTCTGTCGCCCAGACTGGAGTGCAGTGGCCGCTCCCGGTCCGCAGCCTCGACCCGCTGGGCTCCAGCGATCCTTCCGCCTCAGTCTTCCGAGTAGCTGGAACTACAGGCGCACGCTACCACGCCCGGCTGATTTTTTGATTTATTGTAGAGATGAGGTCTCGCTGCCCAGGCGGGTCTCGAACCCGCGGGCTCAGGCAATCCACTCACCTCAGCCTCCCAAAGGCACGGGATTACAGGCTGAGCCACCGAGCCCGGCCGAAGGTATTCTTTAAAACGAAAAGCAGTAAGCATAATATATACACAGTTTAGAGAAATACTTCACATATCTAAAAAAATCTTAATATTTGAAGATACAGGAAGTCTATGAAAATTAAGATAAATAAAATAATATGTAAATACTTGATTAACAAGGTAAAGCTTTACAAGGTAAAGCTTCTTACATAAAAGGCTGATATGTATATCAGCCTTCTTACCTCCATGCTGACCGAGGTATGCAAAATATGTCCAAGCATATACACGGGTCCATAGATCATACAGATGCAGATTATATTTCCTCCTGGGAATGTATAGTGAGGGATCCACTTCACTCAAACTACAAGGACCAAGACTAGAACATCTGTTTCCTTTAATATAAAATAAAAATGGTAGTTGTTTATATTTTTCTAGTTCATCTTAATAATACTTATCCCTTAGTTACAATATTTCAACCTTTCCATAAAGTCAGTTTCACAAATGCCATCTCATGATCTAATATCACGCTACTTTAGCTAAAAATAGTACATTCGACTCCTCTTTGCAAAAAGGAATGCTACTTGGACACAGTTATGCGTCTACTATGGACTAGAAAAAAATTATAGGTTAAAATTAGTATTATTTATGACTTGACTTTTCCAACTGATGAATAGATCTTAGAACTCAAAAAGTATTAAAGTGCAATAAACTGAAAGCAAATGAGTAAAGATAGTTTCAAAATGAGAAATGCAAATAGATTACCAGTATTTCAAAAATGTTCCACATTGCAAGCAAAATAAAGAGCTCATTAAATCAGTAATAAAAGATTAACTACCAAGTCTTAAAGCTAGAAAAAGAAACTAAGTAAACATTTTACTTAAAGCACCTGAGATAATCATGTCGAAGGTATTCTTTAAAATGGAAAGCAGTAAGCATAATATATACACAGTTTGGATAAATACTTTTTAACATATCTAAAAAAAATCTTAATATTTGAAGATACAGGAAGTCTATGAAAATTAAGATAAATAAAACAATATGTAAATATTGATTAACCCAGTAATTCTATGGCGAAGATAAATTTTAGTTAAATTTTTAGATGAAAATTCTTTATATTAAAATTGTCATACACTATTTTGGAAAATACAAATATTTTATCTATATTGGATACATTATGCTTTATTAGGTAGAATTATACAACTTTAAATAACATTTTTGGTAATCTTCAATCATGTATGAAAATTTAAAAATATGATATGAAGTGTGCATATTTTATATCAATTATTTATTGTACTTATGACTCAAAGAAAGAGATCAGCACAAACTGTTCCAAAAAGAAAAGATTAAAACATTTTACCAGTAAACATCTGCAGCAATTTTGGAGTGGTAGGTTTATATAAGAATTTTCTTATGCTGCCCATCGAAATTGGACTGGATTTTAAAAATGTGGTACATATACACAATGGAATATTATGCAGCCATAAAGAAGGATAAACATGGGTTTCGTCGCAACTTGGATGGATTTAGAGTCTATCATACTCAGTGATCTATCACAGAAACAAAGAACAGAGTACCACAAATTTTCACTCATAAGTGACCTTGAACAATTATCATAATACTATAAGAAAAGGATTGTCAGTAGTGGAAAACTGCCAGGGGAGGGAGGGTGGGATTAGCAGTTGAGGGAAACTCCCAAGGGAGGAAGGGATACACCTCCTCAACTAGGGTACCCACATAATGGACATTTGTATACATAACCCTGAATTGTATCCCACATCTTTAAAATTAAAAAATTTAAAAAATTAATTTTATTATCTTTATATTTCTGTATTTCCATGTTATCCTTATAAGACCCATTTTATTTTATAATATAGATTCATACACATATGTGTGTTCATGCCTGTATTTTTGTGTAGGCATATATGTATGTTTCAGTGCATTTTTGTAGGCTACCAATTCTTGATTATGGGAATAAAGGAATAGAAGATACACATTTTCTTTTTCGTTTAAAAGTTAATGCTGTCGCAGGAATACATTCATACTTGAAAATGTGACATTTTGCTGAGTTATAATTCCTGTAAAGTTAACCTAACTTGTCCATGTTTTGATGTACTTGATCATGTTTTCTTTGGAACATATT
Organism: Cephalopachus bancanus; assembly: GCA_027257055.1. Classification (NCBI taxonomy): domain Eukaryota; kingdom Metazoa; phylum Chordata; class Mammalia; order Primates; family Tarsiidae; genus Cephalopachus; species Cephalopachus bancanus. The sequence goes on from JAPVLO010000074.1 coordinate 3,829,519, forward strand.
CTTCACTGCATTAAATGTTGTCAACAGGAGCCAGACCTGAATGTCCACATGTGTATGCAATACTTCTCTTTTCAGTCAGAGTCATGAATGGGCTTATTTTGCTCTTGTTGTTTAGTTGTGTTTTATGCGTAGTAGAAAAACAATGTGTACAGTGGAAACAATTGAGAAAACAGGAAGTCAAATACAATTACCATTGAGCATTGCTGATTGCAGTTTGCTCTAAGTGTCCCTCTCTTAAGGAAGAGCCACAAAGCATCTGATAATCACAATGGCTAAAAACTTGAGACTGGATTCTTCTTCTAATACCATGCTAAAACCACATACTGACCCCAGAAGACCCTTATGGCCAATTCAAAGTATTGCTTGGCGGTCTCTGAATCAGTATTAGGTCCTATATTATGATTTTCATTTTCATTGGAAATGATTTTAAACAGAAGCTCCCATGGCTACAGTCAACTTCTAATTATCCACGGGGGGGGGGGAAGAGCATCATAGAAAAATGTTAATCCTTTTTAACTTAAAAAAAAGATACAAAGGATGAGATGTGGAAAGACCAAAAAAGAATAGGGGACTGAGCACGGTGGTTCAAGCCTGTAATCCCAGCACTTTGGGAGGCCAAGGTGAGGGGATTGCCTCAGCCCAGGGCTTGAAGAACAGCCTGGGCAACTTGGTGAGACCTCACCTCTACAATAAATCAAATAATTAGCCCAGTGTGGTAGCGGGTGCCTGTAGTTCTGACTACTTGGAAGGCTGAGGCGGAAGGACTGATCACCTGAGTCCAGCAGGTCGACGCTGGGGTGGCCGTGAGCATGCCACTGCACTGCAGCCTGCAGACAAAGTGGGACTCCAACTCAAAAACAAAAACAAGCCGGGCTCGGTGGCTCAGCCTGTAATCCCGCGCCTTTGGGAGGCTAAGGTGAGTGGATTGCCTGAGCCTGCGGGTTCGAGACCCGCTTGGGAAGGCGAGACCTCATCTCTACAGTAAATCAAAAAATTAGCCGGGGGTGGTAGGAGTGCCTGTAATTCCAGCTACATGGAAGGCTGAGGCGGAAGGATCGCAGGAGCCCAGCAGGTCGAGGCTGCGGTGGCTGGGAGCGGCCACTGCGCTCCAGTCTGGGAGACAGAGTGAGACTCCAACTCAAACACAACAAAACAAAACAAACAAATAGAAAAGAATACGGGCAAAACTACTGGTTAACTTTGAATGAAGAGGTTTGGTTTATAGTTACCTGTGTGAAGTTTCTTTTTTGGATGCCCTAAAATGGTGCACAATTCATTATATATTAATTAATTAATTGATTGATTAATGCATATTTATTTATTTTTATGGCTATATAATAGTTGTACATATTTATGGGGCATATGTGATATATTGATACATGCATACAATGTGTTATAATCAAATCTGGGTGATTGGAATATCCATAACCTCAAACATTTATCATTCATTTATGTTAGGAGCATTCTGAATTTAATCTTCTAGTTATTTTGGAACACACAATAAATTATTGGGAAGCATAGTCACACTGTTATGCTCCTGAGCAATGAAAGTCATTTCTTCTAACTGTATCTTTCTACCCATTAACCAACCCCACTCTATTCCTCCCTCCCCACTTCCCTCCCAAGCCTCTCAGACATCATTGTAGACATCATTGTATTCACTATCTCCAACACAGTGAGACATATGTAAGAATAGAAATACGTTTAAACTTTGGGGGGCACAGTGCTTAACTTGGAAAAGAGAGAAGTACAAAGGAGACATATGGAGAATAAAGAGCCATTGGCAGAAAAAAAAATACGGATAAGGAAACAGCCTTTGTGAAAAATGAGAGGAGATTTTTGGGAAATCTCCTATATTACAGTTTTTCTTTGACTAGAATGTATGATAGGGATTTAGGACGTGAAGGAAAGTCAAAACTACTATACTGGTAGCGCAGGGGCAGATCAAAGGCTTATTCACTCTATGAAAAATGTTGGCCTTTTGGATAAATTCTCCAAAAAGTCATAGAAATATTTCAGGTGGTGGAACTACCAAATGAGATTTGTCTTTTAGATAGAATATTTGTATTAAGTTGTGAAGAATGAAGCAAAGCGGTTCAGGACAGAGGTAAGGTGACAATTAGGAACTTTTCCAAAAATTTCAGTGAATTTTGTTTTGTTTTGTTTTTAAGATGTGGGGTAACAGAATAAAGTGACCAGGAAGATAAAGAAGGGACATTGTTTTTGTTTTGTCTTGTTTTAAGTCAAACCAATAGTAAGTGATGCTTTATTACATATAAAATAATAATGAAAAATTTCCAGCTTCAGTGATGGGATTGGAGAAGGTACAATCTGGGGCATGTTACTAAAGAAAAGTAATTGATTTCTGAAGGAAATATAGTCACTTTGACTTTGGACAAGTTTACTTTGAGGTGATTGTAGGAGATAACCATGGATAATTGAATATAAAGCTCAGAGTTTGCAGAAGAGGTTTGGACTAGAGAAATATTGGAAACAGTAACTTATAGTTAATATCTTATTTATCCTAGTTTTTTCTAACTATAGCAGAAAATAAAACCTAGTAAAAATATATTAGAAAACAAATAATGTGATATATGATTATATTTAAAATAAAGATTTTTTAACCGCTGGATAGTTATATAATTTTGAATTTACATAAGATATCTTGAATGTCCAAAGAAGCCACGCGTGTGTCAGATTTCCACTGTTTATTATTTTCTATATAAAAGAGAGAGGACTGTCCAGCGATTTTGAATTTCTATTCCAACGTGCGACTGAGACAGGATACAGTCTGTGCCCAACATTGCACATTGTTAGTTGTGCCAAAACACTGACTTGACAGTTGCCGAGTCCTAGATATTTGGCATTAGTGAAATTTACTCATCTGCGTCATCTCTCAAAAAGTAAGATTAGATTATGTGATAATTCAGGTTCTTTTTTATCTAACATTTAATCTCTTCTTTTTTTTCTGAAAATTATGTAACATTAAACAAGACTCTTTTTTCCTCTGATTAAAATGTGTTCACGGTGGTATTTTTAAAGTTGTCTGATTTTTGGAAGCAAAATGAGAGATAAAATATGCTAATCCATGCTATCACCTAATTACACATATGGACAGCCAAACTAAGCACTGCTGATCTCTTGGTATCGATTAAGCAAACTGCAGTATGCATGCAAGGTGGAAATAAACAGTATCTGGCATATGTCTTCTGATAGCCATACATGTGCTTAATGGGTTTTCTAGATAATTGCATTAGAATAATCTCTGTAAAAGAAGCAAGATTCCACACTTTCAGTTGGCAGAGTGACCGGTTAATATGTGTTAACGTAGAAAAGGAGATTATTCATTCATATACAGTAAATAAAAGTAATGTATGATATCTACACGTGTTACTTGAGATACCAAAGAACCTACTAAGATTATGTGAAATATCAAAGAGATCAAGATTTGTCTACTTGCATGCATATACTTAGTACATATTCCAAAAATTTGAGAAATCTACTGCCACCATAATCCATCTTTCTTTTCAGAAGCATCTAGTGAGTGTAGGTACCAAACACAAACATACAGAATATAAAAGTTCAAAAAGGACAAAGGATGACAACATATCAAACAGTAGCAATAAACATCTGTAAGAGAGGAGATACTGCAATGATGTAATAGCTAAATGGTTTCTGAATGACTTAGAAAAGAAATCCATGCTCACTACAAGCCAAAGTAGAGTTCTTAGCAGATAATCAAATCAGCATAACTGAATTTGGTGGCCCACGCTGCAGTCCTAGCTATTCAGGAGGCTGAGCTGGGAGGCTGCAGTGAACTATGAATGCACCACAGAACTTCAGCCTGGGCAGCAAAGCAAGACCCTCTCTCAAAATAAATACATAATGAAGATAAACAATGAGCATAGATGGAATATTCAAACTTTCGTAAGGTATTTGCTATCTTTTCTCATAATGTAGGTTTAGGCAAAACAAAAGAATAACAAGTACGTATTAAAACAAATAGGTGAATTAATTATTGAGTACATATTTAATGCACTCAACAATATTGAAGTGAGCTGATAAAGAAATTTATGTGAACTAGGAGTTGTACTTTTTAAAAATACATGGTTCTATGTGGTAAGAATATTTACCCCCTTGAGGACAGGCACAGTGGTTCATGCCTGGAATCTCAGCACATTGAGAGGCCAAGTCAGGAGGATTGTTTAGTCCAGGAGTTAGAGATCAGCCTGCAATCCTGAGCAACACAGGAAGACCTCGTCTCTATAAAAAATTTTAAAAATAGCTGGGTGTGGTGTTGTACACCTGCAGTGCCAACTACTCAGGAGCCTGAAGTGGAAGAATCACCTGAGCTCAGAAGGTCAAGGCTGTGGTGAACCAAGATAATGCCACTGCGCTTCAGCCTGAGTGACAGAGTGAGACTCCTACTTAAAAAAAAAAAAAGGATATTTATTCCTTTCATTCCTGATATATTTAATTAATGTATCGATTTTATGAATGGTTTGCATGGAAAATTGAAAATATCAATTGTGTGGCTATCATTAGTTGATATGAATAGCAAGTATTAATACTTGATCATATGTCAAGATGAAAGTAGGTGTGCTGTGTGTGTGCACCAGCAATCTGATTCAAAACACAATATGAATATGATTAATGTTAGCTCATAAAATTAGGTTTTAAAATCTAACATAAGAGAGAGATGCATTTTGGGTAGTATAACTGTGGAGTTAAAAAGTGCATGACGATATATTTTTGACTGAGAACATGTGAGAAAATGTTTGCTTAAAAGTTGCCTAAAATGAGAGCAAGATTGCTATAAGTTAAATTTTGAAATGGCTATCAAAACAATGCATATAAACTCAGGCTGTAATTACAATTAGATTATCTACAACAACAGGGGGCAGGGTGGGGAGAAAATATTGCTCTTTTCTTGTTAGCTAGACCATGCTTAGGATATACATTTATTGTTTGTTATTTCACAATGAGGGTGATATTTGCTGTATTACTTCATTGCTGTTCTACATTAGTAAAGGATAGTAGTTATATTGGGTATTTAGCATTAATTTAAATGAAGAAATTAGACATTTTTACTAAAGAACAAAAGCTTTGGGAGAATATGATAATAGCTTTCAAAATTTGGAAGGACTATTTTTAAAGAAAGAATATGTATGTTTTCTCTGTAATTCTTATAGATAGAACTGGTATCAGGGAAGCTACAAATGGATAGATTAAATAGTTCAATAATTAATAAAAGATTTTGAGGTCACAAAGATTAAAATGTACAATGCTGTCCATTAATTGTTCAGATATCAAAGTGTAAAATATGTAGGCAAAAGCAATTATAATAAAATATAGCAAAATGACATAAATAAATAAATGTTTATTTAAAAGCTACAGCAATATGATAAAATGGCCATCCATTTGTGTCTAAGATATTTAGGGGAAGGTTTACGGTATCATACTTGAATAAGGGTTCATTTTCTTACTTCAAATACACTCAAAATAGTAAGTAGAAGACATTTAAATCATTTTATTTCTCAGCTACATGCAACAGTCCTCAAGTTTTGAATAAACTTAGAAACTTCCAAAATTTTACTGTATAGAATCTTAGTATTTTCATATAAGCATAAATATTAGCTTTACTTAAGAAGATTACATGAAAAATATAATGTATCAAATAGTTGTGAAGTTTATTTATTATTTGGCCAAATAAATCTTCAGTCCTTCAAATGGCATCTTCAGTCTTTCAAATGGCATCTAGCCAAGTCCTGAGGTTTATTTTGAAGTTATCACTGTTTTTCTTCATTTCTTTAGGTAATCTTTTTGACCAGATGCATTGTTAAGATTTTCAGTTTCTATATAAAATAAATGCTGAAATTGATGCAATATTTTCCCACTTGAAATTATTCAGAGGAGAATGCTCAGGTGGCAAAATATATTTGGTCAGCTACATAATGAACTTTGATAGCAAAGAGCACTCAAAAGAGAAAATATTTGATACTCCAAAGTCAAATATTTGTCTAAGGAGAATAAAATAGGAAATTACAGAATTAAGGGAAAATATTGATTTATAAACAGAGCCTTGCAGTGACTGTCAAAAACATTTTATCTAGTGAGCTGTTCCATTAACTAGATGCAACTATATAAGAATGCAAGTCTTTTATTTTTTTTGTCTTTTGTTCATCTGAAGAACAAAATAACTCCTTATTGAAAAACAGTACTTTATTACTGCCTTTCAGGATAATTTCTACTTTTGAAATTTTTTTTCATCATTTAGCCTTGAAAAGCTGAATGACTAATATTACCATTGTTTTAATACGTCACAATCATATTTATTTTTATTTTTATTATTATAAAGATGTGGTGTACAATTCAGGGTTAGGTATACAAACGTTGATTATGCAGGTACCCTTGTTGATGAGGTATGCCCCTCCCCCCCAGCAGTTTCCCTCAACTACCAATCCCACCTCCCTCCCCTGACAGTTTCCCAATACTGCCAAAAGCTTTCTTATACTATTATAATTGTTCAAGGTCCACTTATGGGTAAAAACATATGGTACTCTGTTCTTTGTTTCTGTGATAGGGAATATACCCAGAGGAACTCAAATCATTCTACAAAAAATATACCTGCACACATATGTTCGTTGCAGCTCTATTCACAATAGTAAAAACATGGAGCCAACCATATTGCACACTGAAGCTGGACTGGCTAAAGAAAATGTGGTACATATACACAATGGAATATTATGCAGCCATAAAGAAGGACAAATATATGGACTTCACAGCAACTTGGATGGATTTGGAGTCAATCATACTCAGTGATCTATCACAGAAACAAAGAACAGTAATCTACCACAATCATTTTTTAATAACAGCTCACAAGATTGGTACCTTAAATAAAACAAGACATAAACTGGCCTTTATAGTTATTTTAATTTCTGTGGATACTGTTTACCTTTTCTTGATCTTGGGGTAATATATATTGTACTTACATACCTTTATGTAACCATTTTAAAGTTCTTTTTCAATGTCATTGAATTGTGAGTCTCCTAAGAAAAAATATATACCAACTCTTGGAAACATGGAGTAAAATAAGATATAATCACAACTCTCTCTGAGCTCAGATTTGTACAGAGGAGACAAGATTTAAGTAAATAATTTTAAAAACTTATGATGGACTTGTGGTATGGAGAAGGTAATAATTAGTGCAAAGGGTGAGATGTCAAGCCTATTAGAGTTCATAGAAATGAAGAGCTTTCTCAAGTAGGTAACATTTAAAATGAGTTTTACATGATATCTACCCAAACATCAGAATTAAAATGGCATTTTTTAAAAAATTGTAAATAAAAATGTGAAGATCAAAAAATAACCCAGGTGTTTAAGATGATAATCTATGATTTGACACTTGTAAATATTCTGGCACCTCAAATTTAGCTGTCTTTAAGTTCTTCCAGATCACCTGTGTCATCAGCAAAATTGAAAAAAAAGCTTTAGCTTTCTATATTTGAGAAACAGGTAAATGAGTGAAATGAAGGTTATGAAACTTAGAATGATTACGTGCCTAGGCTTTAGCTTGGCAATATTAAAATAATTTTCCCATTGTAATAAAATAATGTACAAGAAACATGTAAAAGGGCATGCATTATTTCTGTGGCAAAATAAAAATTCTATATTAGATGTTCCTTCATATTTTAGAAATTTGTTGATGAAATCTAAAGAACTCGAAGAATATTTCCCATAGTATGTTCCATAGAACAGAGGGCATGTGGAGCAAATGATTCCATGGAGGCTGTACCCAGATGTTCTATGTGCTGAATTCTGATTACGGAAACAACTAGGCATTTATCTGATGACAAAAACATGCTTCATCCTCTTCCAGACATGCTGGTTTATTTATTTTTTATTTATTTTTATTTTTTGAGTCTGGGTCTCACTCTGTTATCAAGACTTGAGGGCAGTGTCATGATCAGGACTCACTGCAGCCTCGGCCTCCTGGGCTCAGGTGATCCCTTTTGCCTCAGTCTCCCAAGTAGCTGGGACTACAGGCATGCTCCACAATGTCTGGCTAAATTTTTTAATTTTTGTAGCGATGAGATCTTGTTATGTTGCCCAGTCTGGTCTCAAACTCCTAGGCTCAAGCAATCCTTCTGCTTCAGCCTCCCTAAGTGCTGAGTTTACAGGCGTGAGCCATCATACACAGTCAATGTTAGCTTATTAATCCTCCCCAAAGTAAGACTCAACCAATGATAAATGAGATATTCATATACAAATAAAGTCCTCTAGTTCTATTTTTTCTTCTTCTTTTTTTTTTGTTCTTGTCCTTAGAAGCTCTGAGACATGTTTAACACTGTCTCTCTGGATCCATCAGTAAAACTTAGTAGTTGTCAGTGTTTAACAACACAGTTTTTATACGTTGTCTTTCTCCCTGTGTTACTTCCTCTACTCTCTTTTGATGTGCCCTGGGAGGAACTCTTAAATGAAACTTGAATCCATTTGAATCCATCTTCAGATTTTGCTTAGGGAACCTCAACCAACATGGAATATTAATAATCACTTGTATATATTTCTGAAGAAAAAAGAAGGAAAAAGTTCTTTTATGTTTAAAAGAGTTTGTAAAATGCTAGGTTAAAAAAGTTTAAAAGATTTCTTTATTGTCTTACCTCATAAAGCTGAGAGTAGATATATTAATATGTGATATGAACTATTTTATAATGGGAAATGGTTTTTTCAAGATATAATTAATCTCAGGTTCATTTTTATTTTTGGAATGTACATTTTTAATGACCATTCATGGTACAATCTTCAGAACAAGCTGCTTTTAAGGAAGCATGAATTTTATGTCTCAATGCTATTGTTCCATCCTTTAATCTTCAAAACTGAGCCGGGCTCGGTGGCTCAGCCTGTCATCCCGCGCCTTTGGGAGGCTGAGGTGAGTGGACTGTCTGAGCCCGCGGGTTCGAGACCCACCTGGGCAGCGAGACCTCATCTCTACAATAAATCAAAAAATCAGCCGGGCATGGTAACGCATGCCTGTAATTTTGGCCATTTGGAAGGCTGAGGCGGAAGGATCGCTGGAGCCCAGCAGGTCGAGGCTGCAGTGGCCAGGAGCGGCCACTGCACTCCAGTCTGGGCGACCGAGTTTTTTGAGTTGGAGTCAAAAAACTCAAAAAACAAACAAACAAACAAAACTGTTGGTGCCTAACTGTACTTTTTGCTCTTTGAGCCTATCTTAATTATGAAGTGGACCAGTTAATACTAGATAAAATTAAGAAACATTTTGGTCATTTATCTATCCATTTTTTTTTTCAGTTTGTCTTTATTTTGACTCCTTTATGTCGGCCTTAATTCTGATGTGTCCCTCAACAGACTGGCTCTTCACAATCATAGAATTACTTCAGGTTTTCCTGTAATATTTAAAAGCACGTTATTCACATTAGCCTAAATAAGAAATAAAGTTGAAGATGTTATTCTAATGTAAAACAAGAGATTTGCCTCCCAAATTCACCCCTCACCACTATTTACCTCATGCATGTGTTTATCTTCTATTACTGTTTATTATTGAGGATGACTAATAAGCCATATATTTTTAATTGTTGGGTTGGTACTACAAAAAGAATGATACCTGAAGGAATTGCAAAAGAAAAATATTCTCTCCTTTCTCCTCTTTCACCTTCCTTCTCCTCTTCCTCCTCTGTCTTCTTTTTCAGTAATAAAGACTATTACATTGGCAAATACCTCAAGTATCCCAGAAACTGTGAACAACATTGAGGTTTGACCTCTCATGTACTATAAAACCAATATAGCTTAAACAAATAAATACACATAAAATATAGTTTGAATAATAGCAAAAAAAAAAAGATGTCCTGATTGTTATATCTCCATTATGTCTTTCCTAGCCATGGTCAATATCAATTACCTCAGAGATAGACTAATGATCATTCAAAAGAAAGGATTTACAACGGTTTTCTAAGCTTGTTATTTGGCAAATAATTTAGGAATTATTTAGGAAAATTTAGTTTTGGCTGGGCTCAGTGGCTCAGCCTGTAATCCCGTGCTTTGGGAGGCTGAGGTGAGTGAATTGCCTGAGCCCGCGGGTTCGAGACCTTCCTGGGCAACTTGGCAATAACTCATTTCTACAATAAATCAAAAATTAGCCGGGCATGGTAGCACGTGCCTATAGTTCCAGCTACTTGGAAGGCTAAAGCAGAGGATCGTTGGAGCCCAGCAGGTTGAGGCTGCGGTGGCCAGGAGCGGCCACTGCACTCCAGTCTGGGTGACAGAGTGAGACTCCAACTCAAAAAAAAAAAAAAGAAAGAAAAGAAAATTTAGTTTTTACTTCATTAATAAAAAATAATATTTATTTTCATGGACAAATTAGTAATTCATAAAAGATTTTACATGTATATATATCCCGAACATTATATGCCCAAGAATTTCATAATATATTTGAGTTTCTTCTAAATATACTTATTATTTTCCTCCAAAAAATGTACATATACCAAACTTTTTTTCTGTTGCTAAGCACAACACTTTTTAAATATCACTTTACACAACAATAATCATGTGGTAACATTTATTGAATAAATACATATTGTATTTCACATGTGTGCTTGAAGCATGCAAACATAATACACTGGTAAATGAAATCTAGTTTAATACCCAAAGAATAGAGAAAAATATTTGAGAGATGTTAGAATTTATGAAAAAAATAGAGAATGTATCAGAAAAACCAATATAATAACTGGTATTTTAGATACATAGATATATAATTGGCATCATACAGATTACATAAAATGGTCTGGACTTGAGATATTGAGAATAGTTCACAAAAGATATTTTTGGAGAGTCTTGGACCCCCAAAGTTGACAGAGTGCCTCTTTCCAGTCACAAGTATACAAGGAAGTGCTTTAAGGAGATGAACTTAATAGAATAAAGGAGGGGATCTTCCTGGAGAGATCTGTGTGGCAATTCCCATTCTGTCTACTGGGAAAGTGGAGGGAAGCAGTTACCTTCAAATCAGAACAGGAGAGACATGATGTAACGTGGTCATTGGAGGGGTCCACTTGCACTGCATCTTCTATAGTTAGGTACATTGCATTTATTTTGTATGGTACTCAAGGTGTAAAAGGCATAGTAAAGTGGCCTGTAATAAAAACAAAACAAAAGAAATAGAAAAAGAAGAGAGACTTGAAGTTTGGAAAGTAACTTTATTTCCAGAATTTGTTGATACAAGGAACACGAGTGCTCCCATGGACCGGGAACAGGTCACGTGGAAGAAAGAACCCATTTGTATGTCTTAGACTGTGTCCAAACCTACTGCATGGAGAGCTGAGAGTAATTAAGCAGAGGGATAATGATAGTGGACCAAAGTCCCCATAGTCTAGTGGGAGGCATTAGATCAGTGAACCACAGAAAGTAAAAAAGAAAGGAAGGAAGGAAGGAAGGAAGGAAGGAAGGAAGGAAGGAAGGAAGGTAGGAAGGAAGGAAGGAAGGAAGGAAGGAAGGAAGGAAGGAAAGAAGGAAGGAAGGAAGGAAGGAAAAGGAAAGGAAGAAAGAAAAGAAAGAAAAGAAAGAAAGAAAAGAAAAGAAAAGAAAAGAAAAGAAAAGAAAAGAAAAGAAAAAACAAAGAAAGTGAGAAATGATTTGCCACATGGGAAGGACAGAGGAGAGATTCTCAGCAATGAAATGAACTGCCAGGATACTCACTACCACATCCACAGGAGGAAGCTTCAATTTAAAAACTGCTAAGTAAATTGATGCTAACTTTTTACATCAGGTCTTGTGAAGAAAATACTTTATTTTTCTTCTTTGTTTAAAGTCTTATTTTACATCTTGGATTTGAGCTATTGAGCTACTGAGAGAAAAATAGAGACCTAAACAGAAAAGAAGAGAACATGTTGACCACACCTCATTTTTTTTTTTGAAAGCTGGATTTTCTGAAGGCAGGTACAACTGAAAGGCTGGTTAACATCTCAAGTTGAAATGGTTTAGGGGTTTGTATTATGATTGGGCTTTAAAATTACTAAAAATGATATTGTGTTCTGTGAGTTTAGATGGTGGTTGTATGTCTCATACAGAAGATTGACCCATGGCCTCTTGAAATGCGCCTGAGATTTTGAGTTCAAGTGAGGAATTAACTCCACTAAATATGCTTAAGAGACAAACAATCTTTCCTGTATATTGTGCACATCTTTCTGTAACTATTTTGCTAGTGACTGAGAGGAGATGTACTATTTGTACCAGATACTGCTTCTGCTCTATACAAGCTCACAGACTTACTTAAATTAACATGTTTAAAGATGTTTAGATACTTGCATACAACAAATTATAAAGTGATACTGACTGAAATGATAATATGTGGAAGATGCACACCAAATACACACCAAATAGTATTAACACTAACTGGATGGAGGATAGAAGTTCAAGGAAATTCTCAGTATGATGGTGACTTTAAAACAAGGTTTTTCAGGATTAATAAAAGACCTTTGGAAGCTCATAAAAGAGCAGTTAATTCTGTGATATAATATTTTGCCTTAGTGTACTACTTTTTCTTAATAGGAAAAAATAAGACCCCACAGTATATGTATTATGTAAAGTAATAACTTACAACCTGGGCAATATTTTTTTTATTGTTTTGAGTTGGAGTCTCACTCCGTTGCCTAGGCTGGAATGCAGTGTCACGCTCACAGCCACTCCAGCGTTGACGTGCTGGGCTCAAGCGATTCTTCTGCCTTAGCCTTTCAGGGTGCACGTAACCATGCCCGGCTAATTTTTTTTTTATTTATTGTAGAGATGAGGTCCCATCAAGTTGCCCAAGCTGGTCTCGAACCCGCGGGCTCAGCCAATCCACTCGCCTCGGCCTCCCAAAGTGCTGGGATTACAGACTGAGCCAGCGAACCCGGCCTGGGCAGTATTTTAATGGAAAGAACATATGCTTAACATTTAGTCCTGAATTTTCCGAAAACGTTGAGGACGAAGAAGGCCCAGTGATGTTTAATGAACACTTTATTAAATACCACAAGACTTTTGTTTCCTCATTTTAAAAGCAGCACAGTTCCCTAGGAACTTTTCCAAATAGAATTTTTCATGATTGTATCATATTGTTGTTTAATTTTAAAATTAGTATTTCAGGATTGGTTGAAGTTATCGCTATGGTACTAGTGAGATACAACTTATAAGAATAGAAAGGAATATCTAATTTTTAAGATAAAAATATTTTATTTAAATCCTTAATATTGTCATCTTTTTTCAATAAACAGATTTAAGAATAATAAAAAATGATCCATAAATGGATTAACTTTTGGATTTTTTGAAATGAAAGTTAACAAAAACCACAAGTATTCCACAACTTGAGAATAAAATAAAATGCCATGAAGAAATTGATTCTGAAGTTGTCAGCTAAACTCCTCCCCCAATCCCATTACCTTATTTTTTCTTTTTAAAGGTGAGAGAAACAAGTCAAGAAAATATCCTTAAATTATAATAAGAATACAGTTAAGTCAGGACACATTTTTTTTTAAATGACAAATACATTTGAATGCTACAACAATATTTAGTTTTGTAGAGAATGCCAAATAAGTCAAGTTGTGTGGCACCAGTAATATATGATTTGTTTAGAGCTAACTTATTAATAATTAATAGATGACCTATTACTAAAGTAAGAATAACTTCAATCCTTTTGTCTAAGACTAAGCAATTTTCTTGAAATATTTGTCATTTACTCATTTACTTTTTTTTTTTTTAAGCAATAGTGCATGACCAGCCCTGTGCTTAGTCTTGGATGTTGTGATTAAAGCAAAAAGGAAACCTCCCTTTATATAAAAAGGTTGCACTATATTGTGCCAAGACTAAACAAGTAATTATTAAAGTAAATAGATTATGATAAATGCCCTAGAGAGAATAAACAATGTGTTGTATCTGGGGGTTTCTGATTTTTGTGTCTTTCGGAAGGTTTCAGGGAAACATTCTTGAGGAGATATGATTTGAACTAAGAAGAGAAGATAAGGATGAATCAATTGTAAGAAGTGAATCAAATCAAAGTAACAAAGAATAAACATTAAGGATAAATAGATCCAAATATAGATTAGGTCTTAGACTACTTTATCTTATCAGTAATTTAGTATTCTCTGCAGTTTTGAAATTGACCATTACAGAGTATTAAGATTATAGGGAAAAAATAGTATATTTTCAATATCTCATTCTATCACAAAGAACTCCAGTCAAAGCCAATTGTGTCAAAATCTTGATGGTGTGAGGTTTTTGTTTTGTTTTGTTTTTTCTTTCTTTCTGTTCTGCAGTCATTGTTAAAAACCTATTAATTATTATATCACATCCTTGAGATAAATAATTTCAAGTAACCTCCTCGGGCCGTCTCCTGCTCTGGGAGTTTTTCTGTCCTCTCAATAAATCTTGCTTCTAAAACAAACAAAAAAAATTAATAATATCACCATATTCGACATCCAATGCTAAGAAACTATTATACATGGAAGAAAAATAGGAAAACATTTTGATGAGTCTTGTCACTAACAGGTATAGCTACTGAAAACATTTTTCTTATCTGCCCAGCTTTCTGCTTTCCTCTGCTATTGAATATGCCAATCCTGTTGTGTTTGTTCCCAAACAACCTTCAGTAGTGTCATCTTTGTTCTGAATGACTTAATATAGCTGAGAAACATTTACACTGGGTCCAGAGAATTCCTGACTTGAATAAAAGGCTGCATTATTACCAGTTATAATGAATCCAGGGTGTAATTATATACAAGAGTCGCAAACATATTTTGTAGTGTTCTGACAATAATAACCCGAGGTACTGTACATATGCTTGTAATTCTTGTCCCAGTCAAGCTGGCATTCATAGTTGATCATTTGGAATTTAGATTAGAGGACCAATTATGAAAATATAAGCAGGATAGGAGAAGAGTCACACATACAATAGATAACACAGATGGTCCAAGAAATATCCAGCTCATCCATCTTCTAAGTTTTGTTTCTGTAATTTTTAAGAAATATTTATGAAATACCATTTTTAATATGGCTTAAATATAGGAACAGGCACGATAAGATTTGGTCACAATCAAGTAGTGAATAAAAGTCACTTTCTATTTTCATGACTCTTCCTGTTGAGTTTATCAACACAGCACACAAACTTCACCACTTTGTTGGTTTCTTTCTTTTTTCTTTTTTACCTACTTCAGAGATCAAATAATTTTAAGATTTTTAAAAATAGAATGTATGATTTTAATCACTTTCTTATTAAATTGACTTATACTTTAAACAATATTTTTGAAGAAATAATTCTATTTCAGCCCCATAATCAGTGCTGCAACAGATAGTTTTAATAAAAAGATTACCAACCTTAACAATCAACTTACAAAGTTTTAGGGTTACCCCTTAGGCCTATAAAATAATCCAATGATGCAGATTTGGGTAATATATCTGTATATGTTTATTTATATGCAACATATAAAAAAATATTTCAAACGTAGAATTGAGTTGAAAATGAAAAATTATAAACAAAAGCACAGAATCAACACAAGTAAAGAAAGGGTAACTAGACTCTTGCAGTGAACGTACTCTGTACTCTCCTGGGAAACATCTATTCATGTAGGTATTCCTTGAACAAAGGTTTTTTTTTTTTTGTAGCTATTATATTTATCATAGAGTTTTCTCCAAAGAAAAATAACAGAGGAAAAATCATTTCACGCAGACAAAACACTAGAGGATATGCAAATATATTGATGAATACAGGCATGTTTTTTTCTATTCTTCCAGGAGTTTATAGTCCTTTGAACACAACTGTCATTTCAAATTCTTGCCAATGTAGACGTAACATATAGCTCAATTTCATTATCAATATATTGTCCAATAAACTAGATTGAAATTCTTAATGAGAAGGGAAACAAAATTTTATAAAACACTGGTTTATAATTACTGTCATTACTGAACACATGAGAAGATATTTTGACTTAGAGTTATCATATTATACATTATATTTTAATATCTATTTTTTAGAGGGCGACTAAATGCATATGTTGACATAATTTAATGAGATTGTGAAGGTTTTAAATTTTACTGATCTTTTTTTTATGCATGACACTTGGCAAGGCACATTTCAGGCAAAACAATAAGCGTTGGTAGTTAATTATGGAGTTGCCACAGTTTTTCACTTTAAGGAATTTAACATTTGTAGATATCTTTTTAAAAAGAAAGGAAAATATTCTTTCTTATTTCTTTTTTATTTTAAAGATGTGGAGAATAATTCAGGATTAGGTATACAAGTGTTCATAATGCAGCTAAAATTTGGACTTCCCTTTGGTCCCACTTTGCCTGGTTTGAGATCAGGTACCCTTATTGATGTTGTGTCCTCCCCACCCCCACCCCCACCCTGGCAGTATCTCCTTACTGCCAGTCCCTTTCTTATAGTATTATGGTAAATGCTCAGGATCTGCTTATGAATGAGACCATATGGTACTCTGTTCTTTGTTTCTGTGATAGATCACTGAGCATGATAGACTCTAAATCCATCCAAGTTGTTGCGAAGATCATGTTTGTCCTTCTTTTTGACTTCCTAATATTCCATTGTGCATATGAACCACACTTTTTTATCCAGTCCAGTTTTGACGGGCAGCACAGTTGGTTCCATGTTTTTGCTATTGTGAATAGTGCTTCAATAAACATGCATGTGCAGGTACATTTTCTGTAGAATGATTTGAGTTCCTTCGGGTATATTCCCAGTAGGGGGATTGCTGGGTCGTATGGAAGGTCGATGTTCAGTTCTTTTAGAAATTGCCACACTGTTTTCCAAAGAGGTTGCACTAGTTTGCATTCCCACCAACAGTGTAGAAACCTTCCTTTTTCTCTGCAACCTCACCAGCATCTTTTGTTGTTTGTTTTATTAATGATGATCATTCTTACTGGAGTTAGATGGTATCTCAATGTGGCTTTCATTTACATTTTTCTGATGATTAGTGAGGTTGAACACTTTTTCATGTTTCTGTTTCCTGCCCATATGTCTGCTTTTGAGAAGTGTCTATTTATGTCTTTTGCCCACTTTTTAATGGGGCTACTTCTCTTTTTCCTTTCAGCACTTTTGAGTTTCTTGTAGATTCTGGTTGTTAGACCTTCTTCAGATATACAGTTGGCAAATATTTTTTCCCATTCTTCAGGCTATCTCCAGGCTCTCTTAATAGAAGAAAAATATTCTAAGAAAAATAATAAACACATCCCAAAGTGGTCAGTGACTCATTAAAATTAGCAATAAAAAGCAAAGCCCAAAGTTGATTTTTGTTTAGTTGCATTCTGTTCACAGACACTTGAAACTTTTACAGCTGCATAAAACATTGCAAAATAAATGAAAATATAGCTACATATTTTTATTAGGTTAGACATAAAAGCTTTTTTGCAAACCCTGCCCACCTAAGAGAATTTTCTAATAGTATACAAATGTTTTGTCAAGATCTTATACTTGGCTCAGAATAGGCAAGAGAGTGATGGTGATTATCTGTCTTTTTTTTTGAGTTGGAGTCACACTCCGTTGCCCAGACTGGAGTGCAGTGGCCTCGACCTGCTGGGCTCCGGCAATCCTTCCGCCTCAGCCTTCCAAGTAACTGGAACCACAGGCGCGCGCTACCATGCCCGGCTAATTTTTTTATTTTTATTGTAGAGAGGAGGTCTTGCCAAGTTGCCCAGACGGGTCTCGAACCCGTGGGCTCAGGCAATTCACTCACCTCGGCCTCCCAAAGCACGGATTACAGGCTGAGCCACCGAGCCCTACCATCTGTCATTGTTAAAGCATTTAGTGTTCAGTTACTGTGAAATATGTGCATGGAATCCCACTGAATAAGGCACTATTACATCTGTAAAATATTACCCATTTAAATGTTATTTCTGAATGTCCTAATGAGCAAGTAGCAGATGTAGTCACTTGTTGAATGGATGTTTGATTATGTGCTCTACTGCAGTCATGGTACACTCACAGCCTAAAATTACCTTATCACTTAAGTCTTTTTAAAAAATGAGTTACCAATAGTCTAGGTAGGTAAATTGATATCTTAAACCATTATAAGCCCATTATTATGGCTAAGATATTTTGAAATAATTTATCAGAATTTGGAAGATGGTCAAAAAGGACAAGCATAAGGTGTGTCAAATGGAAAATATTCTCTTGAAGTCAGAAAAAAAATAGTGCTTGCTATCTGAGGACTAGGGAGGCATACCAAAAAAAAAAAAAAAAAAAGACTGTCTAGTTCACAATTTTTCCAAAGTTAGAACCTATTTTTGGGTACCTCATTCTTGAGTATGTGAGTCATTCAATAGGGTATCTTCAGTTAACTAAAATAACACATAATTATATCCTAAATTAAGCATCGACTCATAGTTAAATTTAAATATTCTATGTATACATAATGAAAAGAAGAATTTGAAGAGTAGATTTAGAATAATTTTATGACCTATATTTATTCATCCTATCAACAATTATTTAATTGTTTGGTTTTGGGGATATAAAAGAGGCCACACCTTCATCTCTTGCTTATCGTAGGGTCTCAGATTCCCTTTGGATTCATCATATTCTTTGATGTTTCTCTTCAATTTTTCAAAGACTCTGATACATTATAGACTCAATGTTTGTGTCCTTTCAATATTCATATATTGACATCTTAACCTCCAATCTGTTGATATTAGGATATGTGGCTTTGGGGAGGTAAATAAGACATGAGGATGGAGTTATAAGTGGAATCCATTCCTTAATAAGACAAGAGAAGAAAAGAGAGTTTGTATTCTCTCTCCTCTTTCTTCATCCCTTCTCCCGTATTCTCTCTCTCCTCTCTCTTTTCTCTCCTCCCTTCTTCTCTCTTTCATATGAAGACATAGTGAGAAGACAAGCATCTGTAAGCCAGAAAGACGGAGCTCACCAGACACTAAATTTACTGACACCTTGAGCTTGTACTTCCCAGCTTCCAGAGATGTAAGAAATAAATCTTTGCTGTTTAAACCACTCAGTCTATGGTAATTTGTTATAAACCTGAACTGAAACTGACTAAACCAACATAGTATTCTGACTTAGAGGATATTCTTCAGGAAAGAGAACATATAATAGAAGAATTTAAGCTTTGGCCTTAGGCAAAAAAAGATATATTTTGAAGCTCTCTTCTCTTAAAATAGGAAGAACCAGTTATCATGAATCAGCAATCTGTAAGCTATCTATTATATAATAAATGTACTACTTTATATCTTGCTGACTCTAGTCTTCTCTTGTGAATCTCACACCTATTGTTTCTGAAAGACTCAATGAGTGTTTTGTGTGCATAAGAAATCTTACCCACAGACCATGAAATGTTTAATAGTTTCTACCTCTCCTTCAAGCCACATCCTTCCATCCCCAAATGGTGAATACTGATAACCCTGTTTTCAGAAGCTTCAAACTGTCCATCTTAGCTGTCCTTACATCTAATCCATGTAATCTGCCGACTATATCCATCATCACTGTTGAGTGTCACTATCTTTGGTTTGCATTATCTTAGGTTCAAGAACTTGTATTCTATCCAAAAATGACAAAAATGTCTCTCATCTTACCTTGGTATTTTGGTAAACAACTACTAAAGTATATATGCTTGTCTTGGAAAGTTTACAGGGATTTTAGTCAAAATTGATATCATTTTTACTCACTTCAAACTGCCTCCACAGGACTCATCCAGGTGTCTGTGAGAGGGCTGGCTGCAAGACAAATTTGAAAAACAAAATCTGTTTCTCTATGTCTAGAATCATTTGTTCCTAAAAATATTGTTTGGTCTGCTAAAAAATGTGTTATATTTTAATGCCAAATACCTCATAAGTGACTGAGTAAAGGATGAATTATGTCCAAATAATGTGAGAGTCATTATGTTGGTTCATATCTGATCTTTTCCAGAATATTCTTTTTAAGCAATCAAGGGAAAGCCATTTTGCATTAAAGAGCAAGCATTAGAAATAAATGACAACCTTAACAAGAAACCTTGAGATCTTAAGGGAATGCCCTCTACAATTCAAGTAGTAACTAGTTTGGTACCTTCAAGAAATTCTATACTTTACAAACTTATCTAGGGGAAATTATGACTGAAGACAAAGAAGCTGTAAAAATTTAGTTTCTGTCTTACATATAATGAGAAATTAAGTAAGAAGTCAGTCATATTGGGGACCCAGATATCAACCTATTTATTTAAAAATGCTAAATTAAAGCATGAAACATAATATGAAACACTCATTGATGTAAAATCCTAATTCAGGACCAAGGACAACTTGGATACTCAGTTATAAGCAAAATAATCAGGGTTTTTGAAGATGAGAATGGGCAATACTAGTATGCTGAAAAGTAGAGAAGAACTCTTGTTCTTTATAGTTAGGTTCTCTCCTTGAGATAAGAGACAGAACTGAGACAAGCACCCACATTTTATTTTTCCCACAATTACCAGAAATGCAGTATAAGCCATAGCAATAGAGTCATGGTTTGTAAAACTTGCAGAAACAATGATTTTTAACAGTTATTAGAAAGGGCAAATATCTCTTTCCACATTAACTTCCCTTGATCACACTTACCCTTGCCCTGATAATGTTGTCATAGGGATGGATTTTGTTTTGGGATCCATCAAATGGGAAATTGAATTCAGGATATATTTACTTTGAGTTTATTGGAATGTAAGCATGTATTTCAATTCCAAGTATAGCAAGGTTAGTTATAGGCATTTAGAAAAGAACAATATTTACTCAAGGTGATTCACCTGGTATCTTGGTATAAAGTAAAAGTCAGAGATCATGTCATATTCCATGGCATCTAATGCCAGACCCGTGAGAAATGTATGATAGAATATTATCTGTAAGTTTGAAAAACATATCTCTAATGAATCAAAGTGAAATCTATTTGTTTTATAAATAGGTATGCTAGAAGAATGATAATATTATTTTTCTATCATATCTATCTATAAAAATTATCTCACACAATTTTTGGACATGAAATGGGGCCATCAAAGGGTATGAGGTCAAAAAAAGAAAAAAAGCAAAGTTATTATAAGGATGTCAGGCCACTATTTAACAACAATATTATGCAACTGTCCCATTTTTTTTGATGTTTATGATACCTGTCAACTATTTAAAATTTGATATATGTAGTAATATATTTTCTCAAAATAAATATTCACTTCTGTACATACTTCTGTATTTATATATCTGAATTATTTAAGAAGATCTGCAGAATAATATATCAGGCTTCAGATTTTATAAAAACTGAACTAAAACCTGCAGAGAAGAGACTGTACCCACCTCCAACACCGAGAGATACAGTGCTCACCAAGGACTCTGGCCTGATGAGAAACAGGAAAAAACAAACAAACCAACAACAACAACAAAAACTCTGCCAATGAGGAAGCACCAGGATTGGAAAGGAAGTGGTTTCCTCCTGAAATCTTTCAGCTTTTCTCCTCCTAGGCAACTGATTTTATTCATTAAGCCAGGAAAAACCAAAAGTATACTTCCCCCGGGGTTAGAGTTTGAGGAGGGGGGGAATCAGGGTAATTCTGCCCATATCTCATGAGCCTTTAGGTATCTTGCTGCCACTTCTGGTAGCCAGCTCAGTTACTTTAAAACAATCCATAACAATGCACGGATTGAATCCTCTTTCAGTGTATACCATGAGTGAGTATTTTTCCACCCATATTATGTACAGCTACATTCTATGCCATGGTAACACACTACATTGTCAATGTCAAAACACCTATGTTTCCTGAACTTACTAAATCTTCTTACCATGTTTTAAGCTCTATTTTTACTTTCTGTCTTATTTTTCAACTTTTATGGTCTGCTCTTAAAATACGGGTGCATGGCAATGATATACTTTCCACCACCTGATCTCTGACCAAATAGAGAAAGAAAATGCAATGAGGTCTCTGAAAGCCAAATAAGTAGTAATGGTAATGATGATAGTGCAAACAATTATTTGTATGGAAAATTTTTTCTGTGTCAAGCACTGTTTCAAGCCCATTATGTGCATTAACTAATTTCATCATCATAACTATTACGCACCGTTATTATCTAGGTCATATGGATGATAAAACTGAAAGAGGTATGTTGAAATATCTTACTCAAAGTCACACACATGCAAAATGTTAAAGCCAAGATTGAATGCAATTCATTGGCTACCAGAGTATCAGTTATACAACAAATAGTTCTTTAACTATGAGCCAGTTTTATGGCATAAGGAGATGTTGATGTAACTATTATTTGGGTGAAAGCAGAGAACTAATGATTTAGAAAGGCTTGAGTTAATTGGGACAGTATTTCAGAGCAGGGAATTTGCTAGTGTCTCAAATAGGTAACTTGATGATTCTGAATCCCCAGCACGTATGGCATTATGTATTAAGTACAATAATCAAACAAATAAAATAACTCTTAAGCTTAGGGAGATTAGAAAACTTACACCTGTTTAAAATGCAAGAATTGTTTTTGTAGAAACTCAAATGTTCTTTTATGTTTCTAGATTTCTGTGCTATAGTCACAAGTTTTCAAATGTTTGTGCTAATTTCTTCTTGTGTAGAACATCTACACCCTCCAGCAGATACTGATGTACAACTTAAGATGGTAAAAACATCGACACAATACTGTTTCTAAATGCTTAGCTCATTTGAGAAATATTTTATCTGTCTTAATACAGTTTGTAATATCTCCTTTTTCTAAATTGCTATTACATCATTTATTTCCCTATTTGGTCTAGGTAGAAAAATAATAAAAAGCCAAAAAAGCTTAATAGCATTTTTTCAACCCGTGAACATAATATTTATACTGTAAAGCTTACTATTTTGATTTTCAGGTCTTTCTGAAGATTATAAAAACAACATAGAGAGAAAATTTAAACGTAAATTTAGTACACTGATTGCAGATATAGATAGATAACTCTTTCTTGGATGCATAAGATATGAGAAGCACAATTCTAGGCACAATGAAATCTAATCGAGCACAAAAGGTAAGATGAAAAGGATCAGGAAAAAAAGAACATTACATTATCCCTATGTTATAAAATCATTACTTTTCTCTTCTATTGCAAAGTTGTTCTTTGACCAGTGGCTCTGCTATAATTATCTTAATAATTATCATCATTAACAAAATTTATTTCATCTATGTGTTTACTTATTGTTAGTTGTCTATCTTTCCACCTAATGTAAACATTATGGTGTCACATTTCCTTTTCTTTATGGCTGAAGCCTCAACAATTAGAACAATGATGAGATTATCAATAAATATTTATGAGTAATGTATACATAGGAGAAGAAAGTCTCAGTAAGAAGATAAGGAATCAAGGAATCAAGGAAGAGAAGAGATCTTAAAAGGAGGGAAGAATTGGACTTCATGATTTCTGTATGTTAATAGATAGAAAACGACAAATACTGATGAAGATATTGTCTATATCTAAATAGGTAATCCTAAAGTTTCATGTAAGCTGTGGTGTGTTTTTCACTTCTATATTCAGGGTCTGGTCCTGTTGAAATAATCTGCCTCTCAGAACATGATCTGGGCCCAACAAACTTTGAAACAAGTTCAAGTTTATTAGTTAGCTCTATTTTCCAGTTTGTTTTATTTCCGAAAGTGCTTGCGTTAAACACTGTCAGCTAAAATTCAAGCTTTCAGCTATTGGGTTAAGTGCTTCAATTTCAGAAATACTCTATCATAGTCTTCTAGACTGTTATATCATGGTGGGACTTTGAATCTAGGAAATATATTTCCATTCCTTCTGTTCTTAAACACTCTGGCCACTTTTTCGCCATGCAACCTCTATAAAAACACAGGGAAATTAATGTTCTCTTGACCTGAGTTTGAACTTCTGGGACACTTCATATATCCCAAAGGGTATATTTTAATATCAGCAAAAGCTGTACTGACTTGGAACTATCAATTGAAAGTTTATGTTTCCAAGTTAACTACTGTGGTTAAAATTGCACAACTTGTAAAGTTCACAGTTTTTGCATATTCTTTAATGACCCGATTTACATCCACCTCAGTCTTAACCCACCACAGCAAGTGATAACAAAATTTGGGGGTAACTTCAGCATCATGTATACCACTAGACTGGGACCTGTGTCCTGATGCTGATCACCCAGGTACTCCAAAAGAGATCTGTTATCCAGCAATTGCTAATTCTTAAAAATTGGAACTACCCAGTTCAATAAAAAGAGCACAAAGTCAATTTTTAAAGACCCAATAGCTCAATTTCAAAAAATAGCTGCTGTATTTATGAATTTGGGATTATGCAGGCTTTTAGAAACCTGACCAAGTGTAAGATGTAGCTAACTGCCACCTTTTCTTTGTTTAGGGTGAAAACCAAATGCATCTACAGAAGTTGTATTTAATGCTGTGTAAAAAGTGATAACAGTTGCAGAACTTCCTTTGATATGTCTAATTCAGACAATTCCTGCAGAGTATATCCTCATGTAGAAATTGTTAAATATGCTACAGAGCAAAAGCATTAAGGACAGAATTGCCTAGAGTTCTAAGAATGCACGTCACCCAACAACTATGTTTGTTTCCAAAAGTAACTTATAGTAACTGGTCTCACAACCACTGAAACTAGTCGTGTCCACTCGTCATTTTCATCTTTTTTTCTTGTTACCAATGGATGAGTATATAAGGCATAATTGTCCCACACAGGAAGAGTCACGACTACTTTTCAACGGAATAAAAAAGAATCCAGGATCATGGCTGATACGAATCAGATTTCCACATAGCTATTGTAGCTATCAGACAACGAGATCAATGTGGGTTTTTGCCCATCCTTCTTTCCTGCTTTTATAAAAATTATTTTGTCTACACAACTTGTTGCTGCTGTAACCAAGAAGATACATTTTAAAACACATCCAAATGCATCATACCTGCAATGCTTTCCTATTACTTATGCCTAATATAATAGTGATATGCCAAATCACCTTTGTTGAAATGTTTAGATAATCATAATACAAAATATTTCATTGATTCCAAAACTTTATTATTTGTATGTCATATAGCATGTCATTGTTCATAATGTTAAAATATATTAGAGCAAATTTGTCCAGGAATAACTGTAAGAAATAGATGCTTGTTCTCAAAATATAGCTACATTTTCATCACTTTATGCCTTGAGACTTATAGGAACAGTTACAATAAAAATGAGCTTTGGTCAAAGGCACATTTTGACATGGAAAATCTTAAATTGTTTATTTCAGTATTTTACTATTTCTGACGTATAGTATAAGCTCAATAAATGATTGTTGTTAAGTTTTGGATGGATTTTAAAATAATGTTTTTAGATGAGGTCACTTTATTTTTCCGACCACTTTGTCGAATAATAAACCAGTGACTCTTGCCTGTGGCTACAGTGAGTTCAGAAAGCTAAATGCACATCTATGTATGTCAGTCTACAAATTTACTTCCTACTACAGGTAAACAATGCCTTTAGGATAAGTCTCAACTCCATAACAGTCTTACAAAGTCCTATCTATCATTTCTTCTCACTTCCTCAATTGCATTCCTCTCTATCCTAAGTATTGGATATTATACCTCCTATAAGGAATATTTTTGTTTTTTAAGATAATTACATCTGTTATAAGTTTATTGAACTAAAGCCAAATTTTAGAAGGTGAAGTCATTTATAATGTATACTTTATAAAATAACAATTATGTTAATATATTAGTCATATCTTTGTATAGTAGTCAATTATTTTACTGAGATACATTTGGAGTTATCAAATTAATAAATACAAAAGTATATATTTATTAGCATTTTTATATAACTTTTTGATTTGTTCTGCAAAAAATTAGTGCCCCAACCTGCTATATTAGATGATGTCCAATTCCTATGTTATAGACCAATACAATTTTTTCAGCAGTTTAATATGCTTCGCCAAACGGTCATCTCTTTAGTTACTATTTCCCAATAGATCACCTTTTGCTGTCTTTTTAACTCTTGGTTGGTTTGTGGCCAGATATTAAATTAGACACCCACAAAAGAAGCTTACATATATATAAGCTTACACATATATTTTTGTGTTCTACCATTAAATCTAATAAATTCATTTAGAAATTCATTCAAGCAAAAATGTCAAAATGCCGGACATAACACTGTGTAATTGATAGAATTTCTGATTGGTAAACTGTCACTGTAAATATACACTGAATTGGTGGTGATACAAATTAAATGTCATTTAATCAATCAATTAGTCAAAGATAACTGAGTTTATAAATGAATACAAAGCATTAATGAATTAGTTTAAATGCATGGCTTAGCGTGATTTCAATGGCAAGTAATAGAAGACTCAACTCAGAAAAAGGGGCCTTATTGTCTCCTGAAACTAAAATATTGAGAGAAATGTATCAGCCTTTAGGTATAGTTTTAACCAGGTTTCTGCTGGGTGTCTTGCTTCATTGTCACTTATTTCTACTTCTTTTCAGGCTGGTTTGTCTTATGTTTTCTACGTTTTACAATAATTTTTGAGCATTTGCTTTCTATTATATAATTTAATTTGTTCTTTTAAGGCTTTAGAAATTTCATGAAATTCATCCTTGCATTTATCACATGAAGGCTAAATTTCCAAGGTATTCCTTAAAGGACTAAATCTCTCAGGGGATGAATGACTAGCATTACTAGTCTTGATCGTGAGTTGAAATAGAAATTGAAAGAATCCAAGTTTACTTATAGGCCACTTCAGTGTACACTATTTCCATAGTAGTACGTGCAATTCTTATTACTGAAGCCTTTCCAAATTATTAAGAAGTACTTTGCATTAATGCAGACAGGAAAACAATCATTTAGAAAGAAACAATGAGAACTCAGGATTTAGGCAATGAAAGTGTATTTTCTCCCAATAAGATTTTTTTGAATATTATGAAAGTAAAAATTTCTACTGTTCCTAAAGGAATAACATGAATTTAGTAGGAGATGAAAAATTTATGTTAAACAATTGGAAAAATCAAGCAATTGTAATCATTTAGTTGAAGAGGCATTTTGTTTAAAGTATCATGAAATGTAAACAAGTAATTATTTGACTACATAGTGTTCAGTTAGGTCCTTTAGATTTTGTTTTTATAAGCAGACTGATAGAATGAACTAAAAGTGTTTTGATTACACATTTCTAGTGGTTTATGGCAAGTTCTGTTAACCTGTGCTTGTGTTAATTGGTGATTCTTTTATTTTGCCTCACATTTATACTGAAATATGTAATATAGTTGAGCTTCAGAAGATTGAAGGGAACATCTGAGAGTCAGCATTGACAGTAATTAATTATTATTTTTGTAGGCTCAAATTCTGGGTCAATTGAAGTGGAACTGGTTTCAATTTTTTTTTCTTTTTTGTGCTCTTAGTTCATGATATTTTGTTTTATACTTAAATATTGAAGCTTACATTATTACATACTGTCAAGAAGATCAAAATATATTGGACATATTTAATTTTTACAAGTAAACACTCAAAGTCTTATATATGAGATTATGATCTTTGGCATAATCATAAAAGAAGAAAAGGATATGCACACTAGAATGGAAATATTTGAAACAATAATTGCAATTAAAGTCTATTAACCAGGACTTTACAGGAAACCTGGTAACCTAAAGAGATAGAGTAAATAATAGTATCATATTATTGGTAAATTATCTTTCTCTGAAAACTCTTACTAGCTTGGAGACACATCTAGTCTCACTTAAATATCATCTGAATATTTTTAGAAATCCTAAACGATGTCTCCTATGTTCATTTCTTCACTGGAATTCCATTCCTTATTTCATTTTGTGTTTGTTATTATTTATGTTTAACTTTATTTTTGCTATCCAGAAACCACTCATTCTGAGGATACTCTTCTGGACGTCCTTGTAAACACCTACTCCATCCTTGAAAATCTAAAAATGATTTATATAACTAGATTCTTTCAAAACCATTTTCTGGTATGATATCTTAGTTCTAGATAAATAAACCTTTTTATTGTTTGCAAATCACCTAGTCATAGGCACAAGACCATAAAATGAATATTATAAAGTTTAGATATTCATTCTCTCATTCATTCTAATTACTAATTGGTCCTACATCGAACACTTCTGAGAAATTGTATGGATCATGGTTCGTATGTAAACGCTGACAAAGTAAACTGCCAAGTTGATCAATAAGGATGCTTTTACACTTCCAAACACTTTCTACTTTCTGAACAATTATCCATGTTTGAATCAATGCAGGAAAAGCTGGCCTTCTTGTACTACATTATTGAAAGATAGTCTATATTTAAATATGCATAAAACTATCTTGGAAAGAGTAGAAAATACATTTGAAGGAAGACAACACAACTGACATTATCCTAAAATATCTGGGTCCAATTTCCTAAATGAGTGATTACAAACTGCTTTTCTCCTGGCTTTAAATCCTTATTTTCCTGGATTTCCTCTGAATTACCAATATTTTTGTCCTCCTCTTCATCTGTAGGGATTTTTTTCCACGACATTTCAGCCAGAAGGCAGTAGAGCAGCTGTCTCCACTGGCAAAACCCATTATTTGCCAAATGGATGGACTTCTGCCTGGATTCACTGGCTGTCTTCCTCCAGCACCTAAGGGTAATATACAGTTGATGCGATAGCCGAAGTCTTGTCCAGATCTGAATCAGACTTAAGTCTACATTTGCAAGACTTAAAAGGAATTTTTTTTTCAGTTTGTAATATATAGGGAAAGCATATTTCCAAGCAAAAGAGTAATGCACAGTCATGGATCTACTCTGAAGCTGATGAAGGCTAGAAAGACTAAACAGCATCCATGCAAAATCACGATCTATCCTTGTCAATACAAATTCAAATCTTATAATCTCAGTAGAATGTAAAATTTTTCGAATCGATTACCACTTTAACTTGATTTTTTTGGTCATTTTGATTTTATATCTGAAAGATTCTGAACTGTAGAAGTCAAGACATAAATACAACAAAATAATTAAAATTTTAAAAAGTGAAATATTGAGTGAGAACTCTACACAGAAAAGAAGAAGCTTTGTTAAAGGATTGCTGTGTAAAGTTAGTGTGATTGTGAATGTAAAAATAGCCTTTCACCATCCTTAGCATAAAGTAAACATTTAATAAATGTTTTGTGAATAGATTTGTAGCTAGTTTATTAAAATAATCTTGCCAGTAGACTATATAGATAGTCTCTAGAATATTTTCAGTTTTTATATCTTATGTTCTTCCAATGTGTTTATCAAAGAATATAAACTCTTTGTTAGAAACAAAATTTCAAAAGCCATTCACATTTATAAACCTGAACTTAATGCTTCAATAATTGTTATAAATAAGTCTATGCCACACCAGACAACAAGTATCTTTGGTTGAAAAACACTGGATCAAATAACTTATCATTAAATGAATTACTTTCCTTCTGACAGAGACTTTCAGTATAAATATATTTTAGGGATAAAAACTTTTATAATATTGATATTATTGTACAATATTTTTCATGGTATTTCTAGAAGTCGCTGGCAATCATCTTCAGTAGATTGGATGTTTTTAAAATAAAAATTCTTATCATTTAGCACATAAGCAGCAATTTTAGTTTTCTTAAGTTTAAAACAAAGGAAATATAGGCCAAGCACAATGGTTTGACCTGTAATGCCAGAATTTTGGGAAGCTGTGGTGAAGAATCACTTAAGGCCAGGTGTTCAAGGACAGACAGAGCAATATAATAAGATCCTATTGCCACACAAAAAAATTGTAATAACTAGTAGTGTATAGAATGTAAAATCTTTTTTTTTTTTTTGAGTTGGAATCTCACTCTGTCGCCCAGACTGGAGTGCAGTGGCCGCTCCCGGCCACCGCAGCCTCGACCTGCTGGGCTCCGGTGATCCTTCCACCTCAGCCTTCCAAGTAGCCGGAATTACAGGCATGTGCTACCACGCTCAGCTGATTTTTTGATTTATTGTAGAGATGAGGTCTCGCCAATTGCCCAGGCAGTTCTCGAACCCACGGGCTCAGGCAATCCACTCACCGCAGCCTCCCAAAGGCGCGGGATTACAGGCTGAGCCACTGAGCCCTGCTAGAATGTAAAATCTCTAATCAATTGCTACCTTAACTTGATTTTTTTGTTGTTTTGATTTTAAATCTGTGTGTTGTTGCAAATGTATAGTCCCAGCTACTCAAGAGGCTGAAGCAAGAGGATCATGTGAACCCAGAAGGTTGAGCCATGATTGCACCACTTCACTCCAGCCTGGGCAAGAAAGCATGATCTTGTTTCTAAAAAAAAAATAAAATAAGAAATACTTATTCCATATTTCTAATATTGCTATGAAATTCAAGTACTTATTTTTTTAATCTTTCTTTATGATCCAGACACAAATGACCTGGGCAAATATATACACAGCTTACAGGTTCTTTTTAAGGAAACTAACATGAAAAATTTGATTAGATGAGGAAAAAAGCACATATCCTCAGATGTAACATAATTGCAGAGAGAGGAAAATTTTCAGGCATTGTTTTAAAATATACAGGGAGTTACACTGAAATTGACACTAGGAAGAATCTGAAAACCATGACAATAGTCAGTAAGGGGATGGTAATTTGGCTATATAATTAAATTGGAATGTGTTCAGTAAGCAGATGTGTGCAAATAAAGAAGAATCTAAGCTCCGGGTCTGCACTTCTTGATCTTTCTTTTGTTTGCTTTTTTATGAGGACACCCCATGGCTTTTTGTTGCTGCTTCCTTGTTTTTGTTTTTCTCCTTCCTAAATTAGCTTCCAGCACTAATACAAGCTTAGGTTTATTCAGGAGCCTTCCTGGCTGCAGAATTCCATTTTGTCAACAGATGGCGTAAGACATGATTATCCATGCTCAATGACTTCAAACCAACATTTTGCGATTGTGATCTTGAAGTTGGTTTGAAATTATTCCCGTGCTACATTTGAATGGAAGCAAACTTTGTCACATTTCAAATGTCATTGAGTGATGTGAAATTATCTGGGAATGAAATAAGAACAAATGCTTTTTATTTTCTTTTTTAAAAAATTTTCATTTTAAAAAGTGACTTAAAAAGAGAAAATGAATGCATATTTCTATTACCTGCCATAATGTATTATCTACCAGTCCTTCTACTCTTTATATCCCATGATGCAGGGCTCCATTTGCCCTCACAATATGAATGGCATCGTACACACAGGCAATTCTCAAGAAATTTGCAGTGACTGTTGTTTTGCTTGTATAAACTGTTATAATTTCACTATATTGCATTTTAGTGCTAAGATAATAATAATATAGAATTTGATTATGATATAATTTTGAATATAAACATAAATGAGAAAACTTCCGAATATAATAATAGAGAAGAAAGGGGATGAATTAAAAAACTGTAGAGCTGTAAGTTGCTTTGGATACCCTTGAATTTAAGCTCCCATTTAATGATGAGTGGATTGAAAAACAAAGGTACAACTTGACTTGTCCGGATTACCCAAGACCACCTCAGTTTCCAGTCCTCTTGTGGTCATATCTCTTGTAATAAAGATTGATTAAATCCTTAGTCCTAAGACTTTGCCGGTCTTTTCTAAGGAGCCTGAGCAAAGAACGATAATATTAAGACAAATAAAGAATTTATATTAATACCTGGAGACTTCACACCAACCCTACTTACTAATTTACTATATAAATTCTTTATTTTCAGAACTGGACTGGAGATCCTTGAATTGATAGAACTTCTTTTTCATAGACTAAGAAGTTTAGGGGCCTCCTGATTCAAATATCTAACATATGGGTGATACTGGGTTGATGATGTTGCTACTGAAAGATACAAGGTGGTTTTCAGAGAGTCAAGCAAGATGTGAGAGGAATGGAAGAAGGGGAGAGAGAGAAGAGGAAGAAGAAGGGGAAAAGAGAAGAGATGAGAATAAAAAGAAGTGAGAAGGAAAAGAGGGGAAAAGATGGGAAAAGAGGCGAGGGGAAGAGAGAGGAGGTGAAAAGAAGGGAAGAAATAAGGCTATGATTCTGTGAGGTGATTCTCCATAAACCACTACCATCCCTCTGTGTGTGCCTTTGTTCATCTCTGAGATATCTATGTAGAGTTCTAACTGAAACTAATATTCATTTTACTTGCTTATGTAACTTTTAATTCCTATGAAACATGTTTATATCATTTTGCAATTTTAATTAAATGCTTAATGGCAGAAATGAAATTTATATGAGACAATAAAGAATATTGAACTTTAGAAATTTTAAACAGTATCAAGAAAAGAAAATCTATTTGGAATATTGAAAGCAATTTTATGTTATTTTTCATTGTATTATATACTGCTACATTGCATATGATATTTGCATAATCTTGAACTTATGAATAACTTAACAAATTCATATTCACCATCCTCCCTAATTGCAACAGTATTAGCTCAACTTTTTAATACATAAACACAGCATGAGAATTTAGAAACATTAAGTCTATAAAGAGAAATATAAAAATTGATACGAAGATCAAATAGTTCTTTTTCTGCACAGCAGGTAGGAAAATTTTGCTCCCTCCCTCTCCTTCTTGTCTGGAC
Organism: Cephalopachus bancanus; assembly: GCA_027257055.1. Lineage (NCBI taxonomy): Eukaryota > Metazoa > Chordata > Mammalia > Primates > Tarsiidae > Cephalopachus > Cephalopachus bancanus. The sequence continues at coordinate 3,862,045 of JAPVLO010000074.1, forward strand.
TTATTTTCTTTCTCTTCATAAGTATTTATATTCAATGTCTGTTGTATTCACTTTTGAGTCAAATTCATTCATTTAATAAATAATCAAAACAACAAGAGTTAGTTATGTGTATATAAAATAATGCAAAGAATTTTTTTTTTCAGGAAGCAAAATACTACTTTGTCAGAAGATTCTAAAGTTTCAGAAGAGATCAACTGATTAGAAAGTTGTGAGATGAGCTTCAAGGATGCACTGGTGAATGTGCTAAAATTAATCTTGCACCTAGCACATTGAAAAGAAACAGTAAGATTAAAATGTAGTTTCTCAAAATTAAATTGGTTATTTATGCTGTTTTGAATGAATTGTGAAAAATTAAATCACATAATGAATACCAGGAAGGAATAAATGAACACTGAAATTGTTGTGGACAGTAATGACTAAACTCATTCTATGATATTAGGAATGCACCATTTAAGCCCATATGTGTGACAAATCTCTCTCTTCCAATCAAGGGATAGAGAATAATTCAACAATTCTAGGTTTTTGTATAGGCATTGAGGACATTTATAGAATTGAGGACATTAATCTTAAATATGGAAAAAATATAATAATACCTGTTTCTGCTGTTGTTGTTAAATCATTAATAATAGAGGTTAATATATGGAATGAAGCCAACGGATGAGACTCTTGGGATAGATCTCATACTGATTATCAATGGTTTCCCTTCGGGATATAAGTGAGTTTTAAGAAGTTGAGCTACTCTTATATTCAAAAGATAAAAGCACTACCAACTCCAAGATACATGAAGAATCAGCCCTGGTTTAATCCTTAGTTCTCATTCTCCTCTTTATGTAGGAAAACTACTTTAGAAAGCAATGTAATAACCTAGTTACAACTATTTTGTTATAATTTCTTAAATTTGTAGATTTAGAAAAAAATATTTACAATAAATTGTAATTACGTGCTCCCACACAGGGTCAAGCTTTGCTTAACATCTACTAAACACTCCATAGAGTTTTACTGAATTAATTTTTTATTGAAATGCTATGATAAAAGACTATGTAAGATGCTGTGTACACATTGTAAGAATGGACAAATACCCACTTGTTTCCCTTATATATTAGGTTGTAATTCTAGATTATAAAAATTATGAAGTAATTTTGCAAATTGTAGGTAGAGTTTATATACTATATTTTTTCAAAATAAAGCCAGATTCATCTGTCTAGAGAACAATGGGAGGACTCAAAAATTGGTGGGTTTGCTTGATTTAGTTTTAATGCTTTTCTGTCTGTTCTGAGTTCTTCTGAATTAGCAAAAATCAATAATTTTTTTTCTGTGTCTTATTTTGGGGATACAGAATTATAATAGGAAGAAATTGATAGTTTTAACATTGGGAAGTGAATAAGTATAAGTAATGCATTATGGTTCGATGAATTACTCATACAGATACTGCTATAAATAAAAGTTAATACAATTTTATGTCATTGTGAAATTTTCATGTAACTATATTTACAATTAATAAAATACTTTTTTATATCATGTATTCTATTTTTTATTTTAAAATGTTACTGAAACAAAGGCCAAGGGGATGCTTAATAATTTAATGAAAAGAAAAATTGCTTTCAGTTTACCTGGTCAAAAGCAAAAACTGTCCGGTCTCGGTGGCTCAGTCTGGGAGGCCAAGACAAGTGGATTGCCTGGGCCCACGTGTTCAAGACCAACCCGGGCAACTTGGAGAAACCTCGTCTCTACAATAAAATCAAAAACTGTCTGGGCACGGTCACGTACGCCTGTAGTTTCGGCTGCTTGGAAGGCTGAGGTGGAACGATCGCCGGAACCAAGCAGGTCCAGGCTGCAGTGGCCATGAATGTGCCACGGATGGGGCAACAGAGTGAGACTCCAACTCAAAAATAAATAAATAAATAATAACCCCCCCCAAAAAAAAACAAAACACTGTCCCACTTTTTAGAACACTCACATTTCTTGTTCTTCATTTAAATATAAAAGCACCTTGTGTATGATGGCTATTTTTGCCTGTCCAACATGATTTTATTTTTTCTTCTGGTAACAGAACAAATATATCCAACAGTTTTACACAGAAATCCAATTTCAGATGTTATCATTAGATTGACTCTCCTCAATTACTTAATCCAGACCTTGTCAGCTGACCACCTTTCATTAAACTAGTCTGTGATTCAGAAAAGGGCTCATTTTTTGCCCAATTGGAAAATTACTTGAGATGTTACTAAAAGAATTCTAAGATAAGGCTATTAGTAAGACTTTTCTTTTTTTCTCTTACTACCTGATGCTTTGATTCAAGTGATAGATTATGTGCCTGGTCAAAGATAACATCATGTCATGGATAGATAGAGAATATCTGAGTACAAGCCTAAATAGAGATCATTAGTACCCAAAAATGGAGAAAAAGTCCCAGCATTGCACTAGCAACTAATCTCCCCTTTAGCCAAAACTATACATTGGATCGATCAGATAATCTCCCTTTTATGTTTATTATTGCCATATTTTTTTTTCTTTTTAAAGGTAGTTCTGTTTGGAATTCAGTTTAAGTCAAAAGATGATACAATTATTAAAGCAACCTAAAATTATAAAATACTATTGATAAAGTGATAAGATGGATGATTTAAGGGTGAAAAAATATTCTCACATCAAGAGATGTATAGGTGTCTGTATTGACATTTTGAAAAGACAGATTTATCATCCTATAAAATATATTTTATAAGAATTCAGAAAGACTTGACAACTGTAACATCAGTCAGGAACTAAAATACAAACGAACTGAGAGATAGGACCCTTTGGGACCACAGACAATTACCCAGGCTATCTCCTGCAACTAGAATTCATACTACCTGGCAGTATAAATGACAGTAATAATAACAGCATCTTAGGATCGTTTTCAGGATTTGATGAGCTAATAAAGCAAAATCTCCTGACACAATTAATGGAAGCATTAAAATAAAAACAAAATGACATTCCCCCCCTCCTCCCAAGGAGTCAATGTTCTAGTCAAATGAGGTAGAGAGCATGGTTAAGATCTCAGTTCCAGCAGACAATTTGGAGGGCTTTCCATAAACAAGTCAGGAGTTTCATAATGACTGGCTCTGTACACTGGGTTTGAGGAGAGGTAGTCTAGCTGAAGTTCAGGATCAGAGCCCTTCCCAGGAAACTGGGTAGAAACTTGAGGGCAATTAGGCAAAATCTTGACTCACCTGCTGGTGAACAAAGATTTATTGACAGACAGATCGTTTCTTGGCTGAAGAAGACCCAAGCACTCTATTGGGATAGAGGAGCCAGGAATTTGACTGGAGAATGACTCTTTAGTTAGCTATAGGGATTGGAAGAGACTAGAATAGTGATTTTTAAAAAATACTCTACATGTCTAATCTTCCAAATACGTCCAAAAAGCCTGCATTCTTTCTAAGGAATTGGATCTATTGGTTGTGTTCTACCAACGAAAGACTGCCAATTGTTTCCTCCTATATTCTCCTCTCTCTACTCCCACCATAACATTTATCTCTGAAAAATAATGTATCTCAAGATAAACAAGAGTTAATACCTCTGACTAGACATTGGCTCCTATGCCTGGAAACACACAGAGAAAATGAGATTGGACCTTACGGTGTGATCCAGAAAGGATGCAAATTATACCAGTGAAACATCTCTGTATATTACCTGGACTCAGATAATTAAGAATGCCTGTCCCAATTCTTTCCATCAGAACGGTTTACCACAGACGAGTTTCTCTACCTCCACAGCTGTCACATCAGAAGCTAAAAAATTATTTCACTGGCTTATTTCTTTTTCAGAAAAGCTCAAAGGAGTGGTGCGCTTTATTATTATTCATTTAACTGATTATGTTGATTATAAAATTAAAATTTAACTCAATTAAAAATACATTTTTTTCATTAGCAAGTGCAAGGCTAACTCTAGTTAATATAGTAAAAATGGTGTATACAAAATCCAAACATTCAAAATTATTTACACTTTTTCTTTCTCAAAGGAGATAATTGAATTCACATTAATATGAAATCCCTAAACACAAGCTATGTTGTTCCCACTATTGGAGGGTGAAACTCTCAGTCAGAAGGTAATGTGCAAGGACACACTTGAATGTGTCACTACATAGGCTCTCACAAGGGACAAAAACTTAAGTTAAAATCCTCACGGTGGGCACAAGGATGCTACTGTCCTAGAGCCATTGCACTTTTCATATGAATGAAAACAGAACTTAGGTGGAGGAAGTTCCAATTATTTTACTGGAAAAGGTTTTTAGATGTGGTTATCTTAGACACAAATTCAAATCTCATGTAAAGGAAAAGTCAACGATATTTTCTCTGTATAGATGATCTCTATATTTGAGAAGTAATGCCATTAAAATACATAAGCCCTATTATTAAAATTGGCTAGAATGAAAAGATCATTGATTTTTAAAATTGACGAGAAACACAAGAACACTTTGATATAGTCTTAAAATGGAAATGTCAGGAAGCATTGAAAAGCCATCTCAATTTTTCTGAATCCAGAACGGCCTGTCTTTATTTCACCATCAGTGGCCAAGGTGAAATGGCCAGATGTCTCAGCTTGAGGGTCCAATACTTGCTCCTTAATGGATTGGCTCTGGGTCCACTGAATTTTGTCAGGTTATATTACATTCTGTTGGTGTTTTTCAATTCTCTTTTAGTGACTTTGTCTGTGTCTCAGATCCTGCCCCTCTGTCCCACTGTGATACGTGCATATACAGGTTTGTCAAATTCTCATCAACTCTAGGGCAGCCCAATCTGGCATCTGAAGAGTATGTTCAAATGGTAAACCCTGAAGGTTGAAAACCTTTTGTTTAGTGCCAGAGCTCTTACTAAGCCAACTGCCTGGTTCCAAAACATATCTGCCCAGGGCACAGAAAGCCGGTTGTGAGGAATCCACATGCCATTTTTGTATGACACCAAAGTTTTTGCAATTTTGTTTTTGCTTTTGATAATTAATCCTTTTTTTAAATGTGCCTACACATGTTTATCTTACAATTACAGATTTTTACGTTGTCAATAGTTGAAAATATTTTTATGGAAAAAGAGCAGAGATGGACAAAATTAGAGAAAATATAATTTTATAATCTCTTAAATGACAAGAGTTTCAAAGAGGAGTGCTTCCTTGAATTCAGGCTTAATAAAAAATATTTGGATTTGAGAGTATCCTATTTTGACATTGCATTTTATTTGGAAATGTCCACATATAAGGAAAAATCAACATCCACTATCTTTTTAAAACTTTGATTGACACTGTGGATAATAATATGTGAAATAGACAACATGTAATAACCTATAGTCTTTAAAAAATGTATCCAAAATTTAAAACATAAAGAGAATATTACTGTTATCTAATTTTATATAATACAAACTATATGTACTGCATTTGCTTAGAAGAAAGAGGGCAGAGAGTACTAGAGGAGCCAAAAACAGAAAAAAAAAAAAAAAATCATGATGGTACTTGAAAGGGTCTTAAAACATTGGTAGAATTTGAAAAGGAAAAGAGAAAAAAAGAAGAGTATTCAAAATGTTATTGGCCTTGAGAGATCCTAAGCAGAAAAAATCCAATTGAGCCTGCCCAGACATTTGACCTTCAGAACTTTGAAATAATAAATAGATGTCATTTCCAGCTGCTATGTCTGTAGTCATTTGTTACACAGAAATAGAAAACTAATATACAAGCTACAGTGTAATGGTGAGTATAGTAGACACATAATATACTCTTAGAAGTTGTAATTTATTATCTTTTATTAACATATATAGTATCACTTGAGAAAATGCTTATATATGAATTCTCAATGTCACACTAGAAGATTACTAAGACGCTCTTTGTTTTCCTGACCAAAGAGTTGGCTTGTGACACACACAAGTCCTATTGATCACTTTCCACTTGAGTTTTGTACCTTGAATAAACAAGGAGAGAAAAGATTTTGGTACTGAGTCATCTGAAAGGTAACATCTTTACAATCTGTTGCATCATAAATTATCTCTGACCCTTTGAACTTCTTTATATATTTTCAATATTTTTTCAACTAAATATTTTTGTTGCTTGCATCAGACAAACTATAATTTTAGTGAGTTTCTCATACAAAATGAATACTTTAAAATGTAATCCCAGTTATTTAAAATACATAAAACAAAGTACCATAGAAGTCATTTAACTCAATCCCTGTGATATATGACTTGGGGGGTCATTAAAATAGATCAATAGGGATGGAAATAAAACTGCATTTTAGAATGTGAAAAATATAATGTCCTACTCAATTTCATTATATGGGCTGGTGTCCTTGGCTTGAGTAAATAGTATAGGACTCTCTCAGACTTTCTTATTTGTGAGAGTTTGTACCTTCCAAGTATTTTCCAACTTCTAGTTACTCAGCTTACTCATGGCAAGTGTTTTTATTTCAGATCAAGCAACTGAGACTTAGTGAATTGGACTCTCTTCTTCTGATCCCTAGCCAAATATTAGCATGGTTTAAGATGAAATTTTAATCAACCATAAAAATAATTTAAAAGACCTTTTTCTTCTCTGGGTCTTCCTTAGTCATGGAAATTGTTTGGTCCAGCTGCATTTCTGTCATTCTCAATTCATATTGATAAATTTCTATTCTCTGATATGAAATAAAGTAGATTGTGAGTTTCTAACCTTTGATGTGTGCTTGCCAGATGTGAGTTTTCCAGAGTCAGAAATCTCTTTAATCATAGAGAATTGGAAAAACACTCACTGAAAGTGTCCCTAGCTCTCAAAGAACAAGCCCAGAGGCCCTAATTAAGTAGTTAGTACAAATTAATATTAGAAACCAGTGCAGATTTCCTTGTCTAGGGAATCTGCAAGCTAATGTCTACATAATTTCTCTTTTCTGGTAGTTCTTAAAAGAAGCTGCAATATTACTCTTATAATTTCTGGAAGCATTACTGCTCACGCTTACTGGTTATGCATTCTAAATATCTTCACTTGAACTGTAGCTAATTTTATTTTATGATCACTAAGTTTAATGATACCAATAGACTTCCTCAAACCGTCACATGAGCATGTATAGATAGTTAGTGCAATCTTTAACAGAATGTGAGACACTATATGTTGTCTTATTCCTCTAAAATATTTCATGAAACCACAGTAATCCTAACTCTCCAATACTTACCTAGTATAGAGTCATGAAGAAAATATAAATGTTTGCTGGGTTTAGTCATTATTGTTTTTCCAGAATGTTCAGTCTGAGCTGAACGGTTAATTAAGGAATTTTTTATGATCAAATGCCTTTCTTAAATAAATAATTAAAAGCTGTAAACATTTTTAAAGTAATATTTTCTTTATGTCGCCAAGGGTAATAAATCTTCCATTCCTTGGTATGATGGAAAGTCTTTTAAATATGATAAAAATCTTAGGTTTGAATTCCAACTTGCTCATTATCTGTATGGTCTTGTATTGCATTCTTAAATCTTCTGAGCCTTAGTTTTTCAGTGCACTAGTAATAATTCATATATATATTTTTTTGAGTTGAAGTCTTACACTGTTACCCAGGTTGGAGTGCAGTGGCACACTCATGGCCACCATAGTCTCAACCTGCTGGCTCAGGTGATACTTCTGCCTCACCTTCCAAGTAGCTGGAACTACAGATGCGCACTACCACACCTGGCTAATTTTTTGATTTATTGTAGAGATGAGGTATCGCCAACTTGCTTAGGCTGGTCTCAACTCCATGGGCTCAGGCAGTCCTCTCGCCTCGGTTTCCCAAAGTGCTGGGATTCTAGGTGTGAGTCACCATGACCAGCGTATAATTCATATTTTTTAAAAATATATATTACTGAGGTGCATTTGCTTCCAACTTTGCAGTTAGGACTCATTCTCTCACAGTGGTCTCAATGGAGTAGTGTGTTCTAGATTCTCATCCCACTTGTGTTATCCATTCTGTTGAAAAGAAGACTGCTTACCTTATGATGCTCACATTACAAAAGCATGACCTAATTATTTTTGAAAAATGTTAATTGAATTACATTACAAAGAGTCATTATTAAAGTAATAACACCTGAATCTAGAAATCTTAAAGTTCAAGTTCCTGATTGGCTCCTTAGAAGCTGAATGATCTAGGTATAGTTATGAACCTTTCTGGAAATCATCTTCCTCAGTTTAATATAGTCAAAATGGGATAATGAAATCAAATCAATAGCAAAGGCCTAATATAAGTTCAAGATCTAATTTTGGGTGTTGATATTTTTATTACTACTCAGTAATAACTCTGTCACATACAACTTCTTATAGGTTTTATTAATTTTGGTCATTAGCAAATGGTGTTCAATCTTTATATTCTTCAGCAATATTTCTATTCTTCACTGCCATTTTCATAAGAGAATAGTGGGTGGGAAGTGATGACTCAAATAAGAGCTATAACTCCAGTTGGGCTCAGTGGCTCAGCCTGTAATCCTGCACCTTTGGGAGGCTGAGGTGAGTGGATTGCCTGAGCCCGCAGGTTCGAGACCCACCTGGGCAACTTGGCGAGACCTCATCTCTACAATAAATCAAAAATTAGCTGGGCGTGGTAGCGCGCGCCTGTAGTAGCTACCGGAAGGCTGAGGTGGAGGGATTGCCGGAGCCCAGCAGGTCGAGGCTGCGGTGGCCGGGAGTGGCCACTGCACTCCAGTCTGGTCAACAGCGTGAGACTCCAACTCAAAAAAAAAAAAAAAAAAAGCTATAAGTCCTACCAGTGGGATGTGAGCAGTAGTGAGTAACAGGATTCAACCAAGAAAGTTAAGAAGCACTTCCTTAGTAAGTAGTATACTCTGTTAGTAAATATATATTCTTTACCCTAAACAAAAATGCTCCACAGAATTTAATTATTTATGTGGAAAGATTTCAAAAGAAAGCTATCCTATATGTTTGACCACAGGGCAACTTCTCTCAAGCAAGGAGTCATGGAATCTCCACTAGTGAAGGATAAATAAGACTTGTACAGGGGAAAAACAAATGGGACCCGGGATAGTGTGAACTGATGAGAAAAAATACTTTAAAAAAAAAGTCTCTGAGACATGAGGAGTGCTGATGAGACTGATATGCAAAGGAAAAGCCAATATGTTTGGAACAGAAAGTGAGGCAGCAACAACATATTGACAGTGAATAACTTGATAGTGTAATTATTACTCATTATTATAAAATAAAGGTAAATGCATTGCTGTAACTGTTAATCATCTTTTTATCTGCAAAATGTAAAAGAATAATGAGAAAAAAGAAAATTGGTAGAAATAAATATGTTTGCATAAACACACCTACATGCCAACACACACAAATACAGTGTGTGTGTAAATCTTAAGATTTAACTAGTATGCATGATTTTGAGTTGAAATATACCATGTTTGTAAAAAGTTTGCAATACATAAATGCTAAATTTTCCAAACAATCACAGAGGCAATCATTGAAAGAAAAATTTATAATTTTATTTCAATAATTATAATACGAGTCTTTTTTAATTGTAAGTAAACAAAAATAATTGAACACTTTCATAGAAATCTTTGAAATAATTTTTAAAATAATTAATGGAAGATTCAATTTTCATGTCAAAAGTCACTTTACTTCAAGTTACCACTTTTCTCATTTAAACACCAGATGATTTGGACGTGTTTGTAACTTTTAGTTTAGCAATGTAGAAATATGTTAAAACAAATCCTGCCCAATCTTAGACTGTTGAGCTAGAGTTGAGATTGTTATAAACACAAATGAAACACATTTTTATAGAGTGAGATAAGTATTTATTCTTTCTAATGGCAGAATAAGCATAATGGAGTTTGCTCTCTTTACCTGGGAGTATCCACGTCTCTCCAAACACTTTTGAATATTCTAAACCAAAGTGTCATGTTGCTGTTTATTTACACATGATTATTTGCTGTAGTCCAGCCAAGAGAAGTTCACATTCAATACAGATTTTATTGTTCAAAGTAATTATTGAAAAGCAGGTTTTTATTCTTATTATAGAAACAAAACAATCATAGCTTAGGGAATTTAAGGACACACAACTCTCTCAAAACAGGGCTAACTGCCGGGCTCGGTGGCTCAGCCTGTAATCCCGCGCCTTTGGGAGGCTGAGGTGAGTGGACTGCCTGAGCCCATGGGTTCGAGATCCGCCTGGGCAGCGAGACCTCATCTCTACTATAAATAAAAAAATTAGCCGGGCGTGGTAGCTCGCCTGTAGTTCCAGCTACTGGGAAGGCTGAGGCGGGAGGATGGCCGGAGCCCAGCAGGTCGAGGCTGCGGTGGCCGGGAGCAGCCCCTGCACTACAGTCTGGGCGACAGAGTGAGACTCCAACTCAAAAAAAAAAAAAAAAAGAAGTGGGTCCTATCATTCCATTTAGAGAAAATAAACTAAGGCACAGAGAGATGGAGTCCAACTGCATTTGATCCCACGAAGTCTGGCGTTAGAGCCGGTAGGTAACTCTCCCCCACACTTTCTGTCCTCTACTTTTGTAGAAAAATGAATGGATAGAAAAGAGCTGGGTTTCTTTGGAAAGAATATCAAATTCTTCAATATCGTTATCCTCTGCAAGAACAAAAAAAATAGAAGCATTGACACCAAAGTGCTGGCCTGTTTTTAAATCTCAAAAGGTAGAAAGTTATTTTTAATACACTGACCTGATTGCATGTGGTGATCCAAGGTCAGCATAAAACTCCAGAGAGAGTGCGAAGTATCAAATAAGTCTTTGTTGGGCAGAGGGAGAGCAGAAGGTATCTTAAAGCAGCATTTCTTGATTTTAGCTCTAAATTGCTCACCCGGAGCCATCAGCAGACCAGTTTGTATTGCATATTAAAAATAAGAAATATTAAATATTAATATGTATTTTATTAAATTTATTATACATTTATTTTATTGTTATTAATAACTTTTATTAAATGCTAAATATTAAAACTAAGAAATATTCTCATTGAAGTCTGGAATAAGAAAGGATATTTGCTATCACCAGTTTTTTAAAAACTTTCTGTTTTCTGAAGTTTTTTATTCTAATAGAATGAGGAAAAGAAAAGTCGAAGATGATAAAGATGTGATTAATACAAATGGTATATAATGTTAGCTTTTTTTTTGAGTCGGGGTCGCACTCTGTAGCTCAGGCTGGAGTGCAGTGCCATGTTCACAACCACCACAGCCTAGACCTACTGGGCTCAGGTGATCTTTCCGCCTCAGCATTCCAAGAAGCTGGAGCTACAGGCACGCGCCACCATGCCCAGCTAATTTTTTGTGATTTATTGTAGGGACGAGGTCAAGTTGCCCAGGCTGATCTCAAACTCCTGAACTCAGGCAGTCCTCTCGCCTCAGCCTCTCAAACTGCTGGAATTGCAGGCTGAGCCACTGCGCCCAGCCACGTGATGTTAACTAATAAAGTTTCTTAAGATGTCCAGTTAAACATGCTTACACACAATTAAATAATAACTTTCCTATGTTCTAGCAGTAAGTCAGGAAAAATAAAAAATAATTTTAAAAATTCAGTTTATGTACGTGTATTTGCATATCTTTTTGTTATACACCATATTTTCCTAACCTTAAGATTTTTATTTGCAGATATTTACTTGACATGTCCTTCTGAATATCTAACAGCCCAAATTTCAAAGGTGAATATATACTTTTTTTTTTTGAGTTGGACTCTCACTCTGTCGCCCAGACTGGAGTGCAGTGGCACACTCCCGGCCACCGCAGTCTCGACCTTCTGGGATCCGGCAATCCTTCCACTCAGCCTTTCAAACGGCTGGAACTACAGGCGTGCACTGCCACGCCCGGCTAATTTTTTTGATTTATTGTAGAGATGAGGTCTCACCAAGTTGCCCAGGTGGGTCTCGAACCTGCGGGTTCAGGCAATCCACTCACCTCAGCCTCTCAAGGCGCGGGATTACAGGCTGAGCCACCAAGCCCGGCCTATATATTGTTTTCTAATTGGTTTTGTTAATTTGGGGGAAAATATTTTTACTGATTTATTTTTAAACTTAGATTTTTTTCTTTTTATTTATTTAATTTTTTTAATTATAAAGATTGGTGTATAATTCAGGGTTAGATATGCAAATGTTCATTATGCCGATGCCCTTGTTGATGAAATGTGCCCCTACTCCTTCCCCTGTCAGTTTCCCACTACTGCCAATCACTTTCTTATAGTATTATGATAATTGTTCAAGGTCTGTTTATGTGTGAGAACAAGTGGTACTCAGTTCGTTGTTTCTGTGATAAGTCACTTAGTACTATAGACTCCAAGTCCATTCAAGTTGCTGCGAAGTTCATAATTTTGTCCTTCTTTATGGCATAATATTCCATCATGTCTATGTACCACATTTTAAAACTCCAGTCCTCTTTTGATGGGCAGTAAGGGTTGGTTCCATGTTTTTGCTATTGTGAATAATATTGCAATAAACGTGCGTGCAGGCATTTTTTCATAGAGTGATTTGAGATCCTCCCAGTATATTCCCAGTAGGGGGATTGCGAGGTCGTATGAAAGGTTGATTTTCAGATCTTTTAGGATATGCCAAACTATTTCCCACAGTTTGTACCAGTTTACACTCCCACCAACAATGTAGAAGTGCTCCTTTTTCCCTCACATGCTCTCCAGCATCTGCTGTTTTCGAGATGGAGAATTAAAATCCTCCACAGACAATCAATCCCCAAGAGTTTATGCCATCTCCAAACTTATTTTTTTTTAAAACTTAATACTTCAAGCAAATTTATCATGAGGACTTGATTCTTTTTTGTCTTCATTTTTATCTCTCCATTTACTCACAAGACACAGAGTACATATCTCTCATTCTCCTTCAGTAGACATCTAATTTCTCTGTCTGCTTTTCTCCTGTCCTTTTCTTCTGCTTTTCTCCTAGTTATTTTGTAGCAGCTAGTCTGATCTTTGCAAAATATAAATGTGCTTTGTTGCTTACAACTCTTTAATGGTTTTTCTTAAGCATAATATTATGTAAACCCCTTTTCATGACTTATGATGGCTTCTACAATCTAGTTCCCATAATCTTTGATGGCATGTTGTGTAATCTCCTCATCCTCCACACTTTGCTTTCCCCACCGAAGACACATTAATTTTTCATTTTAAATATATTACCAAAATTCCCTCCTGTATACTTGTCACAGATTCTTTTCCTTCTGTCTGAAATCTGTTTCTGCCTACCATTCCATTAAGCGTCTTTAAACTTTTTTTTTTTTCTTTAGGTCTGAGCTTTAATGTTGCTTTCTTGGTGACACATTCTTTAATTTCCAATGTAAATGGTATAACCCATGTGATTACAACAGGCTCTCTCTAGTTATCACTATGTATGTGTGTGTGTGTGTGTGTGTGTGTGTGTGCATCTGTGTGTATCTGTGTGTTATATATATGAAAAACTGCAAACTCTTCAAAATATGCTATGATAGTTGATCACTTGTTTAAATAAATATAAAATGGATTGAATAAACATTAAATGGATTCATCTACTTCATTCACAGACTAAAAGAAACTCTAGAGAAATGAAATTAAACAAATAACAACAATAATGAAAATGTTAGAATTAATTTTTATCAAGAAATATCATAAGCAAATCTAGTGGCATATGCCTAACAGAAGGAAATACTTATAACAAATCAATATGCTAAAACACAATTTTTTTTAATGTGTTAGTAATCTTATCTAAAACTTTTACAGGTAAGTATGACCACTTAACCACCTAATCCTGAATTGTACCCCACATCTTTAAGACATAAAATGCTAAAGGAAAAATCAAAGTACTATATCAAATGGAAAACTAAAAATTTTACCTGCTTAAAACAAAAACAGAAATTATAATTGTCCTTTAAACACTTAATATTCATTAGTAAATAAATAGACGTGATTTAATTCTGATTAATGCTTAATATTTTTATTATATAAAATATTTACTGCCAGTCTTTGCAAGAATTCAGGGAAAATTTTATTTTTATGGATTTCTAGTGTATGGTGTAATTATCAAGCAATACTGGAAATTAGTATGGAAATATCTCTTAAAGTGTAAATATATATTAACACTGTTGTAGAGAAATTCTAAGTAGCAGAATATACTTTTCAAAATAGATAAATGGGACTACACTACACATACGAATTATCATTATTTTTTTAAAATAGTTTTTTATAATCTTAATGCCCTCTCCCCACCAAATGCTACTCTTAAAAAATGGAATCAGCCGGGCTCGGTGGCTCAGCCTGTAATCCCGTGCTTTGGGAAGCTGAGGTGAGTGGATTGCCTGAGGCCGCGGGTTCGAGACCCGCAACTTGGTGAGACTGCATCTCTACAAAAAATCAAAAAATTAGCCAGGCGTGGTAGTGCGCGCCTGTAGTTCCAGCTACTTGGAAGGCTGAGGCAAAGGATCGCCGGAGCCCAGCAGGTCAAGGCTGCGGTGGCTGGGAGCGGCCACTGCACTCCAGTCTGGACGACAGAGTGAGACTCCAACTCAAAAAAAAAAAAAAAGGAATCATTTGCAATCTTTTAGAATAATTTTGTAGGAACATTTCTATTATATTGCAATTTCTATTATAAATACATTTTCATCAAGTGAGTTAAAGCTTTCAAAAATTATGAAACTAATCTATTATAAGAGTAATGAAAAGACTCTGATTATGTAAACTAGAAAAAATTATGATCAAATTTATTTTTTTTAACTTCCAAGAGTGTGAAAACTGGCTTAAAAGAGGGCAGCAGTGGAATGTGGGAGACTGAATATAAAGCTTTGCAGTAACCTAAACCAGGATGATGAAGATAGTCTGGACTGAAGGCATGAGTAAAGTCAAAGAGAACTGAGTAAAAAGAGAAGCAGATTACTCCATTCATATTTAGCAGGTGTAAAGACTCTTTTTTTAAATGATTGACTTTGAGATTGAGAGTTAGATCAGTGATCATTTTCAGGATTCTGGCTTACATGACAGAGGAATGAAGATTCCCTTTTCCCAGCTTAGGAGAAATGGAGAAATAGCAGGTGTGAAGGCTGGCATAGAGAGAATGAGAAGTGGTTAAAATACTAAATTTTGCTTGAACCTGTTGATTTTTAAGTGCTTTTGAAGCATTTAATTGATCCATCAAAAAATGTATTCTGGGCAACAAATATAAATTTGGGGAGTCATTGATTGGCTTATAAATTATATTTGATTTCTATGTGTGATAAAGAAAATCACTAAGAAAAGAAAGTCCATCATAGTGCTTCTATATTGTGCTTAAACATTGTATAGAACTCTAGAGATTTTTTTAAGAGTTGCCTAAAATGTTTTGTGGCAGAAGTTGTTTTGAAATCAGTAATTTAGAATTCAACAACTTTTTTTTAAGACCAATAATGTATGTGTTGCTCGAGGTGCCAGGCCATATTCTTTTAAAGCCAATATAAGCACAAAACACAATTTGAAAAAATAATACTGATACAAAAGTAATAGGTGTTTGAAAACATAGTCCAGAAATGTGGAAGTGTAGTTTTAGGGTGCCTATATAAGAAAGTGTTAAAACAAGATTCTCAGTATACCTGGAGGCTAAACAACAGAATTCATACAATATGTAAATGTATGTAGACAGGTGGACCTATTAAAGAATGTGCAAATAAAGCATATGAATATGCATATCTTCATAGATAAAAAGTAAACATTGAGACAACCTCCAATAAAATCTAAACACGAATTGCTATTAAGATGTACAAGCATGTTAATCTAATTTTAAAGTCTTAGTAAAAATATATGATGTCCAATTTATAACCTGCGAGACAGAAATAATGCACTCTCTCTTTCGTTATCTAATTAAATTTGGTAAAGAAAATTGTTAATATTATAAAAGGTGGTCAAATTTCCTCCAAGTCCACTGCAGAGTTGTTACTGTTGTTGTATGTGTGAGAGATAAAATGACATATTAAAGAAAAATAAATATCACACTGTACCTCCCTGAAAATTAAAAAAATATATAAATTAATAGCAGGGTGTTCACAATAGAATGACACAGTTCCACTAGCCACATAGTAGTAAAAAAAAAAAAAAATACTGGAACAGGAAGGCGTTTTTTCCCACTGTAGGCTTTTAAGGAAGATCTTTAAAGGAAAATAATTGTTACTACTCAGTTTGTAGCATTTCAACAGATCTGATACTATAGAACTAGAGGCTTAGATGCAACCTGGACTCTTGGAAAATACATGCATGACCAATTTTGAATTTGGCTACACTGTTCAAAAGTTGTGTGGTATTGGGCAATTAATTTTTTTCTTACAAATGTGTACTTTGGTTTCCTCATCTAAATAACTTATTTCATAAGATCGTCAAAGGAATGCAATGAGGCAAAATATGTAAAATGTTATGTACAGAAGGCTAAATCTGGCCTAATGCCTGACTTTGTATATCGAGTTTTATTGTAACACTACAATGTCCATCCGTTTAAGTCTTATTTGTGGAAGAGCTGATCACTTGCAACAGTGACAGGGCATCCCACACACAAAATGTATAAACTGCAAAAACAATACCTGGCATACCTATTTGGTAATATTTTGTAAAATATATTTTATGTTTTTTGTTTAATTAAGTACTCACAATGACCTTATGAGGAAAATTATTTAAATCAAGACACCAACGCATATATTTGTTAAAATACAACTGATGATAGTTCAAATACTCATTAAAAATATATGAATTTCTGAAGGTTTTGTTAGGTTCCTAAAATTCCTTACAGAGGTATACCATTTTCTTCTTAATGGTATAATATGAGAAGCATTGGCTTTATCATAGTTGCAAATAACACAAGAATTAACTGACCCTTGTTATGATTTTATTAGAAAATGTACTAGGCCCTAGTACTTGGTGTATCAGAAGCACATCTCAACGTGAGGACTCTCCTCCAGTGAATGTCAGGACTCTGAGAATCCAGATGACTACATGTTTGTTTAGTCGTATTACTATTACTTCTTCCATGGTGTAGACTGGAAGGAGGTAGAGGGGCAATATCTATAATGACAGGTTATGGAGGTGAGACACATTTGTCTGCATTTCATATATAACAACAACAGCGACTACAAAAGTCTGGGTTTATTGAGGCATTAGCAGTGGGTGCCAATCTAGAGGGAGTATTAGAAAAGAATTTCTGGAGGGAGCCCTGGGCTGTGGTTTAAAGCAGGAAATAGCAAACATTTTCTATAAATTGCCAGATAGTAAATATTTTACATTCTGGGGCATATGGTCTCTGTTGTAACTAGTCAGCTCTGGCACAGGCTACACATAAACACATATTAATGGCTGTATTCCAATACAGCATTCTTGATATAAATAGGGAGCAGGCGGATTTGACCCTTGGGACACATTGGAGGTTTAGAGCATGACAGCAGACTTGATGAGACCAACGCTCAACCCACAGGAAAGGCAGTGTGGGAAGGAACTGCAGGGACAGAGCCCATTCTGGGATTAAGTTAGAAACTGGGTTGCGTGCTAACCACACCACAAGCTGACGAAGAGAGAAATAGCCTAAATAATGTATAAACCAGCCAAATGGGATGGTAATTCCAATGATATGAACAAGTAATGAAAACAAGTGTGAGATTGCTTATATAACTATACATAGCACACAATTATGAGCTATTAGAATCAAATTTCACATTCAGGTAATGAAGGCCAATTCCCCAGGGAGAAAACTGGGGAAAACCATGCTTCAATTCCTCTGATCTCGACTATGCTCTGTGTGCATTACAGTAGCAGACACATTATTTTATAAGATAACACTTTCCATGTATTCATCGCTCTAACTACTAGCAATTTATCAATTGAGCTAAGACTTCCCTCCATTTGACTGCTACATAATCAACATGCAACCTATTCCAAATAAAATTCCTTCAGATGTTTAAAGGACTTTGCCCTGCGTCTTCTCCTTGACTTTACATCCCTGGGCAAACTATCACCATCATTTTTGGGGGATGAATAGAATGGAATGGAGTTCATATTTGCCCAAGATTTCAAGGTATCTGCAGCATATGCACGGGCACACAGCCCTGCACGAGTATAAACCCTGTGGGCAGGAATCTCTGCCTATTGTATTATAATAGTTAATATAAAACCATACATGATATGAATAATACATTATATATATATAAATTATTTACATTCATTTCTCCTGCATAGTATCATGGCCTGTCTCTCAACTGAATAAGGTACTTTATCAGAAACAATGGAATACATAAGCAAGCATAATGTTTGGCAGAAAAAGAAGTCAAGGTCTAGAGGTATGTGTGAGTGTATAGGTACAAAAGGGAAAAAAATGATAGGTAGAGAATGTCAGATGGAGTTATATTTTTATTTAAAATAAACAGCCCCGGTATGATGCCTTGTTCATGGCATATGCTTAAGACACATTGTATAGAATTGACTAATAACAGTAAAGTTAATAACATTAACATATATAGAAATCTCCAAAATCATTCATGTATACATTTCAGAACATCACCGTTAAGTTGAGTATCTGCTAAAGCTATTTAGTTGAATTGGAGGAAGCAATATGTTTGATTGTGAAATATTACAAGCATAGTTGAAATATCATAGCATTAGTTGTAAAGGACATAGTCGTCTCTGAAAATATTCAAAATAATTATATTCGTGCAAGTTTCCACCTCATCTTTTATTTCCTTCTCTGGCTATACCTCTGCTTTTGTTCATGTGGTAGGGACAGACACCTTTCTCACAGTCCCCACCCTCACTACCATGCAGTTTACTTTTCAAAGTCTTGCTACTATTCAACTTCCTCTTCAAGGCCTTATTGGATACATTCCATCAGAATTCATTGCTCCTTCCTCAGCACTCACATGGCAAAACTTTTATTTAGCAAATTTGTTTTCTTATGGTTTACTTAGTTATTTACATGCTTATGTTTCCCATAAGAGCTTCAGCTGTCAAAGCAGTGACTATTTCTAAAACTCCCTTGAATACTCTTGGGGATTGGTGCGGGACCTTGCACAGAGTAGGTGCTCAAACCACATTAACAATACCGAATTGCATCTCAGGGATATGGCTTTAGCACTGTAGTATTCTATGTTTCATTATGTGGCATTTTGGCCATGAAAAATGTTCTGTGGAATGCATTTTTCAAAATTAAGGCTAATTAAAATTAATTTTCTTCTGAGAGTCATTTTAGAATTTTACAAGAGCCAGTGTGATAATTAGAGACACCAGGGTGTCACCAAAACAGTAGTGGGAGTCACTGTTCCATCAAACATGACCCACTGAAGTAGCTCTCATGTGGCTATTAATATCACCAACTGCAAAATATGTCAGGGTTTATTAAGTGAAAAGCTCATAAAGGTTTGCAAATAAAGTACTGCCTATGCAATATGGCCATCATGTGGTTCAGTTCCCTTAAGAAGAAAAGAATTAATAAACAAACTAAAGCATTCCTATCTATTCTCAGGAGTATCTTCCAAGGATGTTGATGAGAAGTACATAGCACTTAACTTTTGTATTTAAGAGAAATACAGCATCAAGGGTATGTGAAGAATAGAGTCAATGAATCTTTTATACTTGGAATAAAGTATAAAAGATGGATCTGTGTTCACACATAAATTACACAGCAATCAATACTTGAATTTTAGCTCTATTGCAATATAATTGTAAAATTATTATTCTTCATTTTCAGTGTAGTCTGAGGGTTACACTCCAGTCAACCAGGCTTTAAAAGGTGAATACTCCAAGGACAGAAGCCCTCTGCCCGAACCAAGTAGGGCGTGGAGTTAAGCATTGGTGTGAAGAGGTCTTGAATTATCCAGAGTTGTGCTACTGCGATGTGGAGAACGAAGAAAGGTGAAGGATTTCACTTCATTAGAGCTAAAAGGTGAAAAGCTGTGGATTTAATTGAATTAGATGACAGCATATATAGACAGAGTGAGAAAGCTTTCCCATAGAATCAGTGCTCAATGGAGGGAGGTGGTTTAATTCTTGCTGTCATCAGGCTGAGGCAAAGTGTGGCCCTAGTTAATTTCATTTCTCTCAGGAGGAAAAAGTATCTGAGCAAAGATAGACATACGGTTTAGTGAAAGGAAACTTGTGACTTTTTAATATGCTGATGTACCTAGAAATCAGGCTGGCCAGGAGCCAGCTCACAAGTACAGACTTTCTACACAAGCCTGAAGAAGTCTAGATAATATCTCAAAACAGTAAAGAATCGTGCTTTATTATTTGTATTTAAACATTGTGATTTTCCAGTCTTGTCATAATCTGGTCCATGGATTGGGAGCAGTGGTAGCTGTCACTCCAGAATGGTTGAATAAGAAAGATTTTTCCCGCAGTTTGTCTAACGGATTGCTTTTAGCCATCAGAAACAGTACATAGGAAAGAACAAAGGGTAAATTATACTTATTTTATAGCCTGGACTTATTGAAAAATTATTGTAATATCTGGAGCTTAGTTTTTAGAAATGTAGCTAAGCAAAAGCAACTCTAAGAAATGAGAATCACTTAAGTCAAGGATTCAATAGCCTTTAAGAGCTATTAAATTATTCATTATTACCCTGTCTCTGAAAGCAAACACAAAACAAAGCGAATCTTCCCACGACTAATGGAAGTCTATTATTTGACTGAACATTCTCCAATTTGATAACAGATTTCCAAAGTTCAAGTACAACCAATACAATATTTTAAACTATCCCAATGATATTCAAGTCCTAGCATACTAAGAATATTTCATGTATTTTAAACCAATTGATTTATTCTAAATTTTAAAAATTGAATGCATCAAGAAACTATAAAGCATGCAAATTAATTTTCATTACTTTTGAAGAAAAGAAAGTAGAAATTTTGAAATATACTTATTTATCCAAGTGGGAGATGTATCATGTTCTCTTTGAATAGAATTCCAAATTGAAGCAATAAAATAGAGTAGTAATCCTTGCAAATCATAGCATTTTGTTTATTGTATCATTGATTCCTTTAGTAAGTGTAATTGGAAGGGAAAAACACTAACACTTGTTAAAATCACAAAGTTAGGGAGAACTTTTCATGCAATCAGTATAATAGTAATAATATGTTAACAATGATGATGACGAAATATCAATTTTCATTCATTGATAATCATAAAATTTATATATAATATTTAACCAATATATTATACATATTAAATTCATATGTAAACATAATTTTAAATGATAATAATATTCAAAAAATTACATTTTATTTTATTCTATATACTAATTATTAGAAATATATCAATAATAGTCTCTGAAATTTTATGTAATGTTAAAATAAATAAATTTTATGTAACGTTAAAATAACATTACATAAAATTTCAGAGACTATTATTGATATATTTCCAAGCCTATTGAAAATCCATATAGCAGATATTCAGAATAGTTTAGATAAGGGTGTCTTCATGATTTTAATGTGTTCAAGTATATTGAGACTTACTGTGTAATATAATCAAGAGTGCATTTGTGGCTATTAATAAAATATTTTCACAGAAATTTCCCATTTAATACAAAATATGAAAATATTCTAAAATACTTGTGTAGTTCTTAAAACAAACCTTGCATAGATTTATTCACAATTGACTTCAGCTTTGACTTATTAACACAAATACCAAGTTTATGAATAATACTTTGATTGAATTTCTGGAGTGATACAATCTTCATACATTTACAAAGGATTCCTATTTTCTTTTCCACTGTAGCCTTTCCATTAGATTATTACATTTTCACAATTTTTCCATATAACATATTTTCTGTGAGAAGTTATTTTGTGGATGAATATATTTTTTCTGATTTCCTATGGTAGTTCTTAGAAAGTCATTCTTACTATATAATTCATAGCAAGAAAAAACCCAAAACAACAACAAAAAACCCCAAACAATAGCGAAATTAATTTAAAAAGATAGATATATTAGAAAATTTCCAACAATTGCTTATATCCTATAATTTTTCTTGTATTCTTCTAATTTTCAGCAGCTTTTATTTATCTCCACGTATTATTAGCTGACAAAAATATATATTAATATTTCAACATTGTTTCACCATGTTATTTTTAAGATTTTGCTTAAAAAGAAATATATGTGCTAGATGTCGTGGATCTTTCTGTCATAAGGTATTTAGTAAAAAACTTGTTTCTGAGCCGGCTCGGTGGCTTAGCCTGTAACCCCGCGCCTTGGGAGGCTGAGGTGAGTGGATTACCTGAGTCCGTGGGTTCGTGACCCGCCTGGGCAGCGAGACCTCATCTCTACAATAAATCAAAAAATCGCCGGGCTCGGTGGCTCAGCCTGTAATCCTGCGCCTTTGGGAGGCTGAAATGAGTGAATTGCCTGAGCCGCGGGTTCGAGACCCGCCTGGGCAGCGAGCCACTCATCTCTACGATAAATCAAAAAATCAGCTGGGCTTGGTAGCTCATGCCTGTAATTCCGGCTACTTGGAAGACTGAGGCGGAAGGATCACCGGAGCCCGGCAGGTCGAGGCTGCGGTGGCCGGGAGCGGCCACTGCATTCCAGTCTGGGCGACAGAATGAGACTCCAACTCAAAAAAAAAAAAAAAACTTGTTTCTGAATATGTATTATTATTTAACTAAGATTATAAACTCTTAGATTGAATATTTCAGTATAGACTGTAATTAAAAATTGTTGAGTTTGTTTCATAGTCAAAGACTGCCTGTGGCTTCATGTTATCATTAGGTAAAATGTCAAGGCATTCATGATAAAATTTGTAATTATAATAGACACCAATTGATAGACAAATAGCATTTTCATATTTTTTAAATCAACTTATTTTCTAATCTGATGAGAAAATACATTTTGGGGTTACATTGTAATATAGCCAACACTGAGAGAAAAGTAGTTATTTTTCTGTTATATTTTTCTTAATGTCTGCTCTTATTTTGTTTTGCTCTTTATTTTCAGCTTCCTAACAAGTATAACTAGATCATGAATTTTAAAAATTTTTTTTTTTTAGACATTTATACCCATACATTTATATCTATGTAGAGACTTAGTAACATGCTATACAATAAGATATCTTGTATTTTAATTATCATAAACTTGATATATTTTTGAAACCACTTTGTGATTTTTCTTTTACCTGTGGATCATTTTTAAGTATTTTGTCTAATTTCTAATATGTTGTAATTGTAATAATACAATGTTGTTATCAATTTGTAATTAATTATAATGTGATCAGAAATGTACACCATAATATATTAGTTGTCAAGGTCAATGGTCCATATGCTTTTACAAAGATTATAAATCTACAGTTGCTGTTTTATAATGTAAGCTCATATATATTTTAATAAATTTTATCTAATTGCTTTACTATTTATGGACCAATGAGTTTAAAAATTTCTAAGCACAAAGCTTTCTGATTTGTTTCACTCTTTGGATTTGCCAGTTGTTTTGCATCATATATATTTAAGTTATTTTTAGTTATAATCATGTGTACGTTTTTGGTGCCTCCTTGATGCATTAATGAATTTATTTTTATAAATTAATCCCTCTTTGCTTCTGGAAAAACTACTATCTTGAAGTCTACTTATTTTTAAATTAATAGAGTCATTCTAATCTTTTTGGGGGGGCATGATATTTCTTTAAATTCAGAAAAGTCCTATCAACTTATAGATATTGTTGTATTTAAATTACAATTCCTACAGATGGCATATAGTAGAATCTTGCTTTTTATATCTAGATTGAAGATATTTGCATTTCAATTGTAATATTTGTTTCATTTACATCACTTTAATTGTTGCTATTCTGTGACTTATGTCTTCCATTTTGATATAAATTTTCTCTTTGTTTGTTTTCTGAGATTGCTTTTTCTTTATTTTTCTTTATTGCATTTTTTATTGAAATAACCAAATATTAATATTACACTTTAATTATGTGAATTATTTAGTCAGACACATATATATTTTAGAATTGCTTTAGGGATTAAAACATGCATTCTTAACATCACAGTCTGCTTATAAATAATATTGTACCGTTTATATAAAACATTAGCATTTTTTTATGTTCATTTCACTTTGGGGCCTCTATTACATGTGTGTTGGATTGATTACTCTGATCATTGAAGCTATTATTGTTTTTAAAATGTTCTTGAATAATACTCCAAATATGAGAGACAGACAAAGCAGAAATTACTGAACCTTTGGGTTGAAAGTTAATGTTAAAATCGCTGATTAAAACTCTATCACATCTGATTTTGGATGTTAATTTTGTATTGTGCTACTTTATTGAATTTGTTTATTAGTTCTGACAATTTTTTTCTAGAGTCTTTAGAGATTTCTATATATAAAATTATGTCACATGCAAAAAAGAGCATTTTCATGTTTGTTCCTCATTCTGATTTTGATCACTTTTAATTATTTTTCTTTCATAATTGCCTTGGCTAAGCCTTCTAGTACTTTGTTGTACTGAAATGCTGAATAGGTATTTTTGGCATAGTGTTCCTAAAGGAAAAGCATGCAGTTTTCACTATTAGGTATGATGTTATCCATTGTCTTTTTATAAATGGGCTTTATTATGTTAAGATACTTTCCTTACATTTCTATGAAAGGATGTTGAAAGTTTTTTCTCAATCTGTTGAGAAGACCACGTAATTTTATCTTTTATTATGTTAATATGGTACATCACAGCAATTGATTTTTATATGGTGAATTAACCTACCAGATTAGGAGTAAATTTCACTTGGTCATGGTATATAATCCTTTCCATGTGCTGTTAAATTTACTTTGCTAGCATTTTGTTGAAGAAGTTTGTGTGCATATTTATAAGGAACACTGGGCTGTAGTTTTATTTTCTTGTAGTATCTTTATTTTGCTTTGCTATCAGGGTAATAGTGATATTATAAAATAAATTTAAAAATATTATATTCTCTTTTCTTTTTTGGAAGAATTTGGCTTTAATTCTTCTTCAAGCATTCACAGAGCAGAGCAGTAAAACCGTCTGGTTCCATGCTTTTCTATGTTGGGAAGTTTATGATTATTGATTAAATCTCCTTATTAGTTATAGGTTTGTTCATAATTACTGTTTCTTGGTAGATTTGTTCTAGTAATGTCACTTTCTTCTAAGCTATCTGGTTTATTGGTGCATAACTGTTCATAGTTAGCTCTTGTATTTCTTTTTTATTTCAGTGCTGTCAGTTGAAATGTCTCTTTTATTTCTGATTTTATGTAATTGAGAATTGTCCCTATTTTCTTTTTTTTATAATCAATATTTTTTATTATGATGTTGTGGGGTACAGTTAAAGGTTAGGTATACAAATACGTTTCATTCAGGCACCCTATTGATAAGAGGTGTTTCCCCATCCCCAGACAAATATTTGCGACTGTTAATCCCATCTCCCTCCCCCCCCCATAGTTTCCCACTACTGTCAGTCATTTTCTTATAGTATTAGGCTGGATGTTCAAGGTCCATTATATGAGTGAGAACATGTGACACTCAGACCTTCGTTTTGTAAGAGGTCACTCAGTATTATAGACTCTACTTCCATCCAGGTTGCTGCAAAATTCATGATTTTGTTCTTTTTTATGACTGCATAGTATTCCATCGTGTATATGTACCACATTTTTATTTATTTATTTTTATTTTATTTTATTTTTTGAGTTGGAGTCTCAGTCTGTCGCCCAGACTGGAGTGCAGTGGCCGCTCCAGGCCACTGCAGCCTCAGCCTGCTGGGCTCCGGCGATCCTTCTGCCTCAGCCTTCCAAGTAGCCGGAATTACAGGCATGCGCTACCACACCCAGCTGCTTTTTTGATTTATTGTAGAGATGAGGTCTCACTGCCCAGGCGGGTCTCGAACCCGCAGGCTCAGGCAATCCACTCACCTCAGCCTCCCAAAGGCACAGGATTACAGGCTGAGCCACCGAGCCGGCTTTGTACCACATTTTAAAATCCAGTCCTCTTTTGATGGGCAGCATGGTTGCTTCCAGGTTCTTGCTATCGTGAACAATGCTGCGATAAACATACGTGTGCAGGTATCTTTTTTATAGAGTGATTTGAGTTCTTCTGGATATATTCCCAGTAGAGGGATTGTGGGGTCATATAGGAGGCTGATATTTAAAGCTTTTAGGAATTGCCACCCTGCTTTCCACAGAGGGTGCACTAGTTTACACTCTCACCAACAGTGTAGAAGTGTTCCCTTTTCTCCACACCCTCTCCAGCAGCTGTTATTTTTTGAGTTGTTGATAATTGCCATTCTGGCTGGAGTTAGGTAGTATCTCAGTGTGCTTTTGATTTGCATTTCCCTGATGATTAGTGAGGTTGAACATTTCTTCATATGTCTATTGGCTGCTCGGATGTCTTCCTTTGTGAAGTGTCTGTTCATATCTTTTGCCCATTTTATAATGGGGTTGTTTGTTTTTTTCTTTTCAGCACATTTGAGTTCCTTGTAGATCAAAGATGTTAAGCCTTTGTCTGACCTGGTGTTGACAAATACTTTTTCCCAATCTGTAGGCTGTCTCCCTGCCCTCTTAATGGTTTCTTTGGCTTTGCAGAAGCTTGTCACTTTAATAAGGTCCCACTTGTCTATCCTCTCTCTTATGACCTGTGGGTTTGGGGTTTTGTTCAGGAATTGGAGGCCAGTTCCAATTTCCATGAGGGTATATCCTTCATTTTCTAAGGTTCTTATAGTTTGAGGTTTTACATTTAGGTCTCTGATCCATTTGGAGTTAACCTTTGTGCATGAAGATGGATAGGGGTCCTGTTTCAATCTTCTGCATGTGGTCAGCCAGTTTTCCCAGCACCATTTACTGAATAGATTCTTCTCTCCCCAGTAGTAGGTGGTGGAGGCTTTGTGGAAGATGAGTTGGTTGAGAAATTGAGGTTTTGCTTCTGGAATCTCAATTCTATTCCATTGATCTATATGCCTATTCCTATACCAATACCAATAACTAAAGGTTTGTGAACTTTGTTTTTCCCCCCAAAAAAAACTCATTATTATTTTTTTATATTGTTTTTCTATTATCTATCTCAACTATAAACTTCTGCTAATGCTGGGTTTAGTTTGTTCTTTTTCTGTTTTTGTGATGTACAAGATTAGAATCCTTACTTGAGATCTTCCCTCCTTTTTAATGAAAGACTTTTGCTGCTTTTAATAAATATGTTTTGCTTTTGTTCAAGTGACCTTTCAAAAGTGTGACAAAAATGTACAATGTGAATAAGATGATCTCTTCAACAAATGTCCTTGGAAAAAGTGTATATCCATATGCAAATTAATAAGACTGGAACTTGAGCTTACATCAGACACAAAAATCAAGTCAAAATGGAATAAAAACTTAAACATTAAACTTAAATGTGAAACTGTAAAACTTCGAGATGGAAACATAAAAGGAAATCTTCACGACAGTTGTCTTGGAATTGATTTCATGACTATTACACCAAAAGAACAAGCAACAAAAGAAGAAAAGACAAATGAGAATACATCAAACTAAAAAGCTCTGCACATCAAAGGAAACAAATGGTAGAGTAAAAAGGCAACCTATGAAATGAGAGAAAATATTTGCAAGCCACATATGATAAGCCACAATATATTATACAATTATATAATACAATAGTAAAAACATTAATAATATGATTAAATTAATGAATGAAGAAGCTGATTAGACATTTCTCTAAAGAAAACATACAAATTGCCAAAAAATATGCAAAACTGCTCAGTGTTTCTAATCAGAGAAATGCAAATCAAAACCACAATGAACTATTTCCTCATACCTGTCAGTATGGCTACAGTTAAAAAAAAAAATTAAAAACTTCAAGCGGTGGGAAGGATGTGGGAAAATGGGAAACTTTTTACATTGTGGAAATGCAAAATGGTATAACCTTTTATGAAAAATAGTATAAAGTTTCTCAAAAAGATTAAAACCTGAACTACCACATGATCTGATTCTACTTCTGGGTATTTATCCAAAAGAATTTAAATCAGGATCTCAAAAAGATAATAGTATTCCTGTATTTATTGCAACAATATTCGCAATAGCCAAAATGTGGAAACAATCTAAGTATTCAAGGATAAATGAAAGATGGATGGATGCATTATATACATACATGAAATGTTATTCAGTCTTTAAAAAGAAGGAAATTCTGAGATATACAGCAACGTAGATAAATCTAAAGGACATTATACTAAATGAAACAGACTAGCACAGACAGTAAAATACTGCATGAATTCACTCATATGAGGTATATGTAATAATCAAATTCATAGAATTTAAAGAATAGAATGGTGTTACTGGGAGCTGGAGAGAGAAACAAATGAAAAAGTTACTAATCAGTGGGCATAGAATTTCAGTTAAGCAAGGTTAAGTTCTAGAGATCTGCTCTACATTGAGCCAATAGTCAACAACTCTGCATTTTACTTTTAAAATTTAACAAAAGTGTCAATCTTGGGTAGATGTTCTTATTGCAGTAAAATAGAATAAAATAAAGCTGCATTATTTGTAAAGATTTTATTATGATGGAAAGGCAATGATATTTTTCTAAAAGTGAAAGAGAAAAAGTTAACCAGAAACAATATTTTTCATTCAATATTTTTCTTCTTACACCCACATAATATATTTTTACCAATATGGCACAATTTATAGAAAATTAATAATTTAATAAGTTATTTAAATTGAAACATTATGGAAATGCCTATTTTTGAAATATATCGATACTTAAATAATTTCCTCATTCATGACAAAGAAAATATGCTCATTGCTGTGCTTATTTTAAAATATACTTCATAATAACCCAGTTGAAAAATAAATGTTATGCTTCCTCATTGTTTTTTAAATTACAATAGAATACTTTATACTTTTTATAAATGATGAATGAACAACTCCCTGTAGTGCTGCTATGAAGATTCTTAAACAATTTTTACATTAAACATTGATTATCTTTTCTCTAAATAAGTCCAGAGTAAAGCTTACATTGAAATTAGGGACTTTTTGTTCACTTTGAAAAGTACCAGAGGTAAAGCGTTAACATTTGCCTTAGGAAGTAAAATATGTGCCATGTAATTGACAAATGTTGCCACCTCCACCTCTATTATGCTGGTCTTTCTTTTTCTTCTACAGTCCTGCTAACTAAAGCACTAATTCAAGTAGTTCTTTTCAGAATTATTAGAATATGATATGTGTAATAGGAGACATAAAAGTGCAAACCTGCAACTGTTCCTTATTTTTTTCTTAAAATCCTTGGTAACTATTTTCCATATAAAATATGTTAGAAATAACTGTATTAAATCATAAATACGAGAATTTCTGACTTTTAATTAGAAGCGGGTGTGGATTAGGCATATATGTATCAAGTAGTTAGTTTTATAGCCTTAAGATAATGACAGCATCTTTAGCTCATTGTGTTTGAATGAGGCATCTGAGATAAGATTTTTTTCTACTTATATATTATTGGAAGACAGCTAAAATATCTATCGTATAATTGTGATTAAATACACTTGTGAAGAACTAACATTTTTGCAAACACTAAGCTAACACTGAGTCATTTCCTCCTTCATCCGTTTATTGCAACTCTTATTTATTTATGGACTAATGTATTTAAAGAAGACATTAATTGCTTAATCTGTAGGACGCTTTATAACATATGATGAGGATTTTAACAGTAAACAAGGCATATGTGTTCTCTAATTTCAAAAAACCTTAGTCTGAAAAGAGTGACACATTAAATTAACAATTATTCAGATAACTCTTCTGAGCAAGAATTGAGAATCACAATGAAAATACCACCTTATAAGAAGAGGTACTTAAATTCTTACAGAGCACAGAGACCTAAAACTTTCACATATAGGTTAAATTAGGAGAATAACGTGAAAGTTTTCTCCAACAGTGGAATCATTTGAGGCATCTGTGAGATGATAGACCACTTAGTACAGGGTTCCTCAAACTACAGCCCGCGGGCCACATGCGACCCTCCGAGGACATTTATCTGGCCCACCGGGTGTTCTTGCCGCCGCTGCCTGTCCTGCCCAGCAGCCGACTCGTCCAGGCCCACAGTGCGCTTGTGTGGAATGTGCATCGCACTCTCCACTCCCCTCCTTCTCTCTGTCTCTCGATTCCTCCTCTCAGTCTCGGGTGTGATCGGACGAGTCACGAGCTTGCCAGTGCAGAGCCTGCTGCTGCCTGAGGATCGAACAAGTTAGGATTTTTTTTTTTTAAGTTAGGAGGTATATATATTTTTTTTTAATTTTGCAGTTAGTAGGGCCTTTTTTTGCGGTTAAGGGGGGCCTTTTATTTTCTGAAGTTAGGAGTCTATTTTTTTTTTTTTTTTTTGCAGATAGGGGGCGCCTTTGTTTTTTGAAGTTAGGAGAACCTTTTTTTTTGAAGTTGGTTAGTTGCTTGGGGGTGGTTTCTAGGGGAGTTGCATCACAGTGATAACGCAAATAGTCAGCGCTCAGTGCTAATGCAAATGTTTTTTTAAACTATAGTCTGCTCCTCCAACGATCTGACAGACAATGAACTGGCCCCCTGTTTTAAAAGTTTGAGGACCCCTGACTTAGTATATTGACAGGGCTCCTTCGCAAAGCCCATGTGACTTGAGGCCAGTGAGGGAGAAAGGCTGGGGGAGAAGCACTAGGGTGATCAACAGAAACCCATGATATAGACACTTTGGATTCTGTTATGTCAGGAGAGATTGCAAACCCTTTAAATGTTTTAAGAGAAGGTGTGGAAAACAGTATTTATTTTAAAGAACCAACCAGGGTAGATTGATGAGAAAGATATAGCATTGGTCTATACATGGCCTGAATAAGTTAACAGTAATTGCTCAATCTCATTGAACACTACATTTTTATGTGTCATTCAGTGTGTACAGACATGATTTTCTGCTATGTTCATGCAGGAACATTAAAAAAAAAACCTATTCATCATTGTTCTATGTTTGGTGCTACTCTTATAACTCTTCTACATATGGTGAAACTGAAGCTCAGAAAGGCAAAAAAATTACTCATGATCTTAAAGCAAATGGATGGCGTGAGAGGTGACGATAAGCAGTTTGTCTTCAGAATTGCCTCTCAATCAGATACTATGTATAACAGGATTTAAGCAGAGAAATAATATGAAGTAGATAATTTGAGGCATATTTGTAAGATGAATTCATTGATTGATCTATTGAATAGATGAGGGTAAGATAAGCCTCAAATTTCCGAAACTGGGTACATGGCAATATCACAGAGATAAGAAACTCTTGTATATATGTATAATTGAGATAAAATTATGAATTATAAATTATGAATTGAGTGGTCAGTGAGATGCCAAAGAAAGTTGTGAACTCGAGCATACGCTACAAGCTACAGCCTTCTGCTACTCAGAGGGAATGCCTTTCTTCAAAGTCATGATTCGGAGTGATGGATGTATAGATGTTCTTTGTATCTCGAGATATAGCTGAAATCAGGGCGTGAAGATAGAATTAAAGACCCAGATGCTGAAGGAAAAAGAGCAGCCAAAATGCTCTACTGATGTGCTACCACTGGTCAGAACAAAACCAGAAATATTAATAGCACCCATGCCACAGTAAGAGAGGTTTCCAGTAAAAAATAAGTAGTCAGCTATGTCAGGACTATCAGTAATGTGATTGATAGATTTAGTAAGACAGACTTTTTTGGTACGTTATCCAGAACAATTGTCTATGGGACTGCAGGAGGGAAGAAAAGAGAGTAAAGAGGGGAGATGTGCAAATCAAAAAATGTAAATCATTAGTTTAAGGCATTCACTGTGAAGGGGCAGAAAGAAATAGGAAGGTAGGAAACACGGGCTAAATTTTTTGTTGCATACTTTAAAGCAAGAAATACATAGACATCTTTTGTTTCTTACATTAACATATTCAGAAGAGAAGGAGGTTTAACAGAGGAGTAAGGTTCTTGGGATCTTGGCAGGGAAGGAGGAGAGAGGCAGTGTTGATGGAAATGGAAAGAACCACCCCAAATATTGGAATTTTAAAATAAATAATGTTTTTTACAACTTTAATGTTTGAATTTGCAAGATAAACTGTACAATATTTGTTGATGGCTCCCTGGTATTTATCAGTAGCTTAGCAAAGTTTATGCAGAGTTTCTATCTTATCATCTTTCATTTATTTCTAAGATGAATACAATCTTGCATCTACTTTCTTTGGTTTTTGCCACCAAAGGAGGTCAGATAATTTGAAATCTTGCCACATAATAAGTTAAGGCAAAAAGACTGAACATCTTTGGGAATAACAAGTATGATCTAACAAATGCATTTTGTTTGTTTGTTTGTTTGTTTTTAGCCTTTTTTAGTTCACGTTCTCTACAGACCTTGACACTAACCAACATTCCTTCATGTTTAAAACAATCTTCTCTGTCAATTTCCATGACAAACTCTACTTTGGGTTTTTCTCCTCTTTTGTAGTGTTTTGTTCTCCAATATTAAATGCAAAAATTACTGCTCACCTGATTTATATGTTAGAATTCCCTATGCCTTACTCTGTGTTAATGTCAAACATGTTCATGCAGATGAATCCCAATTGTTTAATCTTCTTCAGGAGCACAATATGTGTCCACAGCAACAAAATCCAAAAGCTCAGAAAATCAAAAGCTTTTCTTTTTAAATAACATATTGTGTGGCAAAACATTAACTAATCTAAAATTATCTGTTGGCTAAACCAAACTGGCATGTAGTTATTTTCAATTAGTGAGAATATTTACATCTTTTCCTATCTGGTTACAAGGAGCTTCTACTAGAACCTCCTGGGGAGTACTACTTGATATATACAATATTTCTATAAGCTAAAAACTTCTGAATTACAAAACACATTTGACTCTAGAAATTTTGGATAAGAGAATATAACGTAGCCATAATGCCAGTTAAGGTAGATAAGTCTCCATTTCATTCTTCTAGTTTCTAGATGTTAACACTTTGGTATTCTTCTATTTCAAATCTATTTAAGAATCATATCTATCTCCTTTGTTGCCTTAATATGATTAGATATATCAAGCATGTATATACACAGATATTTTTCTTGAAACCAACTGTTTTGTGGGGACTATATTTCATGTATGAAAAATTTAAAACCTCCTAGAGAGTTGACCAAATCTGAACCCTTACCTATGTATCTGGTGATTCTCTAATGATCAATGTAATAACTGAAGGAAATGGACTTCATAATAAAGGAATTATATTTATATTGTTTATTGTAACATGCTTTTTAAAAATCTTAATATATATGTGAATATATTACTTGGATTCACATAGTCATAATTCATTCATTTTTAAAAATATGTTAAACATATTGCTTTGTATGTATATTTTTATTAATAAACTTTATTTTTTGAACAGTTTTAGATTTAATGAAAAATTAGCAGATGATTGTACAGAGTTTCTATGCTCTGTCCTTCTTTTCCCACGCATAGTTTTCCTATTACTAGCATCTTGTAATAATTAATGTACCAATGTTGATATACTATTATCAACTAAGATTTATATATAGTATTCAGATATTCTGAGCTTTGAACTTCTTTTTTTGTTCCAGTATCACATACATGATACTTTCATTCCTTTGTCATATCACGTTAGCCTCTTCTTAACTGTGATGATTTTAGAACTTGGAAATTCTGAGAAGTATTAGTCAGGTATATTCCAGGATGTCCTCCTGTGGAATTCTTCCGGTGTTTTCTTCACAATTAAACTGAGATTTTGTTTTTGTTTCTTTTTAACAATATCACATACCTGAGCCTGTGGGTTCGAGACCAGCCCGGGAAACTTGGCGAGACCTCATCTCTACAATAAGTAAAAAGTTAGCCGGACATGGTAGTGCATGCCTGTAGTTACGACTACTTGGAAGGGCAAGGCAGAAGGATCGCCAGAGCCTAGAAGGTCAATGCTGGGGTGGCCATGAGCATGCCACTCCACTCCAGCCTGGGTGATGGAGTGAGATTCCAACTCAAAAAAAAAAAATCACAGAGGCAAAGTGTTGTTTCATTATATCGTTTCAAGAATACATACTATCAACATGATTTATGACTTTTGATGTTGACCTTGGTCACTTGACTGAAATAGTGCTGTCAGAATTTTCCACTGTAATGTTTCATCTTTATCTTCCCTTTCCATAAGGCACCCCTTGACAAGAAGTCACCATACACAGGCTACATTTAGGAAGAGGGAGATATACTCATTCTCTCTTAAGACAGAGTATCTATGTAAAATTTGTTTGAAATTCTGCATAAGAAATTTGTCTATTTTTTTCCTTTTATTCATTTATTCAAATATAGTCACCTATCTCTATGAACTTATAAATATATATTTTATTATTTTAATAACCTTATACTAATCTATTATTCCAACTCTGAACATGGGAAGACTTTTCAGTTGACAATTGTATCCCTTTGGCATTCCTTCATAGATAAACACTTTTTGTTTAATATTGCTATTTGTAGCAATTATTTACTTTCTAACAATACAAGATACTTCAAATCCATCTTGCATATTTTATTCCCAAGTCCTAGACTCAGTCATTCCCCCATGAAAAATCAAGATTTAGGTATTGAGCAAGCTTCTTGCTACTGATATGTCATTTATTTTAGACACTCTCAGTTGACAGAGTAAATACATAGAATAATAATTCATATATGTACATATATATCTACACAGACATTTATAAATATTTATATATGCAGTCATCTATATCTATATTAAGATAAACACGAGTTGTTCAGCTGGTGTTTTATCTATACTTTAGAGAGGATAAAATGCAGGCTATTAGTTAAATAATGAGCTCAAAGGCAAATACCTAGTGAATGTGAAACTAGAATTGAAATCAAGAATTGTTTAACTTCAAAACCTAAGCTCATAATGACTCGTATCTGTTTCATGGAATTTTCCAAAAAATATAGTTATTTTTCATTTTCTATATATAGTATATAAGAATACAAATTAAATTCTGGTAATGAGGTATCTAAATCAGAACTATACTTTTTGCTTACAAATAAAAGGTATTCAGATAGAGTACTCTAGGGCTGCTGCACCACATTGCTCTAAGAGGTTGTTTAAAGACACGATCTCCATTCTATCTCTCTGCTTCATCACTTTCTGGAGTTTGCCATTACCATTAAATTTATTGTCATATTATTAAACCTGGCTTATCACCCCATCCACATTCTCAGCTGTGAAAAGGAGAAAGAGGGAATTTGTGATCAGCAGGCGCATCACAAAGAAGTTTCTGAAGTTGCAGTTATCACTTCCACACACCACCCATCATTCTAAACTTAGCCATGTGAACTACATAAGAGGAAGGGGAATGTGATCTTTCACTGGAAGCCAAGTGACCAACTTAAGACAGAAAGCCTATCGTTAAAGAGGAAAGGAAGAATGGGTACTGGGAGTAGTGAATCATCTTTGCCATACTCTGATTAACTTCCTCCTAAAGGAAAATTCTGATCTTACTTATTAAAATAAATCAGATATTAATGGTCTATGATAATTAAAGAAATCAACACAGTAAATTCCACATTTCTATATTTATAAATAGAAACAAAGTACATGTGTGCATTTAGGATTAGAAAACAAAGTTGAGTCGAAAAGAGCCTATGGAGAGAAAAATATAAGACAAGTAAGAAGGAAATGAAGAAAAATCTGTAGAGAGAAAATTTAAAACTCCAATGAAAAAGAAAAAATCTGGTAAAACTAGATTGATATGTATTTGTAATGTATATTGTTAATAAAAGTTCACATCTAATGTTAAGTATTGAAACTATGTATTAAGAGATTTACATATATATTTTCCCCAAGGAATAGTTTTGTGGGGAGAAAACCCAAATGCACATTAATACATATTATTGTAGATTTCCCTCACACCCTTTATTTTGAAAGACAAAGCATAAACCGGGCTCGGTGGCTCAGCCTGTAATCCTGCGCCTTTGGGAGGCTGAGGTGAGTGGATTGCTTGAGCTCATGGGTTCGAGACCTGCCTGGGCAGCAAGACCTCATCTCTACAATAAATCAAAAAATCAGCCGGGCGTGGTAGCTCATGCCTGTAATTCTGGCTACTCGGAAGGCTGAGGCGGAAGGATCGCCGGAGCCCAGCTGGTCAAGGCTGCGGTGGCCGGGAGCGGCCACTGCACTCCAGTCTGGGCGACAGAGTGAGACTCCAACTCAAAAAAAAAAAAAAATCGCCGGAGTCCAGCAGGTCGAGGCTGCGGTAGCTGGGAGCAGCCACTGCACTCCAGTCTGGACGACAGAATGAGACTCTAACTCAAAAAAAAAAAAAAACCAAAAAAATTGAAACTGTTTTTATTTTGTACTATAAATCTGAGAACAAGATTTAGTTAGAAAAACTGGAATATAATTGTATTAAATATACATATGAGTGAGTAAACTTTACATTGCTTTATTTGCAAGAAAAAAAAGAAAGACAAAGCATATTTTGGAAAATCTACATTGGTTTAAAGGGATTTTATTCAAAGTATGCTCAGAGTCATCTGTAAAATGTATTGGAAAGGAAATAAATAAATTTGAAAGAGTTTAAGTATTCATTCTTGAGATGTGCCTCCAAGATATCAATTGTTAGACGTCACATGAAAAAGCATTTTAACAATCACTTAGAATGCAATAAACAGTTATCATTGTTGTGATCACACATACCTATCTATAAGATATTTGGGAGGAAAAAAATGTATCCTGATTTTGTGCAATTGGATTTGAAGAAATATTTTTAAGAACAGAAAAATATACATCTTGAAAAATGCTGTATCTCACAATGTAAATGCAAGTAGGGCCAGGAGTGGTGGCTCATGCCTATGATCCCAGCATATTTGAGGGGCTGAGGAAAGAGGATTGCTTGAGACCAATAGTTCAAGACCAGCCTGGGCTATATAGAAAGATCCCACTTAAAATAAAACTAAAAAAAAAAAAAATATAGCCTGGCATGGTGGCCAACTTTGGTATTCCTAGTTAACCCTACTCAGGAGACTGAGTCGTCAAGTGGCTTTAGCCCGGAAGTTGAAGTGATTATTTCACCGCACTCTAGCCTGGGATACAGAGAAAAAAACCCATCTTTGGAAAACAAACATATGCAAGTAAAGCTGATATGGAAAACTTGGTAAGATGACAGAAATAGATTTAGTAATTTTTTACAAATTCAATTAATGTTGAAATGGTTTTGTATAATTTTAGATAATAAGAATGAAAAAGTGGCATACCAAATTGATTTTTATCGTCTATCAATATAATCACATAATTAGCTACATTTACAAAAAGAATGTGGTATTTACCCAGCATCCCTTGTGTAGTAGGCATTATTCTAAAAGCTACAGAAACATTGACAAACAACACAAAGATAACCCTCTTGTGCTTTTAGAGGACCGAAAATTAAGTACTATATTGAATATTTTATTAGACCTGTGACTCATGTTAGTCCTCAAAATTATCTTTTGCATGTTGCATGCAATTTCCAGTTGTGAAAGTTGAACATATTCTTTATCTTTTGAAGCACATTATGTATGTGTTACTTATATAAATAAAGTACTAACTTCATCTTCATTCTGAATTTAAGTGGGCTACATTCCAATCCATTGTGCTCTTTTTCCTCTTACTGCACTGAAGAGAATCGATTTTGAGAAATAGAAAGCCTATAAATAGAAGAGCATTTATTTTTTTTTCTCCAAATTTTTGAAATACATGGTTTAAAACTGACTCTGCATTTTTAGTTTCCAGGTAACAAAACAGCAATATATGATAGAAAATATGTCATTAAGTCACTGCAGGAAATTTGTACACATTAATGTATAGTCTTCTAGGATTGCCCTAAGAAAATACTACATACAACATGCCTTAAACAACAGAAATTATTTTCTCACTGTCTTGAACATAAACATTCAAGATCAAGGGGCCATCAGGTTTCTTGTCCCAGAAGGTCTCTCCCCTTGGGTTGTAGATGGCCACCTTCTCAATATGTCTTCTCATGTCTGTACCTCTGTGCTCTCCAAGACAGCCAGTGATCTCTGGAGTCACTTTACAAAAAAAGATCACTGGCTATCCTGGAGAGCACAGAGGTAAAGACATGCGAAGATATATTGAGAAGGTGGCCATCTACAATCCTATAAGATCAGGGGCCCATTCATATAACCCCGTTTAATCTTCCTTATCTTCCTTAAGGCCCTAATCTCTAAGTACAGTCATATTTCCCTTCAGGGTATCAACATCTGAATTTAGCCTGGTGAGAGTGGGTGGAGGGGTTGGACACAATTCAATCCATAGCAATTAGTGATAAAAGGTGGATAATTTTGCAAACTGATAAAATATTTTGATAATTTCATTCCAACTTCAAGTTGAAAGTAAATTTTACCGAGATACCTCCGTGTGTGTGTGAAGCAATAGCTGTTACTGAGGACAAATTTAAATTAGTAACTGTAACTTTTAATTTTTAGTATTTTTAAATTTTAATCTACATTTCTATATTTTAGAAGAATAACTATTTGGTTTTTTTTAATTTTCAAGGATCAAAATAGATGAGAACACCAATTTAGTAGAAAAGGAAATATAAATTTCAGAAGTAGATTCCAGAAGGAAGCTGAGAACCAAGAACTTAATTTAATAAGTTACTGAAATTATGCACTTTAATTATAAAGAAAGTAAAATGTCAGGATTATTTTAAATCACTGTAAATTGGTAAAACAAATTAAAAACTTAATTAACAGCCAAGATGCAACCAATTGCAACTAATGACACACATTTCTGAAAAGTTAACAATTTTAAGTAGGAAAAGGTCGATGTTTCTAAAAAGACTTACCAGCTATATTCTATATATTTGTCTTATTAACACACAAAACATTAGCACTTTAGAATTCACAGGGGTATGTTTATTTAATTTTTTTTTTTATTTTTTGGGTTGGAGTCCCACTCTGTCGCCCAGACTGGAATGCAGTGGCCCCTCCCGGCCACCGCAGCCTCGACACGCTGGGCTCCGGCGATCCTTCGGCCTCAGCCTTCCGAGTAGCCGGAATTACAGGTGCGCTCTACCACACCCGGCTAATTTTTTAAAATTTTATTGTAGAGATGAGGTCTTGCCTGCCCAGGCGGGTCTCGAACCCTCGAGCTCAGGCAATCCACTCACCTCAGCCTCCCAAAAGCGTGGGATTACAGGCTGAGCCACCGAGCCCGGCTGTTTAATATTTTAAAAGAATGACAATGATTTTTTACTTCCATAGTAAGTGAAATTATCTTGTTAAGCACCTAGATGAAATTTGATTATGATCATCAAACCATCATTTGTGTTTATTTATTTACTCTTCAATTAATTCTTGCTCTTTTATGTCCGTTGGTACTAGTTCTAGCTTAACAACTTTGAGAAGGGCAGTAGTGTGTCTTTGGAGAGTCATAAGAAAACTCTTGACAGTACAGTAGCTGTCAGGACTCTGGTAGATGACAGAGATACAACCTACTCTATTTTAGAAACTTCAAGATCGTCATTTCTGCAGAGCCGCTGGTCACTGTCAGTCTTTGGTATTAAATGTGAAGTCCATTAGCTAAACCTGGTTTCTTCTTTCTAGCACATTTTATCCTCAATGGAGTCCAGGAATAGTAATAGAGAAAATATCTCAACCAAGGATAACTAAACCACACACAAATTTCAATTTTATGAATACATAATGAGAAAGCTTACATTATCTATATTTATGTGAAATGAGACGCATTTACAAAGATTTGGGATTGTTAGAGAGTTTTATAATTTAAAAGCCTATTATGCATATAGTTACCAGTACGGACATCTTAATCCTGAATAATTTTATTAGCCATTTAATTAACATTTTGCATGCAAAATTAGTGTCGGTATCAATAATGATATACTATGGCTTTTCTGCAAATGTAACTTCAAGAATGTGTAAGTTTTCAGTAAATTAAAAGTTAAGCGTTATATATTTGGCTAGTAAACATAGTAGAAGTGATTCAATTTACAGCCTAAAAATGTTGGCTGAGAACCTGAATTTCAAAATAGGTTATGACTTTGACATTTAAAAGAGTAAATAATCTTGTTATTTGATAGTGCATAGATCTATTTGGTGGAAGAATAAAGAAGAAACATTGGCTTTTGATTATTGTTTATATAATAATCGTAATAATAATAAATATACTAACTTAGTTGGTAAAGTGATAGTACTTACTCCCAGAGTTTATAATATCTATTTTGTGATATAAGACTAATAGCAATAATTGCATTCTGGCCAGTCAAACATTAACACAATCAAGATGATTGCATCAAAGGTTTCTGTTTACTTGATATCCCTCAAGGGACTCCAGCATTTTGATTGTCCAATTCTATTATTTAATTGCATGAAACTATTTAGAAGAGTTTTGTAACATGGACCTTAAAGAAAAAGTGATTTGATTGAGATTAGGTCTTCACAATTAATTTGGGTATAACTATCTACAAAAACATAATGATATTTTAATTTTGCTTTTAAGCTAGTTGAGACTAATGGAATTAATAATAATGACTACAATCCAAGCTGAATTTGTCCTCTATCTTCTTTTCCCTCTTTTTCTTTCTTTTCCCTTTTTTATTTTCTTGCTTTAGTCAATCTTGATCAATTTGACTCATGATGAAATTGTCACAAACTACAGTGCACTGGGATTGTCACCTCCCTTCACTTTATTTGTGGTTTGCTCATTCATTCATTTTTGGCCAGGTTCTTTTTTAGCAATTTCATAAAATTCTAAGTCCCTGCATTGGCGATGCGGACATTTTATTTACTATATTTATAGAAAAGCTTTCTAGAAAATATTCTTTAATACTGGGTTAGCACAGAATCTTTTACTGCTAGTGGACATGGCAAGGGTTGAGGGTGGGTGTATTTGACCATTTGATTCCAGCACTTCCATAAACATCATATGCGTCATACAACATAATAGGAAGAGGAAATGGGAACGTTGCTAAACTAATAAGGATAAAATGTAACAAAGATGTTCATTTTTTTCTTATTCCCAAAACAGAACCTACTATCTGTTGTAAACTATTAGAACCTAAAAGAATGTATAGTTAGACAGTAAAAGTCCCAGTCAATATAGATGTTGCACAGTTACTGGAAATGTTGGTGCATATTTTTAAGTTTGTGCTTTCATTCTTGTGTGTATTCAAGCCTGATTTGTGTGTGTGAATGTGTGCATTTTCTGGAATTATTTCATGAATCTATATGGTCATTCTACTACACATACCAATTGTTGTGTCTTTAAAAAAAACAGTGTAATAGGTATCTGTTCAAGTGAATACTTGGGTATTTATACCTTTTAAGAGCTGCACTAGGTCCCAGTTTGGGGGATACAATATATTTAGTGATATCCACTTGATTTATATGTAAGGCATTTTAAATTCTGCATTATTGTAAGAATATTTTAATTGTCATTTCAGTGCATATGCCTTATATTTGTGAAAATGGTTCAGATTATGCATCCTAGGAGTAGAATGTTCAAAATTAAGTGGTAAAAAGAATGCAAATTTAAATTTTTGACTAAATTGTAAAAGATTTTATTACTTACACATCCAGGAATGGTATCTGAAAATATTCTTTACCTAATATTTTTATCCAAATTGTACATTCGAGCTTTATTTGACTTTCTAAATTTTTTAGAAAAGCCTAGTTCGTGGTATTAACATTTGAGCAAGATAATTCCTCTTGTTTCACCGTTATTTATCAATTAGATAAATTTTCTCTGAACTTTGCTCCTACACATCTCTTACACATTTGCCTTCTGGATTTGGAAGAGGTTTTAACAGAATAGCAATATTAACTCTTTATATATTATAAATCTCACAGCTATTTATTTTTTCTATTTTGCATTCTTGAAATCTTATTTGTTCTTTTCAATGGAGGTTTTCAATTTTTATTGAGTCAAGCTAATGTACTTTCTATTTATAAGGAAAGTTTTTACCCACATGTCTTAAATTGATCTGCATTTTCTTAATTCTTGACTCACACTTTAAATTTGAAGAATAATTTATTTATTTGGAATGTGAGAGTGTATGAGTAAAATATGTGGTGTTTAAGGGAATAAATAGGAACCAAGGTAGTTCAGAGAGCACTTTTAAACTGTAATTACCAAAAAAAAAAGAAGCAGATTACAGTCATATTGTGGGGTTGGTGGGAGAATGTCAACGAATGTGGGGACATGAGAATATTTGAGGTGTCTTTCAGGACTGTAGTTTGCAAATTTCACCTGACTAGAATATTGATGTCAGAGAACAATGGAGGAAAGACTGTCTCTCAGGCACATTATAGTAGGTAGTCTGGAACTATTGAGTTACGTTGTTTGTTTGCTTTCACCAGGGAGTCACATTACAAAGGAAGCATTTTAGAATTAACATAAAGAATCTGATTGTCAACTCAAACTCAAATCAGACTTATATGACTCACACAAATAAGATCAACCTTTACTAAGAATTTCAAGGCTGTAAATTATCAAGACTTCAGAAAAAGCACATTTAGTCCAGAACATTGAGGGAAGAGCTTTCTACACGTGGCATGAAACACGTTTCTTGACCTAGAGTAGAGGAGGTATGAAAATAAGGTAACTGTGTTATTAGCACACACCAAAGAACAATTAGTCCATGAAATATCCAATTTCTCATGTAGCTTATAAAGCATTTTCCAGGGAACTATGTCTCCTAAATTTACAGATATTAGTTCATTTACCTAGAAGTTCATTTATCATGTTGGCAAGGAAATTAGACTAGTTTCTTGCTTCTTTTCTTCACCCTGAAAACACCCTCTGGTAAAGGGTATGAATGGATCATAAGACAGTCACTTCAACTCTTTCCATCTCAAGAATGATTAATATGACTGCAATATAAAACAGGTTATATCTGCCAAATTGTGTCAAGATGGGAGATCAACAAATTCTGCAGGGATAATTTTTAAAGAGCAGAGGCAAAGAAGTGTGTTCTTTTATTAAAAAGTTGTTTTACAATCCTTTTTAAAGCAATAAAACACAGAAAAACTTCGTAAAGCTACTTTCTCCTGTAATAAATAAACATTGGCAATGAAATTCAATTTCCATTCTCTCCAGACAGGGGTTTTATATAACTTCCCTAATAAATTGTTCAAGAAAGTCAAGTATGCACATGAAATTATGTTAGTTGCATAAAAATGTGAATGAAAACAAGATATAAAAAAATTATTAAATACATAAAAGTAATCATTGTCAGTTTTTCACCAATCCAGGAATTCTCATCAACAATTATCTTCTCAACAATTAATTTGGTTCAAAGATACCAAATTAAATGCAAACAAGGTTATTTTGGGTCCCCTTTACTAAATATTGGGTTGAAAGTTAAATTAAGGTACCAGTGAGGGGGCTGGAAATGGAGACTTATAAATATCTGATAGGAACAACCAAAAAAATCTATCTCCAAGGAGAAAAGTCAGTTCTACCTGTTGCTAACAGCAGTCAAACACTAAAAAAAAATTTTTTTTAATCTTTTTTTTTTTCAGTTGGAGTTTAATAGCCTCATTTGGACTTTGGCTATTATTGCTGCAGGTTCTTTGATTTTTTTTTTCCTCTGCATCATAATTACCTCTAAAGGAAATGGGAGGTGGTAAAGCACTATTCTGTCTAATTTCCTTTGATTTTCTTCTTCAGAACTTATTTTTTTCTTTAAACCTTTGCTCCACATATTTTATTTGTGTAACTGCACAAGCTGTGGGACATAATAAGCAGCATTTTAGCACTATTCTGTTCTTTACTCATGGTGGATAAATCACAGCAGAGTTGCTAACAGCTTGTGACTGACAATCTTCCTTGATAGACAATCTGTGATCCTTTCAGCCTTTTACTAATAAGCTCATTAGGGGCGAATAGCTAGAAATCCTTTCTGGGATATAGCAATGAACCACAGCAAATTCAGTGCATGTCTGACCACTCAAACTTTAGAGAATCAATCTTTCCTCAATCAAAACTTTGTCAAGTCCTGCTGAATGTCTGTTGAAGGTTACTGATTTTTCTTTTTAATAAAACTTTGTCAAAAAAAATCAAGAAAGCTTTCTAGTCTAATATAAGTCAAGAGGATATTTTTCTAAACTGTGAATTTTAAAAAACCGGTGGAAAAAACATTCGAAAATATTTATCGGATGTTCAAAGTTGCCATGATTTTTAAGTTGGAAGTAAAAGATAGCTTACTACTCAAAAATTCATTGAACAAAAGAGATAACAAGTTGAGTTTGACGAAGATATTCAGATTTTTCTCATTTGTTGGATTTATGTATATCTTGTAATAAATAATGAAAGGTTTTCTGGAAATTAAAATGAGAATTATTCTTAATGCTTTATGCATATTAGTTATTAATAAGCTAATACTGTATTTTTGCAAATAAAGCAATGTAAAGTTTACTCACTCATATGTATATTTAATACAATTATAATCTAGTTTTTCTAACTAAATCTTGTTCTCAGATTTATAATACAAAATAAAAAGTTTCAATTTTTTTTTTTTTTTTGAGTTGGAGTCTCATTCCGTCGCCCAG
Source organism: Cephalopachus bancanus (assembly GCA_027257055.1). NCBI lineage: Eukaryota > Metazoa > Chordata > Mammalia > Primates > Tarsiidae > Cephalopachus > Cephalopachus bancanus. The sequence goes on from JAPVLO010000074.1 coordinate 3,906,451, forward strand.
ACTGGAGTGCAGTGGCCGCTCCGGCTACCGCAGCCTCGACCTGCTGGGCTCCGGCGATCCTCCCGCCTCAGCCTTCCGAGTAGCCGGAATTACAGGCGCACGCTACCACGCCCGGCTGATTTTTTGATTTATTGTAGAGATGAGGTCTCGCCAATTGCCCAGGCTGGTCTCGAACCCTCGGGCTCAGGCAATCCACTCACCTCAGCCTCCCAAAGCTCTGGGATTACAGGCTGAGCCACCGAGCCCGGCAACAGTTTCAATTTTATTACTAGACTAAATTAGTTTAAATCTACATCTGACGGGTCATTTGTTGTAATTCTTCATTAATATGAGATTATAAAAACAATTGGTAGAAGTTATCAAAAAACAAAGTTTTTTCCTTTTAGTCATTCATGAAGTGACTCAAATTCGTGGAAATTTGGGGAAATACAGATTAAAAAACCAAAATATTTACTGTGAGGAAAATTTAATCTTAGAAAGAAATCAAAGAATAGGTGAGCAATTACTTGATTAGAATTTAAAATGATATGAGCCCTATATAGTTAACTAATCGCAAAGTAAAAAAGACATGTTAAAACACTGTAAGTCAGGTACTGTCTATACATACATAGCTCCTATTAGCATATTTGTGAGTCCCATAATGCATAGAATCTAGACTTGACTGAGAAAATAGCCTGAGGACGATTGCAGGCCAGTCAGACTGTAGGCAGAAATCACACTAGTCTAAATTCAAGTGCCATGATCCTAAAAGTCTTAAGTCAAAGATATTAATACAATTGACTGTAGAAGAACTTGACACGACACTAAAGAATCTTAAGTAAACCGGGCTCAGTGGCTCAGCTTGCAATCCCGCGCTTTGGGAGGCCGAGGTGAGTGGATTGCCTGAGCCCGTGGGTTCAAGACCCGCCTGGGCAACTTGGCAGATATCATCTCTACAATAAATCAAAAATTAGCCAGGCGTGGTAGCGCGCGCCTGTAGTTCCAGCTACTCGGAAGGCTGAGGCGGAAGGATCGCCGGAACCCAGCAGGTCGAGGCTGCTGTGGCCGGGAGCCGCCACTGCACTCCAGTCTGGGTGACAGAATGAGACTCCAACTCAAAAAAAAAAAAAGAAAAGAAAAGAAAAGAAAGAATCTTAAGTAGGCAGTACTTTAGGGATGTGTGACTGAAGATGTACAGGCTGGACAGATCCTTTTTCTACCTTCTGATCCAATTTTCAGGTAACGGATGAAACTAGAAATTAAGCAGCATAAGCAGAGCACGCAAGACAGTGAATCTTGCTACCAGCCACACTGGTAACTTATGTGATTTATGGGCATTAGATAAAGTGCACAAAAGAGTCTTGCCTCTGAAGTGAGGAATAATTAACTCTAGAATGATCACTGTACCAATTCCATCAAAGGAATCTTCAAAGCAAGATATGAAAGGGTCAAATATTTCCAGGTAACTGTGTCCCCAGAAAAAGCTGAAAAATATTTATATGAATTTAAAATAGCACCCTAAAAGGTAAAATTCACAAGGTTTGGTTTGCAATAGTTAAAAAAGAAAACAAAAATCATTAACAGGCACGCAACACTGCCAGAAAACAGGACCCACACAGAGAAGTCAAATCAATCAAAACTAACTCAGAGATATATTTTAAAAGTTGAATTTCTAGAGGTGAAAACGATCATGAGTGAAATGAAAAATACATGGGATAGGATCTATGATATATGAGATCTTGCAGACTAAAAGAAGACACAGGTATATAAACTATTCAAAATGAAGTACAGAGAGGAAAGAAAATCAACAACAAAAACAAAAGTTTGGAGAATAAGAAGTAGAACAGTTTTAAGTTGATGAACACGTTGAGTCCCAGAAGAAAGGTAGAGGCAGGAAAAACATTAGAAGAAAAGAATGCTGAAATTTGTCTAAATTTGATGAAAACTATAAACCTATAAACAGATCAAAGAAGCTCTCCAAGCACCAAAACCAATAACATAAAAAATACAACAAAATGTATCATAATTAAATGGTTCAAAACTAGTAATAAAAATAGAATCTTAACAGCAGAGTAGAAAGACATGTTACTTGGAAGGACAAAAAGATATTGATAAAAGTTTGTCAGTGGAAATAATGTGCATGAGAACACATTAATGATGTCTTAATGAAGTTATCATCATATGATAACCCCATTAAAATGTGAGGAGCATCTGTACTTATGCTATACTATTATTGATGGCATATCTCCACCCTCTCACACACACACGCACAAATCCAAAGCCCTCTAAACCTAGAGTTCTATGCCAGGGAAAATATTGCTTAAATATATAGACCAAAAAAAGGTTTTTTTTTTTTCATACAGCTGAATGCTAAAACAATACAAGCATATCTTGGAGATAATGCACGTTTGATAGCAGAGCACCATAAGAAAGTGAGTATCACAATAAAGTAAGTCACACATTTTTGGTTTCTGAGTACATATAAAAGTTATGTGTAGACTACACTGTAGCCCGTTAGGTGTGCAATAACATTATTATCTAAATATAATGTACATACATTAATTTAAAATGTTTCTTTGATAAAATATTAACTATCACTGAGCTTTTAAAGAGTCATAATCTTGAAGCTAGTAGAGGGCATTGATCTCATTATTGGTTGCTGAGTGTGATCAGGGTGTTGGTTGATGAAGTTTGAGGTGGTTGGGCAATTTTTAAATATAAAGGGTCACATCTTTCCTTTCTTTCTTTCCCTCCCTCCTTCCCTCCCTGTCTCCCTCCCTTCCTCCCTTCCTTCCTTCTTTCCTTCCTTCCTCTTTCTTTCTCTCTTTTCTTCTCTTTTCTGTTTTTTGTTTGCTTGCTTTTTTGTTTACTTTTTAATGGGTTCTTGTGATATCATCCACGCTGTTTTAAAATTTCTGGTCTCAAGCATTCCTCCTGCCTCAACCTCCTGAGTAAATGAGATTACCGGTAGCTAGAGCCACTGCGCCTGGTCTTACACATCTACTGACTCTTTCACAAAAGATTTATCTATAGCATGTGATGCTGTTTGATAGCATTGTACTCACAGTAAAACTTATCTCAACATCTTAATCAATCTTCTCAAACTCTTCTGCTGCTTTATCTGCCTTATTAACTAAGTTCATGTTATATTCAAAATCTTTGTTTTCCTTTCAACAATATTCACAGCATCTTCACAAGGAGTAGTCTTCTTCTTAAGAAGCCATTTTATTTGCTCATCCTAAAGAAGCAACTCCTTATTCTTAAAAGTTTTATCATAAGATCGCAGCAATTCAGTCACATCTTCAGGTTTCATTTCTAATTTTAGTTTTTTTGCTATTTCTACCACATCTACAGTTCTCTCCATGAAAGTTAGAATAAACTTCTTTCAATCTCCTGTTAATTTTAATGTTTTGTCCCTGTCTCATAATCATGAATGTTCTTAATGGCATCTAAAATAGTGAGCCCGTTTCATAAGGTTTTCATTTTACTTAACGCAGATCCATCAGATAAATCACTATCTATGGTAACTGTAGCTTTGCAAAATACATTTAAAAAAATTAATGGGACTTGATCATGGAAATTCTAGATCCATGGACTGCAGCATAGATGTCATGATAGCAGTCATGAAAAAATTAATCTCCTTGTTTGTCTTCCTCCATAGCACTTGTATCACCAAGTGCATTGTCAATGAGAAGTAATATTTTGAAAGGTATCTTTTTCTGAGAGTAGTTTGCAAGAATAAACTATTCAGCAAATCATGCTATAAACAAATATGTTGTCATATAGGCTTTGTTGCTTCATTTACAGAGCACAAGTAAAATCGATTTAGCATTATTCTTAAGAGCTCTGTGAGGGATGCAGAGAAAAAGGACTACTTCTACACCGCTGGTGGAAATGCAAACTAATGCAACTTCTTTGGAAGACAGTGTGGCAATTTCTGAAAGAATTAGACATTTACCATCCATGTGACCCAGCAATTTCCCTATTGGGAATATACCCAGAGGGACTCAAATCAGTCTACAGAAAAGATATCTGTACACATATGTTTGTTGCAGCTCTATTCACAATAGAAAAAACATAGAACCAATCATGCTGCCCACCGAAGCTGGATTGGATTAAAAAATGTGGTATGTATACACAATGGAATAGTATGCAGTCATAAAGAAGGACAAACATATGGACTTCACAGCAACCTAGATGGATTTAAAGTCTATCATACTTAGTGATCTATCACAGAAACAAAGAACAGATTACCATAAGCTCTCGCTCATAAGTGGAGCTTGAACAATTATCATAATACTATAAGAAAGGGATTGGTGGTAGTGGGAAACTGTCAGAGGAGGGGGGTTGGGATTGGCAGTTGAGGGAACTGTTAGGGGAGGGAGGGGCACACCTCATCAACAAGGTTACCTGCATAATCAACGTTTGTATACCTAACTCTGAATTGTACCTCACATCTTTAAAATAAAAATAATTTTTAAAAAAGGAGCTCTGGAGTCTTTGGAGTGATAAATGAGCATTAACTTCAACATTAAATCACCAGCTGCATCAGCTGCTAACAAGGAAGTTACCTGTTCTTCATAGTTTTGAAACCAGCCGTCAACTTATCTTTTGTAGCTATGAAAGTCTTACATGGCATCTTCTTCCAATGAAAAACTGTTTTTTCCACATTGAAAAGTCTGTTGTTTAGTATAGTCACCTTCATCAGTGATCTTAGCTAAATATTCTGAATCACTTGCTGCAGCTTCTATCAGTACTTGCTACTTCACCTTACACTTTTATGTTATGGAGATAGCTGCTTTCCTTCAACCTTGTGAAACAATATCTGTGAACTCCAGACTTTTTTTCCTGCAGCTTCCTCACCCCTCTCAAAATATTAAGAAACACACAAGATAAAAGAAAAATATTATAAACAATATAGAATGCTAACAATAGTTCAAAAACCCTGCAGTAGCTATAGTGGCATCAATTAACAAAGATTTCAGAGCAAAGAATATTGTTAGTGTAAAAGAAAGCCATTTAATAATCATTAAAGTGTCAATTCCTAAAAGCAACCTGCCAATCTTAAAAGTCTACGCACCTAATAGAAAAGCTTCAAAAATTGGAAAAGCTAAAACAGTTCAACTAAATGAAGAACTGTGCAATTTCACAATTTAGTTGAAGATTTCTATATCCTTCTCTCAGTAATTAATAGACCAAGTTGACAGAAAGTAAGTATAATTATGGAATATTTGAATATCATTATCAAGCAATTTGATCTAATTAACATTTTAGAAACTGCAGCCTAAAATTGGAGAATACACATTTTTTGAAGTACACACAAGCATTATACAGTTGTAGAAACATTTAATACTATAAAATAAGTCTCAATCAATTTGAAAGTATTTCAAAATATAAAGTATGTTCACTAATGATAAGTTAATTAATTATAAATCAGTAACAAAAAAGAAAAACCAGGGAATATCCCAACTATTTGGTAACAGACTAACACACTTCTAAATAACATATAGATTTAGTAAGGAAACAAAAAAGTTAGAAAGTATTTTGAACTAAGATAAATTGGAATCACAACCTACTAAACTTTGTGGGATGCTGATAAAACTGAACTTGGAAAGAAAGTTGTAGCATTTAACAACTATACTAGAAAAATTTTAAAAGCTTCAAAACATTGTCATAAACTTCTAGAATAAAAAGAGTAAATTAAAGTTCAAATAAACAAAAAGAAAGAAAGATAAATGTGAAACCAATGGAATAGAAACAATTGATAAAACTAAAACCAAAAGCTTTCTCTTTGAGAAAATCAATAATATTTGTAAACCAGAATTTTCCTCTTTCAGGAAAAAATAAGTCACAATTTACCTTTCTAGAAATGACATAAGTGATATTTCTATAGATATTACCGATACTACAGATTCTGCAGATACTACAAATATTAAAAGGATAACAGAGCAAGAAACAACTTTATGACAAGTTGAATGAAACAAATTTCTTTAAAAATAGAATCTAAAATATTTTAATTAAGAAAAAATAGCATATGTTAATAGCATTGCATTAATGAAATTAAATGTGCAGTTACAAACCATCGCTCAACAAGATGTCATAAGTGGTGAATTCTACCAAATTTATTAGAAAGTGTTAGTACCAATTTTATAGTGTCTCTTCAAGAAAAATGAAAAGAAATAAGTACTTTCAAACTCAATTCATAAGATCAATTTTACCAAAACCAGACAAAGACATTACACAAGAATCAAACTACAAACCAATATTCATCATAAGTATAGGTGAAAATCCTTATAAAAGCAACTTAACACATAACACAGTTGCATTTACAAATGCACCTGCTGTAAAGCAAAAAGGATGAGGCACAAACTAGGAAAAATATTTGTTAATTATATATATATTAAAAAAATATATATATAATATATTAAATATATATAAAATATATATATATAATATACATAAAATATATATATAAAATATATATAATACATATAAATATATATTAAATTATATATAAAATAATATAAATATATATATATATAAATACATATATAATATATTATATATAAATACGATATATATAAAATATAAATACATACATAATATAATAATATATATAATATATATAATATATATACATATATATTATATATATAATATAATACTATATATTATAATAATATAAAATATATAATATTATAAACATATATTATAAAATAAAATATAAATACATATTAATATAATATAATAATAAATACATATTATAATTAATATATATATTTTGAGTCAGAGTCTCACTCTATCACCCAGACTGGAGTGCAATGGCACGCTCCCGGCCACCTGGGCTCCGGCGATCCCTCCGCCTCAGCCTTCCAAGTAGCTGGAACTACAGGCGCACAAATTTTTTATTTATTGTATAGATGAAGTTTTGTCAAGTTGCCCTGGTGGGTCTCGAACACATGGGCTCAGGTAATCCACTCCCCTTGGCCTCCCAAAGCGCTGGGATTACAGACTAAGCCACCGAACCCGGACTATATTAAAAAAAAAAAAAAAATCATGTATTTTAAAATATATAAAGAACTCTTCTTGCTCAATAATCAGAATGCAAGCAACTTAAACTTAAATAGTACCTTAAAAGCCATTAGTCACTAGAAAAATACAAATTAAAATCACGATGAAATACCATTTTTCGCCCTCTAGGGTGGCTATAATAAAAATAGAAAGAAAATAACGAATGTTGGAAGAATATTATTAAATGGGACCCCTCTTATATTGCTTGCAGGGATAAAAAATGGTGCAGCCACTTTGGAAATCCAATGGAAATTTTCTTAAAAAGTTGAACTCATATTTACCATATGATGAAAAAATTCTACTGCTAGGCATTATCAAAAAAAAAACAAAAATATATCTCACACAAAGTCGTATGTAGCCGGGCTCGGTGGCTCAGCCTGTAATCCTGCGCCTTGGGAGGCTGAGGTGAGTGGATTGCCTGAGCCCGCAGGTGCGAGACCCAGCTGGGCAACTTGGCGAGACCTCATCGCTACAATAAGTCAAAAAATTAGCTGGGTGTGGTAGCGCACGCTTGTAGTCCCAGCTACTCGGAAGCTGAGGGGGAAGGATCGCAACTTTCTGTAAACCCGACACAAATTCTATAAATAAAATTAAAACGTAGGCTGTTGATAAGCCCTTTAAAGATTATTTTTAAACAAATTGTTATCATTTTATATAAAAACATAGAAAAGAAGTAGAGAAAGACGTATTAGTGAGGTCATGAGCAGATTATATTTCTGTATCCCAATTTTTTAGTCTGAAATACAGGTAACTTGATTTTCTGTGGTAGTATGAGAAAGGTAGCATAACTGATATGCTAAATAACACAAAGTTCGCCTCATAATTTGCATATTTTTTTCTACCAAATAGCTTTACTGTCAGATATTATGGAGACAAGTTTGAAAAGTGGTTATAAATTGCAGATTTGTGGTAGGTGAAACCTGGAGATGAAATTTGCTGTTCCATGGATTAGAACTTGAACCCTAGATAATTTACATAAAATTTAAGATCCTTGTCTTTCCTTCTATAAATTAATATGAACAATCTTCTAGGAAAGAAACCGTAAGCATTAAGTTACACAATTAATTTCCAACACCAATAATAAATCACAGTACATGACAGGCCTTCAGGAAGTGAAATTTATTTTCATTGTTTGTTTTTGTAAGTAGGTGAGCAGATTGTCACATTTCCTTTTGCAGTTCCTAACATATTTTAGTAAAATATATGAACAGCAAATAGAATGACTAAAAATTCTATGAAATTAATTCCAAAGTTCAGAAGAAGAAATAAAGAAGCTATCTCTCTTTCTTCATACAAGTTCATTTTTGTATCAATCTCAAGGAAAAAAAAAAGTCTAGAATGAAAAAAGCTCTGGGCAGTAACAGATAGTAGAGTTTGAGAAGAGAAAGTGTCTTTTAGTGAAAAATAGGTTCTGCAACTTGCGAAGAAAGCCATGTCATGGGATGAAGTAATCAACTTTTCTTTAAGCCCACACATGATAAATTGGCATAAGAGCTTTTTAGCTGCAGCACTGGATTTAATCATGGTGGGAACTAAAACATTTCCAAATGCATAAAATTTTCCTTAACTAAAATGAAATTACACTATCAAATGTGAATGCTCTATACACAAAAACATGCAAACTGGAATATTTATGAGGCTCTATTTGCAAATGACACTTCCAATGTGATTGCTGGCAAAATGACTAAATATAGAACTAAAAAAGAGGCCAAATAGACATTTTACTGTAGTGGAACCTTGTGAAGGTTTTGAGGAATTTGTGTTCTTGGTCGCTTAGGGAAATGGGAGGAAAATACCCTTTTGGAATGAAACAGATGCTATAGTCAAGAATCTCTCTGACTCTTTGTTTCACATTTGAAATGGTGAGTTTGTAACAGAAATCTTAGTTCCTTCCTTTCTAAAGGTCTGGTCAATAGAAAATAAACAAGTAAAACAGATTTTGAGCGAAAATGTACTTCCCCCAGTATACAAATTATAACTACTTAAAACAAAAGAAAAAATTAAATACTAAAATTAAGTAAGTCTGTGTCATAAAACACACTGTCAAAAAAGTCAATATCCAGATTTCAAAATGGTGGGAAATATTTGCAATGTACAAAGCTGAAAAGGTAGTTTATTACTACAGCTTTACTGTATAACCTGGTAACAATAGCCACACCTGGCTACTGAACTCTTGAAATGTGACTTGTCTAAATTGAGGCATGCTAGAAGTGTAAGACATACACCAGGTTTTGAAGACTTATTATGAACACCTGGCTTACTGCGTGTTAAAATGACAGTATTGCACATGTACTTCAGTCACATAAAATAAAATATATTATTTTTAAAAAGGTAAATAAATAACTCTAAATTACATAATGAAATGCATACAATAAATCCAATTGCTCTTAATACTGCTTAAAAACAATTGCCATAAATGTAGACAACTAATACTATGAGTGTCATTGCTCAACAGATCACCAATAATACATATTGTGTTTGCATTAAAATATAGAAAGTGCTTTTGGAAAGATATGTTTTTAAATGGAGACAATTGTCTTTGTGAAGTGGGATTATTAGTGATATTTTTTTCTTTTTCTCACTTTGACTATCTGCCTGTTCTTACTTTTATTAGGCAGTGAAATGTGTAGGTTTATCTTTTGTTAAAACACGTAATATTTGAAATATGTGATATTTCTGGCAATGATTTTTTTAAAGTGTGTTAATAATCACTTAAGCAATATATGGAAAATAGTAGAGTTTAATATTAAGAGTAGACATATCGTACAGTTTCTTTTGTCTTCCTTGAAGCTAATTCTACTCCAAGTCCCCCAAAGGCCTACAATTCGGTGTTAAAATACCATTGGCTGTCTTAACTTGGCCCTTACAAAAGGTTGGCTACGTTACAAAATGTACTTTCTCTATGATTTTCGAACCCAGTGCCTTTGTACTCTTTGTGAACTAGAATCTGGGTCTTTCTTTGCCCTGATAAAATGGACTGTGCTCTGATGCATTACACTACTTTTAAGAAGTACCAGAGTGACAAGAAAATGATCTGTTTAGTCCTTTTTTAGTGTTTCATCGTGTTCAGAAAGTTAAACTAATATTTTAACCTCAGAAATGAGTTAACACACAAAGTAAAAGCTGGAAAAAAAGGGGCCCACATGTTATTTGTCAGTATGTGCTTCACTGTTATCACAAAAGTAACAGTTTAAGGCATTGAGGCATTGACGTATGTCCCTGTGGCTTTAGTATTTGAATACCCCAAATCTCTGCAGTAGTTCTTGGTGACTCCTGACACCTCTTCAAAATTATTCACGGTTTACATCTGGGACCAAGGATGGTAAAGAAATAGGAAGTGTTTTCCCATTTTCTCTCATTTCTTTCCACCTTTGTCATTCTCCAGTAATTTTTGTAGGATTGTAATCAAATTATTTATGGAATAAGATTGTTTTTATTTACAGCTTAAAATGCTATTTTTTCCAAAGAAATTGTTTCTCTTTCTTAACCACATACCTTTGGGATCAAATCAATTACATGCTAGCTATCTTCTTCTTTGCTGTGTGTTGCCTGCTACAGACCCTAACTTGTCTAAAAATGTCCATGTATTTTGGGGATGGCACACCGCTATCTACATTCATGATCCTCTTGTAATGCCCTGCCATTGGACTGAGATCTGTGCAATGGGATGGCAGAAGAGATGGTTGCTCCTTGCAAACCTAAACTTCAGCTCTTCTCTAACACTTCTGTGCAATCTTTCCCAGTTTCTTTGTCACCAGAGGCCAAAAAAGTCAGTGAAAGACTGGGAAACCTCAGGGAAGAGCATCGTCTGGGGAGTGGAGGACTTCTCTCCCTTCTGCTGACCCACAATCCACTGAGATGCACATGAAAAAGTCCTTGTGTAAGCTACCAAGACTTGAAAGTTATTTGTTACAGCCGTTAGCCTATTCTACAAATACGTCTTTTGCCAGTTGCAGTCTAAAAGCAAACAGGCTGTTACTGCCTTAACTAATGTGCTTATGACATGCAGTACCATAAACTAGAAGCTCATGTGTCAACTCGCACTTTTAATGATACCACAGGCAACAAGGCGCTCTAATCAAATTTGAGCTATTACATTTCTGACTCCATTTACATAATATGAACCACATGGGGTGGAGAGGTTATATCTGGAGCAGGAGAGGATGATTAGATTTTTTAAACAAATTGCACATAGAAAGTCTAATCAGGATTGGATTGGCTCACAGAGCAAGAAAGTCTTTTCTGCTAGAGTTTATCCCTAGAGATCTGAAAAACCAGAAGTTCACTCTCTGTGTTCCTTTCAGTCCCCGTGCCAGTGTACTCTTTTTATTTTCTAATATGCTCATAAGATTTCATTATATATTATATTATAATATATTATTATTTTTCATTTAAAATGCATGCCTATTTTAGAAAATACATTGCTTATGGTAATTTCTACTGCACTCTGAAGAGCCGTAGAAGAAATAAGCTTTTTTAAATGAACACATAATCTGGAATGTATCTCATTTTAAAAGCTACCTGGTGTTTGCTTGCTTTGCATACAGGTAGAGTACTGAGTTTTGCATAAAGGCACTGTTTCATACACAATGTGTGCTCACACGTGCACATACGCATATACAGGAGTGATCATCAAAGAGCATTCCTTCTCCTCACTTTGCTGACTTAGCACTGAAGAAGTGTCTCTCTGGTAATCTGTGTGTGGACCGCTGTTTCTTATTCTAATGAAAAACATAAACATCAACCACAAAATACAAGATGCAGAGGTGGCACCTCAGGACACAGTATGAGACCTTAGGTAAGGTTTTCTTGGTTTCCCTTTTTCTCACAAATGACTTATGCACTACTTTTAAGAGAAAGGAAGAATTGCATTTTGTAGAATAAACCTCCGGTTTGTCCTTTATCACAGATTTCCAACATTTCAACATTTATCATTCCCAACTATTTTCAGCAAGAACTCATGTCTTTTTGTTGTTCTTAACCTCTCCTCTTCCTCTTTTGGTGTTTTAAGGATTTTAAATCCATCAGAATGTATGTAGTAAAAGCTTTAGAGTGGTGACTATTTGGGGAGAAGAATCATCCTGTGGGGATGCCAATCTGGCCAGGTCATCTCTGAGTTGGGAATGGGGTACCAAAATATTTCTGGCAGTTTCCAAGCCCCAAGGTTTTATAGTTCTGCTTATACTTGGGATGTAGAAAATGACAAGAGAAGCTCACTGCCGTCCTAAAAGTGGTAAAAATTATTTTTTCGGGTTCATCAGAAAGCTAAATTCACAAGATGAACTGATCTCTACAGGCAATACTCCGTGCCAAAGAGAGACAGGTCATGTAGAATTGTTTCACCTTTGGCAGAGCATTGGTGGGAGTGTTGGAAACCGTAAAACTAAGTTAGAAAACATTAAATGAAATTTTATGCAAGAGAGCATAAAAGTTTATTATTCGTGGGAGCCTCTGATGAGAGGAGGGACTGAACATACTCAGCACTGCTTTCCATTGGCCTCTACCAGGGGATCATCAGAAAGACAAGGGGTAAGGTAGGATATCTGACAGACACAAATGAACAATAATATAAATGATTTGTTTGAGACTCTTGAACAACCGGAGCTCATTAAGCTTTTTGGAACACCCTACACAGCCACAATAGAAGACACATTATTTTCAAGTGCACATTGAGCATTCACCATGACTAATGACATTTTGGGGCAGCAAACAAATTTCAATACATTTAACTGGGAATGTACCCGGAAGAACTCAAATCACTCTGTAAAAAAGATACCTGCACACGTATGCTTATTGCAGCATTGTTTACAGTAGCAAGAACATGGAACCAATGTGATGCCCATCAAAAGAAACCTGGATTTAAAAAAATGTGGTACGCATACACGATGGAATATTACACAGCCATAAAGAAGAACAGAATCATGATCTTGGCAGCAACCTGGATGGACTTAGAGTCTATAATACTGAGTGATCTTTCACAGAAGCAAAGAACTGAGTATCACATGTTCTCACTCATAAGCGGACCTTGAACAATTATCCTAATACTATAAGAAAAGGATTGGCAGTAGCGGGAATCTGCTGGGAGGTGGGTAAGGAAGCAGGAATGGCAATAGTGGGAGTCTGACTGGGGAAGGGGGAGCACATCTCATCAACAAGGGCACCTGGATAATGAGCATTTGTATACCTAACTCTGAATTGTACCCTACATCATTAAAATAAAAAAATTCAAATTAAATAAATAAATAAACAGAATGATCAGAATGTTATACCACAACATAGCACTATAAATTAATAACAGAACAACATTTTTAAGTTCCCCAAACATTAGAAAATTTAAAAAGACATTTCTGATCTCAAGATTCAAGAAAAAATTTACTAGCAAAATGAGGAATTAGTTTATTCTGAATCAAAATAAAATCACAGTGTATTTAAATATGTAAAATACAGCTCAAGTACTACTTAGATGCCTACAGCTTTAAATGCTTCTTTTAGAAGAAAAATTTTAGCCGGACTCAGTGGCTCAGGCGGTAATCCTGCACTTTGGGAGGCTGAGGTGAGTGGATTGCCTGAGCCCGCAGGTTTGAGACCCGCCTGGGCAACTTGGCGAGACCTCATCTCTACAATAAATCAAAAAATCAGCCGGGCATGGTAGTGCGTGCCTGTAATTCCAGCTACTTGGAAGGCTGAGGCGAAGATTGCCAGAGCCCAGCAGGTCGAGGCTGAGGTGGCCGGGAGCGGTCACTGCACTCCAGTCTGGGCGATGGAGTGAGACTCCAACTCAAAAAAAAAAAAAAAAAATTAGAGAAATTCTAAATCAATGATGTAAACTTAAACTTCAAGAAGCTAACAAAAAGAAACTTAAATCTAAAGTGCTCAGAAAGAAAATATGGTAGATAGATTATTAGAATAGCCCATGATCACACATGCCATTGTAAAATTCATTTCTCTCTGAATGTGAACTGAAAATGTAACCCGCTTCTAGCCATGGAATATAGCAAAGGTGATGGAATTTAACTCCTGTCATCATATTATCTTACATGGCAACAGTGAACAATTTTGAAAGTATAATTAATATCCAAGATTCAGCTGGACTCATCAATAATCCTCAAACACAATAACAATGATGCAACAAACACATGTTGTTTTATGTGACTGAATTGATTAGAAAGCACAAAAACAATGGAGGAAATAGATGAAACCAAAACGTGGTTTAAAAATATCAATACAGAGTAACCAGTAATAAAAGAAGAGATACAAATGAAAAATAACTGACATGAACAACGGCATATCAATATAGATTCTACTGCAAAAGAAAACTGAAAACATATCATCCGTTTTTTTACCTAAACATTTGACAACTTGGAGAAAGACAGATTTGTAAGTTACAACCTATCAAATTTCACTCAGGGAGAAATAAAATAAGGCATTTTCAATCTGTTAATACATTGAATGTATAGTTTAATTTTTTCACAAAGAAAAACCATGCTTAAATGGTTTCAATGGTGAAACTAACCCAAAATTTAAAGAACATATCATAACAGTTCTGCAAAAACCATCCAAAAACTTGGGGAACAAAACATTTTTCAAATCACTTTAAGGAATAACTCTTGTACAAAAACATAACTGAATTCATACAAGGAAAGAAAATACACAAATTTCTGACTAAACTAGCTGAAAATAATTCTTTAAAAATATTAGTGAAGTGAATCTGTATCAATGTGTGGGTGGTTGATATGGATTTGTTACATTATAAGCAATAATAGTTTATTAGGGAACACTGTTGGTATAATATGTGAAAATTAATCAGTGTAATTCACCATACCAACAGACTAAAAAATAAAAACTGTATGATCCTCTCCATAGATGCAAAAAAAGTACTTGAAAAATTTCAGCATACTTCTATGATGTCTCAGCAACTAGAAATAGAAAGAATATTAGCACAACGTAATAAAACCAAATACAAAAATCCCAGTGCTAACACATTTTCAACAGTGAAAACTTTTCCACTGTGATCAGGAACTATATCAACTCTCACCACTTCTACTTAATATGGTAAGAAATTTAAGGTCAAAGCTATAAGCAGGAAAAAATAATAATCAAATTCAGAAGGGAAGAAGTAAAACTATTCCTGTTTCCAAATGATGTGA
Source organism: Cephalopachus bancanus (assembly GCA_027257055.1). Taxonomy (NCBI): domain Eukaryota; kingdom Metazoa; phylum Chordata; class Mammalia; order Primates; family Tarsiidae; genus Cephalopachus; species Cephalopachus bancanus. The sequence goes on from JAPVLO010000074.1 coordinate 3,921,648, forward strand.
TATTTAATTTAATTTAATTAATTTACTTTTATTTTGGGGGTGAAAATGTTCTTTTATTGAACTTTGTATATGTAATTATGCCACTGTGCATGTACTTGTACACAAAAGCAATGAAGTATTATTTTTTAATAACAATTTTTAAAGGAATGATTTTATTGCAATGCACATGTTTTTTTCCTGTTTTAAATTTTAAACAAAAAATCTCCAGCTTACCCATAAAAGAATAACAGAACTGAAATAATTCAAGTTATTTCTTCTGCTGCAAAATTGCTGTTGTTATTCATTTTTTGATGCTTAATAAATATTTATTGAGTACATTTTATACCTTTTTGTGTCATTTGATTTTTGCCACATGTATGTATTATTTATATTTTACTATTCATTGGTGAAGTTAAGGGAATAAATAATAAAACAATAAAATAAATTTCCTGTGGTTGATATAAATTCACCTTTGAGCTGCCTAGTAGTCATGGCAAAGAGGAAACCTTTATAAAGATGTACAAAAATCATCAGGAAATACAACATTTTTTTTAATCTTTATCACTAAAAGCGTTGTAACTGCTCAAGAGATTGGTCTAAATTTAGATTTGATCTTGTCTCTTTTCAGATTAAAAGTCATTGGTGAATTTTTGTCACTGTTCTCCCTAGTCAGCCTTTGCCTTCCTGACTGGCCTCTCCTCTCTCACAGGAAAGTGGTATACCATCCAAACTGGTCTTTGCATATATGGTCTTTCTGTCTAGAATGTTCTCTCCTTTTCTCTACCTCATGGTTGGTTATGACTTTTCTTTCTTTCTTTATAAGATTTTCAGTTGTTTGTTACCTCCAGTGGAAATCCTTCTAGATCAAATTTCTGTTTTCTGTGTTCCTCAAGTCCCACATGCCTACCTCAGTAATGGAAGTCATCACATAGCACTATAGTTGTTTTATTTTCTCCACTAAATAAAAATTTTCTTTAGGTTACAGACACTGTGTTGCTTGGTCCCTGAGTACTCAGCATTTTTTAGGCACAGAGAGAGACTGGTTAATGAATGGACGAGTGAATAATTTGAAGTCTGAGTTCTACCTCCTTTTTTCAGTTGGCCATGTGGACACATCAACTCTCTCTGCAAAGCTTTGGTTTTTCCATCTAAACAATCAAAGATTTGGTTCAAATAATCCATGAGAACACTGACTATGATATTTGTTTCTTTTTTTGTGGTTGTGTCATATAAATATGACAATCTAACAACCACAAAAAAGAAAATAATAATCATCGATTTATCATCTATCTATGAGAAAGAGATGTTGTTGCAACCTAGCAAATAACATAAAGTTTTATATAGAAAACCTAAAGATTACACACACACACACACACACACACACACACACACACACACATTTTTGGAACTAGCAAACAAATTTACTAAGGTACAGAATATAAGATAAGCATACAAAAATCAAATGCATTTCTATATATTAGTAATAACTATCTGAAAAGTAATAAAGTAACATTCCATTTACACTAGCATTAAACATAGTAGACTATTTAGGGATAAGCATTACTAAGAAAGTGAAAGATCTGTATACTGAAAGCTACAAGACATTAATGAAATAAATTAGAGAAGACCAAGCAAATTGAAAGAAATCCTGTATTCATGATTGGAAAATGTAATATTGTTAAAATGTACATATTATCAAAGCAATATATGGATTCAATACAACCTCTATCAAAAGCTCAGTGATGTCTTTTTAACAGAAATACAAAAAATTCTAAAATTGATATGGAACTACAAAAGATTCTGAATAGCTGAAACAATCTTCGAAAAGAGAAATGAAGCTGAAGACATTCCACTCCCTGAACATATTACAAAGCTGCATTAATCAAAATAGATTGGTGTTGACATAAAATCAGACCAATGGAACAAAATATTGATCCAGAAATAAGTCCTCACATATATAACTAAGTAACCTTTAACACAAATGCTATTTGGAAAAAGGATAATCTTTTCAATAAATGGTATCTGGAAAATCAGATACCTACAAGAAAAATAATGAAATTGGATCCTTTTTTTACACCATCTACAAAAATCAACTTAAAATGGATTAAAAGCTTAAATCGAAGACCTGTAACTGTAAAATTGCAAAAAGAAAACATAAAGAAAAAGCAGTAGTCTTGGCAATGATTTAATAGATATGACATCAAAAGCACAGGCAACAAAAACAAAAATAAATAAATGAGACTACGTTAAACTTGTCTCCTCCAAATGCATCAAAAGGTCTCTGCACAACCAAAGATATAATCAATAAATAGAGTGAGAAGTAACTTACAAAATACCAAAATTAAAAAAAAACTGCAAACCATATAGCTGAAAAGGGGATTATTTTCAGAATGTATAAGGAACACCTACAATTCAAGAGCAAAAAAAACCAAAAAACAAAAAACAATCTAATAACACAATTTAAAAATAGGTTAAGGACTTGAATAGACATTTCTCCAAAGAAGTCATACAAATAGTCAATAGGTGTATAAAGAATGCTCATTGTCACTAATTATCAGGAAAAATGCAAACTAAACAACAAGGAGATATAATCTCCCACCTGTCATAATGTTTATTATTAAAAAAAAAAGATACACTTCCAGGTGAGGGGGGGGGTACATTTCATCAATAAGAGCACCTGATCTCAAACCAGGCGAAGTGGGACCCAAAGTCAGACCCAAACTTTGCCTGTACAATGACCATTTGTATACCTAATCCTGAATTGTACTCCATACCTTTAAATACATATATATGATATATATGTACATATATATTATATATGCACACACACACACACATATATATATATATAAAGAATTTGAAAAGTGAAAAAAATAACACAAGATAAGTGATGGGGAGGGTGTGAAGAAATTGAAATTCTTGCAGATTGTTGGAGAGAATGCAAAAGGTACAGCTACTATGCAAAACAATAGAGAGTTTCCTCAAGAATAAAACAGAACTACCATGTGATCCAACAATCATTCATCTGGATTTTTATCCACAATAATTTATATCAGGACCTTGAAGAGATGGCAACATTTTTATATTTATTGCAGCACTATTCACAATAGCTAAGATGTGAAAATTACATATTTATAGAAAGATAAAATGGATTAAAATGTGATATATATACATATATCCAATAACACAATAATAACTAATGCAGTATTATCCAGGCTTCAAAATCCTACAGTGTGCAACAAGATGGATAAACCTAGGGAGCATTATGCTAAGTGAAATAAGGTCAAATACAAGCTGATTCCAATTACATGAGGTTTTTAAAACAGTCAAATTCAAAGGGGAAAATAATAGAATGATAACTGCCAAGAGTTAAGGTAGGAAAATAAAGGAGAGTTGTCAATCATTGGGTATCCAATTTTTATTATGCAATATGAATAAGTCCAAGCATACATATGTTTTAAAATATTATACCTAGTGATAACAATACTGTATTATATATTTAAAACATGTTGAGGTAGTTCTCATATTAGTCATTCCCAGTATACTAAAATAAAATAATGAAGAAAGGTTACAAAAATTCCATAACCAAATGAATACATATATAAATGTTCTGCTGTGGAAAGGAGACAAATAAACAAAGACCAAACAAAACTTCAAACATGCTCACACGAAGCAATTGAGAATTTCACAGACTCATAGACAATTGGAAGGGATATAGAGGTGAAGAAGATGTCTGTATTTTAGTGACATAGGTAACTTCACATTTAATATTTGGTATAAATATGTTTCCTCCTGTTATGACCCTCATAAGCTCAACTTCATCCATTAAGTATTATTGAGGTATGTTCACAGTAAAAGTTCATTTATTCTTCAGAAGTTTGGTGTCTGCGGTTGAAATAATATTCTTGCAAACCTCTGGGAATGAGACTACCATACTAGTGAAGAGAAAAATTAGCATTATGGATCCTGAGTTCCTAACCACGCCAAATATTGTCTTACATTTACTTTCACCCTTAGCATGTTAGTCTTTAGGGGATCTGGGCGAAAACCTAGCTAACTTTGCTTTAGAGAATGTCTGAGTACCGAGGAATATATCAGAAAGGGCTTCACAATGAAATAACTGAACTAGGTTCACTTGGTCTAATTTAAATAGGTGAGAGAATAGATTGAAAGACATTTCTGCAGTAGAGAGAAGAGAACACGGTAGAAGCTTTTGGAACATGAACTTGCATTGGAATGTAAATGTTGGTGAAACACAATGTATTGGAGAGGAATGTGTGGGATAATGATAGAAGTTAAAGATAGAAATTCTGAAGCAGATTGTGGAAGGTTCAGATTTATAGAAGGGGCAAGAATATTGAAACTTTCCCTGAAGTCAGTGGAGGACTATATAAGATATTTTAAGTTGGTAGATGATTTTTATACTTCACTTTTGCAAAGTAAAATCATTTCACAATGCTAGTATTGAATCATGGTCTTAGATGTGAAATAGTCATAGTGAGGTGTTCAAACCCATTTTTAACTGCTGTACTCTTTTAAGTCACAAAAGTACATATCTAACTTGATAATTTGTGTTCTTCCTCATCCTTACTAAAAGTGTAAGTGAACTGCATTTTAATACATGCTGAAGAAATACAGACAATTTAAGTAATAAAATAATTCCAAATAAGTTATATAAAAATACTGTGTAAATTTATGGGGACGTGAAAAGTTCAGAAGTGTCAAGTATACCCACATACATGTAAAGTAGATTTCCCTAACTTTGTCATCTTGCAAAGCGGAAACTGTGTCCATTAAGAAACATTCTCCTTTTCCTCACGCCCCTCCCCCCTGGTAACAACTATTCTACTTCTTGTTTATATTAATTTGAGTACTTAAGATAACCTCATGTAAGTGGAATCACATGGGGCTTGTATTTTTGTGGCTGGCTTATTTCTCTGAATATTTTATTATCTACAAATTTTTATAATGTAGAAAAACCCACTCAGGTTGATTTTAGGCTTTTTAACAAAAGAGAGTGGCTTGACTCCATTTTAAAAATATATTTTTAAGAAAATATATTTTAATTAGCTATCAATTTGTTGAGTACCAAGCTTTGAAATAAAATATATAAACCATTTCAATAATATTTTTTTGCATAGATTTAAAAGTTTAATAATTAAATCAGCAAAATTTTTTTTAGTTTTGTCTATATTTTAGGCACTGCTTTATGCTTTGGGATGATAGTATTGGACTATAAAAACACATATTTGTTTTTACTGAGTTTACATTACAGAGGATTGAGGTCATAATAGAGACATAGGGGACTGATAGATAAAAAACCTCGGGTAATAATACTAAGTAGTATGAAGTGTGATGGTGGTAAATCTGAGGTATCATTCAAAGAAGGCACCAACTAAGAAAAACAGAGAGAGGAGCAGGGCATTCCAGGGACAATGAAGTGCTCACATGGAATCTCTTGCCCTGGGAGTCACAAACATGAATTTATCTGGGGAAATCAATACTAATAAATTCATATCATTAAAACGAAAAACTTCACATCAGACTAAATGTTCTTGTCTTCATTCTAGTGGCAAATAACTTTCCCTTGTATTGGTAATAGTAACAGTATTATTCATTATTATTTATAGACTGAGGTCCAGTTAAAACCCATTTCAGTCTAGCATCATGGGCTTTAAAAGTTGGAAGAAATCATTGATATAACGTAATCACACTTATAAATAACACTAAATCTGGAAGATAAGTGAATGATTAAATTAACACAGATAATCTGTTACAAGTGATAGTGTTCAGGAGATCAGGCATAAAGTCAAGAGTACACAGTGTTTGTGAATGAGGGAGTAGCTGATGATCTAGATCTCTTACCTAGATAGGAAAACTATGATAAAAATTGGAAGAGAGCTTCCTGTTCTTCCCACCCTCCACATATATCGCTGGGAAGAAGAACCCGATTCTCCATATCCAAGCATTTCCTGGGAATAGCTAGCAGATTTGTTATGCAATTCAACATAGATACCAACCTCTGGGGACTGTGGCAGGCAGATGAACTTGGATGCTGCTCTAATTAAATCCCTGGGGGATCTCAATTACTAGAAGGAACCACTGGTCACTTCTTTTTGCTATTTTCATATGTAATCAGGATCAAAAGCATTTGTAGCTGAAAATACCTGTACAACAAACATTACCTGTTTTGGGGGGGTCACATAATTTCCCCAGAGAGTATCCCAAGAATGAATCTGGGTAACGTACATGCAATTCTTACATGTTCCTGGAGCTCAAGTATAATGTGTCTCTCCGTTTATCTTGAATGTGATTCTGTGGCCATGGGGCAAAATATCAGTCTTCTGGACATTGGGTTATTTGGTGATGTTAACCGGAAGAAAAATAAAGAAACAAAAACAGTATAGTTCAGAGGAGAAAGCTTTATTCCAGGCACTAGTATTAATTAGCTATACCAATTTAGGTAAGATGCATTAACCTCATTGAACCTCATTTTTAAAAATTGTTGTTTGGAAAATGGAAATAATTATACCAACTTTCAAAGTCATAATTGGAAAATTTACTGCTTCGCATATTGTGTTTCTAAATATAGTCCAGTTTATTTGATTTTGCAGAATCAAGTTCAAATAACGTAAGGCTCTATGTAGGTTGTTTGGTCAGTTTATCCCCATATTCATTCCTCAACCTTACTCTTCTCTGCTCTCTAAGGCAGGAAGAAAGAGCAATGAAGGCTCTACTGCTGAACTGCTGTGTCTGCTAGCTTTTAGCTGGACCAGGTCAATGGTGACTGTATACAATTGAAATAGCTAGATTCAATTGAGATAGATAGGTAGGTAAATAGATGATAGATAGACGGATAGACAGACAAGATAGATTCATAAGCTGTTGGCATTCTCAAATATTTTGTAGAAGTCAGAAAAATATATTTTCAATTCAAGGGAATAATGCAGCACTATTTTGGTTTGACATGAGCATATCTTCTAATCCCTCTATGTTAAAGCATGTCTTCTGATGAATTTACCAAGTTGAGTTCAGAAGAAAAGTTAGTAGCTTTAAGCTGGTTGAGAGTTCAAAAAGATGCTGTTACTGAGGTAGGATCTTCAAAGAAGAGCAACCCCAGTTGGAAATTAAGAATAAATAAAAGGCTGGGCTCAGTGGCTCAGCCTGTAATCCCAGCACTTTGGGAGGCTGTGGAGAGTGGATTGCCTGAGCCCACGGGTTTGACACCAGCTGGGGCAACTTGGCGAGACCTCCTCTCTACAGTAAATATTTTTAAAAAATTAGTCAGGTGTGTTAGCGCGTGCCTGTAGTTCTGGCTACTTGAAAGCCTGTGGTGGAAGGATCGCTGGAGCCCAGCAGGTCAACTCGGGGTGGCTGTGAGCGCTGCACACCAGCCTGGGTGACACAGTGAGACTCTAACTAAAAAAAAAAAAAAAAATAGAATAATTATAAGATAATGAGAATGGCTATCTTTGCATCTTGATGGCATAAAGAAAAAAGAAAACTCTTCAATTTGTAAGCATTCAAATTTTGAATCCACATTATATTTATGGCCCAAATAAATGCCAATATGCAAAAATATCCAAGCCTCAGGGAAGCCAACTTCCCCACCACCACCAAAAAAAGAAAGAAAAAAGAAAGCACCAAGACATTGGTTTACAAATAAACAGAAATCACTAAACACAAGTCAATAAGACTCCACAAATGGGTGACAGCATTTATTACTATGCTGGCTTTGACCATGCCAACTTGAGTAAGACAAAAGAGAGTCTCATGATTTCTTTCTTTATACTTTCCATTATTGTTGGGCACAAAGGAAATCTGCATAAAATTTGAAAGTAGAGCACTCTTAAAAGTTCAATGTAGACTTACTCACGTTTGGAGCATCTTGGAACTCACTTTGCTACCTGGGCAGTATTCATCTGAAACCTCCTGTCTTCCACATGCCAAATTCCAGCAAAGTGCCAATGTAGCTCTAGGAAGAGGGCCTGTCCTCCTGGTACAGGTCATTCATGCTTCAAGGTTAGAAACTATAATTTGGGGAAAGCCAAAGAGAATATCAGTTGTTCTTACTTTCTCTCACTTCATGCCTATAGTTTTTCCCTTATTGTCACGTGTTCTGTGATATCAGGGTCAGTACCAGAGGCAATGAAACAGCTGAACTTAGTATATTTTATCAGTTCCCACAATCTAAAAAGGTCAGACTGCTATATTGAATATTTTATTCTACATAATTTCTACTAATTTTGCTTCTCTGGGTAAAATCTTACTAATGAAATAATAAATTATATAGTTACACTATGAAGAAGTAAAATAAGATTGTTAGAGGTCATAAAATAATCATGAATTTAATAACTGAAAAGCAATGAGAATGCATTGAAATTATATGTATTTATACATATATACACATAAAAAAGTGATGATGAAACAAGCTTTAATCATACAAATAAGTGCAAATAACAAAGATATTAAGAAAACAGCTGGGCCCGGTGGCTCAGCCTGTAATCCCGTGCTTTGGGAGGCCGAGGTGAGTGAATTGCTTGAGCCCACGGGTCGGAGACCTGCCTGGGCAACTTGGCGAGACCTCATCTCTACAATACATCAAAAAAATTAGCTGGGTGTGGTAGCGCGTGCCTGTAGTTCCAGCTACTTGGAAGGCTGAGGCGGAAGGATCACTGGAGCCCAGCAGGTCGAGACTGCGGTGGCCGGGAGCGGCCACTGCACTCCAGTCTGGGCGACAGAGTGAGACTCCAACTCAAACAAAACAAAAAAAGAAAAGAAAAAACTAGAGGCTTTTATAAAGCAAAATCCAAAATGTTGAAATATATAAGAATACAAGAGGTATGTCTGAGCCCAGGGTAAATTATCGAAACTTTTTAAATAAAATAGGCAAAAATAGACTAGGCAAACACAAATAAAAGGACAGACCAGAGTTCAGATCAACCAAAAGATATGGCAAGGGACAAAGAAAAAAATACATTATAATGTTAAATGGTACAGATTCCAATTAAGGTAGGAGTTATAAATATTTAGGGACACAATAGCATAGCAACTGTTTCAGAGAAAAGAAAAAAAGTTAATGAACAAAAAGAAATAAAGTCATTAAAATTGGATATTTCATTTCTTCACTCTTCATTCAAAAACAAAAAATCATAGGTTTGAATTGCATACTTAATAAATGCGCTTTTTATAGATTTATATCAAAATTTTAGCATGTCTTTATGTATTAAGAATTCATAAAAATCACTATAAATTAGACAACAAAGTAAACATTGATGCTTTTTAAAAGATACAATACAAATAACATTTTCTAACCAAAGTGAAAAAAAATAAGAAGTCAATGGAAACCACTAAAAGTGCTTCCTGCTTGGAAATTGAAATATATAAAAAAGATATAAAAATAAGATAAAGTTTTAAAAAAACCACAAAGACATAGTACAGTAAAATCTATTAGATGAAAGCTATTTTTGGAATAAAGTCCATACTTTAACTATCTCTATATCTATATATCTAGCTACATGAAAATAGATTAATTAAACATCCAGCTTGAAAAATCTTAAAAAAGAACAAGGAAATAAAAAGAAAGCATAAAGGACGATTTAACAAAAGTAAAAGTAGAAGTGGGTTGTAAAAAAATAATAGGAATGATTTAAATACACATTTGATTCCCTGAAATATCTACCAAAAAGAATAAGTGAGATTCAACTCTCAAAAATATATATATGCATACATAAGGATGACTGGAGATCATTTTGGAGACTGGCTCCCTCACTGGCATGAGTAAAATAATGAAATTCTCCTAAAAGTAAAAAAAAAATCCTTGAAGAAATGGAGAACATATGATATTCTACAGAAGGAAGGCTTAATATAATCAAGCTATTTATTCTTCTTAAGTAATATTTTAATTTAACAATTTAGCCGGGTGTGGTAGCACGCGCCTGTAGTTCCAGCTACTTGGAAGGCTGAGGCGGAAGGATCACTGGAGCCCAGCAGGTCGAGGCTGCGGTGGCCGGGCACTCCAGTCTGGGTGACAGAGTGAGACTCCAACTCAAAAAAAAAAAGAAAACTATGAGAATTTCTTCCTAAACTAATAAAGTTGATTATAAAGCTTTTTTTTTTTAAACACACAAAATTGGTCAGAAGATTTAAAGAAGAAGAGAAGAGCTAGCCCAATCATATATTGAAACATAGAGTAAACATTTTTAAACTAAAATTGTTTCATATTTGCCCAGGCATAGGTAGTCAGAACAATGAAGCCAAAAAAGAAAGTCAGAAATAGATCCAGTAACATAGGTACATTTGATGACAATAAGGCAAATTCCGAAAACACTTGGGAAAAGTTACACTTTTTAATAAGTTGTATTGGGATTTATTGAAAACAGCCATGATGAAGAATATAAATATTAATCCATTCTCCATGGCACAAATCAGAATGAATTACAAAGGGAACAAGTTCTAGAGAAACACTTAAGTTAATTTCTCTTAAATCTGGAATTGTGATAACCTTAAATATGTTTCAAATCCAAAGCTAACATGGAAATAATAGACAAATTAAATACACACACATTTTAAAAATGACAATCTGGAGAAAATGCAGGTTTAGCAGAGTTAATGCCCTTACTAAGTAAAAAGCTTTTACAAATAGGAAAACAACCAGGGTCATATCATTATAAATAAATGAGTTTAAAAATGACCAGACAATTCAAAAAAGGGGAGGGGGGAGTTGAAATACCTCTTAACTACATGAAAATCTTCTCAATCTTACATCAACAATAAAAATGAAAATAAAAACTATACTGGATTAGCAATAGTGGGAAACCATCAGGTGAGGTGGGATTGGCAGTTGAGGGAAACTGCCAGGGAGGGAGAGGCATGTTTCATCAACAAGGGTACCTGCATAACGAACATTTGTATAGTATACCTAACCCTGAATTGTATGCCACATCTTTAAAATAAAGGGGGAGAAAAGTATGTGCAGAGTACCTACCACTTGGTCGATTCAACTCCATATAGATTTGGAGGAAATTTTTTGTAGCTATTAAAAACAACAAATGATACTCAGATCTTTGTTGCTGTGAACGATCACTCAGTATTATAGACTCTAGTTCCATCCAGGTTGCTGTGAAATTCATGATTTTGTTCTTTTTTATGGCTGCGCAGTATTCCATCATGTATATGTGCCACATTTTTTAAATCCAGTCCTCTTTTGATGGACAACATGGTTGGTTCCAGGTTCTTGCTATTGTGAACTATGCTGTGATAAACATACGTGTGCAGATATCTTTTTTATAGAGTGATTTGAGTTCTTCAGGGTATATTCCCAGGAGGTAGATTGCGGGGTCATATGGGAGGTCGATATTTAGAGCTTTTAGGAATCGCCTATCACATGTTCACACTCATAAGTGGACCTTGAACATCTATCGTAATACTATAAGAAAAGGACCGACAGTGGTGGGAATCTATGGGGGGAACAGGGAGGGCAAGGGTGGTGGGATTAATGGTTGTCAATATCTGTCTGGGAACGGGGGGACACCCCTTATCAACAAGGGTGCCTGAACAATGCATATTTATATACCTAATCCTTAACCATACTCCATTATTTTAAAATAAAAAAATATGTTTAATTAAAAAAAAACACTATACCATGGTTCCATTTCTCTCTTGCAAGATATAAAACAAAATGTTTGGTAACAAACACTGTTCACTGTTGACAAAATTTGATGAAACATGCACTCTCACACAACAGTGGTAGGAATGACTAATATAGCCCCACTAAACGTATAAAACATTGATGAAATAAATCAGAGAATATATAAATAAGTGGAAATACATCTGTGTTCATGAATTGGAAGAATTAATAATAGTAAAGTGTCCATACTGCCCAAAGAGATCTACAGAGTCAATGACTTCTCTATCAACAGTGGAACGTCACTTGAAGCTTAGTTTCAAATTATGTCATGAGCATCATAAAATGATTTTGTGTTCATCATCAAATCTGTAAATATGTCTATATTTTTCTGTAGCTTAATAGGCTATACTTGGTACTATTCAATTATCGCTTCAACATTTGTAATGCTGTAGATATCTCTTTCTGGGATTCATTTGCTCTGGTTGGCTATATTTAGAGGGTGGGGCATGGATTATCGTTGTTCAGAGAGAAGTAAAATGTCATTTATAGAGAATTAAAGCTTTATGAATAACTATGGAAATAATTTAAATTATGCCATGTATAGCTAATTTCTCAGTAATGTAAGACTGCATTTCTCAAGAGCTGTATCAGAAAACAATTAAGCTCTAATGTTCTAGATAGCATATGTGTAATGAATTAACATCACTCCCATGGAAATCCTGGAACTTCTTTTACCCCAGAACTTACCGGTAAATAAATTTATTTGCCCAAATACTGAGGTTTATTTGAAGTTTAGAGAAATAAATCCTTGAGATATTGGTTGAGAAGGTTGAGGAAAAATTGATTCATGTAGATTTAATTTGTATGTCTTTAAGTAACTCTTAGTAAAACAAACCACAAAGACAAAGCCAGTCATCTTTTTCCCAAACCGTAGCCACCAGAAAGTAAGCAAATAATCAATGACAACACATTTGGGAAATTAATAAACTGTGACAATCAATCTTAAAAGCTAACAATTTAAAAAGTGATGTAAGTACAACATAGAAATGTTATGTTTAATTCATTCCTTCTTTCAATCAAAAAGTATATGCCTACTAATAATCAGGAATTGTGCTCCAATTTGAGAACTTGAAGATTAATAAATCTCATGTTTTCTTTTAAAGCATTCATGATTGCTTCAGACATAGCAATGTAAAAAATATTATTATTTATATGAAACAGTATAAATGAAAGAGCTGTAATGTGTTATGAGATTTTACAAATGCATATTTCCATTAGGAGTATTAAACTCTACCACATGAAATTGCAGATATTTGATGTTTTTTGACTTACAGAATATATAATTCTATGTACCTCAATCTAATATTATTATTCTCATAGTGCTGAAATTGAACTTGATCTTGAAACAATACATCTAATTAGAATCAGTTTCTGAAGTCAGTGACCTGAATGCTACAAGGTTTTAAACAAGATTGAAGAACATTATTTCTTGATTAAATTAATTTTGGACTAAATGATCTAGGGCAGGTCACCTGATGACTTTGATCATTTCCAAACCCAGTCTGAAGTCTTATCCTGTGACCCTTAGTCTCTCCATTCCAGAAAGCAGAATGGAGGCAATCATGAAATATGAGGTGGGATCCCACAAAACGCGTTATCTTTTGAAGGGCGGGCCCCTTGTAGTACAGGATTCCACCACTAGATCAGTGTTCTAGGAACCCGTTGGTATCAGCATACCAGCTAATGTTGTGAAAGGCTGTGTTTAGCTTCAGTTATTTTTTTTTTTTTAAGATTCTTGAAACACATTCGCCCATTTCATGAGGGATGATTTACAACCACACCTACTACACTATGCCGAGTGTTCAGTGGTTTTTAACTAAGATGGTCAAATGGGAGGTAACAAGAGTGAAAAAGAGATAAACGTGACTTTTCTTTTTTTCTTGTGGTGTGGGGGTTAATTTTGCAAACTCATGGCAATTTAACATATGAATATAGAGAATAAAGTGATAAAACTACAAAAGGTGCAATAATTCTAATATGCTTAGTTTGTTTCTTCAGTAAATTTTAAAAGGCATTATTTTAACTTTAAGCAAATTTAAAACAGAAAAAGTAAATAACATGCAGTGCCTATGGGTATAAAGTTGCTGCCAAATTTATATTCTAACAACGGTAAGCACAAAAAGTTTGTAGAAAAGACTTTTTTTTTATTTTATGCAATTAGGTTTACAAAAATATTCCAAAATTATGAATATCAAGTAAACTCTTTTGTTAAATGAAATGCTATTTTTAAATTGCAATTATTTTTTAAACATGCAGTGCTTTTTATAAATATGATCAAAATCTTATTGTGCAGAATAATTTTTGGAAGTCAAAATTTTAAGTAGCATTGCATTCTAGATGTTTTATAGTTTAAGAATTAAAAATCAATGCAACTTTGCTATTTTCAAATATCTCCTTCTAACTAGCTGAGGCAAGGAAGAAGAAAGTGTTTAAGGGAAAATGGACAAAAATTTGAAGTTATGTTGCTGCTAGCTGTTTGGACATTTGGCTTCGTAATTGTATCTAAAAGCCAATAGAGTGGTTCATAAAACTGATTGCAGAGCACATTTCAGAACTAGTAAAACAAATTGACTATTGATGATGTGCACAGGGTAAATCCAATTACATCTCACAAAGCTTTATATTGCCCTATTTCTCCTGTAATGTTTTCTATTTATTTATTTTAATTTAAAGTTTGGGTAAAGCCCATAGATACAATGTGGATAGGCACAGAGTGTCTTTGACTTTTAGAATTTGAAGTTGAAAGACACATTCTGGATCCACTCTTTGTACTTCTCAGTATCTGGGCTTATCATTTAATCTTGCTGAGTTGCAATTTTATAAAATTAAATACTACTGCTACTTAAAGATTCAATTAAATGGCATATGTGCAAATATTTTGCAACTACATAATTTCTAAAAAAGTCAATGATCTATTTTTACTAATTTGAATAATAAATAAAATGTGTATAAAATATGAAGAATGAATAAAAAGCACAAATTATGGTGTATATATACAAAAATATACACAAACACATGCACATATTTAGGGATTGCTTCCTTTATAGACTTTTTTGCCTGACTCACCTTGTTTTTTCCTTATGAAATTTTGAAAGAAAAGGACAGATTTTCTTATCATACTTTTCCCAGAATTCCGGCAACGCTCCACGTGACCATGAGGAGAATATCTTATCTTTCATTGTACCCATGCTACCTGCTATAAGGATGACAAATGCTGCAGAAATGACAATGCTGCTGCTTGGAACTGAGAAGCATAATTAGCAGACACATACAAAATACTTTAATGACAGGTCCCTTCTGAATATCTACACCTGCCGGACACTGTAATAATGAGACTCGTCTGCCACTTGAACATTGATCAAATGTCCCATTGGGATTTGGGGAAAAATATATGCTTCAGTTATCACAGACCTGGCACGACCGCAAGACTAGAATCAGGAATACTGTGAAATATTCAACATCTGCTGCTTCGCCAAGCAACATTTTGCTTTATTTCATTCCATAGACTTGTTTGCATCCTCTTAATTTTCTAATGCTAGAGATTAATCATTCATGAAAATAATAATTACAAAACTCATTTAAAAGGATGGGAAAAAAGCAGGCTTCTTTTGATGGGCATTGCTCCTGAAAGAGGAGGAAAGAAATAAACTCATGCTTAAAGAAACTTCAAAGATAGACGTTTTAAAATTGGTATAGCCTCATTTTTTTCCTCCAATAAAATTAGACATGCTTCTTATTACACATACAATGGCAGGTGAAGAGAGGAAACTGCAAGTAGCTACCTAATAGTTATCAGCATGTGCTTTTAAACTCTCACCTCCCTGCGAATAAATAGATTTCTTTTTTGTATAAACCTAACTCTTAGAAAATATCTCCTTATATTGAACTCAAGTGAACTTTCCTATTCAACACTGCAATCCTAACTTTCACTTGGAGAGTCATAAACTAAATTTAATGTATCCTTTATTTCAGCATTTCAATATGGGAGGAAAGCCTTCATGTACAATATGTGTCTTCTCTACACAAATCAACATAGCCAGGCCTGTACACATATCTCTAATTTTGTCACTGACTTTTTTCCCATTCCTTAGTTCTGATTCCCACATGAGTCACCTTCTTTGGATACACACCTGTTCAATATCCTTCTTAACCTTGTGGCATCATTAAATTGATGACTATCGTTATAATAGTAAAATATTCATTTGCATATTTCATTTCATTTATAAATAGTTTTTGCGTATATGATCCTTTAAAAATAATTTTCTCATTTGATTCTTACAAAAATTATCTGAGGTTAGCATTGTCACCCCTATTCTACAAATAAAAAAATAGAACCTTAGAACAAGTGACTTATTTTCTCAAAAATAATAAATTATACTATTTTAAAACTCTTACTCCATGTCAGATACTAAGCACTGTCGTTTTAAATCTTCACAAGAACTGTATGGTCTCGGTATGATTAATGCCATTATAATACAGTTGACAGGGTGAGTCACTGAATGGTTAAGAAACTTCTGCAGTGTCACAGATTTAGCAATCAGCAGAGTGATAGCCAACTAAATAGAAGTTGTGAAATTTCCATAAAGTATCTTAAAAGAGTTCATCTTCATCTATTTCAAGTACTATATTAGATGCTTCAGGTACAAAAATTAACAAAACATAGTTTCTTTAATCAAGGTGCCTTAGCATAAAAAGCAAAAAGGTATGAAGATACATAAATGCATTACAATTTTGCAAAGGCCAAATAAACTAATGCAAATCTTAAGGATGTGGCGCTTATAGGCTTATAGAAGATAAGACATGGTTTTAGAAAAATGTGAACTTTTGCTTTTGAAGAATGGGTTGGCATTATCCTCCTAGGCAACTAATTTAAAAATAAGTGTAGAATTGTCTACACAAAACTGTAAATTGTGAAGCAAAACTTGTGGATGAAGTTACAAATTCTTCTATCTATCCTATGGCTTGAACATAAATACAGGAAGCAAATGGTCTGTACTAAACTCAGAGAGAAGGCTGATACGTAAGGGCAGGTCACAAAGTGTCTTCTCTTCTAATGCCAAGGTTTGGAGATCATGCATTCGGGACTCATTTAAAAGATCCTGCATATTCATATTTATTGTGTCCAGTTTATTGAGAGTATACTTTATACTAAATGGTGTGGAATCAGTAAGACAAACCATATATAATACTGCACTCATAGAAATTATTTCTGATTGTAGTTTTAAGATAGTTTTTTAAATAGTGTGGGGAATGAAAGACAGCTATATTGCCATTTTTCATGGCTTTATACTACCTAGTGTTTGCCAGTATCATAATTTACAGAAGCCATCCCTTATTCTTCTAAATTTTGCATGTTTCCAATTTTTCATTAATAAAAATAATGCTATTATGAAAATTTTAAAAATAGTGTGGGGAAAATAATGTAAGGAAGAAGACTAGATCCAGCGATATTAATTTGTGTTATTGATATTGCTCAAATAATAAATATAGACCTAAATTTAGGCACTTTTGGTGGGAATGAAGCAAAGGTGATGCGGAGTCATACTTTGTAGAATTGGTGACTGAAAAGATTTGAGACAAAGGGATAATAAAATGTATTTAAATTAGGTCTGTTCCAGTTCTTAGGGGGACTGTATTCAGCTTCTGTCTGTTAAATATGATTGTTGACTGCTGGTTTGTCATAGATGGCCTTTATTATTTTGAGAAATGTTCCCTTGATGCTTAGGTGTTTGACAGGTTTTTTCAATGAGATGCTCGAATTTATCAAATGCTTTTTCTGTGTCTATTGATATAATCATGTAGCTCTTGGTTTTATATCTGTTTATGTGGTGAATTATATTAGTTTGTATGTGTTGAACCAGCCATGCATCCTGGGAAGAAGCCCACCTGGTCATGATAGGTTTTTGCCATTTGGGGTATCAGGGTAATAATGGCTTCATAGAATGAACTATGTCTGCTTATGCTTCTCTTGAAATTCCCACTCTGTCAATTCTGCCATCCTCCTTCCTGATATAGGATAATTATTTCTTCTTCTTTACAATTTAGTGACATTTAGATTTTAAGTTTTGTATATTCTACTACTACCATGGTCATTCTCAATTCTTTACTTCTCTTTATTCTTTCAACTTCCTTGCTGGGTCACATCCTTATTCTGTCTAAAACCATATGGAAATATCTGTATTAAGTTTTACCTCCTCTCTATTATCACTGTCCTTAAATTCATTTTACCCAGTGGCCTGGATTAATATTCCTAAAACACTGATAAAGTTGTATTATGCTGTTCAAGACATAGTTAATAGATTCCTATTGCCTGGAGGATATTGTTCATATCTTTAGTTTCACAAAATAGCCTTTTATAATCCCTCCTCATCCTGCGTTTTCAGGTTTATCTCTTGCTACTCCTTTCAGACACTCACAGAGTAAAATGCTACATAATGGATTGCTTTCTATTCTGCAAAGGTATCACATATTCTCCTATTTTCAGGCCTTTGCTCTTGTAACATTACATTCTGATATCTTTATCCAGAAAGAAACTTTCTCACTTCTGAAATTTTATTTTATTTTTACTGCTCTTATACAGCACTGCTTGACTTTGATTGTATTTTCTGTATCTTTCTTTTATTTTCTTTCTTGAGAAGTGATGTTCATATAGTTAGCCATCACCCAGGGCTCCTAGTATAATGCCTGACACATCATATCTGGTGGATATCTATTTATTGGATTAAAAATATGTTAATTAATTTAATGAGTTTCTCATAATAAAACCGGAAACAAATCTGTTACGCATGTATTAAACATGTATTGCATTCAAAAATATATTTTAAAAACTCTAAATAATTCATTGTATTTATGATGTGACTTTATTCATGCATATTCATGTATCTTAGATATATTAACATACCAGAAACAAATAGCCAAAGCTTCAATCACCACAGTGTCTTCGCAATTACTTCTTTGGTTTTCATTAGAATGGTTTCAGGATACATTAAAAATGACCTTTTTCTCAGATCCCAAAGAGCAGTGGGGGCCAAGTAGGTGCACAAAATATAAACTGAGATAATGAGCAATCCGTGACAGAGCTTTTACCTGATCTGCCATTCTAACATCTGGTTCAGAAGAACAGTTCTTAATAATAAAATAAAACACTAAAATTTACTTTGCTGAAGGTTAGCAGTTCAAACTATGTCATAGGGAAGGACAACAAAAACAAACAAAAATGTTCCCTTACTGCCACAGAGCTCTGAGATGGAACACCAAGGTGGTATACCTTTAATAATGTAACATGCAGTGAAATATCCACATACGGAAACTTTATGTCATTTACTGCCTTATAAAACTGTAAGTACCCTCTTAAAGTCAGTATATTCTGACACTTTGCTACCCACAGATATCATGCTGAAATCCACAGGAGCCAGGCATTAAAAATTGAAAGCAGAATATACTTCCCTGAAACTGGATAATTGGAAGCTACTGAAATATCTCAAATATGAGTGTAAAAACAAGTCAGCTGCTGGCAAAACATGAGTAATCTGGGTGCTGTATTTAAATTTTAACTGACCCTTTGGCATACTGAACCATGGACTGTCACCTTCAAAGACATAAGAGTTTTGTTTTGCCAATTTTGTACAGCTGACAGACCACCAACCACCCACTCTACTAACGTCACTTAAATTTTTTTTAATGTAAAAGACTTTATTTGTACTCGATCATAGTTGGTATCTTTTAGGGTTTTTTACAGAGGCATCAAAATTATCAAAATTATAAATGACAGTAGGACAGCTTAGTTCAGTCATGATTTGTGTACATATGTGGAACTAGTGATTCTTCTATATAATGCTATTTACGCTTATCCCAAAGCTCTACATATAGAACCCACTTTCCAACAAAGAAAATTTATGAGCAAACAGGTACATTTGAAAATCAGTGATGACTCTACTCTACTATCCATACAACTCTTATTTTCTGATTGACATTTGCATATTCTCTGAGTATTATTCTTGGAACATTGTTTGCAGGGGTCCCGCCCTGCAAGGGTGGTGAGATTTCCTGAAGGAGAGACGGATAGGCGAAAGACGAAAACATTATACCCGGACACCTGCTTCCTGAATAGATGACAATTTAATGTTGGTTAAGGGAAAGCTTTTATACCATTTGTAAAGGGGCAAGACAAAGAAAATTCCTTCACGTACATATCCTCTACAAGTTACCACCATCTAGTGGTCTTAGCAACAAACAAGCCAAGAACCCTGTAAACATTCAGACAATGAGTCTTATTCATAAGGTCAAAGATGATAGTTTTAGTCCAAAGTCCCGAATTACAGTCCTTGAAATGTCTCAAGAAAGTTTCTAAGCATTCATTTCTTCATGTGTCAGGAGTTTTCCCATCTTAGGCTTTTATGTCCTTCAGAGCGTTGTGATCGACTCCCTTGTCCAGATGTCTTTGTTAATTTTCTCTTATCCTGCAGTGCTTGTTTCTAAAGAGAACTCAAAAGAAGCTTTTAGTAATGTTTCCCAGGCCCCCAAGGTTACTTTCTGTCTTTAGCTAAGTTATTATAAAAGTGTCTGATTAGTATATTATGAGTTCAGTGAAAACCCACTTTATAAATGTTAACTTAGAGTTTTAACTATTGAATTAAGTAAAAACTTTAAAGATAATCTTTATCCTAAGTCAGTGAAAACAGTGTTATAAATTACCTACATAACTCCTATATAAGTGTTAGAACTTATAATGAATTCATAATGAACTTACTATAAACTTGTGCTTCTAAAAAACCTTATGCCTAAACACTAAACTACATAATCCTAAATCAAATGAGTGAATATACTTATATCATTTATTACTTAAGCAATATCTAGTAACTTAATTTTTTTTTTTTTTTTTTGAGTTGGAGTCTCACTCTGTCGCCCAGACTGGAGTGCAGTGGCCGCTTCCGGCCACCGCAACCTCGACCTGCTGGGCTCCGGCGATCCTTCCTCCTCAGCCTTCCAAGTAGCTGGAATTACAGGCATGCGCTACCACGCCCGGCTGATTTTTTGATTTGTTGTAGAGATGAGGTCTCGCTGCCCAGGCGGGTCTCGAACCCGCGGGCTCAGGCAATCCACTCACCTCAGCCTCCCAAAGGCGCGGGATTACAGGCTGAGCCACCGAGCCCGGCTTCTAGTAACTTATAAGCAAGTAAAAGAAAGCATTCTTGATGTGCTTCAGAGTTTAACCCTTGCATATGTTAGAAAAGGCCAAATGGCATAGTGGGAAATGGAAAAATGAACAATGACATTTCCAGGTTAGCTGTGAGTACTTCACATAAACATGCCATTTTCTTCTTCCATGACTGCACAGAATTCTTCGGCGGTACCAAACAGCAAACACGGAAGACAGAAGGGCCTCAGCTGTCCGGACTCTCTTTGCGGCCGGAGGTCCTCAGTGCACCTGGACTTTGTCAATCAGGAGGGCCTCCGAGGCTGGCTCCCAACAATTGTTCATGTTTATTTGTCAACAACCATGATAGGCCTACACTTTATTCAGTAGAGAAGGAGTTGGGCTTAGAACATAGCACACAAGATAAGCTCAATGATAAAGCAAGGATGGTGTGCAATATAATTGGTCCAATGTGTAATTTTAAGCAGTATCTGCTAAGCAATATAAAGTGAATTAAAAGTGACCACTACCAGTTAAGATTTGATTTGAGCAAGCATGCTTATAGAATAATAAATTATTTTAGATATGTATTAACTGCTTAACTTTAAGACCAAATGTAGCACCACACTACTTTAAAAATAAAAATATGATAAATTATGTAATTTATAATGTATCTTTATTATGAATATTGTATAATGCATAATATATTATATGCTAATATAATATGTTAGCAATGGTATGTAATCATATACCATTAACCCTTTAGTTTGTGTTCAAACAGATTTCTGTAAGAATTTGGGATGTCCTTTTAAAAGTTTTAAAAACAGGAAAGCTTTTCATCCAGAAAGTTTTAATTATGCTTGCATCAAGAATTATCTTTGTAGTCTCCTTCCAGTGGGAAGATTCTTCATTCACTTAAAAAATTATAGATTCAAAAATGTAGTTTCGAAATCTTAGTAGACAATAGATTAGAACATTGTGTCTTGGCTTAAGAAACATTGAAATGCAGGGAACTTTGATAAAAATGGAATGTGGCAACACTTTAAATATATGTTTACAAATTTGTTAAAATGTATGTATACTTTTGTTTAGTATTTCTCAAGGCCTCTAAAAATTTCATTAAATATTGTCAATAAATAATTATTATTCCCTACCAATATATCACATTTCCTGCTGCTAAATATGTTGAGAAGGTAAATTAGGAATATTTTTGAAAGAAGTTAAAACTCTGAAATTTTGTGTTTCAATAGGTATGACTCAAAAGTTAACTAAAATATCTCTGGATAACCTTTATTATCACCTATCTGGGTAACAATTACCCTACATTCTATGTTCTGTTCTTGCTACCACCATACTTCTCCTTTTTCCTTTACACTGATAACTTTCCTAGAGAAAAGATATGACTTAATGTATTCAACTCACATTTTTTCTGCAACTTATTCTCCTTGTACCTCCACCTCTATGGCTCTAGTGAAACTATTCTAACCTGGCTTTCCAGTTGTTCCATGTGATAAAACTCAGTGACCATTGGTTTGCCTTTGCCATGACTTAACTCTCAGCAATCTACATAGTTCCTACTTTCTGCCTCTTTGAAATAATGTCCTATTTCATTCTGTGATGCTATACCACTCAGTTTTCTCCTCTTTATGCCTATACCTTTTTTTGTTGTTGATTTTGTCTCTTTTGTTGATTTTAAAAACCATATACATGGATAGATTCCAAGATGGTGACTGGGTCAGTTGAAGGTTGTGAGACTCCATATACATGAGTGTGTATAGGTGCATAGAGACGAATATGCATGCAAGTGTGTTAGCAACTGGGTGTGAGAGTATCTAACTGAGTGAGGATGCAGGAACTAGTGGCCCAGCTCTCCTGCTCAGGTGGCTGTCACACATTGCAACTCAGATACCAGTATGATCCATGGCCCAGAAGTAGGAACCATCTCTGCAACCCTACCCCAAAGAAAATAGCAAAAAAAAGCCACTACCAGTGCTGACTGCTACCACAACCTCTACCAATAGATCAGACATTGGAAATGGGGACCATGGAGAACATACAATGGATTAACTAGTAACTGAGTACCAGAAAAGGAAAAGACACAGAGGTACCATCACTTCCTTGGTCCTGGTATCTGGATGGATACAGAGCCAGCCCATGTGAGCAGTGGATATACTCCTTGAGACTGAAGGGTGAATTCATCTCTATGAGCTTGATCACTGCAAACCCAGGGAGAATACCCCAGGTGTAGTACTGCCAGAAGGACAGGCCTGACAAGTTGCCCCATTTCCCTAACTGGAACATTTGCAGGTCTACAGCTGCAACTTGAGATAAAGAACCCAGCCCAGAAAGAATGAGTGGAAAGGACAAACATACATTCTCATTGAATGGACATACTGCGAGGAGGTGGGAAGTGGGTTCCAGGGGGTCCACACTCCAGTCAGGGAACACTGTGATCTGAAAGCAGCTTTTGAATCTTAGTACCCCAAACAAACTTATTCAAACCCCAAAGCTTCAAAAGGACAGCACAGTTCCCCACCCCAACACTGCTTCAAAATCTAACAAATCTAGTGACTTTACCAAAGGAAGAATAAGGGGTTGTGCAAACAGAAATGAAAACTATTCCACCACTCCCTGAGTAATGGAAGTAAAGAGAAAAGAAAGATTCAACACAAATGAAATCAATGAAAAAACACAGGCAACTCAGAGACCCCTAGAAAGATAGTGCTGGAGAATATAGATCTTGGAACTCAAACTATGAAGAGCACCCAGATAGACTGTTCTAAGACCACAAATGCAGAGATCAAGGAATGGTGGGAAAAGAATAAAAACAAAGAAAGGCAAGATGAAAACATGAAAGAGTTAATTACAGAGATGTGGGCCATAAAGGATACAGTCAATGGAATAAATAATAAACTGACAAGCACGGAGAGCAGAATTCACAAGGAAAAGAAAGAATCTCAGAACTTGAAGACCATAATATGGAGCAAACCCAACTTGTTAAAAACATAGAAAGGAAGCTTAAAAAGATGGAACAAAGCCTTCTAGAAATATGTAATCATATTAAGAAGTCGAATGTATGCCTGATCATTATCCGTGAAACAGAAAAGGAAAATGAGAGGACTCTAGAACAAACATTCCATGAGGTCATCCAAGAAAACTTCCTACTTCTCATCAGAGACTTGACCATCCAAACACAAGAGATTCCTGCAAGTCATCAAATGAGAAGACCAACTCCTAGACATATAGCAATTCCCTTACACAAAGCAGGTATAAAATAAAAAACCCTAAAGGCAGCAAGAGAGAAAGGTCAAAATACCTACCAAGGAAAACCAATTAGAATAACAGCAGACTCATCTACAGAAACACTACAGACTAGAAGAGACTGGAGTCC
Organism: Cephalopachus bancanus; assembly: GCA_027257055.1. Lineage (NCBI taxonomy): Eukaryota > Metazoa > Chordata > Mammalia > Primates > Tarsiidae > Cephalopachus > Cephalopachus bancanus. The sequence goes on from JAPVLO010000074.1 coordinate 3,945,843, forward strand.
AATCTTCAAAGTTCACAAAGATAAACAATTCCAACCCAGAATTTCCTACACAGCTAAGCTATGCTTCACTAGTGATGGAGAATTAAAATCTTTTCCAGACATTCGATCTCTAAGAGTTTATGCTGCTTCCAGACCAGCTGTACAAGGGACGCATAAAAAGAAAGAAAAAAAAAAGAAGGAACACACATATCCCAAGAATGCAGGAAAACAGAGAATCAACACAGCATGCATCATGACAGGTTAAAGAATATACAAATGAATGGAAAAATATCCCATACTCATTGATAGGAAGAATCAGCTTTGTTAAGATGTCTATCCTACCAAAGGCAATCTACAGATTCAATGCAATATCCATTAAGTTACCAACATCATTCTTCTCAGACCTGGAAACAACAATACAAAAATTCATATGAAAACATGGATGATCACAAATAGCCAAAACAATTCTTAGCAAAAGAAACAAAGTAGGCAATATCACACTTCTAGACTTTAAACATACTGTAAGGCTACAATAATCAAACAACCTGGTATTGGTACAAGAACGGGTATATAGACCAATGGAGTAGGATAGAGATTTCAGAAACAAAACCTAAATTTCTCAACAACTCATCTTTGACAAAGCTTCCAACAACAACCACTGGGGAGAAAAGAACCTATTCAATAAATTATGCTGGGAAAACTGGGTGTTCACATGCAGAAGCATGAAACAGTTTCCCTACATATCTCCATTCTCAAAAATCAACTCTAAATGGATCAAAGACCTAAACATAAAACCTCAAACTACCCAAAACTATAAGAATCTTAGAATACAAAGGAGATACCCTTGCAGAAATTAGAATAGGCAACCAATTCCTGATCGAAAACCATGCCATAAGAGAAAAGGTAGACAAATGGGACCTCATCAAACTAAAAAGCTTCTACAAAGCATAAGAAACCATCAAGACTGTGAGGAGACATCGCACAGAATGGGAAAAAATATTTGCCAACTGTATATCCGACAGAGGCCTAACACTCAGAATCTACGAGGAACCCAAATATGCCCAAAGGGAAAAAGCAAACAGCCCTATTAAAGTGGGCAACCTGAGCCCAGGAGTTCAAGACCAGCCTGGGCAACTTGGTGAGACCTCATCTCTCCAATAAACAAAAAAAATTAGCTAGGCATGGTAGTGTTCACCTGTAGTTCCAGCTACTTGGAAGGCTGAAGCAGAAAGATTGTCTGTGCCCAGCAGGTCAATGCTGGGGTGGCCGTGAGCATGCCACTGTACTTCATTCAGCCTGGGTGACGGAGTGAGACTCCAACTCAGAAAAAAAAAAGTGGGCAAAAGATATGGATAGACAGCTGGGCTCGGTGCCTGTAATCCCGCGCCTTTGGGAGGCTGAGGTGAGTGGATTGTCTGAGTCCGCGGGTTCGAGACCCGCCTGGGCAGCGAGACCTCATCACTACAATAAATAAAAAAATCAGCCGGGCGTGGTAGCGCATGCCTGTAATTCTGGCTACTTGGAAGGCTGAGGCGGAAGGATCGCCGGAGCCCAGCAGGCGAAGCTGCGGTGGCCGGGAGCGGCTACTGCACTCCAGGCTGGGCAACAGAGTGAGACTACAATTAAAAAAAAAAAAAAAAAGATATGGATAGACACTTCTCAAAAGAAGACATATGAGCAGCTAACAGATATATGAAAAAATGCTCAGCCTCATTAATCATTAAAAAAATACAAAAAATACAAATTAAAACCACACTAACTGCAGTCAGGACAGCCATCATCAACTCAAAAACAACAGATGTTGGAGGGAATGCAGGGAAAAGGGAATGCCTCTACACTGTTGGTGGGAGTGCAAACTAGTACAACATCTGTGGAAAACAATGCGGCAATTCCTAAAAGATCTAAAAATTGAGCTTCCATACTATGCAGAAGTTCCTTTTCTGGGAATACTTCTACACCCATGTGTAATACAGCATTATTCACAATAGCAAAAACATGGAACCAACAGTGCTGCCCTTCGAAAGAGGACTGGATAAAAAAAAAAAAAAAAAATTAAGCTGCATAAACACAGTGGAATATTACTTAGCCATAAAGGAGGACACAATTATAAACTTCATAGCAACTGAGATGAATTTAGAGTCTATAATATTCAGTGATCTATAACAGAAACAAGAACTGTGTACCACATGTTCTTACTCATAAGTAGACCCTGAACAGTTATCATAATACTATAAGAAAGGGATTAACAGTAGCAGGAAACTGCTGCGGGGGTGGAGGTTGGCACATAACATCAATAAGGGTACTTAATCTAAAATCAGGCAAAGTGGGAAAGGGAGGTCCAAACTTTACCTGTACCATGACTACTTATGTATGTAATCCTGACATGTACTCCACATCTCTAAAATAATTTTTAAAAAGTATAAAACGTGCGTCTCAGATAACTGTCTAAACGAAACTTCCCTAAACTACAACAGCCCAGTTGACATCACCTCTTTTCTATCCAATAGGCAATAAAACATCTACAAGTGAACATCAGAATGTTTGAGTATAGTCTGAACTCTTTGAAAATATTCATTCTTCCATTCTTGTTCATCTCCCTCCAAACCTTTCTCTGTTCACCCACCAGAGTGATCTTTTCAAAATGTAATTCAGAAGCTTTTTTTCTTGTCTACTTGAGACTCTCACTTGCTTCCCATTACATTAAAATCAAGTGTGAGCTTTTTGACCTACTCTACACAGCACTCTGTGATTTAGTCATTATATCTTCACCTGTGACTTCTGGAGTCTCTTTGTATCTTTTTTATATGCCCATTCCAACTACCCTTCTTTCTCTTTTTTGATCATACTAGGAGTATTCAGATCTCAGTGTCCAGACACTATGTCTCTAGTATAACACATATTTTCTCCAGATATTTTGATAGGGGCACATTTTAAGATAATTAAGATCACACATAAAATGGCAGCTCTTCAAAGGAGACTCTTTATACTACCAAATTTAAGTTAGATCATTGTCCTAATTATTTTAAGTGACATTTCCATACTCTTTAACTATTATCTGAAACTATCTTTCTATTTATTTTTAGTTTAAAAGTTGCTATCTCTTAACACTCTGATACTCATGAAAGCCGAGGCTTTCTTTAGTCAACTTTACTGTGTAAACTATAGTGTCTTTAGCAGTATCTAACAACAGTGGACACTCAATAAATATTTTCTGAAAGAATAAATGAATGAATGCTGCTGAAACAGCAAATTCTGCTTTTAGCCTAGTTATATTTTAATTAAGAGCAGTTATGAATATACTGGAGCCAAATTGCACTACTTGACATTTATATTCTTTTGATCTTCATTAAACTCTAAAATTTGGCAGAAAAAGAGAACAGCATAGCCCATATTAGTCAGGAGATAGTTTTTGTTTTTCTGCCTTATTTCACCTGTATCACATTACACAAAATAAAAATTATTATACTAGTAAATTTATTTCATATATTCCCATTTGTTCAGCTATTATCCAGTTATGCAATTCAATATGCTAGTTTACAATTAATGATTTTGTATTTGTTTACCAAAAATGTGCTCAGCTCATGCACATTAGCTATGATATATATCATCTCCTAGCTAAAATTTTTATGTGCATTTTTCTTTAGAACTACTGCAGAGGTCTACTGAAAACAGTAGTGGTAAAAATATGTTACTTTTGATGTGTGGAAAGTACTACTTATAGATAATAAGGACTTGTTTTGAATGGTCATAAGCAATCCTTATCCTCTTCCAAAGAAGCAAGTGACTACATAAGATAATGGGAAATTGACTCTTCCTGTTTGATTACTTTAAAGCTTTGACATCACTACATTTTATACAGTTGCAATTCATATACTTCTTATTATTCTCAATTTCTTTTAGAGAGTCAAAGTCTCTTTCATCGTTGTATTCCACAGCTTATATTTACATGTGTTGCAGTTTCAGCAATTGATTTTCTCCCTTCTCATCTCACTAACCAGGCGATGCACCCACAACACTTTATTAACTGGTATTTGTAACTCAAAGCTTGTCTTATTCTTCAGCTAATATGTCTGTGCTTCCAATATGCTCCTCAAAATTCACCCTCCAGAACCTCTGAATCAATAACCTTCCTACTTAAGGTCAAGGGCATCAGCTGCATTCTGTTATCTCGGGCTACAAAGGAGGGGAAATGTTTAAAAATGAAGAGTTCTGAGTCTAACTCTAGGATTCCTGAATCCTAATCTGAATTTTAATAAGCTCCCCCAAGGATTTGTATGTACATTAAGGTTTGAGAAGTACTGTTCTATGACATCTCCTTACATATATACATACATCTCCTTACACACATGAACTTTCCAAAAGAGTCTCCCTAATCAAATTTTAAGAAGAGTTAGCCCACACTTCCTCTCTAACTATCTTTCTTGAGATTTCCTGAGTCAACTTATCCTCTAGCAACTCTGAACTTCTTGTAATTTGTTACCCCTCAAAAGCAGTGCTCTGTTTTCACATTTTTGCTTATAGACAACATACTTCCATATCATGGTTAAGATTGGGAGTGTTGGCATTAAAGAAAGCTGAGTTAAAATCCTAGCAAAACATATTAATAGCTAAGAGTTATTGAGAAAATTACTTGATTCCTCTGAAAAGCTTTTTCTTCATCTTAAAATAAAGACAAGTGTAGTTATGGGGGATAAATAAAAAAGAGTAAAGAAGGCATTCAGTTACAGCATCTGGCCACAGTAAACACACCATAAATATGAGCAACATTATAATGACCTCCAGGAGAACTCATCTCAACATTCCTGATGATCAAAAACTACTTGAGTGAAATATCTTCTAAATAATTATCCTCCACCTCCACCTAAATTTGGTAGATTTCCTTCATACACACCCATCATATATTCTTACCAAAATTATTTTCATTATTATCAATTTATGAAACTACTTCACTCATTAACATTTTAAAGTCAGTAAGGGTAGTAAGTTATCTAGGTGGTATAAAGTGTATTCCAAATAGGTACCTAATAAGTGACTGTGCAAAAAGATAGACTGATAAAACAATTATTATAGAAACTCTAAGTTGCCTTGGATATCCATTCTTACTTTCATGTTTACTAGTAGTAGAATCACACTCTTTTTTGGGGGCAGCAATGTGCTGACTGACAAGAATTTGTTGTCTGACCTCAGGCTTATGCTAATGACACAGTATGACCATTGAGTTTGCTTTCCACAGAAGCAGATCACATTCATTTTCCTCATATATTCCTTCAGTGTAGGCCAAAGACTGTCCCATGTCTTTGCTATAATATGTGCGTGAAAATGTGAATCTCGTGTCAAAGACAGATGAATTGAAAGAAAGATCCTGGGACACTGGTAATGTCATAGAGTCATTTGACCAGTTCTGGACAACCAACATGTGGACTTCTTGGAAGGTGGGGTGGAAAAACATTTTCATTAAACCACTGTATTTTGGGTCCAGTTACCTGTAGTTGAATACAAGCAAATACAGTAGAGTTAATTAATGGACTCATATTTCAAGTACTTAAGCTACTATATAGAAAATAATAAGGTTACATTAAGGATAACATTTACATTATAATATGTATTATCAAATATGTATACAAACACACATGGAGTACCTTACATATTTTAAAGCTTATCAACTTCATCAATTTGATAATTTTTTCTGTATTTATCCTTAATGACATGAAAAACTGGATACACTTCAAATTGAGCACTTAGGCACAAGGAAAATGTGCTGTACTTTATGAATGTTTTATTTGCAAGAATAAGCTAACAAGATGGTACTTCAATTATTTACCCTTAGATTTTTTCAAGTCAATTTTTCCTTTTATTTACTTTATTTTTATTTTTTTTTTTGAGTTGGAGTCTCACTCTAGATTTATAGGAAGGGAAGGATGTTTAACTTATACCAAATAGTAAATAGATCCAAGGAATCCATAATGCTTTAAAATAGTATGCAAAATTTTGTGTGCAAGTTTATTTTTCTGGAGAAGAGTTTCTACAGTGCTCCGTCGCTTCTCAGAGCCCTGTAAAAATAGCTCCACTATTCGTACATCTCACTATTCTGCTGAAGTACATTTTTACTTCAGTATTACTTCTCTTTCCTAGTATTGCTTTCACTTATCAGACATAAAATGACTAGACAAACTGTAACGGAAGAACAAAACATAACTTAAATAGTTTTAGAATTTATTCTTTAATCTCCATCTTCTAGAACATTCATATCAAAATATAAAAATGCAGAAAACTGGCAAACTTAGATTCTGATGCAAACTCGTAATTTATACATATATAACATCAAAAACTTACTTTGCTGATTTTGCTCTCATTCATCTAAATTTAGACAGCAGTAATGAAAGCTGCAATTTTCCTTTGAAAATTACAAATCTGCCGCAATAATTGTATCTGCACCTACTCTCTGCCTATTTTTGTAGTGTTCAAAAATATTCATATGGCTAGGGAGCAGGTGTTTGCTGTGGCATGTGCTTCATGACTGCCTTCCTGTGCAAAACAAGAACTCAGCAGCATATTAAACCTACACCCAGGTGCACATGGAGAAAAGCTTCTCCAAATGCCCAGCCTGTGAATCCTTAGTCCTGCCAGGAGAGGCTCTAACTCTTTGTGTTTTCGATAGACTGGAAACACTGTCATTTCTCTTGTTCTTTTGCAGAGCACAAAACTTAAAATAAGTATACATTCCTTGTTTTAAGTTAAGTTTTCTTTTTTTTCATTTTGCTTATGAAATAGTTTTCTATTTTTGTGGTGTCCTGGGGAACAGTATATGGTATGTCATCCAACAATGCCATAAAGGCATGCAAAAGTTATGGCAACATCTTTTGTTAGATTGCAAGCTCTGGGAAGGCAGGGTTTCTAATTCATTGAGTCTGTCTACACACTGAGTCTATTATACTAAACCCAGCAGCATGATATACTAAGCTGAGAAAATTGGCATTAAATATCAAATCAATGAAAACATGATACAGCTAGAGATGATGAACACTATAATGCCATACGCCAGAAGAAAAAAAAAACATAGAAGAACTGTTGATTCCTCAGTAGGATTCATAACAAGGCACCCATGTGCTCAGATAAATCTCTTAATTGACCATGGGGAAAAGAAGCTAGAGTCTTTAAAATACAAATTCTTAACATTGAAATAATAAATAGATTATTGTACTTATTTAATGTTATCTGACCTATTTAATGGTCAGATGTTTAACAAATACTAAAATATAAGATAAATATAAGCATATTTATCAGATAATATGCTCTCAGAGCAAGTCATGGAGAGTCAGATACAAGCCAGCTTTGAAAATAATAAATTAATTGATTTACATAAGAAAATATATAGCTCTAGCAGGAACTTCACGTCTTATTCATCCAGTGGCTTAATGAAACCATCAAAGATCAAGATTGGTTGTCTCATTTTGCTTTGCATCTACACTGTTGGCTTCTTCTTAACCTTGTCCCCATACTTCTTCCTGGGTGACAAACTGAAGCAGTCAGGACTGCAAACACCACTGTTTATGGACACACGGAGAAATAAAGAGACCCTCTCACAGAAATAAAGAAAACCTTTTTGAAATCTTCACCACATTTCCAGGTAATGACATTGGGTCAAAGGTATTTTCTTCACAAAATTTCATTAAGGAAAATAAAGTCTTTGTTTTGTTTTTGTTTTGGGTTTTCCCCAGTGACACCCACCACTGGAAGTGATTACAGAGGTTATGGTCAGTTCCCTGAAATACATGAGCTACTGTTTAGGTAGGGAGGCAGGGAAGGTCAGTGGATACATGGATCAAAACATTATTTAAGGGGAAATAGTGTTTAAAATGATAGACAAAACAAATTATTTCCAGAGTGAAAAGATCATTTATCCCGGTAAATTATTTAAGTAAAGAAAGAAAAATTATCTGGATATGAAAGGAAAAACACAAGTAGCAGTTGACCAGACCAAGGCGAAACTGTAAGTTTACTAATTATCCTGACCCAAATGGGATATTTTAAAAGGACAAAAATATTTTTAAAACTAATAAAACATCAATTGTCCAAATGGAAAGGCCTAGAACAGAAAGAGCTGCTGCTGCGTGACCTATGAAACGAAAGTCATAGTAACCGTATGGAGGATATAAGATCATATTAATTCACCAGAACAGTTCCACCTGCCTATTTAGTGTCTTCTCCTTTCAAACCCTGGTCTTGTGCTCTGATAATGCAGAAACAGTGTCTCAAGGCAATGTAAATTCTAGCCATATTCAGGATGCTAGGAAGGGATCTTGGTAGATCAGGATCCAGCTGAAAAACCTAGGATTTGAGGCGTAACACTGGCCAAGCAGAGCTAATTCTGTCTAATCTGGCATATGGTGTCCTGAGCTCGCAGATGCTCTCTTAGTCATTTCTGTTGATGCCAATTTAGTTGAATATTTGGTAGTCTCATTTTTCTATTTTTTTGTTTTTGTTTTTGTTTTTGTGCTTTCATTGAATCACAGATCTCACTCTCCCGCATATCCATATAGCATATCATATTTTGTAATTTCAACTCATTATGTTTTGATAATAAAATATAATTTTTAGAGTTCTGTCTTAAGGACACAGGGTTTTTAAACATTAGGTCTTTAACATTCATGTGTTCTGCAAAACATGCCCCAAACTTCCTTCCCCAAAGCATGCACTTGTTTATAACCTAGCTATATTTAAGCAACACTTTCTTGCGCTCTCACCCACTATCAAATAGATAGGTATTATAAATTTTATAGTAGTGCTCCTAAACCTGACATTGCAATATGTGAGGCACCCTCATAGTTCTCTACTTTATATATTATTTTTATGGTGAGAATTAAAGCTTTTATGAGGCTGTAATTTTTGACATTACCATTGCTTCCTGGGAACTCAATGTTATCCTATTCTACAAAGTGCTAAACAGGAGGAAGAACACATTTCCAAGGTCAAGTGAATGTTCTGAATCTGAAGTGAGAGGCTCTAAACAAAAAGCATCAAAGCATTTGGTTGAAAATGTGTATACTACAATGACAAATAAGGAAAATATATGTCTAATTTTTGATAGTACAAATTAATTTCATTTAAAAAAAGTTTTAAAAATTAAAAAAAAAACCTTAAAATTTTATGGCATGTTTGAGTACTATAAATAAACCAAAATATTTAAAAGCATGTCAATGATATAAAGCCTATATAAGCAAATGATTTAAGAGATACATTAAATCTTTAAAATAAAATATGCATGTTAATAAAAAGTAGCATTATTTCATATAAAATATGTAGTATGCTTTGAACGTGATTTTGAGAAATTCAAAGAGACAAACATAGAATGTCTGTCTTACAGGAACTTGAGATGCAATAATACAAAATATGATGGAAGAACTCTCTGATAATCTTAAATAAATTTGATTATAAAAATGTTGAGGAAAATATAGTAAGATAATTTTTAAAGGTGGACATATTACATAATGTTATCCCTAACCTAATTCAATAGAAAATTGCTTAAGATTCATCTCATGAAGCATTGTGGTAAAAAGAGAATAAAATAGCTTTGAACCAGTTTTTTTTTTTTCATTTTCCAGCATTGTGTTTAAAAACAAACTATCTTATTTATCTGATACTAGTTTTTTTGTTTTGTTCTGTTTGGGTTTTGGTTTAAAACAGTTACTAATACAATGTTTACCTTATAACATTAACATGGATATTGAATTATATCATATTTTTTCAGTACTGTTTTTTGAGATAAAATTCACAAAACCAAGAGTCACCATTTCAACCATTTTTAAAGTACATAGTTCAGTATATTTTAGTATTAAAATGTTTTCCAATTCTTCCTTCCTCCCATCCCTGACAACCACTAATCTACTTTCTGTTTCTACATATTTGACTATTCTGGACATTTCAAATGAACAAAATCAAATAATATGTGACCTTTGGTGAAAGACCATACAAGTTTTTGCATGTATAAAAACTTTGTTCCTTTTCATGATTAAGATTTCAGTTTTTGGATGTATCACATTTTGTTTTGTACACTTGTTTATAGATGGACATTTGTGTCTTTCTCACTGTTTAATTATGAACACATGTGGATTAGACAATATTTTAATATTTTAAAAACTGAACACTATCTGATAATATCTAATAGTACTAAGAAAATTACCCAATGATGCATTTGTCAGAACATAGTCCTGTTGTTAAGTGATGCATAACTTATCTAGCATATTCATAATCTTATATATTTATCATTTCATTGTGGTGAGAACCATTGCATTATTTATCTTTATCTTCTTATCATCTAACGCTTTGCATCTAAAAATAAATGAGTGTATTTGAAATATATGTAAGTCAAAATGAATCATTCTCAATGTATTTAAAGTAATGAGCTAAATATCTTAGGAGGCCAAAATTCCAATAAATATATTTGACATTACCACTTAAATCATTCTGGAGTATGTTCATCTCAGAGTAATCAGATAATAGTAGAGTTGTCAGAAAATCTTCATATTTACTATCAGTGTAACTTTTAAAAACTTTAACTATACCTTCCTCAAAATTGAGGAAACACATTTTTCTCTGGATTCCACAGTTATGCAAGTTGTCACCTGGAATCTCTTCACTGATAACTCCTCCCCAAAGCATTATATTCTCATTAAAAATCTATTTTATTTGCTTCCTTTTATATGAATGGAATAATAATTTACCAGACAGATAAACAATGATATAATTTCATTTTAATAACATGTTGGGAACATATGTGTCATCTATCTTTGTACTGTTTTTCCATGTAGAACCTTCTCAAATAAAAATAAACATATATTATTGAAATACAAGTAAAAGCACAATGACAATGACAAATGGAAATACTGCACTAGTTTTTAATCATGATTCTTGCAGAAAAGAAAAAATATTTTTAAAGTAATTTTAATGGGTAACTATTAATGAATTAACATGATGAAGATAAAATATATTATTGAGTACTGTTTTAGAATTCAGTTTACTTGGACTTTTCTAAAAACACACAAAAATACATTTTTAGTTGTTCAAATAAATGTATGTATCCACGTTTGAAAATAGCAGCATGGACAAAATTAGATGACTGCCAAAGAGTTGTGGTTCCTGGGATCATGACAAAGTGTTATACATTTTGCTGCTCATAGAAGCTAGGGTTTCATTAACCATGGCCAAGAATTTTGAGGACCATGTAAGTGAATAATCAAAACCTGTAAATGTAATATTACATTCAGTACAATGTATTTTGGGGTTTCATGGATTATTGTTTTCGTTATCAATAACCCCTCAAATATTGATTTGATTATTTATGATGATGAACATTTTTCTGGATTCTTTACTCCCTACCTTATTTTGTGTAGAACTACCACGCTAATATTAGATATGTATAATGCATAGCATCACATATTTTAATGTTAAAACACTGTAGAAAGAAATCTCCCAAAAATGTATGTTTTTCTACTAAAAAAAAAAAAAAAAAAATCTCCCATTGCTTTTTTCTCTTTATTTCTTGGATAATTTTGCATTGATTACTATTATAAACATATAGAATGTATCCAAAGTATTTTTTTAATCTCATCATAAATGCTATAACAATACAGTTAAAGAAAACAATGTTAACGATAACACGGCTTCATGGAAACAGAACAATCATTTAAAACAAAGGCTGTTGGTGACAAATATGACAGCTCTAACTTTCAAAAGAAAACAAAAGTAGAGGATTTGTCCTTGAACATTCACATTGCAGCTTTGATTTTATAACCATTTAGTTCATGTTTAATGAGAATATGGCATATTTTCTTCCCAGGTTAGGGGAAAATAATAGCTCTAGACATTATCTTTGACCCTTAAACTATAGAGGGGCTATGAATAATGATGAACCAAAGGGTAGAGAGCATTTTAAAATAGCTTACTATGTCTCAAATAGGGACATTCAACTATTCGTTCTAAGAATAACTTCTTATAACTTTGAAATATCGAACATAGGTCATTTTTCTTAAATGGACTATTTTATACTTTCAGAAGACTGTTTAAACTTTAATCTAAAATCTTAGAGCTAAAAGGTATATTGCAACATGTTCACCCAAACCTAGATTTTGCAGAAAAGAAACGAGGCCTAAATATACGAAGGAATTTTCCCCGGCCATATTAAAATAAAGCACAATCTTATATCCTAGCCCCTGCCTCATTGTGTCACTCACCTTTCCACTTCACCAAGTTCCCCTACATCTCTCTCTAGAAGACGCTGACTAGATAGGCTATTTAGCAGGAACATCTGCTCATTTGTCTACATGGTGGCACAAAGAGGATGACTTCTTACAACTAAAAAGCCATAGCCCTCAAGTCAGTTTGACAAAGGTCATCTAATCAATAAGGAGTCATAACATCAGCAGGTTGAATGAGAGCTGTCCCACTAAATTACAGTCCTAGATCTATCACCCATAGCAAATGTTTAGCCTTGAAAGCATCCTCAGTTTTAGGTGAATAACCCAATCTCTCAAGAGAATCTTGGGTTAAATAAAGACAGTATTCTGAAGTTTCTAGTGATTTATTACTTCTGAGCCTCAGCTTTTTCTACTAAGGAAGTTCATCATAGTAAGTTATGCACTATTTTCAAGCGATAATGGATATAAATTATTATTAATTTTTAAAGGCAAAATAGTTTTAAGGCATAAGGAGATTAGGAGTACAAATAAAATATTCTGTTTTTAAATAAAGTGAAAAGAAATCACTTTAGATATATTAAAAACCATGAGTTAATTTTGACAGCTATAAATATAATTCGAATTATCACATTGATTATTCTAATTTGTTCAACCAGTTATATCTCTTGTTTAATTAGCAATATTATTTTGATCAATAAATGGTAATTTTATAAAATTCAGTCACATATTTCTACATATATACATACCCAAACACACATAGACATACTCATGCTGCATGTTTCTAATTCTAATGGCAACCTGGAGGGATAGGACAAGTAGTTGTAGTTATTTCCATTTGTTACATAAAAAGTTCAACACATGTAATGTAAATAATTCTCCTACAAATACACAAGTGAATTTTCAACTATAGATTTTCCTGCTGAACTCTTTTGACTCAGAACTCTTTTGATGGCTAAAGATTCAAAAAGGAATGGATTGTCTAATGACTTACTTTTGGTAAGCCTTCCAAATTGAAATGTAATTCTGCTGTTGTACATACACTTTCATTTCTAATAACACCTCAAAATATACTAAGTGCCATATTATTATTCTATCTAAAAATGTGGGTGAGATTGTAAGAATCAAGTACTGATTTATGAACAAATGCCCTAGAAAAGTAAATAAAATAGATAACAAATTCCTTTATATTGCCACACTGTAGACAATATTCTAATGTTCTACTTTATTTGAAACTATCTTTATTTTTTTTACATTTTTAAAAATTACTTATAGAATGGGGAAAGGGAAATGCAGATAAAAATTGAGAAAGAAAACACTTATTTTAGTAGTGTTTTGTAATTCAGTATTAGTATTGTAATTTTAGTAATAAAAATTAACAAAAAAACTGTGATAAAAATAAGTTTAATAAATACGTTTTTGCAGCAACAAAAGATATTCTATCCCTCATTTTTAACTTTCTATTAACATGAACTCAGTGAGAGTTTGGTTTTTTATTATTCTTCCTTCTATTTCCCTAAAACAATTTTTTTTTTTTTTGAGTTGGAGTCTCACTCGGTCACCCAAACTGGAGTGCAGTGGCCGCTTCCGGCCACCCACCTCGACCTGCTGGGCTCCGGCGATCCTTCCACCTCAGCCTTCCCAGTAGCCGGAATTACAGGCATGTGCTACCATGCCCGGCTGATTTTTTGATTTATTGTAGAGATGAGGTCTTGCTGCCCAGGCGGGTCTCGAACCCGAGGGCTCAGGCAATCCACTCACCCCAGCCTCCCAAAAGCGCGGGATTACAGGCTGAGCCACCGAGCCCAGCTTCTAAATCAATTTTTAAAATGATTTATGGGTAAAAACTTTATCTGCTTTTGAAAAAAGCTTTTTATTTGTATTGGACTAAGTTTTGCATGTATTTTTCATAGTCTTTATCAATCTGCTCGCTGAAACTGTATAATATAGATAATAAAAACATGTTAAGGTAAAACAAACTGCAAAGTTTGTTCATTTATTTGTTTTTAATCTGTTAGCTTTCTCTGTTTATGTTCCCCAAGGTAAGAAAACTAACAATAAATGTTTTTTTAACATAAAAATATTTTTTTTTCAGAATGAACTGATATTGATTGAACTTCCAAGAGAAATGAATGCTTCTCATTAATCGTACTGATAATGCATAATAACTAAGATATTAACTAGTCAGATACTAACATAATATAATCATTGTGTTTATAAGAAAAATGAGTCTTCCAAATCATTAGCTATTAAAAATGTATATAACACGGCTATTGATAAAACTGATGACTTTCACAAAATAAATTCATTTACCTTTGCAATAGCTATACATACTTTTAGGCAATAAAAGATAACTATGTCACTAATAAAATTAGGAATAATAACAATGACTCCTGTATTGTGACACATGAAACTCACATGTAAGTTAAGGAGAATAAATTGCTTCTATGCTAGTTATGAAGTTCATAAAACCACTTAATTCATCCTTCCAAAAGAGATAGTCTGTTCTATAAAATCAATGTATCCTGCTCTTTTTCTTGAATAACCTTAAAAGAAAGTTGTATACTGAAAAAGCATTAAAATCCATTATATGGCCCCCATTTGTTTAGGAAATGAAAAAAAAAAAACCCAGAAATACATAGACATGTCGTCAATATTCTAAAATCCTTTTATTAAATATTTAGTTCTGATTGACTCATGTATGTGTATGTTTGTGTATGTAGTGTGTATATATTTATCTATACACAGAAACATAGATTTGTAAATAAAATAAGGATATCTTTGTATTTTTATTTTCTCACATTTACTGTACCTGATTTCATTCCAGTAAATAATCAAAATATATTCCTTTTGGGGGGGTTCAGAGTCTCACTCCGTGGCCCAGGCTGAAGTACAGTGCACGTTCACGGCCACCCCAGCGTCGATCTGCCGAGCTCCAGCGATCCTTCTGCCTCAGCCTTCCAAGTAGCCAGAACTACAGGTGCGCGCTACCACACCCAGCTAATTTTTGATTTATTGTAGAGACGAGGTCTCACCAAGTTGTTGGGGCTGGTCTCGAACCCGCAGACTCAGTCAAACCACTCGCCTGGGCCTCCCAAATTGCTGGGATTACAGGCTGAGCCACCAAGTCCAGCCCCAAATTATATGTCAAATCCACTAAATATATTGTTTAAATCAACTGATGCTATGCAACATTATTTTTTCTAAAATGATCTTGATATAATTACTTTCACAAATTGATGTTTTTGTGAAAGTAATATATATTCTCATTGTAGAATTTTAATGATCACCTGTTATCTTATTGAATTCAAGAAGTAAAATATTTTTATAAATATAAAACTTTGCTTTGTAAGTTTAAATATCCCATTTCATTTCATGTTGGCTAATTGACCTATAATTAGTCAATTACAGGTATAATTATATGCAGTTGCTACCTTGCATTCACAAATAATCATAGACAAAAAGATGTGTATACTAAAGAGGTTATAACTTTAAAAAATAAAACCTTTTAAGTTTTGTATCTTCCAATGGCATGTGAGTATTTGAAATTCTAATGGGCAAGCACAAAATACTTTACACATTTTGAAGAAATCATAATCACCTGAAAAAAATACTTTCTATATCATACCATGGTAGAAATAAAGAAAAATTACTATAAAAAATGTTGTGTATCTAAACATTTGGTTGTATGACAACCAACGTAACTGCAGAATGGTTCTCACCTTTAACATTGCTAGTTTCTTATTGGCTTGATGCTCTAGCTAGCTGAACTCTTCACTGCTTTGCTGTAATGGAATGTTAACAGAGACAACTGACAGTAAAAAGAGCTATCACCACTTCAGGTTAGAGTGTGTTCTAGAGCAATCACAAAACAAATCTGAAATGAATTCTCACCGAGCAAAAAGGGAATACCTTATGCTATTTAAACATTGTATACTTTGTAGACAATGGCCTTCAGGACAACAGAGAGACATTCCAGAATTAGCATTTCTTTGACATAACATAAATCAGCCCAAAGTAGCCGTAACCTTTGTAATCACACAGTTTACTGAAATATAAAACACCTCAATACCACACTGATTAGCAGACAAATACCTTCTGTTTCCACAGATGCTAAGTACTTATTGATTTAGTTTTACCTGCTAGTGGTCATTAAGACCTGAAAAAAAAAATGACCACAACACCATAAATCATTCTCATGCTGAAGCATTGATGAAACACCTGTATGTACATGAAAGTGTATTTGGTGCAAGCAGACACTGCAAATAATATAAAGATCTGAACATTTGGAGGTTGTGAAGATGAGATAATGTGATGCAGATGTAGATTACAGCCTAACGCACTGTTGTATGTAGAGTCATTCAAGTCTAATGGGAAAGGTGCAAGTCCACCTTGTATCTCAAATGTGCTGTTATTTGGCAGTTTATTCAGGCATATTGTCAAATGCAGTGTTACATCAAAAACCAGATCTGTCTTCAGTATCCTGTGCATCTGCATGGAAAATATTAGAAGTATATTTTATTGTGTTTTTGGTCTTTTTGCTTGTTTGTTTTGCCATGTTTTTATTTTTAAAAAATAGACTTGAAAGCTTAACGTTCTCAAAGCAATGCATTTGTTCATTTTGTTTTTGTTTGGTCTTTTAATCTTTAAGAGAACACGGGCTTCTCTAGAATGTATTGGATTCTATCTCATCATAGGAGGGATGTACATCCTAAAAATGACAGTAATCGATCAATTAGAATGAAATTAGAAACGTTTCCCAGTTTTAAGGATGCTAATATAGCTTTCAAAAACATGAAAATGTGCAAAATGCCCTGCCTCTTTTATCACCTGCATGCTATCTTTTTCCGTTAACAGCCTGAGCACTAAAAAGGAGTTATATGATTTCAAAGAAAGTGCAGCATTGCCCTGTTCTTTAAAAAAGCCAGAGAGTGCTCACAAGGGCAAGTGCTTTTTCTTTCCACTCTTATGCTCATTGGCAAGTGCAAGGCCACACACCTCTGAGCTGATTGAAGCACAACAAAGCTAAAGACTTGCTCCAAGACTCAGACTCTGGCTTTAGGCTACAACTCAGAACAGAAGGGATCTTTGCTGAAAAGAAAGAAAGTTAAGCAGATGCAATCCTCGGTGACAAGCAAGAGAGACAACACTGATGCAGGAAAAAAAGAAGGAAAAAAATCTAAGGGCAAGCCGACATTCAAGAAACTGCACAGACATTGAACCCATAAACTAAATGAAGCATTAACCGGTTACATAATTCCAATTTGAGTTTGCATATGAGAAAAACTTTTTGTACTGAGAAAAGAAGCTATGCAGACCAAAGTGAAATAAAAGCAAATCTTTGCAAACCACTGTGTTTGCTGTACTTAGAAATGGTTAAGCATTTGACCTTCAATGACAAACACTTGCATATGTCATTGAAATAAAATCATAAGAATAAATGCCTCAAAATCAAAATCAAATCAAATCAAAATCAAAATAAATGCCTCAAAAATCAATGTCCAGACTCATGATTAAAGCAAATTAGTCAGTAGAATCTTATCTTGAGGTTTCTTTCTTTTTTTTTGAAACAGGATCTCACACTTGTCACTCAGGCTAGAACACAGTGGCGTGTGGTGTGACTATGTAAGCAGCCTCAAACTCGTAAACTCAAGCAATCTTTCCATCTTTAGATCTTGTAAGTTTTCTGTTATGCTATAACATAGCAATATTATTTCTTCTAAAATGATCTTGACATAATTACATTCACAAATTGACTTTTTGGTATATTTTTTATTAAAAAGTTATCCTTAGTTTACATATTGATTGATCCAAACATTTATTAAATGCCTCTTGATAAGTCATGTACAGAAGTAGGTACTTGGCACAAAGGTGACAAAGGACTATGCTTCTGTAATAAAGAGGGCTATGACAGTAAAGAAGTATTCCAACAAGACATCATCACCAGATAACAATTGAGATGGTTGGCAAGTGTTACTTATTGTTTTTATTTGTCCACTAAAGTTTTAGTAATTGCCAGATGTGTGAAACATACCACAAGCAAAACAAAAGATAATCCATAATATATGTAAATCTGCCATATATACTTTAAACTACAACACAAATCATAATGACCTAACATTCAGACATTCTAGAGTTCCCAAATAATATATTTAATCAAATGGCCACAGAATTTTTTTCCCCAAAGCAGAAACACTTTCAGTTTTGGAAGATCTGTTGTTGAGATACTTATATTGACTATCTATATCCAGAGCTAGGAAGGAGAGTGGAACGTTTCATTTAGTCAGAAAGCATGGAATAATTAAGTTTGTGGGATCTAAACATTTGTCTTACAGACATCTTGACCAAGTGTCCACCTTTCTCTTGACTGAGGACAGATACTAGAACAGATTTTAAACAAACAACAATAGATAAGGGTAAAAGAGATTAGTGTATAAGAAAGTATATCACCAACAAGGGTACCTGCAAAATCAACGTTTGTATACCTAACCCTGAATTGTACCCCACATCTTTAAAATAAATAAGTAAAAGTATATCACCTACCAAGTATCACGTAGTGTACATAATTGCACGTCTGGATAAGCTTTCGAAGGATCCAGTTGGACTAGAATATTCTAGCTTTTAAAGAACTGTTTATCGAGTCCTTAAATAAATATAATGTCATGAAGAACTCTAGGTGGAGTCAGCTAAAGAAACCTCTAGCTGCACTCAATCAACCCACAGAAACATGAGTTTTCCAGAGGGTGTTATTTGAAGCCAATACATGTGAGGGTCCTTTGTGATGCAGCAAATATCAGCCTACATTGAACTCATTGAACTCACTGAACTCAATGCAAGAGAAAGTCATATTCGGTATGTCTTAAAAAACTCATTGAACTCAATGCAAGAGAAAGTCACATTCAGTATGTCTTAATAAATTGCTTAGAAACAAAGACAGGGATGTACAAATTATGTTCAAAGACGCAACAACAGCGTTAAAAAAATGAAATGAAACCTGAATATCAGAAGACAATAGAAATGGCATGTTTAAGGAGTCAAAGAAAATAAATATTCTCAACCTAAAATTATATACTTAACAATTATGCCCTTTAAAAATAAAAGTAAAATAAAGAGTTTGTAGAAAAATTCAGAGAATTTGTTGCCAGCAGATCTGCATTATGAGAAACATAATATTATCAGGAGGAACCAATAATAATGCTATTCCTTGGGAACTAAAATAGATGTAAATAAGTGGTCAAACAGTTACAAATAGAATGAAGTAAATGGAGTTTACGTGTTCTATGGCTCTTAACTTTATTAAGGAAATGATAAACGTAGCATCATGCAAGGGCAAAAAGTCGTTCATCAAGAAGTTATATTTTAATCTACAGAATAAACACTTAAAACTGGTAAAAAAAATAACTGATAATAGGGACAAAATATGGAAAATAACATATTTCATCTAGAAGAAGAAAGAAAAAGGAGAAGTAACATGGGTAGTCAAGAGAAAACACATAAGAATAAGAAAATGAATAATATATATCTGTATCAGGGCACACTCCCAGCGGGGCCTCTGGAATGTTAGGTCAGGCCCGCCAGGAGTTTGGGGTGTCTGATGTGCAATTCTGCTACAAAAAAGATGCAAAGAATTGCACATAAGTTTGATTACAAAACATAGTTTATTTAAAAGTAAATTGGTGAGAGATAGGGGCTTTACCTTCCCAAGGGAGGGGTGTGGGCCTAGGCTTAAGAAAACATGGCCTGGCAATAGGTTAACAAAGTAATGGCAAAATGGCTACTCATGATTGAGTCCTTTTAACCTTTCCCTTGGATGGGGGAAGGTCATTAAGGTGATTGGGTGTTGGTCTGCTCCATATTATCATGAAGGGACAGGTAAGTGCAGGTACTGACATCAGGTGATGGGCAGTAGGCAGATGGGTGGTTTAGTCACATGATTGCTGCGGGCTAAAAGGGGTTTCCAATCCACAATCTTCTTTAGCAAAAAGGTGGTCTTATTATAATTTCTTTGGCTTCGGTCACCAAGGGGTGATCTTTGATCTTCCACCTTCAACCAGAAACCTGAAAGTTTCCCAGAGATTATTATGCTAAACCATGAATTGATAGGTTGGGCTATTGGATTGTTTTGCATCTGATGGAGATTTGCCAAGGGGGTAGGGTAGGCTGCTGCTTGGCCTACAGTAAAACATAATTTTAAAATGTCTGAATGCCTCCTAAAACCTGTCTGTTGGAAATTTATCTATGTCTAACCTGTGCTAGATTCAAAGCGTGTTAGGGGTAAAATCTAAGCAGAAGTGGCTATGCTGAGGCAAAAAGATGATGCTAAATTAAGTTTTCTAGGTTTCTATAGGTATCTCCCTTCAATCTGAATATATCAGAAATTATAGAAAATATACTTCTAATTATAACTACTACTGTTTAATATAATAGGCTAAAACCAGTAGTATGGGGCTACCAGTGTCAAATTAAACAGCAACAAAACCAAAATCCATATAGCACTTATAAGCAGAATAAAGAGATTCAAAATAAAAAGGCTGAAAGTAGTTCTATCATGAGCAGACTCATTAAAAGAAAGCTGTTATGACATTATTATCAGTCAACTTATTTGGCAAGAGAATAAATATTACTATATGCTTCCTATTGAGACAGGAAGTCACTTTGTTCCCCAGACTGGTCTCAGATTGCTGGGCTCAAGCGATCTTTCTCCCTCAGCCACCAGAGGAACTGGGACGAAATGGCATGCCACCAAGGCACCCAGCCATGGTGGGATTTTAGCATTCCTTTCAAATGATCTAAGAAAAACAGCAGGCAGGCGTATGCACAAAGCCTAAGGACTCAGAAGCTGAAACAAACACAAATAACACATATGAACTAACTGGTGTATATAAAACGTTGCACACAGTGATGACAGAATACAGTTTGCTGTTAAGTGTACTTGTAACATTTTTTAAATGTGGCTCAGCCTGTAATCCCAGCACTTTGGGAGGCCAAGGCGAGTGAATTGCCTGAGCCCACGGGTTCGAGACCCACCTAGGCAACTTGGTGAGACCTGTCTCTAAAATAAATAAAAAATTAGCTGGGCGTGGTAGCGCGCACCTGTAGTTCCAGCTACTTGGAAGACTGAGGCGGAAGGATGGCCGGAGCCTAGCAGGTCGATACTGAGGTGACCATGAGTGAGCGTGCCACTGCACTCCAGCCTGGGTGACAGAGTAAGACTACAACTAAAAACAAACAAACAAAAAATGTGGCCACTTGCTAAACTATGCAGTAACACTCAGCAAATCTCAACACATTGATACAATTCAGAGTACTTGTCCCATGTCAATTAAAAAACAAATTACTAAGTAATCTCCAACTGCTCAGAATGCACAGCATATACTGCATAAAAGAAAAAAAATCACAGAAATTCGAATTGTGAATATGTGAATATAGCATATAAAAGCTTGAAAAATTTAAAATTAGTGATTAGAGAGAAATTTAAAACATATATTACAAGTACATGCCTATACTAAAGACTGAAAATGGTTCTATAATCTTTGTACTCTACCATTGGTCTACGTATTCATTCTTGTAGCAGTACCAGGCTGTTTGGGTTATTGTAGCCTTATAGTATAGTTTAAAGTCTGCAAGTATGATACCAACACTGTGTTCCTTTTGCTGAGATTCGTTTTGGCTACTGGTGCTCTTTTTTATTGCCATAAGAATTTCTGTATTGTCCTTTCCAGGTCCAAGAAAACTGTTGGTAACCTGATTGGTATTGCATTGAATCTGTAGATTGCCTTGGGGAAGATGGATGTCTTGACAATATTGAGTCTTCCAATTCATAAGTATGGATTATTCTTTCCATTTTTTTGTGTCGTCCTTGATTTCTTTGAGCGGCATTTTGAAGTACTCGTTGCAAAGGTCTTTCACTTCTCTGGTTAGGAGGAAGCCGAGGTATTTCATTTTTTCCGTGGCTATTTTGAATGGGAATGTGCTTTTTATTTGGCACCTTGTCCACTTGTTCTGTTGTATAGACATGCAGCTGTCTTTTGCATGTTGATTTTGTACCCTGAGACTTTACCAAAGTCTATTATCAATGAAGGGAGACTTTTCAAGATTCCCTAAGGTTTTCTTTTCTTTTCTTTTCTTTTTTGAGGTTTTTATTTTAAAGATGTGGGGTACAATTCAGGGTTAAGTATACAAATGTTCATTATTCAGTTACCCTTGTTGATGAGGTGTGTTCCCCCTCCCCTGACATATTCTCACTACTGCCAATCCTGCCTCACCCTAACCCCCAAGCAGTTTCCCCGCTACTGCCAATCCTGTACATATAATATTACCATAATTGTTCAAGGTCCACCTATGAGTAAGGACACGTGATACTCAGTTCTTTGTTTCTGAGATAGATCACTTAGTATTATAGACTCTAAGTTCATCCAAGTTTCTGTGAAGTTCATAATTTTTTTCCTTCCTTATGACTGTGTAATATTACATCATGTATATGAGCCACATTTTTTTATCCAGTCCTCCTTCAGTGGATAGAGAGGTTGGTTTCATGTTTTTGCTATTGTGAACAATGCTGCAATAAACACACGTGTGCAGGTGTCTTTTTCATAGAGTGATTTGAGTTCTTCCAGTTATGTTCCCAGTAGGGGGATTGCGGTGTTTTATGGAAAGTCAATTTTTAGATCTTTTAGGAATCATCAAACTGTTTTCCATAGAGGTTGTATTAATTTACACTCCTACGAGAGTGTAGAAGTCCTCCCTTTTCCCCCGAATCCTCTCCAACATCTGTTGTTTGTTGAGTTATGGATGATGGCCATCCTGACTGGAGTTAGGTGGTATCTCAGTGTAGTTTTAATTAGCATTTATTTGATGACTAGTGAGGCTGAGTATTTTTTCATATATCTGTTGGCTGTTCATATATATTCTTTTGAGAAGTATCTATTCATATCTTTTGCCCATTTTGTGATGGGACTATTCGTTTTTTTCTTTTCAAGATATAGGATCATATTGTCTGCAAAGAGGGATAGGTTGACTTCTATTTTTCTATTTGGATCCCCTTGATTTCTGATCACTAAACCAACTCATCTTTGACAAAGCTACCAATAACCACTGGGGAAAGGAAGCCATATTCAGCAAATGGTACTGGGAAAACTGGCTGAACACATGCAAAAGAATAAAACAGGACTCCTACCAATTGCCATATACAAAAATCGACACTGAATGGATCAAAGACCTAAATGCAAGACCTCAAATTAAAAGAATCCTAGAAGAAAATGGAGGAAACACTCTTATGCACATAATTCTTGATCAAATTCTCAAATTCCATAAAATATAAGACAAGTGAGACCTCATCAAATGAAAAACTTTCGCACAGCAAAGGAAACCATGAAGAAAGTAGAGAGAAAACCCACAGAATGGGGAAAAATATTTGCGAATTATGCACCTAACATCCAAGATCTACAAGAAACTCAAATGAGCTGAAAGGGAAAACAAACAAACAAACAAACAATTCCATTAAAAGTAGGCAAAGGACAAGAATAGACACTTCTCAAAAGAAGATATATGAACAGCCAACAGACCCATGAAAAAATGCTCAGTCTCACTAATCATCAGAAAAATGCAAATTAAAACCACAATGAGATACCTCATAACTCCAGTAAAGATGACTCTCATCAATAAATCAAAAAAATAATAGATGCTGGTGAGGAGAAAACAGAATACTTACTTTGCTGTTGGGAGTGCAAGCTAGTTCAACTTCTATATAAAGCAGTGTGGCAATTCCTAAAAGAATTAAAAATTGACCCGCTGTATGATCCAGCAATCCCTCTCCTGGAATATACTCAGAGG
The DNA here is from genome assembly GCA_027257055.1 of Cephalopachus bancanus. Classification (NCBI taxonomy): domain Eukaryota; kingdom Metazoa; phylum Chordata; class Mammalia; order Primates; family Tarsiidae; genus Cephalopachus; species Cephalopachus bancanus. The sequence goes on from JAPVLO010000074.1 coordinate 3,969,845, forward strand.
AACATACACTGTTGTGCAAAAAACAAAAACAAAAACAAAAAAACCCTGAACACGCATGTTTATAGCTGCACTATTCACAATAGCAAAAACATGGAACTAACCCCACTGTCCATCAAAAATAGACTGAATAAAGAACATGTATTACATATACTAATGGTGTATCATGCAGTCATAAAGATGAACAAATTCATGGAATTCACAGCAAATTGAATGGAGTTGGAGACTATCATACTTACGGATCTTTCACAGAAACAAAGAACTAAATACAGAATGTTCTCACTCATAAGTGGAACCTGAACATTAATCAATAGGACAAGGGAGGGAATTGGACAATTCCAATAGGACATTGGCAGGGGAAGTGAGAGCCAGTTGGAAATTCAAACTTCAGCTTCACGAAGCTGACTTGTGTCACTAATCCTTACTGTACCCCACATATATATAATAAAAAATAATAATAATAAAGAAAGACTAAAAATGACTTGCAATTTTTGAGGCTTGTATCATGATATATGATTCAGGCTTTTGTCTCCAAGCAAGACTTAAAAAAATCAAATTCACAGAAACAAGAAGAGATAAATAAATAAAGATAAGGGCAGATGTCAGTGAAATAGTAAACCTGTATACAACAGAAAGCATAGATGTAGCAGAAAATTAGTTGTTCCAAAGAATTAGTAAAATTAACAAACCCCTAACAAGGCTAATCACCAATAGAAGATACCAAATATAAATACCCACAACAAGAATAACTTGATTCTTATTCTCGATGCTTTAGATGAATAAGGTAATAAACAGACAAATAAACAAAATAAATAAATAAGCAGATACCAGACAACAATGCAATAAACAAACTGCAACAACACCAAAAAAAAAAAGAACTTCACACATATAAATGTAGAGTAAAATACATAAATACACATACTGTGATTTCTTTCTATTAAATATAAAAGCAGGCAAAATCAATGTATGCTATTAGAAGCAGTTAAGCTTTAACCTTCTTCAGTTAGTAGAAGGTAGCTTTTATTGTGAAAGGAAGGGTTTCCGGAGGGCTTGTTACATTCCCTGTTTTGATGTGGATGCTGGTTACGTGAATGTGATTGTTGTTTAAAAATTATTTGAGCTGCTGGCTTCTGACTTGTACACTTCCCCATATGCGTGTTAAACTTAAAGAGAATGTTTTTAATTCAACAACAACCAAAAAACCTTGAGATGGAACATAGCTTCTAGGTAGATTTCAGATAAATACCTCCAAAATATCAGTGCAAAAAACTTCTGAATTCTTAAATAGCGAACAGTTTTTCTTAAATAAAAATACACAAAAATACTTATTCATTAGAGTTCACACTGTATTTGAGAGATTAGCCAATTTTGTCTTCTAAGAGGTCAGTGTTTTTCTTTTCCTATGTTGGGATGTTTATTCACCCAGAATCTGTGTGTCCGTGTGAGAAAAGTGTGGGGTGAGGATGGGAAGTAACTGTAACTCTTCATGCCAAGTTACTCTTCATGCCAACTGTTACTATTCCAAGCATCAATTCATAATTGTGATTATGCTAGTATCTGAAGAAAAAGAGACAACTTCTCTCAATGACTAATATAAATAAATAGTTGATAAAATAAGAAATAAACGAACAGACCAGTAAGTAACCAAGCCTTCTCCCAAAATGGAGGAGAGTGATATGGAATTTCCATAGTAGTGTCAGACATGGGGGTCTACGGTAGAAAGAGTGAGAATCCTCCCAGTATGTGAATAAAACTATTGCTCGGTTGGCTCCTCTCCTTCTGAGAACCACCATAGGATTTCGGTGATAGAATTTCCCATTGAATTTAATATCATACCAGTAAAATGGAGCTTATTATCACACAGATTATCTAGTACTTACAGGGAAAAAAACAGAAGCACATTTTAAAATGTCACCTCTTTGTGTCAAGTGGAAACCAAATGATCTCACAGCATATTACATAAATGTACCAAAAGAGAAAGACAATGACAAAAGGGTGGCATACAGTTGGTATAAGAAGCCAGATTGTCAGGCTCGGTGGCTCAGCCTGTAATCCCGCACTTTGTAAGGCTGAGGTGAGTGGATTGCCTGAGCCCAACGGTTCAAGACCTGCCTGGGCAACTTGGCAAGACCTCATCTTTACAATAAATAAAAAAATTAGTCAGGCATGGTAGTGTGCACCTGTAGTTACAGTTACTTGGAAGGCTGAGGCAGAAGGATCGCCAGAGCTCAGCAGGTTGAGGCTGCAGTGACAGGAAGTGGCCACTGCACTCTAGTCTGGGTGACAGAGTGAGACTCCAACTCAAAAAAAATAAAATAAAATAAAATAAAAGAAGCAAGATTGGGAAGAATCATTGCCTGCTTGTGCTCATCACTGCCAGAATCATACTGTAAATGACAACTGAATTGCAGCATACAATCTATCATATAACATTAATGAAGCAATGTTTAATTTGATTGGATGTATGTTTATATTTTTCTGAGATCAAATATACATATTTGTTTGGTTTTAAAGTTTTGAATTCACTATAAGCATAGAAACTTTATAACTATATTTTTTGAACACCTGTCAATTTAAAATGTTACTTTAAATTTTAGTAAAGGTAAAATTTTACTTTAACCCTTTAATAGATAATCTGCTAAAATAGATATTTTAGTAAAGTTAGAATACTAAATGAAAGGACAGGCCGAGAGTGGGAAGCCATTTTTCATTTTTTTCTTAAACCCTGACACAATGATGAAAAAGTAGAAGCCATGTTTTTTGAGAAATACACACTTTAGGTAAAATGAACTTTGCCGACTTTGCCTTTTCAGAAACAGACTTCCTGGTGCCAGGTATCAGAGGTATCTCATAGCAGCAATCAAGCTTGCCTAGGGTAAAGGGAATTTGCAAGGCCCAAGACATCGTGCATTGGGCAAGGATTGTAAAAGTCATGAAACTTGTAATTACAAAAGTTATGACTGCTCAGAGGCGGAGCAGGTGGGGATTTGATCTTCCGGTAAATTGGACACTTTCTACAGGGAAGTCAAGGATCCCCCAAGCTACCCACTGGGGATGCCTAGAAGATAAGGGGAAGTGCACCCTCCATTAGTTCTAAGGAATGTCATTTGAGAAGGTGCAGGAGAATTAGAATCCTTGTTACGCCCTTCTCTAGGGTCTATGATAATGTAGAGGAACATTAATGGGTCCCTGTGTCACAGGTTCTCCAAGGCAACCACAGGTGGTCGATAAGGAAGTCATGGCAGTCATGTCTACCTGACTGCCACATCTCCAAGGAAAAGGATTTAAGCCAGGACGTCGGGGACCTATGGACACTCCCTGTCTGTGGGGGGCAAACTTTTCTTAAATAAATCTTTTCTTCTCCCACCTCTTTGCATTTACTTGGATCTCTGGGTTGGTGCTGCACCTCCCTGTGTCTCTCCCCCTCTCCATTCATCATCCATCCTCACCCTATCCCGACCCTAACACTAAACTTTTTTTTTTTTTTACATTGTGTTTTCTTTTCAGGTTTAGTGTCAAAGAAAAAAATTGAACAGTTCAATAGGTAAAGAAGAATTTAATCAAGGTAATCTGAATACAGCAGAGGTCAGAGCTCAGTCTAAGCTTAACTCAACAGGAACAAAAGGTTTGAGAACTTCTAAGAATTGGATTGGGAAATTTTAGGTGACCAGCGTTTGCTAATTAGCCTCCTCCAAGGGAACTTGCTCAAATTCACCTCCCCCAAGGGAACTTGCTCAATTTAGAACCTCCCAAAAACTGGCAGATAGGGATGCTATTTTCCTTGAGGCTGGCCACCTTTCAAAGGAATGACATTCTTGGGTTGTAAATCAGGCAAAAAGCTTTAAAAAGATTTACATATCAAAAGGGCAGAAGAAGAATTTACATTTACAAGTTTTTATCAGTAAATGCTCTTAGATAGGGAGATGAGTGGTGCGGAATCAGGGAGGAGCCTGTCTAAAGATTCTTCCAGGTGAGGAAAAGCTAAGACTGACTTAAACAGTAACACTATATTGACCTTACATTGGCCAGTTCTTCATTATGACTGTAATATACGCCCATGATCTGCTCAGCTAGATTAACTGGTTTGTTTTCATGGTGATATCTCGTGTTTGGAACTCAAAATTTCTGTTTCATCACATTAAGAAACCCAGTGTAAGATAGTCTTACTGTTGTTTCTGTGAATGTCGAATGTCAAAAGCATTTATTAGATGTATCACTATGTTACAAAAAAAAAAAAAACAATTAATGACAGAAACCTCTCTCATAATACTACAATTCAAGAAGAGAATTGCAACTGTGAAAAATATTAAAGTCCTAAATTTACTAAAAGATATTTTTTCTTAATTGTCCAATTACTAACTGCTGACCCCAAATTTGTAGGTGCACAATATATGTTTATTAAGTCTACTTAAATAAGCAATAAATCAAATTACATCATTTTGCCTCTATACAGTCTAAATATTTGAGGATAGCTGGGATATTTTGTATTATACCATTGCAATATTGTATGGGTATGTCTTCTAGGATACTTTGAAGATATAATCATACAAAAAATTATTCTCTACATTGTATCGTGCGTGTGCGTGTGCGTGTGCGTGTGTGTGTGTGTGTGTGTGTGTGTGTGTGTGTGTGTTTTAATTGTTGACCTTAAGTCCCAGATTCGCACAGATGAATGTGGTTAATGCATTGCAATTAGTAGTTAAAGGTCATCAAGTTGCTGAGTCTATGTGAGTGAAAACAAGGAAACCCTACAGGGCTATATGTCATAGCCTCACACTAGATTTAAATTGTGCGAAGCAAATATTCAAGGACAGTCTTAAAATTTGCCATCCTTGAGTTAGCATCTAATTTGTAAAAACTTAATAAGATAAAGGTACATGCTTTAGCAATATTTATTAATGAGCCAAACAAATCTGCATTAACAATTAATTTATAGTCCACAAATATTTTATAATAACCTGCTATATGCCAGAGATATAAGGTTAATTAAGTCATAGTCCCTTTCCTCAAGAAGTTAAGGTCTATTAGGATGACACATACAAAAATAACTTTTATTGAATATGCTATAACTAAACTTTATTTCAAAATAGTGTATCTGAGCACCAAATAAATAAATTTAAGATCACTTGGAAAATATAATTCATGTTTTTCCAATGTCTCTGTGTTGATTCAATTTCATTAAGAACAAAAAGAAGGATAATTCAGAATATGTAAAATGTAATCTTATTTTGATTCTTATCACTTTATAAATGACATATAAAAATGATATTCATTAAAACTGTAACTTTGATCATCATAATTTACTGAACAGTAAGTATTATTATTATTATTTTTTACCTGTGAGTACTATTTTCAGGGTGTCACTGTTATATTGGTCTACAACAATACATCAGTGATACATGTTGATCTTAAGAGTTAGTTGCTGGGCTCCATGGCTCATGCCTACAATCCCAAAACTTTGGGAGGCTGAGGTGAGATGAGCCTCAGGTTTGAAATGAACCTGTGCAACTTGGCGAGATCTCATCTCTACAATAAATCAAAAAATTGGCCGGGCATGGTGGCGCATACCTGTAGTTCCAGTTACTTGGAAGGCTGAGGCAGAACGATCACCTGAACCCAGCAGGTCGAGGCTGCAGTGGCTGTGAGCATGCCACTGCACTCCAGTCTGTGCAACAGAGTAAGACTCCGACTCAAAAAAAAAAAAAAAAAAAAAATGAGTTAAGTTACCATGGAACAGAAAAAAGAAACCATAATTAACACTTCTTGGAAGGTCTAGCTAAATCTTAGGATAATAGTGCCATAGATAGTCTAAAACATACTCTCAAAATATTATTTTTTATTTTTGGAAACTAGAAAATTGCTTATTTTTATTTTATCTTGTTATTTTATTTTGAGTCAAAGTCTCTCTCCGTCACACAGGCTGGAGTGTAATAGCACACAGCACACTCACAGCTACCACAGCCTCGACCTGCTAGGCTCAGGCTATCTTTTCGCCTCAGTCTTTCAAGTAACTAGAACTACAGGTGCATGCCATCATACCCAGCTAATTTTTTTATTTAGTGCAGAGATGAAGTCTCTCCAAGTTGCCCAGGCTGGTCTCAAACTGCTGGGCTCAGGCAATTTGCTAGCCTCTGCCTTCCAAAGTGCTGGGATTATAGGCATGAGCCACTATGCTTGACCTAGAATGCTGTTTATTTTCATTATATGCACTGCACAACTAAGCATTTAAAGCTGATAGATATAGAAGATAGACCGAGTACTCTTTACATACTAGGATGGTAGTACATGTTTGTAAAAATGATGCATTGAAAAACAAAGAAAATTGTATATAATATTAGAAAAGACTATTATTTTCAAAAGTGAAAAATGAAATTTTGGGGGGTTATGTCCAATTATGCTACACCAGGGTTAGTTGATAAAGAATAAACCAATATAAAAGTGGCATTTACATTGACAAGCTTTCTACTATAAATGCTCTAAGAAAAAGGACTTGAGAGGCCTGGAGTCAGGAAGAAGCCTATCTAAAGTTTCCTCCAGATGAGGGAAATCCAAGATTGTCTTGACTTGGACCAAGACAGGACCTATCTTTCCAAGGATTATATTTCTTTTTTTTCTTTCTTTTTTTTTTGAGTTGGAGTCTCACTCTGTCACCCAGACTGGAGTTCAGTGGCTGTTCCCAGCCACCACAGCCTTGACCTGCTGGGCTCCAGAGATCCTTCTGCCTCAGTCTTCCAAGTAGCTGGAACTACAGGTGTGCGCTACCACACTGGCTAATTTTTTGATTTATTGTAGAGACGAGGTCTTGCCAAGTTGCCCTGGCGGGTCTCGAACCCGTGAGCTTAGGCAAACCACTCACCTCAGCCTCCCAAAGCGTGGGATTACAGGCTGAGCCACCGAGCCCAGCCAGGATTCTATTTCTTTAGAACATTCTAATCTAAATATTTCTTTTTAGATATTTTTTCATGTGCCGTTATGTTGTGCCCTATCTTGTAAATCATTATTTTACTTACTCTTCAACAAATTTTCTAATTTATTCCCTAGCACATTTTAGATTATTTGATTTGAAATATGCTTAAAAGTGATTTAAAGCCAAGAAATTAGGTTTTTAGCTCCACTGTATATTATCCCCAAAATATGAAGAAATGAAGATAATGTGGAATCTTCCTTTTTCTTAATAATATGGGGAATGAAAACAGTTACCACATACAGGCATTTTACAACATAGACATGGAGTATTATCAATGCACTTGCCTCCCTTGCAGAGGAGAAAAACCTCCACAGTACTCCCAAAGCTTGATATGAGTACATTATGTTGATATTTACATTCAAATGAAGATAGGATCATAAAGGGCTTAGCTAAAGCTATTTGCTCATCAGGACTATAGGCCCATCAGGACCCATCCTTTTTAAGTATTCAATTTCTTTAGAACAGAATCTAATTGTTTCTTGAATGATCCTTGTGTTTTGCCTCAGCAATTGTGCCTGATAGGCCATTCCATATGTTTATGATGTTCTAAGTAGGAGGAAAAAATCTTGCTAACATCTGTTATGGGTTGCCTTTCTTTAAATTCTCATTTACATCCCTTGCAACTCTTACATTTCTGGAAATGGACATTTAATTGTCGCAACATATTAATAAAATAGTATGTGACTTATCCATTGAAGTATTTATAGTGTAACATGTTACTTTTATGATGTTAAACTTTATTAAAAATCAGGATGATTTTGATTTTATCAAATGATTTTTAAAAAATAAAATGACCTACAGAGCAACTGCTTTCATCAACAAAAGGAATTTTTTTTTTTTCAAAAATAAACCTTCTTTTTAAGCCTCAAAGCATTAGCTATTATGGATTGCCCAGTTCTACGGACATATAAAATAGAGCTGTAGCAAAGTAAAGCAAATAAAGTGCTTTTCAAATTGAAAAACTCAAATTACACCCATTTATTTTATTCATGCTTATATTAATAGCAATAATACATTCATCTTGGCCTAAACAATCTGACGTTTATTATTTTTTTGTTCTGGATATAAATAATATTTACATGTCTATGTTTTATTAGTATATTTTCATAAGCTACTTCAAACTTTTATAGAAAAAGGTAAGACATAAATAAATAAAATCAATGTTAATAATAAGGAAAAAGTTAAAAATAAGTATAAAATTTTTAGTATATTTGCTTGTATAGTCTCACATAAACCTCATAATAACTTGCCAAAGAAAGCATTAATATTTTGTTTTGTATATTACTTTGAAAAGAAAAGTAAAACTCAAGGAAATAAAATGACCTGCTCCAGATGACAAAATTGGGATAGCTTCCAGAACTTTAGGTTACAGAATTATTTCAATGAATAGATATTCCATATAACTTGTTCAATTTTGCATAGTGTCATTCTTTCAGTCTTTGACTCATGACTAGTTTCAAATCTTGTGGGCAGTGCATTATTAACATTTTAAATCTATTGTGGATGAGTGTATGCTTGTAAATCCATACCAAGATATAACCATCAAGATTACAGAATGACCTTAAAGAAGTATAAATGACACACTACAGAAAGAAGAAATTCAAAGAAAAAAGAAATGAATATTGAAGTTCAGCTCATATATAATCTCATCTAATTGGCACCCTGCATGTGCTGACTACATTCAGGGATATAGAGATGGTTAAAAACAGGCTGATGTCAACCCATCTTAGAATATATCTTTGCATTGCTTAGGAAGGTGATCTCCAAATCTAGGTTTCATTGATTCTTATAGTTGTGATCGTTCAGAAATCTGAGACTGATTTGGTTAATTTAGGCCACAGATTCTGTAATTCCATGAATAATTCCTCATGACTGTAGCTATCATGCAGTACCTGAAGAACCTGTTTTGTAAGAATGCCAGTGAGAGATTAGAGATTGTGTTTCCTGTAAATCAGCCATCATGGTGCATCCTTCTTAGAAATAGGTTGTCAGGTTCTATAAAGAGAAATATATTTATATTACGAAGCTTTGGGATTTTCTGTGCACACTGCCATTACATCAGATGAGGGATTGCCTGGCTTTACAGTTCCTTTTCTTTAACAATTATAGATCTTATGAGAGCAAATTTTCGGTTTGGTTTTTTTTTTTTTTTTTTTGAGAAATCAAGATGCTAATACTATATAATCTGGCTCTGGACTGGCTTGGTGAGCTTACACAAATACCAAGGGTTATCAGAAGCCCAAAAACAAGAGGGAAAAAGAGGAACCAAGGAATTATAGCACCTCAGTGTTTCTTTAGCATTAAGGAATTTACATTAAATCTCACAGTCTCTATGTTCTTGTTTCTATACGATTCTGTTTTTCAAAGATGACCCAAAGCTTCTAAGGTTACAGCAATCAGTAATTTGGCTTGGTAAAAATTGGTAGGATTTAGTTGCATACTATTTATTTATTAATTTACTTATTTATTTAATTTTTATTTTAAAGATGTGGGGTACCATTCAGGGTTAGGTATACAAATGGTCATTATACAAGTAAAGTTTGGACCTCACTTTGGTCCCCACTTCGCCTGGTTTGAGAACCCTTATTGATGAATTGTCCCGCAATTTTCCACTACTGCCAATTCCTTACTTATAGTACCATGATAATTGTTCAGGGTTCACTTATGAGTGAGAACATGTGGTATTCACTTCTTTGTTTCTGTGATAGATCACTGAGTTTTACAGACTCTAAATTCATCCAGGTTGCTGCCAAGTTCATACTTTTGTCCTTCTTTGTGGGGAAAAAGAATACTTCTACACTCTTCATAGATACATACTCTTAAATATGATTTGGAGGAGACAATAAAAGGATTAATTGTTCCTTCAGTTCTTCAAAGTAGACAATATTATTTTCTTGGAGGGAAGATGGGGAAGATTATGTCATAGGATTACACTGAAGCACATTGCAATACTCTTCTTTGAAGTGTCATCTTCACAATATTCTTTGGTGAATTGTCTACTCCATGTAGCAATATATGGAATCTCATTAATGATTTGAATTTAGAATTATGATGATAATTACTAATTGTATCACATTGTATAGTATGTCTTGAAGAAAAACTAATTTATATCTGCATGCAATGGAATTTTCTGTGTGGTCAGCTCTATGCTTCAAACTCAAATTTTCAAGGCAAGATTTTTCACTGTATTATCAAAATGTGTTTCCTCTATTTCTGTGTCTTATACTTTGATTAAAATTGCCACCTTCTTTGATGTCAAAGAAGATGGAATCTTCTTACCTACTTCACATTTACTTTCCCCAGTATTGAGTGACAGGGGTTCATGGAGTGGTATAAAAATGTAAAGATTTTGAAGCCAAAGTTTGCATTTGACTCTTATTTATCCTTCTTATTTGTTGTGTAATCTAAGCATGTTAATTTTTTTGAGATTCTGTTTTCTCAACTGTAAAATGGGAATAAAATGAACTTTGTAAATATAACATAAACATATAGTAATACAACTGAATGCAGAATTTCTAGTAGTTTGAAGCAGAAAAGGCATTAAATGAATTTTAACCCTGTTTTTATATTCGTGATGCATTACACTTCTTTCAATCTGTATATAATTTCATTCATCCCTTTTTAAAAGGTTCATGACCACTTAATGATATAAATACCTCTTACCTCAAGTAGTGCAATGACAAACTAATTGATTATCCTTCCCCTGCCTACCGTTCCGTCATGCTACACACTGTTTCTATAACTTTCTATAACACAGAACTCATCATGTTTTGTCTATATAAAAATAAGTTAACTATTTCTCCATGTTGCATATGAAAGAGTGAAAACTCTTGAGCTTTGCATTAAGAGCCTCCACTATCCAGCCCAAAAGCATTTTCAACTTTAATTTAGCTTACTACCTTTAATGTCTTCTTGATCATTCTCTACTTCCTGGCCAGACCAATCTATTTGCTGTATTTTTAAAACATTTCTTTTTATCCTGTCGTATGTTATTTTAAAATATAACTGTAAAAATGATTATTACTTATTTTTCAAAACAAGTATCATTATTTTATATATATTATCTCATTTAATCTTTACAAAGATCTCTGAAAGTAAGGCATCATATACTTGTAAAGAATAAACATTGAAGTCACTGTCTCAGCTGGAAACTGAGTTTTGCCACTTCCTAGTGTTATGACCTTGGAAAAAAAGGCTTACTCTTCCAATCTACAGAAGTTTAGAGGGCATTGAATCTTAGGGATGTATTTAATTGCCATAAGATTTTCCAGAATCTAATTTCAATTTTTTTTAACCAAGGCAGACTTTTTTTTCCTTCGTTCACTCATTACAAATACTTAATTATTTAATTGACAACATTAACAATAAAGACAAAAAGTTAAATAATTACATATTCTAATGAATATAAATATTTTTGTCCCAAACACTTTAAAGGATACATCATACGCACACATACAAACACATATAGGCACACAATTTTGTATGTATACACACAAGGAAATCTGTGTGGTTCTGTTGAATTTCCAGAGTATAAGAGTGAGTCATCAAAGACAGAGGCAGAATATTTGACCCTAATATTCTTTAATCAAAGGAGAGAGTATAAGTCTAGGGAAGAGAAAGAAAAATAATATTAAAAACTCCCATGGAAGCTTACAAATGCAGATGTTGCATTATATATGACCTTGAGTTTTGACAAGTAATGCTTTAAATTATTTTAGGATAATTCTTACATTCATCATCAAATGGACTATAGAATGAAGACAATCTTAAATATACATTTGTCAACGTTTTCATAACTGCAAAATTCTTTTTGTAAGGATCAAGAACTGTAACTGAAGGCGTTTCTCACCATAATGAGGTGTTTTCCTTCCAATCATTCTTCACTTCATCTCCTTTCCTTCTCATGTCTCTTACAAAATGGTAAAGTCCCCTTCATGCTACACCTCTAGCATGGAATTTAGGATTCAAACTTAGCTAATTGAACAGTTTTGTTTGGGCTCGGAATTTTGAGGAAAATCCCTTTAGCGACAGTCATCCTAAATCATCACTTTTCTAGGCAA